>OV816027.1:13039551-14380681 GCA_929113105.1 Agrypnus murinus
TACCATTCTTATTTTAAATAATTATGAATTCTTCATTATACAGGGTGGGATTAAAGTATGGAATATTAAAAAAAAAGCGAACTCAACCGGTTTTTTTAAAAACGCTGAAACAAGTCAATTTTGTTTTTTAAAAATACACATTAATATGTGCGATTCGCCTTCCGACTGTCATTTGTTTCTAAGTTATGACATCATCACAAAAATTTTTAAATGACAATATAGATTTTTTATAGTGGAATCCGATAGTGATTTTTCTTCTCTTTATGAACGTGCAAAAAATCATAAGGTTGCATAACAAAAATTCTGAGAAAAATATTATAAAAAGGGTTACGTATTTGGAGAAGAAAGTGACCCCACAGCCTCGCAAACTACAGACCCAACGCAAAATCTACCAAATAATGTAAATAGTTGCAATGAAGAGGAAGTAGATGAAGACGAAGTAGAAGACGAGACTGGAAATAACGAAAATGCAAGAGAGTTTGTAGGAGAGGACGAAGAAGCTCTAATAATAGCAGTGTTGGAGACCTCCGCTATATGATTTCAAGTTGCCGCTGGAGCAGCGAGGACGACAACAAACAAGAGCCTTATGGGAGGAAATTATATCCGAACTGCATGGTAAACTTGTTTTTTTTTAAATTATTCAGTTTAAAATAATAATTTGTTACAGTTAATATGAGTGGCTATCATGAAAAAATGGAAAAATATTAGAGACAGCTATATTAGAGCTAGAGCTAATATAAACAAAAAATTAAGATCTGGTGCAAGTGCTCAAGATAAAATTATAGCCGACAGAATCAAATCGAGGCACAGAAATTATGAACTATTAACATTCTTGGGCGATACTTTAAATAAAAGAAGGTGAGTTTTAGGAAATATTCCCAAGATGTTTTAAGAAGTTTAAAGTTAAATTTATATTGTTCAAAGTTCAAAATATAATTCTAATTGTTACCAAATTTAATTTACAGCACTATTTCTAATTTGGATGCTGATCAGCACTTACCACCCTCACCAGCACTAACTCCTTTATTGACTCCGTCATCTTCTAGAGGTAGTTCTCGGGGAGAAAAATCAGACTTAAGCACAGCCGATGAAGCCTTTTTAAATACGATAAATAATATATGCAGTAAACCTACAACCACAAGTCTTTCTGCTACACAGCATTTTTGCATGAGGTTGGCTGAAGGCTTAGAAAGACTACCAGTACATGTGAGAAATAAATTAGAAATTGAATTTTTAACTAAAACATCAGAAGCGGAGGCTGAATATTGCTGCTAATTAAATATACCTTATACTTATAAATTTATAACCATTTATGTTTAAATAATATTAAACAAATTATAAGTTTACATTTGCATTTTTATTTATATAAATATCTTTTTATACATTATTTCAAAATTTTTTTGACAACAATCTAAATGCGATTCCACTGCCATGGAACAGCATCTTCTTCATTAAAGTAACTTTTAAAACGGTCTCTAACAGGTCTTGCAGATTGTGTACTTGTGTTAGCACCTTCTCTTCCCACCGATTGTAACTGTGAATTTGCTTGCCTCCAAGAACCTAGATTTAAATGTCCATCTACTTCCCTATCAATAAGGGATGGAGTGGTATACGAAGAGTTATTGTGTTTTAGCATAATAAAATTATGTAGACATACTGTTGCTTTTACTATATTGTCTATATATTCTAATTTTGCTATTATAGGTTTTGAAAAAATTCTCCATCGTGAAACTAGTATGCCAAATGCATTTTCACTTATTCTTCATGCTCTTGATAATCGGTAGTTAAATATTTGTTTTTCGATATCTAATCCGCCTCTTGAAAAATATGGTCTCATTAAATTGTCGGAAAGTGGAAATGCCTCATCCCCTACTATAACAAACGGTAATGGTTATCTGTCGTTGGATATTCTTCTAGGGCGAGGTATATTAAGACCATTTGATTGTAGTTTCTGGCCAATTAAAGAATCTCTGAAGACACCACCATCACTTTGTCGCCCTTGAGAACCAATGTTGATTATTGAAAAGGTATATTGGTCAGTTACTATAGCCATCAAAACAATGGAATGTGTGCCTTTATAGTTATAACATTCACTCCCAGAATTTGGAGGTGCCTATAACATTATAAAGATTTTAAAGTTAAACCTGAGTAACGGAATCAACATTTTTTTACCTGTATAGTAATGTGTTTTCCGTCAATAGCTCCTATACAGTTAGGAAATTGCCAAGTGTTATTAAATCCATTTGCAATTTTATACCATGTATCTTCGTTAGGTGGTAAAAGAACTGTTGGTTTTAGTGTTTCCCAAATAACCTGCGTAGTTTCAGATATTATTTCGGACACTGTGCTTAGCCCTACTCTGAACAAGTAAGTCAGGCTAGTCATGCTATCGCCAGCCGCAAGATATCTAATCGTACAAACATCCCTTCAATTAATTACATTATTAAAATATTGACAGCAATCAAAAACAAACCTCAATGTAATAGCAAGTCTTGTCGAAGGACTTATCGTTGGTCTTCTCAGATCCACCTTTTTTATATAAGGTTCCACTAACGATAATAATTCTTCAAAAGCGACAGGGCCCATGCGGAAAAAATTTCTGTATTCAATGGCATCATTGAGATGCATCTCTGCAATTAAATTGTCTCCGGCGCCAAATTCTTTACGGGCTTGTTCTTGGAATATTGGGCGTACCCATAACCTAAAATTTAACAACAAAATAAAGAAATTGCCGATTTGTTTATTTATCTATGAACAAATTCATTGTAATAATACAAATGTTCTAGGTCCTCACCCCCTTTTAATTCGTTTTCTCTTGTTTTCTGAAGTATGCCTCTTTCTCCATAACCAATACAAACTAAGTAATTTTATGTGTTCAATATTCATTCTTAATTTAGCAGTAAGCTAATTAATTAACCGCACTTCAAATTCTTCAAAACACTTTCATCAATGCAAATGACATGTAGATGTGACCGTGGCGACACGCGACAGTTGAAGTTTGGAAAATACACTTGTGGTAGGGATGTGTCGCTAGCGACACGTCGCAGTTCTGTGAAGGCGGCTTTAGGTAGACAATTTTCCATCCAGCACTGCTTGAATGGGAAAAACAAATAACAAAAACACATCAGTAACTGTTTACATCTGTTGTAAATGACATATATCTGCATTTATTTTGCAACAATGGTTCGTGGCAAAACCCTATCCCGCGATTTACGTGAAAGAATTGTCAATTTATCAAAATCAGGTAAATCTTGTGCAAAAATAGCACAGCAGTTGCAACTATCGCAATATACCGTACGAAATATTGTTAAGTTGCATAAGACAACTGGATCTATAGCCGTAAAACCTAATTTGGGAAGAGTTACTAAGGAATTCAAGAGCACTACGTCGTATTGTCAAACAAAATCGTCGATCTAACATAGGACATAACAGTGGAGTGGAATAAAGCAACTAAAGAAAATTTTTCTAGATCTACATGTCTAAGGGCTATAAAGAAATTGGGCTATTTGTTTTACAAGGTAAATCCAAAAATATTTTATTAAATTTCTTCTTTAAGCTTTCTGCTTTTAGTCTAAAGAGAACCCCCTCTTAACACAAAAACAAAAACGCAACCGCATTCAATGAGTGAAAACCCATAAAGATTGGATTCAGTCACAATAGAATTCTGTAATCTTTAGTGATGAGGCCAGATTTGAAGTTTGCGTGGGAGATACTCGAAGCAGTTACAAGCCTGCATGCTTACGCCAAAAAGTTAAATTCTCTGCCTCATTAATGATCTGGGGCTGCATGTCAGCCCAAGGAGTTGGTAAATTGCATTTCGTAAAGGGAATTGTTAATGCTGTAGAATCTATTAAAATTCTGAAAAGTAGCCTCATCCCTTCTATTAACACTCTGAAGAATGCTCAAAATGAGTTCATCTTCCAGCAAGACGGCGCTGTATGCCACACGGCTCATAAAGTGGGAAAATGGTTGTCAGAACATGACATTAAGCTACTGGATTGGACATCAAGTAGCCCGGATTTGTCACCCATTGAAGCTCATTGGAACAGAATGAAGAAAAAGCTGCGAGCTACTGCACCTAGGACCATTAATGAATTGCAAACTCGTAGGTGATATCTATTCGTGCTGCTGAGTTGTTACTAGTGCATAATTTTTTTTCTTGATATTTTATAAAACAAATGTTCCAAATTAGGCAATTTATAATTAGAATTAAAAAATTCAATATAATATTTTTGTACGTTGAAAAATAAAATTCTTTAAAATATTACAAACAATTTTTGAACTGGGCCAACTGATATGATTCTGGACTCGTATATCCTATCAAGGAAATCCCATACTTTAAGTGGACACATGTTTGATGTATAATAGTGTTATGTCTCAATAAAAGACTTATTACATGTTAAATAAATGATTTACTTTTATTAGTTACGGAATATGATGCGGTATTTCTAACTGGGGAGATTTCCAAATGCAGTTAGGGGATTTATTTGGATGTGGCAACACTGCTTCATCGTTTATTATTGACAATTCTTAGCGTAATGAGTAATTATGAGTAGCTACTTTTTTGTCTTCAGGTAACTATTATACTTCATTTGCTTCTATCAAAGCACATTTATTTTAAATGTGCACGAGAAAAGTCCTAGTTTGAAAATGTAGCACCTGTATGCAAAGATTCTCGTGATAGTCGTGTATAACTGGTGAAAGGAGTAATTGTTTATAAAATTTGTAAATTTATAGCCTTTTCAATTGACTGCTCTGGAGTTCTCTTAGATTGCTCCGAGAGCAAATTCCATATTCGATTGACTTGCCTAATTGCGCTCATCGAGATTTAAATACGTGTTCAATTGTGTCAAGCCCTCGGTGAAAAAGCATTCTAGGAGTATAATTCATTGGTGATCAAAACAAAAAAACCTATCCTCTAATTGATCCAATTGAAAACGCCATTACTTTTTAAGTTAACGTATTTATTTTGTTGCAGCAGGTTGAGATACTATTTCAAATATTAACATTATGGACAGCAGGAAGATAATTTATTTGCATTCAAGACGGCATTGAAACGGATATACTGTAGAATCACAGACCATGAGCATGAGATGAGGACTGAAATATGTCTACCTAAAAATTCACAGAAACAATTTTGAACGTCGGTATTTTAGAAGACAACACACAGACCAATGAATATGGAAAGCAAACTTTCTGAATCAAACAAATATCAAAGAACTTTCCCAGCAAAGTAATTTCAAGAAACTCAGAGAAAGAACTCATTCATAGAAGTATCAAACTATTTGAATATAGTATATGCAGTTATAAATGCAATTCAGTGCTCTTAAAAAACACATGGCCACTCATAGTGGAGACAAACCATTTGAATGTAGTATATGTGGTTATAAATGTTCACAAAACGGTATTCTTAGAAAACACATGGCCACTCATAGTGGAGACAAACCATTTGAATGTAGTATATGTGATTATAAAGATACACAAAAGCGTTTACTTACAGAACACATGTTTATTCATAGTGGTAAACCATTTGAATGTAAGATATACGGTTATAAATGCTCACAAAAGGGTAGTCTTAGAAGACACATGTCCACTCATAGTGGAGAAAAACCATTTGAATGTAATATATGTGGTTATAAAAGTTCACAAAAACGTAGTCTTAAATCACACATGTCCACTCATAGTGGAGAAAAGCCATTTGAATGTAATATATGTGATTATAAATGCCTACGAAAAGCTGATCTTAAGAGGCACATATTCACTCATAGTGGAGAAAAGCCATTTGAATGTAAAATATGTCGTTATAAATGTTTGGAAAAGGGTGCTCTTAGGAAACATATTGTCATTCATAGTGGAGAAAAACCATTTGAATGTAATATATGTGATTATAAATCCCCACGAAAAGCTGATCTTAAGAGGCACATATTCACTCATAGTGGAGAAAAGCCATTTGAATGTAATATTTGTGGATATAAATGTTTACGAAATGGTGATCTTAAGAGTCATATATTCACTCATAGTGGTGAAAAACCATTTAAATGTAGTATATGTGATTATAAAGGTTCACAAAAGCGTTTACTTACACTACACATGTTCAATCATGGAGGTAATAAACCATTTGAATGTAAAATATGTGATTACAAAGCTTCAAAAAAGAGTAGTCTTAGAACACACATGTCTACTCATAGTGGGGAAAAGCCATTTGAATGTAAAATGTGTAGTTATAAATGTTCTCAAAAGAGCCATCTTGAGAGTCACATGTTCACTCATAGTGGTGAGAAACCATTTAAATGTAGTATATGTAATTATAAAGGTACACAAAAGCGTCTTCTTACACAACACATGTTCACTCATACTGATAATAAACCATTTAAATGTAAAATGTGTGGTTATAGATGTTCAACAAAGGGTAGTCTTAGAACACATATGATCATTCATGGTGGCGTAAAGCCTATTGTAGTAGGTGAGTAGTATATGTGATTATGCATGTTCTCAAAAGGCTGATCTTAAGAGGCACATGTTCACGCATAGTGGGGAAAAGCCATTTGAATGTAAAATATGTCGTTATAAATGTTGACAAAAGGGTAGTTTTTGTACACATATGTCCACACATAGTGGGAAAAAGCTATTTGAATGTAATATATTGTAGTGAAATCTGTCAATTTATATAAAGAAAATCGACAAATAATATCAAAAATCGATGTGCCGGCTAATTCATATTTAGAACATGAAATGACAAATCTTTTATGTACAGGATTTGTAAAAAAAATTTATCTCAGGGCAAAATGTTATGAAAAGTTCTCAGAAAATTAATCTTAAAAAATAATAAATGGTCATATGTTAACAATGCAAGAACAATCAGATCTCACATTGGTTTGAATCATGAAATGCATAAAAAAGTATATACGTTGTGGGTTGATAAATCACCAGCACTAAAGAAAAACTAGAAACGTTTCACAACACAGTTCTCCTACCTTCTCAAGAAAAAACTCCAAGAGACGGATGCTGGCCTGGAATGCTGCGTGCTGCAGGAACCTACCCCAAGACGCTCCTGGACTGCTGGGCTCTGCAGCGGATGAAAATTTTGACAATTTTTCCAGACTTGAAGAATTTAGAGTAAGCACTGGCTATTTTTATAAAACACAAAATTTAGTTGTTCTTTTGTATCAATTATTATTATGTAAATATTTTCCTTATAAATGAAGAGAATAATGTTTAATTGTGTTAACTTGTTGTATAACACACTTTCTATTTGTAAGTTTCCTTTTTGTACCTAATAGTACTTCTGTAGAAATTAAACTCTTTGGTAATTATTTAAAGAACTTTTATTCAAAACCCCAAATCTTTTTCCAAAAATATAAAATTATAACTTCTTAACACAGTATCAACATCACATTTTCAAATCAGCTTTTATAATACAACAAAAAAAACACAAAACAACATCTTTAGTTGTTCTCAAATTTTATAATTTTCAAAATGCTAAACTAAATGTTTTAAGCAGAGTAATAACTGACTAACTGCTCTTGTTCACCATCATTGCCCGACTAAAACGGCTTCAACAAAATTTCAAAAATACACACAAAATATCTCCCTCTCTACATACAATACATGTGATAAATAAAAATTTGACAATAATAAATATTATAATTAATTTGAATTAAAATACTAAAAGATCGTAGTGTATTATATAAACATAGTACAACAATAAATCTGAAATGATCTGATCGCTCATTAAGAGAAATTCAATTAAACAAAATTATAAGAGATAAAAAAACTCATTGCATTAAAGAATCTAACATCATTAAAAAATATATAAAAGAAAATGTCATTTATGAGACAGATCCTAAATAGGAAGCAAATATAATAATCTGAATTAATTATAAATAAGCGTTAAGTAGCCACCATAGGCGTTGCATAAATTGGGACTCAAACACAAAAAGAAAATTCATATTCCGTTCTTTTATTCCGTGAACTTATTAATCAAAACTTAACATCATGAAAATTGACCTAGGCCTAAAAAAATATTTGCCTTTTTAACTAGTATTTTTAAAGGGCAAAATCCACTACATGCGGCTATTGTAGATTTTTTCAAGATGAAATCTGTTTGGAAATATTCAAGGCTACTAATATAAAATGTGAGGTAACACTTTTCTAGTCAATTCACAGACTATTGGTCTATTGAACCTAGTATCAACATCAACTCAGTAAAAAATGGTTATGGTAGCGCTGTTTGGAGAATGTCTAGAAAATGTTGAACTATTGTTTTTATTTACCAGTAGAACCGAAAAATATCGGTTTATTCTAAAATTTATAATGGTTCGGGTTCTCATCTTAACATTAACACGGATTTTAATAAGGGTTCCGATTCCGGTTTCGGTTCCATAAAAGTAATCGGTTCCGGTTCCGATTCCGGTGCTTTTGGGTTCCTGTTCCAGTCCCTGATATTACCTACAGTTCTATAATGTAAATAATAGTAAGAAATCCTACTATACTTAAATTTTGCAAAATCGTGTGAAAGAACCCCAATGGATATAAAAATATAATGCAATTTCTTGGGAATCTGATAAATACTTCAACACTTCATTTAAAAAACTACATCAACGTTTTCACAGTTTATTTATAATAATGTACAAAATGTAGATAAATGCAACACTAGAAACAGAGCTCGAACTTTAAGGGTGGAACTTGCCATTTTTCTTAGAACCACCAATTCCGTCAACATATTAGCAGAAGTGATTACTGCAACAGACGTTACAATTTACAAAATGTTTTGGAAGGTAATAAAATCATACTTGTACAATCTCTCACGATGAAAGTCAAAGTAGAGGATGTTCAAGTAACCAGTTAGACTTTCTAGGGTACTAAAAGACCCGGGGGTGCAAATGATAGCACTGAAGTACTTTCCAAGCAACGAAGAACCATTCGTGATATTGATGCACTACTCTCTACTGCGAAGAGGACTACAACTGCATATGCAAGAATACTACTGTCATAAAGAGATTAAAGGGCTTCTGTTATTGATGTTGTAGCCAATTTGCTACAATTTCTAAAGAACAATAATAGGAAATAATGTAGTAACAATTTCGATACTTTATCACATAAAATAAATATTATCTCGTTCTATAAGAAGTGATTTATATGTTGTTTTGATTTGTCTTCTGCAATCAACATCGCTTGATCAATCATTCCTTGCTACCTCGGATGCATCAGACAAAGTTCAGGCAAAGAGAAAGAGTCATTACTATACCATACTTGCGTTGCGATATACAAACACGATTTCTGTGTAGAATGTTAGGTTAAGTTTTTATACTATACTATTTATTTATTCTTACCGTTCATTTGCTGCTTCCACTTCTTCTACTCTACCGAGGAACACGTTTCCTTCCAAATCCATTATTATTGTAAAAAGAATCAACGGCAATCATTAAGAAATTTACTTACGTTTAGTAGCAATACTACTAATAATAACAAACAGTTCCGCTGGCCGCAACCTACGAAGTCGAAATGCACTGAACCTTTTTAGAAGAAGAAAATTATTTCCTCGACGACAATTGCTAGGTCGTTTATTTTAAAATTACTTATATTTTAAATAATTTCCAAGTATTTTCGTTCATATACGATGCTTTTAAAGGTAAAAACTAACATCAAAATCTCGAAGTGGAGAATTGTTATTCATATCAATTGTTATCCAACAATTGATATAGATTTCAATAAATCGTTAAGCCATATTATAGAGTAATTATATTTAATCTATGGCCATATCAATTACTTGAACAAAATAAATCCTCCGCAGTCTCACTGAACCACCGTCAACCACCCACTGCCATCAACTAAAATTTAAACACGCATTAATTAATGCCGCTGGTCCCACTAAACCACTGTTAGCCACCTACTACCATCAAACGGTGACCACCAGTTTGAAATTTCCAACTTGTTCGAATTTTGGTGGTTGGTGGTTAGCGGTGGTTGAAATGCGCACGCGCCAGTGAGGATGATGATAACTAAAATTTGCACATCCTGTCCACAGGTTTTTCGTGTTTAGTGATTGGTATTGTCAATGTGTGATGTTTCACGCTTTGTTTTGACAACATAACCTGAAAAAATTTAAAATGTGTTAGGACAAGTCGTGGTCTCCAGTCGAAATCGACAATGGGATTATATGATCACAGTTCGTCTTTATTCGAATTTAAATACCATGGACAGGCTTTGGCGTCACATTAGCGACCAATTTCCAATATTTTTCCAATTTGGTTTATTATATTTTATTAAACGCAACGCGACAATAGTAAAAAAAACCAATGCACATAACCTCATTTGATAGGAAATAATAATAACAGTAAGCTTGCTAAGTTGGCAATATGCGTACTTTAAAAGGAAGTGAACTTAAAACAAGCGCGAAATTTAAAATTTTACATGAAACTGGTGGTTACTACTTGCTTCAGTGGGACTGCAAGGAATTATTTTAATTGGTGGTGGTCGGTGGTAGTGGGTGGTAGTGGCTGCAATGAGACTGCGGCCTTACAGAATACCGTTTTTGACACATGAATTGTTATGCTTGTTGCATATCAAGTATAACAAGCGTAACAATCTCAACAATTTGCTTACTTCTGTATTCAGGTGTATTCTTACACCTGAATAGTTGAAATGTCATAATATTATATAAGTTATTACCTAGAACAGCAGGCATAAAACTGATATAATTCAACACTTTAAAGAATAAAGGGTATACCGCCTACCGTTCATACGTATCCATATTCGAACGCCCGTCGGCGTCATGTAACGTGACAATTTATAAAAATAAATTCCTAAGAAGTTTTCAGTTTTAATTGTGGAAAATAAAAATTTCTTCAAATGCAATGGATGGAGTGCAATGAGGCAGAGGCTCCCCGCACTGCTCCCTTTTGCTGTATAGTAGTTCTGCCACTGAAATGGATGTAGGAGCGTTCGACTTTATACAATTCGGTAAATGCACCGTTACAGTAGAGTTACCGTTTTGTACCGGGACAATCAAACCGTTTTAATTTTCGTAAAATTATTTTTTAAAAGCGAGATTCTTTTTGGTTGGCCACACTGCAATCCTTACAGTGACCTACGAGCAAATAGAAACAGGAGAGAACATTGCATTATATTCCACGCGACGGAACTGCTAGAAAAAGTGGTTTATAAGAGTGAGTGAGAGAGGGTACGAGTGAGTGAGAGAGGGTACCGGCACCCGATGAATATCGATCGATTGTATACGTCAACAACCCCGACCTGACACGGACAATATCGAACGTCGTACGTCAACAACCCCGACCTGCTCAACGTGGTTTATATAATGGCCGACTTCCGTCGCGTCGGTTCCTTACCCCCGACCATTGAAATGTTCTCTCCTGTTTCTATTTGCTCGTAGACAGTGACACACCTATCATCATCTAACAGCACCTAATAGAAATCGAAATTAAACATCGAGATTTTCAAATTTAAGTGCCCTTCGAACGACTTCGCTTAATTCAGTTACCTGATAAATTCCTACAATCCAGGAAAATGCGAGTTCACGAAAGTTTCTGCTATTCGCTGACCACATAACATCGAGATTTTGTAGAAATATTTTAAACATTTAAAACTAAATAAGACAGTATTCTTAATATTGCTTGTTCCATATTAAACGTAAAGACGAAACTAAAAGTATTCGTCAAACAGCCCAACTTTTATTGCTACGAAGTGAAGTTACGTTTTGTTTACTACTGGTTCTACTAATTTTACAGATATCGATACAATGGACATCAATGACATAACTATAATCAAACATGAGGTTGATATTAAAATAGAATCAGAAATAATGGAAAACTATACCCCCAACACTCAGTTTCAAACTTATGAGAGTGAAGAGAAATCATTCAGCAAAACTGGAATTTTACATCATGGGCAAATTAATACTGAACAACTTGTCAAGTATAATCTTCGTCAATCAGAATTTCTACAAGAAGCTGATTTTCAGAAACACATAATCACTGATAAGAGTGAAAAATGGTTTGAATGTGATATATGCAATTACAAATTTACAACAGAATGTAATTTCAACAAGCACATATTCACACATGGCGATAAAAAAACACTGAAATGCAATTTTTGTGATTATAAATGTTCATTGAAGAGTAAATTGAAAACACATATGTTCACTCACAGTGGTGAGAAGCCATTTAAATGTAATGTATGTGATTTTAAAAGTTCAGTAAAGAATAGTCTCAATATGCACATGCTTACACATAGTGGAAAGAAACCATTCCAATGTAATATATGTGATTATAAATGCTTAGTGAAGACCCATCTCAAAATACACATGTTTACTCACACGGGGGAGAAGCCATTTCAATGTGGTTTATGTGATTATAGATGTTCAATGAGGAGTCATCTCAAAGCACACATGTTTACCCACACTGGTGAGAAGCCATTTAAATGTAATGTGTGTGATTATACATGTTCAATGAATAGTAGTCTCAATATGCACATGTTCACACATAGTGACAGAAAACCATTCAAATGTAATTTATGTGATTATAAATGTTCAGTGAAGAGTAGTCTCAATATACACATGCTTACACATAGTGGTGAGAAACCATTTCAGTGTAATGTATGTGATTATAAATGTTGCGTGAAGAGCAGGCTCAAGACACACATGTTTACTCACAGTGGTGAAAAACCACTTAAATGCGATTTATGTGAATATAAATGTTCAGAGAAGAGTAGTCTTACAAAGCACATGCGTACACATGCTTATGGCGAGAAACCATTCCCATGTAATTTATGTAATTATACATGTTCAGTGAAGAGCAAGCTCAGAACACACATGTTGATTCACAGCAGTGAAAAGCCGTTTAAATGTAATCTATGTGATTATAAATGTTCAGCGAAGAGTAGTCTTAATATACACATGTTCAAACATAGCGACAGAAAACCATTCGAATGTAATTTATGTGATTATAAGTGTGCAGTGAAGATTAGTCTCAATGTGCACAAGCTTATGCATAGTGGTGAGAAACCATTCCAATGCAATGTATGTGATTATAAATGTACAATGAAGAGTAGGCTCAAATCACACATGTTCTCACATAGTGGTGGGACACCATTTCAATGTAGTGTATGTGATTATAAATTTTCAACAAAGGGCAGCCTCAAGCAACACATGTTCACACATAGTGGTGAGAAACCATTTGAATGCAATATATGCGATTGTAAATTTTCAGCTAAGAGTAGCCTCAGACAACACATGTTCACACACAGTGGTGAAAAACAATTTCAATGTAATGTATGTGATTATAAATCTTCAGTGAAGCATAGTTTCAAAGTGCACATGCTAATGCATAGTGGTGAAAAACCATTTGAATGTAATTTATGTAATTATAAGTGTTCACAAAAAGGTAATCTCAGAACACACATTCTCACACATGGTGATGAGAAACCACTTCATTGTAATCAATGTGATTATAAATGTTTGCGAAAAGATTGTCTCAAGATACACCTTCTCACACATAGTGGTGACAAACCATTTGAGTGTAATTTATGTGATTATAGATGTTCTATAAAGAGTAGTCTCAAAAGACACATGCTCAAACACAGTGGTGACAAACCATTTAAATGTAATTTATGTGATTACAAATGTTCAGTGAAGAGAAATCTCAAACGACACATTCTGATACATAGTAGTGAGAAGCAAACTACTTGCATGTAATATAAACAGTTATAACTTCACAGCTAAAGGTAATTTATATGATTATAAATGTTAGAGTATATAATTACCCAAGTACCGATATTACATGAAAACTACATAAATTTTGCACAGAAACATATCGTCGGCTTCACATGAAAAGTGCATAAGTCCGAAAAACCTGTTTACGAGAAATGTAACATTTTTCATGTTACCTGTCAATGTTTTTGCACTTGTGCCCGATTTTACTTTTGCTATTTAAGTGACTTCTACTAATTATTTTCAGAATTTCTCATTTTTATTTTATAGAAAAAGTAATAATTAACTAGATAACGTTAAAATCTCAATTTTTTCAATTTTGGCACTTACGCACTTTTCATATGAACCCGACGATATTTGCCTTTAGCAGGGGCTGGCTTGACTGTCCTTTACACCATCGTGCTACAATACTTAATTAATAATAATAATAGTAATAATAGATTTATTTGTACTAGGGACGATATACAAAGTATGTCGTATAATACACGTCAGAGAAAAGTGAAGTAGGGAAAAAGATTGATGCTAATGTCAGTTGCTGGATGAATATAATTGAGCGAGCTAGGGCAACTTAATTAATAAGAATTAGCATGGTGCATTTGCCGAGACTACAGGAAAACCTAGCAAAACCTGCAGTACCACTGCTTGCAGCTGATGTTTACATCAATCTTAATCTATCTTAACATAGAATTACTTCCAACTAGTATTAAACATAATAAATTAATACTTAGAGTTGTTTTTTCAGATCCTTGCTCTGATCTCAACTAATCCTAGAAGTTCACATGAATTCAAGATACTTATCTTTGTAACATCGTCAATACAGTAGGGTTCAATTTCAATTAAGATCTGCTTAATTATTGTTTTGAATCTATGTGTATTTTTAATGTTTTTTATGTGTCTTGGGAGCATATTATAAAATTGTAGGCACTTATAATAACAACCTTTTTCAAATAATGTTGTCTTATGAATTGGCAAACTAAAATTGTCTATATTGCGGGTATTATGTAAATGATTTAAAAGGTTGTCTCTAAAATGGGCTGGATTATCAAACACAAAATTAATGCATGCATATACATAAGCACCTGTAACTGTCATTAAATTTAGTTTTTTGAAATAGCTTCTGCATGAAGCTCCAAGGTTCAGATTAGCTAGAGTTCTTAGTGCTCGTTTCTGTATCACAAAGACCTCTTGACTGTGTGTGCCGCCCCAGAAAATAATTCCATAGTACATAATGGAATAGAAATGTCCAAAATATGCAGATCTCAGAGTGTTTTGATCTACTACCTTTTTTAGCACATTTAAAGCAAAGCAGGCTTTAGTAATCCTACCACAGAGATTGTCTATGTGATTTGTCCACCCTAGATTCTCATCCACCGTAACACCAAGAAACTTCGTTGAGTTTACATAATTAATAACTGCGTTATTTAGATTAATATCACCTCCATAATCAACCTTATTTCTACTATGTCTAAATAAGATACAATTAGTTTTGGACATATTTAACACTAGAGAATTCTGATGGAACCATTCTGCCATTACTGAAACCGTATTTATTGTATCCTGTTTTAAAATATTATGGTCCTTTCTTGCTATTAGAATGTTTGTATCGTCAGCATAGTTTGTTAGTGTTACAGAAGATGAGTCTATCTTGTTTGGTAAGTCATTTATATACAGGAGAAATAATATAGGACCTAAGACACTACCCTGTGGTACGCCCATGTTTATGTCTTTAGATTCTGAGAGAAAGTTGCCAACTTCGGATTTTATACAAACCCTCTGAGATCTAGCATTTAAATATGATTCGAACCATTTCTGTACTGTTCCACGTATTCCCATGATATTTAATTTTTTCAATAGTATTCGGTGATTCACACAGTCGAATGCCTTTGACAAGTCCAGAAATACACCATGAACAATATACCCATTATCCAAGTGATAAATAATGCGTTCTATAAATGAAAAAATTGCTGTAATTGTGGATCTACCCTTTTGGAAGCCATGTTGAGTATTGGTAATGATATTATTTCTGTCTAGAAAATGAATAAGACGTTTGCACATAACAATTTCAAAGATTTTTGAAAAACTTGATAAGAGGCTTATAGGCCTATAATTTTCTATCAACAATGGATCGCCTTTTTTCAAAATTGGTCTCACAATTGCAGTTTTTAGTTTTGAGGGAAAGATACCATTTCTAAAAGATTCATTTATTATATAACAAAGAGGATCAACAATTTGTAAAGCAGCATTTTTAATAATCATATTATTAATATTATCATCACCAGCAGACAGTGTATTTTTTAAATTATTTATTACTTCATATAATTCCTCTGTTGTGACATCTGACAAGTATAAAGAGTTATGACATTCTTGTATACATCTAGTGTCTAGTGTATCAACATTGGCATTGCCTAAAATTTGCGAAGCCGCTGTGTAAAAATAATCATTGAAAAGATTGCAAGCTTGTTCTGGTGATGTTGTTACCTGTTCATTAATTTTAACTCCATTAAAAGTATTTATGTTCTTATTAGATCTGCCTAGTTCAGTATTGATAATATTCCAGATTGTCTTAATTTTATTATCTGATTCATTTATCTTTTTGTTATAGAACTGTTTTTTCTCAGAGAGCAGCAGTTGGGAATAGTAAGATTTATATGTATTGAATTGATCTTTACTTATAAGATTTTGTAAATACATTTCTGATAAAAGATTCAGAGTGTTCTTTGCTTCATGGGTTGTATCAGAAGCCCATTTAATTTTTTTTTTATTCTGTTGGTTCAATTTCTTTAAAGGAAAAGCTGCATTAAAATGTTTTAGGAAGGTTTCAATAAAGCAATCATAAATTTTATCTACGGTCTGTGCTTCATACATACCTAACCACGTTTCAGTGTGTAGAATGTTAGAAAACTTAATGTAATTTTGCTTACTGAAACTTCGTTTTAATTCGAATGAATTTCTTAGCAATGGTTCCCCACTCAATACATACACTAGTTGACCCTTATGGTCTGAGAGGTTTGTATTTAACACTTTAACATGGTAATCTAAGAACTGGGAAATGTAAATGTTATCGAGGCAAGTGCTTGTAGTAGGTGTGACTCTAGTTGGTTCCAATATGCTAACTTCCATATTGTAGGCATTTAACAAATTATTTAACATAGTTTGGTGTTTCAGGTTTGTAGTACTAAGCATATCTACATTAAAATCTCCTGCAACTAAAACATATTTATTACCTTGGGAGGCTATTTCCATCATTTGATCTAACAAATTTAAAAAAATGTCTATATCTGTTGTAGGTGGTTTATATACAACACAGAGTACGTAATGCTTACAATCCATTGCAAATTCAACTGCACAACATTCAAACACATACTCTTCTGTCAGCACATTTATGTCATTTCTGATGTATGGCATGAGATCACAGCGCGAGTATAATACAACACCTCCATGGGCTCCTACATTCGAACGGCAGAAAGATGACACAATTTTATAATTTTCCATCTGAAATGCTTCTAAACTATGGCATGTTTGCCAGTGTTCACTAATTGCTACAAATTGTGGCTGTAGTTCATTAACACATAGATTTAACTGGTTAATACTGGTTGAGATGCATTCAACATTTTGGTGTAGTACACTAAAGATGGTATTCTCTTTTTCACTGTTAGAAGCTTCATTAGGTTTCACTGGTTGCTATATCTTCTTGGTTTTTTTCATTTCAAGTTCCCTTAAGCGTATATAGCAGGGACATTCAGGGTCAGTAGCAGAATGATCAGTTTTCAGTGATTTTCTTAATCTATTATTTGTTTCTATGCAGTTGATGCACTTCTTTTCTAATGTGTTAGTACAATCTTTTGTAGTATGTGCCTTAGCACAATTGTAACATGTTATACTATTCTGGCATTTTGATTGGATATGGCCATATCTACTACACTTGAAGCATCGTACAATGCTATAGTATTCAGTTACAAGGCATCGTCTCCAGCCAACATTCAGGTGACCAAGTTCACACAAGTTCTTGCCCAATTTAACATCGACCTCAAGTATAATATTCCCTTTGTTATGTTTGTTTTTTTGTTTGAATTTATTTAGTACTTGTAGGACTGATTCATTATTTAGATTTAATTCATTTTGATTTTTTATTGAGTTCAAAATGTCTTCATTTTCTCCTTCTATGAATTCGTTTTCTACTCCACAGATGATAACTTTGGGATTTTTCTGCTGGCCCTCCATCACTTTATATTTAGTACTTAATTCATTTTCTACCTTTCTTATAATTTTCTCTTTGGTAGTTACATCATTGCAGTTAATGATGACTGACCCCTCTTTACCTTCTCTGATATTTTCAATTCCAATAGCCATCTTTTTTGGATCAATGCTTCCTTTCAGGTCACTTTTGGTAATATTACTTTCTTGTTTATCTTTAGGCTTTACAACAATGACTTCAGTTGATGTTAATGCTCCTGCATAAGTTTTAAAACCACTCCTACTACCATCAACATTTACCTTTAAAGTTTCAATATGTAGTTTTTTAATCAGCTCATCCTGTTTTTTTAATTGCTCACTTTGATCTTTGATTATATTCTTTAACTGATTAAACTCCTCTTTAATCTTGGCTTCAACTGCGTTTAGTTTTTGGTCCATCATTTGTGACAGGGAGTCACTTTGACATTTTTTGCATGATAAAAGTAACACTCTCTCATTTTTTAATTCCATCACTTTCACTTCTGATGATGTAAGACCAAAACAGGTTTTGCATTTTAAGGTCTTGCAGAAATCGCAGGGAAAAATCTCTCTCCCTTTATCGGGTGGTTTATCACATGAGATGCACTTCATTTTTAGATTTTCAAGGTGTCACAAAAATAATTTAAGATGCACACCCTACTAAAAAAGCTAAAATTTAGATCACAATTTAGAGCACATTTTCAATTATTATTAATACTTGAGTAATTATCTTACAATAATATCTTAATATAAATAATTATTAATATACACAAAAACCCTGAACTGGAGCACTAATAATAATCCCTAAGAACTAAGAATCCCTCAAATTGTCTGGAATAAAGGCTCATAGAGCAATACTGGTTTATAATATATAGGGAAATTGAAGAAAAAAAAGCTGGTGAGGTATCTACAGTTCAAGATTTTCGCTCTAGGTGAATTTGGGCAGGTCAGGAAGTTGCCAACAAAATCGTGTAGAAATTGTTAAGTCAAGTTCATAAAAAAGTGCATAATATAGTATATGGAGCAAATGTCAATTGAAATAAAAATATTACAACTTTTAGGATATTGTATCTTATATAATAAAATTATTATTTAATTTCAGAGCAATGCCGGTCAGTGGCGTAGCCACGGGAGAGATATATCCCCCCAAGGGTCAAAAACTTAAAAACGTAGATGAAATATTTCACGAGCTGATCAAAAAACCACGACGCCTAGATGTTGTTTTGTAAGGTTTTTTTGTTGAATAAAGATAGTATTCTAAAATTATTGTTTTTTATTCAGTATTCTTTAATATTTACACTTTTTTCCATATAGTTTATAAAAAAACCTAAACAGTTACTAGAGGTATACGTTGAGAGTCAAGCCCTCGGATTTTCTTTTTATTATTGTATATCCCTCCCCAAGGGCCAACTCTGGCTACGCCACTGATGCCGGTTTAATTTCATCTATAATTATTATTGACCAGATTTTGAAGTGCACAACCTTTAATAATAATATTTATTTGTTCTTTCAATACAAACGTATTGTAAACAAAGAGAATAAGAGAAAAAAAATAAAACACTACTCGTGTAGGATCTCAATTGTAAGGCGGTGGTTAAAAAGTAATAAATGGCAAAGTAACTGGAGCACTAGAATTGATCAAATTTTAAATGTTTAAAGTATCGATTTTTAGGATTCATCTTAAATGATAGAGAAATACATTTGTTTATCCCTTTCCATCACACTAAAAATAAGATTAAATGTTTTGTTGGCGACACTATTATGTGTAGGGATTTATAAATTAAATGTGTTGTTCAATTACTCGCATACTCGTCAAAAACATGTGAAGGTTATGGTAATGACGAAGACATGAACAGGATGTATTTTTTACATATTAATTTTAATGTGCCAAAGATATACCGCAGAGAACGTAATGAGCATCACTTTGTAATATTAATTGTCGCATGGAAAAAGAATTAGTCATGTAATTTGCATTTGAATGTCTATTTCAACGCTACTTGGATAATAATAATCTGAGAAACAAAGTGCTGTCACATAGCAAGGTTGAGACGATCTAAATTAGATTAAAATGACTTTATTCTTATGTCAAGATAGTTTTTCCCACTTTTTTTTAACTACTTAAAGCATCTTTTCACATTTCAGTATTTTGTACTTCAGAATATTTTTATTTGATTCTGTACAACCCCTCCTGATATTAAACAATTTTGAAGGATGAGTAATATTCTGTTTATAATTATTACTTATTCAATTTGAAAAGGCAAAAATTATTTTTTATATTTGCGTGTCCTAATGAAGCCATTAGGCAATTGCATAGCAATTGCTTCCAGTCAACTCACTGGTCGGAGTGAGGTTGCCTATCCACCCTCTACTAGCTATCCAGGCTAGTGCCGGAGCGATCGACTTAACACGTGCTCACCCGCCGGTACCCTCCCATCCTCTTTCATACGGGGTGAAGTACCTCGTCCAGCAATAGGACTATTCCCCCAACTTAACTCAGTTGAATAGAGAGAGCCCTCCAGTCCTATTTCATACCTTCACAAGCTCCTCCCCGAGACAGGGGTTGGGGCCACTGCCCGATTGAATCCAACCTCAATTGTGGCGGGACTTGGTTTTTTAATGGTTTTGCCACCCCGATCTACCAATATATAGGCTTGGTGGGCCCTCGACAGAGCTTCGTTTAAGTCTACACGTTATAGACTCCCAGTGTGTACCCGTTAAGGTGAAGTTGTCTTGATTGTGAGAGGCTATGTATTCGCTTAAACTCTCCTTAAGTGTAATGGCATTCAGAGCTTCTCCCAATCACTGTACCCGGCTGCAGTCCGGATCATAGGGTGGTCGGGATAGCTCCTATGCACATTTACCTGGCGGCATGCAGTTTCCCATATGCCAAAAGGCGGGATAAACCTCACTTCGATTCTCCTCACTTAAGATTCAGTTAAACAGCGGGTTCCTTTGGTGACCATAAATGACCTCGGTCAAACAGCGGGTTCCGTTGGTGACCATAATTGACCTTATCCAAGACTCCCCGCTACGCGGGTCGTTTTCTATACTCAGGCGCGTGCGCTAAAAACGTGTCTTATGAAACTAATACTTTAATATACTATTAGGAGTGCTTTTTAATCAATTTGAATGAATTTTAAGATTGATTCGATGTATCATGGGTGACATAAAAAATGCACACAAGTCTTGGTAGCAATTTTATTAGTTTAAACGAAGCTTCATGTGTTCATCTCTATAGCAATGTTAAGCTATCAGATTTTCATTCTCTTAACAAATAAATTGAAATTAGATTAAATTTCCGTAGCATAGCAAGACTTTCTTAAAACCCTCATTCATAATAGAACATTTAAGACGTCTACATTTATTATGTCGCCCGTGTACGTAAAACATACACGATTATGGTTGAAGCGAGCGACTTGTTATAAGCTTTGACCACGGTCAGGTATCACTATGTAAATACTATGTGCAACTGATTTCATAACCAGTAAATAATTTATTACTCTATTGTAAATGTTATTCGTTCAATAAATCAATGTAAAGTGTTATTAATTTATTAATATCTAAACAAGTCGGCAGTACGGCAGAGTGGTTATAGTGAATTTATACCGCTTAACATAGTTAGGTTGAGTTTGCGTCGGCCCGGACTCTGATGGGTAAGCCACGAGCGCAGTGTACTTGCCTACATGGCTCCGCTGCCTCGTCACACACGCACATATCCACTCTGTGGCTCGGTGTGTCTGACGCCTCGACACCGAAAGGTATATGAGGTTAAAGATTATGTATGTATATCTAAACAAACTACCAGGAGCTGCAGCTGTAGCTGTGTTCAAATGTACTTGTATAAGCAGTGTAAACATAAAATTAACCAAATTTCAATAAGGAAAAAAATTTTGATATATTGGAAATATTTTTTTTAAGTTTTTTTACAATCACGGCTTTAATGACGCCCTCCATATTTAGACCGTAAGGTCATTCCAGATAAAGTATATATTTCTTTAAGAGTATATCTTCAAGTGTACACCTTATGATCCGATTTTTGGTTGCTGATTCCTGACTAATAAAAATACAATGTATAATAAGGAATTGCTTTGTTTTATCCAAAGCATGTGAATACCAATACATAAATTTCAGCTTGTTATCTCCGACAATAAGCCACATTAGATCAAATGCTGAAGTACTTATTTCTTTATTTTAGCTTTACTTTTACTTGAGAAACCTCAGGGTGAGGAATTCAGATACCTCGTCACGTAGCATGGTACTCTTTTAAGTGAGTGCTACCAGTTCTCACTGGTGGGAGCAAGGTTGGTATCGACCCTCTTCTAGCTGTCCAAACTAGTGCCAGAGCTATTATCGTGTTCACCTGCAAGGTTCGTCTCCGAGGGAGTCTTTTCACCACTCTAGTCCAGTATGTGGGCTAAGCACTGACAAGTCGAGGCCACCCCAAGGACCATTACAGGACAAGTTTATATTTTCACCGTCGTCACGAAACTTTTTAGACTGGGAGCAAAAGATAATTACGTTCAAGTGGCACTTTTCGTACCCAAAATATGAGATATTTCAAAGCTCATCTAAAATGATCTCATAATAAGACATGATTAATAGGATAAAGGAATATACTATTAGAAAAGCACAAAAATATGCATATAAGTACATAACCAATTTATTTAAACAATTTTTTTAAATACTATTTAACTTTTTGTGCAGAACAATTATTTTCTTTTTAAATAACATACTAAAAACCTTGCATTTTAATGTTTATAGAATACAGAATAAGTTATTTAGTAATAAAATATTACAAGGTACTTTGGAAAGCACTTTGGTAAACTTTTCAAATCTAGTCTTTTTTTTAAATATAAATATATACAACACGTTTATCATATTTAAAATGTTTTTAAAATCTATTATTAAAAAGATTATATAAAAAATACATTTTTTTAAAAATGGAACACAAGCATACAGGAAAGTATTTAAACTCTGGATTCAAAATCTTCTCGTTGTTGCCAAAAACCTTTCAAATTTCTTTTTTTTTAAGAATAGAGTGTCATTTCAATCCAATCTTCTAAGGTAAATGTGGCCTTATTTGTTCCGTTTGCATCTCTCTGTTTAAATAAATCTAGAAAACAAGAAAAATGTAAATTGATTACAAAACTTCAAAAGGTAACTGGATTAGAGCAATCATTGCACACAATTACAAACAACAAAATTTAATTCAAAAAAATCATGACACAGTGAAAGCAGAAAATGAATACAAAGAAAAACCTACCAATCATTGTTTTCAGCTTCACAGCACACATGATGAAGTCATCAAAGTTCAATTCTGAATTTCTATTCCCATATCGGTGCATGAGGATATTTAAAATATGATTATTGAGTCGGTAGCCAGCTGAATTTAGAGCATGACGCAACTCGAATCCACTCAATGCACCAGAATTATCCTTATCATATAATTTGTACACTGACTATAAGTAATAATACCACATTAAAGAAATATACACATAGATGTTGTATGTTGCAGAAAATGCAATGTTTACCTTCCAATTTCTAATATCAATCCATAAAGTTTTAAATTCTTCATATCCTAATTTTCCGGACCGATCCACATCCAACATGGCAACCATGCTTCTGCAGATATCTTTGGTAAATCCTTTACTATTTGATTCTGAAATGTATAATCCATTAATACTAGCAGCTGATATTATTATTATTTTTGTAGGATTTAACATAAGTTAGCCTTTTAACATTTCTTTTATTCATTGGATAGATTCAATAATTGCATATTGAACTAATGAGAAGTTTTTTATCCTTCAGAAATTATCTTTGCAGTGCATTTCTGATTACTGAATCAAATGATTAAACTATGCACACATTTCAGTACATATACTGAGGTAAGCGCCATAAATTCTCGGCCTAGCAGGCTTCTACAGGTGCCAACATGTTCAAACTCGGTTGCGTAATAGTTGAACATGTAAGAGGCCTACACTATATATATTACGGCTATATATATTAAGCGTAATAGATTTTAGTAGCCACTCAGCAGTTAACGAAAATTGAGTACCGCGCGGTCATTAAATTTTTAACAAAAGAAGTGCACACGCCTAATCAAATCAAACAATGTTTAGACGGCGTTTGTGGTGATTTATCTCCTTCATATTCCTCTGTAAAAAAGTGGTCAAAACGTTTCCGTTTAGGGCAAGAATCTCTTGAAGATGATGAGCGCACCGGTCGGCCAATTGAAGCGGTAACGCCTCAAAAAGTTGTAATCATTGAAGAAATGGTATTAGAATATCGCCATCTGAAAGTTAATGAGTTAGCAGTGGTGTCTGACATTTCGAAAACAAGTGTTCGCCGAATTCTTCATGACCATTTGGGTATGAATAAAATTAGTGCAAGATGGGTACCGCGTCTTCTTTCTGCTGTTCAACGTCAACGTCGCGTCGAATGTGCGCGCTCGTTTTTAAACTTGTGTGAAGACGACCTAATAAAGCCGATCTTGGAGTCCATTGTCACTGGAGATGAAACAATGGTTCTGTATTATGATCCTCTGTCCAAAAGAGAATCGATGGAATGGCGGCGAAACACAATACAACTGTTAACAGTACAGATTATACATCTTTATTGCATAAATTGAGAAACAACATTCGTGAAAAATGTCGACGAAAATTGACAAGGTGTTCAATTATTACGTGACAATGCACCCGTTCATACTGCCGCAATTTCACAAGCTGCCATTCGCGAATGCGGCTTTGAAACATTGGATAATCCACCGTACAGTTCGGATATGGCTCCTAGTGACTATTATTTATTTTCCAATTTAAAGAAAGAGCTTAGGGGACGTCGTTTTAAGGACGAGAACGAGTTGCAAGCAGCTGTAATCGAACATTGTGAAGGAGAAACTTCAGATTATTTTTACAAGGGCATTGAATTATTAATTCCACGTTGTAATAAGCGTATTGACATTAGGGGAGATTATATTGAAAAATAAAAATTATTATATTACCAAGTTTATTTTTTCTATATCAGGCCGAGAATTTATGGCGCTTACCTCATATTATAATGGTTATATTTATAATCTAATTTTAGGGAAATGTAAGGTGTTTTACAACCCTTATTAATGTTTGCCATCTAAATTGATAAGATATATCGTATCACGGTGAAGTACTCTTTTTAGTTAAAATTCCACAGGCCTTAATGGCATTACCTAAATTTATATTTTGAAGTGATTAGAATTTTGCTTTTTCAACTCTAACTAAGCTAGTAATAATTTTTAAATACAGGGCCATCCAAAAAGAACTAATAAATTTTAAAATTATTTAAATTTTAAAAACTTACAATATAAATTGGTAAAGAAATTCTCAATGTTTATGATTCACAATGTACGACATTCCTGGTGATTCACTGACCTCACTTCTAGCATGTTCGAGTAATGCACTACAGTCAGGTCCGTAGGTGGAACTTGTCCAATGTAATGTGGAAAACGTAGTGTACGCAGAGAATGTCCTAGATTTAAGGCAATCACACCAGTAAAGACTCATAAGAATTGTAACTCCAGATGTAGTTCTCCATACTTGGAGGGAAATTAAGTATCACTTGGCTGTATGCAGAGCAACAGATTATTCTCGTATTGCAACTTATTGAACTTTAAACATAAACTTTGAGGATTCGTCTACCAATATATATTGTGAACTTTGCTATAATTAAATATTTTAGAATAAATCTGTCAGTTCTTTTTTGACGATTTTGTATATAAAGTAAAAGTTATGATTTGGTCACATACCAATCTATTTTCTGTAAAACATGGCAAGCAACCATTTTTTGATTTGAACTAACCGGTCAAAGATCATAAATAGAGAAACAAAGATGTACAAAAATCGCGTTTTACTACATTAGAATATCCAACAATTAAAGTCCATGCAGGTGTTTCTTCTTAATTGTTAATGCTTTCATGAGGCAACACATGCCCAGCTAGCACACTGGCGTTATAATGACGTTATTTTTAAGTGATTATTGGTCGGCGACGTCATATGACTAATAAATGTTGTCCATAAGACGTCATGTTATGGGACGTACGTAGACGTCTTCAAAACGACGTCTTTTAAACGTACAATAAGGTCGTTTTAGACTTCTAATATTATTAATTATGATCTATCTAGGTAACCAAACAGTGATTATTCCATAAAATATTTTTTATTTTTACATTTGCAAAATGTAAATAGAATACATTATTTGACTATTTTCAATATTCAATTACACTATTTTTGTATTGCCAGGGCCACTGGTGTACGAGAGATAAATCTAGCAACACTGTTTTACTTTATTTTTTTACTGAACTGCACGTGACCACATGCCGCAATACAAACAGCAACAATGTCTTTTGTGTATTTGTGTTGCACTTTAATTAGCAACGTTTCTACTTATTATTAAAGTTGTTGACGTACCTACATTCATAATGTATGTGTAGGTGCAACTACTGCATAATAATTGTGTAGTTTGTCACAAAGGGTGAGTATTAATAATTACTTGTTCTGCCGCAACCTATACAATTTTACCCGTTTGATGATTTTGTGAGATTACTATTGTTAATAAATTAATCCTAATGCCATGGTTTCTTAGTACTTACTAATATTATTTTAGTATCATCAATTATTCTGCATATTGGTTTAGCAGCTTTTCAATTAGTAAATGTTTAGTTTTGTATAATTATGAGATGTTGAGTTAATAGAAGAGATGTATGTTCTGTTATTGAATGTTTACTTTTGTTTAATAATTATGTATGAAATAGTATATAATAAATATAATTTCCAATATTCAACTATTTATTTATAATTCCTGTCCTAGTCCTAGTATAGGACGTTTTAATGGCGTCATTGAACAACGTTTTAATGACGTCGTTGAACTACGTTTTAATGACGTCTTATATTGACGTCCTTGAACTGCGACATAATGCTGTCAGTCTTACGACAATTTGACGTCGTTACTGCCGAAAAAACGGCGACATTATGACGTTAGTGTGCTGGCTGGGTGATAGTGGATAGATCACAAAAAAGCAAATCGAAACGTTCTATCACTATGAAATTTCTTCATTTTTTCGGCTCCTCAATAAATCATCAAAATTGAGCCGCCCCTAGTAGCCTTCTTGCATTATATTATGATACTTCTTGTATTAGATTGTTAAGGTAAAATGAGAAGAAAAAATGTTTATTTATCTTTATATTATAGTACTATATATTATATATCAAGGGACTAAAGTGCAGTGCAAGCGGGGGAAACGCACAAGGGAAAGTTATAAATTAAAATTCCATCTTTGGGAGGAATCTTCAAATGGCCATAATGGGTATTTTCAGATATGTTTTTTTTCATATTTTCTTATATAGAATCCCCTCCCAAAATATATTAACGTTATTTCTTGTGGTTGGCATAATTCGATAACCACCCAATGACACCTCAAAACAACATTAAATTCTTATATTTTTGCAACAACAAACACAAATTAGATATTTTAGAAGCTTTTAAAATATACAGACATAAACGCACAGTACCTTTAATGAATGAACAAACTGAGCTTAGTAATTCTCCTTTATTAGAAGTGTTAGATATTTAGTTTTTGTTATGTATTGTATCTAGTTACCTATTTTCTGTATGTATTTATCCTTAGCAACGTGTTTGTTTATCAATCTTATCTACCTTTGATAATAACACAAAGTGTCGAAACAATATTGTCAGGTTAAGATATTAATAAAACTTGTGAAACTTTAATTAATCTTTGTATTTATATTATATTTCATCTTTAAATAATTAATTAATAAGTGTTGATCTGGCACTAATCAGAGGAATACTTGTCTGTCAAGTTTGCTATTGTTCTTTTTCAGTATTTTGATTCATATTACAATTAGAAAAACCAATACATATGTGTTTCAAATGTGACATTTCTTAACTACACTATTTGACCTCTTCCTCCATAAATCAGAGGGGTTGTCCTGCCAGACAAGAATTTTCCGACTCGTGTACTATGAATACACATAATAAAAAAGATTTTATCCATTACGGAGTTGTGAAGCGGTAGTGTTCTCTAGCTCTCCGACTATAATAGGCCAGTAAAATAAAATCTGTTGGTGGAAATAAATGTTGGAAAGCGGGAGATCGTTTCGATCGCTTCAGTTAACGTCAAATATAAGTATCATAGGTTCGCACGGTCCCTCGACGCGAGCTTACCTGAGGACATCAAAAGAACCACGAAATCTTCGGATCTTTTTTAGTTTTTGGCTTATAACTTTAAAGCAGTGCTTTCGAACGAAAACTTCACTATTACAAGAATTAAAGAGAATTAAATTCTGCGTCGGATGAGTATGCAACACTTTAAACTCGGTCCAGTGGTATGGTCGAAATCGACGGTCGAAAAACGATAATCTTTCGATTTTCCGTCAAATCCGACGCCCAGAGGCTTTCCGTATAAAAAAAACCCGTTGGACTCATTCTGATTGTTAATATAAGTCGAGAAATACCTAAGCTTTGATATTGTAGAGGTTGCCGGATTAAACTAATGGCCATTTCTTTGTCGTCCCCCATCACAGCAATTGGGATCAATCCATATGAAGTGCTGCAGTACTGGTGGCTCGATCATTTTGAAAAAATTTTTTGTTGTGTGTTATCACATCTAAGTATTGATAGATCAAAACCACTGTTATTTTGTTTTTATTCCTTTTGATTGAAATATCGCAGCCATATTTGTTTCGTGATGTACGCAGTTTTTTGATCTAAACGTAAATCTTGATATTACGTATCATAACGAGAACTTAAAAAGCACATAAATACCAAAATAGTACAGTTTCACAGTTAAAATATTTTATACATAAACTACCTCTAACTGTGCATTTTTAAAAAGAAAATCAGCCCTAAGACTTCATCTTCATTTGGATATATGAAATATGCTCCCCTAAAAAGGGGAAATTTTTGTAAAACGTTGTCAAACTTCGGAGTTAAATTGCACCCATAAGTAAGCATCCTACGAAAATTATTTTTGGATTAAAAGATGTAATCCGACATGGGAGCAATACAATGGTTTCTACCGCTTGTCTCTAGGACCAACCCTTCTTGAGATATCAAGATTTACGTTTACATCAAAAAACTGCAAAAAACGTCGTGCATCACGAAAAGAATATGGCTGCCATATTTCAATCAAAAAGAATAAAAATAAAATAACAGCGGTTTTGATCTACCAATACTTAGATGTGATAACACACAAAAAAGTTTGTTTTCGAAAAGATCGAGCGACCAGTACTGCAGCACATCATATGGATTGATCCCAATTGCTGTGATTGGGTATGACAAAGTAATGGCCATTAGTTTAATCCGGCAACCTCTACAATATAAAAGCTTAGGTATTTCTCGACTTATATTAACAATCAGAATGAGTCCAACGGGTTTTTTTTAGACAGAAAGCCTCTGGGTGTCCGGTCTGACGGAAAGTCGAAAATTTGTAAAATTGACGTTTCTCGACCATACCACTGGACTGAATTTAAAGTGTTGGATACTCATCCGCTCAGAATTGAATGCTCTTTAATTCTTGTAATAGTGAAGTTTTCGTTCGAAAGCACAGCTTTGAAGTTATAAGCGAAAAACTAAAAAAGGTCCGAAGATTTAGTATATCTTTTGATGCCCTCAGGTAAGTTCGTGTCGAGGGACCGTGCAAACCTAGGATACTTATATTTGACGTCAACTGAAGCGATCTCCCGCTTTCCAACATTTATTTCCACCAACGGTCCTAATCGGGTCTATACTTGGGCCGCTGAACAGATATAGTAATAAAAACGCCTACAATTACCCCCTCTTTGTAACAAAACCTTTCTATTGGTAGCATTCAAATATACCGCTCAAATTGAAAGGCATGTTTAATTGTACCAAAAAGATATCAATTCGTTTACTGTCAAATATCCAGCAATCACTTGTTAGTTGTGCGTGACGCTTGTATAACTAAAATTTCCGTTCATTCATTTTCGATATTCTGTATTTGTTTGTTTGTTTAGTTTTCCGTTCTTTTCTGTTTTGAGTGTTCCCGTTTTCATTTTTTGTGTTTTGTTATTATTTCGTTCTTTACTGTTGTTGTTTTAAAATCCAAGAGATATGGCCCTTTCTCCTCCAAAAAAACGGCCGCGAATGCATTTTTCGGTGTCTGATAAAGCATCCATCCTAAACATTTTTAAAGCGTGTCAAGAAAAACATCCAACTAATTCGAAAATTGAAAACGTCGAATTTACTGCAAAAGCGGCAGGTAGGCAATTGTAATTTTATTTTATTCACAATCATATTGCAATATGCACATTTCATATGTTGTAAAAACCTTGGAAAGTAAGCTGTTGCTATAGCAACACCAAAGTGGTTAACAACACGATACACCCACAACGGTATGACAACGCGCAGCTCGATAGTCTATCCTTCTCTGGTTTGTGACGTCAGTGCGAAGCAAACCAGGCTTGTTTCACATTACGTTCTTATGTATAATGATGTTTTTATCATTTATAATGACAATGGTTAGTAAAGTATGACGTTTGATAATCGTTCTAATATTATGAAATAAATAAAGATAACTATCTCTTTATTTATTTCATGATTATGGAGTTCCACAAAATAAGGCTGGAAACAATAAACAAAAAAAAAAGTTCTAATATTAGCCACTTAATATTAAAGGCATAATTAATAAATTATAGTATGAGGGAATGTTATTATTTATAATTATGCCCGTATTGCCCATGGTGCATATAACGATTTATTTTATTTTGATTCAGAAATATTCCAAATTTTAACAATCTACTAATCATGTACCGCCGATATGGATTGTTATGCTTTCTATAAAATATATATAATAGTAAAATTTGTTAGGGAGGTACTTAGAAAAATAATATATAGGTAGATACTAAATAATCGAAAGTTACCATATCATTAAATTTAAAATTGTTTATTTTTATTAATTACAAAGCCAATGTTACTTAATGAGAAATTAAAACCTGTAGGCAACATTCAAATGTATCATAGTGATAAAAATTTGATTAATAATTGAAGTATCCTCTCCGCCATGTTATTTTATAATTTTTCTAAAAATTCTTACCATTTTTTAGATTTATTTTATCATTTCTTCGACAAGCAATTTCCCAATGCTTTGAAAGTTCTTCGTTCTTTGGGAATCGAAAGTATTTTATACCAGTTCCTTTTGTATTCCTGTTATAATTGCAACAGTCAGTAACAGCACAACCAGGCATACTGTTCGATATATACCTGTGTAAGAATTTCACCTTGTTATCTTCGATATTTCACAAGTTTACACTCACCAAAACAAAAGGAATTTCAAAATTAATTATTTAAAGCCGCTTTTCCTAACATACACCCACTGTACTGTGTAGCTGTAAGAGATCAAATGGGAGGAAAGTTAGAGTCCTTGGAAAGTTGCTTCGCAGCGACGTCACATGCGCGCGGAGAACGAGTTTTGGTCGTGAAGCTGGCATACCGTTGTGGGTGTATCGTGGTTAACAATTTCCTTTATGCACAGATGCATTATAATTAGACTATTATTGATAGATCTATCTAAACATAACTGTCTCTTTATGCCCCAAGGGCCTCTTTATGATCCGACGGGCAATAATGAAACGTCAATTAAATGTCAGAGCTGTATTTGTAGAACTTGATTGGTTCTTAATATAATTTGTAAACTTATCACCAATGAAAATAAGCTGAAATTAAGTATTTTAGATAGTAACTATAGTAACGTACTTCGTATATATGCACATAAGTATATGTACAGCGGCTTGATGTAACCTACGTACTCATTTAATTATATTTTTTACACAATAATAGATTTGAGATAAAAACAATCTGTGCATAAAATAGTGTATGCATTTCAGGCATAACTTGCTTTTATGGCCCTACAGCCTTTTCCTAGCCCTCGGCTGAAGCCTCGGGCTAGAAATAACGCTTCTGGCCATAAAAGCTTCTTTATGCCCTTAATACATAAATAACTATTACATGTCTGTAAAACTGACATGTAAAGTTATGGCCAACTTGTTTTTCTGAATAATTTAAAACAGGACGTTTTATCCGATTTAAATTTGAGTTTTTATAAATATATTTAAAGCTAAAAACATATTTTTTATTTAATATTAGTTTTATTTTTATTTTTCCGTATTTTATATTTAATAATTACAATGGAATTAATTAATTTCTAATTTTAAAATACTGAGCGCATACATCGCCATCTAGCGGCGAAGAATGAAACCTTACTTAAAATTTCTTTTGGTCGATAGATGGCTTTGATTGAAATTATGACAGTTTATAAAAAATTTATTTTAAAATTTAAAATTACTTTTTATTTTGATTATCTTAAGTCTAATTATTGTGAATAAAATAGTATACATGTTTCGTTGGTAAAGTTTCCACGCCTCGCGATAATTGTTTGACCTCGACGTACCGTCTCGGTCAAACAATTATCGCTTGGCTTGTAAAGATATCCTTTACCAACTCAACATGTAATATACTATTGCTTATTACGTATTGTGTTATTTCTTCAATATAAATGTTGTAAATATTCATTTTATGACAGGCGTGGGTGTTGCAAGTGTTTATAACGTTCTTCGAGAATATAAGGCTGACCATAAATTCAAGCCGCCAAAGTTATATCATCGAAGTAAACCCATTTTGGACAACATTGATGAGGGCATAAAAAGTGGAGTCAGACGAATAATTCACCAATTTTATCTACAAAACGAACCACCAACAATAGCAAAAATAATGCTTGCTATTAATGATAACGAAGAACTGCCAAATTTCAAAAAAACTACTTTGAGGGCATTGCTGAAGGAAATTGGATTTCGGTAAATATACAATAAGTAATGTTATGTCATTATCTAAATTTATTATTGTTGAAGGTATAGCAAAAGAAAAAGAAATGGAATGTTAAAGGAAAAAAATGAAATTGTGGCTTGGCGACAACATGATCTCCGGGAAGTGCGGAAATTGAGGGCAGAAGGGAAACAATTTATTACTTAGATGAAACGTGGGTAAATGCAGATTATACAGTGCAAAGAATTTGGCAAGACACAACCATAACTACAGCAAGGCAAGCTTTCCTACAAGGGTTATCTACAGGACTGAAGAATCCATCTGGCAAAGGAAAACGTCTTATTGTGTTGCACATTGGGTCAGAGGAAGGATTTGTAGAAAATGGCCTACTTTTGTTTGAACCCAAGAAGACTGGCGACTATCATGAAGAAATGAACGCCGAAGTCTTTGAAAAGTGGTTCCAAGCAATATTGCCGGCTTTGGAGGAAGGAGCAGTGATAATTATGGATAATGCCTCATATCACAGCAGAAAAGTAGAAAAAGTTCCTTCTTCGTCAGCAAAAAAGGCAGAGATTCAAGCTTGGTTAAGTAAGAACTCTGTTACATATGAAGCCGATATGGTTAGAGCTGAATTATTAACGCTGGTGCAACAACACGCACCGGCGAAAAAGAAATATGCTATTGACAAATTAGCTACAGCAGTTGGTCGTAAAATTCTATGATTGCCACCATATCACTGCGAACTTAATCCTATAGAATTAATATGGGCCCAAATAAAAGGAGAAGTAGCAAGAAATAATACCAACTTTAAAATCCAAGATGTATAACGAAACCTACTACTTACTGCAGTTGCTAATGCTTCTTCCGAAAATTGGAAGAAAGCGATATCACATACCATGCTGGTAGAACAGGGCATGTGGGAAGCTGATTTAGCAGCGGATATTGTGATCGAACCATTGCTTATCAATTTGGAAAATGAATCTGATTCATCAACGAGCTCGGATTCTGATTAATATTTATTATGTAATTCATCGTGTGTACATATTTTATAGTTTTCATTTGTATCCTGTATTCGCTTGGTAGTTGCAGTTTCTGCTCTATATTTATATTGCTCTATAATCTGCATTTCTATTTTGTATAAAACATTTTGTGCCAAAGATGTATATACTTAAAGCATGTTTGTATGTAAATTCATTGTTTTATTAATAATTCACAGACAAAATAAATGCGTTTACAAACATCGCACTCACGAACTTTTAATGGCAATTTTATAAAATTAATAAAACTGCAATTTTTTTAAATGTATGGTTATTATTTATACTAGCATTTCTCGAAATGCCATGATTTACAATGAATTAACAATTCATTTCTAAAAATGTTCTATTGTAAATTTAACTCCCTCAACACCGTAACACGGTAAAAGAGGATGAGAGAAGAAGAAGTAAATTTAACTTTCACATAAAACCAATCAGAACAATCTGTGCTGCCTTGATTTTTTTTTAACTATATCTGTTCAGCGGCCTGGGTATAATTTTACTGGCCGATAAAAGAGACCTGTAAAACTTTACAATGCTCATCAACAAAAAGCTAATGAAAACTACTTTGTTGCTTAATCACAACACCATGACAATGCCTAGCTGTAAATTGTGCTACCGTCTTTGATTACAAAATATCTTTTTATAAAAAATATACAATAAATTAATAAGAAAATGCTGGTGAAGGTCTTCGTCACTATGACAATCAGAACCTCGACCCTCAAGCACATGATTTTTGCAACAAATGTACAATTACATTAATCATATTTTTCACACGTTTCTTTTTTAAATGTTAAATATAAGTAATATCCCAAAAAAATTTATGTTATGCAGTCTTTAAGGGCTTTGTCGTTTTAAATGGTCGGCTAGCGCCTTGCATTTAAATATTCCAGCCTCTCCCTTAATGACCTGTTCAGAGGACTTATGACATAAATAGATATTAAATTATATAACACTAGGCATGATAGATTTTATTAATAACAAATTATTATTAAATTATAATTTTGTGTGGTTAGGATAAATCCATGAAAAGCACAGATGCAAATACAGTTGTGTTTGTTGGGTTGCCTATCTTATAAATGAAAAATTAACGAAACCCGTTAACAATGAGAATTTTAATTTAATTTTAAATTAAAGCAAAGTTTCCATTACATTTCCAGAGATACATTAGAATTGTTTGAAAAATCTATTTTGATAATATACAGGGTGTATTATTGGTTTTGTTACATAGGCGAATAGCATGTAAAAACACAGTTTTTCAAATATTGGCTCTCCGAATTGTTTTAGAGGAAAAGTCACTGTAACAAAGTTGTAGATGCAGTATCACCTATATATTCAATGAACGTTAATCTTTTCAAATCTATCAATAGTATACCTTCAAATGACTTTCGATTTCTACATTCCAATGTATTTCCCTGCTTAACATTCTGCTAAATACTGCAATAGGTGTTACAGTTCTTAATTTATATGTAGTTAAAACAGTGCAAGACATTTCAACATTTTTGCAAACACTTCAACACATAAAACATGACAAAAAGACATACCAGACGAACTAGATGTAGGAACAAATGCAGTTGTGGAAGCGGGTTCTACAATAGGTACAACATCGTTGCAAAATCTGGCACAAATTAATCCTAGTAACGCAGAAAGGAAACTGCCGTCATTGCTGTTAGCATCAGCAGTTGTCGTTGTGCCTCTGACACCTGCTTCGACTCCTCTCGTACTAACTTTACTGACAGGCAATTCTACGCGAGCCATGTAAAAATAAGCATAAACCACAAATAACATTTTTTTAATTCCCTTTCTTGTTTATAAATTCCTTAATGCCTAATGTTTGGAAATTAATAAATATTCACAAAAAAGCTAATTTCCAAATATCTTAGCATCGTTGTTAGTTTGTGGTTTAAAAACCGAGTTTCAATAATTTTTAAATGTATTACTAATATGTTAACATTAAAAAAAAGAAAGAGAAGCTTAAAAACATTAAGCTGCATCTACATACACAGAGTTAATACAAATTAATATAACTGAAATTTGAGCTCAGAACATTTAAAAAAGCAAATCTGTTCAATTATGTTATACAAACATCAAACAGCGATCATTCCATCATTATTGAAACTCTGAGTTAGCAAAACAAATAAATAAAAAGCCAATAAAAAGCTTAAAGCTCTCAATTAATTTCATACGCTCTCAACATGCAACATTATACATACCGGGTGGGGCAATAGTGTGGGGAAGTCCGATAGCTCCTAAATGGTAACAGCTAGAAAAATCGTTCTAATACGGATGTAAACAATGGATAGAGGCGCATCTAGAGAAATTATTTTCAAATATACAGGGTGTTGCAGAAAAGTGTGGTACGCTTAAGGTAATTTTTTTTAAATAGAATGCCCCAAATATTTTGTATTTAACACCTCTCTTAGCAGGTTTATTCATATCTAAAATTTTAGCGCCATCTAATGATCGGTTTAGAAGTTACAAATTTTTTTCAAAAAAATTGAGTTTTACATTATCCCACTTAACAGTTTACCGCTTTCACGGCCGCAACTGTGAAAACGAATTTAAGTAGGGATTTTGTTGCAGGGGCTTGTAGGGTGCTCTTCTTTAAAAGAAAATAGACCCACCATATATAGGGTGTTCAAAATTAATTTTTAAATTTAGAGAACTTCAAAGCTAAAATTCACAACTTTTTCAAATGGAACACCCTGTATATTTTGTACCTTTGTGGTGCAGAATTAAATAACGAACATTTTTTGTATGTACGTCCCTATAGCTATCTGTAACCACCTTCGCCGGCACCTGCGTGTGTGACTCATCCGCGTGCGTCATCGAGGGCGCGGCAAACAATGGACCTTCTAGAAGAATCTAGTGCATGTTCTAGAAGATTATGCGGTATATAAACACCGGCTTACACGGAAGGGAATCAGTTAGTCAACCGCAAGCAATTTGACGTGTTAGTAGTCGCAAGTGGTAATAGATAATTATCTGAGTAGCATATAAATGTGTGTGTGTGTGTAAATAGTACGAAATAAATATTGTGATTAAATATAAATAATAGTTAATAGTTAGTTTATAATTGTGTTTTGTAAATTAATTAAGATTGAATTAGTGTGTGTTGAGTGTGAATGTTTTCTCTTTATTAATAGATGATTCAACAGCATTTTTTGTTATTATTTAAAAAGAACGTTGCATTATTTAAAAAATCAAGGTTTTTCAAATAAAACAAAAGAAAAAAACTATAACAAATGCTCCATATGTTGCCCATTCGCATGGACACACATTTCGATGCGCCTTTGGACCGTTCTTTGTACGTTTCTTAACATTGCCGGCGTGATATTTCTAAAAGCATGTATTATTCTATCCTTCATATTTTAGATTGTGGTTGGTGTCTCTGTATAAACAATTTCTTTCACATATCCCCATAAAAAAAATCCATTTTTGTAAGATCAGGAGATCTCGCAAGCCATTTAGTGGGTCCATTCCTTCCAATCCATTGATGTGGGTAGATATTATTTGTGGTGCTTAGATATTACTGCATGTAACTAATGCAGTGGAGCACTGTTTTGCTGAAGCCACATCCCATTTCGGATCCTTTGAGGAAGGTTCGCCGATAATTGTGGCAGATAGTTCTCCAGAAAATGAAGATAGCTTCAGTTAATGTACCATCAAAAAAATGCGGCCCTATTACATGTTCTCCAATAATTCCCCCCCAAACGTTTATGGACCGTCTGTGCTGGTTATCAACTTGTCTGAAAAAGTGGGGATTTTCTGTAGCATAATAAAGGAAATTGTGCCTGTTAACAAATCCATTTTTATGAAACGTTGCATCGTCTTGCATTTTACCTGTGGCCCAATTACAAAACTGTAAACGTTTTAGAAAATCGTCATCAATTAATTCCTGGTGCATTTGAATGTGATATGCATGAAACTTATTTTTCTTTAAGATTCGACCAACAGAACGTCTAGTTATTCCTACAGATGAACTCACTTCTCTGTGACTAACATGGGGATTCTCAATCGTTGCCAGCACAACAGATAACTCATTTTCTTCGTTCACAACATTGTTAATTCGTTCACTTTTTTCATACTGTACATTGCCGGTCCTCACAAATCTATCGAGCAGCTTTTGAAAGCTGTGAACTTTAGGGAGCCTCCGTTCAGGATACCGTTGGTGGTAAATTCTGCGGGCAAGCAAACAATTTCTTTCCGACTCGCCCAAAACAAAAGTCATGTCTACAAGTTCTTCATTACTAAAATTCATTTTGAAAAACTAAAACACCTACTAGAACTCAACACTGATGGTAGATAACTGCGAGAAATGTGCGTTTTGCATACGTGCACAACAATTGCTAGATGCTTTAATGTTTTGTTGAACAAAAACAACCAACACACTTGACAACTAAATAAATAATTGTTTTTAATTGTGTACTTCTTGCAGATTTTTCTCAATAAATCAAAAGTGGTTACAGATAGCTATAGCGACGTACATACAAAAAATGTTCGTTATTTAATTCTGCATCACAAAGGTACAAAATATACAGGGTGTTCCATTTGAAAAAGTTGTGTATTTTAGCTTTGAAGTTCACTAAATTTAAAAATTAATTTTTAACACCCTGTACATGGTGGGTTCATTTTCTTTTAAAGAAGAGCACCCTACAAGCCCCTGCAACAAAATCCCTACTTAAATTCGTCTTCACAGTTGCGGACGTGAAAGCGGTAAACTGTTAATAAGTGGGATAATGTAAAACTCAATTTTTTTTGAAAAAAATTTATAACTTCTAAACCGGTCATTAGATGGCGCTAAAATTTTAGATATGAATAAACCTGCCAAGAGAGGTGTTAAATAAAAAATATTTGGGGCATTCTATTTAAAAAAAATTACCTTAAGCGTGCCACACTTTTCTGCAACACCCTGTATATTTGAAAATAGTTTCTCTAGATGCGCCTCTATCCACTGTTTACATCCGTATTAGAACGATTTTTCTAGCTGTTACCATTTAGGAGCTATCGGACTTCCCCACACTATTGCCCCACCCGGTATACAATTAAGGAGTTTGGGTCCATTTTACCACTACACATGGACCACGTGGAAAAGATTTTTGGTGACTGACATGTTAAGCTATTTTTGCAAAAAAAATTGCAAGAATAGTTTCTAGTAGAGTAACTCAACTTTTCTTTACCATCAGAAATATTCTCTGTATGGTGATAGAATGGACAGGACTCCAATTAAGGATTAGAATGTGATTGCTGACATAACACAAATTATTTATTGAAGGGTTCCAGTAAACTTGGCCAGAGAAAACACAAAAGTGATTTAATTATTTCCACATACAAGACTATACATGCATGTGTCAGAGGCTTTCTAATTAAGCAAAACATCCACTACTCATATTTCTAAAAGAATATATCAAACCATAACAGTACAGATACTAGCGTAAGCACTCACCGTTTCTCATAGCATAATCCAAAATATCTTTCAATTCTCTCCAATCAACCTCCATATCTTCTCCTGCCAACTTTAAAAAGAATTCACGCACTTTATCAGTCTCCTGTTGCTCTTCATTAGTAGGAGCTTGCTTTATTACCTATAACGACCACAAATAAATACACAATGAAAACTTATTCCACCAACTTACTCTTTCATCTACGTCACCCATGGCAACATCCTCATCATGCTCTCTGAAAAACAGAATAAGGAAAAGATGTAGAAAAATCCCAACTTTCTTATAGGCAGTGCTAACAATTAGGATTTTTCTATGAAAAAATATAAAATAAGAAAGTTATTCCTATTTTGCAAAGGACATCATTAATATTGTATATTTGACATGTTAAATTAAAAAAAAATCTCATTATGAGTCTATTTTTATTCTCTATGAACTTTCAATATCGCAATTCTAAAAATATACAATTCATCATCCTCCACCTACATCGTAAATTCTTAAGATTTTAACTAACAAGAAGTGCAGAGTTAGTTTATGTAGTATTATTTATCATTATCAATAGGTATATGAAGAAGTAAAATGTAAATATAATACACACATACATACATTGATGATGTGGAAAATAATAAAATTGTATTTATATAGTTAAACAAATAAAAAAGGAAACTATTAATTATTTAGTAACAAATAACCATGGTTTTCACTGCTAGACAAGACTATTTTTTAGAATATGAATATAACATAACCTCTCTTTATTAACGTGCAAATTGATTCAGTGAATAAGAAATAACACAACCTCACTTTATAAATATTTACTATAATTATAAGAAGTACTTATGATTTCTGTACAATATCGATAACTGTTTCGATCTTATGTAAGCATATGATGAAGTGATTCTTAAAAACATTAAGTGCATGATTTACATAAAGGATTACATTTAGTAAATGTGATATGATTTGTAAGCCTAGCAGTAATAAATCAATATAATCAAAAAGTCTAATTCATTACTGCTAAAACTGATAAGTGCTTTTAAAGAATAAAATGTGTGTATAAGTAAACAGTCAAATAGCAAAACACTTTGTTAATAAATAACAATCTTATATAATTATGTTAAATTAATGAGATATAAATTAACAATATAAATAATTCATTTTAAAGTTTCCAAAAGGAGGCTACTAGTATGGCAAAAAATGATGCCAGTATCTTAAAAGGTTTTAACATAGCTTAATTTTTTTTATATTGCTAATTCCTATATAAATGCATCTATATCTTGTACTTAATGGTTTAACATTTCATGTGATTCAGGCAAATCATGCAATCAATACATTCCGAAAACCTCAGCAGAAGAGAGGTCATGCACCATTCATTCTTTTTTTGAAACAAAACAATCTTGTCCAGTAACCATGACATTCAAAAACTTACAAACTATGACTTGTGCGAACTTCCTATCCTATTTATTTATTTTTTTATTATACTAATATCTAAACCCATACGGATTGTTTGGATTTTGAGGTCCAGGAGGATAAGGAGGATAATTAGGACGTTGTGGTTGATAACTGCTTGGTAAAGGTGGGGCAGGCCCATAATTCGGCCGTGGATAGTTAGGATTTGTATATTGAGGAGGTTGTTGCTGACTATATGTGGGTTGTGAATAATTGCTTTGAATATTTTGATGTCTATATTGAGAGTAACCGCCTTGATTATAATTGCTGTGACCACCATAGCCGCCAAAATTACTGTAACCACCAGGATTACTGTAACCGCTGGGACTATGAGGATATCCGCCATAACCAGCACCGCCGCTTGGGTTATAGCTATAATTATTCGAGCTATTCTGATCTGAATTGTAACTACCACTACGATCATAACTATTAGAAGAAGATTGATAACCATACTCCATGTTATTCTTGTTTTCAGAGAAGACTCTTAGTAGGAATTCTCCTTCTTCATTTGGTTCAAATGTGGAAGGCACAATGCAGTATGTTCCAGGAGGTAGCTTGAAACGGCATGTGACTTCACGAAGATTGATGAAGGACGGAGATCTAGCCACAGAAGCATTGTATTTAAAGAAATTAAGATCCAGGGGTTTTGGTACACGATTTGGATCAGGTAACTGCAAAGAGGAAGTTGTATCAAAATCAATATTTCAGTTTTGTCTGGATCATTAACTTACATAATAAACAGCAAAACCAACTGTTAAAAATTCTACACCCATAAGTTTTCGCGATCTTCGATTCTTTTGCATCAATGCCACAATCACGGTACATTTTGATTCATCATCATCTTCATCTATATCTGTTAGTGTGATTCTGTATTGTGGATTGTTCCAAAATGTATCTGCAACAGAAAATTACATTTTTTAGTTTCTGATATTCTGCAATTTTATTTTGTATTTTCCCAAGTAGCACAAAATAATGGCAAATGATTGGGGCAATATTGAGCCTACATTGCATAATTGGAGCAATATTAGCATGATTTAGCCAATATTGGTTTTTGAGAATATGTTTTAATAATATTGTAATAATAATGGCAGGATATTTAATAATATTAAATGCAAATGCAATATCGTGGTTTACTACGAAAAACCAATATTGGAGGATCATTTAAATGCAACATCACATAGATGTTTACAGTAAATATTCTAACAATAATTATATTTATTTTCAAATTATTGAACCAATATCGACGCATTATTGGCTGAATAACTTCAACATTTTTCTTTAAATATCATATATCAATATTGAACAATTATTTAAATAAAACATCGGCTGCATGTTTACAGTAAATATTCTAGCAATATTGCCTTATAATATTTATTTTTAAATTATTGAACCAATATGACGCATTATTGACAGAATAACTTTAGCACTTTTCTTTTAAATACCACATAGCAATATTTAACGATTATTTAAATACAAAATCGCATTCATGTTTATAGTAAATATTCTAGTAATATTGTTTTATAATATTTATTTATATGTACAACATGTTTTCATATTTAATTCCACGACCTCCTCGATTTCGACGTTTGACGTCTTTATACGGCCAGTTCAAATTTTAAAAATATCATTATGCACATGTTCTCCGCATGGCGCTGCCTACCGGGGATTGGAGATCAGAACCGCGCCGAAAATTTGAAATGGTTTGAAAATTAGCTAAAATTTTTGCACTTTTGACAGTTAACATACTTCAAATAAATTACAATTTATGGCATCGGCAGTAGTTATTTTAAGAAAAAGCATTTTTTTTATGAAAAGCATTTATTTTTCAGAGTTTGAGTACTTTTCTAGAAAGAGGTTTAATGTGCAGTGGCGTTCCAGATATGTTATCGGTGCGTGTTTTGGCAAGGTTAGTTAATACTGGTTTTAGAAGTTTACTTAGAATTATATTACAAAGTTCCTTGTTGTGAATCTTACAGATGAAAAATTTTGAAGTAGTTAGTGAGACAAGAAGATCAGTTAATGTACTGCAAGGATTGCATTCTTGAGGTAAATATTGAAATATATTTAAAACCAGCTCTGTTAACTGGTTTATTAATAATATGAAGTTTTTACTAGGATATTTCAAGCATCCACGATCTTGTAAACTGATCAGACCTAGTAACGGATTTGAGGAGGAATTGGTCAATACTGAATTTAGACAAATTTCACATTCGATTCTTTCCTCTATAGTTCGTGCTACATAACCTGCCAAGAAAGCTATTGAAGCTGATATAATCCCATAAGGTAAATTCGTTGAAAGATTTTTTAGTTCAACTATTAACTCTTTAGTTTCTTCAGGTAGTGGAACGATAAAGGATGACACCACATGTTCGCTATCTATAATTCATTCGATGTTGCTGCTGTAGTCACATTCAGCAAAGACGTTAGCTGATGTTGATGTTTTAATTAATCCACATTGAACTATTCTTTTAATGGCACTTTCAGCAGTCTGTGCATCTGTGGCATCTTGCGAACCACCTTTTAAACAAACGTCGCTAAACATGGATTCAATTGCATCCGAACTAAAACAGCGTGTTAACACATAATAAAAACCAATATCTTTAATAAGATATGTAATGCATTCTGTAGTGCTTTTCGCAGTGAATTTTAGTGCTTCTGCAGTTTCCTTTGTTAACCCTTGCTTGCCACTGTTTTTCGAACACTCCTGCATTGAATCAATGTATCCTGGAAATGTATCTCTTAACCAAATCAATCTCTCATCGTTTATGTTGATGTACGGTGCACATTTTTCATCAAGCTGATTAATGTGTTTCGTTTTATTACTTACATTATGTAACTGGAAAAAGGTGTACATCATCTCCATAAATGTAACCGTTGCCTTTGCTCGGGAAAAATCATAACGAGAATTTGCATACTTTTGTAAATATTTTTTAAACAACCCCACATTGGATTTGTGATTATCCATAACAATTCGTATTACAACGAATCCGCATTCATGTAACTGTTGTAAAACATTCAAAGTTAATTTATACAAATCTGATGTCTTAAGGGATCTATGGAAAAAATATGCAGCTGGTATCGTAAATTTTGTTGATAGGCCATGAATCACAAAACAAAGCATCTTATTAGCTAATAGTGGCCTTCTGCCAATGGTATTTTTGCTAATAGTTTCCAAACCGTGAAAACGGTCTTGTGCTCTACTGTACTGTAGTTTTTCCCGAATAGCCATGTCATCAATTACAAGACTGCACACACGTTCTACAGGAAGTAAAGAATCGGATTCTGCTTTTATTCTAGATTTAATAAGAGTTGTTACATTTCTACCTGCCCCAGTATAACGTTGAAGTGTTAATCGAGATGGTAATTTCAACAAATGAGAACGACAATACTCGTATCCTTTTGGCGAGGATATTCGTCATGCAACACAGTTTCTTATAACGGTTTCAGAAAATCTTGGTTTTACTTTACCATAATTTAAGATTTGGCCTAACAAGAAAAAAGCATACAAATTATTATCAGCTGCATCTTGTTCAATTTTTGTAATTGTTTCAAAACGTGAATTATGTACTTCGCTATCCTTTCGAAACGATAGCAAACATTTTCGTACTACATTGCCGAAAATTTTCTTGACGATCTCTTACACAACAGGGCTTCAGAAAAGAAAGAAAATGATGCGCTTGAGAAGATAGCAAACAAAATTAAAGGAAAAAAAGAGATTGAAAACGCAGGGAATGAAGATAAAGTGGTTAAAGGCACTGGGAAGGAGGACGAAGTGGTCGAACAGACATGGAACGAAAATAAAGTAGTTGAAAACATAGGGAAGGAGAATAAACTCCTTTTATGTACGACTGTGTTATAAAGTACCGTTTATAACATAGTTTTGCGGCTATAAAGTAGCTCTTTATAATACTAGTAAAATAAAGTAGTCGTAGTAAAATAAAGTATAGCAATAGCAAACGCACACTATTAAGATATCCAGTTTTCCAATGGCAACTATATATTACATGTCCAATTTTAGGCGAGTCAATGCAACAAGATCATTTTTACTTAATCTTTCAATATTTCAAATGGCATTTTAATTGCAATTTTAAGATTATCCGAAAAATATTTTAGGAAAAAAAATTGTTTTAAATTTGTATTTTGAAAAAAAATCAATCAAGTTACCTGCCAGCTGGAGTCAAACCTGGAGCGGCAGCGACTTTGGTTTATTATCACCCTGCTTCAACTAACAGCGCTCGAAGAAACATTAGCGTGCGTGCCTCATTTATTTTAAAAGTTGTTAAAGGCTGTATTGACTTAAATAATTTTTTTTAAAGAAAAGTGTCTAAATCTAATCTTTTTCACAATTCTCAGGATATTAGTACTCTTTAAACTCATAACGATAATGATAAAAAAAGAAATAGTAATTTTAAGTACTTTGAGTAATTTTACAGATTATTTCCTAAAAGCATGGGTTATTCCCTATATTCGATTTCCTAATGAAACATACGGTATGTAGATACACAAATTTTCTTTAGCTCCCCCAAAAACCTAGATGTAGTTACGTCTATGTACTATTGATTTCATAATGATCTAGGACAGCAAGGATAACATGATGCCATTTTATTCATTTTTTTCAATGTAAATTGCATAGGATAAAATAATAAAAAACAGCATCATATTAGCCTTGCTGTCCTAGATCATTATGAAACCAATAGTACATATGTCATCCCATTCATCATTCAGGGAACGTAATTATCATTCTAGAAACACATGAATTATTCAGGGGACGCTTGAATCATTCAGGGAATGTAAGTTATAACATCCATTTTACAAAAAATAAAGTGATAGGCAAGATTTCAAGCCTATATTTACACTCTTGTAAGGTCTATGAACTAATTTGTGATAGTTTTTATAACGATATTACCTAAGATTAGTTGCATTTTCAAATTAGACTCGTATTTAAAAAAAAATATTCGGATTGTCACATTCAATGGTTGGAAAATGTGAATACATTCACAAAAGGGTGATGATCCAGTTTTGTAATATATAGTTTACCTTAATCTTACTATATAAACAAAAATACTCAAGATTTTCTTGATCCATAATTTGTGAGTGCATGTAATAAGAGCGTTCCCTAAATGATGCTCCCTCTCGGTTTAATATAAAAAAATACCAAAAAGTGGATTCTCCTACTGATATTTTGTATTGCAATCTTGACAGTTTCTAGAAGTAAGTATAACAATGTGAAACACGTTTAGATAGTTATGAAAGTAGAACGTTTATTTTTTTCCATGTTAGGTTTTCATATGACCAATTATAAAAATTTTACCCTTAAACCAAATTTTGATGTAAGGGAATTGGCGCTGTGCTTGAGCAAATTGTAAAGTATTAAGCCAAGTGTAAGGCCCAAAGCTAAATTAGATAATTTCCTTAAAGTGATTACATAAAATAGATCTAAATTGATTTAAAAAAATAACTACCACAAAGTAATCAAATAAGATACCCACTTTATTAGGGCTCTTCTGACTTATTTTATTTAGTTATGTAAGATCGTATCTTATTTTTATCAAGTTCATTTATGACAAATTTCACGTAGCATAATTCAGATTTAATTAATTGCAGTACAAAATGATTGGGGGATGCAAGTTCCACTGTAAGCAGGGAGGAATTTTTACTAAGAACGAATTAGCCAATCAGGAAAACGAGCAATGTGACTTAATGGTGTAGTGAGGGGCTCAGGCCACCACTTCGTAAAATGTGAATTTTTAGTTTTTGTAAAAGTTGTAAGGAAGAGGAAATTAAAGAAACGAAAAATACGAGTTAGTTTTTAGTTCACTTTTGATCTTCTATGAATAGAGTCCAAGAGATCAAGTGAAGACTGAAGACAGAAGATAAAGTTGTGATTTTAGTTTAGCAAAAGTTATGTCAGTTTGTATGTTATTTTGATAACATTTCGAGGTTATGTTGGTGAATTTTATGTCACTTAAATGTCAACAAAGTTCTTAACAATTTAATTAATAATAATTAAAATGAACAATCAAAGTGAACTTAAAGTGAAATAAACGAAAATGCAGTTTTTTTTTAAATTTGGTGTTCAGACTGCTATTATTATTTGGAGAAATGTTTGGAAATTTATTATCATAGAAGATACGTGTTGCAACTTTAATAATTATAATTATCTTCAACAATCACAAATAAAATCCATTTGAAGGATGACATGGAATGTAAACACCTTATCAACAAATAAGCAGGTAATTTTACCAACTATAACAGGAATCTGCTAACTTTCAAGTTAGGGTTTAACTAAGACCAACTAGGGATTAACTTTTTTGTGTGACGCGAAATAATTTTAAAATTTAAAATAATATAGATAGCTCGAGAGATAGCGGCCTGCCCTGCTATGAACCCCAATGGGCCTTCGTGGCCTGCGAAAGGGGACTATTATTATTATTAAAATAATTTTTAATTTATTAATAGTAATTTAAGATTGTTGGATTGATCAGATAAGAATTAACCAGGACAAAGAGAATTAGAATGTCTCTTAATTCTTATTTTGTTAAATCTATTTGACACCGAGATTTAATTTGATTTTCTTTAATTTTAATTTTTAACAGTTGTTTTTCTTTTCTCTTTATGGAATTTTAAATTTTCATTTCTTTTCTGTGTTAATAAATAAAATTATCCATTAAAATGTTTAAAAAGAAATTTATTTGTGTCTGGTCCATTAACAACGTTTTACAGATATAATTTAAATAGCTTCCTGATTAATTAGCGACCCGCCTGATTTCGTCTCATGCATTTATGGAACTTGTTTTCCAGTTTAGAAATTATAGCCAGAGAATATTTTTTATAAAGGTAAGTGATATTTAGTTGTGTATATTTTCAGACTGTTTTAGCATGATTTTGTGTTTGTGAATTTCAACAATATAACCGGTTTATTTTGCAATTTATAACCTTTCATACTTCATCAAGTGTTGGAGGGTTTATTATTCACTACAATTATTTTTTTTCTTTTGACCCCACATTATTATTCACAACAATATGTATTATGACTGTCATCTGTCACCCTTTTGTTTGTTCTTTTTTATTATTAATTACTTTTTGATAATTTTTTAAATTACTAATTACAGTACATTCACTTATTAAGATTTGTATTAATTAATCAACAATTAATATTAATTCATTTACGCATGCTGTTTCTGGTACCGATATCTGAAAAATTGCAAAGTTTTTCTGAATCTATCCCTCTCCAAAAATAATGTGTGGTGGGGGCCTAGTTCGAGAGGTTCCCCTATTATTGTCCCCTTACTGCTGCCCCCCAGCAGATGACTGTTGGAATATCGCCTTAAGTAAAATGTATATGTAAGTTGTGTAGATGAAAAAGTGGTTGATTATGGTTGTGAAGAAGCAGTGAAGTGCCTATTATTTTTCCCTTCCCTCGTATCCATTGTCAGTCTCATGTGTGTTTATCACTAGGATGGCCACCCCTTAACGTAAAGAGGAAATTCAATTTTGTCAATGTCAATATTCAACATTCGACTTATTCCAAATGGCATTTCAGATTTAATTCTAACCTTAAAATATGCTACAATAAATTGTCAATTTTTAAATAAGCTATGTTTAAAATAATAATAAAAAAATGCACAAACATATGGCTGCTAGATTTATAGAGCGGCATAAGCATTTCAATGTAATTAATTGTACTTTGAAATTTTCAATTAATATCATTAGGCAATCACTCAACTGCCTTGTTATCGGATGCTAGTCAATATGGACTATAAATAATGTAGTTTGATCAATTATGTAAACTTTTTGCTGATTAAATGGGTTAATTTGTTTGTCTTTTGTTTTCTTGCTAGTATATGCCTGCACATTTTCTTTTCGTACAGAAAGGTATAATAAATCTTGGATCTTACAAATGATCTTTATGTGAATGTAGTAAATATAAAGTTTTAATAAAGACCTTAATGGTAAATGGCGTTTTTTCAAGTATGGCAATCTTACAATTTTAAAGATTTGACATTACCTTTTAAGTTGTAGAACTAAAAAAAGCTATAGTACACATTTTTTACATACTTCTGTATGTAATTAATAGTAAATTATAGCAAAAGCTATTTGAAGATTTTATTTTCTTTATAGTATAAGGCAACTAATAATTAAGTTAACATTAAAAACATACCTATATAGTTTCGGCAACCGCCTGCAGTGACACCCCTAACCCATTCACCTTCAAAAACAGACATTTCCCATTTTTTCTTATGGCCTTCAGTCAATTCTTCTTCGGTAAGCGAATCTGGAGTTAAATTACAAATTTCCAGTCGATCAAAGTGTGTTTGGAAATCCTTAAATGACATCCAGAATTCGCCATCTTCATCAAACGTTAACCCCAGATCCTCTTTTTCATGTTCAGGTATATACCGCCATTCAGGTGAATCATCACTCCATGGCCCTTTCCATTCTGCTTCATTACCCCATGGGTTTCTTAATCGCAACAGAGGTATCTTACCAACAGTATTTGGTGTTTGAATATCTACGTATTTAACTCTAGTTATACTATATGCATGACCACGAATTAAACCATCAGATGTTTCAGCTTCTAAGACTTCTGGATCAGGCTAAAATTATAGATAAAAAAGTTAAAAACATAAATAATTCATTTGGTAAAATTAATTACTGTAAAGTTAATTAAACAAGAGTGTAAAATTCTCAGCAGCTATTTTAATTAATGCGTGCTGCTATGAGATATGTGTATTTATGTAATTACAACCACACCTATTTAGCTCCCGCAGGATAACAAGTTAGAATAAATGATTTTATCATGATTAAACTCAACTAATTAATTTTTCATTGTTGTAGTTAATTTTTTCATTAATTCATTATAGAATTCAATTTAATATTCTTGTACTTGCCTCTAGTGAACATCCCATTAATGAACCTCTTTCATAAGCTTTTAAGACAATTTTGAATAAATTCGGTGGGGTAGCTTTCATTTCATACATCTCAGTAACTCCCCCTGTAAAGTCTTCCATAGCCTCGCAGGTCGATCCACCTCTGAGGGCTTCATAAGAACCGTGCAATCTGGAAATGAGAAAAAAATAATCTTGATTATCGCAAACTGTCTATAATAAAACACAATTAGAACTTACTTAGCATATGCTTTTTCTAACAAGGCACTCCAAAACTCATTTTCTTCAGTTGAATGAAGATAAATGAGCTGTCCCCTATACGTCGGTAATCTATCATCTATAACTACATCAATCCAACGGCCGTACTGCCAAAACCTATAAAACAAAACTGACAAATTTGTACAATATAGACATAATGGATCTTCTCACCGAAAATGGAAAATCCCTGCATATTTTTCATCGAAACTTTGATCATCTGGTACTATTTGAAAGAAAAGGCGTCTGTATAAAGTGAGATTCGCAACAGCTGCCAATAACCAACAATCACCCAATTCGCCCTGTTGTACATCAAATCGAGAATAACCCTCAACGAATAATTGAGGATCAGAACAGATTTCCTAGAATAAAAAAAAAAGATAGTATTAGTAATAAGTGGTGCTGATTTATTAGAATTAAACTTACCGCAGGTCGCAGCCATTCATAGTGTCGATCAGGCCGCCTACTATAAAACAAGGAAGAATCGTCTGCTGGGAAATCTGGATCTTCAAAAAGTGTTCCATTACTGAGATTATCATCTCTTAATTGATAAAAGTCTTGGACTTCACCACGAGCTCTCGAACCAGAACCACGTTCACCAAACTGAAAATAGAAAGTTAAAAGTTATAAAGTGTATGGCATAAGAAATTTGTACCTATAAGCAAATCATATTAAATTTAATTGATGAAAAGGTATAATGAGAAGTATAAGATTTGTTTAGGCTGTGGTGTGGTGAACGCATTGGCTAATTGTAATACGGATTAGTTGTAACCTTGCATCATATAAGTAAAGCAATAGCAATTCAACCTTTTGAGACTTTTCTGCTTGGTCCTGGATGTTACAAAAAATTGTATGCTGCATGATATAACCATTTCAAGCTTATCTCATTCAAAAAGAATTAAAGAACAAAATGTGACCTTGTGTCCAGAACCTCAATAGTAAATAGTATTTCGCGTATTCGGCGGTTACGTACCATGACGCATTTTTATGATTCGCGAATTCCCAGAAATTATTTTTAAGTAACTAAACCTTTAGTTTGATGCATATTTTTGCTCTTAATAAAAATACATTTAGTTTTTTTATATCTGATGCCGTTTACGAGCAGATCAAGCTATAACGTGCGTTACGTACAAGTGACAAAATGGGAGACCTGAAATACTAGGTAACTAGGAAATTATAAGTTTTGCAATAGTTCATAAAAAAGTTACAAGTTGATTATTTATACAATATTAAAAAAAAACACCAAAAATGATGCCATACCTATGGTTTTGTTTTAAGATGCCCTTACTGGTCAATTTAGATCTTGAAGGCGTTACGTATAATGACACATGTGTTATGTACTGTGACATGCCAAAAATTGCATATTTCATTGAATATTATTATTGAAGTTCAGACAAAATTTCTTTTAATTTAATCGATTTTTAGTTATAAATAATATAAAACTAAACTCACTGACATTATTGTCTTAAACCACCACCGTAATTACATACACTGAATGACAGTTTTCATCCTACTTAACATATTTTTGCATGAGATTATAACAAATAGGCCATTATTTTCGCAGTTTGGCTGCGGCAATTGTAATTTGTGTTATAACATGAATTTGACACCTGCTAAAATGCATTGGTTCAAGTCGTTTTAAGCATTATTGAACATTGGATTTTATCTGTGGAGGTTGACCTTTTCGCGGAATGCGCAATTTACAAGATGGATTCGAGTCTTTCCAAATTTATTTTGAATTTGAAACAACAAGTTTGTGCAATAATTTGCTAATGTTGCTAATTTGCAGTAATAATTAGAAAAGTTTTCAGAATTTCGAAACTCGCAAAAACCTAAGAAATTATTAATTTAATATAAGGCGGGTTTCTTGGGAGCTGACCACGTATAAATAGATAAATGTATGCATTTATTAAACACAAATATCATTTCAATGGCTGCTTGATCAAGAAGTAAAGGAAAATGAAGGATCTAATGATTTGATAAAGTGAGTAAAAAATTATTTATAAGTAAGCAATCTTGAAGTGGCAATTCTGCACTTCGCGATTATAAGTTTATGTCACTAGACAGATTATTAATTTCCATTTTTGTTTCCACATGACTGGTACCTAAATGTTCAAAAATTTAGAACAAGGAGTCTCCAAAATAAGCTCCAAACAAATAAGAATTATGGGAAACCAGGGCAAACACTTTCAGGTACTAAACTATTAGTAATCTAGATTCAATGCAGGCGTTTTTTGCCATTACTTTCAAAAGCAAGAAAGTTACTAAATTATACCTGTCCCAGTTGATGCAAAAATAATGAAAAGAGCTCCTGCAAGCTATTGGGCAAGAAATAAAAAGGGTCTCTCATTAGGATCTATTCACCTCATTTTAGGCACTCCGTTTGGCATGTTTTGAGCAACTCTATTTTTTAATGCCACTAGCAAATGCAAATGTATTGATACTTAGAAGACTATCTTTAATACACATCGAAAAACTAATAACAATCAAAAACAAAAATAACAAAGGAGAAGCATAAACGACAAAGAGATGTCTAAAAATTCAAATATGAATAATTTAGAGTGATTAAATTGGAGGCTTGCACATAGCTAACTCTAGCATGCATTGTGCCATTTTCTATTACAGTCTGTTCAGGAAAATAATATGGGCAATGAAACTGTTTGTTGAGATGTTAAGTTTAATAAGTCTGGAGAATCAACAAACATAAGGTCTTGGCATTTAAGGCAGGGAAAAAAACAAGTCAAAATAGTTTGTATGCGAACGAAAATTCTTCCTTAAAAAAGGTTAAATTTAGCAAAATTAGAATTCAAAACAATTGCGAATGGTTTTTAAATTGTTTGCAAATGCCTTGGGACTAATTTCTATTAACCAAAATAGCATTTCTGGTCAAAGTAGAATGGGTGTCAGGCTAGAAGTGTCAGAGTCAAGATTTTTCAGAGATATTCGGACCAGGTCTAGCAGTTATAATAACCATTATATGTGGTAGTTGATTTTGAATATTTCCAACTTTGGGAAATGGTAGATTCCTAATTACAAGGTGTCCTAGAAATATGATGTCAGCACTGCGAAAAACTGAAATTCACCCAAGAACCAAAAAATCCAAACTAATTGCAGAAATAAGTAGCACATTCAAATATACCAAAAAGCTGTAATCAATTACAGTTTTGTAAACATACACATTCTTCTAGAATAAAAAAGGCACATCAAGAATGAAATGTTGACATGGGCACATGTGGATTTGCACAAACTTCAATTATACAAACAGAAACTTACAGTAATAATCCCTATTAAGTGCGTCCAGATTTTGATCCCATTATATTTTTCATCAATTAAATTTTACCTTAACACTTAACACCATTAACCCTGTGCATTGAAGAGTGGATATTTGAAAAGGGCTAAATGCCATTTACACCAAAATGATTGTAAGTTATCGTTAACAGGATTATTCGGTAGCTTTCCGCTTGACTAATAAAAACTCAAATTTGAGCATTTTTGGCCCTTTGAAATCACCACTCTTCCTCATTCATAAGCAGATAATTTACCAAATACACTTTGTTATCAACAGCATTAGGCAACTTGGCAAAATTTTTAGTGTGCAAACATCGCGTGTTTTGTTGATTTTTGTTTTCGATATTTTCCAGAGCGAGCGAAATCGCTTCTAAATTACTGGCGACACTCTTGTCTAAGGCAATCTCAATAAAACTCGTACTCTTATCAATTTTATCACTAACCAAGCCGTTATTATTCTCTATACAACTATTTTGACTATTACTAGCGGTACTATTAGAATTAACTTTTCCTTCCTTCGGCGATTTTGTAAATATTCGCTTAATAAAAGAAACTGCTTTATTATTAGATTTCTTCTTATCCACGCCTCCTGTTGTTATTCTAACAGTATCCGCTTCCTCTTTCGTGCGGTTTTCTTTATCATCATTTTTAGTATTGTTAAATTCCTTATTGAAAATAGACCTTGGATACAAGGATTTATCGTAAGCTGCTTGATAATCTGAAGGCGCAACAGTATATTTTGAAAATTTTACACTTTTGGAAAATGAAGTTGGAGGTGCCGCGAGATTCTCTTGGTTTACACGCCTAATACATTGGTCTTCATTTATCTCTATGTTTAAAGTTGTAACGAATCTCTTATTCGTCGGAGATTTTGTTTCTATTGGTGTCAACTCCATTATTTTGAAATTTTCGACAAACGGTCAATAAATAAGAACGCACTAAACACTAATAATTAATCGCCGATAAATAATCTTTTGTTTCCTATTTAATACATCCCGTGTAGTATTACTAATCAGTCACACCTTCTTCGTGAAACAAACTAAATGAAACTGAAAGAGCCAAGAGCGAGCGAACGTGAAACTGAAATATCAAGCCTTAACCGGAACACAGCACACGATGATAATAATATAAAAACGAATAACAACGCAGGCCAGGACGCTTTCCTGCTTATAAGGGGAGAGGTGAAATGGCAGTAAAAGTTAGTTTTCCCAAAATGCCATTAGTATTATTAAATTAAGTGATATTTACACTCACTGGTATAAAATGCACCTTTTGCGAAATTTGCTCATTTTACTAATTAATAGTAATGGGGGATATCGTTCAGGTGAGTCAATTTGAAAATACCCTTCATTAGGAAAAAATGCGATAAGATAACGAACGAGGATTGTAGCCCATAAAATATCGACAATATTATTTTAAAGGTAGTAAAAATTCTAATATCAAAGTGAATTCGGTGGATTTGATAAATGTTTCAAACGATATATCTTAAATGAACGTTAAAGAAACAAGTAAGATTAACTTCAATTTTGGGCAATTGCGTATCGATGCAGACAAAACCGAGATTATTGATAGCAGAACTCGAAAGTCTATGGTGGCTCATTTTTAGATATGGTCTTAAATTAAAGATTCAGACATAGAAATGTGATAAGATCAAAATTTATATCACTTTGTACAATTGGTCAAAAAAATCAGAACCGGAATATACTATGAGGGAAGGATTGAATGATTTCGATCTGATAGACTGTTAGCCTAATGGATGTTAGGTCAAATGAAACTTTTCGTTCAATGAGATTTTTGGACCAAAAACATTTTTAGTCTAATGAACTTTTCGTACAATAGTAAACTTTTAGTCCAATAGTAAACTTTTAGTCCAAATGAAAAGCAATATATAGATAAGCTTAAACGACAGCCCCTATTATTAGCCGCAGTCATTTTTAACCTAACCTAACTTATTATTTTTGTTTATTGTTTCCAGCCTTACTTTGTGGAACTCCATAATCATAAAATAAATAAAGATTAGTAAAAATTTCACAGTTTTATTAAAATACAACCTGACAATATTGTTTCGACAGCTATGCTGCTATTATCAAAGGTTATATAATTATAAACAAACACGTCGCTAAGGTAGATACAAAAATAGGTAACTAGATAAAATAATAATAATAATCAGAATTAAATATCTAATACTTCCCGTAACGGAGAATTACTGAGCTCAAGTTGTTCATTCATTAAAGGTACCCTGAGTTTGTGTTTGTTATTACAAAAATGTAGGAATTTAATATTATTTTGAGGAGCCATTGTGTGATTTTGTTCTAAAAGGTGTTTGGCGTAATTCGATTTTTCAGGATGTTTATTTTTGTAATGACGTACGTGTTCTTTATATCTTATGTCAAAATTTCGAAGTGTTTGTCCAATATATACCGAACTACAAAAAGAACAATTTAAACGGTAAATGCCCGATTTCATGATATCATGTGTTCTGTCTTTAGCATTAAATAAAAATGAAAAAGTGTTAGTGTTGGTTTTAAATGTTATTTTATAATTGTTGGTTTTTCTTAGTATATGTGCAATTTTTTCTGATATTTTGCCAAAATATGGTATAGATATGTAATTTGTGTCTTCTGTTTGATTGTCAATGGGATATATTCTTTTGATAGCTAAGCTATAATCTTTTTGTTTAATTAAAGTGTCAATCATGTTCGGATTGTAATGATTTGCATGTGCTAGTTGTTTAATGGTTGATATCTCTTTGCTAAAATCTGATTTTGTTAGTGGAATAGTTAAAGCTCTGTGTACTAATGATTTGTAGGCTGCTATTTTATGTGTGTTATGGTGACAAGATTCATTTGGTATTGTTATGTCTGTTTGTGTTGGTTTTCTGTATATGGAAAATTCAAATAGATTGTCTGCGTTAATCTTGATATTTAAGTCTAGAAAGTTTATAGCCCTGTTTTGTTCTGTTTCTAGTGTAAATTTTATATTAGGGTGGATACTGTTAATAAGAATTAAAAATTCATTGATAACCTCAAAAGAACTGTCAAAACAAGCTAAAATGTCATCAACATAACGAAACCAGAAGATAATATGTTTAGAGAGGTTTAATTCAAATATTCGATCTTCAAACTTGTCCATAAATATGTTAGCTAATAGAGGACTTATAGAATTACCCATAGGTAAACCATCCTTTTGTAAATAAATTATGTTATTAAAAGTGAAATAATTTTGACTTATACAAAGGTCAAATAATTGAATTAACTCTAACCTTTTAACTAATTCTATATTACTATTGATCAAGAAACTATCTAATAAAGGAATACATTCTTGTGGGGGTATTTTGGAGAACATGTTGCAAATATCAAAACTAACAAGTTTTGAATGTGGTGGAAGATGTATGTTTTGCAGCTTATCTATTAATTCTAATGAATTTCTAACAGAGTATTTCGATTTGTAACCTATCGTGTTAATAATCTGGTTCAGTTTTTTGGATAAAATGTGATTAGGTGCATTGATGTATGATACAACTGGTCTTATTGGCATATTCTGTTTGTGCGTCTTGACTAATCCATATAGTTTAGGTATTTGTGGGTTTTTATTAATGATTTGTTGCTTTTCTAATTCTGAAAAGCAGATATTGCAGTTTTCTAAACCTTGTTTTATTTCTTTTTGGAATTTTGTGGTTGGGTTTTTGTTTAAAGTTTCTAAATTTTCTTTATTAATAAATTCATTAACTTTTTGTATGTAAATATCTTTTGAAAGAATTACCAAAGTGTTACCCTTATCTGCTTTAACAGAAATTCGATTGTTCTCTGTGATTTTCTGTTTTATTAGATTGAAGAAGTGATATGTTACATGTGTTGTACATTTTGTCCTGTTTCAAAGACATCTCTTTTAACAAATTTGAAATTTTGAATTTTGCATAGTTATTATGATCTTTCTTAAGTATAGTTTCGCATTCAACGGCCAAAATTTCTTTAATTTTGTTGGTAAATTTTGGAAAAGGAGAAAATTTGAAACCTTTGTTAAGAAATTGTGTTTCTCCGTCATTGAATGTTATATTCGACAAGTTTATGAAACGAGGATAAAAGTTTGTAGTGTTCTGACAATTAAGGTTATTTTGTAGTGTACGTTTTTGTTGTACAAGTCGATGAAGTTTATTTTTCTGTGTGGTGTATTTTTTGAATTTAATGTAACTGACGGTTTCTCTAATGTCAAAATCTAATATGTCAAATTGGATATTGTGTAATTTATGAGTAAGTTCTGTATGGAGTACCTTTATATAAACACGTTTTTTTAATTTTAATGCAGGTAATATTTTAATATAATGTTTTGTAATGAAATCTACTATTGTATTTTAACGCATAATCTAAATAATAATATTTCAGCGTTGTTAAAAAAATTCTTATTATTGATTACTGTTAATATTCGAATAAATAAATTTATTAATTATGCTGCAAGTAAAGTACTGAAGTAAAAAGTGGTCTCTTTAATCGGAGGCAGTTTGACACAATTAACACAAAGTATAACCTAAAAATTAACGACTGAGCTCCGACTTCAAATATATTTGTGAGAATTGCCGTCAGAGGGCACTGCTTAACGTACGAATCTGTAATATTTTTCAACAATGAAAGAACTGGAAATGAAGCTTATATGAATCTAGTAGGCCGTGGTTTTAAAGCGCCGTAGCGCCATCTTTAGGTGTTTATAGTTTCTGAAGCTTCCTATTATTAACACTAGCGGCGATAACGCGCCCTTAAACAAGATTATTTAACTTGCTATTCATTAAAGAAATGTCTGTGGTCCAAAAATCCCGTTTTAACAAAAAGTCTCAACGAATAAAAAATCCTATTGGGAAAAGAGTATCACTGGACGTAGTTTATTGCAGTATGAAAAAGTCTTATTGGACCAAGCTCCGTTGCATTAAAAGTCTCGTTGAAGCAAACTATCATTGGACCAAAAGTCGGGAATTGATGAGGGCAAATTATGGCCAAGATAAAGCTACTCATTTTGGTCATACTTTGAGCTATTGGAAATAAACTGAAATGAAACTGTTTTCATTTTAAGCTTCTCAATAGAAATCTTTTAAGATTTAGCAGTTCTAATATTTTAACATTTAAAGTAGTTTCATGATTTCACATCTTAGTTTTTCAGATTTCAAACTAAAGTGTTTTAAAATTTGACAGTCTCAAAGATCTTCCCTTTTAACGTGACAAAATACGCAGAAGGAACCTTTTGACGAAAACTTCGTAGGTCTCGCGTTTCAAAAAGATTGATTTACAGTGTTTCAAATTGGTTTGACGCCAACTTTGACGAGCTGTGCTACGCATGTCACAATTTCTTGTCAAAAATAATACATAATTCGAGACTCTTTCCTTTTTTTTCGTCATTAACTTGAAAAAACTGGGTTTGACTAACTTGGAGGAAAGTATTTCGACTAATACCTAGAACATTGCCCAAACTGCCAAAAATACAGGATGCTGAGGTTCAGGACATGTGCACTTTGAAAAGTAATTTGAAGTAGCTTGGGAGAATTACAATTCTCTTAGAGGATTCCTAAGAATCTGGGAAGGGGGATTTCGACTACTAGCCAGTTTGTAGGCCTAGACTCAGAAGAAACTGCATCCCGATCAATTTGGCGGAAGCTGTTCTGCAGAAATATTATTTATTGCCAACGGTTTCTAAAGTCTCTAAAGTTCAGCCTTATAAAATTAGTGTTATAACGTAATAGAGCTACACACAAAACATTTACAGGTGGGCCATGTTCCTTTAAAACTTTTAGTATACTATATACTTATATATAGTATTATTATAGTTAATGTTGCTTTTTGCTAGCCTTGCGACACCAGACTATCCTAAATATGGTTTTATATTGCTCCAGTGAGTAACGTTCGAGCACTGCCACAGACATCTACATTCCACGAAAACAGTTCTCATGATCACATGAAATATTGATTTATGAATTCCATTTTTTCTATTTCTAGAATTTCCCAAGGGATCGAAATATTCTTCGGAGTATTTGGGCAAGTTTTGAAAGTGTTTGTCATCTTCTTCGAAATCCATTACCTCCCTTCAATGGAGATAAGGGAGGGGAGGTAAAGTATTGTGTTATAGACGGCACTAGGCCAGTATTGGTAAGTTCCTGTTGACGGTGTAATCAAAACAAAGTTTTATACCATACGCAATTTTGTTCCAAGCTTCAAACCTGCACTCATCACTGTCGATCTTAGACAAAATCTATAGTCATTTAAAATAAATTGTTCTATTTGTTAGAGGATAGAGTAGGCCCAATCTTTAATTAAAAGGTCACGGCTCCTTTGATTATTTAATAAATGGGTATGGTTTGATGAGAGGTTGTATTCTGAGAAATAATTTAAAATTCTGTAACAGTAATCGTCAATTCTCATCCGCTAGATATAAACAATTTTAGGGGCAATTTCAGGGACCATATACGGAATTAAAACAATCTTCAAATAAAACAGAAAACTCGGAAATCAAAAGCTTGTAGTCAATTCTAGTCATCTGGTATATTCTTTTTGTTGATTAATCCAGTCACGTACCGACTGGAAAATAGGTCATATGGATTGGGAGGTCGGAATTTATACAGAATGTACCGACTAAATGAGCGAGTTGAACGCTAAGAGATGGAAATAGGAAATAGAGAAATAAATTGGATAAACAGATTTTTTAAAAGTGTCCCAAGGAATGCCGGTTGAAAAACACTAGTGTATACATAAATACATAAAAAGATCTGTTACTGCGAAAGCTGCATGGCACAGACAAATCAAAAAGCTTTTTTTAGAGATTTCGATAAAAAAAAACTGAAAAATTATGCAAATATAAGGGGTGTAGCTTCATATAAAAGATTAAGAGAATCACAATTAAATTAAGAATAAACATTTACACCTCAAGCGAAAAGCACAATGACCCATGAGAAGCGATTGAATAAATCACATAAACAGTTCCGGCTCCATTTGACTCCAATCAAAACCAATTATGTTGAGAAACGAACGCATTATAGTAATCAAAAGATTCCAAATAACTTATGGGTCAATAAAAATAACCCAAAAATATTAAAGAACTAAAACAAAATTCTTCTGCAAATCAACAGGTAGCTGACGATCTCACCAATAACATCCATGCAGCTTTTGGACAGATCTTACCTTAAAAATATAAGTACTCTCCGATCTTATCTTCCACACCATATTCGTACTATAGTATAGCACCTTTTATTATTAACTCCTTTTTTTAGATTTTACAAAACTAATCTTTACACATACAAATTGATAAGGGAAGGCACTAGGCTGCTACGCATACGTATTTAGATGTTTTAAAAAAATACATTTTGAAAAACTTAACAAAAATTTACACATCTTAATATCTAGATGTATACTACCGCTACGTCTTGTTAGATCTGCAACAATCAGCAGCAGAGCAGATCATTTTTGCGCCAAGAAAGGACCTTTACCCCACGGTTTCTGGCGCCGTTTTCGTATTGATTTTGTCTGACATCTTTTCCGACTACCCCAACTTTTTCCGGATGTCCCCCAAAATTTAGGGGATTTAATATTTATGAGCCAAGAAAAAAACAAGCAGGAAGGGGGGCTAATTTAATTTTGATGTGAAAAACATGTTAAGATCCCCAATCTAAAAGATTTATAGAGGTGAATCTATTGGGTCAATTAATTTTTTTTTCTCTTTTCATTTATTAATAATGTGCAGCTAATAACTCAAATAACCCATTAAAAATTTAAATAAGGGTGTTGGCTAAAAGTGTGCCATTCCTAATTAGTTAAAAAAATGTACAATTATTTAAAAAAGTAACAGTACCCATCCCTGAGGAAATTAACAAAATTAACTTTTTTTTATATTTTAAAGATTAGCCTATAACACGTAATTGTTCATGTCATAAAGATAGGTGTGACAGACAAACCGATAAAAATTAATATTTTAAAAATATAATAGGGTTGAGTTCGAGCTATATATAATAAATAAAATAGTTTCCGAAAATGTTTGGACGAATGGGAATTAGATTAATGGATGTTGTTTCGCAAATAAAAGGATACTTGCTACAAAGCTTAATTGATTTTATACAGGGTGTATTGATAAACAGAATGAATGCTATTGTTAATGGCACAAAACGAGCAAGAATAATAATAGTGTCTGAAATAACAATCTACCCAACTTCTTGACGTTTATGAATTATGTTTTTGTTCCAGATACGCAAACAGCCATTTATATAAAACAAAATATATAAGGGTATTCAGATTCTTGATATGTTAATAACTAGGAATGATAATATATTAAAGATTTGTACCGATTACTTTTTATTTATTTTTCATAAACCGAGAATACCCGCAAATGTATATTTGTTTGTTTCTGGGCGAGAAATTGAGGTGGCGGAACATCCCTCATACCTCACGGGACCGATTGCTTTGATCCTATGGCCAACTCTATTAGAATTTAGCTGGATTTGAGAAAATTCTACCCTCAGTAGGGATATTTATCGTGTTAAACATCGTATTGACACTGAGCCTACGGTTACTTCCTTATCCGAGAAGAGGATTTAATTTTGCTCTGCTAGGAAAAATTACCAGGTCGACCGAAGAACGAATCCCCGACCGTTGAATTAAGAGATCAACGTGCCAACCGCTAATCTAACGAAGCTGTCAAGTCCATAACAACCAGGGCATTGTAATCGGGCATTATCGTTTATAACGCCCACTCAGCATTAACTTTGTAATCGGTGCTAGCGCGGCAGCGTTATGTAAAATAAACATCCTTGGCAACGTCAACAATTATAAATTAAAACAAATTTCCTATCTGTACATACGAGCCCCGTATCATTCAAGTTCGCACACTCTTTTTTGTTATTTAAAGGATGACCCGCATTTTTTTTCTGATATACATAGTAGCTGTTTCTTGTTGTTAGTAGGTGCAAAAGCAATACTTTATTGTATTATATATATATATATATATATATATATATATATATATATATATATATATATATATATCTCGAGTGTTTTTTAAATTTGACGTCGAAGGCGGCTATGGGTAGTTGATTGTGAACGTCAAATTTAAAAAAACAATCGATATATATATATATATATATATATATATATATATATATATATATATATATATATATATATATAAAACCAAACGTTGCAACCGGATTGGTACTTCCCGCCCCTAACATGTTCTCGTCCCCGCCAGTCACGTGTTTGTTTTGAGCTTGAACAAACGTTAGAGTAAAAAGCCTCGCACAAAAGCCATAATAAGTCGTCATGGTTACATTTTGCTGATTTTTGATGTTCTTCTCGTCAATTAGGCCCCACTGACTATAGTGTAACCCAACACCTGCAGGTGAGATCGAAAATCAAATTGGACAAAGACTGTTTTGCAGCTAGAATCGCCCAGTTTTATGTTGCGTTGTTCTTCCGTGTAACTGAGCATGTTTGAATTAATCCCAACTTGCTAGCGCCTAACTCAATACCTGCTGCAGGTGTGCTCAGATGTCATATGGAGATAAATATTGATTTGCGGTTAGAATCGCCTTAAAAATTCAAAATCGTCAGAGGAAGAACTGCGGAGATTAGAGATGGCGTTGAGTAAACCCCCCACTCACGAAACAGTTCTGTGCAACCTCGTTGCAGCACTAAAAGCTTGTATAAGATGGAACTTTCGTTTTCTCGCGTGATTTACGAAATAAATCGCACGTAATCGTTGTGAACCATGAACTAACACAAGTGAACGCGGATTTAAAAAGTTATCCATGTGTCACATATAGTAAACATAGTGTTTAATTAATTAAATATCAATAACGTGCTCAATTCCTTCGTTTGTTCTAGTTTTTGTGTAACTTTTATGGCTTGAAAGAAGCGCAACACTAGAGGCTACTATACACTGTCCAGCCAACAGAAATAGTTAAGCCACTCCCCCACAAATGTATGTTTGCGTAGACCAATGGGAGTAAAGCCAGTTTCACACGGTACAAATTAATAAAAGCGCACCAAGTTTTCATTTACTATACAGTGTATAGATATAACAAATTATTGTTGGGAGTCAGTTGGAAAAGGAACAGAAGAGAAAATGCGATTTGATGTTGGGACTCGTTCATCTTATCTTATCAAAAAATTAAAAAATTCTAACTGCAAACCAGTTTTTAGTCCATGTGACTTCTGAGCTCACTTGCAGCTGGTGCAGTAGGTGATAGCGAGTTGGGACCAACTTACATATTGTTCAAGTAGATAAAGAGAACAACGTACAAAGAAAACAGCAAGTGTAACCGCACTTAGAGTCCTAGTTTTTATGGATGGTGCTTAGTGATTCACGCGTGAGCTACGAAATCAATCTCACGTAAATAATGGGTGGGAACCATGAATTAACAGAAGTGTAGCGTGGATTTGAAAATGTATTGTTACTTACCATAGCGTGTAATAAATGGAAAGGCACGCGAGGCTAAAACGAATCACGTGACCTCTGAATATCACTAACGCGCTCAATTCCTTCGTTTGTATTACGGTCTTTTTTTTAATGAAAATCGGTAATCCTTGTGACAATAATATTTTTAATTGAATATTCCACACCAGGTTTAAGAGTGTTTAAAGATGCAAATCTCTCGCAGGACTCTTATAAACTATAAAATTAACAAAAGCAGTTGCTCGTTACGGTTAGGTCAAGGGCGGGGGCAGATGATTTTGCTTTGCACCCCTATCATGAACTGATGGGTTTTTATATCAATCTGTCAAGTTTCGTCAATTTTTGCGTCCCTGAAGCTGACGCCCGTGCCACAGGTCCCATTTTGAATCACGCGTGAATGTCAAGACTAGAAAGTAAATTGAGTCATAACGTGAATGTAACAGTTTCAGCCACCGTATGGTATGATATAGCAGATTGATATATGGTATCAAATTTCGAAATTCAAACTAAAACACTAAACGTAGGGGTTTCATGATTAACGCGTAAGTAATGAGTTTCATGTACTATGTATAGCTATTTTTGTGATTCACGTGTGAGTCAAAAATAAATCTGTGCAAGAGTAGGCGTAAATGTGATTAAATAATATATTATCTGCAATGATCGTGCGATATTACGAATGTAGCATAAGTAGTAACCACGAAATGGAGAAACATTCTGTGAGCTCGTGGTCTTTGATCGTGCAAGTGGCGCCTCTACCGGGAGTTAGCGGTATCCTTTTGAAAACGACACTCACGCGTGTATTCACCAGAAGGACAACACACAGTCCGCCCTTCACAGTGCCTGCGGGAAATGGTGGGCACGGGCTTCAATCGGAAATCCCACTTCAACATCAGTGTTATAATTTTTATTAGTGTCTTATGATTAAGTGCGTAAAAATCGAATTAAGTAATCAGTAGATTCAGTTGTTTATGGGCGGAAGCCCGCGCAAATCCCTTCGATCAAACATTTCAAGAATCCCGCTCAACCGGATTTACTTGCTAAATGGAGTTACCCGCGCACCTCTAGGAAAATCTAACATAACCTACATATTTATGGAACAAAGTGTCTAAGGGGGGGTGAAATAAAATCTTAAATACTTTTGCTAAAAGCATCGCGAAGTAAGTCAAGATGCCTATTTACAGAGATAGTTCGCTTGGACGTTACTACTTTTATACTATGTAACAGAATAAAATAAAACAGAAACAACTTACAAGATCGCCAGTGTTACAACCAAGGGCAAGCTTCAATGCGTCCCAAAAGCTGTGAGTTTCGCCCTTCTTATTTAACGTATTCCCCATAAACCTATCATTACGCTTGCGACAAATTCCGGGAATATTTCCTAGTTCTGGTTTTTTTATGGTAATATGCACTTTAGGCGGATTTTTGATTCGGCCAAAGATACAAACATGATTTGCACGTTTTGCTGTTTCTCTTTTACATCTATCAATTCTCGTTATCGATAGTACGGAACAATCGATTTTGGAGCCGCCAGATGCGTAACCTGAATAAGTACTATGGAGTGATTCCCTTTTTCCTTCTATATTATCGGTAATGTTTTGAGTACTCTCAGGATTTGCAGAGAAAAACATTTTTCGTAACAATGATTGAATTTGGTCATCTGCATCTTCATCCTTAAATAGGTTATCCCACTGAGAACTATCTAATAAGCTTTTCGAATGGAGATTTTTTCCGGAGTAAGATAGACATTTGTCTGGTTTAGGAAGGATAAAATAATCCGTTATGAAATGTTTCAGTTGCTTTGTTAAGATTTCTTGAGATCGGTTCTTTTCGTAGAAATATTTTTCTGCACTATCACACGTAGAGCTTGTCTTGGGCTCTATATTGACCGTGGCTTGTGAAATGCAAGGTAAAGAAAAGAGATCACTATGTTTAGATATACCGAGCACTATAGAACGTTTATACTGTAACTGAACTGACAGATCTCCTTCGCCTGGATTCTCTATAATTTGATTATTTATATCAAGAATACTATCAAAATCTGAGGTAATTAGTTTTGTGTATTTTGAAAGTTTTAATGTGTTTCTATCAGGTAAATCAGGCACATAATCAGTCGATGACTCTAAATGTTCATATCTATCTCCAAACTCGTTATTACTGGGTGGCTCAGACGGTACAGAAAGATTTTTATCAGAAAACCCAGTTCTTGATTTCTGCCTTTTGGAAAATGAATGATAATTGGAATTGCTTGGCAATTCTAAAGCAGAATTTGTAGATTTTTTGCACATCTGAGTTTTCGGAAGCTCCAATTTAAAACTTTGAGTTGAATGGTGTACCTTACGTACACCGACAGAATAATTTGATGGAGCTGCAACTAGGTTTGAGGCAGGAGCGGTTTCACTTTTCAAGTTATTTTCCTTATTTCGTTTTCCAAACTCAAAGCGAGAGTTGGTATTTTTTGCAGCAAGCGACGATTTCAAGATGTGTTGATACGCCTTATTCTCAGGTGTCTTGGTTAATGATAATCGTGAGATCTCATTTTGTCGGCGTTCTACAACAGCTGTTTGTAAGGCAGATGGCTTTAATTTTGGAATTAAAGATCGTTTACTCTGGTTAGACTTCGGCCTGTTAATGCTGGACTCTATGGGGGAGTTAATAGGAGCATCATGTTTACGCTCGTTGGAACGAAGAGAAAATTTAGAATCATGTTTTACATCTTTATCTAGTTTATCTTCTTTATTATAGTCTTGTTTGTCAGTACCCCCGCTATGTTTTGAATCGGTGCTTTGAATCTGTTTATCATGTTTCAATGGTGCAGAATTAAGAAGACTTTTCGATGATTCCTGCCTTAGGAAGCTTTCACTCAAATTTGTTGCAGATTTATTCGAGCATTGAGATTCAGTTATGTTTGGTACAATAATTTGTCTTAAAGAGGACATAAAGTTACGAAACGATTCATGATCAGATTTATATTGACTAGTTTTAATAAAACTACTTTTTCCAGCTGCACCAGCGGATCTTGGTCTTCGTGAATTGGAAGTCGAAGTAATCGATCGATTCGGATATACTTTCAATTTTTCTGAAGAACAAGTGGCCAATAAATACATTCTAAATTTCGGAATATTTTGATTGGACTTATCGTCAAGACCAGAACCAACTGAAGTATTTTTCGATAATAGTGAATCTTGCTTTGGAAGAGAGCTTTTTAAAGCTCTCGCAACTTTTAAGGTCGAGTCCTGACTTGCAGTTTTTGGTTTTTCTGGTTTTCTGGTTTTGTTCTTTTGAGGTGCTACTGTAGTTTTTGCAGCTACTAAACGTTGGGATTTCGTTGGCGTCTTTACATATGAGCGTGAAACACTCCTAGATATAGAAGTCGGCTTTTCAGATTTACAACGATCATAATTCTTCGGACGAGATGGTCTTGGAGGGGTGGGGGCATCTTTAGAGATATTTGAACGGTTGTTTAATAATCTTCGTTTTGAATTCTCAAATTTTTCATGTTGCAAAAGAGCTAGTTGTGAATATATAATTTCTGATTCACTTGATGTAAAAACAATGAGATTAGTATCCTCGTTTTCCGATACCACAACAACTTCTTCATTCAGTGCAGAATTTGTTCTACTAGCCGATTTCACTGGTTGCGATCTTGCGCGTTTCCTATCAGGTTTGGTATTTATCTTATTAGAAAGACCAACATCAAGAGGTTTAGTAATTGATTTTTTCTGTAATAAAATTACTTTTGCAGATGATATCGCCTTTACTTCACTTGCTTCTGTGGGTCTTTTAGGGTTTAAATCTGGCGAAGTAATTGTCGTAGGTGATTTGTTAAAATCACTTGGTGTAAGAATAAAGGAACTGGAGTCTTCGTTTCGCGATACCACAACAAGTTTTTTACTCAGTGTAGAATTTGATTTACTAACCGATTTCGCTGGTTGCGATCTTGCGCGTTTCTTATCATGGCCGGTATTTATTTTATTAGGAGAACCAACATTAAGAGGTTTAGCAATTGATTTCTTCTGTGATAAAGGTACTTTTACAGAAGACAGCATCGTTTTTACTTCAGTTACTTGCTTAGGCCTTTTATAGTTTAAATTTGGCCAAGTAACCGTCATAAATGATTCCTTAGAATCATCATTTTTACTTTTGCTTTCTTTTGAAGCTGTTGTAAACAACGCAGAACAGTTTTCTTTTGGTTTTCGGTTTGTTAGCCGGCTGCTAGCTCCTAGGGATTTTACTTTAGTTACTCTAATATCCTTTTCTGTTGGTTTATCTTTAGAAGCGGCAGAGTTTTTAGATGTATCTACACGATTTCGGTGCTCACGTTGAGTATATTTGTAGGATGTTGTATTGTTTGCTACCACTTCAAGCTTCGATGACTTGTTCTGTTTTAATAATTTCTTATTTCTGATTGTAGCTTTCGAATTGTTTGAAGACTTTTTAGGGCGGTTCAAATCTTTTATCTTTTCGACAGATTTTGATAACTTTGGAATGCTAGGTTCGTTTGGACAAGAAGATTTTGAATTTTTAGGTGAAACTTGCAAACTTATTACTGAAGGCAACCACTGAAAAGAATCTGTCTCTTCTTTAGACTCTTTGGAACTTAAGACATCCCCATCTTGGTTAGGTTTTGAATGGTTGATTGCTTTAGCGTTTTGATAAATATCTTTATCCCGACTAGTTATAATTTCCATTATTTTACCTTTTAAATTATAACTTTCTGAGATAGACGATGCTGAAGAATCGGTTCCTTGGCTCAAATTAAATGTAGAATTTATATAATCAGTATCTTTGGTAGTAAGCTCTGTTGGTAATTCTATTGAAGGTACCCAAGTATTTATCTTCAACGATGAATGTGAACGTTTTTGAGAAGCATGATTCTGAATTGGTTTCAAGGACGCAGTGGATATCTTGGTTTTGCCCGATTTATCGCCATCTTGGTTGGTTTTCGGAGATAAATTCTTCAATGAAGAATTTGGCGGAGGTATACCTGAAGAAGTCTTTAATGGTTTTCTAGTTTTGATATTCTTATCTTTATTTCGATATTTTTTCCATGGATCTATTACTTCAGCCATATCTACAGGCACTTTCGGCCTGTCTGTACCTTTTGATATTTTCTTATCCAACTTCCCTCCACCGACAGCGTTGGTAAGTGTTCTTAACTTTCGAGGCGATTTGCCTGTGTTGCCCCTTGATTTTGTTACATATAAGACCAAATTTGGTTTTGGACTAAGAAACTCGTCAATTGGATTGATAGAAGCACAAACAGGATTAAAAGCCGGGTTTTTACTAATAAATCCTTCTGGTTGCTCCGGATTCGAATTGTTCGGATTATACAGAAGATCATTTGACGAAATATAACCTTTATTATGTGTGCTGGAACTGTTCGAAGTGGATAATAAATACGTTTTTATTGACAAATCTGATTTGTTAAAGGTTTCTTTCGTATCAAAATCAAAAGTTAAATTGTCCGTAGACGCTCTAGGAATAGTACAGAGTTCTTTTGAAGAACTACCACTTTCGATGCCTGTAGTTAAATTAAAGTCGTTGTTTTGAGTACTTGATGCAATCCCATTCACTAGTGCATTTGGCGAATATAAAAAAGGCCCGTCTCGGCTTTTCTTTCCGACTTTTGAAGGTCCAGTATCTGAGTTTGGTTGCTGCGAATCATAAACAAAACGTGAAGGATTTATTCCAGATCGACTACACAGTCGTAATGAAGTATCTGCTATCAAACTAGATGTAGTGCTATAAGTAATTGGCAAAATCGGAAAAGATTCTTGATTGTTAAAATTACTTGAAGTAACTTTAAATACTGATGCTGCTTTTTCTAATGTTCCGTTGAAGACCATTTCACTCTTTGCTATTGGTGAAATATTTAGTCTACTTTTACTAGATGGCTTCGATTCATGTTCCTGTGGAGCAGAACAACACACAGCTGGTAAGCACATAGAAGATACTTGTTTGTTAAAAATAGTCGGAGCAGGTGTGATTACTATGGACACTGTTTTCCATAATGGTTTGCTTTTATTTGTAGACGAAGCATTATGACATATAATTTCACTGTGAGCCTGTCTATTCGCTGGTGCTGTTGATTGCAGTCCACGCCTCTCAGACACTTCTGTCACACCGTCACATGAGATATTAGAAGCTTTGTGCTTGTTAGAGTTGCTTGGAACATTTTCAACTGATGGGAATTCTTTTTCTAATCTTTCACTCTTAATCATAGAAGATGAAGCAACAGGACATAACGTTGTGCCGGAGATTTCTTGGTCTATGTAAGACCAAACATAAGACGCTGTTGTTTCGAAGCCATCATCTTTTGTATTGATATCATTTGCTGCGGGATTAATAGTGAAAGAATATTTACTGTTTACTATAGTACATTTTGATTTTGAAGCAACTAACGATTTTAAAGATTCTTCCGATACCTTTTCTAACGAATTGATCAATGAAGATAGCGATACTTTCAAGCTTGCATTCGACTTGTTTGGACGAACTTTCTTATTTAAATTGCTTTTAGAACGATTCATCGTTTATCTGTAGTCCTGTTTTGGTGCAAAATTGAGATAACGTTGCTTTTACGAACTACGCGTAAAGATTTAGCTACTTTCATTATGGGTTTTTTTCTTGCATTTCTAAACATTTTTCGAGTTATAGAGTTTTTTCATGCTCGTCAAACTGATTTCACTGAAAATTTTAAATGTCACCCAAATTGAAATGTCACATTTTTTAGGTTCTGCCAAAATATTTAGTAACAGTTGGTACAACTATCGGAAAGTAGGCTTCGTATGCTCTTTTGTTGAAGATTGGTAGCATGGTAATGTACACGAACTGATTCCACCCCACTTCTTCCAATCTCACTTATCCCAATTCCATTTTGCCCAATTCCCACTAACCCCAATTTGCGCTTCTCCCAAACCAAAGCAAATGAAAAATGAAGTCAACATATTGTTTCTGGCATTGTATTTTTAAATGTTGACAGCCTAAATGTCAATGCCGCCACCACGCCTCCTTAAGTTGCAACATTCACGCCGACCACTGTTGCGTCGGCTTTCCCGCCTAAATCGCTGCCGCTGAACTGTGCCACCGTCACTTGTGACCTGCAGCTTCTCACTGCTTTCCAAAAGTATTGGTGTCCACAAACGTTGCGGTTCAGCGATTGGCCAGTCTGTACAATTTGCAAGTGTTTTGTAATCATTATAATATTTTAGATGGTCATAGCGAGACATGTACGGCGTTAGCGTTATTAATCTCTCTCGGTCGTCACTTTAACTGTTGGAATCTGTCTCTGTTAGATCTGTCAAACTTACTAACTTATAACCTAACCTCCGCTGCATAGCGTGTCTATTACGCCGTTGGTCTTTCTCTCTGTCCCCGCTCTATATATTCTCCTCTGTCTCTGGTAGATGTATCAAACTTACTAAATTACAACCTAACCGCCCCAGCCTAGCGTGGACCAAACCTACTAACCTATAACCTAACCTCCTCGGCATAGCGTATCCTATACGCCGTTAGCGTGAATCTCTCTCAGTTGACACTTTAACTGTTGGAATATGTTGGAGGTCGATCAAGCTTACTATTTATAACTTAACTCCCCACAGCGTGTCCTTTACGCCGTTGTCTTTCTTTCTCTTTCTCCGCTGTATCTCTGTTGAAGACGGACTGAAAATTTAGAATACTTTTCCCTTCTTGAAAAATGCATTTTTCTTTGGAAATCCTTTGGTTTTGGAGAAATGAGAACAAAAAATTTATTTTTGGTAGAAATGGAATTTTTGGGAGAAATGGGAATGGGAGAAGCAGGAATTGGGTGATTTGGGAAGACACGAACTAATAGTGATCAACAAACTCACATATTCACACACACAGTAAATGATCTGCAATTGCCAGTCAGTAGCGGCTGGCAGGTGTCTACAGGGAGGGCGCAATGTCTTTAAGAATGAACTTGTGCGGCACGGCTATGCGACTTATAATCCTAAAGTGCACTGCAATTACTTTGCTTTTAGTTCCGTAACGACTGCCTTTTTCCATAAAATTCAAATTGCATTATAAGCCTGTGAATCTACACTTACACCTTTTAAATCACGCACTTTTTTAATAAAAAGCTTTCTTTTCGAGTTAAATGAATTTATGACCCAATCTATGGAGTTTAGATGAATTATTGTTCTTTCACGGGTAGCATTAATTCATTTAACTCGTCATATTTCGAAAAGTAAGCATTTTATTAAAACATCGTTTTGTACACAAATCGTAGTACACGTAGTATACGGTTTTACACTTCTGATGGTTAGAATTTTAATAAACAATGTTAGGGAGAAAAATGCAAAACAAATGCAGTGTACTGTAAGGATGATAGTCGCGTAATCGTGCCGCACAAATTCGACCTCAAAAACATTACGTCCTCGCTACGGTCAGTTGCAAGCCTCCGCTGTTGCCAATATATGTCTACGTATTCTATTGCACACTATCAAGTTATGCGCTCATAAAAAAAGTCGCGTATGCATGTACGTTGTACAACAAAGAGCGTATAGTTTAAAAGAAACTGCCAATAATAGAAAAATCGATACCTAGAGGTGTTCGCTTATTTTAACCATAGAATACTTACTCGTGTATTTTTACCTTCTAATGGCCAACGTTGTTATTCGCAAGTACTTGTTTAGCCATCAAGGAAAGAGCAGTGATTTATTCATCCACTCACTTCACCATCCTGTGACTTTTCCATATTCAGAACGTGGCCGTTCATCTTTTCAGCAAGGACCCACTCCATACTATTCACTCAGATCCACGTCAAAAGATTTATCAGTAAAGTTGACATTTGGCTTTTGAGTTGCTGAGCGACTTCTACTCTTTTTACGCAAACTGCCAGAAGCTCTCGATAAAGTAGTAATTTCTGATTTCGATAAAATCGTGTCTTTTGAATCGGATACTGCGAACAATATCTTTACAGATGATTCTGTAATAGCGTCGAGTTCTTTGGAAACTGCGACATTTGACGGGCCTGCATTCGTTGCTACATTCGATGGAAATTCGATAATCTTATTACGCTTTTTTGTATTTATCTTTCTTTTTCTCGCTGTCAGATTTCCAATTTTTATAACTGATTTGGGATCGGGTGGAATAAAACGTGAAGGATTTATTCCAGATCTACTAGACGGGTTTGATCCATACTGCTGTGTCAAAACAGACACCGCAGTAGAAGCATTTGATAAGAACAAAGAAGATTTTTGCTTTGAGTTAACGTTAGTAGAAATAGGTTTAAGTACAGACAGTGCTGTTTTGCTAATCTTTAGGCTTTTCTTCTTAGAAGAAGCTCTAAACGGTTTTTCAGTTTTTGGTATTGGTGTAGATCTTTCAGAATATATTCCAGTGTTACTAGACGGTTTTGGTTGAGGTTCTTGAATTACACTAGCGATGATATCATACAAAATTGATAAACTATCAAGAGGTTCTTGGTTGTTAAAATTGATAACTTGTAAGGAGGGATTTGATCCTTGTTCTTGTGTTTCATTAAGTAGGATAGAATACCTACTTGTTGGTAAGACATCAATAAGTTCTTCTTCACTGTAGAATCTTGGAACAATTTTAGGTGAAGACATTTCGTCCTCTAATTGTAAATTTTCACTTTTATACGTAGAGGGAGCACAAGAAGGCAAACCATTGGAAGTTATTTTACTTTTCGGCTCTAGTGAAAGACTTTTTTTAAATATCAGTCCTGGTGTATGTTCTAATTCGGGTATATTTGGAATAACCTTAAGTGCAGACGCAGACTTCTCTAATTCTATGTTTTTATTCTTAGGCAAAGACGAAGTATATAGATTAACGTTGGACGTCATTTTACTGATTAGTTCTGATAAAAAACTTGTTTCAAATGTATTAGTTAGTCGTGATTCTGGTGGCGTATGAAATGGAAGAAGTTCCGATTTGCTACGACTACTTGGAGTAATTTTCAATACTTTTGATAATGCCTCTTGCAAAGTTTTTTTTATATTGCCAGAAGATGTATGACAGATCATATCATTGGAGCTTCTATTATTCGTTGGTTCTGAGGCAGTTATTTTAGATTTGCTAGATATTCTTGATCCATGTTCATGACTAGCATGTGTAAACTCCAATAAAGACTTGGATTCTTGTTTTGGAAAATCACTTGGAACAACTTTAAATATTATCGACACTGTTTTACATAGCTTTTTGATTTCATCCGCCGATAAAAATGCAGAACATTCCATAGCCTTGGGGGGAGCACTCGTTGATATCGCTTCATCATCAGTAGTTATTATACTAGTTGAAGAAGTATAACCTATAAGTTGTTCGATGTCCTCGTCTTTTATATCGGAATCATTCGCGCATGAAGTGTTAGCTATATCGGGTTCGTAATCATCTTCTTTTGCAGCAAAATCAGCTGTTGCATTAGTCAAAGATTGTTTAGTAGTTTCAACATTGAACTTAGATTCTGAAGCAGCAACAGACATTGCAGATTCTACTGTCGGATGATTTTCAGATTTTCCACAAGATTCTTTTAAATTCGTGTCGCATTGATTTACTGATAATGACCATTTCAAATTTCGATTTGATCTACTTGAAGTGAAACTTTTCGGTGTGTCGCTTTTAGAATGATTCATTGTTCTTGCGTAGTTTTATTTCGGGGCGAAAATGAGATAACGTTAATACGAAATTAACACAAAACTATTTTCATTATGCGGTTTTTTCTTGAGTTTTTAGCATTTTTAAAACTTTTAATTTTTCATTTTCTTTACTTTTTTGTGATTTTTTTTGTTTGTAAAAATAATTACTAGAAATTTTATATGCCAAAAATTAAGTTAAATTTTAGGTTGTCAAAATGACGTCCGGCAGTCTCGATAATGAAGAAAGTTGCGGCCAAAATAGTCACTTATAATACCATTAGTAGTCAAAGTTATGTCGACTATTTTTGTGGTGGTTTCACGAATGTCTATCATGCTTGCATTTAAATACCACGAGTGCGCAGCACGAGTGGTATTCGCAAGCATGACAGACATGAGTGTTAAGCACCACAAAAATAGTCCACTTAACTTTGACTACTTATGGTATTCGAGAGACTATTCAACGAACACGCTTTAAAAAATCAAATTGTTTTTCATAAATGTAGCAATGTTACATTTAATAATTGTACGTTCAATACTCAAAAATAAATGTTGTTAAATATTTGTGTTTTATTAAAATTGTCGACAATTTTCACTAGTGAGAATTGTCGATACAATTCATTTTTATTGGATTAAAAATATCAAATGCTGCATTTTAATTGGTCAATTTTTAATAAATGACATGTGAGTTGAATAGTCACTTATAATACCATTAGTAGTCAAAGTTATGTCGACTATTTTTGTGGTGGTTTCACGAATGTCTATCATGCTTGCATTTAAATACCACGAGTGCGCAGCACGAGTGGTATTCGCAAGCATGATAGACATGAGTGTTAAGCACCACAAAAATAGTCTACTTAACTTTGACTACTTATGGTATTCGAGAGACTATTCAACGAACACGCTTTCAAAAATCAAATTGTTTTTCATAAATGTAGCAATGTTACATTTAATAATTGTACGTTCAATACTCAAAAATAAATGTTGTTAAATATTTGTGTTTTATTAAAATTGTCGATTGTTATCGCTAGTGAAAATTGTCGACAATTTTCACTAGTGAGAATTGTCGATACAATTCATTTTCATTGGATTAAAAATATCAAATGCTGCATTTTAATTGGTCAATTTTTAATAAATGACATGTGAGTTGAATAGTCCCTTGGTAAAAATTAGATCTATAAACTAAATAGCTTAGATAGGAAAATGTGTGAGGTATTGAGGAATAACGCGAGGCGAGGTGTGATTGTTCAATGTAGCACATAACAAGAGCAAGTTCATTATTTAGGCATTATGTATAATTACATTTTCTCAAAATCCACATAACAATCCACCGCAGGCTACAGAAAGTAGCCAAAAACATCTTCGAAAAAATTCTATTCTATACCCTCGACTCCCCCTACTTCGAACAAATTAAAGTATACAAATCATAATTACTTGTACCACAATTTTTTTTTTCATTACTACAACCATATAGCTGCTATTCACATTTAAGATTGGTAGCGCGAACTGGCAGCACCACCAAGTGTTGCCATTTAGTACAAATTAAATAATAATTTAAATGATAATTTTTTTGTTTTTCGAGATTTTGCAAACCGCGATATTATGTAAAAAGCCATTAAATTTGGATTCTAACTGAATGAATACCAAGAACTAATTAAAGAATAATTACCCCCGCAGTTTTTATTTATAAATGTCTTGATGACATTTGGTTACTAACTGAATAACTAAACGAATACCAAGAACTATAATCAAAAACTAATTTGTACCATCACAGTTTTTATTTGTACCAAGACTAAAATGTTTAAATTAATGTCTATTTAAATTGCGTGATACGTATTTCGAGATTCTGCAAACCAAGGTATTAGAAACTGATGACATTTGGTTACTAACTGAATAACTAAACGAATGCCAAGAACTATAATCAAAAACTAATTTGTACCATCACAGTTTTTATTTGTACCAAGACTAAAATGTTTAAATTAATGTCTATTTAAATTGCGTGATACGTATTTCGAGATTCTGCAAACCAAGGTATTAGAAACTGATGACATTTGGTTACTAACTGAATAACTAAACGAATGCCAAGAACTATAATCAAAGGCTAATTTGTACCATCACAGTTTTTATTTGTACCAAGACTAAAATGTTTAAATAAATGTCTATTTAAATCGCGTGCTACGTATTTCGCGATTCTGCAAGCCAAGGTATTAGAAACTGATGACATTTGGTTACTAACTGAATAACTAAACGAATACCAATAACTATAATCAAAGACTAATTTGTACCATCACAGTTTTTATTTGTACCAAGACTAAAATGTTTAAATAAATGTCTATTTAAATCGCGTGCTACGTATTTCGAGATTCTGCAAACCAAGATATTAGAAACTGATGACATTTGATTACTAACTGAATAACTAAACGAATACCAAGAACTATAATCAAAGACTAATTTGTACCATCACAGTTTTTATTTGTACCAAGACTAAAATGTTTAAATAAATGTCTATTTAAATTGCGTGATACGTATTTCGAGATTCTGCAAACCTAGGTATTAGAAACTGATGACATTTGGTTACTAATTAATAACTAAACGAATACCAAGAACTATAATTAAAGACTAATTTGTACCATCACAGTTTTTATTTGTACCAAGACTAAAATGTTTAAATAAATGTCTATTTAAATCGCGTGCTACGTATTTCCCGATTCTGCAAACCAAGGTATTAGAGACTGATGACATTTGGTTACTAACTGAATAACTAAACGAATGCCAAGAACTATAATCAAAGACTAATTTGTACCATCACAGTTTTTATTTGTATCATGACTAAAATGTTTAAAGAAATGTCTATTTAAATCGCGTGCTACGCATTTCGAGATTCTGCAAGCCAAGGTATTAGAAACTGATGACATTTGATTACTAACTGAATAACTAAACGAATACCAAGAACTATAATCAAAGACTAATTTGTACCATCACAGTTTTTATTTGTACCAAGACTAAAATGTTTAAATAAATGTCTATTTAAATTGCGTGATACGTATTTCGAGATTCTGCAAACCTAGGTATTAGAAACTGATGACATTTGGTTACTAATTAATAACTAAACGAATACCAAGAACTATAATTAAAGACTAATTTGTACCATCACAGTTTTTATTTGTACCACGACTAAAATGTTTAAATAAATGTCTATTTAAATCGCGTGCTACGTATTTCCCGATTCTGCAAACCAAGGTATTAGAGACTGATGACATTTGGTTACTAACTGAATAACTAAACGAATGCCAAGAACTATAATCAAAGACTAATTTGTACCATCACAGTTTTTATTTGTACCAAGACTAAAATGTTTAAATAAATGTCTATTTAAATCGCGTGCTAAGTATTTCCCGATTCTGCAAACCAAGGTATTAGAGACTGATGACATTTGGTTACTAACTGAATAACTAAACGAATACCAATAACTATAATCAAAGACTAATTTGTACCATCACAGTTTTTATTTGTACCAAGACTAAAATGTTTAAATAAATGTCTATTTAAATCGCGTGCTACGCATTTCGAGATTCTGCAAGCCAAGGTATTAGAAACTGATGACATTTGATTACTAACTGAATAACTAAACGAATACCAAGAACTATAATCAAAGACTAATTTGTACCATCACAGTTTTTATTTGTACCAAGACTAAAATGTTTAAATAAATGTCTATTTAAATTGCGTGATACGTATTTCGAGATTCTGCAAACCTAGGTATTAGAAACTGATGACATTTGGTTACTAATTAATAACTAAACGAATACCAAGAACTATAATTAAAGACTAATTTGTACCATCACAGTTTTTATTTGTACCAAGACTAAAATGTTTAAATAAATGTCTATTTAAATCGCGTGCTACGTATTTCCCGATTCTGCAAACCAAGGTATTAGAGACTGATGACATTTGGGTACTAACTGAATAACTAAACGAATGCCAAGAACTATAATCAAAGACTAATTTGTACCATCACAGTTTTTATTTGTATCATGACTAAAATGTTTAAAGAAATGTCTATTTAAATCGCGTGCTACGCATTTCGAGATTCTGCAAGCCAAGGTATTAGAAACTGATGACATTTGATTACTAACTGAATAACTAAACGAATACCAAGAACTATAATCAAAGACTAATTTGTACCATCACAGTTTTTATTTGTACCAAGACTAAAATGTTTAAATAAATGTCTATTTAAATTGCGTGATACGTATTTCGAGATTCTGCAAACCTAGGTATTAGAAACTGATGACATTTGGTTACTAATTAATAACTAAACGAATACCAAGAACTATAATTAAAGACTAATTTGTACCATCACAGTTTTTATTTGTACCAAGACTAAAATGTTTAAATAAATGTCTATTTAAATCGCGTGCTACGTATTTCGCGATTCTGCAAGCCAAGGTATTAGAAACTGATGACATTTGGTTACTAACTGAATAACTAAACGAATACCAATAACTATAATCAAAGACTAATTTGTACCATCACAGTTTTTATTTGTACCAAGACTAAAATGTTTAAATAAATGTCTATTTAAATCGCGTGCTACATATTTCGGGATTCTGCAAGCCAAGGCATTAGAAACTGATGACATTTGATTACTAACTGAATAACTAAACAAATACCATGAACTATAATCAAAGACTAATTTGTACCATCACAGTTTTTATTTGTACTATGACTAAAATGTTTAAATAAATGTCTATTTAAATTGCGTGATACGTATTTCGAGATTCTGCAAACCAAGGTATTAGAAACTGATGACATTTGGTTACTAATTAATAACTAAATGAATATCAAGAACTATAATTAAAGACTAATTTGTACCATCACAGTTTTTATTTGTACCAAGACTAAAATGTTTAAATAAATGTCTATTTAAATCGCGTGCTACGTATTTCGAGATTCTGCAAACCAAGGTATTAGAAACTGATGACATTTGGTTACTAACTGAATAACTAAACGAATACCAATAACTATAATCAAAGACTAATTTGTACCATCACAGTTTTTATTTGTACCAAGACTAAAATGTTTAAATAAATGTCTATTTAAATTGCGTGATACGTATTTCGAGATTCTGCAAACCTAGGTATTAGAAACTGATGACATTTGGTTACTGACTGAATAACTAAACGAATACCAAGAACTATAATCAAAGACTAATTTGTAACATCACCGTTTTTATTTGTACAAAGACTAAAATGTTTAAATAAATGTCTATTTAAATCGCGTGCTACGTATTTCGAGATTCTGCAAACCAAGGTATTAGAAACTGATGACATTTGGTTACTAACTGAATAACTAAACGAATACCAATAACTATAATCAAAGACTAATTTGTAACATCACAGTTTTTATTTGTACCATGACTAAAATGTTTAAATAAATGTCTATTTAAATCCCGTGCTACGTATGTCGAGATTATGCAAACCAAGGTATTAGAAACTGATGACATTTGGTTACTGACTGAATAACTAACCGAATACCAACAACTATAATCAAAGACTAATTTGTACCATCACAGTTTTTATTTGTACCACGACTAAAATGTTTAAATAAAAGTCTATTTAAATCGCGTGCTACGTATTTCGAGATTCTGCAAACCAAGGTATTAGAAACTGATGACATTTGGTTACTGACTGAATAACTAAACGAATACCAAGAACTATAATTAAAGACTAATTTGTAACATCACAGTTTTTATTTGTACCATGACTAAAATGTTTAAATAAATGTCTATTTAAATCGCGTGCTACATATTTCGCGATTCTGCAAGCCAAGGCATTAGAAACTGATGACATTTGATTACTAACTGAATAACTAAACAAATACCATGAACTATAATCAAAGACTAATTTGTACCATCACAGTTTTTATTTGTACCATGACTAAAATGTTTAAATAAATGTCTATTTAAATCGCGTGCTACGTATTTCGAGATTCTGCAAACCAAGGTATTAGAAACTGATGACATTTGGTTACTGACTGAATAACTAAACGAATACCAAGAACTATAATTAAAGACTAATTTGTAACATCACAGTTTTTATTTGTACCATGACTAAAATGTTTAAATAAATGTCTATTTAAATCCCGTGCTACGTATGTCGAGATTATGCAAACCAAGGTATTAGAAACTGATGACATTTGGTTACTGACTGAATAACTAACCGAATACCAACAACTATAATCAAAGACTAATTTGTACCATCACAGTTTTTATTTGTACCACGACTAAAATGTTTAAATAAAAGTCTATTTAAATCGCGTGCTACGTATTTCGAGATTCTGCAAACCAAGGTATTAGAAACTGATGACGTTTGATTACTAACTAAATAACTAAACGAATACCAAGAACTATAATCAAAGACTAATTTGTACCATCACAGTTTTTATTTGTACCAAGACTAAAATGTTTAAATAAATGTCTATTTAAATCGCGTGCTACGTATTTCGAGATTCTGCAAACCAAGGTATTAGAAACTGATGACATTTGATTACTAACTGAATAACTAAACGAATACCAATAACTATAATCAAAGACTAATTTGTACCATCACAGTTTTTATTTGTACCAAGACTAAAATGTTTAAATAAATGTCTATTTAAATTGCGTGATACGTATTTCGAGATTCTGCAAACCTAGGTATTAGAAACTGATGACATTTGGTTACTGACTGAATAACTAAACGAATACCAAGAACTATAATCAAAGACTAATTTGTAACGTAACATCACCGTTTTTATTAGTACCAAGACTAAAATGTTTAAATAAATATTTAAATTGCGTGATACGTATTTCGAGATTCTGCAAACCTAGGTATTAGAAACTGATGACATTTGGTTACTGACTGAATAACTAAACGAATACCAAGAACTATAATCAAAGACTAATTTGTAACATCACCGTTTTTATTTGTACCAAGACTAAAATGTTTAAATAAATGTCTATTTAAATCGCGTGCTACATATTTCGCGATTCTGCAAGCCAAGGCATTAGAAACTGATGACATTTGATTACTAACTGAATAACTAAACAAATACCATGAACTATAATCAAAGACTAATTTGTACCATCACAGTTTTTATTTGTACCATGACTAAAATGTTTAAATAAATGTCTATTTAAATCGCGTGCTACGTATTTCGAGATTCTGCAAACCAAGGTATTAGAAACTGATGACATTTGGTTACTGACTGAATAACTAAACGAATACCAAGAACTATAATTAAAGACTAATTTGTAACATCACAGTTTTTATTTGTACCATGACTAAAATGTTTAAATAAATGTCTATTTAAATCCCGTGCTACGTATTTCGAGATTCTGCAAACCAAGGTATTAGAAACTGATGACATTTGGTTACTGACTGAATAACTAACCGAATACCAAGAACTATAATCAAAGACTAATTTGTACCATCACAGTTTTTATTTGTACCACGACTAAAATGTTTAAATAAAAGTCTATTTAAATCGCGTTCTACGTATTTCGAGATTCTGCAAACCAAGGTATTAGAAACTGATGACGTTTGATTACTAACTAAATAACTAAACGAATACCAAGAACTATAATCAAAGACTAATTTGTACTATCACAGTTTTTATTTGTACCAGGACTAAAATGCTTAAATAAATGTCTATTCAAGTGCTACGTATTTCGAGATTGTTAAATTTTTAGGTTTCTACTGTGTCAATATAGACCTAGTGCTGGACAGTGCTTTCATTAAAAATCCTTGCACAAGTGCTCAGAGACCATAAGCTTGGTGAAAAAGTTTTATATACAAGGTGATTAAAGAAAGCTGTTTTTTAAAAATAGAAGATCCTGTATATTATCACATTTTTGAATGAAGCTCTAGAAGACAAGTTTAACTATTCTCGGGCCGGTCAACACAAATAGTAATAAAAACGCCCACATAAGAGCGGGCGATTTAAAAGCTATTTTGCTATTGGGCGAAATAAAACAGCGCGCGAAACTGTGGAGTCCGTTTCACACGGCAAATTGACAGATAGCGTCACTTTGATGCAGATCAGCCTCATCAAATAATTATTTGATTAGTCTTTGAACATTTCATGTACTATTAAATATTTTAAAATTGATAATACATAATTTAATTGAAATAATATCAAAAATATTCATTAGAAGGAGTTTATTATTAAAATCTCATGTCTTTTGAGGTTATGGTCATGTAGAATACAAAAATGTTTCAGTGTCAATTGGGTTTTTAGCAGTAGCCAATCTGATGAAGTGGCTACGCCCCCTTACTTTTATTACTATCTCTGTTGAGCGGCCAGAGTATAGTATATTACAAACGTAGATTTGTGACCCACCGTTTCGCACTTATTTACTATTACTTTCTATAAAATTCTATAAAGACAAATCCACCGATATACAACAGTATGGGTCTACAGTAAACTGTTTTGTAGATATTGACGTTCTTTATATGCCTTTATATGTATATCTCTAAATGTGGTTTATAATTGGGTAGTACCTACAGATAAACGTCGATAACTTTAGGCATAACTTTAAGATAGTTTGTTGTATATCGTTGCATTCAGTGCAGGGTGTTCTATTTAAAATGTGAAGAAAACCCATAATTTTCGAAATTCGGCAACACTGTGTACACATTTTTAACTTTTAATATTGGACGCCTAAAGCACAAAATAGATAAAATTTGAGTTATTTGGCGCAAATAAGTTGATTAGCAACTTTGCTATTACAATTTGAATATTGACCATTCACTGAAGATAATAAATGGTGGGTTACAGTCCACAGACTCATGTTTCTAATAGAATTAAATTAATGCTAGATTAACTGAAGGTTGTTTATCTTTGAGAAAGTCTTTTCTAATGTTATTGGCTTACAGAATATCTAAAAATTCTATCACCTTAACAGTGACTCTTGCTCGGTAAAAAAATGATATACGTTACATAGTGATGAAACAGTCTTTCCATAAAAAAATAGTCCATTTATATTGCAATTAAAAATAATAAATATATGCAGATATTTAATGTGTAGAATAGTACAAATGTTATTAAAGCAGCCAACACTATCTGCTAAGTGCTTATGACGTGTGCAAACAGCCCAACAACAGACTATACAAACACTTTAATAAGATCACAAAGTCTGAGATCTCTGACAAGTAAAAAGTAATCTAACTATAAGAAACAATATTTTCTGCATTTCTTTCATGGTAGCATCAAAGAGTAGATATTATAAGAGGCGAAAGCTGGTAGAGAAACCTCAATTCCGAGAGAGATAGAATACAAAAACCGCTTTAAAGGGCCCATCGCCGATTCTAGGTTACTTTCGGCTCGCTCTTAGTTTGTTGCGATGCCATTGGACTGGAGCACAGAAATGCCAAAGATGGATGCTTATTTTCATTCTTTTATACCTGTCAAGTCAATTCGTTATTTCGTATGTGTTCCGTGAATGTGTACCCATATTGCGACAAACAGTTAATGTGTAGTGTGTTTTTTGGTGATTATGAGAGTTAAATAAGCAAACAATTGAACATTTATAGTGAAGCAAAACATCAATGGAGAAAAACGTAAACACCGCGGGTGTTTGCAAGAACTGTAGGAATACATTTTATTTCGATGACAACGACATTCACTTCTTTCGATTTCCGAAAGACGAAGTATTGTGTTATTTACGGACCGTATTAGTTTAAGATTATTTTTTTAAATTCTTTAACCTCAAAAGTAGATGTCATCTAATCTTAAAACACACCTATTAACTCATAGTGGCGAGAAACCATTTGAATGTAATTTGTGTGACAATGTTTACAATGTGTACAAATGTTTTCAAAAGTTACTCAAAGTGTTAGTCTTAAAACATACATGTTTTGGTGAGAACCATTTGAGTGAAATCTATGTGATTATAAATGTTTACTGTTTAAAGGACATGTTAACTCACACTGGTGAAAAACCATTCAATAAGTAATTTATAGTTTGTATACTAAATACATACAAAATATCATTCTATAATGAACTGCAATTCATGCGAAATGTTATCATTAGTTGATTATTAAATATTTTATATTGTTGAGAGAGAATACCATATATGTATCTACCAATCACTTGTAATAAGCTTTTTATGTTTGTACAACTTTATATACAATAAAAATTTTAATTAAATTGAATAAAGACAACAATTGGTGTATAGTTTTATTAAAATCATCCCTTATATACTGCCCAACTAGTATACATACGAAATTAACAACCCTGGACGCTAGCTGGTTGAGTTGAGACGTGGTGGATATTTAAATTTCGCGCGCTTCTGTTCAACCGAGTTAAAGGGCCAAGCGTTCCAAGGTCATTGAAACTGATGACGTGAGATCAAAGACGCCGCGCGAAGTTTCGCCTCTTATAATATACTACTCTTTGGTAGCATTTTTGAAATTATAATAGAACCATTTACAATGGATCTAATAATAAATATAAAATAATCAGAACATTTTACACTGTCTTAATTATACATTTTGTGATATATTTTATCCAACTGTGATTGTTTCGGGTTCTAATTCACCACATTATATACTATAAGAAGTGTATTAGAATTTGTGCTAGGTGATGTACTAAGAGTCTGTATACATCTAAAAAAATCCACATTCCAAACTTCATAAATACATACATACATATCTACATAAGTGCTGCAATAATAATCACCTACCAATAGCAATGAAAGCCAATCAACATAGAAAATATAAGCAGACTTCTTAACTAACTGTTTTAAGAATTATTACATTAATATTTTATATTTTGCTATTTATAAGTCAGCATTTATTCTTAGCTTTTTTTTCTAAACATTACTCTGTATAAAAATATCAATCTTTATGAGTTTATACTTTATATATAATTTCATAAATATTTCATGAAATGGGTCTCATATTCGACAAGCAGACATCAATTTTATGTACGAAGAACAAATATGAGGACTATCGTTATCAAAAAATGCTACTGGAATGATTCATTTGTTACAGTTCCTATGTGACCCCATTCAGATCAACTTTCTTCAAAATAATGGTTTTCGAGTCTGTAACATATTTTTTTTACATAAAAGTGTGAAATATAAAAGTTATCAAAACAATCCAAGTCAAATATAATTGGAATAGGGGAAGACTTTATTGCCAATTTTTCTTGTAACTCTTCCAAACAAATTTTTCAAAAATTAAACGTATTTCATGTGTAGGAAGTAAGTAGGAATGCACAATAAGTGATGAAATGACCGCTTGTAACCATTCAATAAAAGTCTTATACACTAGAAAATAAGAGTAATAATAAATACAAGGAATGTTTTGTTTCAAAACCAGAAAACTTGAATTTTAACTTGCAAGAATGATTAAAACTTTGTATGACCAGCTTCTTTTCTTGATGCAGCCCAACTTTCAATCTTGGCTTTAATCGCTTTCATGAAGATGTCACTTTTGGACTCCCAAGTCACTAAACATGAAATATTAGCGACTATTTCTTTGCCTTGCTTTAAAATTGGTGGATTGATGAAGAAGACGAAAAAGAACAAGTAAGAAATCTATTAGTTGAAGAATTCAAGAAAATGGTCTCTTGGAATAGTCTATACAGCTGTTCTCGGAAAAACCAGTTGATGATTTGTATAATTTTCCTAAATCCTTCTGTGTCCAATGTAAAATTAGAATGATCAAACATTTTCAAGATTCTGATGATTCGTTGGAGTCTTTGTACCGATAAGGCAATCATCATATTATGAGTATCATTTGGTCCAGATGAACATGTTAACAGTTATGGTGTTGAACAGTTATGGTGATTGATTATGCATCCCAACCAGTCAAATTTGTCTGATAAATTATTCAAGAGGTTTTCTCCAGTTTTGTATAAGGAATTATCTAATGTATTTTCCTCTCCAGTTCCTAATCTAAAAAAATATTTTTAAGATCGATTCCCAAAAAATCTTTTTAAAGAATCCGATTCCCAATACCTAATCCTAAAAATATTTTTAAAAAGTCAATCCTCAATCCCTACTTTAAAAAAATATTTTTAAACATCCAATACAAACCATCATTCCAAAAAAATTTTTTTAAAAACTTTATTCTGAATCTCTAATCCCAAAAATATTAAAAACATCCAATCCCCCAATTACTAATCCCAATCTTTTTAACTACAATCCCTAATTTCCAAAATATTTTTAAAAACTCAATCCTGTCATTAAAAAATATTTTTTAAAATTCAATTCTCAATCTCGAATCGTAGAAATATTAAAAAAATTCCAAAAATATTTTTAAAACCTCAATCGTCAGTCCCTAATCTCAAAAAAATATTTTTTATACATCCAATACCCAATCCCTAATCTCAAAAATATTTTCAAAAATTCAATTCTCAATCCCTAATGCCAAATTTATTTAAGAAATAATCCAATCCCAATTCCTTTATAATAATACTAATAAAAATATTAATATTGGTGCCATATACATAAGATGTTTACTCAAGTCAAAAAAATATAAACTATCATAAAAACACATTTACAATATTACAAGTTTGTATTCCTATTCCAATCCCAACAATTCCAAAAAAATATTTAAAAAATTTTTTATTCTCAATCCCTAAACAAAATTAAAAAAATCAAATCACCAATTCTTAACCCGAATCTTTTTAAACTGCAATCCTTAACACCTAACCCCAAAAATATTTTTAAAAATTTAATCCCAATCCCCAACCCCAAAAATTGTTCTTAAAAAATTCAATCTTCATAAACTCATTCAATCCATAACTCAAAGAAATATTTTAAAAAATTTAATTCTCGATCCCAAAAATATTTTTAAAAACTCAATCCTAAGTTCATAATCTCAAAAAAATATTTTAAAAAATTCAATTCTCAATCCATAATTACCAAAAATATTTTAAAAAAATCGAATCCCCAATTCCTAATCCCAATCTTTTTTTAAATACAATCCCTAATCCCAAAAACTATTTTTAAAGAATCCAATACCTAATGCCAAAAAGTATTTTTAAAAACTCAATCCTCAGTCCCTAATTACACAAAAATATTTTTAAAATTCAACACCCAATTCCTAATCCCAAAGAAATATTTTAAAAAAATTCTCAATCCCTAATCCCAAAACTATTAAAAAAAACTTAAATTCCCAATTCCTAACTCTGATATTTTTTAAATACAATGCCCAATCCCTAATTCCAAAAAGATTTTTAAAAATTCAATCCCAAATAATATTCTCAAAAAATTCAATCATCAAACCCTAACCGGCTAACCCAAAGAAATATTTTTAAAAATTCAATCTTCATCCCTAATTCCAAAAAATATTTTTAAAAAAAACATTTTTTTTTAAGGAATACAAACCCCAATCCAAAATAACATTTTGAAATGACTTAATGCCTCGTAAAAAATTGGAAGATTACTCAACTCTGAACTACACCCTCTTTTCTTAAACTGTTGCTGTTTAGTGCAGTAAAGGTCACAATTGGTAAATTATTTTCTTGTAAAACTATTGATGTTGAGTTAGATTTAAGAGTAGTTGTGTCCAACGGCTGTTAAAATAAATGTTGTAAGTTTGAGTAAATTTTATCCCTCACATCAACAGGGTTCGGGATTGAGGATTAAGTTTTTTCAAAATATTTTTTAGTATTAGAGGGATTATGGATTGAGGAATTTTAAAAAATATTCTTTGGGATTGGAGATTGGATTTTTTTAAATATCTCTTGGGGATATGGATTAAGTTTTTCAAAATCTTTACTTGGAATTGGTGACTAATCCAGGAGGGATACGTAACCCCGATGTAAATTACAAAGTATTTAAGTTTAAAAGTATTTTTTGAGATTAGGGATTTAGGATTGGATTTAAAAAATATTTATTTGGGATTAGGGATTGAAGATTGTATAATTTAAACATATTTTTTAAGATTAGAAATTGCGGATTAGACTTTAAAAAATATTTTCTAGGGATTGGTGATTACTGATTAGGAATTAATTTAATCCCTAGTTCTAATAACAGATTAGTGATTACTGATTACTAATCCAGGGATTACTCAACCCAACCCTGCACGCACATCATCTCTAAATGTATTTTTTTCTGATGCCATAGGATCTGCCCTTCTGCCCTTCTCCAAAAGTTTCTAATTTGTGTCTAGAAAAAAGATTTCATGGTAGAGTCTGTAAATCAAAGATTCTTTCCGTTTCCTGCTATACGTATAAGAAATGCATGGGAATTTTGGCAATGTTTTATTTTGAAGATTTCTTGGTCCCACAGTCACTAAAGCTTTTCTTTATGGGTTTTTTAAATAATAATCTGGCACATAATCCCAACTATACTTTTGGTCATAACTTGAACGATTTTAACGATTTTAATTCCAAAATTAAATTCAATGGCGCCAAAAATGAGGTCAATATCAATTAGTACTACACAATTTATTTTAAGCGAGGTGGTCTAATTTACATACAGGAGTGAAAAACCTCTGAAGGTGTATTTATTAAGTTTGTTTTGATTCTATTAACTATATTTATTTGTTTTTTTGCAACCATCAATAAAAGAAGGGCATTAAGAAGTCGAGTCAGGAATCAACATAGCATATGCACTTATATTAATGTTAATATTTCAAAAATTAAATTAGTCATGTTATTATGTAAACGATGTTATGACCTCGACTTATCTGGCTTGAATTGTTGCTTCAATGAATACAAGTGCCTATATGTATAGTTTGGTGTGAGACTTTTCAAAATTAAATCTGACTGGTTTTTAATAACATGCCCAATTTTAGCATATTTAATGATATTACTTGCAATTTTTATAAACAATCACATAAATTTAGTATAAACGCAAAACGCAATTTTTTTTTTAATAATTAATAAGCTTATGGTAAAGTATTTATGTACCTACATATATTTACAAAAAGATACTCAGATGTTACACACGAGAAACTTACCCCAAATAAAGAAGATTTAGTCAAATACTAATAGTATGTCGAGACATAAAAGAAAAAGAAATAAATGAAGATTAGTGTTAATGCTAAGAGTAAGGAAGCATCAAAATTTATTAAAAATTAATTAGATATTTCCCAACTGCACATGAATCAAGGCATACTACTCTAATGATATGGTAAAGATGCAACATGGTGTTCAACAAAATTTGCTAATTTATTTGAAGATATACAGGACACACGGTATATTTTGGAAAAATCCCCAGTGGTCATAGTATAGTCGTATAGCAAGCAGAAAAGTAACTCTCGGTATCGCTAAGCAGTTCTCCATTAGTATTTGAGGAAGATTTTACAAAAAATTAGTTCTTGAGAAAAGCATTTACAGCAATTTTCAATTTTCGCAAAAACTTAGAAACCTTGGAACATTTCCGTACAGTATGATATCCGCTACTGAATTTTAAAGAATATAAAAGAATTGCAAGCAAATTTTTAAATAATTTATTAAAGAATTTAGGGAATTATGGAAACATTTAAAATTAAGAAATTGTTGGAAAATTCAAAGAATTTGTAAGGAATTGCAGAGAATTTTATAGAATGTATCGAAAGATGTTTGGAATAATGTAATGAAGTTGATCAAAAATATATAAAAGAATTTTAGAAGAATTAAACAAATTGCCAATAAAGCTAAAGAAATTGTAGAAAAAGTTAGAAGATTTATAATTGAATTGTTAGAAATCTAAAAGAACTTTGGGTATCTTCAAACAATTGTGACGACATTTAAAGAATTTAGCATAAATTGTTAATAAGGAATCTAAAAAAAATTTAAGGAAATCTTTTAATAAAGTGGGGGGAAACCTCAAGGACTTTTAAAAGATTTAAAGAAATTGTGGAAGAATTTAAACAAATTGCCAAGAAAACTAAATGAATTGTAGAGAAAGGAGATTTATAGGATATCGTTAGAAATCTAAAAGGACTTTAGGTATCTTCAAACAATTGTGATGATATTTAAAGGATTTAGCACTGCATAGAAATCTCAAGATTCTAACGGAATTTCAAGAATTTATAATGAATTGAAGGGAAATCCAAGGAAATTTTCGGAAGATTTAAAAAACTAGAAGAATTTAAACAAATTGCCAAGAAAGCTAAATGAATTGTAGAAAAATTTAGAAGAAATTAATTCTTGAAAAATATTGGTAAGATAATTTAAAGAATTTATATTAAATTGAGGGGAATTCTAAAAGAAATTTCGAACATTTAAAGAAATTGTGGGAGTATTTAAAAAAACTGTGGAAGAATTTAAACAAATTGCCAATTAAGCTAAATGAATTGTAGAGAAAGTTAGAAGAAGAAAAAGAAGATGTATAGGGAATTGTTGAAATCTGAGAGGACTTTGGGTAGCTTCAAGCAATAGTGACGATATTTAGAGAATTTAGTACAATCTAAAAAAATTTAAATAATTTATACTGAATTGGGGATAAATCCAAGGGAATTTTCGAAGAGTTAAAGGAGGTTGGGAATATTTAAAAACATTGTGAAAGATTTAGACAAATTGCCAAGAAAGCTAAATGAATTGTAGAGAGAGTTAAAAGATTTATAAGAAATTGTTAGAAATCTAAAAGGACTTTGTTATCTTCAAACAATTGTGAAGATATTTAAAGAATTTAGCAGAAATTGTATAGGAATCAGATAAAATTCTAAAATAATTTAAAGAATTTAGAATAAATTGAGGTGAAATCTAAGGAATTTTAGATTAAAGAAGGTTTAAAGAAATTGTGGAAGAATTTTAACAAACTGCCAAGGAAGCTAAATGAATTGTAGAGGAAGTTAGAAGATTTATAGAAAATTGTTAGAAATCTAAAAGGACTTGAAGTATCTTCAAAAAATTGGTAGATCATTTAAAGAATTTAGCAGGAATTGTACATGAATCTAAACTAAAGTTTTCGGAGAATTTTGGGAAGATTTAAAGGTTTTATAAAAAGTTGTGGGGAATTTAAAGCAATTGTAGGAATTTTAGACAATTTCTAAAACTTGTAATTATAGTAATTATAAAGTGGTCTAAGGAATTGCGAAGGAATTTTGAAGATTGTAGACAAACTGTAAGTAACGCTTTAAAGACTTTTAGGAAATTCTAGGAATTTAAATAAATTGTATGGATTTTAAAGGACTTAGTAACGAGAACTAGTGAATCTGTAGCGAAATTTATAGAAATTTGCTGGGGAATTTATTAGTTTTTTCAAATGAAGAATTCCCGAAGAAAGCCCAAAAATCTGCAGAAACGCCGAAACCCAATCACATGCCTTCTCAAAAAATACAAATTTCGCTGAACACACACGTATAAGTTAATATTCTAAGGAAAATCATCTGATCATGCAGTGTTGCTAACTTAATACCATGAATAAATCTAGGGTTACTCTGATAACTTATGAACCTTAATACAAGTACTAATATAAATTAAATACTCACCCAAGATTGTGACGCTTCGACTTTTTGAGCTGTTAAGGCAGGCTCTTGGACTACTTCATGTTGTTCTGTAACAGAACCAGGTGCAGTCCATTTTAACGGATCCAACTGCCAACCATAACCATTTCCAGCCCATCCATAACCATTAGCAGCACATGGTGATTGTGCATATGGTAATACTGGATAGGCATTACGATACTGTTGATACGTGGCATTCATTTTCCTCTCCTATATTCTATTCTTCTCACTCAACCGTTTGTACAGCATTTAAACAAAAGAAGGTTTTGTCTGAAATAATAAAAATAGCACGATTTAAGTTAAATAAAAAGGATGATTACATTGAAAAATTATAACTAGTAATAAATTCTATCATTCTCAGATGGGAAATTCCTAATTATAGATCATCAGTTGGTTATTTCAGCGCGTCGAGCTTTAGTCGTTAAATCATTCAGATTGTTTCATTTAAGTTAATAGACAAGAAATGTGTATAGTTTTATGAACATAATTGTTTAATTAACAGGTGATAATTGACGAACGTAAACAGTTTAACGAGAATTAAAAATGTAAACAAGTAACGATTGCCACAATTTACGTAATGATGAGAAATTGGATGTTTTCCACAATTGTTCCTGAACTACCTCCTTACGTGTTTTGTTTTGGCTAAGTTTCAAATGTGAATTATTATGCAGTTTGTTTTTGCGGTTTTCTGCTTTAAAGGCATCTATCGGCTTTATATGATATTTCGGCCCCCTCATAACTCTTCATTGCAGTACAATTTGAAAAAACCTTTTTGATCCCTTGTAGTAAACATTAAAAGCTTTCTAATACCACTTACCAATTTTGTGTAAGATTTTTTGTTTTTAACAAAAAGATTTTTTGATCAGTATGGAAAGCTATAGGGAAATTGAAAGAAAAGCTCGTATCTACCTCTTGCAGTAGGTTGCAACAGCCAGGTTCATCATTTATGATACGTTTGACAATTATCTACAATTACCTTATTTGTACATTTGTGTAAGTTTTTTTTTAAGAAAAAAAAGGATATTATTTGAATTACCTTAGAAGTGGACCATTTTCAATTCAGCCAGTTTGAAGATTAGGCCACTTTCTTTATTTAAAATTAGAAAAATATGAAGTTTATTGTTGACATTCAACAATAATTACTAAAACGGAGATGTAATAGCATCATTGCTTTCTTTTAAAGCTGCAAGTATCTTTTTATCTGCGCGCTGCCCCTGAATGTTTTCGTATAGGCAACACATCCAACCGTAGTATGAAAATAAGGTAAAATGAGAATGAGGTAGAATAGAAATATGGTAAAAAAAACGCATGTCATAAAGCTTAACTTAGGTTAACAGCTTACTATAACCTAACAAAGTAGTATCGATAGAAAGCCATAGATACAGTACTACCAATATATGGTAAATAAATATCGGTTCCATATTTTGTATCATAATTATATGTCGAAAAGTCGATTTTTCAATGTGTGCTATACCTCTGGTTAGAGTTAAGTGGAAATTAGTAGTTGCGGGTACAATTACATCGATAAAGTATCTTATGACGATTGGCCTCCAGTTAATGTGAACCAAAGATTTAAAAAACAGTCCTCAATAAAATAGGAATTTAATCCAACATGTTCCGTACTATAGCAGACCAGATTCTGTACAGCTAAATCAACCTAGCTAATGGAATTATATCAATTCCTATTAAGCAGGAAATCGTACACTGGGGTTAGAAACTATCTATAATTGTATATGTTTGATATCTATTAAACTACGAAGACAGGTCATTCACAGGATATACTATGACCAAAGATTTAATAATTCTTAACACAAAAATTGTGACTCAAAGGAGCTCAATCTAACGGTTCAATGTGAAGAAAAAAATCTTTAGGATTTAGGAATGGGAAATAGATTAAATTAAAGTACACTGTAAAAAATGAGGTAAAATTACCTTGGGAAAGAGGTAACTTTTCGCTATTATTTGCGGTATTTTTACCCTAAAATTAATTTTATCTATACATTTAGTAGTTTTACTATTTGTGGTAAAATGCCCTGTAATTATGTAAAATTATACAAATATAAGTAATTCTACTACATTGAACTGGTTAAAATCACTATCCATAATATAAATTTACATAACTCAGACAATTTTTTCCTTACAAATGTATAATTGCTCAATAACTTAATTCATTTTTAGTGTAATATTAAAGATAAGATGAACTTGAACAAAAATAGTGTAATTTTACCCTTAATATGTTTTTAACCGTTGAGATGCTATTTCGATGATCGCACTTGTTTGTGACCTTCGTTTCGTGAAAGAATTCAGGAATCCATTATGAACAGTCCAAATAGGCTTTTTGGGTAATGGTCGGAATGGTGTGTACCATTCTTTTATGATTTCGGCGAGGCGTACTCTATCGATATCGAACGAAGTGTTCATTGCTCATTAATATTTTGTTTTTCGTTGTAGTGTAGTGCGCATTTATTAAAGGCAAATATTTACACGTATGACCGAAGATGGGAAGAATTTTATTTTATAGTAGAAGTTAAAAAATAATAATCGGTAAGTACCTATATGTTAAAATTACAAATTTAAACCAATAAAATAAAAATATTTAATTTAATGTTTTTCTAGGATAAATCAAAAATTGAAGAATTCGAAATAAACTAGCATGACTGTAATTGAGAAAGGTACTCGTGTATAATTGTTTATATAATTTATAATTTTTTAATTTTCTAGGTGGAATCGAAACTTTATCTGAATGTCTTTGAGAGACCAAATATTTCCGTAAGCCCCTGAAAAGAAGTTCTGTTAATGTCTTATATTTTATATAAGTACATACGTTCAATAAAAATTACTTTGATTTTATTTTGTTTCATACAATTCCTTTACCTATGCAAGTAATATTCAGAGGAACGATTGAATTTGCAAGTACTTTCGCAAGTCATCGTTACATTCAAGAAGTATTTTCACATTTGTATTTTAACCCTGAAAAGTACTATTGCCATGAAATATTAACTTTGTCATGTAACTTTACACAGGTGTTTTAATGTTAAAATGTAAAATTACATTGAGATTGTAATTTTAATCTGTAAATTTACTTAAAAAGGAAACATTACAATGCAAACTTAACCTAATGTTGAAATTTTTCACTTCCTATGAAAATTACACTTTGAAGTAAATTTACCCCAAAAAATGGAGGTAACATAGTTGCCTCCATTTTTTAGGGTATAATTCACCGGTAATTTTTTAGAGTGTAGGTGTTCTTGGGATTTATGGCAGCAACATCCTAGTTTTCAGCTGCCTATTATTAGTCTTTAAGCTGAAGCAGTTTTGGGTACTCCCGGCAGGATTGGAATGCTAATGTGAATTACGCTAGAATAACCAAGGCTGATTAAAACTTTAAACCAGTGCAGTGGTCCTCCATGCTCCTTATGTATTAAAATACTTATGTTAAATTAGCTTCTTTTTTTAATTCAAACCATTCAAGAAATGCGTACTCTCTTGTTTCTCTAAAGACAGTAAAACCATATTTTCTCTTTCTAAAGAACGAAAAATGTTTTGAATACGATAAGTGCAATGCATTGTACACATATTCTACAGTGACGTGAGTAGTATGTCCTTCAGATTACCAACTTCGTGTTAGTGTATACTGTACACTGTTCGTGGCTCAGTAGAAGTCTGTATTATACACTCAAAATAAACGAATTATATGTAGTATTGAAGAAGAAAACCTGGAACTGAAAAGAATGATATGGAAGCTTGCAGATCAGAATTCCCCAATCTCACAGAAGAATTAAAATTTTTGACAGTTGGTTCTTATCAAATCAAAATGAATCAACTGTATCTTTAAGAATAAAATAACATAAGAGTCATAAAAATAATTTATTGATCACAATACATATTTTGTACATTAAAAACGCAGTTTTGGTATATATTTGTATAAATGTTGTATTGTTGTGTTGAGTGTTCTCATTATTTCTGCACAACCGTTGTCTCCCATTGAGGTGCTAAATTCTTTGTGCTGATTCAGTTGCATTTACTAGTATGGTTGAACAGAATTCCAATTCGTGTCCAATTATTTTTAGGAATTGTTGGAACATTAGCGTTTGCAAGGAGTGATACTGCAGTGTATCTGTGATTATGATTTGTGAATTACTTTGCGGTTTATTCCAACTGAATTGTTTCAGTACTTTCCTTTGTCCATGCTGCATGATGATAGTTTATTTATTTCAATGGGGTCATTCCTGAACTAGCTTGAATTATGTAGATGTAGACACCAAATAATTAGATTCGGAGTTAGGAAAGACAATCGGTTATTACAATTCTGGGATAACTTTCCATAGTTTTTTTTTATAGAGACGAACTGGACAAATATCTTGATCTGAATCTTAAATCATCTATTTACTACTGGTACAAAACTTAGTACCTCTTTGGTTTATCTTGAAGAATATTGGTATTGGATTATATTCTATGCAGTCTGTGGGTATTCCACAAATGGATGCTTCAATTTGTAAGTGATGCAATATTTGCATAGACAGCTTTGTTACCTCTTCTTTGTAATCAGTTAAATGCGCAATCTTTCAAGATTAAAGCTAGTTCAGGAGTTATATTCCCGTGAAATGTATAATTTCTTTATTTACAGAAATTCATATTGCCGCTACTAGAATGTTTTGTTGCTACATAAGTGTATTTTTCTAACAAATTGAGTGACTCATCATATATTTCACCTTCATAGGCGTCTTCCCATCCATTAATAAACATTTTTTTCTGTATTTTTGTTAAATTACATTTTATGGTACTTACGTCAATACACGAACAACTTAACTGTCAAAGTTGGGCAATTGAATTATGTTCTTAGAAAGATACCAACATAAGGTAATATGATCACTTGTTTTTTATTATTGCTGTGATAGCTTTGTAACTAAGCAAATTAACTCTCATTAGATCTAATTAGCTCTCATTGGATGAATTTAACATCACGTGACATATAAATTATCAGATAGATACTAGATGGTGTTAAAAACATCGAATTTATTTTCTACATACAAAAGCCACTCTGTTGACAATATTAGTATAATATGTCATTTTTGACATTTTTTATGTCAAATTGACAAATGTAAAAGTGACATTAGCAATCAAATTGTCTATGGATGGGTATTTCTTATGTAAAAGAATGATCTAAGTGCCATTAACTCCATCTAGTATCCGAATAATTAAAGTCTTTAAAATTGATATATTTTTCATCTTTTATGATCAAAAAATAAGAAATAACTAAAAATTGACGAAAATGCTGTAAGAAACTCAGTATTAGTGCTAAAAATCATAATTTGCATACATTCCCAGCTTGAAAACGGGGCCGAGAAATTTTAATGCAAATACTATAGAAACTATAGCAACCGGAGCCGAGATTTCGATAAAAGCCGATAGTATCCTTTGTCATAGTACCTTAAATTAGTCATTTAAATGAGAAAATAGAAACGGTAAAAAAATAACACCTATCTGGAACAATCTCCACCGGTCTAGAGAAAGATCAATTAGTGATACTTTTGACTCATGACCCTATCATAGGTATTGGCGGGGGAGCGATTCAAAATTGACCTCGATGGAAAGGTCTTCATAATCGATTAGTTATAGTAGTTACATTGTTCGCTTTTTCAAAAATGTCGCCTTTGATACATGATCTCCTTGAAGGGGACGTGAAAGTGACTAAAGGTCCTAATCTTACCTAGGCCCTCGACTGGGAGATCTCCAGAGTCGATTACATATCGTCCCGTTGTCACTTTTAACTCATGATCACGCTGTGAGTGACTTGGGGCAAATTAACCTTGGCAGAAAGATCTCCAGCGCCGATTACGTATAGTTCTAAGTCCCGTTGGTATTTTTCCCCAGCTAGTCGTAGTGTCTATGAAAACGCGTAACGGTCTTTAGACGGGCGGGCAGACATGCCAGTGAAGGCCTAATAGGCTATTTTGCATATTACACAGAACGCCTAAAACAGATACCAGATTAAATAGTACGGAATAGCGACGTCACACCATAAGGGTATGACGAGCCGAGTCCAACAAAAAAAGATGAATCCATATCAAGCTTTCAAACATTTGACATACATCCGAGGGAAATAACGAACGCTTGATTACGAAATTTGTTCATCCCTTTATTTTTATTTTAACAGAACACTCGTGGTACCTCTTGGTACCGGTGATCTGGATGAATTCAGTATAGATAACCTGCAGGAAAACGTAGTATTTAAATAATGGCTACGTTTTTACTTCCTATCCAAGAAAGAACGCTTGTCAGTTCTTTTTTACGTCATATGCTTGCATGCAATAAGTTCCACCACTTCCATTGGATTTCAAAAGTTTATTAAATAACGAATTGCTCTTCGAAGCACAGTTCATGTTTTACAAGAGAATCTTATTGTAATTGGGTTGGTTTTTGATAAACTTGTTCGGCTTTTGTGTTTTATGTGCACCTTTTATAAAATATTAGAAAGAAATTTCATCTAAATTGTTCATTGGTAGTCATCGACATTAAGAAATCGTGTAGTTGTTTAGAACAAACAGCCCCTTATAAATTTTAGTAGGGTATGTACATTTTCGCTCGGAGAACCGACAGACACCGATAGACTCGAAGGGGTAGATAGACCCTGCGTCGCGTCCCTATGCCGCTAACGATAGATTTGTCTTGGGTTTTGGTAAAGGAAGTCCTGCGGGATTATTTTATTAGTTGAATTTGCTGTTAAAAGAGTTTTTGTCGTTTCCGTATCGAATTGAAAGTAACGCGTTTTAGTAATGTCGAATTACCATCCATTAGAAGGATGGGTAATACAAGTGCAATTTTCTGATCATTGTTTTGATACCAGTTAAAGCTTGAAAATGAAATCAAAATCATCTATAAAAATTGGAAATTATTGCAACGTCCGAAGAGTTAGTTTTTGTAGAGTTCAGAGTTCAAAAAAAGCTGTTCTGTTCCGGCAACTTTAGTTTGAACAGTCTGTTTGTGGCTATTTTGGTTATTTATGATCACTAGTCTTTTATTTATTATGAGTAAAAGTCTATATTTTATAGTACCAAGGTGGACTGAAGTTAAATCACTAATATAAGGTTAATACACACTGTCAAACATACTTTCTGTAAGTTATTAGTGATTTTATTAAAATTTTGAAATTTATGAAATTGTAAGAAAACTTATTGGTTCTTGGTTTAGAAATTTAGTCAAAATGTATTTAGAATGGGATCCCAAAATAAGTTAAATTTTAGAATTTCATAACGCTCGTAGGTTTCACATAATCATTAAATGTTGTTTATGTTTGATAACCGAATTATGGATTGCAATGTTGTCAAACGATTTTCCTGAATCCCAATTAATAAAAAAAGTTTAAAATTACTAATCTCTGGTTATAGCTTGGCAAGACAAATTGTTTGTAGTCATTTTGACCACAATAAGCTTCATACAGTAAAATCTAAATAACTTAACGTAACTTAAGTTAGATAGAAATCTTTTCTCGAATTGTAGATTCCATCGTTGCTTTTAAGTATTGATAACAAAAAATTTGGGTGGCGCCCTCCATTTCGTTTGTTCCTATCTCAAATTAAGCCTTTGCGATTAACACCCACAGCACTTAAGCATAATTTGAATAAGTAAGAAGTCTTTGCCGGAAGATATTTTTCTATTCATTCGGATAGTCTCTCCTGACTTTGTATACAGTGTGTTTGATTCGAAGTAAGACAATGTTAATGTAATGTTATAAAGAAAAGTTATTGGATATTACATGTTTTTTATCAGAGATTTTCCCCCAAATCTATCTTCTTTGGTCTTGCTGTTTTGAAAATGTAGGCGTTGAAATCTGCCTCAACACAGCTTAACGAACTCAAGCTCTAAAAGTGCACATAACTCATGATTCTGATGAATTCTTCTGAAATCTAATACGATTTTTTTACATTGTAATAAATCCCAAAGAATGAAAATTCAGCTGAGACTATCACATAAAAACATCCTGTATAAACGCGTTCAATATCCTTACAAAAATAAATAAGATTGATGTGACGACAAGGTATTTAAAATTTCAAAACAACCAGAACATAAATAGTGCCGCTACTACAAAACTCACACAAATTCAAGTGTAGTAAAATAAATAATTCCTCCATCCTATTTTTAATTTTTCTAACCTCAAAAAAAAGATTATTTAACATATAGAATGAAAACCGAGATTTCGTAATTAGTTTAAACTTAAGTAAGCCTCATTTACAATTTTAATAAGAATAATAAGAGCAATGGTGGCCTGCCAAAACAACTTGGCTACCATCATTGGACTTCGACGAAATAGTCTGAATCGGTCTGAATACTTTAAATTTTTTATTCGGCGAAATCAAAAGCACTTTTAACTTTTGCCAAGATCATTTTTCAGGTAAAAAGTGTAAGACATTCTTGGAAATGTGATGAACAATATTTTGATACTTTAATGCTTTTGAGAAGAGTTTTGATATGAGATCTACAGATTTTTCTAACGAAAAATATAACTTATAAGAACGAAATTGCGTAGTTAGGTAAAAGTATAGTAGAGGTGTTCCGGATTTATGATTCTTTCAAATGGTTCTTATTTGGAACTTTAGAAGCATGCAAAACAATGAAAGTATAATATAGGGTCTTTGAAGAGAAGTAGAAATATCTGTCGAAGTTTTTCAATTGAGTTTCTGGAGAAGCCTACTTATATGGTCCTACTTACCTACTATCCACAGTAAAAATAAAAGCATTTAAATGCATCTATTCATGAGGCACGTTACGAGGAGCATAAGGTTTAAGAATTGACTTTTACAAAAGGCCACCAAAAGTTAAAAATCGTGATACTCCATACCGCTCACTAGTTTGTTGTGAAACTTTTTCTACATCTGTGCAAGCCGAAAGAGACCTAAAATCTACGCCCATTATATTTACAGATCACTAAAGGTCTAGAAACGGACACAGCCAAAGGCAACTAACATAAACCAAACTTACAAGATCAAAATTGATAAGATGGCTTTGGACTGCACATAGTCTCCAAATTCGTAGTTGAAGTAAGAGTTGGTCAAGTAAAGAAGGTAGAAGTAAAGAATATTATAAAGAGAGTTGTACACATAAACGATTGGTGATATTCAGGCCGATATAGTTATAGAGCATTTTTGGTGTTTTTTTAGAAGGTTATTTCATTCTACAATAAATCAACAGTCAAAAACATTAAAGCAGATGTTGCAGAATTAAGACAGTATAAAGCAACTGCAGGCTTTATTACCTGTTTGGATTTCAATTCTGCTATTAGTGCTTTCCAAGAGTTTATTCATCTTTAGGTGTTTTCTTAAATTAAAATGTAAGTCCATTCAAGATATTTTATAAGAATATACTAACCAAGAGATAAAATTTCGTGTTCAATAGATAAAATGACATGAAATATACGTGTGTTGTTAGCTTCAATTTGTTACAGCATCCTAATATGGAGTAGGTAGAAAGATCCTCGAGATCCTGTGACAACAAAGAAAAAGATGTATCCATTCAGCCGAGTTATAATATTGGACAAATCTTCATAGATGAAGAAGAAACTGGTCGGGATGCATCATGCACCGAAATGGGTAATCTGACTACACTGTGTGCTACTGTTTGTGCCATAAACCTTTCTTGACAATCACAAAAGAGCCGATGATCATTGCTGATCCATCTGGTCAGCAAGGTCCGTAAATGTAAAGCAAGCTTAGAAATATAGGTCATCGCAATGCCGCCATATTCGAGCTCAGTAACAGTTGCAATGCGGTTGCTATCGAAGCCGAAACGATCGTCATATGAATTGACGCTTAGTACCAAGAAGTACATAACTGCAGACAAGTCGAGTGGTCGATTATTTCTGCTTCCTGTTAATCAACATGTTAGGGATTTTCCACTGCTTAGTGGAAGTGTATGAGATCACCTGCTTAGACAATTACGGACCTTGCTGGTACGGCAGTTGCAGCGCATCCTAGTGCCAGGATGACGGGTGAAAACTTTAACCTCTCTTTGAATCCCTGCATCAAGTATTATAAGTGGAGTAAACAATCTCCTGTTTAAATTGTTAGATTTACACCAATTTACACATGTGTTAAATAGTGTTAAGATAGCCACAGACTTCATCCGTTGGACAGAACAGTTTTTGATCCTTCAAGACTCTTTCTCGTTAGAGTGCTGACGACCCACGGGTATTTGTTTGTTTGGTTTACTTTTGAGCGAGGAATCGAGATGGCGAAACATCTTTAGCGAACCTCACGGCATCGATTGCTATGATCATGCAGTAGCAACGATTTTTATGGTGCCAAATACAAAAGGACAAATACAAGAAGGCATGTTTTTGCCAAGAAATTAGCAAAACAGACGAAGAAATTGCAACCTTCGAGTTTTCCGAAATCTTACCGTATATTCTGATCTATATCCATTTATTACCACGTATTACCGTACCATTTATTCTGACTTATTTAATCCATTATATTCTGACACATTCCTTTATATCCCTATGTATTCCGATTGACATTCTGGTATATTCCAACCTATTAAGGTAAGTACTCACAGCAGCGGATCCGCAGGCGGATGTCATACGATTGGTCGGTTTGAGCCAAATCGACCCAAACCGACCAATCGTATGATATCCGCCTGCGGATCCGCTGCTGTGAGTACTTAGCTTTACTGACTATTCCGATTGTTTATGGAGTATTTCGGCTTTATTCCGAACAAATGTACAAGATTAATAGTGACATTCCACCGAGTCCGGCGGTACATGTCACGTTGATGTATGTACATCGATGTGTGAATTAGTATTTGCATAGATTGTAATGAGAGACATTCCACCGAACACGTCAGTGGAAAACCTTTCCGTCACACCGACATACGTCACAGCATGTTGTAACTCGAGTATCAATTGCAATCCGTCTGCCGTATACAAAATATCTCAAAATGGAAGAAAAGTTAATTACAGAAGTTGAAAAACGACCTATTTTGTATGATTAAACGTTAAAAACATACAACTGCAAGTCCCGTGTGTCTGCCTGGAAAGAGGTAGCTGAGTCATTGGAACAATCCTTTAAATTCGCCATATTTTTGTTATTTATTCAACAACTAGCACAGTACTGTCGTAACGTATTCCAACGAACTCGGTGGAATATCTAAATGCCGTATGTCGAAGAACGTCACGCCTTCGCTGTATGGCAACGTGACCTGTAACGTCGGACTCCGTGGAATGTCCCCTTAAGGCTGCTGGATCCACTAGCCAGAATATAATGTACGTACCCTGATTTAGACTTTCCGGAATGTTACCATGTATAATCTATATATTCCCATTTATTGCAATACATTCCGACATAGGGTATTCCACTCTATTCTGACGTAATCCGTCACCTTTCTATGTATTCCGATTTATTCCAAGATATTCCGAACAAAATGTACTACCGATACTATAGTGATTCCGGCTACTGCAACCACTCGATCAATCCGTCCAGTCCGAAAAAAGTTCACTGATTCTAGTTTTCCGGAATGTTACCATAATATTCTAACCTATTCCCATTATGTATTACGGTGCATTTTTATTATTCCACCTTATTTCTATTTATTCGTGTTTATTCCGACTTATTCCTAATTATTCCAGCATATCGCTATTTATTCCGTTACGTTGTGGTATACTTCGACGTATTCCCAGTGGCGTAACTCCGCCCCCGCAGACACTGCGACGCGGGGGGGGACAACCCTCCGAAGGGCGCTGCTTCAGAAATGTATTAAGAGGGCTTATACGGGAAATAGTAAAAACAATGAATTTTGACAGGTTAGGTTAATGACAGTTCGCCTGCGGTAAGGCCCGGAAAAAAACAGTAATTGGTGTTAGATCTCATTAATCATATAAAAAAATTCGCTGAAGGGACACAAGCAAATGAAGCGGTAATGGGTTATTATTAATTATTCCATATTTTATTTTCACAAAAGTTACCTACGTATAAATTGGATATGTGAGGGGCGCAAACGTAAGCCTCGTTGAGGCGCGCAATCTTACGTAGTTACGCCACTGTGTATTCCGTCATATTCTTATGTATTCTGATTGATAGTTCAGCTTGTTCCTGATATTTCGACGTATTCCGCCCGAAACGTAGTGAGTAACCTCTCATGAATAGGGCCTTTCGTAGCAACGAGTGCGCATGCTCAGTTGTTGAAACTGCATAGTTACCTAAACGGTTCATAGAGCGCGTTTAAGTCAAAAAAATGATCTGGCAACATTGTCCAGCAGGACATCGTCAACTGTCATTTGAAACAAACACAACAACAAAAAGATGGCTACTTCCTTGCCTTTTTATAGTGTTACTTTAAATGAAAATGACGTGCCTGGTGCTTCATTGGGAAATAAGAGACCATCAGAACTGACAAAATTGCAGCTTCAACGGTTTTTAAAGTGTAGAAATGTTTGTACAAGGGGAAATAAAAACGAACTGATTGTGAGGTTAGTATAAAATTGTTGCTTCTTATTAAACATTACTAATGCACATTTTTCTTATGTAACTGCCGAGAATCGCGAATTACTAATGCATGTGCAAGAGCAAGTGCAATATTATTTTTATTATTTTCACCGTTTTCACCATTTAACCTAATACGTTTGACAGTTGTCAGTTAATCGCAATCGCCAATGTTGCCACATTTCTGCAAACATTCATAAAATTCACTTTCGCGCGGCGCATGCGCCACTAATATTTCTGTAACGAAAGGCCCTATTAGTGAAGAACAGTTAAATCGAGTTGGGACTACCGAAAAAGAAAGTATAAGAAATATTTAAACAAATAATATTATCCATATTAATAAACTATTAGTGGCATTATTCCAAATCAATGGGTTTTTAACGATTCTAATAGTTAGGTATTTTCTAGAATTTGAAGAAAAACATTGAATAAAATCTAAAGTTGCGGTTTTTGATGGAAAATTATGATTCAAAAGAATAATTTTAAGACAAGTGTGCCTTGAAAAAGCAGTCTGCCAAACATCAATAATCCGACCTTTTTAGCAACCCTTATAGTCGCAGAAAAAATAGCCCTAATTTCATGAGAATGCAAGCCAATGCTTAAATCACGAAACGGACCGACCTAATAGTGCAATATTTGGCGGCACCCTTCTATTTTCCAGGACACTTTTATTAATCGATAAAGCAACACTATATAATTTGTTTCTTATTAATAATAAAGCCCTTATCAGTACTATCCTTCGCTAGCATTTTATAATTACAGACTCACGCCTCTATTTACGCACCGTTATTGTTAACAAATCTTATTATATCATGGAAAATTCTACGAAATAAACTTTTATTGTCTTTTATAACAAATGACGGTGCCCATCATAAGTTTAATAATGAAAGCATTGTTTAAAAATTTGCCATAGACATGGTTCAACTGTTTTTCTATTATGTCGAAATAATAAAAAAATTATGTGAAGATAATTTTAGCCTACTAGATCATCAAAATTAAAAATGTAAAACCTTGACCTACCAAATGTAGATTAAAATCGCACTATAAATGGGCGTATATATTTTTTTCTTGAAAAACTTATTTTTTGTTTCGTTTAGTTACTATTTAATTCTACTACACAACTCTTATCGGACTTATCGCCAAGTATACCTAACCTTAATTATAAAAATGCATTTCCGGATTGAACCGCATTTTCATGTACCATTGATAATAAGAATGATTGCGATAAAGATTAAAACTGATTAAAACGAATCCTACTACTATTATTAAATAAAGGTTATATTTTTTACTATTTATACTTACTGTAGTGTAAACCTGTAAACAAACGAAGATCGGATTTTCACTGTAACGTCACAAAAAGGCGTACACCACAACACTAATAACAAGAAACAAATGAACTCATTTTTAACTGACACGGCAATTTACAAAAGGTATGACTTTCACGTTTATTTGTCGTTGGCTCGAGAAACTGAACACTCTAGGGAGCCAGATGGAGAAAACCCGCCGTGACTCATGTTAAGATTGGAGATTCGTATAACCCTTCGGATAAATTACTCCTTTACTTAAAAAACAACACACGAGTTATCTCTATAGGGCACAGCAATTAGTCATGATTATTATTAATACTGATAACGATTAATAAATAAATTACAAAAATATAAAATCTTTCAAAATTGATTTCTTCATTTAATATAATTCATTTTTTGCATTTGACGTTTCTTAACGAAGATACCCGAATGGGTCCCAGTTGTTATTTTAACCTATTTTTAACTTCTTTTTAAGTTTGCCAAAATTAATTTAATTCTTGAAATAGTTCGTTTTTTAGAATACAACTTCCCTATAAATTATTATTTTCAATTCGTCTATCATTTGGTTTTTACGATTACACCGATTGACGATCGTTATGATTTTGCGTAGGCCCGTTGATTCCGTTCGTCTTCGACCTTGGTGTGTCGGCGAATATAAAAGCAATTTAGTGAATCAGTCTGCGTTTAAAACATCATCATTATGACGTCGTTATTAGTAAGAACATTACACAGGAACATTATTATGAATATTTTGATGATGGTTAGAATGTTGCCTGGTTGCATACCTTATCATTTTGTATTAGTGTAAACAAATAAGATTTAATAATTTCATGCAGTTTGACTTTTAAATTCTAGAAAAAAATTAGAAAAATCATATTTCATATCATATGACGGGATGTGATTTTAGAAATACGAAAAATCAAAAATTGAAAGGAAGACGCATATGTAGTCGATTGAGGAAATTGTTGCATTTTCATAAACGTTATTACTAAATTACTTAGAATATTAGTTATTAATGCATTAAATAATTACTAATTTTAAGTAATTAATTTTTGAAAGCCTTTAAGATTTAAATAAATTTAAAATGCAACTATTGTCCTCTAATGGAAACTACTTCGTTACAACACACAGTTCCAAAGACGACCCACTGTTGGTGCTGATGTAACAGAGTCCTGTATTACCCGTCAATTTGACAAAAATGTATTACTTCAAAGTTCAAATATCGTCTACTTATTAACGAGTAATTAATATAATAATGTACGATATGCTGCTGTGTAATTACCTACTTAATTAATTGGTGTAATTACTTGGTGTAAAATATTTCTGTTACTATAAATTCAAAATTTAACTTATTGGTATACCCCCTTTATTTCAAATAGTAGCGTCATCGTGGACCAAACCTGACACAAACTTTAATAAATAAAAAATTACTACATGCATGGCGTAAAGGAAATTTAATAAAAAGTTGTTAAAAAATTACAATTACGAAGGTATATATCATATGAATATGGTCGTTTTTACAGAGCATGAATGTACATTATCAAATCAACGTTAAATTGTGAATATATTTGTGCATGATTATGATTAAACCTAAGATTTATTCTAAGACGAAATCCAAATGTGGTAACATTCAATGTCGCCAACATCGTTCTGGTGCTTTTGCTCCAACGGCGAGATCAATCGTTGGCGCTACTATTTGAAAATAAAGGGCCTATACTTATTGATTTTAGGCAGTGCCATCTAACGGTGAGTAGACGTCAATGTAATCTTTTCTCATTCGTGGCGGTACCTAGTTTTTTATATCAAATAGCTTGGAGATAAGTAGCTCAAGGCCAAATTCGGTTTAAATTGAAAAGAAGTTGTAAATTTTTTTTTTCAAGTAAATTAAGCGTTTTTACAAATTTCGCTTATCTAGAAATAATTTTCTAACCAAAACGAACGAATACAAAATTAAGAAAAAATACATGTGTCTTTTTTCTACACGAGCGCCGAGCTGCTTTTAGTTCTGGTGCGCCCTGTATATTTACATACAATATTTTTTGATTCCAACTACAGTTACTTTTGGCAGTCTACCTACACAATGTGTAGGCGACTATGGCTCGAAGGCTGTGGCCCTCATTAAAATAATGCAGTGAGGGCTGAGCCCTCATTACCATGATCAGTATATTTTAGGTAATAAAAATTCTAAATTAAAAATTAAAACAGGGGAGTCTACGCACTTATCCAACTGGCAACTTTGCAAAAACGCAAACAAATATTTCGACTTCATTAAATTTTTGATGATCATGTCTATATCCACATGTAGAGTTGAAAGATTCTTTTCTGCATTGTTGCACGCCATAGATTGAACTGCTTCTTAGTGGAATTTTATTAAGATGTTGGATGGCTTGAAGGTTATGTTACAAAATCGCCATTTCTGGATGATTGGTGGATAATTACAATTTTAAAATGCAATTTATTAAATTATGTGCAAAATTAATATTACCGAAGAGAAAAATTATCATTTTAAATTTTATATTTTGTAAAAAAATATCAAAAGGAGAAGCTATCTGCCAGCTGGAATCGAACCTAGTGCGACAGCTATTTATTATCATCATGGTTATTATCACCCTGCTCAGGCTAACTGATCTATGGAATCATGTCGGCTCTTGAGCGCAACACACTTAATTTAAGTTGCACTAATTTAAATGATTTTGTTTAAAAAAGGACTAAATGTTTTAGTTCATTTTCGGGATATGAGTACCGTTTAAACTAATAATCGATTTTTTAATTAAAAACTCTCCAGCCCTCATTAAAATCTTGAAAAGTCGTCGCCTATGACCTACACCCTGAAAAATGTTTACTTTCACTGTTTCTTCTCATTCAAGTGTAAGGCTACTAAGTAGAAGTATGTACTAAAGGTGTTACATTGTAATACAAGTAAATGATGAAGAATCTGGGTCACATTAATGCCGAAAATCCAATGCAAAATGCATCCCAAAACACGCAGAGATCACGTGATAGCCACACTGTACCTTAACTGATAAGATAAACAGCAGGTGAGATTGAAGGATTCAGTAGCGCCCTTTTTTAATTGTAAATAAGATGAGGAGCAAAATCAGTAATGATAATAAACATCTATTGCCCCTATCCATACTCATATCGTACATCTCTGACATTTTTAATAGCTTCGAGAATATGAGACTATTGCTTGCAATCTGATCTTTTCTTATCTGTTTACAACTAGAGTTTACAACCTGGTGACCTATAGATTCTTCATTTACTTGTAGTACACGTTATACTATGTAGTACTAATAGGCATAGGCGCCAACTTTTCACAATATTAATGAGGGCTGACCAGTCTCGAATTGTGTACTGTAACGGGTTAACACTTGGGCGGTGTTAATGTTACACTTATTATTAATTCTTTTAGACGGAATAAAACACAGTTTTATATCTAAGAATTATTTATTTGACTCTTCTTGTTTATTGATACGCGTTGCCTAGTACCATTTCGTATCTATGCAAAATTATATGAGTTGTGAGTCGTTCACAACATTACCCCGCCCGATCTGAAACGTGGGTATTACACACATGAAAAAGAAAAAATACGGAATGGTATTTTAGAGAAAAAATGGAGTATTTTAAGGGAACTTGAACAAAGTTTTAAAATTCTCCAGCTACAAAAACTCTACTAGGCAGTATAGGTAGTTACAATAAAAAAACTTAAGCTAAATAACACTACGGAACTTGCGACGGCAACTCTTGGAACCTGTAAACAGAAAGAAAAAAACAGAAAAGTGTTCAAATTTTTAAAGTCAACAGGTAAAAGGTTTTCAAAAGATGCCCTCGCGTAGCATTTGAAATCAGTTTATTGTTGTCTTAACATTATAAAGTAACTAATCTAAAAAATATGCAGGCTTTAGCCTATCTAAAGAGATAGGGCCAGTGTGATTTTCTAGAGTGGCGTATTTAACTGTCCGTTCTAACACTTTATAGGGACCCAAATAACTGTCTTTCATGCCCAAGGTGTGCGTGTCATTACGAACGTATACGTGTGTGCAGTTGGTCAAGTCGCTGGGGACGAACGACTGACTGGAATACGTTTTTGTAAAAAAATACTTCTGCTTCCTCATACGACGTTTGAGACTGGCTATGAAATTAGGAAGGTTCATGTCGTTAGCTAGTTGTTCTTCTTCGAAGAAATCACCAGGTAGTCGTAAAGGTGTAGCATACAGGATTTCTGCAGGAGAAACATTAACTTGTGATTTCAGGGTTGCACGTAAGCTCAATAGAATCCAAGGGAGATTCGTTAACCAGGAGGAAGTTCCTGTGGTTTGAATGGATTGCTTGAGTGTCCGATTAAAACGTTCGATAACGCCTTGACTAATCGGATGGAAGGCCGTGCATTTCACGTGTTTAATTCCTAAAATGGCCATGAAGTTGATCCATGCATGCGAAAGGAATATTCTTGCATTGTCCGTGGTGAGGTACTTGGGAATTCCAAAGCGGGATATCCACGTGTCGACAACAAAATTGATTTTGTAGGTTAGGTCCTGTAAAAATATTAAATTAGAAGTTGGAGGGATTGAATTAACCCTGGGAAATGTGGAATTGGCATTTCCCGAAGGCATGGAACGGCGTTTATTGAAATGCTGAGGAATTTGGGGTTTCGGAGAGAATGTGGTAGTTACAGGTGATTGCCGCTTGTTCATGGTAGAAAGCTCATTAGAAATGGTTGTAAGATTGGTCGTCAAACTGTTTAGCTTATTTTCTAATGCATGAGTAGTTAAAGGTTGTGGTGTTTTCTGCAAAGAATAAATTAAATCTAATTTCTCTACAAAGGATATTAACGGTAAGTCATTGAAATTGAAAGACTGAATTTTAAGTTCTGTTGGTAGTTTAGCTATTAAAAAATTTCTGGTTAATTCCTCAGTTAATCCCAGATCCAATTTTTGGATGTCAAAGAGTAGTTCTTTGACACTACCAGAGAATTGAAGAGTCTCCAAAAGATTATGAATGCGAGATTCTCTTGGGCCTAGAATCGATTTTATTACTGCCCGTTTCAAGGTAGTATATGGTTGTTGCCTTGGGGTTTTAATGGTCAAGTTGCGATGAGCACCTAAAACGTCGAAAGGTAAGTTTAGTGTTAATAAGTTATATTTGTCAAGTTCATGGTTGATCAGCATACGAGCAAAGTATCTCTCTACTAAAATAAAATACAGGTCGATATCGTTACTCGTAAAAACTGGAAATGGAACTTTGACAGTCGCCATTTGAAATATTAAATAAGTAAATAAATGATTTGAACTTATCGGATCAGAAAGAGCACTAGTTCCGTTTCCAACGGTCACCTTCAGCCAGCCACGACAAGTCAAGCAAGTAAGGCAGGATCTTACGATGACAGGAGTCGAGCAGTAGCTGATGACAGATAACGCAGGAGCAACTAGATGTGGTTCACCTGGAGAATTCAATGCAGCAGGTAAAGACCAATGCTACTAAATTCTTCTTCAGGAACGTCGGGTCACCATTTGTAACGGGTTAACACTTGGGCGGTGTTAATGTTACACTTATTATTAATTCTTTTAGACGGAATAAAACACAGTTTTATATCTAAGAATTATTTATTTGACTCTTCTTGTTTATTGATACGCGTTGCCTAGTACCATTTCGTATCTATGCAAAATTATATGAGTTGTGAGTCGTTCACAACAGTACCAACGGCACATCACAAAAATATACAGCAGATTCACTCGATTGTCGGCACTTTGAGATTTGTTAGCTAGTTTTAAATATCGCACACACCATGATCAGTTCGTCGGCGCTTGCCGATCGTCATCGTAAGCTGGTAGTAACGAACAGGAAATATTATTGCATAAACACCAGTTGTTCAGTAGCCCTCCAACAGCCACAGAATACAACAAGGTCACACTCGGTCGACTGAAAATATTTGCGAAAGTGGACTTGCTGTATATTCTGATGCTGTACCAATGCTATCAAACACATATACGTATAAGTAGTATTTCAAAAACACTTATTAATTGAGAAGACGAATTAAAAGAATAAAGTAATAAGTATTTTTTGAAAAATCTAAATGTAATAAGTGTTGAAATTAAATGTTAAATATTACTATTAACTCTACCATAATCAGCTGCCTTTAAGACGCTAACAATCCGAAACCATATCGGAAACCATTTATTTGTATTTAACCGTTTAAACAAGAAACATTTTTTCCTCCCAACATAACTTTTAAATTTGCTTAATGCACATACCACAGCGAGATCTACCATGACTAACTAAGTATCCTCATCTGTATATTGTTAGGTAGTTGAGCCGTGATAGCAAGACATTTGCAAATTAAAACACCTGTCTTAATATTTACAGTGGTGTAAACACTCTGTATATACGATATGGCGGTTTTTGTGAACCAAACTTCGAACAAAAAGGAAAAACTGTAGTATATCTACAGCTTATTTCTATGACTTTAAAGTGCACTGGACCACCAAACGAAAACCCAATTATTACTTATTTAAATTTGGACTCACTAAGTCCCGCCGAAAGTAGTCCCACAATAGAAGACTGACTAAATGTTATTTTAGGCAATCAAATTATGTATACTGTTTTGCTTGGGGATGATCCCAGCACAGTTGGACTCCAGGACTTGAAGAGCAACTTAAAGCCTCAACTGGCTTTAAAGCGCGTTGGGTCGAATGAAGAGGTCATCAATGAAACAAACGTCTATTTTGAGGGCCTTGGGGAAACCTATTATTTGGAAGGAATAAAAAGATTGGAAAATCGCTGGACTAAATTTATCGAGCTAAAGGAGACTATGTTGAGAAATAAAACGCTTATTTGCCGAAATAAATATATTTTATTCAAAAAGTCACTGACTTATCAAACCACCCTCGATTAAGTAATTATGTTAATGGGGGCTTAGCCCTCATAGCTAAAGATTCTCATTCTTTTTTTATTGTATGTTTTTCTTCATTCTTATCCAGGACCATATTTGTTTTTGTTTCTTTTTAAAGTTAATTCGATGATAATTTATATGCTCTCTTAGGTACCTCCTAAAGACTTTCAGGTTTTTTATTCAATGTTTCTGTTCTTTGCCTAACAATCTGCATAATATACTTCAAGCATTTGCGTACTTACATCATATTTTCCAGTGTCCCACTAAATGTATAATGTTTAGAAAAAAAACTTTTTAATTTGTAAGAAATTGCTTCCAATACTTTTTTCTAAGACGATTCTGTTATATCTTGCTTCAATTTAGTTAGTAAACAGAAGCTGTCGAGCATTGAGATAACCAAAACATTGTAAAGTGCTATGTGATATGTCTTAGCGTGCAGAGTTGATAGAAATTCCGAGAACGTCGATTTAAGAAGAGAAATATTGGTCAAAGTCAAGTCTTTTTAAACGATGACATTAAAGTCCGCGTTCTTGTTATCATAAATATCAATTAATATTATAAACTGATTATTTTTATTATCGAGTTTATTCGATGGTGTTTTCTGTTTTAAATAAAATTGATTAATAGTAAAAATTGCTCGCACTTAATTTAAAAATCATTCTTTAATTTTAAGATTAACTTCCGTTTCTATAAATCTTTCTACTGTTTGTTAAGTTCACTGCACATTCAACCTGACGTTCTAATTATTAAAATGTTTAATTAAACTAATTAAACATTTTATACATTAAAAGTAGGATTTATTCTTCTGTATATTTTCGAATGTCATTAAAGAACGTAAAAATGTATACATATTGATATGATATGCAAGTGGTATAAACGATCGAAGATTAATAAATAAATTGGGAAAAGCCCCACTTGTGGAGAAAATTTGCTATGATATGGGGTTTAGGGATACTAATAATTGAATAGACAAACTTTAAAAAAATATCTAATGAAAGTGTTGACAGATTTTTAGTTTATTCTCGAGAAACAATTGTTAGCTATGAAACTAAATGATTTCTTACTCAAACATTATTTATAAATGCATGGGTTGTAGCAATTATTATTATTATATTATTATTAAATGTTAATAATTTCCAAAATTATTATTGTAGTTTTATAAAAGACATTTTTATCTACAAAATGACGTACCACAATATCAATTTAATTGCCGATTAAGCTTAATTCAACTTGACAACGGCGTCCATTTTGTATGCTTTCAGTTACACATTTAAACATGAAATAAATAAACTAATTTGACTAATTACATTCTTTTTTTCTATATACAATCTTTCTTTATACTCTATTTTACAAATCTTATACATTTCTAGGTATCCAACCCACTAAATAATCTCAAATTTTACACTTTTAGAATACTATATTAATATGCCACCAGAAGTGATCTTTCAAACCCAAGATCTCGTTTTTGAAAATGTGCAAACATGAATATTTCGTAAAATCGTTGATGTGTAAAGAAACTTTAAAAATTTGAAGGGCTAAACTTGCAGGTATGGCTATTAACTTTTGCATAGACATCCATAAATATGCCCTGTATCTGTTTCAGGTGTAAACCATACTTGAAATGGGTTTAAAATCTAATTATATTGAAAAAACCAGCAATGGCAGTACAATTTTATTTGACCGGACAAAATTATTAAATTTTTGGAATAAATCAATTCTAAAAACCATCTCCAATCTACAAAATGTCTTCTACAGTGTTCGTTCTGAAATTTAACCTAATTAACTAAGTTAAATTAATTTTTAATTTATAAAAAAATTCAGTCGCCTGTCAGATAGGCAACGCATCCTGCGTATATGCATTTATGCACTAATCAGTATGTTATATCATAGCAATATGTAACTGTCTTGTGCAGTCTGATTCTATTGTAATAAAATATTGTAATAACTGCAATATATTTTTAAATTCAAACAAACTCACACTAATAAAGATCGCCCTTGAATCTAGTTAACTTCAAATGTTTTTTTAAAATCAGATATTTTTATTTTAAAGCTGCTATTAGACCTTGAATTTATTTCATTCTTAGTATTAAAGTTTTCTCTACACAGCATCAACTATCTCGTATTCAAGTATTGTTCGTTATTTTGAGAGGCACTGTATGTGTGTGTTATCTGCTTCCTTTACCATTTTCTCATTTATCTGTCTCAATATAAAGATTGCATCGTAAATCCTCTATGCGAACTGAAACTATATTAATTATCGTCTATCTTTTTTTACTATCGTTGTGAATAACTTTGTCATAGCAAACCACTTAATATAGCATTAGCCCTATAGCTGGTAGTTTTCTGCGTCTTTTTTATATATTGGTAAAATTATGCCTACTTGTGTCTTCCGGTGCGCTTTCTGTTCTCAGTACCTTATTATATATTTCTCTTAATAATTAATTAGTTGTATCTCTGATGATATATTATTAGGCTTCGATCGAGTTAGCTATTCGAAAAGCGTAAACAGTGGCAAGGTGAACGCTCAAAACTACGTTCACACAATAGAGTATACATTCTAGCGTGCAAAGTCCAAAACAACGATGACAATGTTTAACACCACAATTAAATTAGACTCGTTAAGTACCTACCATTACCAATAACAAAGCCGAGAAAAGGTGTTTGTTCTAAAAAGGACTTTATTTACGACGTAGACGTCCACTATAATATACGAAAGTTCAAAGCCAAAATAGCTGTTATTATTAAAAACTTTTTGCAAAGTATGTATTTAGCTGGTAAAACACAAAAGAAATAAAAACAATCCTCATCAGCGTTAACCAAAGTTTCGTCAGCAAAAAATATTGATCGCCATTCTTCGCGATATATTTTAATTGCCCTTAAAAAGTTTTGGCGCCAGAGAACAATCTCTTTCCGGTCAACAAGCTGGTATTCCTGCATCTACGAGCGTATTTAAATTTTAGTTTTTCTTTTAAAATCGTTTCCTTTTTATAGGAACATTTTCGAGGTTTTCGGCCATTTTTTGAATTTTCAGTCACAACATTTACACACATTTCCGCGCTTAAGTAAACGTCACCAGTCATTAAGCGCGCCCATCAATAGCGTTGTATTTGGTTTACGTTTTTCGAATAGCTAACGCGACCAGTCTTTAGATGATCAAAAGTAGGTATCAAAGTCAACAACTATTTTGTGTTTTATTGATATTTAACTATGTTTATTATAAATTTTCTTATAAATTCGACCCTAAACTTAGATCCAAATTAATTTACGCCATTATTTTTTACCTGATTTTAATTTGGCAAATGTATATACAATTTTGAAAATCTACACAATCAGTTATTTCTGATTCAATGCATAAAATTGATTCGGCATTTAATTTCTTTTGACTAAAAGAGGATCTAAGATAATAGGTTAGGTTTAGTCGCACACCTTTCTAAAGATCTCTGGATCTACGAACCATATCTGGCGCTGGCGCCTCCACAAACGTGACAGCTGAAGCCCGCGCTTCGTATGCTTCAGTGGTAATACAGGCCTGAAAATAGTACCTCAGTGGCTGGATGCGAAAAAACATTTTTCTGAAATGTCTGCAACCGTTTATTCGCCTATAACTTGTCATATAGCTAGGAAAAAGCATAGTTTGTTGATCATAGCTGAGCATACAACATGGTCCCAGGTTCGATTCCTGGTACCGGCAGATCTGGTTAAGGTTTTCTGGGCAGTTTTTTTTTGATAAAGAAATATTCCAAAAATCCCATTTCTGATAAAATATTTGTAGGTATCAGAGGCAGGTAAAGCGAATCATCTACCTAGATCAACCATGTAAAGCTCAAACAAACCCCAGTGAAAAAAGACGTTCCAGTTGGCTATTAGGTGTATCAGTTCGAGAATGAAAAGAAACAAAGAGAACTGTAAAAGCAGCCATTTTTCTCGGAAAAAGTTGATAAAGAAAACATTGATACAAGTGTTAAACCGTTAACAACAATTTAGTAAGCCATAGGTGCAGAAAAAGACTAAAAATCTATGAAACATCCTAAAGAAAAAACTAAAGAAGAAATGGCCTCGTGATTCAGCTGCGGTGTAACAAGCATCCTAGGCCAAGCCCAGTCAACACTTGGTATGAACTGGACAAGGCAGTGAAAATCCACATGTTAAACTAGGAGTGAAGGGGACGGACCCAGACGGATGAGCACATTAATAGTTCTGAATCTAGCCTCTAGAACTAGAGATAGATGTAGGGAGGGGGTGGTTAGCATCTTCGTTCCCACCAGTGAGAACTCGCTTAAGAGAATGATGCGCTAATTGAGCATACCGAGATTCCTTGGAAAAATGAGGGCCTTGGCTGTAGCTTCTTAATGCAGGTAATCATGCAGGTAAGTCATATAAATCCGCAACCAAAAAATGAGTGTAACAACAACCAAAAACTTAATTTTCAGGGTCTACGGAGAATATATATTTTTATATTAGATCATGTATACCAAGCAGCATTTTTAGTCATCGCTACATACCAGCAAATACCGGTGGTAGCAACTATGAAGTTTTTGCCACTAATCACAAGCATGTATTGCTACGGTTTTATTAAGTGCTTGGAACCAAAATGGGGAACAATTTTTGGATAGCAGATACATTGCAGTGGCCTCTCTGGAACTTGTCCAGTTATATTTCAGTTACATTTAGGCAAACGTAACGAAAATGTGGTGACATAGTAATTGCTACTTTCGTGGAACTTCCTTTCTCTTTGACACATCGTGTTGCGTAGTAGCTCTCTATTTGTCTTGTAACTTAAAAAATATTCTACTATCATTTTCTATACTAACGCTACGATCGTATCACAAAATGGATTTCTACTTTATTTGTAGTACGTACTTAATACTATAAATAGAGATGAAATGTTTGATTATTTTGTAATCCCAGTATACCAAAATTATAAACCAATGCAACTTTTCTGTTAAATCATTATAACCAGTCATAGACGCCGACTTTTCAAAATTTTAATGAGGGGTAGTTTTCGAGTTTTACCAACCGTACTAAACACGGTCTGCATATATAGGTATTTATAAAAGAATTATTAATTAAACTTCTACATACAACGTAAAAATCAAAATAAATCAAATTTAGAGATTAATCTGTGCTTATAAACAATCGTTTGTAAGATCTCCCCAAATAAATAAAATTATTATTTCCGGTGCTCAAATCCCGAAAATGAAAAAAGTATGTTTAGTCCTTTTTTTAAAGAAAATCATTTAAATTAGTGCAACTTAAAATAAGTGTGGTGCGCTCAAGAGCCGACATGATTCTATAGTTCAGTTAGCCGGAGCAGGGCGATAAGAATCTCAAATCACTGTCATCCCAGTTTCGATTCCAGCTTGCAGATGACGATTCCTTTTTATATATATTTCAAAACATAAAATTGTAAATGACAATTTTTCTCTCTTCGATAATAGCACGCTCGAGCACGCCACACTTATTTTTAAAAGTAGTTTGTATTAATCTAAATGACTTTTCTTTAAAAGGAGACTAAATGTAATTGTTTTTCGTCATTTTCAGGATATGAGCACTGTTTAAGCTAATAAACAAAATGAATGATCATGAACAAGAATAAAGAAACTGCAAACATATTTAACTGCATTTGAAGAATTATGTAAAACGTGGTGCATAGAAACAAACACTGCGAAATCGCAAGCAAAGATTTTTACATTTCGCAGATATGATGAGCCTCCAAATGTTCAAATTGGTCAAGAACCTGTAGAATGGTTGTCCCAAAATGCGCCTGTAGAATATCTAGGTATACTATTCGACAGCAAACTGACGTGGAGCGCACACGTTAATAACAAGTTGAACGAAGTTTATGTTGGATTGGCAATGCTGTGCCCCATTCTTAACAAGAAATTTCAACTAAAAATTGAATGTGGATTGATGATCTATAAAAGTATCATTCGACCAATTGTCACCTTTATCTTTGGTAGTACAATTTGTGGTTCAACATCAAAGACTAACATCAACGACATTGCACATTCAACGATTGCAAAATAAAATCAGCAGAATAATTTGTAGTGCCCATGGTTTGTTCGTAATCAATAGAACAGTTTATCCGTATAGTAGCAAAGAATTATTTTGCTAACCTACCACAGTGTTCTATTACAATCTTGGGCAAAAAACTATCCATCCACGTCTAAAACTGACGCTACCACAAGACTGTTTTCTGTCAGAAAGTGCAAGTTCCAGTGATGAAAGTGACAATTAAAATATGACTCTGTAAACTCTTTTTTACATAGTGCTAGGGACAGTCTCGAATGTTATTAATTGCAATGTTATTAAATGCAATCAGTGTTGCGAATAGCACTTTCTGCCAAACCGACTAACAAAAAACAAACAAAAAAATGGAGCACCACCTCTTTTTGCAATTTACTGTATGTGTAATTCTTTGGCAATGGTTTTATGTAAATAGGTTTTTAGACTGCGTAATGCAGAAAAGAATCTTTCAGCTTTGCATCTGGATATAGGGCTAGTCATCAAGAAATTACTAAACTCTAAATATTTTTTGCCTGTTTTGCAAAAAACAAAAAATATTCAGTTGGATAAGTGTGTAGACTCCCCTCTTTAGATTTTTAATTTAGAATTTTTATTACCTAAAATATACTAACCACCCAAGCAGCATTTTTAGTCACCGCTACGTACCAGCAACCACCGGTGGAACTATAAAGTTTTTGCCGTTAGTCACAAGAACGTAATTGCTACGGTATTGTTACGTGCTTGGAACCAAAATGGGGAACAATTCTCGGGTAGCAGATACGTTGCAGTAACCTTTCCGGAACTTGTCCAGCTACCTTTAGGCTACGTAGCGGGAACGTGGAGGCGTAGTAATTGCTACTTTCGTGGAACTTTGTTCTCTTTGACACATCGTGTCGCGTCGTTGTTTGCTCTCTTACTCTTGCAACTTAACAAATATTCTTTCACTTTCTCTACTAATGCCGCGGGCGTGTCACAAAATGGATTACTATTTTATTTGTAATACGTACATAATACATAAAGAGATGAAATGTTTCGTTATTTTGTCAATCTAGCATACCAAAATTATAAACCATCGCAACTTTTCTGTTAAATGCGATGATGATAGATCGAAAAATAACAACGCGCCTTCTTTAAATATATTTTTTAATAAAAAATGTCTTGAATAAAATATGACAAAAATACTTATAAATTGATAAACATGATAGAAACCATTTTTCTTTTATTCCCAAGGCACAATTTGACATCGATTTGTTATCTTTATTGAGAGTTATAGTAAAAGACTTTTTAACAATTGCAACAAATTGCTTAATAGCCTTCAACATTTTACAAGTAAATATGGAGTTGTTTTGAAAATGTCACCTTAAAGTAGTATTAACTGTAAAATGTGTGTCTAAAGTTTGTGTCGCTTTATAAACAGTAACGGGAACTAAACAAATTCTACTTCTAAGTTGTTGTTACCACGAAGTATAAAATACGGTTTCCGTAGCCACTTTCTAGCTCCCAATGTCACTGCAAAATTCCCATTGGAACTTAACCTCAAATTTAAACGTCAATCGTAAACAAACAACCAATATTTTTATACTGATTGCTACTTAATAACAATTATTATTTAATTATGGCTCATTTTAAAGTTGTAGAGACGAAAGAAAAAAGGGGAATATATTTCACCCTTGTTTACTACATGATGGTTTATCAGTGATCTCATCCCTATTTTTTTCTATTTTGTATTGTAAACAGTTGATTTTGTTTCCACTGATTTCACCTAACTGCTGTTCTAATTTTCTATAAAAGGTGGACGTATATCTAAAATTCTTTTTTTTTCTTATTGCATTTGCCTTTGACATTTTTATTAAAAACTTGCAAAACTACTACCACTGCGAAAACACAATTAACCTCCAAATTCCAAACTAAAATTACTTTCAAGTGATTCTCCTGGGTAGCATAAACGTAATTTTTACTTTCAATGCTACTGTATAGTTCAGTTACTTTAAAGGTTAAGCAATGGTTTCAGGGCAGTGGCAGGAACTTTCGGCGCTACTTTAAAGTTTTAAAAACTTAAAAGTAGCTTCGGGCAAGTTACTGCTACAATCATAATATCACTTGAAGTTGCAACAACATTAAGCTAATTATACTAAGTAGCAATACCGTTCCACATACTTTAAAAAGCTACTTAGAAGTAATGTAACTACATAGTTCTAATAAATAGTAGAAGTACCTACATAATTACTAAAATATTCCAAATTGAAGTAAGTAAACCTATAAAGTCATAAATTTAGTTGTAGTTACGTAACAGCTACTCAATCAAAGTTCCGATCTCAGTTACCGCTACTTAGATGCTGCTTGGGCATGTTAATGAGGGCTCAGCCCTCACTACATTATTTTAATGAGGGCTGCAGCCTTCGAGCCACCATATAGTCAGCGCCTATATAACCAGTGGTAATAAAATCTGTTTCCAAAATCAAGTATAATTTTAAGTACATAGAATACATTTTTGAAACTCGGAAATGCATAGTGAGTAGTTAGTCAAGACTACTAAGTTGACTTTGAAATCTATGCATAGCAGTTCAAAACTTACCTTTATCCATTTATATTTGTTGGTAGACTAAAATCTGCACCAGTTGATGGATAGAATTTGAAAATTATGTCTTTACTAAAAATCAGTAAACATCAGTATTCAGAGGCACAATAAAAGGGAATTTAGGGAAATTAATTAAAAAAATGATATATTTTAACATCTATTTATTTTATATAATACCTTTAATACAGTATGCTACACATATTTTGAATGATAAAAAATTATCAAAATACATACAACAAACTCTATCGTGGTGTATTACATTTTTTCTTGTAGAACTTATTATTTTAGAACTCGAAAAGAGAAAAAGAGATATATATTATAGTACAATCCAAAATGCAGTCTTTGATAATTCACTATACATTTTTTATCATAAAATAGCTAAAACTACTCTTTTATGTTTTCCTAATTATGTTTTTCCCATTTTCTTGTTCATTTTCGGAATGTGTTTAATTTATTATTCATTTTTCTTTTTAATTTTTATTTAGTCATATAAATTCATGTAAAGCAGTAGTTGTACTATTTTGAATGACAACAACTGAATTGGAAAAACTAAAATTAGAAAAACCAAAACTCTTGGTATATGCTGAGCTCTAAAATGATTAAGTTCATATTTTCACGTTTCACCAGTATATTAACATTTTTTTTGTTCATTTTGTGTGTAAATGCACAATCCGTACATATTTAACATTTACTTTTATCTTATATATACATAACTTAAATGTTAGAGTATTTTCGTTTTCAAAAAATCTGTATTTTTCTAAAACTATAACATAAGCACCATTTTTTTTCTTTGTGTTCCTGTGTCCATTCTCTTGATCTTTTTTTAACTTCCATCTAAACGTAAAAGTTCTTCCCAACTTACATACTGATATATTTTTCATTTCTCCCAAAACTTGACTTGTATAAGTTAGATTTTTTAGAAGAGTGAAAGAAAACAGCCTATATAAATAACATTAGGTGTCTTTTTTTATTGTTATTATTGTTATTGTTGGTCATGTATGAGTTCCTCCTGGTCAGAATGCTAGAATTTGAAAAACATGTAGGAAGATAAAAAGCCAGAAGTACCTCGGGAGAATAATGTTAAGCACGCCTGAGTTCAGATCTTTATTAGAACCTGTGATACAATCAGTGTTAAAAACGTTATCCTATTGTTTCAGTTTATATCGAACTTTTTTGTAAATTATTCATAGACTTATGTTTATAATCACTTAACAAAATACTATAAATATTAACTACCAGGTGGAACTCATCTATGTCCTTATTGTTATTACCTATTAGCTGCTTTTAAGAGGTAATTTTTTTCAACAATTTTAAAAAAAATCAGAATCCCTGACTGTCAATCTGTTACAATATAAATTAAGCTTCTACAAACTACACAGCCAATTATATGTATGTATTCTTTTCTTTTTTTACACATAACAAAAATTTACGTGTTAGTAGGAGCTGTGTGCAAGGTGCGTGTGTTATTTTTTACACAGTTTCTTTTTTTAGTATAAATATTATTAATGGACAGGATGTAAATATTCACACACACCTTGCAGGGTGCAGACTGGAGTTTGTTAAAAGCGAATTTTGTTTTTTTATAAGATCACCCTGTATACAAAATATTGCACAAACATTCATGCATCCACACTCAATCATCAACGTATACACAGAATTTTTATAAATACTAAATTCACGTCTATTTTATTCTAGAACACTAATTTATACTTTTTCTTTTTTTTGTCAGAATTTTAGCTTTTTAATTAATGTAGCATTAGTCATGGAGCGTTTTTTTAATCAAGCAATATCTGACCTACACAGTGTGTTTTTATATAATATCATATAAGTTGCCTTTTTTATTATTACTTCAAACAACTACCTAATAGTACTGTACAATTTTTATAATTACACATTAATAAATGTTCTTTAATGTCAATATAATTATCCATAAAAATATATTCTTACTTTTCTACATTGCCTTTGAGCTTCTTTACGTCGTCATCGATCTTCAATATTGAGAAATATTAATATTTAAAGACAAAAACAAACAATTAACAATTTAATATTTTTTATGTATAATAGGAAAAAAACTCATCTTTGGCCATTTTTAAGGTAAGGGTGATAAAAATTCATTTAAAGCTATCATCGTCAGCAATCATACCAACAATTACATTACCAATTACTGGCCAACCCATTTCTCTTCTCCTCAACCTCAAACATGACCATATTTGATATTTATTTTTACCAATTCTAACTCGTCTAAAGTATAAAATTTTATAAACAATTTACCCATTCCCAATACCAAATAGCCAATTTTACCAAACAAACCCTTATATTTATAATGCATAATATCAATTCATACCTTAACAAATAATTCCGTTACTGGTTTCATTTATAAACGTAGATGGTGGATTAGATAGATATACGCCGCCATCTTTAGTCAAAGTACACGGTCCATTTTGTATGATACCATTACTTGTTACTTTGTTGTCTTCTGCATTTATATTAGCGTATGACTTTTTATGTGACGGCGACATCGATTGTTTTGCCAAGGCGCCAGCATCTAAAGAGACGCCGGCTCTTAAGGAATTTACTTCTAGTTTCGTTTTGCCTGCATGGTTTGCTAAAATGTTACTTGGTAATGATATGGGAGATACTTTGTCGGTTTTTGGGACGTCCGGCGTTAGTAGCTTTTCACCCTGAAAAATTTCTCAATTAGATTTCAACACAAATATATTTTTTTGTTACATGGTACCAACTTCAAATGCAGATGGGATGATAGAAAATTTCAAAATAGTACATAAGAATTATGAACTTAGAATGTTACTTAGATGCTAAATGGGTATTACTTCACAATAACTGATATAACAAACTTAAAAATCATATAAAAACGAATTAGGAAAACTCCGGGCAATATAATGCCTTGCAATAGTTCCCACTTTTAAAAATGTTTTTTGCTTGGCTTATGAACAGCGTGGGAAGTTTAGTGGAATTCAAAATTGCAAAGCCAATATTTCATAGGTCAGTGCTGTAATCTTGCTTCAGATATGTTACATTATATCAGCAACTAATTGTTCTTCAAACGTTTATTGATTAACAGTCAGTTCATTTTTCATTACACTGTTAAACTCTCCAGTAGATTTCCACTACTCAGTACTCTTGCTCTTCTTTCTCGTGTCCTTCTGCCCTTTTAGGCGCCGGATTGTAGGTATGGGTCTGATTCCTCTCTCACCCATTTCTTCCATGCCTTCCTATCTCCTGATAGTCTCTTCATGTTTGCTAGCGATTTCCCTCTTGATCTTCCTATGTCTTGTATTTGATCCATCCAGCTTCTTCTTTGTCTTTCCCGTCTTCCTCTCCTCAGTTTCCTCATTTCTAGTATTCTTTTTGGTACTGCCTCACCATTCATTCTTGTTAAATGTCCAAACCAGATTATCTGTTTCCTTTTTATTTTTTCTAGCACTGATGGTTGTTGAAGAGTCTCTCTTATATGCGCGTTCCTCAAATAGTCCCATTTCGTAATCCCCATAATCTTCCTCAGATGCTCCATTTCTATTGCGGCAATTTTTCCTTCATGCTTTCTTTACAGAGTCCAATTCTCAGCCGCATAGGTAATTATGGGTATCGTTATTGTGTTGTGGATTTTTATTTTAAGGCCTGGTTCGATATCTTTGTGGCCTAAGACTGTATTGTCCTGTTATCTGTACTTTGCATTTCATTTTATTAATTGTACTCCTTGTTACTCGTATAAGCTGGTTTGATACTTCTAAATCTGCTAGGGTATCCCAAAGTGCTTGTGTGTTCACTGTGTCGAAGGCTGCTTTTAGATAGATGAAGGTTATGTATAGTTCCTTTCCTTCTTCTATTGTCTTATGTATTATCTTATGTTGTATTATGTGTTCTCAGTATAAAGATATTTTCACTCATTTATCTACCTGGTCGAAATGCTGTTTGCTCTTCCTCCAGTTTATGTTCACGTAGCCGCTTAGTATTTTCTCTAATATTCTTGTGTATATTTTGTATGCAGTTTGGGCCAGACATATAGCTCAATAATTCTCACATTTCGTAGTTCCTTTTTTTGTGTATTGGTACGATCAGATTAGTTTCCCAATCTATAGGAATTCTTTTCTGGTTCCAGGTTTCCTTGAATAAACAATTAATTCCGAGGCTATCTTGTCTTTTCCGCTTGCTTTCCCCGTTTTCGTCCGTTGGATTGCTTTCTTGTACTTCTTTTTTAGTTATTTCTTGGAGTTCTTTTGTATCATTGTTCTCCATTCTACCTTCCTCCGTTGTGTCCCCAAATCTTTCCTCGTAGTACTCCTTCCATGTTTCCAGGATTCTCCTTGCCATCTATTATTTTTTGCCTCTTTAATCACTTTCTTTACTTTGTTTCTTTTTTCAGTGTAGTTTTCCCAGTCTTCTCTTTCTTTTGTTCGGATATATTTCTTCCATGTTTCTTTCTTTTCCTTTATTAACCCTTTTATCTCCTCAGTCCACCACTTTGTTCTCTTTAAATTTTTGCTATGTTTTCTTGTTCCACATATTTCTTCTGTCGCGCTTAGTATTGTTTCCTTAAGAGTTTTTCATTTTTCCTCTAGATCCTCGTCTTGTGTCTCTTCTTTATGTCTACTAAATATCATATTTGTTTTTTCTTGGCATAACTACTTCCTCCGATTTTCTGGTACTTTTAGCTTACACGTTGCTATATGCTATTTCTTCGGTTTTTCTTATTGTGGCTAAGAATTGTGCCACTACCAGTCTGTGATTAGTACCTAATTCTGCCTCTTTCCTTGTTGCTATATTTTGTATTGCCTCGCTGAGACTTCTTGTGTGCACTATGTAGTCTATTAGGCTTTTGGCGTTTCGTTCTTCTGCTACGTAGGTATAAACGTCCTCTTCTTCTTGTCTCCATATCGTATTTCCCATTATTTGTGTTCTTTTCTATTCCGTTTCCTTTTTTCTTCGTTTCGCTTATGCCTAGAGTGTGGATTTCGCTGGCCTCCACCTCTTCCACTAACTCCCTGTACTTGCTAACCAGGGTATTTATGTTCCAGATCCCTATTCCTATTATATTGCCTTTTTCTTGTTTGTTTCTCATTTGTGTCGGGTCTTCCTGCTTTGGTCTGTGATTTATTATCACGTGTTCCTTTTCATTGCTTTTCGTTATAGTTAAATCCGTCCGGTTTTTAATTATTACTAGTTTTTTGGAGTATACTGTTGTCGAGTTGTCTTCGTGATGTTTCTGAGTGATTTTTTCAGTTCCTCATCTTGTAATCCTGTTCTTTTACTTCTATAGTGTACTAACATAGTTTGTGCCCAATTCTTCTTCTTTGGTACTGCCCCGTGAGGGGACATCGTTCCCTCCTCATCTGTAGACCTACCCCTTTTATTTTCCTCCTCCGTTTCTATTCCCATGCGTGTTACTGTTTCGTTTCGCTCAGTACTCATGTGTTCCAAATCATCCTCTTGAGGCAAAATAATCCTTGGGATTTCTATGTCTAGAGTAACACAGAAACAAAGAGCATCGGAAAGAGTAAATTGGTAATAATTTTCGTTGCTTCTCGAATTGACAACCATTTTAAAATTGTTTTGATTTGGAAAGTTGGCTCTATGGATTAATGAGAAAATATGCGTGTAAATCAGCTTTCCAGTTAACCACAAAAAACTACATCAGTCATCAATTTTGCAAAACAAAACAAGACACGATAAAGCTTAGCCAGTTTCATGACTGGTTTTATGGTTTTATGCAGAGACATCCTGATGTATCTTTGAGAAATCTAAAAGCCACATCAGCAGTAAGATTACAAGAATTCAACAAGCCTACCAAGTAACAAGATGGTGAGGGGAAAATGAGAATTGAGGGTGAGGGCAGAACACCACCTTCCAAAAATTGTTGCTAAAATTAAACATAGGGAAAAAAGCGAGAGCAGCATGTTATACCGCTGTTTTGTCCGTGAATGCAAGCAGAGACTTTATCTTCTGCCCATGCTAAATCTTCCCTATTAAAAGGATGTAACCAAAGCTTGGTAATGAGGCACCACCAGAAACTTTAGTGACTTGTCAAAAAAAGTTTACCTTCTGGAACTACAGATAATACAAGCACTCCAGAAGTATTAGCAGAGCAGTTATAGATCCGAATACTTTTCCACATAACCAGACTTTTGATTTTCATAAGAAACAGGATATGTCTGACCCAATTGGAGACAAAAACGGACCTTCGAAATGACATAGGTAATCGTCAAGTAGTTCTTTTCAATATTCAGCAGCATCTTCATTGAGATATCTTAAGCAGCATCACCTTTTATTAGAAGAAGATTGTTGTTTATTGAAACTATCTGTGATTAGTCCGTAAAGTTTCATAGTAATATGTACAAGTTAAAAAAAATTATCTTATTATTAAGTATTATTAAGTTATCTTAAGTTACCTTAAATAAGACACTCCCGTTGGAATGAGAATGTGGCATTGAGTTCAGAGTAAAGGAGAAGGGTACACTTTTAGACATAGTTGGCATAGTCAAATACAGAACAGAAATCAAATATAAGCCCAGCCTGGATGCCATTAAAAATAAATAATTAACCTTAATTGTACATCATTCAAATCTTTCTCTCTTTCAATGGAGGTAGGTAGTGTTGGTAGTGAGAATTCAGGCCTGAAAGCAGTTTTATGGAATTCCACGCAGAAAAACAAGGCCAAAAGTCTTTATTGTACTTCGTAGTTAGGGTGAACGCACAAGCAGTCGCTCGAGGTGTCGGACTCCACTAGGATCCGAGACTAGCTTGTGGGCAGACCACACGGCGTTCACCCTTAGAACTGGCTGCTGACTACCCAATTCCAGGCCCCTGTCTGGGTAACGTATGACGCAATCAGTATGATGCAATGTGTGGTAGAGTTACATCTAAGGGTTTCTCGACGATGACTCTAAAACGTTGCGGAGGAAGCTCTGCTAACAAGACGGTCCGGTGTGGGTGGTTTGATTCTTACCTGACGCCAGGGTCTTTTATGGAGCTAAGTATCCCGCTGTCTGACCTAGACGGATGGAGAAGAATCAAGTGAAGTTTATCTCCGTCAGGGAGTTCGCTCGCTGGCCTATGAGAAACTGCATGCCGCCAGGTAGCGTTTCGGAGACGACAGTATGGGGGTCCGGTTTTGGCTGTGCAGTTCCAGTCGTCGGATTCTCAGAAATCGTCTAGAGACCTTCACTTAAGGGACCTTGATGCGAAGTAACATAGCCTCTCACGTTCAAGACAACTTCACCTTAACGGGTACACACCGGGATGCAGCTTTGATCGGCCGTATGAAGCAGCTTCGAAACGAAGTTCTGTCAGGGGCACACCATGCCTATAACTGGTAGATCGGGGTAGCAATACCGCTTAAAAACCACGGGAGGAGCGAGCACGTTTATCCCTCCGGTATGTTGTAAATGCCTCACAACTTGCATTCATTGCGTAGATACGGAATGGTACTAGGCAACGAGAATAATAAACAAGTCGAATAAATATCTTATAAAAGTTATTACTTGTGTTTTATTACCTCCTACAAGAGATACATATAAGTAGCCCTAACACTACATTGGTGTTACTCCCTCGCTACATTTGGTGACCCTACGTTCCTGAAGAAGAATTTAGCAGCACTGGTCTTTGCCTGCTGCCCTGATTTCTCCAGGTGAACAACTGCTAGTTCTCCCTTCATCGTCTGTCATCAGCTACTAACCGACTTCTGTCATCGTGAGATCCTGCTACCTGCTTCGCTTGCGTGACTTGTCGTGACTGGTTAGAGGTGACCGTTGGAACCGGAACTAGTGCTCCTTCTCATCCGATAAGTTTCAAATTATTTTTCCTTACTTATTTAATATTTCAAATGGCGACTGTCAAAGTTCCATTTCCAATTTTTACGAGTAACGATATCGACCTGTATTTTATTTTAGTGGAAAGATACTTTACTCGTATGCTAATCAATGAAGAGCTCGCCAAATATAACTTGTTAACACTAAACTTACCTTTCGACGTTTTTGGAGCTCATCGCGACCTGACCATTAACCCACCTAGACAACGACCATACACTACCTTGAAACGGGCAGTGATAAAATCTGTCCTAGGACCACGAGAATCTCGAATTAATAACCTTTTGGAGACTCTTCAATTCTCTAGTAGTGTCAAAGAACTACTTTTTAACATCCAAAAATTGGCAATTGATCTGGATTGAACTGAGGAATTAACCAAAGATTTTTTAATAGCTAAACTACCATCAGAACTTAAGATTCAATCCTTAAATTTCAATGACTTACCGTTAATATCCTTTGTAGAAAAATTAGATTTAATTTATTCTATGCAACAGGCACCACAACCTTTAACTACTCCTGCATTAGAAGCTAAGCTAGACAATTTGACAACTAATCTTACTACCATTTCTAATGAGCTTTCTACCATGAACAAGCGACAATCCCCTGTAACTCCCACCATCTCTCCGAACCACCAAAATCCTCAGCATTTCAATAAACGCCGTTCCATGCCTTCGGGCAATGCCAATTCACAACTGCAACCGTGCTATTATCACAGACGCTTTTAAAATAATGCACGTAATTGTACGGGAAATTGTTCATACCAAACAAAAAAACTAACTTCGCACTCTCCTGGCCTCCAGGGAGGCCCATGCAGGGTTAATTCAATCCCTCCAACTTCTTCTTTACCAATCACTTATTCTTCAATCTTTTTACAGGACCTAACCTACAAAATTGATTTTGTGGTTGACACTGGTGCTGATTATTCCATTTTACCCACCAACGTTGCAGTTTCCTGTAACCAAACCATCACGCCTGCCAACCTTTCGTTTATGGCCGTGAACAACACGTCAATTCCTGTGACAGGTATTGTAACATTGAGGTTACATGTCCCGATTCCTGGCCTACAGCCATGACCCTGGAAATTTTATGTCGCTGACATATCTACAGCCATTCTAAGCCTGGATTTTTTACAGCAGCACAACTTAACCATTGACTGTTTTTCTCGACGAGTCATTTGCGAGACAGATGTCAAGCTCGCCCGAACCCGCAGCCAAGGTTGTCAATTTCCAGCTCCAACAGTGAATCCTCTCACTGACTGCTCTTCTTAGCGGGTTATTTGCACAGCAGATGTCCAGCCCGTCCGAACTCGCAGTCGAGGTTCCACAACCCCCCCAGTTAAGACTGGCACTAAACGCAAACTATTTTCTGCTCAGGCTAATGTTTTGACTTCTCCTTCCGAGTCAATCGTTACTCCTGCGATTTCTTCTCCTTTTCTTCCCTTTCCTTCACCCATTGACGTACCATCTTTAGGTACTGTTAACAACATGTCTAGCGATCTTGATGTTTATAGCAAAATGCTAAACACACACTTCCCGGAACTTTTGCGTAAGTTCAACTACCATCAACCCGTAAAACATACTGTAGTCCATCACATTGACACGACCGGCCCTCCGGTTAAAGCACGTTGTCGCAAACTGAACCCTAATCATCTTTCTTTTCTAGAAGATCATCTTAATGAGCTCTTGGACGCTGACGTAGTACAGCGGTCATCATCTAGCTACGCTACGCCAATTCACATCGTCGGGAAGCGCGCAGTGGGCACAGCAGAGACGCTACCTCCTGGTGACGACCAGGACATCACCCCCATCGCCCCAACAAACAGTTATCGCTTGGTTGGCGATTATAGGAAACTCAATTTAGTGACAGTACCAGATCGTTACCCGATCCCTTTTTTAACGGACTTTACAAGAATACTTGCTGGCGCAACCATATTCTCGAAGCTGCACCTCCAAAAGGCCTACTTTGCAATACCAATCGCAGCAGAGGACATTCACAAGACTGGTATTATCACACCTCTGGGGCTCTTTGAGTTCAAACGGATGTGTTTCGGACTACGGAATGCAGTCAGCACCTGGAGTCGTTTCATGGACACTGTATTATCAGGGCTCCCATTTTGTTTTTCATACCTAGACGATATCCTAGTCTTTAGTGCTGATTCGCAGCAACATATTGAGCATTTATACCAAGTGTTTTCCCGATTAAAAGACAATGGACTAATTATAAACCTACCAAAGTGTCTCTTTGGAGTCAATGAGCTCGATTTTTTAGGACATCACGTTAATACACGCGGTATCAAACCAATGGCTTCCAAAGTCCAGGCTATAATTGATTACCCATTGCCTTCAAGTCAGAAAGCACTCCGCAATTTTATTGGCTTAATTTCGTATTACCATAAATTTGTACCAAACTGTGCGAAAATTTTGGCACCGTTAACCTCTATAGTTATTCCTGGTAAAGCTTCGCTAAAGCCTGTCCAGTTAAATCATGAGCAAATAGAAGCCTTTAGGCACGCGAAGAATGCTTTGATTACCGCTACTTTATTGGTACATCCGCGAATTAATAACCCTCTTAGTATAGCTGCAGACAGTTCGTCTTCCACTATAGCTGGAGTATTACAACAGTTTGAAGATGGCATGTGGAAACCACTAGCTTTCTGTTCCCGGAAGTTAACCACCACAGAGCAAAAGTACAGTATTTTTTCTCGGGAACTTCTTGCAATATACTTTGCTTTAAAGAAGTTTCGTAACTACGTTGAGTGCCGAGACTTTCAAGTCTTTACGGATGACAAACCTTTGTGTACAGCGATCAAAAATAATGGTAATCAATATTTACCACGTGAGTTTCGACAACTAGAGTTTATTTCTCAATTCACGACTGACCTTCAATATATCAAAGGTCAAGAGAATATTCCGGCGGACGCTCTGACAAGAGTTAATCTTATTAACGTCCCTGGATCTGATCTTAATTACGACGAAGTCGCTCTATCTCAAGAACAAGATCCCGAGTTAAACCAGCTCAGATCTCGTAGTAACTTTGAATTCATTTCCCTTCAAACTGCCAACAAATCAAACCTCTGGGTGGATGTTAGTATAGGCCAACCACGACCCTATATCCCGCTCAAATTCAGGTATCCCTTATTCCAACAACTACACAACATCGCCCATCCTGGCATCCGTGCTACTAAAAGATTGATTACTCAGCGATATCTCTGGCCATCTATGCACCACGATATTCAGAAGTGGGTCATATCTTGTGCTGAATGTCAGAAACATAAAGTTCGGCGTCATACGAAAATCCCTCTACAATCTATTGTAGAACCAGATGAACGTTTTACTAAGGTCCAACTCGATCTAGTACACCTTCCTTCTTCGGAAGGTTATAAATTTCTCCTTACCATTATTGACCGCTACAGTCGGTGGCCGGAAGCAATTCCTCTGAATCACTGCATTTGTCAACACGTGGGTGTCCCGCTTTGGAATTCCCAAGTATCTCACCACGGACAATGCAAGAATATTCCTTTCTCATGCATGGATCAACTTCATGGCCATGTTAGGAATTAAACACGTCAAATGCACGGCCTTCCATCCGATTAGTCAGGGCGTTATCGAACGTTTTAATCGGACACTCAAGCAATCCATTCAAACCACAGGAACTTCCTCCTGGTTAACGAATCTCCCTTGGATTCTCTTGAGCTTACGTGCAACCCTGAAATCGCAAGTTAATGTTTCTCCTGCACAAATCCTGTATGCTACCCCTTTACCACTACCTGGAGATTTCTTTGAAGAAGAACAACTGGCTAACGACATGAACCTCCCTAATTTCATAGCCAATCTCAAACGTCGTATGAGGAAGCAAAAGCATTTTTTTACAAAAACGTATTCCGGTCAGTCCTTCGTCCCCAGCGACTTGACCAACTGCACACACGTGTACGTTGGTAATGACACGCACACTCTGGGCATGAAAGACAGTTACTTAGGCCCCTATAAAGTGTTAGAACGGACAGTTAAATACGCCACTTTAGAAAATCACACTGGCCCTATCTCTTTAGATAGGCTAAAGCCTGCATATTTTTTAGATTAGTTACTTTATAATGTTAAGCCAACAATGAACTGATTTCAAATGCTACGCGAAGGCATCTTTTGAAAACCTTTTATCTGTTGACTTTGAAAATTTAAACACTTTTCTGTTTTTTCTTTCTGTTTACAGGTTCCAAGAGTTGCCGTCGCAAGTTCCGTATTGTTAGTTAACTTAAGTTTTTTATTGTATACTACCAAGTGGAGTTTTTGTAGCTGGAGCATTTTACAACTTTATTCAAGTTCCTTTAAGATACTCCATTTTTTCTCCAAAATACCATTCCGTATTTTTTTCCTTTCATGTATTACCCTCGTTTCAGACCGGGCGGGGTAAATGTTGTGAATGGCTCACAACTTGCATTCATTGCGTAGATACGGAATGGTACTAGGCAACGAGAATAATAAACAAGTCGAATAAATATCTCATAAAAGTTATTACTTGTGTTTTATTACCTCCTACAAGAGATACATATAAGTAGCCCTAACACTACATTGGTGTTACTCCCTCGCTACAGTACTGACCTGGAGAGCCAGTAGAGGGTGAGTTACTGGGAGCATATGCTAAGCATATGCGCGCTGATTGAGATGTACCTCAATTACTTCCTCTTGGAAGGAACGTGGAGATTAGGTCTAACGACAGGTGCTCCTCGTAAAAACATTCATAGTTCATAACCCATGTCAATGCAATACTTTCTTAAACTTAGGTTAATATGTCTGATGCTTTATGTGTTGCAGAAAATGCAGTTGTACTTTTTAAAATAGTAGCTGAAAAATGCGTTGAAATATCAGTGGCATTAAAGTTGTAGGAACGCAAATAAAGCTTCATTTTATATTTAAATTAAAAAGAACAAGAAGAAACTGGTATTAGAATCTTCTACAGACAGAAAGTCCATTATTTCCAAGGACTCAATCTAATTCAAAGTAGAAAATCAGCAGTTCACAATCGACTGTTAATTTACAAAAGCAATAAAAATCTTAAAAGAAGCAGCTTGTTAAACAAAGAAACAAAAGCTTTGAAAAGTCTTAAAGTCTAAAAGACTTTAAGTTCAGAAGCACCCCCGACAAAAGACGTTAGTGACAAAGCATTATAATTACCACAACAGCAATCCACAATTGCAATTGAAAGCTTATATCAGTATAACAAAGAACATACTGAGAAACACAGGTACAATTCATTGATGTGTTTTAACTGTGAGGATACTGATCACACTGTTCACTTCTGTTCCCAGATCGAAAACCCCACAGGGCTCTGTAATATAAAGAAAAAAGATGAGAAATAATAGCACTTGAGCTTGCAGAAAACTCTGAAAAAAAGAGATTTCTATCAAAATGGTCTCTTTAATTAAAGTTTCCTATATGTATGGGCTAAAATGACCATAGAGAAGTTATAGAGACAACAGTGCTTGGTAAATATAGTCAATTAGGGTTTATCTGCAACTAGAAAGAAAAGAAATTCCTACTGTTTGCGAATTGTACCTGATGCTAACTTTTATGTCATTGTTGCTAAATCATTACAAATAGGACAATTAATGACATTGGTATCTACCACTAACCACTACATTTTTATCAAAATCCATCTTTTAGATATATACATACCGAATCAAATCCTTCGTCGTTCTCAACACTCTCTTGCAACAAAGGCTGAGTAGACTTAGAATGTGGTATAACAAATGAAGTTTCCCAACTATCAGAGTTTTCTGGTAATAATTTATCTACAGATGATGTTGAACCAATGACATTTTGAGCCATTGATATTGTTGTATTATTCGGAATTAGATAATCTGCCACTTTAGGAACCTTAAAGTGATTATAATTAATTAACATGTTTGTGATCTTAGATGTAGTGCAACAATCATACCTCTAGGCAGTGGTCATCATTTCCAGGTCTCATAATTGTTATATCCCTTTCTTGTGATGGCGGCCTATTAAACATTGGAAGCTGAGCGCTCAAGACCTCTGGGTCCTGTGCGCAATAGCCTAGTCTTTCTAGAATTAAACCGAAATCAGGTCGTTGGTCTGGTACAGGATGCCAACATTGAGTCATTATTCCATAAATTGGAGCTATATCAAGAATTAATTAATTAATTGGTGTTTTTACAAATTAAAGTGAGTAAAGCATACCAGGACAATTGGCAGGTGGTTCAAGTCTTCCACCACTTGTTACTAGCTGCATTACTTGCCTATTGGCACAGCCTGTATATGGCATATAACCCATAGACATGATTTCCCATAGCAAAACCCCAAACGACCAGACATCTGTTTTTGTGGTAAATATGCCATCTAAGAATGCTTCCGGAGGCATCCATTTTATTGGTAACATTGCTCTTCCTCCTTTTCGATAATAATCAGATCTAAAGTATAAAAATAGAAACTATTAAAAAGGTTAATACTGATTGTACTAATTGCTTACCTGTAGATGTCTCTAGACATTCCAAAATCAGCAATTTTGACAACTCTTCCTGGACCCTTAGTTGTTAATAAGCAATTTCTTGCAGCAATATCTCTGTGTATAAATCGATGGCTTTCCATGTATTTACAACCTTTCGCAACATCAATTGCAATCATTACCAAGTCTCTCATTGTTAAAGCACTACTTTTGTCCTGAAAACATTAGTAAAACGTTTGATTATTGTATGTTAATATTAAATGTAATAATACTGAAAGAGCAGATTAAAAATATTCTTACAGGTTTAGGTCTGGATTCCCTCAAGAAATTCTTCAAATCACCGCCGGCTAACAATTCTAAAACTATAAAGCGTGGATGTTTATCAAAACAGACTCCAATAAAATGTACAATATTTGGATGATTGAACTTTGACATAATCAAGGCTTCCATAAGGAAATCCATCTCAGCTTCTTGAGTGGACATTGCTGGTAATGTTTTGACGGCTACTGGCATTTCAACAGCATCTCCAGATCTTTGACGGTAGAATCCTTGATACACCTCTCCAAAAGCCCCTTGACCAAGAGCTCTAAAACAAAAACAAAAATTAAATAATTTATAGTCGGAAGACTTTTTTTCCTGACATACTTTTGTAACTGAAGCTGACTTCTTGGAATATCCTTTAAGTCTTTAGGAGTGTAGATAACACCACCAAACTCATAGTTTGGATTATATTCAGTTATCATATTGTCAGATGCTACACGTAATCTGTTCAATTGTAAATCTGGACCAGGTATCATCTTTCTTCTTAACATTCCAACAGTTCTATGCTGGTAACGAGTATCTAAAGGGAGAAATTTATTAAGATCTATAAATTTTTTAAATTAAGTACTTACATAACATAAAGCACATAACTCCAAAAGCGATTACTAAAGATATAATAATAAAGAACATAATTACAACCACCCAATCAGGATATACATCAGGAGGTTCTTCCAATACTAAAACAAAATAAGATTAGTACCTATTAAAAATATAAATGCATTTAAAAACTTACATATGCATGTCTTGCCATCACTATCTAGCTTCCAATCTCTTGGACAAACACATGTCACCTGAGATCTCCGTACATCAAGGGCAAGACATCTGTAGTTACAATCACAACCTGGTACGGCAGGGATTACAAAAACTGTCCCAGGTCCTGCGTGATATCCAGATCTTGCTTCCGATAAGTTAGGAATTGTCCTACTAGGATCAAGGAAGGAATAACCACCTTCACCATTGGTTGTATTGGTTGACCAAGCATTCCCTCCTAAAAGAAACACATCTAGTAAACAGAATCCTTAAAAAAATAATTTTAAAATTACCTGCATAACCACCACCTCCACCACCAGCTGTACATCCACCACCTCCACCGCCAAATCCACCATCACCACGGCCATCAGTCGAGTCATAACAAGCATGACCTCCAGTAGCACCTTGTACTAAAGGCAAGCCCACTAATCTTTCCTGGCCATAGGCTAGTTGCCCTTGAAACATTTCCCATCCACCACCAGCTCCACCATACCTTAATGGTTTGTTTATCAAATTAGATTTGAGGAAGTAAGAAATATAGTGTTTTGGGTACTTACTTTGGTCCATACATTTGGCCAGTAACCGCAGGCTTCGACATATTTATAGCTTGTCCATGTTGACTACCAGTATCAAAGAAGCGTCCTAAACCTAATCCTCCGCCACCTGCCGCAATTGCCAGAGGTACAGGTTGTTTCGTTTTGTTATGCTGAAATAATGTTAAGTTACAGTTTGTATGTATCTCTTTTTAATGTATTCTTAACGGTTTGTTTGTAGAAGACTATTACTTACTACAAAGATAAATGTGCCTCCACCACCACCTCCACCTCCATCGCCAACTTCCATCTTTAAAACTCCACGTACTCCAGTCAAGTTGTCATCTTCTTCGTTTCTTAGAGGTTTACACGAGGAATTGCTTGGGTGACCCAAACTCTACAATTTCAATTTCAAATAGTAATTGATAGAGCTGCTGTCTGTCAACTTGGGGAAATTAAAGCTACCCAGTAAGCAGAGTGCCGACTGTTTGCAATTTTAGAATTTCCGCCCGGTTACCACGTAATTATTGTAACCAGTTCTTACCTTAATACAAGCACTGCTTCCTTCTTGACCCACCAAAATAAATATCTCTTGACCTTTACGTAACTCCATAACAGTACGAACCATTGCACCTCTGGATGATCCCATTCCACTGCTACCTTTCCCTCCACTTGCCCCAACAAGTATAAAACTACAAACAAAATGGCGTTCATCTTTTCCCCCTTAAAAAAGGATTATTTATTTTGCTTACGTATAAAACCCTTCTGCGGGAACAGTCCATTTCTGTATCCCATTCACACCAGGCGCATGCATCACTTTAACTTTCGCGGAACTGTTACGATAAGCATTGGTACAATTTATCTGCAGTGGGCCGTCTCTTCCTTTCGCACCACAAGTTGTAAATTCATAATCTAGCAAAAAAAATTGTATAGCCGAAAATTCTGTGTTTTTAGAAATAATTAAAATTACAGATTTCATTTTCGAAAGCTTTATGCGGAGGGTTTGACGATGAGGATTCCGAATCTGGATTCCAGTAATTATAAAGATTCAGTTCGTTTTGAGGTATATTTAATCCGAAACATTCTGGACTCATAGAGAAATCATCAATGGCTACGTCTCCTCGATATCGTATACCTCTTTTGGCGTCAAATTGGAGAAAATATCTTAAAAATAGTAAAAGTTTAGAATTTTAGATAATTTATATGAACAGACTTACTTATGGGTTATATTTGGTAAAATAACAATCTTCTTAACCCATTTATCGCCTAAATCATTGTAGCTCCAAAATAATTCTGTTGTTATATTCTCTTTGGGCCTCAATTCTGTTACTAGCAACATCAAACCACTTTTGTGCGTTCCATATTGATGTAGAAAGAAACGAATCTAGAAAAAGCATAGATTAGAAAAAAAGTTGAGTAAAACTGAAATATAACGTACTGTGCATGAATTATAGTATCTGGAAGAATAGTTCCCATGTACTCTTGGCGGTGGATTGAAGACGATGCTTTGCAAGACTGCTATACTGGCAAAGGCAACTTCTTTTCTCATATTAACGTACATGTACTTTCCTGTTGTGTTCATATAAGTGTGGTCAAAACTGGGACCAGTTCTGTTAGTTGGTGTTGATCCATTGTGTCTGGCCCACTCTAATACTTTGCCTTCGACGTTTGACCAGCCGCACCAATCTTGTTCGAAATTACAACGGGCTCCATATGGGATTTTGTCTAGAAATATAAATTATATTAAATATTAAAAGTTTTAGTTGTAAAACCAAAATTGCACCAAACTTTGCACACAACAATAGATCCCCCTAAACAATGTTAACCAATTACCCTTCAAAAATACCACTACAAATTAGTGATTCGAAAGATCGTTTGACCTCCAGAGGTCACCAACGGTTAAGTATATAAAAGTATAAATTTGGATGAATTGCTTAGATTTTCCAGATTTATAGAACTTGACTTTAGATGATTTTTAAATATGTTAAAAGTGATTCGATATAATAACGAATACTACTCATAACCTGGAAACCAGGCCCTAAAAGCTATGAAGATTGTGCGAGAGGAAAGGACGATTACTATTATGCAGGTCTATCGTGCGGCTGCAACCGACGTATAGATGTTCTAGCACAAATCCCACGTTTGTGTTACAGCTAAGAAAAAACTACAGAAAACCTTAACCAGTTTTGCCGGCAACGGGAGTCAACATCGTGCCGTTTGGGTGAGAGATGAGCACGTTAGTTACTGTATTACCAAGGCGATGATCCGATTGACATTTCTAGAGGTCATTAAAGATCATGTACATAAAAGTATAAAATTCCACAAAATTTCTTCAAACCTATTGAACTTGACCTCCTGAATCATTTTTAAATAAAACTAAAATCGTTTCGATACCCACTTGACCTCCAGAGGTCGTCAAAGACCAAAGGTACATATAAATATAAAATTCCTTAGAATTCTGAAAACTTACAAAACTTGACGTCCATCCGATCCGATGATCCGTATCACTTCCAAAGGTTACGACATGAAAACATTAAAAATGGTCTCAAACTTAAAAACTTAACTTCCTAAATGATTTGAACCCTAGAAACGATCCGATTATCCATTTGACCTCCAGAAGCCATCAACGAAGAACATAAAAATATAACATTTTATTAGACTTTCTTAAATTTTACGAACTTATAGAACTCGACCTCCTGAACAGATTACCTACCTAAATTATTATTATTACCTAAATTACCTACCCGACTACGATTTACCTAAACGACTCGATAGTTTGCTTGACCTCTAGAACACCAATGGTCAGGTATATAAAAATATATAATTTATTCACATTTTGCAAGCTTATAGAACTCAACCTCCCGAACAGCTTTCAAATTACCCTAAAACCGATCCGATAATCCATTTGACCTCTACAGGTCATCAACGGCCAAAAACATAAAACTATAAACTTGATTAAACTTTCTTAAATTTTGCAAGCTTATAGAACTTGACCTCCTAAACAGCTTTCAAATTACCCTAAAAGCGATCAGATAATCCAGTTGACCTCTAAAGGTCACCAACGGCTAAAAACATAAAAATATAAAACTTGATTAAACTTTCTTAGATTTTGCAAACTTATAGAACTCGACCTCCTGAACAGCTTTAGAATTACCCTAAAAGCGATCCAATAATCCATTTCACCTCGAGAGGTATCAACGGTCAAAAACATAAAAATATAAAATGTTATTAAACTTTCTTAAATTGTGCAAACTTATAGAACTCGACCTCCTGAACAGCTTTCAAATTACCCTAAAAGCTATCCAATAATCCATTTGACCTCTAAAGGTCATCAACTGCCAAAAACATAAAAATATAAAACTTGATTAGACTTTCTTAAATTTTGCAAGCTTATAGAATTCGACCTCCTGAACAGCTTTCAAATTACCCTAAAAGCGATCAGATAATCCAGTTGATCTCTACAGGTCATCAATGGCCAAGAACATAAAAATATAAAACTTGATTAGACTTTTTAAATTTTGCAACCTTATAGAACTCGACTTCTTAAACAGCTTCTAAACTATCTCCCCCGAAAAAGGACTCGATGGTCCCTTTGACCCCTAGAACACCAATATTAGTAGATAAAAAATATAATTTATTCAAGTTTTGCAAACTTATAGAACTCGACCTCCTGAACAGCTTGAGAATTCTCCTTAAAGCGATGCAATAATCCATTTGACCTCTCAACGGTCAATAACATAAAAATATACAATTTTATTAGAGTTTCTTAAATTTTGCAAACTTATAGAACTCGACCGCCTAAACAGCTTCTAAATTACCTTAAAAACGACTCGATAGTCCGTTTGACCTCTGGAGGTCCTCAATTGTCAAGTAAATATATAATACTAACACAACATAAACATAAAAGTCTATAAGATTTCTTGAAATTTTGGAAGCTTGAACTCCACTTTCTGAACGGCTCTTAAATTGCCCTAAAAACAACCCGATGGTCGGTATGACCTCCAGAGGTCATCAAAGGTCATATACGTAGAAGCATGACATTCCATAGCACTTTTTCAAACCTATTCATTCACCATGGAAATTTCTTTCCAGAAACTTTTTTAAAGATCAGTTTCGTAAAAAATCTTTTATAGAGTTCGGTTTCTAGAGCTACAGAAACCTTTTGTACGTTTTGTAAAATACAAAATGCAGCTTTCTAAATAAGGCTTAATATACGGATTTAAAATAAAATTAGTAAATATTTAAAACAGCAACTATTCGGTTGCTCAGCATTTGACTAGGTCGGTTGGTATGGGTTAAATTGGAGCATTCCAAATATTGAACTCTATATAAATAACTGGAAGGGACGTTTTTTAACGTAGATTAAGTTTTATTTTGTGTGCGACCAAATGTTTAATTTGAATCATTGAGTTAGAAAAGGATGAGGATCCTACATTGTGGCGGGTTGCATAAAATTTCATTTGCCTCAGCTATTTACACAAGGCATCCATTCCAGTTATTAATATATAGTTCAATGATTCCAAATTGAATCAAAAGGTAGAATTAGGTTAGGTTAACTTCAGTTAAGTTAGAGACTTTTAGGTTTGTTGGTAAATTGAATGGTGATTTTGAAAGGTGTTTCCTTTAAAATTTTACCTTTCAAAAACTGCTTCTTGAAACACTTTTCTACAAATGGGTTTCTAAATTGGTTAAAAAATATTATCTAATGTATTGCCTCTTATAGAATTTGTTTCGTAACGCGTTCATTTAAACAGTTAAATTCTCAACAAGTTGCTTTTTGGTGAAGAAACCAGCTTTTTAAAATTGTAGCTAAGACATAGCTATCACAGTGGTAATTTCTTCTGAATAAGCATTCTGTGCTTTGTCTGTCATAAAACTTGAAAATTCGGATCTATGGCCCATGGTAATGACCTGGACAAAGATCAGCTGAAAAAACCGACAAGTCCATAGATGTTTTTAAGACACTAGAATATTCCCACGAATATTAGTCTCACGCAGAAAAAGGACACATTGGAAACATGATTACTCTCATAGGCGACGGAGTAATGGCAGGAGATAAAATCTGATGGAATGGGCTGTAGGGTTACTTTTTTACTTTTCCAAAAGTGTCACCTTTGACCCATGGCTCCTTCGTTGAGAGCGGGATAATGACAGATTATCCGGTTCTGGCTAAGTTGGGGTTATTTTTAATATAAGTATAATACTTCAATTTTAAAAATTAGTGAAATAACTTTTTCTTTAGATCAATGTTAATATTTTGGATGTTTGAACTTTTCTCTGAAAAAGTTTTTCAAAAGTTGTTTCATAGAGCACTGCTTTGAAAATCGATTTTTTGCTACAGCGCTAGGTTTTTTCATTCTTTTCGTCAAAAGCTAGTTATAAGCAAAAATTTGGTTTGTGTTTAAAGAAAAGATTGGCCATAGAAGATATATTTGAAGTTTTCCATGAAGACATTTATCAGTATTCTGGTCAATTTTTACTTTTGCCACTTGGTTCCACAGTTTTTCCACAGTCAAATTTTAAGCCCAAAAACAACGGAAAAAACCTCTATGGCGAATCCCTTTCTTTAAACGCAAAAATAAACTTTTGAGCCAGTTGGCGGATAGATTCCAAAAGACTACAAACATTTTTTATACTACCGAGTAATCCAGTTAGTAAGGTTAGGTCCGTTCCTAAAATCTCTAAATAGTTGAACGTAGACTACACTTTGCTTACAAGTGTTTGTAAATGTTTCTTTTTTCATACTTACCACAATTTTGTGTTTCGTCATCTCCAAATTCGCAGTCTTTTGTGATATCACATATTCTGGTATTATTTATACAAACATTCGTTTGACTACATCGATATTGAAAAGGAGTACAGGTATAAATTAGATCACTCTCAGGAAAGCACTCTATTAATTTAATATTATCAAATGCCACTATAGCACTTTTGGGTGGTTTCTGCGGTGGCACTACTTCTACTATTATGTTAAAGTCTTGAGATATTTTCCCAATGGCATTATCATACTTAATCCACCTAAAAAAAGAAAAGATTAAAACACTATTCCAAAAAAATGTATAAAAAATAACTTACTGTTTACTATCATCCCCATGCATTTTAGTAACAAGCCATTGAGTACGATTTACAGCAGTTTCAGCAATAATCTTTATCATCCCATGCACCATGTTGTCTTGATACACCCATAGCTGTATCCTACAAGTATCAGCACTTGGACTAAATAGTGGACTAGTAACATACAACTCTTTTGTAGAGGGTTTTAAACGTAAAAGCAGAAAACGTCCTGGAAAAAAGAGGAATTACTTCCAATTTAACAATTCTATTAATTAATATCAATCAAGTCGGTTAGTATGTTTCGATTTTTGGCGATAAATTTAGTAGAATCTATGTTATACCCATTTACGTCTTGTTGAACGCACAACATTAAAGGTGTAATCAATTTTCCTGCTCGTTTAACAGGTGACCAAACGTTAATTATACCAAAAAGAAGAAGCCCACACAAATTGACCATGAAAAAGGGCCTGTAATTGCTATTTGTCAGCTTCAGGCTGAAAAGGGCGTCTATTTTAAAGTTTTTAAAACCAACACTTTGTTATGACTTATTATTAAAGTAATGACGCATTAATTGTTAGATTTTTTTTTATTTTTACCATAAATACGTAATTGGTCGTAATAAAAATAGAGTATTAGTACGCAATAGAAGCCCCTTTTTGTGATGACGTCCAAAAAACGTGCTTTACGTAATCAAGTTTTCAGATGCAAATACAGGGGAAAAGTAACAGAAACATTTTATTTTACAATAATTGTTTTCAGTTTTCCTGCTTAAAAAAAAGCTGATACAGCTCTACCGCTTCTAAACTCTAAAAACTCTAAAATTGGGAAATTATGTTTTTTTTTCTCTGTTTATAAAATTATTCCATATTTCAGGTATAATACCACTTATCTTATGTGTTGAAAATGTACAGGTACTCTATTGATGTATATGTCTTTTCACATCTCCTGAAAACTGCCGTTGTGCAATAGCTGCTTGAAGTGGCAACAAACTTAACGTTAACTTAAATGAATGACTGAGTTACGTAGTCCTTTTGGTGAATTGATTGGAAATGCATTTTTGTAGATTAAATGTAATTTCTAGAGGTATATTTCCATTTGTTTGGGGGTTTTTCGCTACAGTTTTTTTGAAGTTAGGGACGCGTTCTGTAAGGATAAAAAATTTACTTTGCAATTATTGTATTCTACTACGTTCATTTCTTATAGTTATAATTCTTATACAGGAATAATTTTTTGTACGGCCTAATTTCGAATTCTGAAGCGGTTTATAACATTACCGTTCAAGGCCGTCTACCAGCGAAGGTATTATTTGAAGTTTGCCACGTGCATAGTTGGTAATTGGTTTATTTGTTGCAGGCCTTTTTTCGTTCCCCTTTATCTTTTTTAGTTTCACTCCTCTCTAATTATTTGGTTGCTTGTTATTGTCGCACTTAAGCAACGTTCTGTTTGGTTGATGGCTTTCCTTCCGATGCACCAACTGGAAGAATCCTACAGTCTACAACATCTGAAGATCGCAACAGTATCGTGAGTGTAATTAAGCTCCTGTGTACATCAAAGTATAACATCGAGCAATCAGTGTTCATATGTATAAAATAACTATTGAATAATAACTATTTTACGATATAATTTATAATAATTTATGATATAAGTCTGATTTAAATGGTTTTTCCCTAGTTTAACACATAGAATCTTGTGCTTATAAACTTAGAATATATTTCTGAGTGTGCTCGTTTAATCAGCTTTGTAAAGAGGATTCACTAATAACTATCTACTTGGACATTCTTGATTGTACAATCTAAGTGAACCGGTAGCCACGTAACATACCGTGTTGTTTTCTGACCTTGATTTAGCATGTGTACTAAGCAAATGTACAGTAACTGTCCTGCTTGCATAAATTCATACCTTAATTGTTGGTTTGTACATTAACTATTAATTAAAATATTAGTTAATTAGTGCTAAGGTTATTTGAACCTTGACTTTGACTCTTGGCGCCCATTACAGAAGGCATCTTGTGAAACCCACGACCGCACACTAGTTAGCTGGCAGCTGACAGATTTAACTACGGTTAAAAATTGCTACCGTTGTCCAGTTAGCGACCCCCATTTTGTGGGTAGCCCATGTGCTGAATGCGAATACAACTTCCAACTAAGACTGTTACGGGGTCTATACTTGTTTAGTCAGGGACAGGAACAAATGAACTTATTACTGCTCGCTATGCTGCAATTCACATCTATGAGCTTTTATAACAAACAAAAGCTCGAATCTAAGCTACTTACATAAAAAAATTATAGTGGATAAGAAGAGTATAGCCTGGAAATAAAGGAAGAAGATTTTATAATTGAAAGTAGTGAAAGTATTTCCGTAACCCCTGATCTTGCAGATGGTGCCTGATCTAAGAGGTAACATAGTCGTCTCTACAACTCCAATATGGCAGTGACAATTGGCGAAATAAATAAGTTCTGTGTTTGACTTTCTAACAGAAAGTAAATAAATCATAAAACGAAATGTCTGAATGGTAGTCTCAAGAGGCAACCATAAAGGCGAAATAAAAAACATGTAAGGTGAGAGACGACTCACCAGATATGGTCTTGCTGCAGGTCAGCCATTGATTCTATAGGGAAATAATCACACAACACACAAGACTTTATGCAATGACTAAAAACCCTAAACGGAGTCGATACCAAAGAGAAGCGAAATGCAATAGAAGTAAACACACGTGGTCAAGCTACCGAAGATACTTAGTTGGAGATTGGCAAGAACCATCTATCTGAGTTTCTGAGTGCACTACCAGCTGGAGCTACCAATTGAATGTATCAAATTGAATGAAACACGGTTGGTAGTTTTAACAGACTTGAATTTGAAATCACGTATTATACAGAGCATCCCAAAGTTACTAAATTCACGGTAAATTACTGTATACCAAGCTGTTACCCTAGAAGACATGCTTTTGCATAAACTGTGCTTTCATAACCAGGCATGCCTTCAGGTTCGTGGGGAACATTTCCAACATCTGCGGTTAGAAGAATTGCAACGTGGTACGCGGCAGTTTTCTGCATAGTAACGTTTGGGACACTCTGTATCATTATCCGACTTATTACTTATTGCCTAGAGATGTCTATCTTAACAGTTGTTCCCCGAGACCAAGAAGCAAAATGATACTTTGCTTCCCTAGGAAGAAAAATTATCCACTTTTCCTTCCTAGAGAGATAAAAGAAGAAAAATTATCAACTTTGTCTCTCTAGAAGGGAAAAGTGACGACTTTGTATCTTCATGGAATTTTCCCTCTTTCAGTTATCGAAATATTTTATTTTAGTTGTCTTTTGGAATTTGTTTTTAACTGTTCACAGTTTTATCTGTATTGTACCAATTAGACGTCTTGGACCAAACGTCTCCATTTCTTTTCTTTGGTGAGGCCCACCTATATTTCGTATGTTTTTACGCAGAGATATTGATCCTTCGATTTTAAGTAATTTGTTAAACACATTCCTAGAAACATCCCTCTTTTTTCATTTTGAGTGCCCAAACCATGACTTTCCATGATGTGTTTGAACGCAGTGAACAACTAGGTCATATAGTTCAGAAGATTCAAACTCACAGCTGGATTTTCCGAATCGAGACTGCGGTCAGTGTATATGGCAGGGAGTAGTGTTGGCGAATGTTCTTAACTCTAGACTAGACAATCTAGTCAGGTGTTTGTCTGTTGAGATTTTAATCTGTTTAAGGTCGCGAACCACTTTAGAAAAAGAGATATTTGCAAAACTAAATGTAGGAATGCAGAAAGGGAACACCTGAGGACTCTTCTTTCTGATACTGCAGATCCTGCCACCACACGAAAAGCTCTTGGGCAGTGTAAGTGAGCATGTCGTTGTTTGGATGTTCATAATAACTCTTAATGAGCACTTCTCTCTTCATAGACCTGTCGACCCTACAAGAAATTTTAATAACTGATTCTAGTTTCGTGCGGTCATCGAAACGGATGTCCAAAGCTGAAAAAACTCCCAATGTAGTCGGTCCAAATGATATCTTCTGGAAAGTGTCATATCATTTGGGAACAGACGTACATCTGAACGTTACCGATATTAATCCTAGGGTCGCTAAGGAGAGCGACCAATAGCGATCTTTCACACCTGGATACAGCACCGCTTTAGCATTACTCAAAGTCACGGAGGACATTCGCTCTACAAAAGGGTTTGTCCTTCTGCACTTTAGCAATGGATTACAACTCCGTGAATCTTGACGCTTTACTCAAAGGTTTGCATGGTTTGACCTTTCACCAGTCTGCCCTGGCATGACTGAAGTCATATCTGGCGAAGAGAAAAGAAAGCAGAGTGCGAAAACAATGATCTTTCGGTATGGTGTCAGGCTAACTGTGGGGGTTCACAGTGTTTGGTACTAGGTTCTAGGTAGCTTGGTAGCTTAAGTTTAAGCTAGCAAAGCAGTATTTATAAACGCATGTACACGTGAGCTATATCATTTCTGCATATATAACAATTAAGTGTTTTTGAGTGCTATTTGAGTGCCAACCAAAAATCTAAGTGCTCGTTAATTTAAAAAAACGGATGTTTTACTAGCTTAAATTTAAGTTAGCAAAGCATTATTTATAAACGCATGTACACGTGAGCTAAATCATTTCTGCATATATAACAATTAAGTGGTTTTTGAGTGCTATTAACCTACCCAACCAAAAATTTAAGCGCTCGTTAATTTTTTTAAAGACGGATGTTTTGCTAGCTTAAGTTTAAGCTAGCAAAGGATTATTTATAAACGCATGCACACGTGAGCTAAATCATTTCTGTATATATAACAATTAAGTGTTTTTTGAGTGCTATTAACCTATCCAACCAAAAATGTGCTCGTTAATGAAAAAAAAACGGATATTTTGCTAGCTTAAGTTTAAGCTAGCAAAGCATTATTTATAAACGCATGTACACGTGAACTAAATCATTTCTGCATATATAACAATTAAGTGTTTTTTGAGTGCTATTTGAGTGCCCAACCAAAAATCTAAGCGCTCGTTAATGAAAAAAACGGATGTTTTGCTAGCTTAAGTTTAAACTAGCAAAGCATTATTTATAAACGCATGTACACGTAAGTTAAATCATTTCTGCATACATAATAATTAAGTGCTTTTGGAGTGCCCGACCAAAACTCTAAGTGCTCGTTAATTAAAAAAATGGATGTTTTACTAGCTTAAATTTAAGTTAGAAAAGCATTATTTATAAACGCATGTACACGTGAGCTAAATCATTTCTGCATATATAACAATTAAGTGATTTTTGAGTTCTATTTGAGTGCCCAACCAAAAATCTAAGTGCTCGTTAATGAAAAAAAACGAATGTTTTGCTAGCTTAAGTTTAAGTTAGCAAAGCATTACTTATAAACGCATGTACACGTAAGTTAAATCATTTCTACATACATAATAATTAAGTGCTTTTTGAGTGCTCTCAGGAAATATCACTAAATACCATCGAAATGATTTTAGTTAATCTTACACAAAATGATATCATTGGACCACATGTCCTCATAAGTGACATTACTGATTTCCGTAATATTAGAATTTAGGTACGGGTAATAATTCATTGCTTATTGAAACCTCCGTTTTTTTTTTAATTAACGAGCACTTAGATTTTTGGTTGGGTAGTTAAATAGCACTTAAAAAGCACTTCATTATTATGTATGTGAAATGATTTAGCTCACGTGTGCATGCGTTTATAAATAATGCTTTGCTAGCTTAAACATAAGCTAGCAAAACATATGATTTTTAAAAAAATTAACGAGCACTCAAATCTTTTGTTGGGGAGTTAAATAGCACTCATTAAGCACTTAATTCTCCAATGGGTCCCATGGGATTCTGCTCGCTTTGCACTTCCAGCTTAATCGGTTTCCCAACTTTCTCAATTACAAATAAATAACAAAGTGATTCATTACTCAGTGCCTAAATATTTACATCGATAGCTACTTAACACTTAACGAAGAGAGTATTTGCAAACCTTTCTCTAAGTGAAAAGAGGTCAGAGAATTATTTCCAAAGACATCAGTCTATTCCGCTACAGATGCTAAATTATCCCTCGTCTTATGTGGATGCTTTCTTGTTGGACTAAACCAAGAACCAGCCAACAGTCCAGAAAAACTGCATAGGTTGTATTTAAAATAAATAAATAAATGTTGCTTGTGTTATTCTTCCAGATATAGGGAAAATTCCTTATTTCTTTAGTCATTACTCTTTGCAATCTATGCATCCTACCTTCGTCTTTTAGAAGATCTGAGTATACCAATGCAGTTCTTTATGTCGCTACTAATTTTGCCGATTGTGACCATCTAACTTCACAGAGAGCAAAACTTTTTTCATTTTTTTAAAAGAAGTCGGGTTCTAAAGCACATAAATGTTCCAGGTTGAAATTCGTTTTATGCCAAAGGTTGTCAACGGTCAAACCCATTCCGGCTTTCATCTATTGATGTTCTGGTAGCTTTTTAATGGTCTGTAGATTGAACTCCTTGTCTGTGTGAAGGTGTACTTGTCCTTTGGGTGGGCCCATTATCACCCAGGCGTATACCTAATATAACTTTTAGTGAATCTACCCGTATATAGGCTTATATATTGTAGGCGACATTTTTCTTTTTAACTTTTTTAAAAAATATTACGTCATGCTTATGCTTATGTGTGGTCAACGCAATCTAACCTCGTTGTACTGTACCTTATACGTGTGTTGTGAACAGCTGCAGTATACTATTTTAAAGATCCTTTCCTGCCATTGGTTGAAAGTTACGAGGTCCGCTCCAACCTTGAATGCTGGTGAGGTGTAAAACTAACGAGAACTTAAGTCCCCAACCATACCATCGTTTTTACGAACGGTTTTAAAGCATAATATCAAGTGCATCTGTTTACAATCATATAAAGCCATGAGACTCCTACTTGGGAAAATGCGACATAAGTCTAATAGAAAAGCAAATGATATAAACCGTTAAAGCCAGTACCAACTTGGTCTTATTAGAGGCAAAGTAATTATCTTTTTACATCACTCTCTTATACCAATGGTACCAGTTTTTAATTTGTTAGAACTAGAGTTCCTAAATGAAAACTTTAACTGTATTATTTTAGGGTTAGGACACGGATGTCAAAATCTATCTCTTTCTAGGCCAAAACTAAGCTGTCTGAAACAGAGATATTTTTTCTCTCTTTTATTTTAGTAACAACATTCAGCAGCTGTCAGTTATAAATTTGAGATTATGCTGTCATGTTTATTTTTATGCATGTAAAACTTTTTAATGTGTACATTATCATTTATTTACTGTTTGGAGAGAGTTTTTAAAACTACTATAGTACATAATTATATCAATTTTAGGACAGCTTTTAATCATTTCTTACTCTTGAAGTACATGCATTGTGTTTTTATTCATTCATTCATGTGTCTCGGTACATTTTTTCTGTGGAGACAGCAAGCATTAGCTAGCGCTGGATGACCCAAACCCTATTGAACTACGCGATGTAACAGAGAGAGGTGAGGATCCGAGCTTGAATTCTTTTCTCATTTGAATTTTTCATTTCGTTAGTTATATTAAAGCTTACCCATTAGGGTAAGCAGTTGGCACCTAGTAAAGTATTAATTGTACCGAATTTCAGATTTATATAACTGACGTACTGACAGTTTAATTTATTAAAACAATTTTCATGATTGCCACCCTTCTAATAAATAGTTTCAAAATATGCAATGTCACTAGGAAAAAAATTAACATGATGCGTGACTTAACTCTAAATAATACAGTGCTCAGTTCATATTTAAGAACTCTAGTTAGAAATAGTAAAATTTCCATTTGCCAATCCCTTGTTGATTACAGCTAGAGTTCCTGAATGAAAACTTTAATGTGTTATTTTAGAATTAGGTCACGGATGTCAAAATCTATCAAAGATTAAGCTGTCTGAACTTTTTTGTCTCTTTTTAATTCAATGACAAAATTCAGCAGCTGTCAGTTATAAATTTTAGGTTATGCATTATGTCATGTTTATTTGTATGCACGTAATAGTTATTTATGTATTAAGGGCATAAAGAAGCTTTTATGGCCAGAAGCGTTATTTCTAGCCCGAGGCGTCAGCCGAGGGCTAGGAAAAGGCTGTAGGGCCATAAAAGCAAGTTATGCCCGAAATGCATACACTATTTTATGCACAGATTGTTTTTATCTCAAATCTATTATTGTGTAAAAAATATAATTAAATGAGTACGTAGGTTACATCAAGCAGCTGTACGTATACTTATGTGCTTATATACGAAGTACGTTACTATAGTTACTATCTAAAATACTTAATTTCAGCTTATTTTCATTGGTGATAAGTTTACAAATTATATTAAGAACCAATTAAGTTCTACAAATACAGCTCTGACATTTAATTGACGATTCATTATTGCCCGTCGGATCATAAAGAGGCCCTTGGGGCATAAAGAGACAGTTATGTTTAGATAAATCTAGCAATAATAGTCTAATTATAATGCATCTGTGCATAAAAGTTATTAATGTGCACATTGTTATTTATTTTTATTATTACCAACCTTCTAATAGTTTATATATATGAAATAACACAGAGCTCCAGTTCATATTTAGGAACTCTAGTTACAGCCATCTTCTTTATGTTTACATTTACATTATACAACTTTTACAGCAAAATAAGAGTTTTATTATCGGCAATGTTGAATATTATTTGAATTATCATTTGAATAATTCCACTGTTGATGATTGATGGCTAATGTGAAAAATTGATTGAAAACTCGACACACGATATTGATTTTCAGTTAGCCCAATTTTCCTCTTTTATTAGGCATTATATATTAATTAACGTTCTCGTATTTTCCTGATTTGTATTTAACAGTTTGTTATTTTAATCCTGAAAAACTGAAATAAATAAATAGATGCCAAAAACCGTTGATAATTATCAAAACATTTGAGCATTGTTGAAACATTTATGTGGGATTACTTTTTTCCTAACCTAAATATCATAAAATGTCAAACAGATACAGCCAACTATTGAATAGTGTTTTTTCTTAACAAGGAAATTTAATTTAATTTTTTTCGTTTCATCAGGAAAAATTCATAAATACGTTTGGAATGCCATTAAAGAAGTAAATGGCTGGTCATAAACAAATGCCAAATATCATGTCCGATTAATGATGAAAACATACAATATGCGGCAAAATGTGGGTTGAATCTTTTTTCCATACACAACCCACGCCTCCTGTTTTGCTGTTGTGTACTCAGTCCTGACGAGGAGGATAATTTATGACCTTTGCACTTTATCTTAAACGAATATGCATTTGCGCTCGGGTGGAATTCAAAACACTGGGGATGGATGTTGCTTGCTCCTTTGCAAGTTAAATGGAATGATGAGGTGTTGCTTTATAAAGGTCTAAACCTAAAGCTTAATCTATTTTCATTAAAAAACAAAACAGATTTTGTTATTAACTAACAATATTACATAAACCTTAATTAATCATATATTTATGATTATTTATCTCGACGACATGACGTCATCATGGAAGATGCTTTTCTCTAATGGATACGCGTGCAAAATTTGGAAATGCACCAAAATTCAAAAATAAATCGTCATAAATGACGCTTTTAAGCACATCAATGATTTATTGAACTGGAAAAATATTTCACTCGACGAGATCTAAAATAATGACTGGAATAATCCGCTGATTTTTATCATTTAATGAAACCAAACAATCCACTTCTGTCCAGCCAGCCATTATAGGTTAGAATGTAAAGAGAGCGGGAATATCGGCGCCGTCAGGAAATAGAAATATTAATTTCATTAACAATAATATTGAAGCAGCTATTGATCGTGAAATATTAATTTGATACGCGAAAGATACTTCCAAATAATTTCCTCTTAATAATAAATGAAAAGAGCTTTAACGTGAAAACATGGGTATTACATAACCGTAAATAATAAAGCGAGATAGAAAGAGACAGGCTAAATAGTACGTTACATTATTATTATACTATCTAGGAGGGAGCGAATTTCGCTTCTTCCTTGTTTTCAGTTCATCACCCCCAATATTCGGCAATTATAAGAAGACTTTGAGAAACCCCAGCTCTTCCGGTACGTGGCAAGAATGTAAGATCGACATTAGTTTCTGAGAAGATGAAGGATTTCTTATACAAGATGCGAATGCGACATTCACATTCATAGTTACCGGGACAACGGCCGGGACTTCAGCAGGACCTGCAAGTATACGAAGTGCGTCACAAGACCGCGAACGTTTGAAAAACAGAGAGGAAAGAACGCGGCAGGATTAACTCGCCGTTTTACAAAACTTGATATGCGTTAGTGACGACGACGACAACAAGGATTGTTTCCGAAGAGTGGACAGATTTGCCTTCTTTTCCGTCCTTAATAGGACACAACAACAAACACAAGACGTTCTACTGATGCTGGGAACGCGGACTTAAAATAGACACAACTTAATACTACTGACTTTGGAAGGATTGAAACGTCACTAGGGAGATTTCAGCTTTCAACAATGGTTTCCCTCTAAGAAAAAAGTTAGATCCATAGGGATTCAATTGATTGGTCTGCAAAACACATCATAATAACATGAAAAATAACTGACTCGTTTCTAAATAAATCATTAAACAACCAATTCTGATACATGTAACGCTGCATAACATGGAAATTTTCTCTCTTGGAAATTGACAGGAAAAGAAATAACAACGGGAAAATGCAAACAGTTTCCTTTCATGGAAAAGATTACAAAAGATGTTTGGATGCGCTCGAAATTGGTCTATCCTGAGCCGGACTTAATCAAAATGTTAGAGAAAAACATATTCTCGTCGACACTATTTAATTAGAGGAAGCCGTAGTTTGTGGGATTTGAATTTGAGTGGACAGTATGATAAACAAATCGCCAAAGTTCCAGTCCCAGATTCTCAAAACATTAAGAAGTTTAATTTTCAAGCTTCCAACAATTCTACGTTCTAAAGTTTCTATGGCAAGCTGTCAGGGTTTCAAACTTTATGGTTTAGAAGCTTCACAGTTCAACTTCCAACATTTTATTATATTGTCTTTTAGTGTTTCAAACGTTAAAAACTTTAAAAATTCGTATTTTAACAGACAGATTAAAAGATTTCAAAATTAAAAACTTCAGAATTGAACGTTCTTAAATTAAACTATATTTATATAAAGAATATGAAAATTTCAAAATATATTTATTTCGCATTCAGAAGTAATGTTTCCGAATTCCAGAGTTTCAGATTTTTAAAGGTTATGCAAATGACATGAATTTCAGGTCACTGAACCTTGGCGAACTATGGGTTTTTTTGCACTCCGTAGATTAAAAGTGCCAGTTTAATCGTCCGTTTGGAAACCGAAAGTTTCCGTTTAAACCCCGGAGGGATTAACAAAAATTAAATAATAATTTAATGTGGGAGTTGGCGATAAACCGTTTCTTATGAACATGCCATAAAACATACTAGCCTTTATTACAAAGGTAAGGTTAGGTATGTTTGAGGCATGTTCACAATAAACGTTTCACAACTAACTTACTACGTTAAATTTAAATAAACGCCGTTATTATTTAATCCCCCCGGAAACTTTGGTGTAATTAAGTTTAGTTAAAAAAAAGCAGATTTTGATGGTGAAACAATGAAAATAAACGCACCCAAAGATGGGTGGGTAACTCAGTTGAGTTGTGTTAGTAGATGGTTGACTCGGAATGTGAGTAACTCGGAGGCGGATGGGTGACTCTTTAGGTAGATGTGTGACCGAAAGGGATGTGGGCTACCCTGGGGTAGGTAGATGATCCGGGAGTGTGTAAACCTGAATGTATGTGAATAACGGAGGGGGGGTGATGAATGACTCGGTGGTTTGCAGATAATCCGTGGTTTGGCGGGTGAAACTGGGGGAGGTAGACAAGTAACCCCTGGGGTAGGTTATTCATCTGTAGGAGTGAGTTAACGACTCGGGTCAGTGGATAATGGGAACGAATCGGGGAAGGGTGTGGAGAGTATATTTCACGATCAATTATTGATAAATACTGAACTATTAAATAATGAGTACTGGAGTTTGTGTGACAATGCTAGGCTTAACATTTTCAACTGATTTTGTAATAGTGTAGTTACATTTATTTAACACATATCCAATAAACTGTCTGTTTTTAACTTTCTTTTTCAAATAGTATAACTTCTCAAAGTATTAGGTAGATGTAGTGCCAAAAAGTAACGTATATATACCACGGAACGAAAGTGCCTTTTAATCCATCGGAAAACAAAATTTTCCCTCGCGATTAAAAAAGGCACTTTAGTGCCATGGTATACAATATACTGTTTCGACTTCCCATCATTTCTCTAACTACCTATAAATATTAGGTATTTCTTTTTAATTAATAATTTTTTTACGATCACCAAATAGCACCAATAAAATATGCTCAAATTAAAAACGTAGCCCTTAAAAAAATTGCCCTTGACTTGATTCAAAACATGATCGTAAAAAACATACAGAAATAGTATGATGCGTTAAAATAGGCTTTAGTACATGTCCCATAGACTATAGTTACTAGACCTACCTCCATAAAAGATATTCACCTGAGCCTTGTTCGTAGCCAAGGTGTGTGGCTTTATACCTCGTTAAAAGTACTTAATGTTGGACATTCTGACAACAGGACATTGTCTGCAATTGTTGATTGTTGTTCTTTTAGGTTATGTTCAGGTCTCTTTGTTCAGTGGTAATTAGCAGTTGATACCATACGTATAAATAAGCGTAATTAGTATAGTGCTAGGCTTTGTCTAAGAACTTAGTTTTGTTGGTTATAGGCAGTTGATCCTATTGATAAAAATGGTTTCAGCAATCATCGAGTACTTTTGGTAGTACTTCTCTTGGCAAAAGCTCTTGACTGTAAACAACCCATCCCAACAGCTCACCAAGATTTCAACTCTCGTCATTGAAATTCCGGTCGACTGCGAAACCTATCTTTTGCTAATAATTGTCAATTAATGCATCATTGACCAAGATTGGGCGTGTCTGTAACATCTTATCAATGCTGCATCAACCAATAAAATCAACCGTTCCAAAAATGTACCTGGAACTGTATTTAGATGCTTATGTTAGTAGGTATCAGTACCCGTCCTATATGAATTAGTTGGCCTAACTTTTGTTGAGTTTTTTACCCCGAATGTTTCGATTTTTTTGTCTAATGAGTGGCTGTTTCTTGTTGTACCAGTGAAGTACTCTGCACTTACTCTTTGTCAAGTTTCATGAAACTCTTTTACGGGATTCCTTCACATCGCCTCTTCAAGATTTTAGGGTGTTCTAGCCAATCTATGGGAGCAAAGAAGCTCTGTGAGTGGCCCGCCCCAATATAATTTCATGAGACTTAGTATGGGGTAGGTGTAGACGCACCACTTTACGCAAGCTATAGTGAAATAGTGCCTCTCCACCAACTCCATGCCAAGTTTCATGAAATTCTATTGGGATGTTTCCTCACACTGACCCTTGCGTCCGCAGATTGACCAAGTGTACCAAAAACCTTTAAGGAGCGGTGCGAATTAACCACCTAATATAATTTTATTAAATTTGAAGCAACTGCAGGGGCAAACCAAAATAATTCGGGGTAGAAATCGCAGGACTTTTTAAAAAATAAATCAAAATGGGCTAACTAGTAAGGGACAAACGATTCGTATTACAACACTGTTATTCAAATTTCGATTGAAAGGTTTGAAAAAAAAGGAGTCAAATTTAAATTCTTCAGGACTTCTCAAATATTGAGCAAAGCAGTTTTGCATTCCGTACTGTAACAGTTGTTAATTGTCAATGATAATGAGAGTCTGAGTTTCATAATTTCAGCAATTCGAAGAATGCGTTTTTTCACAATATTAGATTTTAGTCTTAGATTTTGAGTGTTTTTTTTTTGCTAACACCACTAAAGAGTTTTAAAGATTATACTCGCTCAGTTTACACACCTGCTTCACACAATAGTCATCCTTCTATCACGGCAAGGGGGGACTAAAATCTAAAATTACACTTGTGTAGACGAGAAAAAAAAGAAGAAATAAAAATTTTAAAAATCGAAAAATGTAGCAGAAGAGAATTGCACAGATGCACACCAACAGCTCTTTTGCTCTCGAAAACCATTGCAGTTATTGAAGTGAAGCTTCTCCAGCGCTGAATAGAGTATAATAAGTAACATAAATATTTTAAATAAAATCCAACACGAAAGTAGCATACTTTTTAATTTAGTTTCAGAATTCTTTTATTGTTTAAACATTAAAGTTCTATATTATGACAAGATTTAAATATTATTCGTATTTTAACAGATTTATGCATTTGGATGTATAAAATACTGAGACACTCATTCAGAAGAGAATATTACTCGAATTTCAGGTCACTTTTATACAACCAGGGCTGAGTTTTTGCAGTGTAGTAGCTCTAGGTCAGTAGGTCAGGCATGCCAAGATTTCAGATTCGAAGAAATGTCAGTAACTCGAACCTTAGTGAGCTGTGGGCGTTCTCAATTTCCCGTAAACTCCCAACCTTGAATAAAAAAATTCAGTCATGTCCTAAGTTCAGTTCAAAAGTCCTCACATGCCTATACCATTAAACTCTCCATGTGCTAAGGAATTTAAAAAACCACTTAAGACGCCGTACCCCCACCGTCAGTAATCTCCAAGAACCCTTACGGTTTAGTTACTGGGCCAGTACCACGGTGCAAGCTCCTTGCGTTCATTAGAGGCAGTTGGAGGCCATATGGAGAGGTGTAATGGTTCATGACGATTGATTGATTGATGTGCTGCATTTGTTGTCCCACATGTGGCCATGTTTGCTTGATAATCTGGGGGATAGGCATGAGGTGGAAAGCAAAGTGATTAACGTTGTATCATTGAACTGTGATGGCTTGGAGTCGAACATATCACATTTCGTTTTGATTTCGAAGAATATTTAAAAGGCCTTGTGGGGTAATGGTGGTGAGAGTGTAAGGAGTAGTTGTCTTGAGTGATGTTTTTGAACTTCTTAGCTCATGCGGAGTCTAATAGAATAGAATAGTATAGAGAATTAATTTTTCAAAAGACCTTAAGCTGGTAAGGGGAGTGTATTGGTGAGTAGTTAGTCGTTTTGGGGTTGTATTTTTAATTTTAAATTCCTTAGGTCATGATGAGTATAATAGTATACGATATGTGGCGATTTCAGTAACTATTTTTTACTGATTTGCTTGGGCATCGTATAACCAACTAGAATGGGGTACCAAGCCCCAGAAGCTATTAAGCTTGTGAGGGAAGAAGGGGTGATTATTACTATTACTCAGGTCCAGCGTGCGGCTGCAGCCGACTTAACAGATTGTACGTACAGCACAAATCCCACATTTGTGTTACAGCTAAGTAAAACTGCAGAAAACCTTAACCAGATCTTCCGGTATCGGGCCCGTGTCGCTTAGGTAAGAGACGAGCACGTTAGTCCCTCACTACTAAGGCTATACATATAATTCAGCCACTTTAGAAATAAATATTATAAAATTAAAATCGATAAGCACTAAAAACATTGAAAGTTATTTTATCTGGTTATTTTATTTTTTTTGAAACAATCTCGTGGATATACTTCGGGTATTTCCCTCGTTAGAGGAATCCGAGTATAGGCCAATCTTCCAATTCCAACCTTAACTCAATCCGAAAGGTCTCTTTTTTATCTTCTCTATCATTTTCAAGAATTGTGAAGTATTTTATGGTGAAATTGTGCCGGTTCACCATCTTGCATGTACACTTGCTATTTAATTTAATAGCGCTGTATACCGAATTGCTTTAATTAATCTGTTGAAATTCCATAGCCTTCTTATGCATTATCGATGGGTTGCTAGAAGTAACAAAAACCGGATTTTCATTTTTTTACGATTATTTCAAATATTTATAGGATATAGCAGTCAATAGTTTATAATTAACACCAAAGTAAACTAATTAAACCGTAATATAAAGCTTTATCTTGTATATTCTAGTTTGAGAACCAAAACAAATGAATACTATTTTTAAATTTTAATATCTTTAAACTGTTATATGGAAATATCGATCTAGTATTTTAAATTTAATTAAAAGAAAAAGAAGGAAGAAGATGTTTAATATTCAATTTCGAAAATTAATACCTTTTAGAACAAGATTTTACATTCTGAACAAGATATCTCGTTTGGTTAAAAGCCGCATTTTTATTTCTGGGTAACAGGAGAATCCATATTTCACTTCAATGTTCTCAATAAATTTTCCGCTAAATAGTTGATTGGTGTTACTTTAAATTATTTGAGGGAGAAAAATTTACATTTAATTAAAATTCATAACAGCTTTTTTATTTATTGGTTTGCTTGATTGATTCAAGTTGCAAACCTTTTAGTGTTTTCAATAATTAAAACAATTAGGATATAGGTAGTGTTAAAATAAATAAACAGATAGCGTCAAAAGCTTTAAAGGAAAAATCTTTAATGTTCCATAACCTCCTCTTCTCAAAGCATAAGCTTGTCATCATCATCATCATTTTTCATATTCTTAACACTTGCAGGAAACTTTTTCTATTTTTTTTTCAGAATTACAAAAATAATTAACAAAAATGTTTTAAAATATACGTACTATAATAACCCAAGTATGTCAAAATTAAATCAAAATCGGGAGATTTCTTCATTATCGACTTCTGTTAAGCATATCTGAGACATTGTTCTCGAATTATTTGAATAGCTGTGCCTATGCCCATTTTGAGATCTATATCTGATCATCATTTAAAATCAGAGTAGCTTCATTTACACTGTTGGAAATGTTGAGTGGGCGCAACAGGGCTGAATGATGCTTTTCTGGGAGACGAAAATGTAGAATAGGAGATAAATTATAAAAAGAACAGACAGAACAGTGGAATGGTTTTCTAAATAGATTGTAAAATTGACAGATTTGTGAGCACTGAGAATGGAGATGCAAAACAGTTAAATGAGAATACTACAGCATCTTGAACTTTAGAATCTACAGTAATTTTAAAAAGACAATGTATTGGCCCTTCTAGATTGACCTAGTCCCACTGCCATTTAATGGCAGCTTCACCTAAAACCTGCTACACAATAGAATGTACCGCCAAAAGGCTTTACCATGTTGTTTATATTCATTTAAGAAAATGCTGCTTAAACAATCTACATTTCATGATATCTTATTAGTAAACGTAGTCCGATGACGTACAGTTTTTCGACTAGCAATCTCGAAACGTGTTTTCTAAATTTTTGTGGTCGATTGTGAATACATTTTACCCTGGGCTCTGCAGAAAGTTTCTAACATAACAGAGTTTTCGAAATTTAAACAAAAACGAAACAAAATCGAAATCGAAAACAATCGCAGTTTTGGTCGTAAAATTTGCACAAAATATGAATCGACTAAGGTTTCCAGTTCACACATGGTAACTCAGTCACAATTATTTAAGCAATTATATCTTTGGCCACGTTCTAATTATTCACGTTTGAACATTTTATCGAAGTATGCTATAACATAGTACTGAAAAATTGAGGTCGATCAAGCTGGAAGTGCAAAGTGAGCAGAATCCCATGGAACCCATTGGGAAATTAAGTGTTTTTTGAGTGCTATTTCACTACCCAACAAAAAAATTTGAGTGCTCGTTAATTTTTTTAAAATCGGATCTTTTGCTAGCTTAAGTTTAAGCTAGCAAAGCATTATTTATAAACGCATACACACGTGAGCTAAATCATTTCTGCATACATAATAATTAAGTGCTTTTTGAGTACTATTTAACTACCCAACAAAAAATTTGAGTGCTTGTTAATTTTTTTAAAAATCGGATCTTTTGCTACCTTAAGTTTAAACTAGCAAAGCATTATTTATAAACGCATACACACGTGAGCTAAATTATTTCTATATACATAATAATTAAGTGCTTTTTGAGTGCTATTTAACTACCCAAGAAAAGATGTGTTCTTTAATTTTTTTAAAAATCGGATGTTTTGCTAGCTTAAGTATAAAATAACAAAGCATTATTTATAAACGCATGCACACGTGAGCTAAATCATTTCTGCATACATAATAATTAAGTGCTTTTTGAGTGCTATTTAACTACCCAACAAAAAATTTGAGTGCTCATTAATTTTTTTAAAAATCGGATGTTTTGCTAGCTTAAGTTTAAACTAGCAAAGCATTATTTATAAACGCATACACACGTGAGCTAAATTATTTCTATATACATAATAATTAAGTGCTTTTTGAGTGCTATTTAACTACCCAAGAAAAGATGTGTTCTTTAATTTTTTTAAAAATCGGATGTTTTGCTAGCTTAAGTATAAAATAACAAAGCATTATTTATAAACGCATGCACACGTGAGCTAAATCATTTCTGCATACATAATAATTAAGTGCTTTTTGAGTGCTATTTAACTACCCAATAAAAAATTTGAGTGCTCATTAATTTTTTTAAAAATCGGATGTTTTGCTAGCTTAAGTTTAAACTATCAAAGCATTATTTATAAACGCATACACACGTGAGCTAAATTATTTCTATATACATAATAATTAAGTGCTTTTCGAGTGCTATTTAACTACCCAAGAAAAGATGTGTTCTTTAATTTTTTTAAAAATCGGATGTTTTGCTAGCTTAATTATAAAATAGCAAAGCATTATTTATAAACGCATGCACACGTGAGCTAAATCATTTCTGCATACATAATAATTAAGTGCTTTTTGAGTGCTATTTAACTACCGAACCAAAAATTTGAGTGCTCGTTAATTTTTTTAAAAATCGGATCTTTTGCTAGCTTAAGTTTAAACTAGCAAAGCATTATTTATAAACGCATACACACGTGAGCTAAATCATTTCTATATACATAATAATTAAGTGCTTTTTGAGTGCTATCTAACTACCCAAGAAAAGATGTGTGTTCTTTAATTTTTTTTAAAATAGGATGTTTTGCTAGCTTCAGTATAAAATATCAAAGCATTATTTATAAACGCATGCACACGTGAGTTAAATCATTTCTACATAGATAATAATTAAGTGATTTCTGAGTGCTATTTAGCAACCCAAGAAAAGATGAGTGTTCTTAAATTTTTAAAAAAATCGGATCTTTTGCTAGCTTAAGTTTAAACTAGCAAAGCATTATTTATAAACGCATACACACGTGAGCTAAATCATTTCTATATACATAATAATTAAGTGCTTTTTGAGTGCTATTTAACTACCCAAGAAAAGATGTGTGTTCTTTAATTTTTTTAAAAATCGGATGTTTTGATAGCTAAAGTATAAAATAGCAAAGCATTATTTATAAACGCATGCACACGTGAGCTAAATCATTTCTACATACATAATAATTAAGTGATTTTTGAGTGCTATTTAGCAACCCAAGAAAAGATGTGTGTTCTTAAATTTTTTAAAAAATCGGATGTTTTGCTAGCTTAAGTTTTAACTAGCAAATCATTATTTATAAACGCATGCACACGGGAGCTAAATAATTTCTACATACATAATAATCAAGTGATTTTTGAGTGCTATTTAACTACCCAACAAACGATGTGTGTTCTTTAATTTTTTTGAAAATTGGATGTTTTGCTAGCTTCAGTATAAAATAGCAAAGCATTATTTATAAACGCATGCACACGTGAGCTAAATCATTTCTACATACATAATAATTAAGTGCTTTTTGAGTGCATTTAACAACCCAACAAAAAATTTAAGTGCTGGTTAATTTTTAAAAATCGGTGGTTTTGCTAGCTTAAATTTAAGCTAGCAAAGCATTATTTATAAACGCATGTACACGAGAGCTAACTAATTTCTGCATGTACATACTAATTAAGTGCTTTTTGAGTACTATTTAATTACCCCACCAAAAATCTAAGTGTTCGTTAAATTAAAAAACGGATATTTTGCTAAATATAAGGGTGCTTGTTTTAAAAGTATTGTTGAGTTATTTTTCACATGTAATTTGTACATGTAGTTTTTACTGTAATCCAGTATAAACATCATCTTATTCCCATCTATTATAATTTGAGTTTATATAGTCGAAATGCAAACTGTAAAAGCATTAACTGCGTATGAGTATCATATTTGTTTTTCGATTCTTGGCAGTACTGCTGTTTCTCGTTTACATATCAATCTAAAATCGGTTTCTTTCATTTGACAGATTGACCTGCATTCTAGAGGAATTTTATTAAATGTAATTGTGCGGTAGGATAATTGTCATATTGGAAGGTTTGAAGGTTATGTCACAACCAAAGCTTGCATTTCATTGGTTGCCTGCATAATCACCTACCGCATATTGACGTCATTTTGTCTAATTTTGTTGCTGTACAGCGCCATCTATATTTATTGGCGCGTCCAATGCATACATATATACATAAATACTCATTCCACTCCTTCAAATAATGTAAACATACTAAATTAATGATATCATTTGAGGTTATGACGTAGGATGTGACGTGCATTGGAACTTACAGGGTCTGGAGTATAGCAGTCACTTTTATTTTAGTTTGTAAAGGGTTCAGTCTGATTTTATGCGAATTTATTATATCACGTCTATAACATGCTTCCAGTGATATGTTTATGCGCAAAATATACGCAAAGATACATAGCGTAGTATTAATAATTCCAGTGAGCTCTCAATAAGCAATCAATTATTACCCGTGCCAAAATTCTAATATTAAGGAAATCAGTAATGTCACTTATGAGGAAATGTGGTCCAACGATATCATTCTGCGTAAGATTAGCTAAAATCCTTTAGATGGTATTTAGTGATATTTTCTGAGAGCACTCAATTAGCACTTAATTATTATGTATGCAGAAATGATTTAACTCACGTGTGCATGCATTTATAAATAATGCTTTGCTAGCTTATACTTAAGCTAGCGAAATATCTGTCTTTAGAAAAAATTAACAAGTACTAACATTTTTGGTTGGGTAGTTAAATAGCACTCAAAAAGCACTTAATTATTATGTATGCAGAAATGATTTAGCTCACGTGTGCATGCATTTATAAATAATGCTTTGTTAGCTTATACTTAAGCTAGCAAAACATCTGTCTTTAAAAAAATTAACGAGCACTTAAATTTTTGGTTGGGTAGTTAAATAGCACTCTCCAATGAGTCCCATGGGATTCCGCTCACTTTGCATTTCCAGCTTAATCGACCTGAAAAATTGGATATACTGACCATCTTGGTCCCGTGGGGAAGGAGAATCCTTCAGAAAAAACTGTAATTCGCCATAAAATTTAGTATATAATATAAAATAATTCAAACTGTCAATTCTCTAGAATTTATAGCAGTTTAATATAAATTTAATCTTGAAAGGGTCGTTTTCTGAACTTTGAGATTTGACCTAAGCGTCTAATTCGTTGCAATAGTTTCATTGTATTCTAAGAATGTTAATTATGATTTAATCATGTTTGTCAATAGTTGCAATAGCAAGAATAAAGTGACCTACTGCAATAAATACAGTTATCGTTATCTTATCACTAGAACCATTTCAGTAGTCTAGGGTCATGGTTGATAATCTTACAAACAGACCTATAATCTAATATTAAATATCACTGGTTGTTTTCAAAGTCTTTACTGTCATTGTGGGGGTCCTCGAAAACATTCAAAAAGTTAAAATGCACCAGAATTGTTTCCTGAGAATCTTCTCTTCGAAGTTCTGAACTTAGAAAAGTGCTTTACAGACTTTGTATTTTTCAAAATATCGGCTATCAAAGAGATAATCGATTTTTTTCATTTGTTTGCCAAGCATACAATAAGAGAATAGTCATTGAATGATGGGTTTCGAAAATTTATTAATACGATTTTTTGCCTCCCTTTACGCTAATACCCACGCTCCAGTACTGTCAGAAGGTGAGAGAGATAATGCGTCGAAAAAGAGCTTCTTTTCAAAAATGATCTTGATAAAGTTAAGTAAAAATTGAGTAAAGCCAATGGCTGCACCGTTTAAGAAGACATCAGGAAGAATATTGTGGAACTTTTTGGGTAGTGGCACTTGGAAAATTGTCTAAAAGAAAAAAGAAGGCAAGTACAAATTACTTTTTCTCTTTCGTGCTTTATTTAAATCCAGCAAGCTTATTTAGTCATTTACACGTCGTTAGTCATGAGAAAATCACACTGTATGTTAACGTTGTTTCTGTGTCTCAATCTGTCACAATTCTGTGTGTCAGTCTTCACCATTAGAAATTGATCACTCTATAGCGACTTTTGTAATACAATTCGTGTGTTTTATAGCCTTAACACTAGATCTAATCAAATATACCAAAATAATTAGACACATTCTACATTGGAGTAACGAGACGATGTAAAACCAGGAAGACTGTACACTGAAGAGCGAGGGGTCCACTACTCTTACAAAAAATGTACATGTATTGCCAAAATCCAAGATTTCCTAGCAATCTCTATGATTTTCGAGGATTGCCTCTGCAATCTCTGATTTCCAAGGATTGCCTTCGCAATGCATATGATTTCCGAGGATTGCGCGATGATTTCTAGAATGCGATTGCTTCTTCATTAACGTGCTAATGTTTGAAAAGCGATTTTCAATGTGATAGCTAAAGATTAGAACAAAATCGATAGTATTTGTACTGGTTGTTTTTTACAAGAACAGTACTATTAATTAAAATGTGTTTGTTAGGTAAATTCATTTATAAAGATATTACGAAGGACATTACTTCACAAATAAAATGCTTCATTTAGGAACTATATACGATTATTAATTTTAACGTTACACAAGTATAAAAAGATTTTTAGTTTTAACTAGTTTTGACTTCTTCTAAGACTTTTATACTCTTTTTCAATACCCATTTTGCCGGCTTTTTAAACAAAATGGACTATTGTCTGTTACTACATACATATAATTTCTCCAAAAATAAAACAATTTTGAGAAAAAAAAAACATTTTTTTCATTAAAAAATTCTCTATTGTTCTGTTAACCGTCTTTTCGATTATCCTCAATGCTTGACCGATAATCGAGTCCTACTGTAGTTTGATAGGCCCATAAAAGAAAAATATATTTTTACAATCTGCACATCCTCTTCTTTTGGCCAAATATTAATACTCGTCTAGTTTAGATTTTGAAAATTTTATTTTAAATGTTTGATCATCTAAAACTTGCACTATGCGCCCGATGTACCATGTGTCACATGCACTGTCTGCCATAAAGTTGGATCCATATGGGAAAGTTTTTAATATTCTGATTGGAAAAAGACATTGTGAGGCAATCACCTCTGCTTCCAAAAATACTTGCAATAAGCCATGTCAAAGTTGACAGCTGACATTTTTATATTTAATCCACGACCTCGTAGATTTCACGAGACGAAGTGTCTTATCCGGCCTGCGCACTCAATTAGTTCAAGTGTTTCTCCGCTGGCGCCACCAAACACGCAATAGGCGGAAACGTATATCTAACACGTAAACGCCAATTTCAAACTACGCTAACTTCGCGCGCTTTTATATTTTTGTCGGTTTTGCGCGTATCGTCAATAAATTATATTTTCCTAATCTTCTAAGGCAGTTTTCCATACTTTTTAATATAATTACGTTATTTACTTGTTATTTGTTTAAACTTTCGTAGTTTTGTTGCTGTTTTTTCGTTCACTTTAGTAATGGCAAGCACTAGCAGAAAAAAGTAAAAATGCAGCATTGCAATGTGTAATAGTAGGAAGTGATCCTACAATATCATTTCATGCATTTTCTTCAAATTTTACCTTACGATAAAAATGGTTTAAAATCTTACTTTGGGGTTATGGACACCAACACTCAACAGCAAAATAATATATACTTCCTTATTTCGACAGACCAACTTACAGATACCTGAATGAATAAATTTCAACATCGAACTTCCTAAAAATATAACAGATTTACACTTTTATTCAACCAAATAATCGAACTTGTAATACAGATTGTAGAACATTTACCTGGAGAATGTAATCCGTCTAATATTCAAGGTACTAACACCACTCTAACTAACATCACTAGGTACTTCTAACTCCAATTGCTTCTTCACAGTTCTTTGTTTGCCACGACCACAAGGAGGAACTTAGTAATATAATTCTTTTAAAATTGCTAAACCTTGTTTGGCAAACAGAAATATCGCAAAAACGTGAACAGATAATGTACTTACTGCTCACTTTCTCTATATCCTAAACCCAGCTAAATTAATTTTAATAACATAATTAATTTAATTATATATTTAATTAATTCCCAAAATATTTACGTAAACTGCAACGCTTGACATTTGTAAGGGTTACCTAACCTATACATCATCAAGTGACAAATAAACATCAGCGTGTCAGCTAGCGCCAAAACGCCGAAATTTTGCGTTTTCTCAGAAACAAAATTTATATAGGAAATCGTAAAAGTACCCAGGCCGGATAAGAGACTTCGTCTCGTGAAATCTAGAAGGTCGTGATTTAATCAATTTCTAATAATCTCGAAACAGATGGCACAGGTTTTAAACAATCGTTTATTTAAACATTTTAATCATGGTATAATAGTATATTATTATACGAGTTGTATAATACGGTCTCTTGTAGCACGAGTTGTTTGGGACACGACGAGAGAAGCGAGGAGTGTTCCAAAGGAATGAGTGCCTACAGTATGTCTATAAAACAAGTATAATATACTATTTTTTATACTTCGCGTCATTAGTTTGATAGAAATTGTAAATTCAAGCTATTAAAAACATTGCATTACAATTTAGTGATTTTTGCGTTTAACATGTGGTAAAGCTATAACATGACTTTTCACTTTTTGTGAGGTTAGAATGTGTCAAAAATAAATGTGTATTTATTATATTATAATATAAAACAAATGTTACCAATCTTACAAAACAAATAGACCCCAGAAACGATGTTATAATAGCCTCTATTATGAAATCGTTTTCGGTGTCACAATGAGCCCATTGTGAACGCAAAGTACAAAAAATTAAAGATTTTGGGGTTACAAATTAGTCTTTAATTAGTACTAATGGCAGCTTAGGAAATTTTCATTTTTATGAAAGTTGATTGCCAGTTTGCTCTGCCAGTCTTGATATGTGAATAGCGATTATAGAGTTGTCGTTGCGAAAAAAGTTTTTGTGGTACAAATTTGTCCTTAATTAGTAGTTAATTATGGCTTTATTTTTTTTTTGTTTGAAGTGGGAGTGCTAGCTAGAGCTCAAGCTAGCACCCCCAATTTTGAAATGCGAATTGTGTCTAAATGGTTTTAGCCACAAAATAAATTAGTTGTTTTTGGTACTTTGTCTTTAATTAGCACTAAATTATAGGCGGGTTTTTTCGTTTTGCTTCAAGTGGGAGTGTTAGCTTTATTATTGACGTATTCACTTACGGATTCTCAAAATGCCGCTTTTGGCAAAAATACTAATAATAAGTATGAATAACTATCGAATTTTCCGAAAATTAATGATGGCGCCACTTCTACTATATTCGATTTCGACGACTGCGATGATGATTGCGGGATTGCGAAAGATTTCGCTGATTGCCAATGAAGACTGCGAGATTTCTGATGATTTCCTTGTGATTGCTAAGGATTGCGTGCGATTGCCGCCGAAAGGTACATGTATTGCGGCGAGTGGTTGACCCCTCGCTGAAGAGTTTACCTGTAAGAAGAAACAGTGCATTGGGTGATACCCAATGTTGATTGAGCAATTAACTGAAGCAAATCAAAATTAAATAAAGATGCTGAAAATGGATCTCCTAAGAAGAGCAGCCGTAGTGTCAAAAATCGAAAGAATTAAAAATAAAAAAGCAAAAGTGTTGATGGAAATATTATCCAACATAACATAGAAAAAAAGCAAATTATATTGTTCAGTTACGTCAAAAATGGAAGGAAATAATCTCCTTCATAGCACTGGAATGGACACCACCAGAAATCAGAACAGACCGAAGAAGAGTTGATATGAAGGAGTGATGGAGACAAGTTGCAGAATATGTTTAAAGGACCCTTATTGACGATTTTACAGCTACATCCAGATTTTTGCCAAGTGTTTCGCTTTGGTCTTGAGTCTTTATTTCTTGTTAAAAAAATTTGATACTATCAGGTTAAATCTTGTCGCAACTAAGGTCGAAATTGTCAATCAAAAGGTCAACAGGTTTAATTGGACTTGGAAAACACAAATACGAGTATTCAGTTTCACTGAAATATCTACCTGAAAGACCAACAAAAGGTACGGGTAGTACGTATAAGGTAGAATGAAGGGGAGTAGGTTTTTGAGCTGTACAAAAAGATAGAATTACATCAATTTTCATCCACGTAACGCCCATTGATTTGACATTTTAAATTCTGGAAATGTTAAATAAACAAGATAAAAGTGAATCAAAACAATACGTGATTCCCTAGAATTGTGTGGGTTTACGTTCTGAGTTTTATATCCATTGATCTGTTAATCAATCGAAACGAATACAATTCTTTTTTTCAACAAGACGTGGGCAGTATACTACATAAAACTAAAAGAAAAAAAGAGTTACTAACCTGTTGACTTATTGTCGGCGTCTATTTCAGGTCCGTCATCAACATTTTCATAACCAGCTGGACTGGCAACAAGAAATGCACCAGAACTATTCCAAGGGCACGTGCTTTCAAAATTGCATTCGGTACCCGGGAAAGAATACGGGACTTCTTGCTCGCTATTTCTGTACTGATACAATAACCTCAGTTTGTCATTTTCCTTGTTACGATTCTGTTCCTTATTTATTCCACCGTATTGTATTACATGTTCGTGCGGGGGAACCCCCGTAAAATTGCGTTCCGTACCGGCAGCATTCGAATCTAAAACCATAAGTTCGTCTTTTTTACCGGACCTTTCCTCGTGTAAGCGTCTACGTATGCTCGAAAGGCTTTGGGTGTTCTTCGGGTCACGTTTACTTCGTAGGGCATCGCCTCGAAAATTGGCACTTTGTCTTGTATTACCTCCATTATACTGTTCATCATGGAAGTTAAATTTTAACGCCTCGTATGATTGTGTATTGCTATTTCTTGGACGAATTTGTTGTATAGGAAGGTCCCTAAGTTTTTTCACTACAGTATTTGTTTCTTCGAATGTTTCCTTACCATCAATTGTTGAAATAATTAAAAATAAAAGGGCGAAGAAGAAAATTTGCTCGTTCATTTTAAAGATTTCAAATAGTAGTATTAATATATTATTTGTTGTAAAGAGTTAATTGTTGGAGTTTTTTTGTTATTTTATGTTTTTTGAGGATATTAAAAGGCAACATTTATGTGCTCATCTTCTTGACATCCAGACGCATTTGCCGTTAATATAGAGTAAAGTGGGATAAGACTGGCGTTTAAAAATAAGGAAAAAATGAATGGGACGATTTCTAAATTTGTCTTCTACCGTTGGATATCGTCCAAACATGAGAATGTCAGCATGTTTTAGTTTAGAATTTGTTGTACTATGGCTGGTTTTTAATTTGGTTGTTTTGTAGATGTCAAAGGGACGTCATGATAATATTGAAGATTGGTTATTGGAAATTAATCGCGAACGCCAAAAATAAAATTAAGAATACGATGGGTTGAATATTAAATTGCTATTCTAGGCACAAAACTTGTTGGTTAATATTTGATGACTATAAATACGCATAAAAATATCTTTTTCTCCAATAAATCATAATATTATTATTAATGTTAATTTTATCAAAAGCACTATATATAGTATTAAAATTATTGAATATTTACTTCTTCTCTTTTTCTAAATTTGGTGATAACTCTTATACGAGATCATTATTATTAGTATTTAAAAAGATTGATTAATGCAAGTAATCTTACGAATGGTATTGTTGATCTCTTTTTTACACTTTTTCAAACCCTAAAGATGTACACTTTTTTTTAATTACCAACAAATCCTTTTCAGTTTGTTCAGTTCACATAAAATCTTGATTTTTCGTTAAATTACGCGAAATATCATCATCAGTGTTATCAGTTTTTCGGTGTTGTCTGTAAAGCGCCATACGTACACTCTACAAGTCACAAAATCGCGCAATAATCTCACAAAAATCTTTCCCGTTCAAAAGACGAATTCACTAAGAGACACAGCTCAAATCAGAATGCAGTTCACACACGTTAATAACGAGCTTAATTATAAAATTACAGGCTCTGCACTAGTAAATGTACAAATATCCTCGTCGTCCGTAAACCATTGAAGCCGCCTTTATCTCGCCAAAATTCAACAGAGATGAAGCTATATACACGAATTTGAAAGAGAGAGTGCACGTTTTCGTATTGATTTTTACCGCCTTCTGGAAAAAGTGAGCTCTGCTGCGGTTCGTGGACAAGATGAAAGTTTGGTACTGGCATCTGCAGGGATGCTGCGAAAATGAGCACAGAGTTCGATTTAAATGCAACAATAAATCACTGCTGTTACTATAAATTACACTTTTGCTCCTACTATTTTTTTAATGACTGCAAGATGAATTGCAATTGTTAATAATAATAGAAGGAATTAAAAAGAAAAGCGTAGGATTGTAACCTTTAAGATGAAAATAATATGTTTCCGTATAACATTTGCATATTCTGCGCACTAACTGTGATCGAATATTTTTAAACTTCCTTGAGAAATACGTTTAGGGGTATTAATAATGCGTTGAATTAACTCTAATTAATTTATCAATCAAAATAATATTTTTTATTCCAGATATATATTTTTTTTATTACAAATATAGACAAATGAGGAAATATAGGAAAAATTAGTAAATAAGTTGAGTTTTGAAATATTCTAGAAGTTGCTTAGATAAGTATATGTCAAATATTTTTCCTACGACCCCATACGAAAGTGAATAATAGCAAACGCTACTGACATTAAGAAAGTGAGTCATATAACACGCGTATGTTAGGAACATAACACACGTGTGTGTTATGAAAATACGTCACGCTAAGCAATATCTAGAAATCCATGAATTTTGTTTAGATTAAAATGATGACATTAATGTTTAATCCAATTTTGAGAAGCATTTTAATCATTATGTATCTATTCTTTTCTTATAAATATAACTTTAATTAATGTTTAATTAGTTATTTTAGCTATCAAAAAGAAATATCTAATAGGTTACACCTAACGTAACCTCATTATAATACATGAAAATTATTGAAGCAAGTTTGCCAAGATTAAAATCAGCGATGCCAAATGGGAGAAAAATAAGAGTAATAATGTCAAATAATTTAGTTAGGCAACCTCTTTCACACCTGGCATTGTGTTATTAGTTGAAGTTATATTTGTTAATTATGGAGATATTATTAAATATAAATAAAAAATAAATTATGTGCCTCTGAGATTATTATATTATAAATTGTAATAGTAATTCATTTAATTAATTTTGCTGCTAAACCCAAGGTTTAATTTTATACTATGTTTAAATAAGTTATGAATATATGAGTTTTTAAAATTGAAATTTATATTTAGTAAAAGAATCTATTAAATAAAATGTTAACAGACACCCATTCACTTTAACAATTGTCATAATTCAGCTCCAGAAAAATAAAATTAAGTTGTCAAGATAACTTAATTTTATTTTTCTGGAAATGTTTTGATAGAAATTTCGTTATAATTATTCATATTGTGAAACTAAATTGTTTAAAAAATTAAACTTTATATCCTAAAAATAAATGGCTTAAGAAAATTAGCTTTAAGTGTGATTTTCTCTGTTAAACCTAACAATAAAAATATTGCTTTAAAATCTTCAAAAATTATATTCTTGAAAATTTTAAAAAATCAAAATTTTTAAACATTTCAAATTTGGGGGGTCGTAGGAAAAATATTGTACATTACACGTTGGAAAGTAACTTTTCTGCACTCGTGTGATTTCCGCACTCGGCTTACGCCTCGTGCGTCAATTCACACTCGTGCGTACGAAAAGTTTCACTTTCCACACTAGTAATGTAATATACTATAAAGTTGTTAAAGTTGATTTTTAAAGTTATGTGCGTAATACACCAAACGGTTGAACTTAAAAAAGCAGCAAACTATTATTCATATAAATTGTAACAAGAAGTATCTAATTACAAAGATAGATAAACAACAAGCAAAAAATATTTTTGACCTTCAAATAAAAACATGTAATTTTAATATACTGGGTGCCCAAAAATGATTTTCATCTAGTTACCTTTAAAATTTTTTTTTATGTTAATTTTTCTGTGCCGCTCTATTCTTTAAGTTTGAACTAATTTGATCTGTCAATCTGTCTAATCAAATGTCAGTTATCATTTTGAGGTTATGTAACAACAAAAAGCGGCAATTTTTATTTTACATGGGAAATTCACAGGCGACTAGATGAAAATCATTTTTGGGCACCCAGTATTTCCATGTGCTGAATTCAGATTTAGGTACTCTCCATTCAGGACCATATACCTGGGGTTTTAGCCGCCCCGTGCAATGAGTAACCCCCCCCCCCATGTTAAAATCTGCAATAAAGCCGAGATTTATGTAAAAATGGTTATTAAAATTTTTCCAACGTAGTTACATTTATTGATGTTCGAAGAAGTGCATCTGTACAAATATACAATGTAATGTACAAGTATGACATGAATAATAGTAGAATATTCGAATAATATACCCATATTTGATGAAAACACTAATGCCCCTAGGTACAGCAGTACCAACCTTACAAAGATAAATTTTATGGTTCAAAATATAACATAAAAAGAACAAACTTGATCCTACGTTGTGACTACTTTTTATAACATATAACCATAAACTGATAACACAAATAAAAAAAAACAGTTAAATATGATTGTAGTATTTTATTAATTTATTTTTAACCTTGAGCGAAGGAGGGACGGATTTACCCTGACAAACAATTAACGGTTAGTTTTTAAAAACCTTCTTGAAAATATGCTAACTCAGAGCAAATACGTCATCGCTTCAAGTTCAATCGGCAATCAAATTATTATTTAGTTCGATTACAATGAGTTTTTGATTAAACTGAACAATACATAATGTAAAATCATCATATTGAAAATTTAGTTATTATTATAATAAATATAGAACTTTTAAAGTATCCGATAGTTTCTGAAATCATATGAATAATGATTATTTTGTTTATTTATAGTACTCATGTAATAAAAAGCATGCTTTAGGTCAGCGTTTCCCAACCGCCGGTCTGCAGAGAAATACCATCAATTTTCAAAATTTTACTGAATTTTTAATTCATGTTATCCTAGAGCTAACGTAGGGTCAAATTCCGAGTAGATTTCTACGGAGCAGGTGCAGTGTAACTACATACATATATGATATGGTAAGTGATATAAAAGGTCGAAGATTACTTAAATAAATTGAGAAAACCCCCTCGTTGTGGAGACCATTTTGATATGATATGCATACTTGGGTGTTGATAAAATGTATTGTAGGGAATAAATCCTCCAACACTTGATAAAAGATGAAAGGTAATAAATTCCAAAATAAACTTATTATTGTTGATGTTATTAACACATATACAAAATCATGGCAAAACAGTCTGAAAATATACACAAATAAATATCACTTACCTTTATCATAAAAAAAGATTCTCCGGCTATTATTTCTAACTGGAAAACAAGTTCCATAAATGCATGAGACGAAATCACGCGGGTCGCTAATTAATTAGGAAGCTGTATGAATTATATCTAAAACATTGTTACTGGACCAGACAAAAATAAATCCTTTTATAAACATTTAAATGAAAGAAATTTTATTATCATAAAAATTTAAAAAAATAAAAGAAACACAAACAGATTAGAATTCAATTTCTAAAAAGAAAACAACTACTAAATTTAAAATTAAATGAACCTAAACAAAAAATTAAATTTGGATGTCACGAAGGTATAGGAGAATAATAATTAACAGACAATATAATACATTTTGTCCTTTTTAATTGTTATTACTTCTATTCAACAAATTTCAATTATTATAACAAATATAATCAAAGAAATTAAATTTTCAAACAACACAAATTTTTGGCGCATTTTCTTATTCTAGTTACACTACCTTGTTAAAACAGTTTTCTGTTGACGTTGTTAAAATTACCCGCTCTTGTATACTCAAAAATGGTGCCTAATAAGTGTCCATGTTATTATCGAGTGTTGAAATTGTTGTTATCTCTGTAGATACTTATTAACATTAAACAATAATCCATCGTTCATCACTAAGCTCATTAAATTATTTCCATATTAAAATGCATTTCTAAATCCCATTAATTTATGTCTATTCCGTCTAAGTTCCACAGCAAATAATTTTCCATTTTTAAATTACCAAATATAAAAAATTATTTTTATTATCATCCAATCATCAAATTAATCACTTCACTTTTTTAAATTAAATCACATTAAATGTTTATAAATTATTATCACTACTTTTATAGTGACGTTTGACGTAACCTCACTTTTTTGACAGCAAAACCGACGTATGATGTAAGTTTCTCACAACATAACCTTAAAATTTTCTAAATTTCGCTCTTACAACAAACGTGGTTTCAGCACAAATGAAAATTACAAGAGAGTATCGCGCGAATTTCTGATGATTTTAGATTAATTGTAAAACAATTGCAAGTTTTTAGTTTTTTTCCTCGTTAGAACCAGAAATGTTTAGTGACAAATCTGGTTTTTCACCAGATTCTATACTAAAACAAAAGACTATCTTTAAAACTAAATGTTTATAACCAAATTGTTAATAATAATTAAGTTATTTGTTTAAAATAACATTATAAAAAGATTCCTGGGAGTTCCCACTTTCTGTTGATACCTCACATTAGTATCAAAATGCAAAATTAGAGTCAGGATTCATTGACAACCATCTTGGATTTTTCCTAAATCAATACCTTACAAAAATTCAAATAAAACATTTCCACACATTGTTACATCCTTTTCCTTACATAAAATTGTAAGTAAATTGTAATAAATACTTGTGTGTACCTTCTTACCTATGTCATTAATAATTTTCAGGTGAAAACAGGCCTGAAAATGGCTTCAAAATATCCAGGTTGCAGAATATCAACCAACGACAGAAAATCGTTCATCTTAAAATTAATATTATAAAATTTAAGTGAAAAATCTGTTTAGAATTTATCCCTTATCATCTCACAGTGTTGTAGTGTGTATCATTAACATATTTAATGCAAAATTTTATTGTTGTAAAAAAAGAAAATTGTGAAATCCCTCTTTCGCCTGGAAGATAGACAACACATCGTGTCTACATGTAATTCGTGATGCCTATATGAAAACAATACATACGTAATACATGAGTTAACAACAAAAACAATTTTGACAGATTGACATCTAGGGACATCTAATAAATTCCCCAGAATTCTTTATATCACTAGTTTTATTTATAAATTGGATGTAAATATTGATATCAAGATGATGGAAGGTAGTGTAGGATCAGGACAATCAATCTTGATCTCACTGTATATATTGCGCTGGCTCCGGCCCTATGTGGTGGGGTAGTGTTCCAGTAATAGGCAATAAGGAGGATCTCTCCTTTTAGAATTTCTAAGCGGGTTTGACGTGCATATTACCGCCTTGGTACACCGTAAAGGCGGTTAGTGTTTTGCCGCTCCCGTCTTACGGTCGATCCGCGAAAAATCCGACTGAGGAATCTTTGCTATCGCTGTCCACCGATCGTTTCTGCCGGAAGGCATGGCGTTGCACGGGATTTTTGGGGGCAATCCAACATGTAGGTGCGGCATTCGATGTAACGCAGCCTACTACGAGCGGTACGCCTATTGGGTTTTCTATATCTCTACCCGACAGTGATCTAGGAGGCGACGACTGCTGAAATACTTTTTCGGTGGTGCGGTATCTCGGAAACGAGCAATTCAGAATGTTTAAATATTTCCTCTTCAAATGCCGTGTAAAACCATAAAAATGTTTTATTTGTTTTTCACCCGAAAATCGTGCTAAAGTAACAGTATTCGTCACCAGTCTAATCAGTAATCGGGCTCCTAAGTGGAAACCACTTTTGAAGGTCTTCCATGATCGCCGCCCACGTCGTTTGAGCCCATTCTCAACTTCGGCGTTATGGTATTCGGCGGTGCCCTCTCCGCCACCACCGCTCCTGCGTTTATCGATGTTTGTTATTGAAAAGAAAAAACTCCTGCCTCTCTGATGGTACCCGCTGATTTCGGGCAGGTCCCAGTTTTGGTCGTTCGGGATTTGGTATGCGGGAAGTGGATCAGGTATTATAAATTATAAGCAGTATTTTGTTATTATAAATAATGGATACTTATTTATTTCAAATTGTTCTTTTGTACAGTTTAAAAGTTTATTTATTATTATATGATTTATTTTTCGAAATGTTTTTTAATTTTTTACCTTACCGGTCAGCACTAAAAAGCTACGTTTGGCGGTCCGAGAAGTTAAGGCCCGAGAAGAAAAAGGTTGGACCCCGCTGCTTTGGGTAGCTTAGGTTATAAGGTTAGGATATGATTTCAACTTTTCTTGAATGTTTTGTCAGACCACACGGCGCTTGCCCATAGAACTGTCCCGAGCTCTCCTATACCAGGGTTGCCTGGATAACAGTTATTTAGTAAAAAAAGGTTAGATTCCTCGCCTAGGCTTGCAGGAACAAAAATGGGATACACGCAAGTGTTTTCGACGATTACTCATAAACGTTGCGAAGGAAGCTGCTAACATGAGAACCGGTATGGGTGAATTTGATTTTTATCTAAAGGTCTCTTATGGAACCGTATGGCACCCGCTGCTTGACTGAATCCCAAGGAGGAGAATTGAAGTGAGGTTGATCCCGGCTCAGAGGGGAAATCTGGGCCAATGGGAAACTGTATGCCACCAGGTACTGTGTTCTAGCAGTGACTCGGTTCACCCTATGTCTCTATACTAGTCCGGGTGTGATCTGAAGCATGTCCAGAACCATTACTCTTAAAGGGGGTTGCTACGAAAAGGGATATCATAGCCTCTCACTCTCAAGACAACCGAAAAGGCACATACCGGGAGTCTAAAACGTTTAGGCTTAAACGAAACGCTGTTGAGGGCATACCAGGTCTATAACTGGAACATCGGGGTGGCAAAACCATTAAAGACCAAAGTCCTACCACAATTGAGGTTGAAAGAGTGAAGCTGGACGAGGTACCATCACCTGGGAGAGAGTGCCGCCAGGTGAGCACGTTTATCGCTCCGGTACTAGCCTAGAAAGCTAGTAGAGGATGTATAGTGACTTCAACCAGTGAGTTACTGGTAGCATTGTGAAGTGTAGGCGACGCGCGCTAATTGAGCGCGTATCTCATTCGTGTCTTAGAGATAACACCGGAGGGAACACCCGACGTTCGTGAAACGTCTCGGCAAGATCTCACTTGCCATCTTCAGGTCACTTCTTTACTAACTTCACTCTGCTTCGCATGGTTACACGATTTAGACTTAGTACCAGATATCTTTTGATGAAATAGATTTAAGAAATCCGATAATTGCAATTACATGTTTAAAATTGTCATAAACAACAATTATTGCGTTCAAGGCATTTTTTCAATTGTTTTTAACCGGGGGTATAAAAGGACCTGCGAAAGAAAACAACGCCAGCTAATTAAATATCAAACGGCAAAAACTACCCAAGCAGCATTTTTAGTCACCGCTACGTACCAGCAACCACCAGTGAAACTATAAAGTTTTTGCCGTTAGTCATAAGAACGTAATTGCTACGGTATTGTTACGTGCCTGGAACCAAAATGGGGAACAATTCTCGGGTAGCAGATACGTTGCAGTAACCTCTCCAGCTTGTCCAGCTACCTTTAGGCTACGTAGCGGGAACATGGCGGCGTAGTAATTGCTACTTTCGTGGAACTGTTTTTCTCTTTGACATATCGTGTCGCGTAGTTTGCTCTCTCTTACTCTTTACTCTTAATAACAATTATTATTTAATTATGGCTTATTTTAAAGTTGTAGCGACGAAAGAAAAAAGGGGAATATATTTCACCCTTGTTTACTACATGATGGTTTACAAGTGATCTCATCCCTATTTTTTTCTATTTTGTATTGTAAACAGTTGATTTTGTTTCCACTGATTTCACCTAACTGCTGTTTTAATTTTCTATAAAAGGTAGACGTATATCTAAGATTCTTCTTTTTTCTTATTGCATTTGCCTTTGACATTTTTATTAAAAACTACTACCACTGCAAAAACACAATTAACCTCTAAATTCCAAACTAACCTACAGGAGATATGCCTCTTTAGAAGTTACTGTCACTACATTGTAATTTTTTAATAGTAGCTGGAACTTTCTAGTAATTCTGATGCAAAATAAGTAGTGAAAATTACTTTCAAGTGATTTTCCTAGGTAGCATAAACGTAAGTTTTACTTTCAATACTACTGTATAGTTCAGTTACTTTAAAGGTTAAGCAATGGTTTCTGACCGGCGACAGGAAATTTCGGCGCTACTTTAAAGTTTTAAAAACTTTAAAGTAGCTTCGGGCAAGTTACTGCTACAATCATAATATCACTTGAAGTTGCAACGACATTAAAGTAATTATACTAAGTAGCAATACCGTTCCACATACTTTAAAAAGCTACTTAGAAGTAATGGAACTACATAGTTCTAATAAATAGTAGAAGTAACTACATAATTACTAAAATATTCCAAATTGAAGTAATTAAACCTATAAAGTCATAAATTTAGTTGTAGTTACGTAACAGCTACTCAATCAAAGTTCCGATCTCAGTTACAGCTACTTAGATGCTGCTTGGGTACGTCTCCTAACTCATGAAATATAACCAAAAGTTGGGTTATGTTCCCATATGTTGTTTGTAAACAAACTTTAATTTTTGAAATAAATTATACATACATGTATGAATATCAACAAACTTAGAAGAATTAGCTTTACTTTTATTATGCAATTGTACTGAATTTAGTTTATTTAAACAAGTTTTCCATCGATGAACGGTTCGATAAGGAAATGGAAGCAACAGCTGACTGCATCAATTTTGTGTAGGTGTGTAGTACCGCTGTGTTCCAGTGGAAATTTTTGAGACGTAGTGTTTAACAATAAACAATTTTATTAATATTTGTATGTTATGTTATCAATATTAAAGCATTTGCACAACATTCATAATTTATTTAGATTTTAGTATTGGTTTGTTGAAATGAAGTTTGTTGCAGCACGTTTGTCATGTTATCAACAAAACAACAATTCAGTTCAGCAAATTTAAGAAAGTTCTTCTATATTTAATAAAGAAAACTTGTGTTTGTAATTTAAATCATTTGTTGATTATTTATGTGTTATGCAAGTATTCAATCATTCTCTAGCACAGAGTCTGAATTTATTTCTCGTCCAGCCGCAGAACTCCAGGTGTGGTTGATATAAGGTTCTTTCCAGGTATTAAGGTTGGTAAAGTTAATTTTGGTGTTTATGTTAGTCTCATGCTAAAACAATTAAGGACTGAATTAGCCTACTGGGCAAATGAAAAATTATTGGAATGTTATATTTTTATCTTATCAAAGCTAGCCGAGTCAATTAAAGTTTTGAATCATCTCATAATTTATTGTCTGTCTTAAAGTGCTTTCCAAGAATGAGTTGTTTAAATAATTTCAAATATAAATTTATATAATCTTATTAATATATCATCGCAGTACTAATATATCAATGTATAAAGTTGATACAGTTGTGTGTTTATGCAAGACATTTAAAAAACAGTTAAAACCAATAAAACTCTCATTGACATTAATCATAAAAAGTAAGTGAAATTGAGACAACCATAGGGGTTTATGTATAAAGTGAAAAAGGTAAAAAGTAAAAAAGAAAAGGCTACAGTTTAAAATGAATACACAAAAACTACTGCACAGTAATTATCCAACAGATACTTTATGACCAGACATGTATGTACATAAGGACATGTATAAAATAATAAACATCTGTAAACATATTTTTGTAGTTTTCACATCAGCTACAGGACCACATACCTAGACAAGCAATAAAGGAAAATAATAAATAAATAATGTTGAGTCGACCTTTGCACAGTTCAAATATGATCCAATGTACCTGCGGAAAGCAGCTACTGTTCTGGACCAGCGGGACTTCCGACCAGGGCCCCAAAGTATATTATTTACAGTAGGTTTTAAGATCAACCAATAATCATTATGTACTGACTGTGAAACATATGAAAACAGTAGTTGCATTTAAGGCACGTACACATGTCCAGTTAACATAACTGTAGTCATAATTACACTACGACATCAATAATAATCGTTATTTTCTAGTAATATTTCCCAAATCAAATTATATAAAATTACAATTTACAATGACAGGTCAAAACAAAGCTTTTTTGACTTAATTACTATGGTTTTTTTACTTATCTAAAGTTTTCAATCGAGAGATTTTGGTTTCAATTTTTTTTTCTATTTGTGCTGTGTCGAGAAATAATTTTTGATTTTCGCTTGGAACAGAACTTTTATTTGTTTAGCATTGTTTAAGCTTAATTTTATTTTGTGGTAGATCAAACGTGACAATATATGACACGGTATGAATTGTTCCAAGTTTTATTATATTATATAAAAACAAATTTGATTTTTTTAGCTTCAAGTAGATTATTGAACTTAATCTCGAAGTGAGATGGTGCAGACAAGGTTCCAAAAGACATTTTGTTAAGTAAATTTTAATACTAAATTGGATATCTGTCAAAGAAAACAAAAATATTAAAATGATTTAAATGGTAACCTTGATACAAAAAAATTTGGTGAGAATAGTCTCAAGATTTTGACAAGAAGTAATTAAGGCTTGTTGTGCTTTTACCAGAGAACAGGGACTAACGAGAAGCGTCACTTGACATACCGCCTTTGATGTTTTGGTAGTCGATTTGAATGACCTTCATACGTTCCGCCATCTTTTTGGCGTTACAGTTTTAAATTCACGGTTGGCAAATTTTAATGAACTAAAAATACGAAATCTTATAAATAATTACCAAATGTTTTTCTTTACTGTTCGCACGGAGAATAAGCCTGTGAAATGAGCTGACGGGCTACTTATCTGTCCACGCTTACTAGTTGATGGGTTTGACACATGTTTGACATTGACAGAGTTTGAAGGCAAAACCACCAGCAAAATGGCGATAACGCACACTATTTCAGATCTGGCACAATGCCCATGTGACGCTTCTCGTTAGTCCCTGTTCTCTGCTTTTACTGTGTGGACAAATTAGAACTTTCTGTTAACATTGGAAAAATAAAGTCAAATTGACGAATATTAGCTTTACCCACGATACACCCACAACGGTATGCCAGCTTCACGACCAAAACTCGTTCTCCGCGCGCATGTGACGTCGCTGCGAAGCAACTTTCCAAGGACTCTAACTTTCCTCCCATTTGATCTCTTCCAGCTACACAGTACGGTGGGTGTATGTTAGGAAAAGCGGCTTTAAATAATTAATTTTGAAATTCCTTTTGTTTTGGTGAGTGTAAACTTGTGAAATATCGAAGATAACAAGGTGAAATTCTTACACAGGTATATATCGAACAGTATGCCTGGTTGTGCTGTTACTGACTGTTGCAATTATAACAGGAATACAAAAGGAACTGGTATAAAATACTTTCGATTCCCAAAGAACGAAGAACTTTGAAAGCATTGGGAAATTGCTTGTCGAAGAAATGATAAAATAAATCTAAAAAATGGTAAGAATTTTTAGAAAAATTATAAAATAACATGGCGGAGAGGATACTTCAATTATTAATCAAATTTTTATCACTATGATTGGCTTTATAATTAATAAAAATAAACAATTTTAAATTTAATGATATGGTAACTTTCGATTATTTAGTATCTACCTATATATTATTTTTCTAAGTACCTCCCTAACAAATTTTACTATTATATATATTTTATAGAAAGCATAACAATCCATATCGGCGGTACATGATTAGTAAATTGTTAAAATTTGGAATATTTCTGAATCAAAATAAAATAAATCGTTATATGCACCACGGGCAATACGGGCATAATTATAAATAATAACATTCCCTCATACTATAATTTATTAATTATGCCTTTAATATTAAGTGGCTAATATTAGAACGATTATCAAACGTCATACTTTACTAACCATTGTCATTATAAATGATAAAAACATCATTATACATAAGAACGTAATGGGAAACAAGCCTGGTTTGCTTCGCACTGACGTCACAAACCAGAGAAGGATAGACTATCGAGCTGCGCGTTGTCATACCGTTGTGGGCGTATCGTGGCTTTACCCATAAACTTTGTTGTTTGTATTTTATTTGATCCTGACATGTTGGAAAAATACGATATTGATTTTTGATGTGGTAAATTTAGAATCCACCCTACTAAAGGAAAATGGTCCTGTGATTATAAAAGCTAACAAATATTTATTGGTAACCGGAAATTCTGGTGTTACAGTGCCCGATTTCACCAACAAAAAATAGCTAGTTATTCATGGAACAACTTTATTTTCTAAATAAAATCCATCTTTTGCGTTTCACCAACACCGAATAGCACTATTCAATGGTTAAATTTACAAACAAGTTAACCGATTTTCATTCCCAGCTGAATTGCTATTTAGAGATTTATAACCTCAAAGTGAAACCAATAAACATAAACATACAAGGCATAAATACTAGGTTTGTCCTCGTGTTTATATGTAATGTACTACAGACATAACCACAAATTTGTGAGTGTTAAAATAATTTAAATATTGTATATACAATGCGAGTGTAATAAAGTCTGAAACTATCGAGATAAATCTTTTATTAAATATTTTTGAAAATAATCTCCTTCATCTTCAAAAAATCTCCTCTTTATGAGTTACGGCGATAGCAAAGATATGTTTAAATGGAAACTCTATTTTTGATGTTGAATTTGGAAAGAGCATGAAATTCTAATATATTTTATTTCATTTCGTATTTCAAACAATTGTTTATATACCACAATTAGTAATATAAAGTATATCTTTATCTCCGTTGTCAATGACACCGGAGTTCAAGACGTTCTTGATCTCCGTTGTTGTTGGCAACGTAAATCATGCATAACCACCACACGTGACATGCTGCTTTACAAATCTCCTTGGTTACACGTATAACGACACAGACAAGGCAACTTGCTTCTTTATACAATAAATTCGGATGGATTTTAAAAGGGAGAAATTAGGATTGAAATACGAAATAAAATAAAACAACTTATGCAATACGGAGATCAAGCTTCTTTAAATCCTCGAAGATGTTACAACGCCTCGGCGTTATAATACATCTTCTCCGATTTAAAGTATCGCTTGATCTCCTAATTACATAATATACAATAAAAAATGTATGATACGGTATTTTAAAGTTTTTGAGATAATTGCTTTTTTAAAGTTTAAAAAAACAAATAACAATCAAGAGTTCCAAGTTTTAGTAAAAAATTCTCTAAAAAAACCGTCTTAATTTTAACACTTAAAGTCACCTGTTATATGGCTGTTTGATTCAAACAATTTTAAAACTAGTCATCAACAAGGACTGCATGTACACAGAACATAAACAAACAAAAATTAGGTTAACTTGTGTTGGTGTCCAACTTAAATTTTCTAAAAATCAATCTAGGGGCCCTAGATTTTTAAACAGTAACGGCACGTTCACAATATACCTCTCCTTCAATTAAAGCCATTTGGACACGCATTTTGCGTATCCAAAAGAATACTGGAAACAGTAACATTTTATTTTTTAAAGTTGATATCACTGTTGAATAGCTGTTCCTAAAAGTCAAACTTATAAATTTGAAAAACAAATGCAGAACTAATCTTCAGTGTTGCCAACTCTCACGAAACTTAACAAAGTTTTCCTAACAATTTTTTTTTGAAAACAAGATTATTTTTTAAATAATTACAAAATACAAGATAATTTACGATATGACTTCGCTGACTTCTTCTTCTCACAAAATAAACATTCACTTGTGACACATATCATTATTAACTACTACACAGCACCACTTAAAATTTAAATTTTTCCGCCACATCTGGCAACACTAGTTAGTACCAATTTGTGATGACTCATTTTTTCATAGATAATGGACGTTCAAGTTATTATATGAAAGTGGAAGGGAAAACAGACAATTTAGTGAAAAAGTATCTAGAAAATTCTTAACTAAAATGTCGGTCCTCTAATGAAGGAATAGTTACCTTTTATCATGTAAATAGGCAACACACAGTATTAATTATTATAATACGTTTCTTCAATTCAGTAAAGTTTAAAACAGCTGTATAACGAAGTAAATAAATTTTTTATGATAATACTGTAAATGCAATGTAAATTTCTTTTTTGTTGTTACAGGTTTCAATAACTTTTCAAATATTATCACAATGAGCAATGACTACATAACTGCAATCAAAACTGAGATTGATATAAATATAGAATCGCAGGTAATAAAACGTGAAGATAATATGAAGAGTGAAATATACGAGCATGAAGAAAACGTATTCAATAACAGTATCTTAGAAACTCATAAACAAATTAATACGGATTGTAAATTTTATAAATCCGACAAATTTCAACAAAAACTTGTCCAGGAAAGTAACTTCAAGAACCAAATACTTAATCACAATGGCGAGAAACAATATGTATGTAATATATGCAATTACAAATTTAAAGTAAAGTTTCTTTTGAAACGACACATGCTTACTCATAGTGGCGAAAAACCATTTAAATGTAATATATGTGATTATAAATATTTAACAAAGGACAATCTCAAACGACATATGTCCACCCATAGTGGTGAAAAACCATTTGAATGTAATATCTGTGACTATAAATGTTCACAAAAGGGTTCTCTTAAACTACACCTGGCCAGTCATAGTGGTGAGAAACCATACGAATGTAACATTTGTAGTTTTAAATGTTCTCAGAAGAGTAATCTTAAAAAGCACGTAACAATTCATAGTGGTGCAAAACCATTTCAATGTAATATTTGCAGTTACAAATGTTTGCAGAAGAAAAATCTTAAACAACACATGCCAATTCATAGTGGTGAAAAACCATTTGAATGCTACATATGTAATTTTAAATGTTCACAGAAAGGTAGTCTTAAAAGGCACATAACCACTCATAGTGGTGAAAAACAATTTGAATGTAATATATGTAGTTGCAGATATTGGAATACGAGTTCGCTTAAAAAGCATATGATCACTCATAGTGGTGAAAAACCATTTGAATGTAATATATGTAATTATAGATATTGGCACCTAAGTTCTCTTAAAAAGCATATGCTTACTCATAAATGACGGGAAACCATTTTACTAGCATAATATTTGTGGTTGTCATTGACGAAAAATCATTATATATATATATATATAGAAAAGTATAAAATAAAAATATAAGAATATTGTTTTAATTTAGAAAGTTTATTGTAAATGTTTGTATATGAATGATATAGATTATCCTTATGTTTACATGTTTGTTTTTCGTTTAAATAAGAGTTTAGTTTGTTTTTAAATTTCTCTACTTATAATATATGAAATAAATAAACTTAATTTATGACAGCTTAATTTATTTTTATTTTTTCCCTTAAACCGTACACTATGTCTTTTCTGGTCCTATCCTATTCTGTTCCTGGCAAGGATGCTGTAGACAATTTAATTTTTTTAGTTTTATAAGTACCTTGTAATTGTACTTATTAGTGTTGATTATACATTAATACATACCATTTAATACAAACATTCACTGTTGCAATATTGAGTACCAAAAAATTAAGTCGAGTAACTAAAGCAATTAGAACTCAATATCAAGCTCGCCTGCTTTTTTGTCTTCTCAAAAGCAACAAAGCAAGTACTTTTCTCATGCAAAGAGTCAACATTTTTGTTATTTATTCAGCAACTAAAGCACGTGCCGTAACGTATTCCAACGGACTTGGTGGAATGTCTAAATGCGTACGTCGACGTACAGCGAAGTGACGGACTTCGCTGTACGTCAACGTGATGTGTACCGCCGGACTCGGTGGGATCTCCCCTTAAGTTAGTAAGTTTGATAGATCTAACAGAGGCCGGGAGATTACATAATATGGTGGGGAAAGAAAGAGAAAGACCAACGGCGTAAAGGAAACGCTGTGCAGCGGAGGTTAGGTTATAAGTTTGGTAGATCTAACAAGACAGACTTCAATAGTTAACGTGATGACTGAGAGAGAGACTAACTCTTAACAGGACACGCTATGCCGAGTGAGTGATAATATTCTAATATTAATTAATTAGATAATTATTACTTCATATGCATAGATGCATTCTCGGTATTTGTTATTCTCGGTAGTTTCCAATCTCGGCTTTGGTTTTCTCGGTTGTGGATTCTCGGTTATGGTTTCTCGGTTATAGTTTCTGGGTTGTGGTGTCTCGGTTATGTTTTGTCGGTTGTGGTTTTTCGGCAGTTGTCTTTCTCGGTGTTTGATTTCTCAGTGATGACCTGGACCCGTAAATTATGAGTACTTTAGTGCCAACATGCAATCTTTTTCACATAGGTGTAAGAACTTATTATATTTTATTGTTAACTTAAGGGTGCGAGGTTGCACCTTACAAGTATCACTCCAATAATTAATCCTGGACTACTGTACTGTCATAATTCATCACGGCATATGAGACTGTGCATCAGCAGTGGTTTAGAGAACAATATATCAAATTTTATTATCATATAAAAAATATGATTATCAATAGTTTTAGCATATCTGAATGATTGTAGTGCTTGAGTTATTGTTCAATTTTTTAAGTAGTGCTTAATTTATTTAAAAATAATTAAATCTATTAAGTTTTAACAAAATAACTATTGTAAATGTTTTGCAGAAAAAATTACAAAAGCCTGCTCTTGAATGCCACTTTGTAAGTTATAATCTCAAGATCTTTAATTAATAAAACATTTAACTTATGGGACTTCGAACTAACAGGAATTTTAATCATTAAACTGACATTGACAGTTGATTAATTTGCCTGGATGAGGAAAAGAAATAAATAGCGGTATATCATAATTATAAGCAAAAACCTCACCCAGGACTAATTATGTCCAAAGAAAGAGGCCGATTTGGACCTTTGATAGGTTCAATAGATGAAGGAACTTCTAGTACACGATTTCTAGTAAGTTCTTATAAAAAAAGACTTAGGTTATGTTTTCTTGTTTTTGTATAACATTTGATGACTATTCCCTTTAAATATTTCAATTTGTTTAGTATGTTAATATTTTTTGTTTGATTCATAGGTATTTGCTGCAAAGACTGCAGAAGTATTAACTTATCACCAGATCTCAGTACCTCACATTACACCTAAAGAAGGATGGGTCGAGCAAGATCCAGAATTCATATTGCAATCAGTAATTGAGACGATTAATGTAACATGCGATAATCTCAAAAAATTAGATATTGACTCTGCTGATATAATCGCTACTGGAATAACAAATCAAAGGGAAACGACAGTTGTTTGGGATCCTACAACTGGGAAACCTTTACATAATGCTTTAGGTAAAATAAATCATAATCTTTTAATTATTTATATAACTTATTTTGGAAATTATAGTGTGGTTAGATGTACGAACTGGTTCAACAGTAGATAAGGTACTTCAAAACGGAAAAAGGAATAAGAATTTCTTGACAGGATTGTGCGGCCTCCCAGTTAGTACTTATTTTAGTGCCTTGAAAATTAAATGGTTAATCGATAATATACCTGCAGTAAAACAAGCAATTTATGAAAATAGATGCAAGTTTGGAACTATCGATTCTTGGTTAATTTGGGTAAAGATTGTTTATAGTTCATTATAAGTCGCTGTGAATCATTAATTTAATTTTTTGTTGAAGAATCTAACTGGAGGAGTTAATGGTGGTTTACACATCACCGATGTGACAAATGCATCTAGAACCATGCTAATGAACATAGAAACTTTGAAGTGGGATGCACAGCTTTGTAAAGTTTTCAATATACCAATGAAAATACTACCGGAAATTAGGAGTTCCTCTGAAATTTACGGATACTTAACTGAATCAGTACTTGCAGGCATACCGATCTCAGGGGTACATTTTTTTTAAATAGTGTTTTTAAAGACCTTTTTAAATGTGCTTAATAGTGTTTAGGAGATCAACAGGCGGCACTTGTCGGACAGATGTGTTTCCGTCAAGGACAAGCTAAGAGTACTTATGGTACTGGCTGCTTTTTATTGTACAATACTGGTACTGCTGTAAGTGATTGATTATTTTGTAACAATTTATAATAAAAAATGCAAACAATTTTAGATAGTTCATTCAAGTCATGGACTGTTAACAACCGTAGGATATCAGTTAGGTCCCAATAAACCAACTTTTTATGCTTTGGAAGGTTCTGTTGCTGTGGCAGGTAAAGTATCTTGGGTAATGAGGGTTGAATAATAATTTTATTGGCAATCTGTTTATGACTTTATTCTGGATGATGCTAAAGCCAAATCATTAGCAACTGTGTTTAGCAATCCAATGCCAGTTGTATTTCTGCATATTCTGCTCTGTCATTAATTAAAAGCTATTTAATAAATAGATCACAAAAGGTTGTAGTAAACTTGTCAATTTCTGAGCCATGCTTGTTAATGTTAATCGAGGAGTTCCTCAAGAATCTGTTCTTGGACCACTAGTTTATTCTGTAAACACTTCTGATAATTGATTTCACACTGTTGAAATTATTAATGATAAACTTAAATGTATCTATTTAGCTTCTCAACAACTCTAAAAATAAATCCTGACAAATCTGCTGTTCTGTTATTTGATAGTAAAGTACATATAACAAATCTAATAGATTCTATGTATAGTAATATAAATAACGTTCAGATTCCTATTGTATAAGGCTAACAGGTTAGGGATATTATTATTATTAAACGCCTTTATTGTTAAAATAAATATATATTCATCTATATATACCTAGAAACAAAAAATATTAATTAATAAAATTACTATTCAGAGTGGCCAGTGAACCTGGAAACCTTGAAAACTGGGAATTTGCATAATCGGGGAAAAAACGGGAAATAACCTTGAATTAGTGATGAAAGTAGGGAATTTCTTTCAAGCAACAATTAAAAAAATGTTTGAAAGAATAAAATAATTTAATAATTATTATAATAATTTAATAGTACTTTCAAAAATAATTAATATTTTTACGTTATTTCTTTTTCTATTTGCGTGTCCAAAAGAGATTTATAGTTGAATACTGGAAACAGTAACATTTTATTTTTTAAAGTTGATATTGTCGTTGTACAGTCGTTCTTAAAATGTTAAATGTATTTACGCAAATACCTTAGAATATAAAAGTGTAGGAAGGAGCGTAACTACCCGGCACAATGAGCTTTAAAACCGACGGGTATGACGTCACACTGGCCGCCATTAGACACCACCTAACTCTGATTTTTCTCTCAAACTTCGACAAATACGAAGAAGGAATTCCATTTCATAAACAAGTATTCGTTTGTTTTAAATATTAAATATAAAATTTATATTCTAAGATTAATTTCAAAATACTATGTTTTAAAATTGAGGTTATATACTTTATGTGCGCATTTGGTGATAGTGAAACCCGCCAATGACAATATCTCATTACCTCAAAACCAGAAGCAGCTGCTCTGCCATATTGAGACCCCATCCCGGTCGTATGTGGCAGATGATTATGTTCCTTCCTACAGTTATATATTCTAAGGCAAATACGCAAATTTAAAAACCAATTGCAAGATTAGAATTATCAGTGTTGCCAACTGTCAAACAACTAGTTAACAAAGTATTCCTAAAAAAAAATTGTTTACAATTAAGTTATTTTTTAAACGATTACAAATTAACGCTAATAGAAAAAATGGTATAAAATATTCGTTTCATAGGATACGTTTTTAACGCACGCGACTTTTAGAAAACAACCCGCGTAGCGGGAAATTCTTTGAAGGATAAATAGAAAAAATAATATAAAGTATTCGTTTCATAAGACGTTTTAGCGTCTCTAACGCGTCTAAGCTTGAACGCGTGCGCTAATACCGTGTCTTATGAAACTAATACTTTAATATACTATTTTCTATTTGCATATCCAAATGAAGCCATTTGGATAAGCGTTCGCGTGTCCACACGAGGTCACGTGTCCAAAAGAGATTTATTTGAATACCGGAAACGGTAAACATATTATTTTTAAAGTTAATATCAATATTGAACAACTGTTCAAAAGTCAAACTTAAGACAACTTTTTGCGATGGATCAGGTTGTTTAGTTGTTGGAACACCAACACGGTTCGTAATGTGACGTCAGAAAGACTGAAGCCCGCGAAAACGAAGTTTTCCATGACTACGGTTTATAATTGCAAGGTTCTATAGTTTAAACTATCGCGGCGTATGTAATTGGATTCTGAGGAGCTTTTCATATTAATTATTAGCTGCTAACGAATTTCTAGATGATGACAACAGTGTTATACACAAAATAATGCAGAACGTATGTACAGAAAGTTTCAACACAAGGCAGATGCTACCGCAATATCTTAATAAAAATATATTATACTGGTCATATGATGTAGCACTTATTAACGAAATCGACAATTGATGCATTCCCTATATTATGGGGAATGCCTCTTCTTCCATTGTTAGTTGATTTTTATTAAATAATTAATAATGTTTAAAAAATAAACAAGCAAACAATAATATAACCTACAAATTTGTTGAAGTAATAAATGAAGTGCGTAAATTCACGATGTAGTCGGATAATTACGAACCACGAATGAACATGACCGACCCTCTTCTCAACCATCATCTAACCCGCTAACGGTTTCTCGAACCACGTTCTTAATCTACAACAATGACGTCATTGGCTCATCACCAAAACGTGTAATTCCATAACCACTTGGACCGTGTTTGTCGCTAAAATTTGCCTTTATTTATGTTGTAAATTTGAAAAACAAATTCAGAATCTGAATATTCCCAACTTGGCCAAAGACAAAAAACTTAACAAGTTTTTTGCCCGATCAGGCGTTTTGGTTCATTTACAAGCTCTGCTCTCAGGGTGGTAAGTTCAACTTACCGCCCAAGGCTCGGTAATAAAGTACCTCGTCATTTAAGTCGAAAAACGCTCACTATCATTCTAAAATTCGTCCGGATTGAGACAAAAATTGTTTTGTTTATTCAACTCCATAACAACCGACTAACCGACTGGAAATTCACATTCTCAGTGTGATGTGTTTAATGTTTACTCTATATATTTAAAATTCACTCAGATCTGATCGGGCAAAAAATAGTGTAAGCATTACGGGCGTTAGGTACGCTTTACCAGTCTCGGCTAATATGGAGATCTCCGCTACGTGTCGGTACACTACTAGCCTCGACTGGTAAAGCGTACCTACCGCCCTTAATACTTAAATAACTATTTTCTACAGCTATCAAAAAATGATTGACATTTTTTCATTAATATGCGTATGCAAAATGCCACATTAGTTTTGTTTACTTGAAAACGTGCACGAAATAATTTTCGCTTTAGAGCGAAAAATATTTCGCGCATTTATGCGATTTATTCATATTTGAGCAGTGTCGTTTCCGTAGCAATAACGAAACTGTCCACTTTGTGCTAAAATAAAAATTTTCTTATTTTTTTATAATTTTTTTTCTACTTTTTCGGTTATTTCATGAATGCTGTAGAAAAAACGTTTTGTGCAATTCGTGCTCGAAATGACTTTGGTGGTTTCGAATGAAATTTTGAATGAAAAACTTTCATTTTTGACCACCAAAGTAGCATTTTGCGCACTAAATACACAAATAACTATTTCCCTAACAAATTTTATTTAAAACTAAAAGTAAATTATTCTTTTTTAATTATTAAAGAATAAAGCAACTAGAATAGTTATTTGTTTCATTAGTACAAAAAAATGCATGTTTTTGGGACGAATAAGAAAGTTACTAATTAAACATACTATTTTTTCTCCAACTGCTTATTTTTAACTAGCAAACTCTGTAAGAGGATTGTTTAGAATAAAAACATGACGTTAAACTACTTTTTAGAGAATCAAGAATTAATATCATTAAGAAATACTCACAAATGTATAATCTCACTCCCATTTCGTCGAAAATTCGAAGAGATTTCGACAGGCGTTGTCTAAGGTATATGTGTTTACCGTTAAATAATTAGAGGTTAGGATTGGTTTTTGTTTTTGCGACTACGTTCCGAGTAGCAACTAAAATTTTAATAGAAACATCGAATTTGTTTTTGTTTTTTTATGTCTTTAATTAATTTAATATTTTAATATTGTTGTAGAAAAGATAAATGATTATTATTTAAATAAAAATTTCTACTTATTACTGCGTATTATTGCTATAAAAGAAAATCTTATAGAGCACCGCGGAAAATAGTTCATACATAACCCCAGACTACTTTTTGTATTGTACAAAAAGCGATTACTTTTTGTACAATTGCTATGGTAACGAGTAACAGTTCCTAAATGGTCTACTTTTTATAGAAAATAATTTGATGTTATAGTGTCATATTCGTGCGGTTGGAGAAAAAAAATATAGTATAAAGTATTCGTTTACGTTTTAGCTCATTTATCCTTACGCGCGTGCACTAAAAACGTGTCTTATGAAACTAATACTTTAATATACTATTTTACAGAGTTCAGTTAAAATGATCCATTTTTGGTCGTTATTTGGTTATTTAGGCTTTTCCGACAATAAAAAAACGGCTTCAAGTGAAGTTTTATATTCCGTTATTATTAATTCTAAAGTAATAATTTGATCATCATATGGGTATGATGCTTCAAAGCCGCATTTGCGAATAGCAGCTTGTGAAATTGCTGCAGTATGAACGTGTGCATTGTGGTGTAATAATCGAACACCTTTTTTCAATTTTCCACGACGTTTTTTACGAATATTGTTTCTCAATTTATGCAATAAAGACGCATTATATGTACTGTTTACAGTTGCATTGCGTTCTTTAAAATCAATTAGTAAAATGCCGTCACAATCCCAGAATATTGTTCCCATAAATTTCTTTGTCGATTGAACGACTTTCGCCTTTTTGGGATAAGGTTTATCGGGTCGCCGCCATTCCATCGATTCCCTTTTGGATAAACGATCATAATACAAAACCATTGTTTAATCTCCAGTGGCAATGGACTCCAACATCGGCCTTGGGTTGTCTCAACACAAGTTTAAAAAACGAGCCCTCACATTCGACGCGACGTTGACGTTGAATAGCAGAAAGAAGACGCGGTACCCATCTTGCACTAATTTTATTCATACCCAAATGGTCATGAAGAATTCGGCGAACACTTGTTTCCGAAATATCAGACATCACTACTAAACTCCTTAACTTTCAAACTGCGATCTTCTAATACCATTTCTTCAATGATTGCAACTTTTTGAGGCATTACAGCTTCAATTGGCCGAGGTGCGCTCATCATCTTCAAGGGATTCTTGCCCCAAACGGAAACATTTTGACCACTTTTTTACAGTGGAATATGAAGGAGATAAATCACCATAAACGCCATCTAAACGTTGTTTGATTTGATTAGGCGTGTGCCCTTCTTTTGTTAAAAATCTAATGACCGCGCGGTACTCAATTTCCGTTAGCTGCGACATTTTCAGCACTCGTCATGATGCTTGAGTGGCTACTAAAATCTATTACGCTTCTATCCGTAATATATGTAGTGTTGTAGGCCTCTTACATGTTCAACTATGGCGCAACCAAGTTGGAACATGTTGGTATCTGTAGAAGACTGCCGGGCCGAGAATTTATAGCGCTTACCTCGTAAGTAACTAATCCTCACATATTGCTTTTTTCATTAGGAGTTGCTATGCAATGGCTACGTGACAACCTGCAAATCTTAAAAAACACTGCCGAGTCTGCAGATTTAGCGAAATCAGTTGATGAAGTGGGGGAAGTATACTTTGTCCCAGCTTTCTCGGGTTTATATGCACCTTATTGGAGAAAAGATGCAAGGAGGTAAATTAAATGTTATCTCAAAAATGCTTCCCTTTCTAAACTTCAATTTTTAGTGTAATTTGTGGTTTAACTGAAGAAACAAAACCAGGACACATAATAAAAGCCGCTTTAGAAGCAGTAGCTTTTCAAACTAGGGATATCTTAGAAGCAATGGCACTCGATTGTGGATATTCACTCTCGAAATTGTTAGTTGATGGTGGAATGACTGCTAATAACTTCTTAATGCAAATTCAAGCAGATTATTGCGGTATTCCAGTTGGTATGTTTTTTTTTAAATAACGCAAATAAACTAATTATAAACGGTTTTTATATTTATATTTAGTTAGGCCTTTGATGGCTGAAACCACTTCATTAGGCGCCGCTATGGCTGCAGGTAATGCAAAAGGAGTTGAAGTTTGGAATTTGGATAATTACCAAGCAGTCCCTAGTGATATATTCAGGCCTTCAATTTCGGAGAATCGTAAGGACTATAAGCATGTTTAAGACTCTTACTTAAAAGTATTAATTTTAGAAAGAGATATGAAATATGCAAGATGGAAGATGGCGATTGCACGCAGTTTGGATTGGGTTGATGATAAAGACACTGATGCGGAAGGTACGTTGATTATATTTAAGGGTTACATTTATTAATAAATGTTTTCTTACTATTTTAATAAATCCTAGATTATAAAGATTTCAAAAATTTCCCTCATTTGGGTGGTGGTGAATTCTTTCCTTCAACTATTGGGTTTGGTTAATTTTTTCAATGGGTTCTTTTCTTTTGCTTTAATCTTAACTGTTAAATGTTATAAAATCTTTTTAGATTTTTTGTTCAGAACATATGTTCGAATGAAAATTGTTTGTTTTATTTGATTGATTATTTAAAATTTGTTATTTAAATATACATACAGTTAGCTCCAAAAGTCTGAATAAAATTTATTATACTTTTTAGGGTGTTTTTGAGCAAAATGTTCGGACACATCAATTTTGTATATTTGCAGGAGATTTGTTTCATACGAAAATTTATATTTCAAGTTCAACTTTTTCACCAGAAATGAAAAGCACTCTTTTCTGAATAAAACAATGCTCCATAAGTAGTTTACACAATATGGAGATCTGCATATTTGAAAATGGCTTTGGGTTTCATATAGCTTTTGATGATGATTTTTGCATAAAATGATTGAGAAACAAAGCTACCAATATTTAGTATCAACAAGATGGTATGCCATTTCTGTCAACCAGTATCATTTTAAGATTGATGAATAAATTTCTTCTTTGTTTTTTGTTTTTGTTGGTTTTATTGGAACTGAGTTGGTAATTCCAGAGGTCCACATCTACCAATCCATCTGTTGGTAATATTTCACCCAGATACTCTCTGTTAGGAACTGCACAATGTGGCGGTGCATCATCTTGTTGAGATTAAGTATTGGTAACTTTGTTCTTTTCAATGATTTTGAATACGAAAATTAAAAAATCCGTGTATAAAAACAAAAAATAATTTTTTAGATTTATGTAGACCTCCATATTTTGTAAACTATTTATGTAAATTATGTAATGGGTTAACGGAATTTAATGGAAATTTTTTTTTATTTCTGGCAAAAAATAGATTTAAAAGTAAGCGACCTGACAGTAGATAGTAGGTGACATCATAGCTCATGAAGTAATGGGGAGAATTTTCTTAGGAAACAGAACTCCCAACAGATATACAAAATTAACATGTCCCAACATTTACTCATGTGTAGGGGGGCTACTCAGGACTGTGTTCAGAACTATTGTTCGAGTTTACTAAATCACGTTCTTCTGAACTACGAATTTTAAATTGTTTATAACAATTAAAAATATTGTTAATTATGGAGTTCTGTTAACAGTTCGGTACAGAACTCTTCAAGGGCTACTCTGGACTCTGCTCGGAACTATTATTCGAGTTTACTAAATCACGTGTGTCTTAATTACAAATTTTAAATTGTTTATAACAATTAAACTATTGTTAATTATGGATTTCTGTTAACAGTTCTGTACAGAACTCTTCGAGGGTACTCAGAACTCTGCTCGGAACTATTATTCGAGTTTACTAAATCACGTGTTTCTTAATTACGAAGTTTAAATTGTTTATAACAATTAAAAATATTGCTAATTATGGAGTTCTGTGCAGAACTCTTCGAGGACTACTCAGACCTCTGCTCAGAACTATTGTTCGAGTTCAATAAATTACGTGCTTTATAATTACAAACTTTAAATTGTTTATAACAATTTAAAATACTGTTAATTATGGAATTCTGTTAACAGTTCTGTACAGAACTCTTCGAGGACTACTCAGAACTATTGTTCGAGTTCAACAAATCACGTGTTTCTTAATTACGAAGTTTAAATTGTTTATAACAAAAATATTGTTAATTATGGAGTTCTGTTAACCGTTCTGTACAGAACTTTTCGAGGGCTACCCAGAACTCTGCTCAGAACTATTGTTCGAGTTCAATAAATTATGTGCTTCATAATTACAAACTTTAAATTGTTTATAACAATTTGAAATATTGTTAATTATGGAATTCTGTTAACAGTTCAGTACAGAATTCTTCGAGGGCTACTCAGGACTCTGCTCAGAACTATTGTCAAGCTGGTCAAATTACGTGCTGGTACCACTTTTAATTTGTTTATAACAATTAAAAATATTGTTTAATTAGGAGTTCTAATAATAGTTCAGTATAGAACTCTTTGGGGGCTATTCAGAACTCTGCTCAGAACTGTCATTTTGACAAATTTAATTTTATAGAAAATTTTTTAATTGTTCATATATTTGTTAATTAAGCGGAACTATTCAAATTCAAATTTTTTTATCAGGGACTCTAGAACTCGTACAATTATGCCGAAAAATGCCATCAGAAGTCGTTTTTGCGAAAATAAGGGTGCTGCGTGAAGTTAGCACCATAAAAGCATTTTTTCGATTTCCGTGCTTAAAATACTAGAACTATTGGTTATATTGCAAGGAACTCTAGAACCCTACTTTATTTATTCAGAATTCTAAGAATTTTCTGATTTCAAGAAATTAAGGGTGCTAACTACACATGAGCAAATGTTAGGACAGCTTTTGGAGCTCACTGAATGTTTAATATAAAGCTGATTTTCTAAGGATGGTTCATTAGTAAGTTTATCCTGTCAGGATCAATTTGACGTTGATGAGAGTAAAATAATATTTTTGAAGAACACAATTCTTTCAATTTTAATTTTTAACATAAATAACAAATCGTTGATTCTGACAGGATTTTTTTACTAGAACTCTTGTTTTAAATGTCTGTCCTAAAATATTTCTTTTTGCAGTAAAACTAAACTGTAGAACTGTGCTATACTTAACTATGCTTCTTGCACCATTCACAATTAAAATTGGGGACACCCTGTATAAATCAAGACTCATAATTTATTGTAGTGTCTGTCTCCGTAAATGTATTTGTTAAAAGGCGTTAACTACACAGCAGAGAAAATAAATATTTAAATGGTGTTTTTTCTTATATTGGCTTTAGGGCTTCCATCTATTTCAAAGTTTGAAGATGAGAAGGGTAAGTTTGCTGGTAATAAATGTTTTAAATGTTAGCATTTTGTCTTAATTGTGCTTGTTTAGAGTTAGTACAAGGCAAAATATTTATATCTTTTGTAGAAGCATGCTTTCTGTGTCTTCTTTGTCCTGCACAAGCTTTTAATAAGTGTTAACTATTATATTTCGAATTTTTATTTTATGAAACGTATACTACCGAAGTTAAGATAAATTTGCATTTTTAATACATAGGTTTGATTAAGGTAGAAAGTCACCCAAATCTAAAGTCAAGCTAGGTGCTGTATATGAATAAACTCAACAAATTTTAATTCACATATGAATATTATGGAAAATTTAAAAAATATTTATTTGTTGTTTAGCACACAAAAATTGTCATTTTATATCAGAAAACAAATTAATAATGATAACATCGTTGTTCGCTTCACTAACGTAGTATACATTGATGCGTAAGATTTGGCAATTTGGCGTAAAACCAAAGTGAGGTTAGAGTTTGGTAAAAATTATTGACTGCTGCACGTTAAATAGATATATGCGGTGTTATGAATATGATTGTGACCAAAAATTATTTTTTGATGACATCATAAAAGAAAAAGTGTGTGGTATAGCTTAAGTATAGCTTCAATTTGGTCAATTCGTTGTCCTTCTTGCCAAGTTGTCAAATACGTTCACACATCAGAAACATACACCCCCCAATGATGATTCTACAAAACGTCACGTTTTGAATTAAAACTTGCAGCAGGTAGAAGATTCTTAATACTATTTCCTATTATCATTATCATTTTTTGTGCATAACATTAATTAATCGAAAATTGATCTTCAATGATGATCGATGCCAGTATTGCGGCAAGTCAAATCAACGCGATTCTCACATCACTTGACATACCTGCTGTTAGCAAAACAACGTTGAAGCAAGCAGGGGATATTATAGGGAAGTCAAGTAGCGAGAAAAAGTTGCGAGAAAGCTTTGCTTCAAGAGCGGGAACTAACAATAAAAAGGCCGTTGTAAGTTTATCACTGTTTTTCAATATTGTAGTACAGAACTTCGATCCTTTTTATACACATATAAACGGTTACTAATGAACTTCATATTTACAATCAAAATCAATCATTTATTAATCAAAAACTAGACTGATTTGTCCACTCAAAGTGTCTCTTTAATATATGGCACGCACTCAGTAGTCCGCGACCACATCGCCGAACCACGTCTGGGATCACGTACAAGTAATGAGAAAAATCAATGTTAATACAATTTTCATTTTATTTCATTCAATTTTATTTATTATATTTGATTTCATCTATTTAATTTATTTACGTATATCATTATGTTATTTTCAATTAATATAAAAAATACCAACATACAATTCATCTAACATATCAAATTTGAATTTCCGTGCGAAGCAACGTTGCCAGATCATATAATAAGGTTTTGCATGTGCAGGTACTTCATTCATCAGTTTCCGGTTACAGTTTGAATACAAGTTTATAATCGAAATATCTCAATAACTAAGAGGTACACTGCAGTTTTTTCAACGTCAATATAAAATACAATTTTTAAACTATTGTTACATAGTTTTTCATATACATGGTGAGTTGTTTAAATATAAAACTTTCAAGTTGTTCTTGGGCATGCTGTGTAAACCCATATACATCAATGTATTTGACTGCAACTTTGTTAATCGTTTTCTTGGTACATACGTGGTGAAATGCCGTTTTTCGGGTATAGATCGAAAGAGCAACATTGAATTTACCAAATCATACTTAAATTATGTAATTCTTGAGTTGTAAGGTTTGGGTGACTTTCTACCTTAAGTAATATTGTTAATTGATAAATACAGGACTGGTCTTTTCAGCTCTGTACATGAAACATATACGAGGTAAGCGCCGTAAATTCTCGGCCGGCAGGCTTCTACAGGTGCCAACATGTTCAAAGTTGGTTGCGTCATAGTTGAACATGTAAGAGGCCTACACTATATACAGGGTGTCCCACAATGCTGTTTACACGCAATATCTCCCTTATTTGAAAAGATAAAGAAATCAACCAAAACTATTGTAAATGACTCAAAATGAACCTTCAGAAAACATCTGTAAATGCCAGTTGCATAGCAACGTTTAAGAGATCACTTGACGCCAACTTGATTAATTTTTCTAATTGCACCCTCTGTTTTTATTCACGGAAATGTATTCTTCACTTCATTCTGCATATGGTAGTATGCCTTACTTAATTATCTAATGTGCATTTACGGGTTGAAAAAAATATTTTTTATAAATTGTACACTTCATATTCACTAACTAAATTATGTATTCAAAAAATATTATTAGAGCAGTGTCTGCAAGGGAACTACTGAGGCACTTTAAAGTCCGTGTAGAGTCCGCAGGAGGGCATTTTGAGCATTTGCTTTTTCTTTGCTTGTTTAAGATAAATTAAATTTATAAAAAATATTTTTTCAACCCCTAAATGCACATTAGATAATTAAGTACGGTATACTATCGTATGCAGAATGAAGTGAAGAATACATTTCCGTGAAAAAAAAACAGAGGATGCAATTTGAAAAATTAATCAAGTTGGCATGATCTCTGAAACATTGCTATGCAACCAGCGTTTAAGGATGTTTTCTGAAGATCCATTTTGAGTCATTTACAATAGTTTTTGGTTGATTTCTTTATCTTTTCAAATAAGGGAGATATTGCGTGTAAACAGCATTGTGGTATTATTATTACCCCTGTATATTACGGCTAGAAGCGCAATAGATTTTAGTAGCCACTCAAGAATGGTGACGAGTGCATGAAAATGTCGCAGCTAACGTAAATTGAGTACCGCGCCGCGCGGTCCATAAATTTTTAACAAAACAAGGGCACACGCCTAATCAAATCAAACAACGTTTAGACGGCGTTTATGGTGATTTATCTCCTTCATATTTCACTGTAAAAAAGTGGTCAAAATGTTTCCGTTTAGGGCAAGAATCGCTTGAAGATGATGAGCGCAAAAAGTTGCAATCATTGAAGAAATGGTATTAGAAGATCGTCGTTTGAAAGTTAAGTAGTTAGCAGTGATGTCTGACATTTCGGAAACAAGTGTTCGCCGAATTCTACATGACCATTTGTGTATGAATAAAATTAGTGCAAGATTCTTTCTGCTGTTCAACGTCGCGTCGAATGTGCACGCTCGTTTTTAAACTTGTGTGGAGACGACCCAAAGCCGGTTTTGGAGTCCATTGTCACTGGAGATGAAGTTCTGTATTATGATCCTCTATCCAAAAGGGAATTGATGGAATGGCGGCGACCCGATGAATCTCGTTCCAAAAAGTCGTTCAATCGACAAAGAAAGTTATGGCAACAATATTCTGCGAGCATGACGGCATTTTACTGATTGATTTTAAAGAACGCAATACAACTTAACAGTACATATTATGCATCTTTATTGCTTAAATTGAGAAACAATATTCGTAAAAAACGTCGAGAAAAATTGACAAGAGGTGTTCGATTATTACACGACAATGCACCCGTTGAATCATCAAATCATCCAATCATCCACCGTACAGTCCGGATATGGCTCCTAGTGACTGTTATTTATTTTTCAATTTAAAGAAAGACCTTAGGGGACGTCGTTTTAAGGACGAGAACGAGTTGCAAGCAGCTGTAAATGAACATTTTGAAGGAAAAACTTCAGATTATTTTTACAAGGGCATTGAATTATTAATCTCACGTTGTGATAAGTGTATTGACATTAGGGGAGATTATATTGAAAAATAAAAATTAATTTATTTTACCAAGTTTCATTTTTCTATATCAGGCCGAGAATTTATGGCGCTTTCCTCGTACTAAACTAAATTTATTCTTACTAGTAAGCTTGCCGTTGACATGTAAATATATAACTTTAGTTTAACAGATTTTACTTTTATTATACTTCTTTTCGTTTATTTATTAACAATTAAGTTCTTTTAGTAGTTCACCTATTCTATCCTAAATAACAAACAATGGTAAAGCTCACATTAATTAAAATTTATTTTAAAACTTGTCTAAGGTAGAGTAACCCATTAAATGTAAAATCGAAATTATTACTGATGTAATATGATCAATTAAAATTGTTATACATCTCTTAAACTTTACTTATTACTTTTACTGAAGCACTCTTTAATACAGCACTTTGTTTTACTTTATTAAATTAAATAATAAATTACATATTTAACAAGAAAACACAAAACTAGTTAAGTTTGGAAATTGATATCTGCATTTAGCTTAGAGTTTGCTACTATCCCGACAGTATCCGAATATACTCGTCAGATGCCGACGGCTAACGTGAAAATTAGTTCACCAGAAAAAGTGAATGGACCAGCCATATAGAACCTTCTAGGGTTTTATTAATCGCAGTCAGCTATGCTTATTCGGATGCTTAGACACCGATTTAATTCTAAAAAGAGGATATACTGGACTATGGTTACTAGGGATGCAGCGTTTAAATGTGTAAACGTTTAGCAGTAAATAAACGTTTAATATAAAAATACACGTTTAAACGTGTATGTGTAAGTGAAAGTATTTTCAACGGAACATCAATATTATACGGCAAACAATAATCTCATTAAAGCTAAAAGGCAACAATTTGCTCTCTCCACGGCTATTTGCCGTTCAACCCGATACGGTACTTGATTAAAATAATAATCCAATCAAACCACGCATCATGAAAAGTAGCGACTTAGTGTACGCAAAAATACTTCACATAAAATACAGTTTATTATATTTAATTTTGTATTTTGCTGAATTTGCTAAAGTGCGTCTGAAATAAGCTGGCGCAAGGACGTAAACAACCATAAGCGATGCTATTGGTCGACGCGGACGTGTTCTCTTTAACGCTTGAGCTACTTTGCCTACATGCGGAAACACGTATATGCAATCGCAGTTCTCGTTAATGTTTATTTAATTTGTTAAATTTATTTTGCAATTGTCCTTTTTATGGTAAACACCTCTTTTAAACTAGGCTTTGTTATGTTTAAATAGCGAGTGACGAGTCTGATTTAATTGTGGTGTAATTTAATTTTCATCAGTACCATTTTCCATTCCATATTACGCTGAAACCGTAAGAGAGAGTTAAGCGCACACGGTACGCAAACGCGCATCATCGTAAATGAAGCTTCAAGGATCAGCTAACTTGCAAGTTTATTTACGTCTTGCGACAGCTTATTTCAGATGCACTTTAGTGCACTTAAACGTGTAAACGTTTAATTTTTGATGGTTTAAACATTTATTGTATTAAACGTTTGTTTCATCCCTAATGGTTACATTTTTAAAGATTAGCTTTCCAAAAGTTTCCAAAAATGTAGACAGATTTAATTAACAGACTTGCGTTACTTTAAATTTATCTGAATTCTATCTTAACTCAGGTAGTGATATGCTTTAAAGTCGAAGGAAAAGCTTATTACTTTTATTAATGCTTACAGTTATTTTATTTTAAGAAAGTTATAACATATTCAAGAAAGAATTTTTATAGAGAAAAAGAAACTTGTGATAAAGGACCCCGCACGTTTCTTATGGAAAATGCCTTTCGCTCAAAGTGACTGAAAATACTATCACTTTGTAGGTATTTTAGCACAGAACAAAAGTGTCCAGGGGCGCTACTCATGAAATGCGATATTTTTTTAGAAAAATCCAAAAAACGTCTTGCAAATCGAAAAATTGTAGCTTGCTGTATGAACGTATTTTGTGTGTATATTTATGTCAATTCATGTAAAACTGTAGTTTCTATAAACTATGTTACACGTTTCTTCATGATTTATAAGTAAGAAGTCGTTAAAAAGTAACTAAAACATTTATATTTGATTCAAACATAAACTCTATTGACGTATTTCAAAGATACTACTTTGACATATGTTTTTTGTATGATATAATAATTAAAGATACATATTAAATCATGTTTAATTTTCATTTTTTTTATTATAAACGTAAATAACATAAAAAGTTTCTAAGACTTAATATTTTAGGAAGGAGTTGTTGTTATTTTGTTATTGTTTGTTATTTTTTGCTTCTGTAAATAATCTTTTGGAATGTAAATAAACGTTCATTTGAATAACGTTAACAAAACCATTGCAATAGGCTTCATCTTTTTTCACAGCAGGTGAATATTTATTCAATCAGTTAAGGGCTCTTTATTTTACAAAATATTTAGTTTTTTAGTGATTAGTTGTACGTCTTAAAAAATCATGGCCCAAAGAAATCGCCGGATACCATGCTTCATTTGTGATAACGCATTGATACCTCGTGCCATGGTCTGACTATCAGGAGAAGAAAACGCCGCCAAACAAGAAATAGCACTAGCTAGACGTGCTGCAAACGGCCGACCTGAGGAAAATATAACTCCCGAAACTCGCGTGTGCAATAATTACAACATTTTAATAACGCGCGAAATAGACATAATGCAAAACGATCCTGATTGTCTGAGATTAAATGTACTATCGCAAACTAACAAACGCAGTTGCTTGGTGTGCAATGCAGAAGGTGATATCCACGACCTTACGCTTGCATGTCGGATCGATATTTTTGTAAAGCGCAACATATACGTCCCTAGGAGAGCTGTATCTTGCAATGAGCATTTGAGTGATTCGGGCTTGATTTTACCAAACCTGGTGGATGGCCTAAGGTATGTCAACAGACCAGTCGTGTTGCCAGGCAAAGAGATCGCAAGATTTTTTCAAGGACTTCGAGAAAAATTGAATGACACTGAAGAGAACTTCACGGACACTCAATTCGCAATTGTTTCTCTCATTACTAAGGAGCAGTTCAACGACCTTTACGGATATTGCGATCCAGTTCCAGTTGGAGATTGTTTGCGTTATGTGTCAAAGAACGATTTATTATGTCTACTGTGCAAACTGAGGCATGGACTTAGTGACGAATTCTTAAGTATCGTGTTCAAATACTCTTCAAGACAAGCTACAAGCCTCGCAGTTTCTTTGGCGAAACGATCACTTGCTATGCGATTCGTTAACGAAAATATAGGATTCCAATTGATCACACGGGAAGACTATATACAACAACACGTGAATGATTTTTCAAATCATTTATACAATAATGAACCAAGAATTCCAAAGGCTATTGTTTACAATGATTGCACTTATCTTAATATTGAAAAGAGTTCTTGCTTCAAAGTATTGCGTCAGTCATACAGCGTCCATAAAGGAAGACATTTGTCGCCACATATAGCAGCCACAACCTTTCATTACAATATTGAAATACTTCACTCTTGAAACAATCGGATTAATATATCAAACCAAAAAAGAGATGTTATTTGCAATCGAAAATGGTTTGATTGCTTTTTAACGCCTTCTTAATAATAAATCATGAAGAAACATGTAACATAGTTTATAGAAACTACAGTTTTACATGAATTGACATAAATATACACACAAAATACGTTCATACAGCAAGCTACAATTTTTCGATTTGCAAAAGGTTTTTTGGATTTTTCTAAAAATATATCGCATTTCATGAGTAGCGCCCATGGACACTTTTGTTCTGTGCTAAAATACCTACAAAGTGATAATATTTTCAGTCACTTTGAGCGAAAGGCATTTTCCATAAGAAACGTGCGGGGTCCTTTGTTAAATGTTGCAAATGTTTTGATTTTCAAAAGTGTATCATTTGAATATGATAAATTAACAAAATCCAATTTAAAAAAAACGGGATCAATCGTTGATATAAAAATAATTTGAAAATTATTATATCTACGTATGAAATAAAACAAAAGAATAAGATTTTTCAAAGACTTGTTAAACTGTACTAATGTGTGTAATGTTTAGCTTATATAATCTGTCAAATAACAGCTTTAGTACTTTTTTCTTTTTGACGTTTCTTGTTTTTTAGAAAGGGACGATAATGCAGCACTTCGTGGTCTTCCAGCTAGTCTTTATATTATAGGTACGTTTGCCACGTTAGTTGTAGCAGAAGTACTTAGCAGAACGTCTACTTAAAGCAAACGAAAATAATTTTAATTGCTCAGAATTTCTTTAGATCTGTTTTTCAAGGTTATGGGTTATTTTTGTGTGGTGGTTGGCAGTTGATAGGAAAACGAAGAAAATGTAATGCTTTGTTCACAGTTATAAAATATACAAGTTACACCATAAAAATTCCACTTATTATATGAATTTGCAGAGTACACCATTTCCATGTAACTAATCAGTCCCTTTAATGGAGGGGTTCAGATTTTTTTTGGACCAAATTAAATAAAAGCTATATATTGAAATGGGTAACTAATATTTTTTTAATTGTACACAAAGCATACTTATAATTTGTGCCATTTTTTTTATTACAATTTGTTTTATTTTTATGTTTTCTTTTAATTGTTAAATGTAAAGAATAACTATGAGTAAGTTTTATAAATGAATGATGAAGAAACTGCTGAAGTTTAAAATACAAATATTAGTTTGTAAGAGATGACTCACCGAGATTTGTCAAAGCAATCTGAGATGTAAGTATTAAGCTTCATAAAGGTGACTTTAAAAATACATACCAGACAAATATGTGATGTTTGTTAGCTTAAAGCTAAATGAATATAATGCACGGTGTCCATAAAATATAGGAAAAAAATAGTTTGCTTAAAAAATTTACACTTGGGAACATCATATTTGAGTTTGTTGTAATTTGTAAAACCCAAGTTCATAGGCGCCCGGAGGGGAGCAAGGAGGGGCGCTTGCCCATCCCTGGAAGTTGAACAATTTGAATTTTATTGAAAATTTTGTATAATATGCCGTTTTTTTCTAGGCTTGCCCCCCCCTCTAGCATTCCGTTCATTCCAGGCTTGCCCCCCTTGGACAATTTTCTGCGGACGCCTATGCCCAAGTTTGAAACTTTCATTAAATCTAGCCAACTAGATAATATTAGTCTATATTTTATGTATACAGTGTACTATTGGTTTCATAATGATGTAGGACAGCAACGCTAATATGATACTACGAGGGTGGTTTGATAAGTCGGTGACTTTTTGAATAAAAGATATTTATTTCAGCAAATGAGCGTTTTATTTCTCAACATAGTCTCCTTTTACCTCGATGCATTTAGTCCAGCGTTTTTCCAATTTTTTTATTCCTTTCAAATAATAGGTTTTCTCAAGGCCCTCAAATAGGCGGTTGTTTCAGTGATGACCTCTTCATTCGACCCAAATCTCTTACCACCCAGCCATTTCTTCAGGTTTGGAAACAGGAAATAGTCACAGGGGGCTAAATCTGGAGAATATGCTGGATGGGGTAGCAGTTCGTAGCCCAATTTATGAATTTTTGCCATGGTGACTACACACGTGTGCACCTGTGCATTGTCTTGATGGAACAGCACTTTTTTCTTCGCCAAATGCGGTCGTTTCTGCTTCAAATCAATATCGAATCTGTCTAAAAGCTCTGAATAATATTCGCCGGTGATCGTTTTACCCTTTTTAAGGTAATCGATGTGAATGACACCACGTGCATCCCAAAAAACTGTGGCCATGACCTTGTTGACCGACAGACCCACCTTGGCCTTCTTTCCCCATCGCGCAGATAGCTTTTTCATGTCCAAATATTCATGTAAAATGTGATGTACCCGCTCAGTTGAGATGCCTACAGCTTCAGCCACCTCACGCACTTTCCTTCTCTGATCGTCTAAGATCATTCCATGGATTTTATCGACAATTTCTGGAGTGACGACTTCTTTTGGGCGACCTGGCGACCGGCGTCACTTGTGCTGGTACGACCACAACGGAACTCAGTAAAGCACTTCTTAACCATTGAAATTGATGGCGCAGAGTCCCCATAGTATTTATCAAGCCTTTCCATGGTTTCGGTGATAGGTTTTTTACGCAAAAAATAATGCTTAATCAGCATACGAAATTCACTTTTTTCCATTTTTGTTAAAATTCACGAGGTTGTTTGCTTTCAATGGCTGTCATTCATAGATGGCAGTTGACGGGAGCAGTGTTGCTTTTAAACTTACTGCGCGGAAAATTCAAAAAGTCACTGACTTATCAAACCACCCTTTTTTTTTGTATTATTTTATCCTATGCATTTAGACTAAAAAAGAAGAATAAAATATTATCATATTAGCCTTGCTGTCCTAGATCACTATGAATCAATGGTACATGCTGGGTTTCAAAAGTTACTATGCAATAAAGTACTACATACCACATTGCAATTCTTCCTAACCAATCTTGAAGTGATTACTACCACGATGTTTCTAACAAGAATAATATTGTTGATTTTTGCAACAGAGTTGTGTTATGTACTTACTTTCTCTACTAATTGCAAGTAAATCGGTATCAAGGTTAGTTAATGCTTGTTAAGATTTTTTGTAAGAGAAGTCAACCATGTTCTTTTAGATGATGATCAAATTCTACAGGTTTTCTTAATCAGTTACATTCAACATGTGTATACAGGGTGGCCAGCGAACATGGAAACTTTGAAAACCGGTAATTTGCAAAACCGGAAAAGAACCTTGAATTAGTGATCAAAGTCGGGAATCATTTTCATGAAAAAATTAAAAAAGGAAATTAATTTTAATAGTATGTATTTTCAAAAATAATTAATATTCTACGTTATCTTTTTTTTCTTTTTTGTCTCCAAAAGAGATTTAGTTGAATACTGGAAAAAGGTAACATTTTATTTTTTAAAGTTGATGTCATTGTTGAACAGCTGTTCTGAAAATGTCAAACTTATTTACGCAAAGGCAGCCGATAGGCTTTATATGATATTTCGGCCCCCTCATAACTCTTCATTGCAGTACATTCTGAAAAATCCTTTTTGATCCCTTGTAGGGAATGAATTAGCTTGAATTATGTAGATGGAGACACCAAATTCGATCTAGAGTTTTTCATAGTTATATCGTAAATAGGTTTGACGTTTTAAGAATAGCTGTTCAACAGTGATATTAACTTTAAAAAATAAAATGTTACTGTTTTCCAGCATTTTTTCGAAATGCAAATTGCATGTCCAAATGGTTTCATTTGGACACGCAAATACTTTATACTATTTTTTTCTATTTGCGTTATTTTGTAACCATTAAAAAAATAACTTGGTTAATTAGAAATTAGGAAATGGCTTCAGTTGGACACGCAAATATAAAAAAATAGTATAAAGTATTCGTTTCATAAGACGTTTTAGCGCATTTGTCATTGGACGCGTTCGCTATGAAACTAATACATTAATATACTATTTTTTAGTTCAATTAAACTGATCCATTTTTGATCGTTATTTGGTTATTTAGGCTACTCCGGCAATAAAAATCGGCTTCAAGTGAAATTTTATGTCCCGTTATTATTAATTCTAAACTAATAATTTGATCATCAATATGTGTATGGGTAAATTATTGAAGGAAGAAACCGGGAAAAACCATATTTTATGGCTTGGAAAACCAGGGAAAAAACCTTGAATTTAAAAGTACCACTCTTGCTGGCCACTCTGGTACACTACGTAATAATAATAACATAATAATACGTATAATTTAATACGTATTCATGACTAATTATTAATTGTAAAAGGTCTTACAAAAATATAGTTTAAGTAACTTTGAGCCAAGTTTTGTTTGTGTCATGAAGTTCCTGATGGATAAGTTTGCTGTGATTATTTTAATGCATTTTAAAAATGTACAGAGTCAACTTTAGAATTTTTGTACACACAGCATGAAAATTATTTATTTGTGCATATCTAAGTATATCTACTCTAATTATTTGACAGCAAATATTTTCCAGAGTACTATAAAGGGAAAAAAATAGCAATCAAATGATGTCTTTGAATACAGATTGCCTTTGGTTGGAACGGAAGAATTAGCACAAAAAAATCAGAATGCATTTAACCCATTCAACTTTACAAAATTATTTTGACATACTTAGCAAATATTCTCTTCATGTCAATCTGTTTCAAGTTATAATTGATTTTGAAAAAGACCAAGTTTTGTTAATTTTTATTAGTCCTTCTGGTTACAATCAAAGTTAATTTGTAATTTTTTCTTTGCAGTACTCTGAAATATCTTTACTGTAAAAAAAAGGTTTGACAAAAATAACGTAAAACGAGATCGCGCATGAAGTGATTCTGCACCTTGTATCTTACATCTCATTGTTAAAAATGTGAAAAGCAATCAAGAGAACTAAAGCTGGCTCTGTAATATAATTTGAATATAAAAGTATTCTTTATGTACAATTAAGTATAATGTGAAACATAATAAAAATGTTTGAGAATATACTAATTTGTGTTTTACTAATATTAAACGTGGTTCTGATCTTGAATATAGAAGTAGATAGCTTGAGTAAATGTTAACTGCAACAGAGCGAATCATGCACGTGAGTGTGCATTGAATTGCTCGCTTATTATTGATATGCTTAAAATAGGTAGATTTGTAGAAAAATACAAAAATATAAAATATCTGCCGGCAGCACGGCAGGGTGATTATAGTGGATGATATCGCTTAACAGAGTTAAGTCGAGTTTGCTTTGGAAAGTACTCGAATGGGTAAACCACGAACGCAGTGTGCTTGCCTACATGGCTCCACTGCCTCGTCTCACACCCACATATCGGCACCGAAAGGTATAAGGGGTTAAAGAATATGTATGTATGTATAAAAACACAAAATTTGTTTTAAGCATACATTTAAATAGCCAAATGTTTTTGCATTTATGAATTTAAGCTAATGCATTGCGAGTAAGATTTTGTAAATGCTTTAGATACATGATTCACTGAGCTTTTATCAATATGGAACTGCTTGTATAGTCAAGACTCAAAAAGTAGTTATTAAATGTACTGCTTGTCACTCAAAATGCGACATGCAGTAATTGATGATGAAAATTTAATTTTGCTGTCGGTAAAGAATCTACGGGGATAGATCGGAATGTTTCTAGAATGAACCACAAGATGACGTTATGCTCACGTGCTGATCACTTGTTTTGAAAGCGCCATTGTTCGTACTACAGTTGTCAAATTTTCAAACGGATTGGATATAAACACGTTACTATCGATTCAAGTAAACAATTTTAGCATTTTCTTAACTAGGAATAAAAACGAATTCCGTGCAGTAATAAAATATTTCTTTTTTAAAGGCTTAAATGCTAAACAAATAAAAAAGGAGTTAGATGAAGTTCGTGGTGAGTCTTTGCCTACATATGCAACAGTTGCAAACTGGGTTGCAGAATTTAAACGCGGTAGAACAAGCATAGAGGATGCACCACGTTCTGGCAGACCAAAAACAGCTACCGATGAAGAAACAATTGAAAAAGTCCATGAAATCGTGATGAAGGATCGCCGAATAAAGTTGAGAGGGATAGCAGAGAAAGTAAGCATTTCATACGACCGTATACATTGCATCTTACATCAACATTTGGACATGAGAAAACTTAGTGCTAGGTGCCGCGTCTGCTGACAATCGAACAAACTCGAATTCGAATGACCATTTCTCAGCACTGTCTAGGCATGTTCAAACGTAATGAAAAAGATTTTTTGCGATGTTTTATAACTGTTGACGAAACGAGGATTTACCACTACACTCCGGAGACCAAGGAGCAGTCAAAGCAATGGACAAAACGTGGTGAGCCAACTTCAAAGAAGGCAAATACGATTCCGTCTGCTGGGAAAGTCATGGCTACCGTATTTTGGGATTCCCGATGAATAACTTTTTACTGATTACTTGCAACACGGGAGGACAATAACGGGCGAGCATTATGCGTCGTTATTAGACAGACGACTGAACAAAGAAATCAAAGCTAAAAGGCCTCATTTGGCAAAGAAAGTGGTCTTGCACCACTAGGATAACGCCGTAGCCCACATGTCTGTAATTGCGATGGCGAAACTGCACAAACTACGATTTCAGTTAATTGAACATGCACCCTATTCGCCAGACTTGGCTCCGTCGGATTTCTTCTTGTTCCCAAATCTCGAGAATTAGTTGACTGGAAAGAAATTTTCATCGAATACTGAAATCATCGAAGCTGTAAATAGATATTTTTGAAGGTTTAGATAGTTCTTATTTTTGTGAACGGTTGAAGGGTCTTGAAAAGTGTTGTATTAAATGTGCAGAGCTGAAAGGAGACTATGTAGAAAAATAAATTCGATTTTCTCCAAAAAGTTGTTTTTTCCGTCTTGTTTTAGAAATTTTTCGATCTTTCCTCGTAAATAATCATTTTTTTATTCAACATCTACACTAAAAGGGAACCAACAGGTTAGGTCATATGTCCCTATCTAACATGCAACATAATTACAAACATTCATAGTTGAGATGGCCGAACTTTTCAATTTAGACAAATCCTATCGTCCTAAATGGAACTCTGCCAACGTCCCTTTAAATAATCATTACTTCCAAAAGTAAACTATAGAGAGGCGGAACACCTGCCATTTTTCGGAATGGTAAGTCCTTAAGTTTATGTCACTGAAACAACCAAGTACATGCAGATTTTTATTTGTTAGTCAGTGGAGTACAAAACTAAAAAGAAATTTCTTGTTTAGTACTCACTGATATTTTTTATGTGATTACAGTTTTTAAATATTTTTAAACTACATTTGAGACCAAATGTTTCAAATAGTAATCATTAATCTACAGTCATGTACTGATATAACAGAATTTATAAGAACCTTAAGGGACTAACAATTTCAACAAACATATATAACTGGTTGCCTGGATTTTTAGGCCTTTTTGCAGTGAGTTTTTTTTACTATTACTAAAATTGATTTGGAAAATCTAAAAATTGTAATTGATACTACATTTATGTATGCATGTTTGTACATGGTAGTTTTCCAATAAACCTTTTGAAACCACAAAAAAAAATAAACAAATTTTGAAAAATTATTTGATCTAACAGAAATTTCCTCATATACAGTACTAAAGCAACTTAAGGGAATAAAAGCTGTTGCTTCATTTATTTTTTAAATGTTTGTAGATCTCAAAATATCCGTTTAAAAAATTACAGGTTTCTGTGTTTATGGTGTGGTTATTGGAGTGAAGAAGAAGTTTGCATAAAGTTCAGTCATATTCTGTTAGATATGGCAGAACACCTGGAGTGGAAGACGTTATTGTATTAATAATATTACATAGTACCACAGTGGTAGGACTCATAATAGGAGTATAATATTACAGCTACATATAAAAATTCATCTTGTTGCGACTTTGCCTGAATTATATGAATTACTCATTAACAAGCGTTCATCGAAAGGGTCTGTGAAGCTTGGTTTGTACTATAAGCGCTCTCTAGAATATTTCTTATAGAAGTAGTTTTTACATTTAGAGTTGGAGAACTAAAAATGGATTGTTGTAAGAAAATTATAAAATTGATATGGTATTTACTAAATCATATTATGTATTTACATACTTACAATACCTAGTAATATGTACCTATATCATAAAAAATAAAACAATTATTATGAACAATTATTAAAAGATGATTTAATAATAATAATAAAACCAATAACAATTTTTTTTACGATAAACGGTACCCATAACTGTGCAATAGAGTCAGTGTGTGAGTTTGAACCCATTATTGAATATCAAATAATTGGGCTGTATTGGACCTGATAATGAGGCATTCGATTATTCCAAAGCAACAATTTTTTGTAATGATTATGATACAACAAACGTATAATCTTAATCTTAATTCAAAATTTGAAAAATTTCCTACACCTTAGAAAAGTGTGTATACTACTATAGTTCAACCAAACAAGCAAGAAATGAGTCATCTTCGTAATCACACCGGAATAAAGAAATACGACTCAAGGAGGGTTAAGAGTGCAGATTTCACGTTGCTAAGAATTCAGTGACGTACGCTAGAACCAACAGATCTTCATTGCTTCATTTACATTTATTTTTAATTAAAAAAAGGTTTGTTCCGCTTATGAATGTTTCTAGCTCATTTATTGTTTATTTTATCATTTAGATTACAGCGTGACCTTCGCGTAATTCCAGATGCATTTTACATTTTCACCCATGTGTTTGTGATGACTCATTTCTTGCTTGTTTGGTTGAAGTGTAGTAATGAAAGCAGCTGCTTCAGAATTCCAATTGAAATTTACACCATTGTCAAATAATCAAAACAAAACATGATTCTTTGTACGTGACATAATGAAGGTCAGGATTATTACATTCAAACCGGCTACACATGGAGCGTTTGCTAACGCGCGTTTACCAACGCGCTTTTGCGACTACATAGGATTACAATAGACGGGTATACATGCTAAAGCGCGCTTTTATGTGAGGAGTCACAAAAGCGCGCCTTAGCATGTATGTCGTCCCTAACCCTATGTAGTCGATAGCGCGCGTTAGAAAACGCTCCAAGTGTACAGGGTCTAAAGATAATCGGTACAGTAAACTTTAACATTTTTAAATTTAATATTGAAAGGAGTGTCACCAATTCAGCAGACGAAATGTGTGTAAGTAGTGCAGGGCTCCCACTTGTCCTAAAATTCCTAAAATAATGACTAACTAAAAAAAATCCTAAAAACCTAAGAAATTTTCGAAAATACCTAAGAATTGATTTTTTTATTGTAATTTCATAAATACCCCTGCCACACACTAATAACTTTTATTTCATGCTGTGTCATATTATCCGTGTTTATGTTAGCGATTACAGTTCTGAAAATGCAGTTTTACGGTCTAATATGACTGTAAAGAATTTTTCCGGATTTAAATAAAATAAACTGATAAACTTAATAGGCCAGTAAAATAGAATCCGTTGGTGTTAATAAATGTTGGAAAGCGGGAGATCGTTTCTATCGCTTTATTTGACGTCAAATATAAGTATCCTAGGTTTGCACGGTCCCTCGACGCGAGCTTACCTGAGGACATCAAAAGAACCACGAAATCTTCGGATCTTTTTTAGTTTTTTGCTTATAACTTTAAAGCAGTGCTTCCCAACGAAAACTTCACTATTACAAGAATTAAAGAGCATTAAATTCTGCGTCGGATGAGTATCCAACACTTTGAATTCGGTTCAGTGGTGTGGTCGAAAAACGACAATTTTACAAATTTTTGATTTTCCGTCAGATCGGACGCCCAGAGGCTTTCCGTATAAAAAAAGCGGTTGGACTCATTCTGATTGTTAATATAAGTCGAGAAATACCTAAGCTCTGATATTGTAGAGGTTGCCGGATTAAGCTAATGGCCATTTCTTTGTCATCCCCCATCACAGCAATTGGGATCAATCCATATGAAGAGCTGCAGTACTGGTCACTCGATCATTTCGAAAAAAGATTTTTTTGTGTGTTACTACATCTAAGTATTGGTAGATCAAAACCACTGTTATTTTGTTTTTATTCCTTTTGATTGAAATATGGCAGCCATATTTGTTTCGTGGTGTACCCAGTTTTTTGATGTAAACGTAAATCTTGATATTACGTATCATAACAAAAACTTAAAAAGCCCATAAATACCAAAATAATACAGTTTTAGAGTTAAAATACTTTATACATAAACTACCTCTAACTGTGTACTTTTAAAAAGAAAATCAACCCTAAGACTTCATCTGGATATATGAAATATGCTCCCCTAAAAAGGGGAAATTTTTGTAAAAACGTTGTTAAACTTCGGAGTTAAATTGCACCCATAAGTAAGCGTCCTACGAAAACTATGTTTAGATTAAAAGATGTAATCCGACATGTGAGCTATACAATGGTTTTTACTGCTTGTCTCTAGGACCACCCCTTCTTGAGATATCAAGATTTACGTTTACATCAAAAAACTGCAAGAAACGTTGTGCACCACGAAAAAAATGTGGCTGCCATATTTCAATCAAAATGAATAAAAATAAAATAACAGCGGTTTTGATCTACCAATACATAGATGTGATAATACACAAAAAATCTTTTTTTCGAAATGATCGCGCGACCAGTACTGCAGCACTTCATATGGATTGATCCCAATTGCTGTGATGGGGGATGACAAAGAAATGGCCATTAGCTGAATCCGGCAACCTCTACAATATCAAAGCTTAGGTATTTCTCGACTTATATTAACACTCAGAATGAGTCCAACGGCTTTTTTTATACTGAAAGCCTCTGGTCGTCCGGTCTGACGGAAAATCGAAAATTTGTAAAATTGTCGTTTTTCGACCGTCGATTTCGACCATACCACTGAAACCAATTTAAAGTGTTGGATACTCATCCGACGCAGAATTTTAATGCTCTTTAATTCTTGTAATAGTAAAGTTCTCCTTCGAAAGCACTGCGTTGAAGTTATAAGCGAAAACTAAAAAAGGTCCGAAGATTTCGTATTTCTTTTGATGCCCTCAGGTAAGCTCGGGTCGAGGGACCGTGCAAACCTAGGATACTTATATTTGACGTCAACTGAAGCGATCTCCCGCTTCCAACATTTATTTCCACCAACGGTCCCAATCGGGTCTAATTTTACTGGCCTATAAATCAACTGAACAAATATTTAGTATTCAGTTACCATGGACACTCGTTCTTCATGGATATGCATATTTTAAATTCGGAAATTTATTTTATATAATTTTTTTAATTAAACCAATAATCCAATAATTCTAGAATAAAATAAAACACATTAAGGGCCGGTATTATAAAACTTTTTACTTCCTAGATAAAATTTACTCTCAAAGTAAATTTTATCTAGGAAGTAAAAAGTTTTATAATACCGGCCCTAAGCCAAACATCCTGGAAATGTTCTTACAGTCTCGTTTCGATGTTCCGGACTTGGCTCCTTCGTCGCCTTGTCCGTAACACCCTACTCGACTGTAAAATGGCATTTCCAGGACATAACGTTAATAACTATTTCTAATGAGAGTATGTGCTGGTAAAAAGTTTCTTTGGGTGAATTTTCATGTGTGAGCAAAGGATAGATGGTTGATAGCAATTAGTTTGAGAAAGATAAATACATATTTATCGCCTGCTTAGAAAAGTCTTGCAATAAATAATTTTTTTTATAATGTTGATGCTAGGTAATTTTGTTTAAATAATTAACATTTGTAAGAAACATTTCAGGTTAGAGGGAAAAGTAGTACATACAGTTTTATACATAATATTAAATTTTCAGTTATGTCAAAATGACAAATGTCTAGTATTTTTAGGATTTTTTTACTTAGCATGTTACTATATAATAATATTACTATATTGTAAAGATTCGCAAGTATGCAAATACTAGCTCTCTTTCTCAGATTGCTATTCATATTTGCTATATTTCCTTTGCTCACACTTCAATATTCAAACCCAAAACCACATTTTACTAACACTGTATGAACAATTACAAGAGAGTCGCAAACTTTATTTATTTATTTTTGTTTATTTATTCCTTATTTTTATATAAAATGGAATTTAATTTTTGTTTATTGCATATAAGCAGCCAAAAAAAATGGAAACGCCAATCTGGTCGTCGCTTTTCTATAATTTTACCTACTGTAAGTGTCGGTTGCGTCTTACGAATTATTTATATGTCATAGAAATTTCTATAATAGTTTACTAAGCACTTCTTAATCGCCTTTTCAATTACTTAAAAAATTACTTAGCGTCCTAAAAAATACCTAAATTTTTGATTTAAAAAATCCTAAATTCCTAAAAAAAAACAACAATATATGAGAGTGGGAGCCCTGGTAGTGTAAAACTAAACAAAAATACTGTTTTTGAAACGAAAAATTATACATGTTCCTGTTAAGTTATGTTCCAGAAAAGATTAATTCTAAATTTGAAATAATGCCTCACATGCAATTACTAGGTAGATTTCTAACACACTAGCTAATGTTGTAGTTACCAGAAGCTACATTACTTTTTACTGCATCTAACTACATTTACAAATGATTTGTGAAGAATAATGCATATGTTTTCTCCATTTTAAAGTTTTACTTTATCTAAACCTCAAATGCTGCCATTAAAATTAACCTTGACCGCCCAAACAGTCTGAGAATACAAGGTCGCACGTGTCGGTAGAACATATTTGCGAGAGTGCACCACTGGTTATTATTATACTGGGATATGACTACCCTACCACACACAAACAAAGGAGAGGTGCTGGAAACCTGAACTGGTATTTAGGAAGATCAAGGTATGGGAAAATCATAAAACCCTAGTTTGAGATAAACAAGTTACAATGAGAAATATAAACCTGTAATGGTAAACAAAACAATACTGTACGACCTGTATAAGGAATTCAATGTAATTATAATAACAAAAATATTAAATCTTTAAATCATATAACTTCATTGTCGATGCCTAAAACTCGCCTTTATCTGAAGAAAAGTGAAGATCATAAGATGTTCGTTTTAGATCAATTTGCAGCCTAAAGATATCGTTGTTGGGGACCATTTACCACATCGTTAGAACCTATCACAAAGCTGCATAAATCTAGAAAAAATTTGAAGTCACTGTACTGGAAATATTAAATATTAAAAAAAATGTAAACATTAATATCAAACTACTATTTTTTTAATCACCTTGTATACGCTAGGTTAATTTTAATGGCATCATTTGAGGTTTTAAGTGAAGCAGAACTTTTTTAAAAAGCGACTTTTTTTTCGAAAAACCATTAATAAAAACGTTTCCCATCTGGCAAGAGAATTTACAAACACGCTTATATATAGCCTCGATTTTGGATTTAACGTGATACCCTAGACCAGTGATTTCCAAAGTGCGATCTGCGGACAAGCGTTGAAGTTCGTAACAAGTTTTAGGGGGGGGGGGTTGCGAACAACACAAAAATTATGTTGTAAGTAATAATATTTTTGTTAAATTCTGTTTTTTCGTATTAGAAGTTATTGTAAAGTCTTTATCAAATTAATACCAAACCAATTAATTAAGCTACAATCATATTTAAAAATTATTTTTAGAGCATTTTCACAATTTGAGAGAAGCTATTAAATTTATAGTTTTAAGTGATTTTTTTTAATTTTTAGGGACCCTTGAGTTTAAAAGTTTGGGAATCACTGTTCTAGAAACTTAATATATTTGATGCTAGGAATCCATGGTTGACTGGTGTTAATTATCTTCAAGGATGATTTAGCAAACCCAAACGATTGTAAGCAAGATTAACAAAAATTCTTGATACATAATAGTATATTATTTAATAAGGGCTTAATTGAGTGGTTTGGAGCCCACAGAGTCACTTAGAGCCTGAGGCGAAAGCCGGAGATGCTAAGACGATAAAGGGCTCTAACTCACTAATTAAGCCCGAAATGCACACGTTAGTTTGTCATATATTATATGCTATCAGGGCCGTAGCTAGAACAGGGCAAGCGGGGCTCGTGCCCACGGCGCAAAGTATAACACACTGAGGCACCCTGGTGTTGCTAGGTTGCACGCAGTTACACGTATTCGCCTATAGGCAAATTCATTCGTGCGCCGCAGTGACGGCAGCCAACCGCGGTGCTAGTTCTGATGGTGTATAGTGTACACATTCTTCCAGATATACATATACGTACCGCCAACGCGGCATGAGTCGAATTCGCCTAGTGTACGTGAGATCTAACACACAGAAAATGTTGACGTTGGTGTTTGTTGGCCAGTGTTAGCTAGTAAACGCAGCTCGACTCTCAGCGTGCGGAACTTGCATAGACATTGGATAATGTCGGGCATCATCGGCCGACTCAAGTAGAGCTGAAAGTATTGAGACCGCTCGACTCTAGCGCGCCGAGGCCCGAGAATAAAGTTGCGTCAAGAGGCAATACAAGTTTGTTCGCATCAGTAATATATCTTTAAAAGTTCAAGTTTGTAGGATATATTTTCTATTTAAATTATTTTTATGTTATTTAATTTTCTCTTACAATTAACATGTATACGAGAAAGTTACTAATGAGTGTTACTATATCTATATATGTATGTACTTATTATGTGTTGTTAAAATATTCTTCTTAATTTTGTAAACTACTACTTATTTTTTGTTTGAAATACAATTTAATTTTAAACAATTGAATAATTTTATTTTACCAATACAAATAATATAATTTACATTTTAAATAAACGTATTCGAAAATTGAGGGAGGGGGCGCAAAAAATGTCCCTTGTCCACGGCGCCAAATTTGCTAGCTACGGCCCCATATGCTATATATAACTTACTCTCAGTAGTTCATATACTTACTGTAGTATACTATATACTAATTACTTAGATAATTTTTATCTCGTAGCCAACACATTCATATTACAGCCTAATAATGCGATTTTTTAAAATTTAAACATTTTAAGCGGAGATTTTTTTTTATAAAGAGTAGGCCGAACGAGTCAATTGTAAATTTTATTTCTTCCACGATATGTTCACTTGATCTCTGAGAAATATTAGCTGTTTGCGTTCAACTGGGAGTCAGTTAAAAATCTGTAAAATACACGTATTTTCGGTACCGTGTTATTTTTCGGGGGTTATTGATTGTGTGAATTTATATTTTTGCACAAAAACTTCTATCTTTTAGCTTTGAAATACCATCTTGAACGTGTAGATATCTTTAATATCTACACTAATAATCTATGAAAGAATCTAACCTACATTTTTACTTACTAACTACTATTAAAATGAGTTCGTGGTAATTTAAAAAGGGTGAACTAATTCTTAGAACTATTTTCTAGTAGTATTCTATGAAAGAATTTAACCTACATTTTTACCCACTATTATTTATTAAGTAGCACTAAAGGCCTAGTAGGCCCATGGCTTGTTTCACTGTTTTTTTCCACTCTTTTTTGTCACTAGTCTTCTCATGCCAGTTTTTGATACCGCACTGTTCTACATCTTCCATTACTTCCTTTTTCCATCTTGATCTCGGTCTTCCTTTTCTTCTTCTTCCTCCTATACTACTTTCCATTAGTTTTTTTGGGGTCCTACTGTTATGCATCCTAGTTACGTGTCCTAGCCAACTCAGTCTTTGCCCTTTCACTATAGCTATTATATCTGTATCGTTGTATAGCTCCTGTAGTTCTTTATTGGTTCTTCTTTCCCACATATCCCTTGCTTTCTTTCCTCCATACACCTTCCTGAGCACTTTCCTCTCCCATATTTTTAACATTTTGCATTCAGTCGTTCCTATTGTCCAAACCTCACTAGCATATGTTGCGATTGGCCTTATAATGGTTTTGTATATTTTTATTTTTAGCCTTCTTGATAAGTTTTTGTTGTACATATAGTTATTAAATGCCCGTAGACACCTATTTCCTGCCATAATTCTTCTCTGGATTTCTTTTCTTGTGTCAGGTGTTCTGTAAAACTCTGTTCCTAGATATATAAATCTGTCCACCTCTTCGAAGCTGTATATCCGCCCTTTGTTCGTTGTTATAGTTAGCCTGTTGGTGTTGTTGAACTCTTGCTCTGTCCATGTCATGTATTTGGTTTTCTTTTCATTTATACTTAGTCCAATTGTCTGTGCTGCTTCTTCTAGTTTTAGAATTGTGGTTTTCAGTTCTTCTTTGCTTCTCGCTAATATTGTTAGGTCATCTGCAAACGCTAGACATTGGTTTTACATTTACCCACTATAACTACTATTAAAATGAATTCGTGGAAATTTAAAAAGGGGATAAATTTCTTGGAACGATTTTATAGTAGTACTATTACCTAAAATTTGACCTACATTTTTACTTACCAACTATAGTGGAGGAGCGTTAAAAAGCGGAAAAAAAAGATCGTTATCTCGGATAATTATAACTTAAAAAGAATTATAACCCGTTAAAATTACTCGGATTTTCATGATTCTTTTTTTAAATCTTGTAAATATAAAATACTAAAACCCTTATAAATTATAAATTGACGCTCAGATCGGGAAATGCGATGAAACTCGAAAAACCTAAAAATTCTCCCAGTAGTCCAGTACTGGTTGCTCGATCATCTCAGAACAGGATAATTTTTTTGTGTTATCACACCTATGTCTTGGTAGTTCGAAACTAATTTATTTTTGTTACTTTTGGTTTAAATAAGGCAGCCATAGTTTTTTCATATATTTCTTAGAAAAACGTGTGTCAAGAGATTTGGTTCCAACAGACAAAATTGCGACAAACTAAATGCCGCAACAATTATGGTTTTTCTTCTACCGTCTTTCTTACTAAACTATCAAAGTGTAAAACTACATTTACAAATGATTTTTGAAGAATAAATAATGCATATGTTTTCTCCACTTTTCTCCATTTTCAAGAGCATTTTCCTTGCAACGAATGCATCCCCATACAGTTGACATAAGCATACAATTATTGCATTTCATCAATTTAGATTCTTTAATCTTGTAATATTCGACTGATTTTGATCTTCTCTTTTTTTGCACTACGCCCCCTTTAAGGGGATAAGATTTGGTTACTTCATCATCTACTCAATTGACAAATTAATCACATAATAAAATCATTGGGCCTACATAATGATAATAATCGCCCCCTCCCTCCAGCACAAGCTTATAGCTTCTGGGGCCTTGGTTTAGGTTATGGGTTGTAGTAGTTATTATTATTATACATTTTTAAAAACTACATTTATTGGTTGTTTCAATGCTAAGAAATATAATTGTTAATTAACTAAAATTAAGAAATATAAATAATGCACAAGTAAGCATGCAATATGATTTACTATTATAACAAAAAATGAAGTGTACTATAGACAGAATTAAAAAATCGTTCTTTGCAGTTGCATATAAATATGGATGGTGCCTGGAACATTTTATGGATCTCTTCATTTGCGAGTTCACCTGCAACTATTTTCTCAACTGTTCTTGCGCCGTGCTAGGTGTTTCTAAATACATTCTGTTGACTAACTGTCTTGCTGGTTAATTAAATTATTTGGAAGGTGTTCTATTAAAGTGTGTCCCTCTGATGTGTCAGAATTAGGAAAGCTATCGGTAAGCAACCTGTCATTTCTTATATCCATTTTTGATTTTTCTCTTTGTTCTTTCTTGTATTTTATTCTTCGATTTTGGAACCAAATTTTAATATGGCGTTCTGTTAAATTTAAAGCTTCTGCTAAGTTCAACCTTTTTGCACGAGGCAGATACATATTAGTCTGAAACTCATTTTCCAGTTCCAAAAGTTGCTTGGAGTTGTAAGTTATTCGGAGACGTTTTTGTCCGGTGGTTTTGCTAGGCGTTAATGATTGTGGAAAGTTGACATCAGAGTCTGGAACATACAAAATATTTTGGATTAATGAAACCATAGAAAGCTGATTAAAATTTGGAGTAACCCCACCCATCTAATCATGTGATTTATGGTTAGTCTATCTCTTGTAGGGCAGTATTCATTTAATAAGCGACTAACAACTTCAAATATGATCATGAATCAGCTTTGCAATAACGTTGCAGTACTGAAGATTTTGGAAAATACACTCAATTCTAAAATTCAATGCAACAAATGATATTTACAAATCAAACTTGTCATAATCGTGATGGTAGTTGCATAATCTACAATCTGCCCCAAAGAGTTAAGGTCTGGATGAAGTTACTACTTAGATTTCTTAAAGTTTGCCTAACCCAACCTCTAGTCTTACGGTAATGTAAAGTGATCTCATTGGAAACCTACAAACCTAACTAATTCGACTAATCCTCGTTTGGAAACCAAATTAATCGAAATTAATTCCTAATCAAACCAAATAAAAATCTTTCTTGATAAGAATCCTCCAAAAGAAGCCACTGATTTGAACGTTGTATGACCTCAATCATAGTGGAAACCATTAGTCAGAACGAATGCAATGTTGCCAATCTTAGCAACTCAATATTCCGTAAATGTATCACTAAAAAAAATCCGTAGATGCCAATTTCAAACCTAAAGAAAAATTCTTAAATTTTGGCTATAAATTACAGCAGTGTTTAATTGCTAATAAAATTTCTACAGTACCAATAACGCTTTTATTTAAAAAATAAAATAGAAATAAGTAGAATCTGTATTATAAAAGTAACACAAAAATAAATTCTTATATAAAAATAAGTTTACGATTCTTTTTAAAAATACATCTGTTACACACACACATACATACATACATTCGGTGAATATGAAGGATGACGAAGAGAACACTAATAATAATAATAAATTACTGTGCTTCTGCTCTTTCTATAATCGTATATATTGCTTTGTATGTATACGTTCAAACATTGCTTTATTGATATTACAGTTGCAACAAAACCTATTTTATATCTTTACTAAACATCCTCTTTGTATAGAATATTCCTATTAAAGTACTTATTTTTAATTTGTTTCAGTTTTGTTAATAATTACTGAAAAACCCTCGCTGCAGCAGCACAATCATTATGCGATTCATAAGCTTTGATATTAAAGGAAACAGGCTCATCTAACCCGTTGTTTACAGTAAAAGTGAATTGCATATTGACTACTTGCAGCAAGCCAAGGATACTTTTTTCCAGAAACTGTTATATTTTTTTGAACGTATCGTTTCCTCTTCTGTGTGGTATGCCTTTTATTTGCTTTGCCGTTCTCGGTAATGTAACTGCTACTGCTAGTATAATCCTCCATTCTCAGCTAAATTGAAATTCTGAGTTAGTACTGTAACAATGACATATTTACTAAATTAATCAATAATACTTGAATTATTAACTTTTATTTAAAGAGTCTACTTCAGATTTTTAGGTTATCGATTTGCTTGTGTCAAGACTCCGCCGTGAAGTTGGATGTTTGACGCGACAACATTCTTTGCATGCATATATCTCCCACCTTAATAAACTTGCCGTCACTACAATTACAATATCCTATTCCTCCTACTATGTTTTAATTCAAAGCATGCAGATCGGGCATCTTGTACATATATGTCAAAGCTTTTATTCCGTAGATTTATTACTGAAATCGGAGATTCGTATTTTGTGATTAAAATCTACGGATAAATCCGTAGGATTGGCGACACCGAATGAACCTGATTGAAGCCGTAACTTATTAGATTTTTTAGTTACTGCAAAAGGAGTATTATAGGAGTACAGAGTAAGTTCAGGGTTGCCAGATCGTTCGTCTCAATTTCCCCAGTGGAAACTTAAAAATCATCATCATTATGTGTTAGAAATATATCCCCAAGCGCTAGAAAATATTTATTGCAAATAAAAAAATGACAAACATAAAATATAATGTATAAGTTTTTATATTTTACTAATCTTTTTGGTAATCTTAATTGGATTTTTGTATTTTTATCTGATTTTGAGTATTACCAGGTGAGATTTGAGTGGAGTGTCAGACCTAAAAATCCCCTGTTATTCCCCAGGTAAATATTTTTTCCTCAGAAGAATTCTCCAGAAAAAAATATCCCCAAAAAATACCCTAAAGAAAAAAATCTCCTAATTTTTGGGGAAAATCTCCTAATCTGGCAACCCTGAGTAAGTTAGCTCAAAAAGTCGGTTTTAGATTAAGACACTCTTGAGGTCTTGACTGACTTGATTAGGTTGCGACGCACCAATAAATATAGATGGCGTTGTACAGCAACAAAATTAAACAAAATGAAGTCGATATGCGGTAGGTGTTTATGTTAGTCCAAGAGCCAGCAACGGATTCCTTACAGTATTTTTAACAAGCGTATGTATAACTGCTATGGAAGATCCCTTAAGTTTCCGGTATTAATTATATTAAAGTATTTGTTAAAACGATAAAAGTTATGAAGAAAATAGTTAAATAACTAATGCGTATCGAAGAGCATTCTCCATACGCGCTCTTGTATCCGGGTCCCCGCATCAGGCTGGCACTCACGCGTCTGCATAAGGTTCCCGCACTTATGTCAAACGTGTTTTATGGTCTGTAGCTTTGTTTCCATCACAATTCCGATCTGGCTTTTTACATATATTATATTGGAGGTGTTGTGATAATAATATATAAACCCCCAGCTTTGTTATTTTACTTTAAATGTTACTTTTATTATACAAGTAGTTGTTTTACACCCTTCAGAACCGCGAGGGCGTTAAAACCACAACCGCAGAGTTGCCAGACTTCGGGTTCTCTTCTCAGTATATTCAAAGGGACCTTCCATAGCAGTGATACACTTATTAAAAATACTGTAAGCAAACCCGTTGCTGGCTCTTGGACTATGTATACAACCAATGACCAACCAATTCATTAGTACAAGAAATGCGTTTTTGGGACTCATAAGGCTGCCAGACTCCGCTACTTTCCGGCAACTTTCTTATTCGTCCCAAAAACATGCATTTTTTGTACTAATGAAACAAATAACTATATTATTTGATTGAACCAACCGGTTTCGTTTCATTTATTCGTTTGCAGTATTGGTCAATTTATTTATAACCATAATAAATTAATAAATAAGAAGGTTTTAAACATAACATTCCTCACTATTAAAATATTACTGAATTGTTGCTTTAATTCATCAGATTCTACATAAGGATTTGTTTGTTTCTTTTTGTTGAATTTTCTTTGCGATTTTTCATTTTTATAATTCAATTTCAACATATTAAATATTAACTTGCAATATGCAAGTGCGAATTTTAAGAGAGGTTATGTTTTATTAACAACTTTAAGAATTTGCAACCGGTAGTAATGTAATATTTCGACAGAAAGTTTTAGAATACGCAACCTGGCTGTTCTAGAGACCCTTCAATTAGAGTCTGGCCAAGGCAGCCATTTTATATCACAACACATGGCGTCAAATTTGAAAAGTACAGAAATGATTACACGACCAAATATTGGCACGCATGTGAACGGTATTTGACTCAATTAAAAAACACGAAATGGTGGATTGTGCATATAAAACATTGTTTAGCATTAAAATTAGGATGTCAAAATCAAAATATTATATCAAAAATATTGTGATATAAAATGGCGAACACCGTGGCGACGCATTGGCCAGACTCTGATTGAAGGGTCTCAAGGCTGTTCTAGAGTCACTGCATCTAGTCACCTAGGCCAGCTGGTCGATCAGAGTACCGCAAACCGCCGCCATATTGGGGCAGAGAAGGGTGATTTTTCATAATGGACAAATAAAAACCACGTTTTACGTGTTTGCCATATTAGAGGTTTGATCTTTCAGAATAAGAAAAACCTTTTAAAGTATACGTGGATTTGATTAAATTCAATACAGAACAAATAATGAACAATTTCGTGCTTCGTTTGCCCCAATATGGCGGGGGTTTGCGGTACTCTGGTCAACCAGCTGGCCTAGGTAGCTAGATGCAGTGACTCTAGGCTGTTCTGTATTGCGGCGCCCCCTTCAAAACAGAAATAATGCGTGGAACTACAAACGTGAACGGCCGTGTAATAGACCTTTGTCTCTCACAAATCGAGGAGGCCGTGCTACCGCATAATTGGATTTAATAGAATCCCGCTAGAATGCAGTTCAGTTTTTGTCGCGTACCAATAGCGTTTTCGGTCTACTATATGCATTGATATTGTACTGACTAATAAAACTGCCTTGCAAGCGTTCAATTTATACTTTTCGGCTCACACTAACTCACTGCGAACTGTTCGATTTAGAAACAGCTGATGAACGAAATATGCACTCGTGCAAGTTTTGTAGCGTTAACTACCGCATATCGAAGACATTTTGATATTGTACAACGCCATCTATATTTATTGACGCGTCCCAATTAGTTAGGTTTGTTTCCAATTAAATTAGGTTTGCGAATATTTCTAAAGTTGGATTGGAACAAAGCAGGTAGTTACTTGTAATTGTAAATAAATAATAGTCACCTGAATATTAGCTTGTTCAATCTCCACTTTTTTTAGAAAATAAGTTATATACACAGGAATGTTCTTAGTATTAAATTGTTCAATATCCATACTTACTTCATATGGCATACTTGCCAAGTCTTAAAATATAGTAACTGTTTTGAAAAGGTTGGTGCTATAGCTAAGAGTTTTGAAATATAATTGAGGTTTGTCATTTTGACACAATAACCTAAATTGTTTATTTTACTAAATACTTAAGTTCATTCTACTTTTTAAAATAATTAATTTTGTTTAAAAAATAAAGAATTTTTAATACCGCAGCAGAATTATCCGTTGTCTATCTTAAGTTACTCAAACAATTTAGGGTATGGTGTCAAAATGACAAACGTCAATTGTATTTAAAAATTCTTAGCTATAGTACCAACTAGTACTATATTTTAAGACTTGACAAGTATGCCAATCAAATCTTAAAACATATTAACTTTTTTGTAAGGTTGGTGCTATAGCTAAGAATTTTGAAATACAATTGACGTTTGTTATTTTGACACAATAACCTAAATATTGTTTGAGTAACTTAAGATAAACAACGGATAATTCCGCTGCGTTATTAAAAATTCTTTATTCTTTAAACAAAATTAACAATTATTTTAAAAAGTAGAATGAACTTAACTATTTAATAAAATAAACAATTTAGGTTATTATTAACCTTTTCAAAAAAATTACTATATTTTAACACTTGGCAAGTATGTCATAATATCGATCTTTCTCAGATCTATTGCTATTCGCTATTTTTCCTTTGCTCACACATGAAGATCCAATCCCTAGACGAAGTTCTTCCAATACTGTATACTATTTTGTGTCACTGTTATTGGCAACAGTCTGCTAAATCCTACTCCTTATGAATCATAAAACAAATCGACGACTCCAATAAAGATTACAATAACTAACATTTTAGAGCAAGCTTTGGTTTGCTTTTCTGAACATAAAAAACAATTACATATGAAAGTATAGTAAAAGTAAAAATATCCATTACAGTCTTCATTACAAGCATCAAAATAAAAATTTTGCAAAATCTAAAACATAGAGTGCATGATTTTCAAGATGAAGTATAACATGCTCACAATTTTAAATGAAAATAAAATTATTATATCTACATAGTTTTTGATTTTAAATTTCGCGCTTAATTTTGGTTTTTCTGGGTTATAAATTAAAAATATCTCACAAGTTATCAAATTTTCATAATATAAACTATACTTTTTAAGATTTTTATAATTCCAGTCTAGTCTTGATGGTATGTTCTTCTTGATGGGTTATAACTCTTTGTGGGAAATTTATTTTTTTTACTTTGAAAGAAATGGATTCTCATATTCAGTATTGAATATTCAATAAAAGGAGAATTAACTATAATAAGTTCAAAATAAAAATTCTAGGAAAGAATTAAAGAAAGTTTAATTTGTAGTCTTTTGAGAGGAAAGTATGATAGTGACTAATACTACTAATAGCATTAAGGCAAAAGTGAAAGCGGCACTTATAAATGATTAGCTAAATTACTCCTATCAAAACAAAAATGTATTGCAAAAACGTTAGAGAAAAAAAATTAACTAACCTTGTGTATTCTGTGTACTTGTATCCTCTGATGGGGAGGTCCAATACTGAACTAGAGCTGGTGGCGTTGGCGGATTCTGTAGCAGATCACAGATTCCAGTTAGGTCATACTGAAAACACAATTAATATTATAACTTCTATTAAAACTTAAAAAAGTATAAAATTTCATACATACCGGACAGTTTGAAAGATCAAATTGTGGATTAGGTGCACGTTGAAAATTCCGCAAGTCATTTAAATCTTTGCTTTGGTACTGAAGATTAGGATTGTGACTGCTTGAATGTTGACTATAGTATGAATATGGGGGCGGAGCTCTATCTAGCACGCCATTAGATGGAATACTTGCAAAACTGTAATTCGTATTCATTGTAGTAACAAGTTTTACAAAATTTACACTTCTCTGGCTTGATGCAGCCGTCAAAAACACTTGTGGTCAACTGAACGTATAAAGTTTTCCAACCCCATTTTTGTTTAATTCATTCTTAATTAATTCTGGAAATTTTAAATTCCTTCATTTACCTACACAGTTTGGCCAATGGGCATACGCTGTTGTTGCACAAGTTAATCACTTAACGGCGATTGCTAATAGCCTAGGAATTTTTGTAATAACAATAAGTAGGTAATAATTATTGTACATTATTAATAGGCTATATTTAGATGACAATAATTTACTTTGTATAATAAAACTACCAAGCACAATAATATTTGTTATATTATGAAAGGACCGAGGTAAATACATCGTTTTAGATTTATTGTAGGATCACTTCACGGAGTCATCTTGTAAGCTTTGGAATAAATAATCCAATATCTTCAGTACCCAAGAGCTTTTACTAACACATTTATAAATGATTATTAAAATTTTACATAGGGAGTGTTTCGACTTCTGTTTATCATTTCATCTTTGTTTATTTACTTATGAGCCTACGCCTGCTTATTACATTTATTTTATTACAAGTTCCGATTTAATGTTACCTCTCAAGTAAAAAATGTTAACATATTTCAAAAACCTTTGAACTTAGGTATAGAGAATGCTACACAACTTATGTGTAGAATTGCTGAGAGAACTCAAAACAAATAGAAAGATACAGGATGTGCTATCTAAAATACAAAAGTTGGTAAAGCTTCCGAAAAAACAAACATCTTAGCAACACTGCCGGCGATAGTTTTGAATTCAGCATGTTATTATAATTATTATTATTATCTAAACGAAGTGTTCCAGAGAGACTTCAAGGTTTCCATACATTTATGTCCCATTGTATGTAGGCAGCGTGTTCTCAGGTAAAACTAAGTACTTGAAAAAATATTTTAGTCCTAAAATGAATAAATACCCAATACAGGCGCGAATCCAGGGGGGTCACGGGGGTCATGACCCCCCCCATGATGAACAAAACACAATTTTTTCAGGAGATAAATTAACTCCTATATAAAATGTGTCATTTAATGATGACAGTTTTGTCATTTTGACAGCGATAAAAAAGGTGCATCCTTTTTTATCACCGATAAAAACGCCTGTTCCTCATAACCAGACTACATCTAGTATGCTTACGTCACTTTAATGTCTGCCCTGTCAGTTATAATTATTAAGTATTGTTGATACTTGATACAGAGAAGAAAATTTTGAAATCAGTACACCAAACCAAACAATTTATAACAATTGTGTATTTAATAACTGTTCATTCAAATAATTTAATTGTATCAATAAAAATAATTATTGTTGTTGTTCATTCATATATTCAGTCGTTAATTTATCTTGCCAAAAAACACTCGAGCTTTTCTTTTAAGGATAAATTTCTTTTTAACTCAAAATTTTTCCATCAGTAATTTTGCTCGAAAAACTGACATTTGGCAAAATCGCTCGACCTTCGGTCTCGCGATTTTGCCATGTCAGTTTTTCTCGTAAAATTACTGATTTGCAAAATTATTTCGTTACAAAAAGAAATTTATCCGATAAAAAAAAGCTCTTGTGTTTTTACTGTTGAATAAACTGATATGGTAAACGATAAAAAAATGGTGTAATTAGCACTACTGTAATTAGTACTAGCGGTTGGAATTAGTGCTCTGACTTCACTAAAGCAGACGCAACATAATCAGGTGTATTCTGTAAGCAAATTGTTGAGATTGTTATGCTTGTTATACTTGATATGCAACAAGCATAACAATTCATGTGTCAAAAACGGTATTCTGTAAGGATCTATTTTGTTCAACTAATTGATATGGCTTAACAATTTATTGAAATCTATATCAATTGTTGAGTAACAATTGATATGAATAACAATTCACCACTTCGAGATTTTGATGTTAGTTTTTACTTTTAAAACGCATCGTATATGAACGAAAATATTGGTAATTATTTAAAATATAAGTAATTTTAAAATAAACGCCCTAGGAATTGTCGTCGAAGAAATAATTTTCCTCTTCTAAAAACTTTCAGTGCATTTCGACTTCGTAGGTTGCGGTCAGCGGAACTGTTTGTTGTTATTAGTAGTATTGCTACTAAACGTAAGTTTTTTTATGATTGCCGTTGATTTTTATTACAATAATAATGGATTTGGAAGGAAACGTGTTCCTGGGTAGAGTAGAAGAAGTGGAAGCAGCAAATGAACGGTAAAAATAAATAAATAGTATAGTATAAAAACTTAACCTAACATTCTACACAAAAATCGTGTTTGTATATCGCAAGGCAAGTATGGGATAGTAATGACCCTTTCTCTTTGCCTGAACTTTGTCAGATGCATCCGAGGTAGCAAAGAATGATTGATCAAGCGAAGTTGATTGCAGAAGACAAATAAGAAACAACATATTACAAACAACACTTCTTATAGAACAAGGTAATATTTATTTTATGTGATAAAGTATCGAAATTGTTACTACATTATTTCCTACTATTGTTTTTTAGAAATTGTAGCAAATTGGCTACAGCATCAATAACAGCAGCCCTTTAATCTCTTTATGGCAGTAGTATTCTTGCATATGCAGTTGTAGTCCTCTTTGCAGCAGAGAGTAGTGCAGCAATACGACGAATGGTTCTTCGTCGCACCCCTGGATCTTTTAGTAACCTAGAAAGTCTAACTGGTTACTTGAACATCTTCTACTTTGACTTTCATCTGGGAGATTGTACAAGTATGATTTCATTACCTTCCAAAACATCTTGTAAATTGTAATGTCTGTTGCAGTAATCACTTCTGCTGATATGTTGACGGAATTGGTGGTTCTAAGAAAAATGGCAAGTTCCATCCTTAAGGTTCGAGCTCTGTTTCTAGTGTTGCATTTATATACATTTTGTAAATTATTATAAATAAACTGTGAAAACATTGATGTAGTTTTTTTAAATAAAGTGTTGAAGTATTATTTATCTTCAAGTTTAATTTTAATATCTTGGAAGTATTATTTGCTGTCGTCGTTTGATATGTGTATTTTTAGAAATTGTTGCTAGCCAATATTTTCTCTAGATTATAAATTCGGTAAATGAAAGTTTTTACCCCCAATTTATTAATGCAATAGTAATACTTAGGCATGTATATTTCAAAGTCCTTACAGAATACCGTGTTTGACACATGAATTGTTATGCTTGTTGCATATCAAGTATAACAAGCGTAACAATCTCAACAATTTGCTTACAGAATACACCTGGATTTCAAACATGATCCTGATCTCTAAAAAATAAAATTGACGAGCTAGAGGTATTGATAAATATGATAAATAAGCAAATAGCAATCATTGTTGTGAGTGAAACCTGGGGTAATAGTTCTCAACAGAAATATTATAACATCCCAAATTATACAGCTGTATATGCTAGTAGAGAGAAAGTAGGAGGTGGTTGTGCCATTTTTGTTAAGGGGGGTATAAATTTCAAGATAGTTAAAACTCTTGAAAAAAACAACATAACATATGCCCAGATAATTCTGGAAAACCCAAAGATGTATCTTGCAGTTATATATAATCCTAGTTGTTGCCAAGACAATGTTAATAATACTCTGGAAATTCTAGATAAAGAACTAAGTATAATTGGTCGCACAAGAACTTTATTATTGGGAGACATGAATATAGATCTAATAAAAGATAACCCCGCTCAAGAGGACTACAAAACATTATGTTCCACAAATGGTTTCGAACAATGTAACAAAACGATACCTACTAGACCATCATCAAGTACTCTGTTAGACCATGTGGTGACTAACACACCTGAAATAATTAAGTCAGTAGCAGTCATAAGTAATTCTCTTAGTGCTCATGAGCTTCAAGTAATATCCGTTTCAGAGCCAAATTCACCTGACAAATATTATACATATTTGAGTAGACATGTTGAGTACCACGGAATCCAAGAGACTTTAAATAGTTTAGATATTAACCACCTTGAACAAAACAACATTAATATTAGTTACAATAAAATTATTAGATGTTTTCAAGATAACATAACTATCACAGAGAAATTAGTTAAAAGACGAAATTCACAGCCGTGGTTTAATGAAGACATCTCTGATGCTATAAAACTATGAGATTATTATTTTTCCAAGTTTAAAAAAAATTTAGATAACATTTACTTTAAAGTGAAACATGATGACTGTGTGAAAAATGTAAAAAGGTTAATCAGGCAAGCGAAAAGATTATATTATGAACAGAAGTCTAATACAGCACAGGGGAACTCTAAACAGATGTGGGACGTCATTAACTCCATAATATCAAATAAAGTCCCAAAAGTCAGACATAACATTGGGTCAATAAGAACTGATGACAATATCATCACCGATCCAAAACTAGTGAGTGAACAGTTCAACAAATTCTTTGTGAACGTAGGCTTAGATCTTGCCTCCAAAATTCCAGACCTACCTTTAGACCTGTCGTTAGAAGATTCATCTGCAAGAAGCATGTTCTTCATGCCTACTACAGTTCCAGAAATTATTAGTGTGATAAGCAACATGGACTCCAACAAAGCTATTGGAAGTGATAATGTGGATGTGCGATCTGTTAAAATGTGTAAAGTAACTAGCAAGAGTTCTGTGCCCAGTGATAAACCGTTCGCTACAGACTAGCAACGTGCCTGATGGTATAAAATCGACTAGAGTAACACCACTTTTTAAAGATGGTGATTGTGAAAGCGTCAATAATTACAGGCCAATATCTATATTACCTGTTCTGTCAAAAATATTTGAGAAAATTGTTAATGTAAGACTTGTAAAATATCTCGATGATATAGATTTTTTGTATTGTCACCAATATGGCTTTCGTAAGTCAAGTGATACCAGTTCTGCAGCCGTTGACTTAATAAACGAAATACAAAATCAAATTGATATAGGAAATCGGTGTGGACTGGTATCTCTTGACTTATGTAAGGCATTTGATACAGTAAACCATAAAGTTCTACTTATAAAAATGGAAAAACTAGGGATAAGAGGTGTCTGTCTTCGTTGGTTTGAGAGTTACCTTAAGAATCGAAAACAACAAGTAACCATAGACGGAATAGCCAGCTCTGAACAAACTATTAAATGTGGTTTGCCGCAAGGCACAGTTTTAGGGCCAACTATATTTCTTCTATATATAAATTCAATATCAAAACTTAACTTGCATGGTACAATCAAACTTTACGCAGACGACACAATTTTACTTTATTTTAGTAATTGCTGCACCAAATGGTATCTTAAAACGATTGGGCTACTCTGTTCCTAGGTACTTGCGTGCTGTATACTTCTCACTGGTTCACAGTCACTTGCAGTACCTGACATTAGTGTGGTTTCCTACTTGTGAAAAATATACAAAAGTTTTAAAAATAATGCAAAACAAAGCCATAAAAAATATTTATTCTTCGCCTTATCACTACAGTACAGTTAATCTCTATAAAAACTATAATATCTTAAGCCTTGAAAAAACTTATGTGTATCAAACATGTACTTATATACATGGAATAAGAAGTAATAACAGACATTCCAATATCATTTTTATTACGAGAAAACAAATTCACTCCTATTCTACTCGTCACAGCTGTGATCTAAATCTACCATTACCAAAATCAAACACTTTAAAAAACTCATTGAACTTTAAAGGAATCTTTATCTACAATAAACTACCAAAAAGCTTAAAAAGTATGACTTACAAAAAATTCTGTAAAAACCTTAAGGATCTTGCATTAGATTTAATTCTCTTGTAGTGTATACTTTTACTTATATTATGTGATAATTATATGTGATATGTAATTTTGTTAATTTAATGTAATGTATGTTAATTTCCTCTCAGATGACGAAGACTGACATTATGTTACGGTCAGATGATTCTTATGTACAAAATTTAGAGGATAAACCTAGATGAAATTGTATATTTCTTTGGTTTTTAATAAAGATTATTATTATCATATAACGTATTTTTCAATTTCAGGGTTTCATCAAAGATTTTATATAAAATTTCATAGAATTCATTAGAAGCAACATTAACATTTAAGTGTCTGCAAGCCCTCTCCCATGGAGCTCCCAGATCTACAGCTAAAATTGTATTTCTACCGTTTTGAGTCTGATCTACAGTTCTCCGGTTTTGACATCTTAAGCTACGGTTTTTTAGTTTCTTCTTCTGTAGTATAAACTTAATACTTACCCGGTGTCATTCAAATGCCAATGTCAAAAAAGTGTTTTCAACAATAAATTGACTTAAAACTAAACTAAGTACGGACATAATTATTGGATTATTACTTAGTAAATGTGTCATAACAAGTACTTGTTTCAGTTTTAATCCAAACAATGATTTGCGCCGGTTAATGACCATAGATATTTATAAAAAATAAACCACATTTTAAGTATGTTGTATTACATATAATAAAACTTTTTATTATATGTATTATTAAAACATTATGTTTTAAATAAAGTTATTAATTATTTATTGGTGTACATATTAAAACCCGCCCAGCCCTAAATAGAAACAGTCAACAAGAATAATATGTTAAATTTATGAATCTAAGCTGTGGTGCTAACATTTGCAACTATTTTACGTAGAATTCTACAAACAGCACACATTTTCATCTGGCAACACTGCTTGGAAGTCCAGCTTGTCCTACTGTTGTAACAGGAAGAGGAAAATGCCATTAATTAATGTTGCGATTTGTTATAAATAGTTATCACAGGTCTACAAAATCAAAGTTTGCAAAAGATGTTTGAATTTTTTTAATATTTAATTTAGTTACATACTGACAAAAATGTCACCCATTTTTATGTATCATGTAAGGTTTTCTTACAATGCATAAAAATAAAAAAATACGTTTTTTAAAGCATTTACTTGTCTACAAAAAATTTAAAAAAAATTAGAAAAACAATTAAATAGTCATTATCTTAAATGAAGAAATCTTCATCGTTTTGTATGAAAGCTTTTTTCGTGGAATCCCTGTTGTAGAGTTTATGGGGCAAATCAAATTGCAACGCCCAGCAGTAGTCTGCAATCATTGACACACTCCATGGTTCTTGATAACGTCGTTTCATATCTTGGCGGAAGCTTGTTCTTCACTAACGTTCTAAGTTTTCCCGGGGAAAAAGTTTAAATGCATTTTTAAACTCATAGTACATGCCAAAACTTGGAAATCCTTTCTAACATTTGTTACGATAAAATTATATTTTTTTTTGTATTTTTGAATTCCTAAAAACTTTTTAATTTGGTTTCAGAGAAAGCTGGAGACAAAGCATCTTGATCAAGAATCTTCACACATTGCTTTATGAGGTTGAGGATGATATGTAGAGGAGGCAACAAAACATTTTTAGGCTCAACTGAACTATTTTGGGCAACGTTTTTTTTTCTGGTATAAGGTTTGTTCTTAAGAGGCACTCTTTCTAAGTCAGTCCTTATCTCGTGTTCAACTGTTTCATTGGTGGAGAAAACATGGATATTTTATATATCCCGAGTTTGTATTATTAAAAATTTTAAATATTGAAGCAGTAAATTTGGTAGAAGTCGTTTTGTGAAAAATCTAGACTTAATGGGGAAAAACAAACATCATTTTCGTAAACCAAGTGGTGGAAATACTTAAAAAGAGCTGATATTATTTAAACAATAAAATTACTGTAGACCTATGCAATTGTTGGTTCAGCACAAAGTTTCATTCAATATTAAGTGAGCAAATAGATCAGCAATCTTGGTATTCTTATATTCTACTATAGATCCATAATTTGCATGTTGCTATTTTTACCAGCTGAACTATGGTTTGTTAAATAGAGGTATAAAGTTTTGTTTCAGACATTAATTATTAGAATGCAGTTTAAGACTAAGGTACATAGACATCCTATGACCTTCACACATACATTTAATACTAGTGGCTAATTATTCCATTTATAATCACACCTATGGTCTTTTGAGTTTACTCTTCATTGTACATTTACAATAGCATAAATAATAACGTACACTCGAATGGTTTCTCGCCCCAATGACTGACCATGTGGATTTTTAGACTACTCTTTACTGAACATTTATAGTCACATAAATTTTATTCAAATGGTTTCTACATACTATGAGTGAGCAAGTGTATTTTGAGTTTACTCTTCATTGAATATTTATAATCACACAAATTACACTCAAATTATTTTTCACCACTATGGACGAGCATGTGTCTTTTAAGATAACTCTTCATTAAACATTTATAATCACATAAATTACACTCAAATGGTTTCTCACCACTATGTATGAGCATGTGTCTTTTGAGAACGCTCTTCATTGAACATTTATAATCGCATAAATTACACTCAAATGGTTTCTCACCACTATGTGTGAGCAAGTGTCTTTTGAGAAAGCTCTTCATTGAACATTTATAATCGCATAAATTACACTCAAATGGTTTCTTACCATTATGATTGAGCCTGTGAATTTTTAAACTACTCTTTACTGAACATTTATAATCACATAAATTACACTCAAATGGTTTTTCACAACTATGGGTAAGCATGTGTCTTTTGAGGCTACTATTTACTGAACATCTATATTCACATAAATTACACTCGAATGATTTCTCACCACTATGAGTGAGCATGTGTATTTTAAGATTACTCTTCACTGAACATCTATGATCACATAAATTACACTCAAATGGTTTCTCGCCCTTATGATTCAGCATGTGGATTCTTAGACTATTCTTGAATGAACATTTATAATCACATAAATTACACTCAAATGGTTTCTCACCATTATGTGTGAGCATGTGTCTTTTGAGATCGCTCTTCGTTGAACAGTTATAATCACATAAATTACACTCAAATGGTTTCTCACCACTATGAGTAAACATGTGTTTTTTAAGACTACTATTTACTGAACATTTGTATTCACATAAATTACACTCATATGTTTTCTCACCACTATGAGTGAGCATGTGTCTTTTGAGAGTACTTTTCACTGAACATTTATAATAACATATATTACACTTAAATGGTTTCTCGCTCTTGTGATTGAGCATGTGGATTTTTAGACTATTCTTTACTGTACATTTATAATCACATAAATTACACTCAAATGGTTTTTCACCACTATGGGTAAGCATGTGTCTTTTGAGACTATTATTTACTGAAAATTTATATTCACATAAATTACACTCAAATGGTTTCTCGCCACTATGCGTGAGCATGTGCATTTTGAGATTACACTTCATTGAACTTCTATAATCACATAAATTACAATCAAATGGTTTCTCACCACTATGACTGAACATGTGCATTTTTAGATTATTCTTTATTGAAGATTTATAATCACAAAACTTACACTCAAATGGTTTTTTACCACTATGGGTAAGCATGTGTCTTTTGAGGCTACTCTTTACTGAACATTTATAATCACATACATTACACTTAAATGGTTTCTCACCACTATGGATGAGCATGTTGGTATACTGATTTAGCATACTGGATTTAGAACGTTAGTTTATCGTTTATTTTACAATATTCTGCTGGTAAGGTGACTCTGTTACTTTGCAGGACATTGAAACAGTATAAGAGTTAGCGGAAACATATACTAAATGCGGTGTTGTTCTATTGTTAAGGGTCCAACAAAGAACAGTGGCAAATATTTCATTCTATAAATCAACGCTATCAAAAATGAAAGTGCTGAAGTGAAGTTTGTTCGGAAATATAAAAATGACTTCCTATGGGCCAAAATCGCAGATTTAGACACTGTGTCTAATACTATCTGACATTGAGAAAATCTTACTCCATCCTACTTTTGGAAGAAGGGGAGAGATAGTTTTACAGGACGATGCTGGGAAATATCCAATTTATCACTATTAACTCAAGAAATTGTAACAGTCCATTTTACTGAAATAAATATTTTTCCCTGCTTTCAGTAATTCTTTATTGTGTTTTTTATTTTAATACCCTTTACCTATCATATCAGGAAAACAAAATCACCCCAAGCCGGTTCATAGCTTGATTCTGACGTAAAATCTTAGGTCAGTCAACTTCACGTTCAAATTTTGATCACAGCAGTTTTTATTATTGTTTTGTTTCTAAACGTCCCAAGCGTCGAGAAAGAAAATGGTATCTATAACTTCTCCAGACATCAAGCTAAACAGTAGCGGCGCGTCATAGCATTTTGTTATCGGAAGTACTAACAGTAAGGTTGGTGCATTTATCATGCCACCCAGATGCACGTCTATGCGTGCTAATAAGCATGGATAGTACTCTTAAGGAGGTTACATCGGATCTTTGCGGGGTGAAGGGCAAGGGGATATCTCCTATGCTTTTACATAGGCTCTAACAAGAAATACCAATCGATGAAAAAATAAATTAACATTCTTAAAACTGAACAAAATCATTTTATTATGAATGCCTATAATGCATTTATTAATTATTTGTATATATTAAAATAATTTAAGTCGATTGGAGTGCATTTGTTTAACTGTTGAAAGTGTAAAAATAAATGTAAATAGGTTAACAATCGTGGCAATACCTCAAAGAAATCAATCGATTTTGTTGGTAGCAATGTTAGGTTTCAGCTTTCGATTGAGTTGACATCCTAACCTCCAAAAGTCAATCCCAAAATATAAGTGGAAACATTTTGAATGTTTTGTAATTTTGTATGCAATTACAGATGGAAATATTCTATTTTTTAACTTTTGTATAGTCTAAAGAGTACAATCTGCTAAGCAGATACAAGAAATATATAAAAAGTTGTTAAAGTTTAATACATATATTTTTAAAATTAGTATGTTTGTATTACTGATTTCGTGAAGATTCTGATTGTGATGATAAATTGTATTCATCACCTTGCATAATGTAATTTTACATTTTGCAATATTTCCGTCGAATTAACATTTGTATTCTGATTATTAACGCAGAAGACTAAATTGTTCAACATAATTTGATTAATAAAATATATGATTATTAGTTAATACAATAAAATATAGATTATTATAACAGTCATTATATGTCATCATTCTGTTCTGTTATTTGAATTCGCGCGCTATGAGGTGTTGTCACATCTCTACTGTCTTTCCACATATGTAGTGAAAAATTCTTGTTTTCTTTACTTTAAACTATTATTGTGCATTAACTAGACACAAGATTTTAAAAATATTGGGCAGCATTGTTCTTCGAATATGAAAGTATGTCATTTTAGTTTTTTATCAGATTCTCTACATTTCTTCATCAGAATTTTTAGTGAAAACTGCTAAAGGTTAGACGGTCTCCATAAGAGCCCATGTTAAATTCTGGATTTTATTTTCCATTTTTCTCGGTAATGGTACACAAGAAAATTATAAAAAAAAGCTACCGAATAGAATAAGTGTCAAAGAACTCGAGGTTTAAATTTCACGTCATTCTCTACATTTTTACATTTCGCTGTATCCTCCTTAAAAGTCGCTCGAATCGTCAAACCAGTGGCAGTGATAGAATGATAGAAACGGCAATATATAAAAATCTGTATTTAAAATAAAGATGGATACACTTCATATTTCAACGCTTAAGCGGCGGTTTCACATAGCAGTAGACTGTTATAACAGTTGAACTGTTTGGTGGGGGTTGTCTCTACTGCTATAGCATTACTGTTATGTGATGTTTCACAATACTTGCAAAGGTATTCAAAGCAGTAGTTGCAAAATGGCACCGAATAAAGGAAACGTATAAAGTTGCACTATTACGTGTCTATTACTTAAAAAAAAAGTCAATGTCAAGACGAAAATACAAGCAGAAAAGGTATTCGGTCAAAACACCTTTATTAAATAGACCACGTTTTGACTTGGAAAATAATTTATTGACAGAATTATTAACAGTAGATTCACTTTGTCGATATAATTCGATTAGATGAAACATTTTTTCATCTGAAAACGCAATGCGTTTCACAGATTTCGCAGATTGCGCCATTTTGAATTGGCACTGCGAGCTTACTGCTAGATAAAAAGTAGAAATATTTCTAGTTAAAACAGTAGTTGCGAAAACAGTATACTGCGATCGCAGCGGCGTGTTTCACATCAAAATTTAGCTGTCAGTTTACCCACGCCCATCGAACAGTAGCTGCGATCACAGTCTACTGCAGTGTTCCCAGGTCTAGGGAGATTTCCTCAGATTTGGGGAAAAACGTCAGGCTCGCGAAACTTTTTGGAGAAATAGAGATATGCTTTCAATTTTGGAGACTTTTTGATGATTTTCAAAATTGTACAATAATACACTATAGTGCATATAGTCAAAGATTGAAATTTGATCGAAATTAGATTTTTTTGGCAAAATCCAATGTCTAATAATTAATAATTTAATTACTTTTTAATCTATATATATAAAAGGGAAAGATTGTCTGTCTGTCTGTATATATCTATGTATGTATGCGATTTTCTCCGCAACCACTGGACCGATTTGGATGAAATTGGTATCGTTGGAAAGGTCTTGGCCCAGAATAGAAAATAAGACCAAATTGGACTCTGATCGGCCATCGTGGTCCGAAATAACAGCGAAAAACCCATATATGGAAGTTAATAATGGGTACTGAGATTGATGTGACAAGAAAATATATATAGATATGTTGTCAATTGTCAAATTTGGTAATTTTTGAAATTTTTGAAAAGCGCAGCAAAGCGCGCCGGGTATTTGCTAGTATAATTATAATTCTGTAATTGGTGTAATATTCGAATAAGATTAATAATTATTCTTCGTAAAAACCAGGAATATTGATTTTATTTTTAATAGTTTCTACATTGGGAAACACCAACACGTGTAGCATAGAGACTAATAGAGAATAATAGCATAGAGACAGCAAGATATAGCTACCTATAAGTATAGACAAACTTTTTAGCAGACAGCTTTACGAATAAGATAAAAATAGGTACTACGGCGGCAAAAAATACATAACACTAAACACGTATAGTGTATAAAATTATAAAAAAGCGTTAACTTGTTTAATGCTGGTGATTCCATTTTTTGGCCGCGGTTGTACTTACAGATTTCTTTAGAAAAATTGGGATGGTTTTACTATCTAGGGAATTCTGGGGAAATTCTGGAGACTCCATCTGGGGATATACTTATTTGCTACCCCCCAACACTGGTCTACTGCTATGTGAAACCGCCGCTTTAGGCGTTGTAACACTCCGAGAGCCATCAAGAAGTGTATGCCCAATGCCTAATGTAAATAAAGAAGGCATTGGTATGCCTGATAACCAACCACTACTACTTATACAGACTAGGGTTCCTAAATAAGAACTGAGCTCTGTGTTATTTAGAGTTAAGACACGCATGTCAAATTTTCCTAGTAACATTTCATATTTTGAAACTATTTATTAGAAGATTGGTAATCATGAAAATTGTTTTAATAAATTAAACTGTCAGTATGACAGTTATATAAATCTGAAATTGGGTAATATTGTATTAAAAATCGTCGAAAAATTGATATATGTACTTAGAAATTCTCTACAAACAGTAAATAAATGATAATGTGCACATTAAAAAAATTTACATGCATAAAAATAAACATGACAGCATAACCTAAAATTTACAACTGCTAAATGTTGTCACTAAAGTAAAAAGAGAGAAAAAAGTATCTCTGTTTCAGACAGCTTAGTTTTGGCCTAGAAAGCGATAGATTTTGACATTCGTGTCCTAACTCTAAAATAACACAGTTAAAGTTTTCATTGAGGAACTCTAATACAGACCAGTGGCGGCAAGGTGATTTTTTTATGAGGGGGTAACGTTTATGTATCTGTGACACCTCGAGAAACCCAAGAACTATGACATTGCGAGGAATTAGTTACCAAGCACACATAACAGAAAAATGCATGTTATATGTCACATCCACAAGACCAAGATTCTCTATTGTACTGTAAATTTATATTAAATTTACGAGAAAATGCTATACAAGTTTTGTTTGATACTCCCTCCTTCACTAATACTTTGGTAGGATTTAAGCGGGTACTAATTGTTTTGAGCATTAACACGATTAACCTGCGCATCAAGATGTAACATACTTAAAAGATAAACTATATATTAAATAGGTAAATTTTAATACGCATTATAATAAAAGTTACTGCGAACTAACTTTAATAAGTTATTTTTTTGCACGCTAAATTAAGTGCTTTTGGGCATTATTATTTACACCATAAACTCAGATGATATACACTCACTTAAGACGTTTTCGGAAATTAACTCTGTTTGGGTAAATCAAACCAACAAGGTTTATGATCGGGTTGGTGAATCTTCGAACCCGCATCTTTGTTTACATTGTCTGACATAACCTACAAGTTCTAATAAATGGTAAATCAGGAAAAATTAATTTGCGTATAATATTAATCACAGTTTATTTGTTCCAATCAATTAACGATGCAATTTCTTGTTAAATAAATGCAGTGGTAGTTATAAAAATCACTTATCCTCTTAGCATTGTGGGTAACTGACAAGGATAGAAATACCCATGCTAAACGTGTATAACCTAACCTCAAATTGCAAAACCAATTGGCATAACTCTACTCAACGACTAGGGTTATGTGAGTTGCTTACCTGAACTAATTCTCGAACATGTAACCTGGTCGAATATACAAACGCTTTCTTAACAACCCGATCGCCACTAGTGAATTTCCGAAAACGCGCCTTTATTGGGCCAGGCGCGGATCCAGACTTTTGTTTGGGGGGGGTAACTCTCAGACACGCAACCAGATTTTTTTCTCCGGACAGGGGGGGTGTCATTAAAAGTACATTGGGCAGGGGAGTTTCTACTGTAATGTTTTCTACTGTGGGATCTTGTTCCAAAATAATTGAACAAGAGTGATATATTTGAACAAAAATCAATATATTACAATACTTTTTCCATGACAAGTTTTACAGTATAATTAACTATAATCACAATGTATGTATAAATAAATATAAATAAACTATAAATAAACTAAAATCACATAATGTTTGGATACTGAGCGAAGCGAATATTGGAGGAGATCGGTAAACTCCTTACTGTTTGAGATGGTTATACTATTTTTTGCACGACCATTATGAATACAAAGGTATTAACTAAGGAAATATCCCGAAGATGGTAAAAAATAGATTTAAGATAATTTATTTTTGCCCTGTATCTCCACCAAACATTAAGTAGGTTTTGTCGTTACTATGGATACGTTTGTAATTACTATTATTTTTCAGTGTCACAATATTTGTCAAACTCGTCAGCATGACTGAATCTGAAAACGAATATAATTCGGATATTGAAGAGGCCTGAGCAAATTTAAATAAAAACATACAGTTTTTTAAATATTTCAATTATTTAGAAAATAATGATTTTTCACAAAGAAAGAGACATCTAAAGATCATGAATTTATTTTATAAATTACATATAATTTACTTATCGTTTAGTTCTGTCAAAAACAGAACGGTAAGTAATTACTTATTGAGGCGTTTTTGCTTAGTAACCAGTAAATATAAGCTACTGTTTTAAAACAAACTATGGTAAACAATCGTGGTCGTACTGTAGCATTTATATTTTCTTAATTAAATAATAAATTATTGAATAAATTATTGAAAAGGTTTATTCAGAATTAATTACACATATCTCACTAAACATAGTGCATGTTTGGTTGCATATCCTGGTTATCAGTATTATCTATTAGATTAGTTTTGGCGGGTAATAAGAGGATTTTTCGTGTCATTTTGAGAAGGGAACCATTTTGTATGTTCCATCTCTGGAAGAAGGTGGTGGTCTCCCATCAACTGTGAGGGTGGCAGTTTTTTTGTTTGGTTGGTTTTCTACCATCATCGAGGCCTCTTTAGCTGGTGATGGACCGCATGGTCTCTTTGTAGATCCAGACGCAAATTGAGAAGGCGAGGGCACTCATCATCTATTGCTCTTTTTATGATGGTCTCCCATACCTTTGGGGTGTATACTTTTTAAGAAACCTTTCTACGTTGTGATGGAATTCTAGTAATGGTTCGTCTTGTTATAATGTCTTTAACATCCCTGCAAGAATGATTAAAAGTTAGTAGGAGCAAATATGTGTAAATCAACTTACCTTTCTCAGAAGTATAGCATTGGTGGCCTCAGGTATACTAGTTGTCGATTCGGGGTGAAGGCAACCCTAATATAAGGTACTGTGTATTGTATCGTTTATAACCAGCTGAACCAGAAATACCCTGGATGATTATGCTCACATAAACCCCAGGAGCTGCAGGTCCAACATCTCCTGCAATTAATAACAATTTATCTGTTCTGATAAACATTGATATAAATACTTACCTTGGTATAATTCAGTTTTCATAATTGTTTTAATGTTAAATTAAATAGAAGCTAACTGTTTACATTTACTCTGTTGACAGTTTGTTTATTGATAAAATGTGTAAATCTTTTTACTTCTTATCTCATACTTCCATTCACGATCACCACACCGGTAAAATAAATATGTAAAGTTGTGAGCGTGATTCGTTGCCGGTCAATTTGATTTGTTTAATGTAAATTTTGTTGCTATTGATTGAACTACAAATATACTACGAACTACGAACACGTAAGCTTACCTCTTCGTAATAATTTTTTTATGTAATTAATCAGGTACTATTAAACTACCAACGAATCTTGCGTTTTTGCTATTATTGTGTGATACTTACATTTTTTATTGTTGTTTATTATTTTTTTGTGTTGTTCGTCTTATACATTACTATTAACTGTTTACTAATCATTTACATTGTTATATATTAATAACCATTACATTATACTATTTACCAGACTGTGTTGTGTTATTATTTCTAACAATAGGTTATACTCTTGTTGGTGTTTTGTTTTTTTTGGAAGTGGTCCAACCAAAAAGATTATCCACAATTACCTTTGGACTTGGCGCCCATAAATTAATATCGAATATTAAATACCCACACCCACGCATAAAGCTGCCGTGGTCACGTCAACTTCTAATAGGAGTTTAACTTTATTCTTTGAAACATAAGTAAAATTGTAATAGTACAAAAAAAGTTGTTGTATTTGTTAAGAAATTGGCAAGTTAAGAATTTGAATTTTAGAAATATTTAAAGCTGTTTTATCAGTTATAAGTGTATAATATAGTTTGAAAAAGTGTAAAGTAATATTTATAATAGCAAAACACACGTTTATATGTTATTATACACTTATTTTTAGGGTGTCGGAAATTGGTACAGCCATTCTAAAACCTTGTCCCAATTATTAACATTTGTGTCGATAATGTAACAGAATGTGATTTATAAAATTTGTAATTTTGTTTAATCATTGTTTACAAAAAAATTGTATTTATAATAGATTGTTCATTGTGATTGATGAGATACCGCTGTTAAAATCACCTTTTTTAATAATGGCACTTGTACTCCTATCACCCTGTAGTTTGTTTACTATTATTTCTAGATAAGTGTTTCTTTTATACAATTAGGATAATACAAGTTTCAAATTATACTATACATATATAAAGTTGAATAAACCAAATAAACTATCCCTTTATGTCTGTGTTTTGCACCTAAAAAGTCATGTTGATAATTGGTACAAGGAAAGTCAGTATTCGGGACATCCATCTTTTTAACGTGTCGATAACTGGGACATACGGCACTTTTTAAATAATTTACTTAAAAAATATATATACAACAGACTTATATGCATAAAACAGTATTGCACATTTAAAAGAATAATGCGACTACCTAAATATCAATTTTCAAAAAGATAGAAGTAACGCGGAAAAGTAGCCTTATTGGGATCCAAAAGTGCAGAAATGTCTTAAGGTGTCGATAATTAAGACAATTATCTTATCTACCACTGCATTTATTTAACAAAAATTGTATCGTTACTTGATTGGAACAAATAAACGGTGATTAATATTATACGCCAATTATTTTTTCCTGATTTACCATTTATTAGAACTTGTAGGTTCAGTCAGTCAGACAATGTAAACAAAGATTCGGGTTCGAAGATTCACCAACCCGATCATAAACCTTGTTGGTTTGATTTACCCAGAGTTAATTCCCGAAAACGTCTTAAGTGAGTGTATATCATCTGAGCTTATGGTGTAAATAATAATGCCCAAAAGCACTTAATTTAGCGTGCAAAAAAATTACTTATTAAAGTTAGGTCACAGTAACTTTTATTATAATGCGTGTTTAAATTTACCTATTTAATATATAGTTTATCTTTTAAGTATCTTACATCTTGATGCGCAGGTTAATCGTGTTAAGGCTCAAAACAATTATAATACCCGCTTAAATCGTACCCAAGTAGTATTAGTGAAGGTGGCAGTATCAAAACAAACTTGTATAGCATTTTCTCGTAAATTTAATATAAATTTAGAGAATCGTAGTCTTGTGGATGTGACATATAACATGACTTTTTTTGTTATATTTTGTGTACTTGGTAACTAATTCCTCGCAATGTCATAGTTCTTGAGTTTTCCGAGGTCTTACAGATACATATAACGTTACCCCCTCGTAGAAAATCACCTTGCCGCCACTGGTCTGTATAAGTAGTAGTGGTGGGTTATCAGGCATACATTTCTTGATGCCTCTCGGAGTGTTACAACACCTAAATACCTGTTATGAGACTTGCTTATGAGAAGCGTTGAAATATGAAGTGTATCCAGCTTTATTTTAAATACAGATTCTTATATATTGCCGTTTCTATCATTCTATCACTCCCACTGGTTCGACAATTCGAGCGACCTTCAAGAGTACCATCCATGCTTATGCGCACGCAGGGCCGTTCCTGGACAGGGTGCTGGTGATGCCCTTGCACCAGGGTGTCAAACATAAGGGGCGGCCGACGACAAAGAAAAATCGACTAATATCGCTGTGGCGTTGTGACCCGCCACCTATATTGCGAAAGTTTTATCGATTTTTGGTTTTAAAAAGTGCAAACTACGCGAATATTTTTGACGAATTATAAATTTAGCTAATTTAAATTTATTGCCAGTAAAAGCAAAAAACATTATTTACGTTACGAATATTCTATGCTAGTGGTAATATTGTAACAGTCCATTTTACTGAAATAAATATTTTTTCCTGTTTTCCGTAATTCTTTATTGTGTTTTTTATTTTCAAACCCCTTACCAATCATATCAGGAAAACAGAATCACTCCAAGCCGGTTCATAGCTTCATTTTGACGTAAAATCTTAGGTCAATCAACTTCATGTTCAAGTTTTGATCACAGCAGTTTTTATTGTTTTGTTTCTAAACGTCCCAAGCGTCGAGAAACAAAATGGTGTCTATAACTTCGCAAAACATCAAGCTAAACAGTAGCGGCGCAATGTTGGTTATTTATCATTTATCAAGTCACCCAGGTGCACGTCTATGCGTGCGCACAGGGCGGGCCGTTCCTGGGGTGCTTTCCGCCCAGGTGCAAAATCAAAGTGGACGGCCCTACAAGATGTTTTTGTTGTTTCGATCTAAAGGTCTATTAAGGTTGAATAAATTAAGCATTAAATATATTTTTGGAAAATTTTAGCATTATTTTTGAAATATTTCAAATAGACCAGGAAAGTTAGGTCGAAAAAACAAGCTCTTAAAAGTTCTGATGCATATCGCGTTTGCAAACTTTTTTATAGGGGGGGGGGGTTCAGTGTTTTCCAATTATCTCGAAAACTATTAAGTTTTCGGAAAAGGTGGCTAGTATGAAAAATGTTGTTCGGAAGATGTGCTACAAAAAAAGGTCCTATGATTTTTCTTTGTATAAGTTTGGAGAACTGAGATACCGTTTTGGAGAAAAATGAGTGACAATTTTGAATTATTGTACTTCTGTAAAAGGTGCAACCCTATGCACAGCACCGTGGAGGTAGGGGAATTATGTGGTATCCCCAGTAGGTTTAATCCACATGTTATTTGGAATGTAGACCAATTATTCTAGTTTCTTCTCAAGTTGTAGATCACTTTCGACGTCTTCGTAATCGTTTTCTGCCTCGGAATTATGTACAGTCGTTGTTATAAAAATTGTTGCTCGTAAAATGTACTACAAAAAAAGTCCCGTTACTTTTAATCATATAACTAACCCTTTCAGTGATATAAGAGTTTGAAAGTACTGATACAAATTTGCACTTGACTATTGCGTTATACATCGATGTTGTTCTAACAAAAAGGCGTAATAAGAAAAGTAAAATTTGAAAAGTCATAATGAAGGTACAATTTACTTTACTAACTAGGAATATAATATCGAAGACATTCGGTACATTTTCTAAAATGAATGCCATAAAAGGTTCGGACCGGAGTCCGACCTTTAATAGCAGGTGGACGATGTGTACACACAAAGGACTTTATACCTTCCTTGGTTTGTATGTGCGCAGGAGTCGTTTTATTAGCACTATCAATTGCTCGTCAAATCCAGTCGACAATATATTCTTCGAAAAGTTGTGATTGGAAAACATTAAAGATCATGTTTTATTTCTACATACAGTTAGCGGGTGTGCGATACTACGTCTGCTCTATTTCAGATAGGAAAGAAAAATCGTCAAGTTGTTGCAAAATCGAAAGGATTTACGAGATTGCGCAAACTATTCCAAAATACCACAATGTTTTAGAGAATCAATTATTAATAATGGTATACGAGTCCTTTTGGCCATGTTTGATACTCCGTATAATCCGACATGTATTGATTATTTCAGATATAATTTATTCATACAATCGACAATCCGTAATAAAGCTACTAAATCTCCCGCCTAGGCCCCCTACATCCAGTGCTGCCCAACACCATTCATGTAGTTTATCAACAGATTCAAAAATAGTTAGACACTGATCTCAATGCAGAGTGGGGATGGATGATGATCATTGATCACTTACAGCCAATTTAAACCATTTTGCCACCTGCTCCAGGAGTATTGCTCAATCCTATTTTCTGTAACTGTACAAAAGGCTATAACATGAGCTGCGGTGGCAGGAAGATGAGTCTCCACTGTTCTGCAATATGCAGTCACTAGTATGGCCAGTCTTGCCTGAACATTCTGAACATGTTTCACCTGACAAGATACAACATCGATGCTTATGAAGACATTGACCGTAAAGCTTTCGAGGTAGAAGACGAGGAGATAGAGGAAAATTACGATGAAGTCGGAAATGACCTACAACTTGAGTAGGTACTAAAATAACATTCCAAATGGCATGTGGATTAGAACTACTGGTTTGTTTACGAAAATGATGTTTGTTTTTCCCCCATCAGGTCTAGATTTTTCACAAAATGAGTTCTACCAAATTTACTGCTTCAATATTTAATTTTTAATAATACAAACTCGGGATATATAAAATATCCATGTTTTCTCCACAAATGAAACAGTTGAACACGAGATAAGGACTGACTTAGAAAATGTGCCTCTTAAGAACAAACCTTATATCAGAAAAAAAACGTCGACGAAAATAGTTCAGTTGAGCCCAAAAATGTTTTGTTGCCACCTCTACATATCAACCTCGGCCTCATGAAGCAATGTGTGAAGACTCTTGATAAGGACAATGCTGCTAGTATTTATGTGCGAAGTCTCCAGCTTTCTATGAAATCAAATTAAAAGAGGCCATGTTCGTGAGACCTCAAAAATCATCATAGGTACTACTGGGAAGAATGGACCGTCTTCTAAACAAGCAGTTGAGAAGTTCTTAGGAAATCAAAAATACAAAAAATATGATTTTATCATAACAAATATAAGAAAGGATTTCCAAGTTTTGGTTGCACTACGAGTTTAAAAATGCATTTAAATTGTTTCCTCGGAAAAACTTAGAACATTAGTGAAGAACAAGCTTCCACCAAGATATGGAACGACGTTATCAAGAACCATGGAGTGTGTCAATGATTGCAGACTACTGCTGGACGTTGCAATTTGATTTGGTCTATAAACTCTACAGCAGGGATTCAACGAAAAAGGCTTTCATACGAAACGACGAAGATTTCCTCACTTAAGAGAATGACTATTTAATTAGATGGCTTCCAATTTTTTTAAATTTTTTTTGCAGCCGAATAAATGCTGTAAAAATTGTATTTTTTAATTTTACATTGTAAAAAACCTTACATGATATATAAAAATGGGTGACATTTTTGCAATCAGCACGCTAAAATGTAACTAAATTAGGTATTAAAAAAAATTAAAACATCTTTTGCAAACTTTGATTTTGTAGACCTGTGCTAACTATTTACAACAAAGCACAACATTAATTAATGGCGTTTTCCGCTTCCTGTTACAACAGTGCGCATTATAACAAGAAAAGTTCAAGCTGGATTTCCACGCAGTGTTGCCAGATGAAAATTTGTGTTTGTAGAACTCTACGTAAAATAGCTGTAAATGTCAGCACCACAGCGTAGATTCATAAATTTAACATAGTGGTTAATATTATTGTTGTTGACTGTTTCTATTCAGGGCTGGGCTGGTTTTAATATGTACACCAATAAATAATTAATAACTTTGTTTAAAACATAATGTTTTAATAATACATTTAATAAAAAGTTTTATTAACAATACGACATACTTAAAATGTGTTTTATTTTTTTATAAATATCTATGGTCATTAACCGGCACAAATCATCGTTTGGATTAAAACTGAAACAAGTGCTTGTCATGAGACATTTACTAAGTAATAATCCAATAATTATGTCCGTACTTAGCTTAGTTTTAAGTAAATTTATTATTGAAAACACCTTTTTGACATTGGCATTTGAATGACACCGGGTAAGTATTAAGTTTATACTACAGAAGAAAAAACTAAAAAAAACGGTAGCCTAAGATGTCAAAACCGGAGAACTGTAGATCAGACTCAAAACGGCAGAAATACAATTTTAGCTGTAGATCTGGGAGTTCCATGGGAGAGGGTTTGCAGACATTTAAATGTTAATGTTGATACTAATGAATTCCATGAAATTTTATATAAAATCTTTGATGAAGCTCTGCCTAATAAAGATAGAATTGAAAGAGGTAACTTTCCTTCAAGGTGTACAGTAGTCTGTTCTACAGGTCTAAGAAGAAAACAATTTTTTTATTTGAGTATTGCATACTATTCCATTTTGTGAGGTATGGTAATGCAATATTTCCTGTAAAATCTTAGAATATTAGGATAACGTTAAGTAACCGCGCAAAGCACTGAAAGTTTATAAATATCCTTTATTTTACATAACACGTAATATAGAGTATCAAACTTATATTTTAAGCATAATCGTAAGTGAGGCATTAAAATCTATAGCTAGTTTAACAGCACGTTCCGCGGAATCGTTAACTACACGGCCAGCACCTTTCTGTCTTTGGTACAAGTATAGTCCTCTCGAGAAGGCCAGAAGTCGAACAAGGTCGACTCCACGGTATCGACTGGACTCGAATCTCCTCGAGTGTTTGTCCTTCGGCGGCCGAAGAAAAGCTGCAGCAATGGCTTCTTTCTTGTCTAAACTAACTTTCGATTCATCGATTCCATCGATGCAGCAAGCATAAATCGTTGTACGGCGCATTGTATTGGCTATTGTGGATCCCAATGTTTGCATTCGTTGTGTCAAATGATAACCCAGCTAGATGCTTAGAAACAGCCTCGCAGCTATTGACAATTTCAAGTATAACTTTCCCCATTTCAGCTACAATTCCGGACGGCAGCTTAGGAATGCCAAGAAACTTTTCCACATTTTTTCCTGACAACTACTGGCATCCGATCCTTCCGTTCAGCAACAACTCGATCGCTCTCTGGTAGAAGTCTAGAATCAAAATGGGTGAAGAGGGGAACACAGGGACAGAAACTTTCTTAGATGATTTATTGTCTGCAGAGCAATCTTCCTGGATTCGTAAATTGAAGTCACCGAGAGCGTCAAACCTTTAATGTCAACTCCCGCTGTTTTCAGTGCAGGAGCAACAACGTTGATAGGCTGTCGGTCGACGGATCATCGATATCACATTGGGGATCAAGCATCGTGGATTTGAGAGCGCAGGCGATATTAGACGGACCTGCTGAATGTGTTGTGCTTAAAAACGAATCACGGAGGCATTTGCTGATACCAGCTTCTGCTGACGTGTCAGAATCATCTTCAGAGCTTGACGAATGCTCTTTAGTCTCACCGCTAATTTCCATAGCGTACCCATTTCCTGTTTCCCTCTTTGCTTTTTTTCTGTTGTTTAATCTCGTCCAGTTTTCTCTTCTGCTTCTTTTCTTCACGTTCCTTGAAGACATAGTCCTCGCCGGACATTAGCATATTTCTTTCTCCTCTTGGATCTTGAAGAAACTGCAGTCTACAGGAATTCTGATCAGATGTTTAGAATCAGCGTGCGCCACCGTCATACAGGTTTTCCAACTGTCAATTGTCAAATTACCATGCGATTCATACGGTTTCTTTAGTTTGGTAATTGCAATTGGTTTTTTAATTTATTGTAATGTTAGCGCATTTCCATATCCCAAACAGCACATCAATCGTGTTGGAGCAGCTTTCAGTTAATTTCAGTTTGTTTGTCTTCAGGTCATGAAAAAGACGTCTCAGTACCTGGCCTTTCGTTGGTAACTGGTTAAAATTTTCCCGATCCAGTACAGGCATCGTGTTCCTGACCAACCAGACTATAGTCGGTGTTCTCGTTCTGGCAAATTTAGCCTTACCTACTGTTTGCCCAGTTGCAATATCCGCCATGTCCAGTTTCTGGCAACTATCAACACTATCAGCCATTTTCCTCCTTCGGTACAATTTAAAGTTCACTTTTCAGTGTTCACCATTTTCTGTGTTTACCACTAGCATTGATCTATACGTTTCCGAGCACCGCACTTGCATAAATGCATACTTGCAACGCCAATTTTGTTTGTTTTGTAACATCACCTTCATACATGCGTGGTTACGTGACCCTGGTCCCGTTCTTGGCATGGAGTCAAAAACAAACGTCTAATTTCACCAGTTATTAAAAAGATCCGCTTCTCAGATAATACGAGTAAAATAATTAAACTGTAAGGAATAAATAACTGAAAAGAATACTATCCAATGCGCAGAATTATAAAACACGTTTTTTAAATGATTCTTTGAGCTGCGTGCGCGCTCAGAATGTATCAACGTATTTCCCCGCAATTTTAGGAGGTTATTTCTATAAACATTTATCATAATTTAGGGGGGTATGCGATGGTGTATGGTGAAAATTTTTTTTCTGAACGGGCTAGTGTACAGGTGTAATGAAGACGAATTTTCAGTAGATTGAAAAATACATTATACAAAGTCTGAAATCATCCAGGACATATAAAGATTAACATGGGAGAAAATGAATAGGATCAGAGCGGACTGTGGCTTATTATAATACATTAAATTTAACAAATTGACATTTATTGCAAAACAAAAGAATAAATTAAATTTGACTAGTGTCATAATTTCATTATTACAATAATAAATTGTTTACAGTCATTTAACAAGTAACGTACGTATAATCACACTATAGATAAGATCATGTTACATGAGAATTGCTTAAGATAATAAAACTCACGATATCAAATTACATTTTAAAGGAAAGTCTTATCTTAATGAGAACTGCTCTAGGACCAACTCTCTCATGACCATGAGAAATGTGTAGGCAGATAAGGTATAAATACCTCGGTTTTAATCTTAAGTCTTTAGTCTTTATAAATCTTTATTCAACTCACAAGTCTTTATAAATCTTCAACAAGTGTTTATCCTGAGTGAGTATTTATCTAGGTGTGGACTTTAAAATTGTCCTGCTAGTAAAACATAAAGACTCATTCGAGTTTTAATTAATTATTTTGCTTAATGTCATTTAAATGTGAATTCTAAAATTGTTCTGTTAAGTGTGTTAATTCAAATTTAATTATTTAAACTCGTCTTACTCGTTAAATAATTACTGATAAAGTAATATTAATACATTTGTATCATTAATGTTAAAAAGAGATAAAGTTTTCTCTTGATTAAAAATAATAAAATATATTCTACGACTGCAAACGAAATATATAAATGTGTTTTATTATATTAAATAAATAGAAGTTAAAAAAAAACCTTCGGCCACAGAAGAGAATAAAACTAACAATCATTATAAAATTAAAAAAAGTTTTCATTCTCCCCTTTACGAAAGTGTAACTTTCTATCTTAATAAGGCAACCGAAAGCAAAAGTAAAACATGTGAGGTGGTTGCTAGGTATGAAAAACTTTTTTAAAATATAAAATTATATGGTGGCTGTTGTCAATATTACCTTGGTAACAATACTGTTGTATATGCAAACATTATTTTATTATAATCACTAAATCATCATTTTATTTATTTCATTTCGTATTTCAAACAATTGTTTATATACTACAATTAGTAAAATAAAGTATAACTTGATCTCCGTTGTCAATGACACCGGAGTTCAAGACGTTCTTGATCTCCGTTGTTGTTGGCAACGTAAAAATCATTTGATGTTGCATAACTGCCACACGTGACATGCTGCTTTTTATCTCCTTAGTTACGCGTATGGTGACACAGACAAGGCAACTTGCTTCATTATACAATAAATTCGGATGAACTTTAAAAGGGAGAAATTAGGATTGAAATACGCAATAAAATAAAACAACTTATGCAATACGGAGATCAAGCTTCTTTAAATCCTCGAAGATGTTATAACGCCTCGGCGTTATAATACATCTTCTCGGATTTATAGTATCGCTTGATCTCCTAATTACATAATATATATTATTTATTTACGGTGGTTAATAAATGTCAAGGGGAAAATGCAAAGTTTAACACATTACACGCTGCGAAAGCCCTTTCAGGTGCTGGGTGTTTTTAATTAACCTCGGCTACGCTTACGCTTCGCCTCGGCCAATCAAAAACACCTTGCACCTAAAAGTAAACTTTCGCAGCTTGTAATGTAAATAACTATTATTATGGTGACATATTATTTAATTTATATTAGTACAATCTTGAAAGATAATTAAAATTTATAAAATAATTGATTGGAGCAGTGAGAATTGGTGTTTCTGGGAATAATATTTATCTTTTTAAAAATACCCTCTTTTTAATGTTTTTTAATAAGAAACTATAAGATAAATAAGTTTAATTTTAGGTTAGGTTTGGTGAATTATACAATTTTATTTCTTATTTATTCTCTTTATTTCTTAAAAATTAAAGGGTAACCTTTAAGGTTATGTAACCAACATACAAATCGATGTGATGGACTACGTTCGAATATTCCTGTGTGCATGGTTTACTGCAATAAGTAATAGGTAAGTACTTTGCAACTCTACAGAGTGTTCTAGATGAGAATGGTTATCGTACTCTCTGAAACATACAAATCGATGTGATGGACTGCGTTCGAATATTCCTGTGTGCATGGTTTACTGCAATAAGTAATAGGTAAGTACTTTGCAACTCTACAGAGTGTTCTAGATGAGAATGGTTATCGTACTCTCTGAAGCACTACCTCTAGATAAGGTGACCAGACATCCCGCTTTTGGCGGGACAGTCTCGCTTTTGCTTCACTTGTCCCGGTGCCCACAAAATCCTCAAAATGTCCCGATTTATAGGGATAATCACGATTTTACGAACATATACAGTTAAACAGCTACACGACGTTTATTGTTTAATGAGAACTTTTTAATTAATTTTCTTCTAATAACTTTTAAATTGCAGTAAACTATATTTAATATTGGTATCCAACGGAGTTATACTGCTTTTCAAAAACTATATATCATTATCTTATTCTAATTTGTTCGTGCCAATTTATAAATATCTTATATATAAATATAAATACTCCAAATAAAGCACACTTTATTTGGGTTCAAATGCTGAATTAACATTAATTATAACAAATAACCGTAGCGGCTTCTATATAATGCCATTCACACTTATCAAACAAAAGTTAAATCTGTAAAGTAGGGGAAGCCCATTCAACTAACAACAGATGTTCTTGGTAATGACGATGACTTGCGCATTACTTTATAATATTAATTGTGGCATGCAAAAACAATTAGATGCGCTTAATTTTCATATAAACTTCTATTCCAGCGCTACCTGGGCACAAACTTAGAATATAAAACTGTAGGAAGGAGCGCAACTACCGGCAATGAGCTTTAAAAGTGACGGATATGACGTCGCACTCGCCGCCATCAGACACCTCCTAAATCTGCTTTTCTCTCAAACTCCGACAAATACGAAGAACGGAATTACATTTCATAAGTAAGTATTCGTTTGTTTTAAATATTAAATTGTAAAATTTATATTCTAAGATTAATTTCAAAATACTATGATTTAAAATTGAGGTTATGTAGTTTATGTGCGCATTTCGAGACAATGAGAACCGCCAATGAAAATATCTCATTACAAAACGTAAACTCCTACTCCGTCATATTGAGACCCCCATCCCGGTCGTATATAGCAGATGGTTTCACGTTCCTTCCTACAGTTTTATATTCTAAGGGCACAAAGCATCTGGATACCGATAAGCGTAACACTGCTGTTTGAATTTGTTTATTGTTTTGGACTGTTGAATTTGCTACTATTAATAAAAATGAGAGTTTCCGGTCAATGGATTGCACATCTAAAAATCATTCAAAAATTACTCAAAAAACTTGTTTAATAAATTATGTCCCGCTTTAATGATTTAGAAATCTGGTCACATTACCTATAGAGCATGTCATAAAGCCAGTGTAAACTTATTCGCTGAAGATGTTGTATTTAGAGAATAATAATAATAATAATAATAATAATAATAATAATAATAACTACTACAACCCATAACCTAAACCAAGGCCCCAGAAGCTATAAGCTTGTGCGGGAGGGAGGGGGCGATTATTATTATTATTATGTAGGCCCAATGTGCGGCTGCAGCCGACTTACAGATGGAACAGCGCAAATCCCACATTTGTGTCACAGCTAAGGAAAACTGCAGAAAACATTAACCAGATCTGCCGGCGCCGGGAGTCGATCGCGGGCCGCTTGGGTGAAAGTCCGGCACGCCAGACATTACACTACCAAGGCTACAATGAATGAAGTGATAAATTATAAAAGGAAAGCAACTAATTGTCTGCAGGTTGAATGATAATTTATTAGATAAGTACTTAATAAGACATATTGATAACAAAATTTACAAACTCATTTGTAATTGCTTTTTAATAATCTAAGCTGCTGCTGTAATTCTAATTACTGCTATTGATTTGTCCATACTGCATAAAATTGTAGTGCCACCAAGACGTATGTTATAACGGTCCCGGATATCTGGAACAATCATAAAAGTCGATCTGTTTACTAATTTACTCCTGATAATAGTTGATAAATGATGCCTTATAATAGTGCAAATAATCTCACTAGAATATTGAATATTTTACCGAGCCCAAAGAAAGGAATATGTGTAATTTATTTTGGAATATATTAGATGTAACGATTGACCATGAGAGTTTAAAGATTTTATTGGAAAACTGTAAGTAGCTTATAAAAATCTTAGATTAGTTTTTGTCCAAAAACATGCTTCGCACGAAAACTCCTGTTAAACCTTCAAGTGAATTTTGGAATCCATGTACTATTATGTGCTTCTATGGAATGTTGTAGTGGTTCTAATAAAAAAAACTGATACTTTTAGTGCATAATACCTAAAATAGTCTGAAATGTATTTTCAATAGTAAATACCAACGACTTACAGATGCCACAAGACCAGTAGTAACTGTAACGATATCCGATGCTTTAAATAATGGTTTCCGAATGTTTAAAGTTGATACCAACATTTCTATCTGTAATCAAAGCTTTAATTAATGAACATTAAAATAAATTATAATAATAATAACCACCCATATAGAATTTTCCAAACGGGCCAATATTGGCTCGCCATTGGCACCGTTATTGCCAATATTGGCAACTAATATTGAGACAGTGCAGAAATGATAACACCGGTAAGTACTTGGGCCATTTTACATAGCCGATATTGGCAGCCACTATTGGGCCAGTGTCGAAATGATAACACTGGCAAGTATTTGGACCATTTTACATAACCAAGATTGGCCCAATGTTGTTGATATGTTGGTATAACTCTGGTTTCATACTGGCACAACATTGGCTGTATATCGGTTGCATACCGGTGTATAATAATAATCATTATTATGATCATGACGACGGGGACATAACTTTTACGAGCCATTTTTCTCAGTGTATAATATAATATAATTAAAAAATATAATAACGATGATTATTATCCACCGGTGTGCCAGTATGAGACCCGTTATATCAACATATTAACATTATTAAGTTAATATTGGCTAATTGCACACAGAAAAGAATACCTTGATTCAAAATTTTATTGTGTTTAATAAACAAAGTTCTTGTAACAATTAATAATATAATACATTATAATGTCAGCAGTCATATAGATACAAATTAACAAATACATTATAATAGGTACTGTAGTGATAATTTATTCAGAATTCAGATTGTATGAATAAATATAATCATTAATTAAAATGTAAAAAGGATATATCAATTTGATTTAAAAACAGCCATTAATGTCATACCATCTAATTAAAGTATTATCAAATTATGTAAATATTCAATTAAAAATAATGTAAAGTTTCGTTGTTCGTAAGAAAAGGTTCCTTTATAAATATTCTTGTACCATATTCTTGTCTAAAGGCTTGTAGGAATCTAAACCAAATAAAATTTACAAACAAGTAAAATAAATATTTACGATTTATAAAAATGAATGACAAAATGTAAAAGATAACAAAATAAGATTACGAATATTGTTAGTTATTGAACGTTTTGTTGACAAAAAAATGTAATTAACTCCCAAGACAACATAATACACTCAGGAAATAATTACATAAGAATCATCTCCTACACGAAAAAAACAAAATAAAGATTAATAAATAAGATTTGTGATGTATAACGAAGGAGACATAATAAATTTCGTAACAAAAAATTTCCTTCCAGAAATCCAGATTTCTTAAAAAAATTTCACATCTTAATTTAAAGGATCGAGCACAAAACAAATGGAAAACGGGGTACAGTCAGATTGAGGTGAAAGCCAGGGTAGGAAGAACGAAAAGATTTAATTCGCTTGCAAAAGAATAATTCTTATAAGAATTTAAACATACTATCATGATTCAAGCAACAAGAGTTTGGATTATCTATAAATATATACAGGGTGTCCCAAAATGCTGTTTACACGCAAGATCTCCCTTATTTGAAAAGATAAAGAAATCAACCAAAAATTATTGTGAATGACTCAAAATAGACCTTCAAAAAACATCCTTAAACGCTGGTTACATAGCAACGTTTAAGAGATCATGCCAACTTGATTAATTTTTCAAATTGCACCCTATGTTTTTTTTCACGGAAATGTATTCTTCATTTCATTCTGCATATGGTAGTATGCCTTACTTAATTATCTAATGTGCATTTAAGGGTTGAAAAAATATTTTTTATAAATTGTACACTTCATATTCACTAACTAAATTATTTATTCAAAAAATATTATGATTAGAGCCGTGTCTACAAGGGAACTCCTGAAGCACTTTAAAGCCCGTATAGAGTCCACAGGAGGGCATTTTGAGCATTTGCTTTAAGTTTAAGATAAATTCAATTTATAACAAATATTTTTAAAACCCCTAAATGCACATTAGACAATTAAGTAAGGCATACTACCATATGCAGAATAAAGTGAAGAATACATTTCTGTGAAAAAAAACAGAGGGTGCAATTTGAAAAATTAATGAAGTTGGCATGATCTCTTAAACGTTGCTATGCAACCAGCGTTTAAGGATGTTTTTTGAAGGTCCATTTTGAGTCATTCACAATAGTTTTTGGTTGATTTCTTTATCTTTTCAAATAAGGGAGATCTTGCGTGTAAACAGCATTTTGGGACACCCTGTATATATTTATAGATAATCCAAACTCTTGTTGCTTGAATCATGATAGTATGTTTAAATTCTTATAAGAATTATTCTTTTGCAAGCGAATTAAAATGTTTCGTTTTTCCTACCCTGGCTTTCACCTCAATCTAACTGTACCCCGTTTTCCATTTGCTTTGTGCTCGATCCTTTAAATTAAAATGTGAAATTTCTTTAAGAAATCTGGATTTCTGGAAGGAAATCTTTTGTTACGAAATTTATTATGTCTCCTTCGTTATACATCACAAATCTTATTTATTAATCTTCATTTTGTTTTTTCCGTGTAGGAGATGATTCTTATGTAATTATTTCCTGAGTGTATTATGTTGTCTTGGGAGTTAATTACATTTTTTTGTCAACAAAATGTTCAATAACTAACAATATTCGTAATCTTATTTTGTTATCTTTTACATTTTGTCATTCATTTTTATAAATCGTAAATATTTATTTTACTTGTTTGTAAATTTTATTTGTTTTAGATTCCTACAAGCCTTTAGACAAAAATGTGGTACAAGAATATTCATAAAGGAACCTTTTCTTACGAACAACGAAACATTACATTATTTTTAATTGAATATTTACATAATTTGATAATACTTTAATTAGATGGTATGACATTAATGGCTGTTTTTAAATCAAACTGATTAATCCTTTTTACATTTTAATTAATGACTTATATTTATTCATACAATCTGAATTCTGAATAAATTATCACTACAGTACCTATTATAATGTATTTGTTAATTTGTATCTATATGACTGCCGACATTATAATGTATCATATTATTAATTGTTACAAGAACATTGTTTATTAAACACAATAAAATTTTGAATCAAGGTATTCTTTTCTGTGTGTAATTAGCCAATATTAACTCAATAATGTTAATATATTGGTATTACGGGTCTCATACTGGCAAAGTATGGATGGATATCGTTGGATATGGTTGCACACCGGTGCATAATAATCATCGTTATTATATTTTTTAATTATATTATATTATACACTGAGAAAAATGGTTCGTAAAAGTTATGTCCCCGTCGTCATATTAGCGCTCTTGATTTACAATTTTTAATCCAAAAGATTTTTCGAACTATGTTTCTCAGTGTACAATATAATATAATTAAAAAATATAATAATGATCATTATTATACACCGGTATGCTACCGATATACAGCCAATGTTGTGCCAGTATGAAACCAGAGTTATACCAAAATATCAACAACATTGAGCCAATCTTGGTTAGGTAAAATGGTCCAAGTACTTGCCAGTGTTATCATTTCGACACTGGCTCAATATTGGCTGCCAATATCGGCTATGTAAAATGGCCCAAGTACTTACCGGTGCTATCATTTCTGCATTGTCCCAATATTGGTTGGCAGGATTGGTAATAACGGTGCCAATATTGACCCAATATTGGTCCGTTTGTTCAACATCGGCAAATTCTATATGGGAAAGAGATCGTTCAAGCTATTCATACCTGGTCCGCTTCTGTGGTACTCAGTTTGCTAATAGGATATTTGAATAAGAACGACAGCATGTCTTCACTCTGAAATCAAAGAAAAATACTCATTGTACTTGAATCTGAAAACTTAAGAGACTAATAAGTTAGTGCACATTTATACAGTTCAGTAATTGTGTATATGTACTATAATGTCATTTATATACAGAAATAAAGTTTGAACTATATGAGCTATTGAATGTAGACCATGACGTATGGTCATAAGCTCTGAGATACATGAATAATGCACTCTGAAAGTGGACTATACATTAACTTACAAACTCTTAACTGGATTATGAACTGCAGATTATATTAGCATAATGCATTAACGAAAATTCGTGGATCGCGATTTATAGTCGGTAAATAGAAATGTATCGGTAAACATAACCTAAAATTAATATTGTTTTATAGCTGTGGACGAGCCTTTGTGTACACGCTTTCATTCTTCGCAGCGAATATGAATAATAACGTGTGAAGGATATGTTCTGTTTCGGTCATACGTGTAAACGTTGACCTCTCTTTTAAAACCTTTTTCAAGACATTTTCTGCTAAAAATCAGGTTGCGTAGAGTATACGGTGTAATATATAGAATACTTTCTTAAAAAGATTTGGCCCCCAAAATTAAGATGCGTGGATCGAAGTTTTTTTTTGCCGATATATCGCATGAACGTCAGATTCATATAACTACAACGTCTATATTAATAAATACTTCAAGTTATATTAAAGTGTTAGTATTTTTTTCTCGTTTAAACGCGTTTAGAACATTTGTTTCTACGGATCTTCAGAACACTGATTTGAATGACGAACCCAGACTTTAACACAGTGAAACTTCAACTATAAACAAATTACATTCTGTCTTGTCTTTATTTTGTGTATGTTTTATACCTGCATTGTAAATGATAATACTTGTTTTCACTCTTGATGAGTAACGGTTTTCGTTTTTTTGCAGTTATATTTTGTATAATGTCTTTTACAACTCACTTAGTTTTTTAGATTCAAGCAATTTTAGTATGATATGATTTTTAAGTATTTTGGCTTTTTAAATCTTCATGTATCTTGTATGTGTTGTAGGCCCAACAATGTTGAGTAGGTCTCTTGGCATTATTTCCATCTGTCAAAATTAATTTCTAAATATTATTGATTTATTTAATACCTGTTGATTTATTAATTGGAAATATAAGGATGATTGATCTTTCTAATTGTTCTTTGGTATCTATTGCTCCGAGTGTAATAAGACTTACTTAAGATTTATTTTTACACATCTTTAATCATTTCTATGTCATCAATCACCATGTCATCGAATGGTAAAAACCTGATTTATGACTCAATATAATAAATAAGAACTGATTATCTTATGATTATAGATGCTAATGATCTTGCTAACATTGATGAAATGGGAGCTATTGTGTACGATGAAGTCACTATCATGGATGAAACAGAAACAAGGCAACAATTACCAATAGACGAGTATCTAAGTATTAAAACTGAGCTTCACGAATTTATCATTATCAAAGATGAAAACACCTTCTGTAGTACTAACAATAAAGATGAACATTTGATTCAAACAAATCCAAATAAAGAAGAAAACATTATTAATATCCTTAATACAATTGCTCACAATGGTAAAAAACCTTTTGAGTGCACTTTGTGCACTCGTAAATTTTCCCGAATGGACAATTTAAAGCGACACATTTCAACTCGCCATCAAGAAAAGCGTTTTCAATGTGATTTGTGTGATTATAAAAGTATAAGGAGCAATGATTTAAAAAGGCACAGACTTATCCACAGTGGTGAAAAGCCTTTTGAGTGTCATATATGCAATATTAAATATTCACGGAAAAATAATTTGGACAGGCACATTCTCACACACAGTGTTGAGAAACCTTTTGAATGTGATACATGTAATTATAAAACAGCCGATATCATCCTGTTCAAAAAGCACAGGCTTGCTCATATTAACGAAAAGACTTTTGAATGTAATGTATGTAACAGTAAATTATCGAGAAAGAATACTCTAAATGAACATATGCTTACTCACCACAATGGTGAAAAGCGATTTAAATGTGAGTTGTGTGATTATAAGACATCGCATGCTCGTAATTTCAAAAGGCACATGTTGACGCACAGTGATGAAAAGCAATTTAAATGTACGATGTGTTTTTATAAAACTTCACAGAAAAGTTATTTAAAAAAGCATATGATTCATCACAGTGGCCGGAAACCTTTTGAATGTAGCATCTGTAATCGTGGATTTGCACGGAGTACCCATGTCAAAAAACACATGCTCATTCATCACACTAGCGAAATATCTCAGTCTTAATGTACCTAATATTAGTTGCGGAAGTGCTTTTGCAATCGAGTAGCCAAGATTGTCATTATATTATCTGTATGAGGTGTCAACATGGTATTAAGTTTTTTAGCTTAGTTAGTTATAACTGAATTTCTCTATATTTAAACAGGTTAAGCAATTTAATATTGCTTTTTTCGGGTATGGGTGAATCTTGAGTGACTCTTTCGGTTACAGAAACTAGGTGTTTGCATTTGCAGAAAACATATGTATTGTGCAAATGCTCGATACTTTACCATTAGCTACAAATACAATGTTACCTTTTATTATGTCTTGAGACCTATAATTAGTGTCATACAATCTATTTAATTAAAAAAGCTTCACTTTGTAGCAAAAAGCTAAACTGGCGCATATTGAAAGCAAAAACAAATGTTGGGCAAATAGTTAATGCCACTTTAGTGGTGTGTGTTCAAAGCTTAATAAAGTGGGCCTGAAGCGTCAGTATTAGTCACTGAATATTCGGAAAGTAATTATCACAAGTTACGCCACTGTATTTATGCACATGCCAGTCAGTGGGTTTAATTGCTTTGCCCATCGGAAGAGTGCACTTGGCTTAGTTTTCTTTTATGGTGAACAGTGTATATGCTATGTGTGAATATACAGGGTAATTCATTGAGAAACTTATCCTGGTTGTTATGGAGATAATTTTAATAAAAAAAATTTATATATTCTAATTACTTTTGTCAAAAAGAATAAGGCTAAAATTGTAGTCTATGTCTTAGATTTTTAGAATGTTATAACTTATTCTGTTTCATTATAAGAGTGAAGTTAAGATATCTATAAAGATGCTCATTCCGATGAAAATATAATTTTAAAACGTTTTTAATTTGGCAGAGATTTCGAACTGCACATTTTAGATATGATACACTCTGCATAAGTCACTTACCTTCACTTTCAATTATTTGAGATAGATAGATACATTTAAAGTAAACACGCTAAAGAAATGCTCCTTACATTTGGTTTAATTTATTTTAAATGAACGTATTTACAATTACCAGTTTTCATAAGTAAAACAGGCACGCCGGTACATATGAAAACCTGGGGTTGTGGCAATGTAGCGTATATCGCTATCATGGTCATACATAAACATTCGAGCATTAGTAATATATGTCAGCACTGCCGCAACTCCAGGTTTCTGTTTGCATCAGCCTCACCTGGTCTTTTAAAGCATTTTACAAGAGCAAACATTTTACTTAATCACTGAGATTTGAAAAAGTTCTCAGATGGCAGTAGTTATTAAAAAATTAGTAAATAAGTTCAGAATTGTAATAAACAAACAGAACAATACAAGTAGAATTATAGTCATTATTATATCATATTTGAATCTTTATTGTATTATTTCTGTAGGTACTTATCCCAGTGTGATGTAAATCAAATCTCGTAATATTGATCTTTGGCTCATTAAATAACACTCACATGTCTGAGTTGTTGTTAACTTAGTTTTTTTTATTATTTCTTATGTTTTATGTTGTATGTATGTGAAAATTCCAATGACATCTTTATTAAATATATTATCTATGTTAAAATATAATAATTTTTTTATTTACTTAACTGCAGTTAACATCTAGTGTTCTGCAGAGCCCAAAACTATGGTAAGGTATGGTGATCTGATAAACTAATGCTGGAGCTTGTATAGACTTTTAGATTCAATTGTTTTAAACATTCAAGTAAATATTATAAGCCATATTACTTCCGTACTTCTAAAATATTTTCATGTATACCTACACAGTACTACTAATCTTTTAAATTTAAAGAGCATCTTAATATATGCATGCCTCCGAAATATTAAATTATATACTTTTTTATAGGGATCGACCGATACCGATATTAATATCGGTAAATCGTCGTATCGGTAGCTGCCGCCGATTATCGGTATCGTATCGTATCGGCGGAAACTTGCTGATATATCGGCAAGTAACAATATCTTTCGGGATTTTAATTGCATATACAGATATAGAAAAACAGATAGGAAGTACGTACGAGACCATATGTATGATAAGGAACGCGCTAATAAAATAAAGAAGGGTTTATATCGGGTCATGCCTTTGCTCTTCTTAGTTTGTTAGTGGGGGAACATTCGAGCATTAAAGTTGTTTAGTAAACCACAAAACGAGCGTTGGTGTAGTTCCCCAACCCCACTAACACAAACTAAACAAGAAGAGCAAAGGCGGGGCCCTATATAAACCCTTCTTTATTTTACTAGCGCGTTCCTTATCATACACACATATGGTTTCGCAGATACTTCCTTCTTGTTTTTCCACACCTGTATACATAATGTATCAAAATACAACCAAAGAAATATAGTCTGCAATCGTATTTTATAAGTGGCGTAACGCATGACGGCTGCTGAACGGGGATTCACACAAAATACGCACAAATGCATATCAACAGCTGAGAAAATTTGCCCAAAACAGTATTTTATTTTTATAGTTAATTAGCATTCACATTTAACGTTTAACTTTCTACATCCTCTATAAATTGATTGTAAATTGTTTATGCAAGCAAGTTTATGGAATCAGAAACCGCTGCAGCTGCGAGTGGAACAGCACTTTTCTCAGTAACAAAAACATTAAAAGAATTTTATTCATTACTTAAGCGGTTCAATACGGTAATTTTATTTTAATATGTCTTTACATGCTGGCAATAAATATTTTTTAAAGCTAAAAACTATAAAGATTAAAAATGAAAAAGTGTATTTTACCGAATCAGTGACGGCTCCTCATAAAGAGCCAAGGGGTCATGGCCCTACCATTACAAATTATGGCAACAATATCACAAATGAGTCATTGACAAGTCTTAGTTTTCCTTAAGGATGTTTTGGTTTTTGTTCGTTTTGTTTTTTTTTGACAAATCGTACCCTTATACTCCGATTGTACCTCCAAAACATCCTTAAGGAAAACTAAGACTTGTCAATGACTCATTTGTGATATTGTTGCCATAATTTGTAATGGTAGGGCCATGACCCCTTGGCTCTTTATGAGGAGCCGTCACTGATTCGGTAAAATACACTTTTTCATTTTTAATCTTTATAGTTTTTAGCTTTAAAAAATATTTATTGCCAGCATGTAAAGACATATTAAAATAAAATTACCGTATTGAACCGCTTAAGTAATGAATAAAATTCTTTTAATGTTTTTGTTACTGAGAAAAGTGCTGTTCCACTCGCAGCTGCAGCGGTTTCTGATTCCATAAACTTGCTTGCATAAACAATTTACAATCAATTTATAGAGGATGTAGAAAGTTAAACGTTAAATGTGAATGCTAATTAACTATAAAAATAAAATACTGTTTTGGGCAAATTTTCTCAGCTGTTGATATGCATTTTGTGCGTATTTTGTGTGAATCCCCGTTCAGCAGCCGTCATGCGTTACGCCACTTATAAAAAACGATTGCAGACTATATTTCTTTGATTGTATTTTGATACATTATGTATACAGGTGTGGAAAAACAAGAAGGAAGTATCTGCGAAACCATATGTGTGTATGATAAGGAACGCGCTAGTAAAATAAAGAAGGGTTTATATAGGGCCCCGCCTTTGCTCTTCTTGTTTAGTTTGTGTTAGTGGGGTTGGGGAACTACACCAACGCTCGTTTTGTAGTTTACTAATAAACAACTTTAATGCTCGAATGTTCCCCCACTAACAAACTAAGAAGAGCAAAGGCGTGACCCGATATAAACCAACATTGGCACGAGTCGCCACTGTTGCCGATACGATATATCGGTATATCGGCAGGTAAATATCGGTATCGGCCGATATATCGTATCGTAAAAAAAAGTGATATCGGTCGATCACTACTTTTTTAACATGTATTGGCCAATAAGGTAATTCTGAATGTAACCTGATTTGAACTTCTGTGAGAAAGAAAAAAATTGGTTTCTGACATTACATAAAATAGTCTATTCCCCATTTTAACATAATACCATAATACTATTATTACACAGTGCGACAAATTTCAACGTTTGGTTCATGACACGGGATTTCTCTTCAGGAATGGAAAGATTAGGTGCCAAATACCATTTCCCCAACGGCATTTTGCTAGGTTAGTTAAAATAAGAGAGTTTTTTAATTTTAAAGTTTGAGAACTATCAGAGTATCGGATTGACTTGAAAAATTCGGAAAATTACCTAAAAATATAGTTTTCGAGATATTTTTTTATACATAAGTGAAATTCTTGAAACACCAGGGGTCGTTTTAAAATGCATTGAACGTCCGTGACGCGTTGAACGTCCTGCAAAGAATTCCAGCAAGGCAGGAAAGCGATTAACTGCAGTTAGTCTCTCGGTTGGAGATGAGATACTGAGACTTGCATCTTGAACAAGTGTATCACGCGCAAGTGAAGAATCGTGTCCAGAAGAATGGAGAAAGTCTTCAAGAGTTTGACTTCCTGGTCAGTAAGAAGGACGGGTCAACAAGATTCTGTGTGGACTATCGGCAACTCAATAACGTGACCAAGAAAAACAGCTATCCTTTACCACGCATCGACGACACGTTAGATACCCTGTCTGGTTCACGATGGTTTTCGACTTTGGACTTAAAGAGTGGTTACTGTCAAATTGAGGTAGAACCTGAAGACCGGAAGAAGGCACCGTTTACTATTGGTTCCGGGTTATGCCTTTCGGCCTATGTAACGCTCCGGCCACCTTCGAGCGCTTAATGGAGACCATCCGGAGGGGTCTGTCGTGGAAGACTTGCCTGGGTATACCTAGATGATGTGATTGTTGTCGGAAAATCATTCCATGAATATCTGAGAAATCTAGAGGAAGTGTTCCGAAGACTATGTGAAGCCAATCTGAAACTAAGTCCAAAGAAGTGCCACATATTCCGAAAGGAGGTAAAATACCTCGGGCACAAAATGGAGTGCCAGCCGACCCCGATAAAATCCGTGTAGTCCAAGAGTGGCCAACACCGAGAGATAAACACCAAGTTCGCAGTTTTCTTGGGTTATGTACCTACTACAGGCCGTAACAACGGAAGATGCGTTAACGGAAGATGGGCGCGAGTATGGTTGAAGCGGAGAGTGCGAAACAGCTTTCCAACAGTTAAAGCGCGCCCTGACAACATCATCAATATTGAGCTATCCACAGACAGAAGGGAAATTCATACTTGACACAGATGCAAGTAATCCGGACATTGGGGGTGTACTTTCTCAGATACAGGATGGACAAGAAAAGGTCATCGGCTATTTTAGCAAAGTTTTGTAGAAGGCCGAAAGGACTTATTGTGTGACCAGGAAGGTATTATTAGCTGTTGTGAAGTTCGTTGAACACTCCTATAAATACTTGTACGGAAGGAAGTTTTTGTTGAGGACGGACCATGCCGCGTTAAAATGACTCCTGAAATTCCCTAATCCTGAAGGCCAGGTCGCAAGGTGGATTGAACGATTACAAGGATTTGATTTTGACACGGGGCATCGAGTGGGTACCAGCCATCGAAATGACGGCGCTCCTTAAAACAGACCCTGTACGACGGACTGCCGCCATTGCTCTCAACTGGAGAAGAAGGTTAGCCAAATATTGAGAACTACCATCGTCAATGACAATTGGTTGCCGGAACAATTACAACGACAGTAGGAGGCTGATTCCGAATTAAAAATTGTACTGGAATGGAAGCATGTGGGAGAAAGGCCTGCCTGGGAAGCCGTCAGCCCTTCCAACAGAACCCTAAAAGCATATTGGGCCCAGTGGGAGTCCTTGAAGGTAGAAAACGATCTCCTGAAGCGAGTGCTGGAGAGTGAAAATGGCACCGCCATTAGGTCTCAGTTCGTAGTTCCAAGAAGCCGAGTGACAACAGTATCACGACATCTCCATGACGGTGCCTCAGGAGGACTCTTCGGCGTGAAGAAGACTTTGGAGAAAGTTAGGGAACGTTTTTATTGGGTCAATTGTAAAGAAGACGTGAAAGAGTGGTGCCGGAAATGCGAATTATGAGCTACTGGTAACGGACCCTTGGGCAAACGAAGAGCACCTATGAGGCAGTACAATGTGGGTAGTCCTCTGGTAAGAATAGCTATAGACATTGCCGGACCATTTCCAGAGACCGACGATGGGAATAAATACATCTTAGTGGCAATGGACTATTTTACCAAATGGCCAGAAGCATATGCCCTACCAAACCAGGAAGCCGCGACTGTTGTTGACGTACTAGTCAGAGTTTTTCAGTCGTTTCGGAGTAGTACCCATGGAACTGCATTCTGACCAGGGCCGCAAGTTTGAGTCTGTACTCTTCGGAGAAGTCTGTCGATTGTTGGGCATTCGCAAGGCTCGGACCACACCGTTACCGCGTTTTTCTCAGTTTGGACGCGAGCTACGGTTACCGTGTGATCTGGAATTTGGATCTTCACGAGCAGAGCAGGAAGTAGCCGGGAATGATTATGTCATCAACTTAAAGAAGTAGTTAGAGGATATACACGACCGAACCCGAAACAATAGCCAGATCGCGAGTGATCGGATGAAGACTTCATACGATGTGAGAGCCCAAGAAGGAGGATTTCAACCTGGGGAGCTTGTTTGGTTATACAACTCGCAAAGATGTCGGGGTTACTCGCCAAAGTTACAGTGAAATTGGGAGGGCCCATACCAGGTGAAGAAACGAATAAATGATCTGATCTATCGCATCCAAAAATTGCCAAGAGGGAGACCAAAGGTGGTACATTCCAATCGTCTAGCGCCCTATGCGGGAAATAATAACGCAGTCCCGGATCGGGAAGATGAATCTAAAGTGGCTGTCAATACCGTAAGGCCTGAAGATGATCAGCCAACCTTTGGAGGATTTATGGCTGCGTTTTCCGGAACTAGAAAAGCGCGATCATGGACGCTCTATTTACTACCTAGTAACAAAATAGGCTTACTACCAGAAGCCCGGTTACGCGGACCTGTGGAGGGCGTTATGGGATTTGAAAACCGAGTTGCTTACCAGGGGCATTAACAAATTGGCAGTTCCCAAACTCGGCTGTGGACAAGACCAGTTGGATTGGAGGACCGTTAGAAACATGCTGGAAGTTATCTTTAAAGGTACGGACGTAAAAATCGTGGTCTGCAGTTTTGACACACAGCCCGCGTCCAGGCCAACAAAGAGTGTGGAGTGTTACTTCTACCGTCACGAATCTTTCTACAAGAACCAGAGAATAAAACCTGTTCTAGTACAGAACAGACTTGAAGAGGGGGGCAGTGTAACGAATGGGAAAACCCTCTATACGCTGCGAAGAACATACTAGAAGATTCGAGATATATGACACATTGACGGGCGGCTAGACGAGGTACAATACACGAGTATGTTCGAGCGTTTTCTAGAACGTTTATACGGAAGATGTAAATCGTCGTCGCGGATAGAAGAGAATCAATTGATGTTCAACCAGTGAATTGAATAAATGTGCTTTGAGTAATTAGTAGTCAAATATTAGTGAATAAATAAATGTTGTAATAATAAATAGTCCTTAAATAAGTTTCTAAATATCTAGCATTTAAGTTCATTAACAGTTTATAATCATAGTGTTAAATAATTAGTTAAAACTAAATTAGTGTATGTAAATAATATTTCTCTTGTTAATAAACTATTAAACAGCATTTTTGTTTTAAAAAGAACGTTACAATTCATTGGAGTGTCCATTAGGTCTACCAAGGACGTTATTTAAACATCCATTAAATGTTTCTGCACAGTTAGGGAATGTATATTACAAATGTATTATGATGACTTATGTATATTAATAAAATAAAACTTCTATGCTTTTTATACTTGTCACCATTTATTATAGCAAAAATATCAAGTTACAAATGCACAAGTCATTTATGTAAAAGTGCAAAAATGCCTACTTTTCGGATGTGGCATAATTTGTCAAATAAGAACGTAGTCTGTTTGAGAAGATGGCAAAAATAAATTTTGCATGTGTTACATAACGAATGTCTTATCCTTAAAAATAGTAGCATATATTCCTATAGATGACTTATGCAATGATAAAATCATTTTATATTCGACTGTATTATAATTACTTGATTTTCTGCGTTATGCTACTCTTCGACTTAACATCGTTTGGAGTCTAAAAAGTGGTTCATTATGTTTCTAGACCCTATATTATGTACTAGTTACAAGAATAGACATATTTTTTTAAATGATCTTTGTGTAGATTATAATTATATAGATAAAACCTGGCTCATCTACATTAATTACCAGAGGCAGACACAACATTGCTGAATGGGTAGTATATGTATAAGGTCATGGTGATTCCAGGTTTTCAATTGGATAATTATTACAATTATTAAATTGAATTATTAATTTTTGAAAGTTACTGAACTTCACCTGGTATGAATTCCGCAAATGCAAATGGTACAGACCAGACAGGCTGATAATAGAATTTATTCTTTGCCTAAAACTTATAAGCATTTTTCGACGCACTACTTTATATATTGTTAAATAAAATGTAGCTACTTAAATTTCTTATACGATCTCTAAACTTTTTAATCCTGCAAAGAGAAATTCCTGAAATGTTTATTCCTGCAGATAGATTTAAATTCTGATAGAAATAAATTTTCATTCCACGTTTCCTGTAAATTCATCATTTAGATTAGATCCTATTAGAAATATGCCATCAATATTACTCTCAAATGGTTTCTCTTCATGTATGAGTGAGCATGTGTCTTTTGAGATTGTTTTTCAATGAACATTTATACGGACATATATTACATTGAAATGGTTTTTCATCACAATGAGTGAGCAAGTGCCTTTTGAGATTACTCTTCAATGAACATTTATAAGCACATATATTACACTCAAATGGTTTTTTGTTACTATGAGTGAGCATGTGTCTATTAAAACTACTTTTCTCTGAACCTGCATAATCACACATATTACATCCAAATAGTTTTTCACCATTATGAATCAGCATATGTCTTTTGAGACAACTGTTCTGTACAAATTTATTATTACATATATAACACTCAAACAGCTTTTTACCAATATGAGTAAGCATATGTTCTTTGAGAATACTCTTTATTGAAGATTTATAACCACATGTATTACATTCAAACGGTTTATCACCACTATGACTGAACATATGGTATTTGAGAAATGTTTTTTGTGAATATTTATGACCACATATTTTACATTCAAATGGCTTTTCTCCACTATGAGTAGACATGTGTCGTTTAAGTGTATTCTTTCGTGAAAATTTATAATGACATACATTACATTCAAATGGTTTTTCACCGCTATGAGTGAACATGTGCAGTTTAAGGCTACTGTTCAGCGAACATTTGTAATTGCATATACTACATTCAAATGATTTTTCACCAGTATGAATAAGCAGATGCTTTTTGAGACTATGCTTATGTGAACATCTATAATCACATATATTACATTCAAAAGGCTTTTTATCACTGTGAATGGTCATGTGTTGTTTAAGATTACTCTTTCGTGAAGATTTATAACTACATATATTACATTCAAGTGGTTTTTCATCACTATGAATGAGCTTGTGTCTTTTGATACTCCTTTTATCTGAACCCTTAAAATTACATATATTACATTCAAATGGCTTCTCTATGCTATGAGTAACTATATGTACTTTTAGATTGCTCTTTTGAGAACATTTATAATCACATATATTACATTCAAATGGCTTTTCACCACTATGAGCGGACATGTGTTGTTTAAGGTTGCCCTTTCGCAAACATTTATAATGACATATATTACATTCAAATGGCTTTTCACCAGTATGAGTGAGCATGTGTCTCTTGAGAAGACCTTTTGCTTTGAAGATGTAATTACAGATATGACATACTAATTTTTTGTCATCTTTATGAATAAGTTTCTTGAAATTATATTCCTGGGAATGCTCGTGTTGATATTCGTTAAATTTATAAACTTTTCTATCTGTATTCATTTGTCTGTGAATTTCTGAAATGTTGATGTTGTAGAAGGGTTTCTCTTCTTTGTTGTTGTACATTTCACTATTCATTTCATTTTTCGTGGTAGTGCCTTCTATCAATTGCGATTCTATGTTTATATCCGTTTCATTTTTGATTATACTTATCTCCTCACTGCCCATGGTGTTAAATTTTGGTAAATTATTTTAATCTGCAACAACTAAAAAGTAAAACGTAGTATATTAAGCGATTACTTTCACCAATTGTAGAATGCAACAATGAAAATATTTCATTTGTGTACGATCACTGCATTATGCAACTGAATTTTTTTTTTTATTAATAAATAATACAATAGGCAAACAAATTTTTTACCTGAATAAAAAAAATTGACACATTTAATTAACAATAATTTCTAGTTTCCTTATTGTATATTCATTATTATTGTTGGGTATTTGATTTGATAATCTTGTAATTTATAGTTAATATTTTAAGATTTGACCTTTTCAATTCGCATTTTATTGCGCATGGCAACTAGGCCTAATAGATTCTTACAATGTTGTCAGGTCTACTTTTCTATTACGTTAGTACTGAGAAAAATCTCAGAAATTTAAAAAGCGTGTACTAGAACTTTTAAATCACGCACTTTTTGATAAAATGCTTATTTTTCAAGAAATATACAAGTTAAATAAATTAAATATTGCCCTTCAAAGAACAGTTTGTTTTACTTCCATAAATTACGCTATATATTATCAAAGTGCGTGATATAAAATTTCTATTGTCCATGTCACGAACAGAGAGAGTAATTATTTAAAATGGGTGGACAGCTCCGTGACTGAAACCCGTTTCACACTGTAAAGACATTTTATTTAATTATTGCATTAACAGATGTCACTTTCAGGATTATTTTAATTAAAAAAATTGCATTAATTTATTTAGCATTTATTATTGCTGAATAGATATTGACTGTATAATTTGTAACCAAAATGATATTTATTAAAAAATCAACTCGGGACTGAATAATATGAAGAACGAACCTAACCTTACTTTGGCATCTTGTACTATTTATTAATAACGAGTTTAATTATTCTATATGTAATTTGTAATAAATACATCCAGGATTTACTGTAATAAATAATGAACGTCCTAATTATAAAGAAGTTTAATTAGGATGGTTCTACATTAAACATGCAATACTGTAAACTGCAACTACTAAGCTCGAAAACACAATTTTTGTAAAAATCGCCTTAGACTAATTCTCCATTGGACTAACGATATAGGTATAAATAAATAACAAAAGCAAAGAAACCCATTTATTATTCCATTAAATCCTATATTTCTGTTAAAAATACAGCAATGAACACAAAACAATAATATCTTTATTCGATAATAATTGTGTATTTGTCAATACAATATAGTGTACATAAAAAAAAATATTTTAATAATGCTACTTTAATGTGATTTTACATCGATAGTGGCAACTACCATAAAACAATAGTAACATATTAAAGTTCGTCCCTTTCAGAAGTAGAATCCTCGCCTACATTTATAACAAGTGGTTCAACCTGCACGTCAATGATTTTATCGAATTCCCACATATAATTTTCAACTTCAGTTACATGTTTAACAGCTTTTTCCCAATTAGCTGGTGTAACATTTTGAACAGCTTCTATGAAGAGATGTTTCACATCTGCTAATTTAAATGTGGTGTTTTTATTTTTACTTGATACCTCACCTTTTATCTGTTACCATATTAATTCTATTGAGTTAAGCTAACAATGGTAGGGAGGTAATCTTAAAACTGTTGCTTGATGTTGTTTAGCCAAGTCATCCACAACATATCGTAATCAGGTTTATATTGCTACACTTTTACCATGTCGGGTTCAAAGGGAATGGCTTTGCTAGTGAGCCAATTTTGAATATCTGCTTTTCAGGTGTTGCTATTTGGAACACTATCGACATTTCTGCTGTGGTATGAAGCATTGTCCATCACGATCACTGAATCTTTTTTGATTACTTGCAGCTTGGCTTCAAACCAGTTTTCAAAAACTGTTGCATTCATTGCTTTATGATAGTCATCGGTTTTACTGGATTTAAACATTAGTAACTGATCTTCTACAAATCCCTCTTCTGAACCAATATGCGTTTTTTCCCTTTCCTAAATGTAAATAGTCATATTAGATATTCCAATGCATTCAAAATAACTAACAATAAAAGCAAGAATATTTACTTTATTATTAATATTGGAGTTTTTACTTTGTACACGCTAGCCACACTTCGCCTGTGATAAAAAATATAAAATATGGTATAATAATGACATTTGCTTAAAACACTATAATATGGCTACCTGCGGCTCTACCAGTAAATTCAACACATTGTATCTTCGAAGCGTCTAATGGTAGTTTTGTCATCAACTGTAAAATGTCTTGAAGTCCGTTTTTTAGGGGGCGACAAAACCATATTTCCCTCAGCCATATTCAATATAATTACCTACAATACACAATTGGCTTACATCAATAAATTGCAATTTTAATTATATGTTTACGTATCGACTTCAAACTCCAACAACAACGAGATTGTCTTGAAAGAGATAGTTTTTTTGAAAAATAAAAGACGAGCAATGATAAAACAACAAATAATAACACCTGGATATCGAACGTAATAACAACAAGGAGAAGTTAGGTTACAGACATCCGTCAAGTGTCATGTCTTACGCATCTCACAGTTACCGATGTTGCCATTTATTTGTTTGTTTGTTTTTGGGCGAGGAATCAGGATGGCGGAGCATCCTTCGTACCTCATGACACCGATTGCTATGATCATTTGGCCGACTCTACTAGAATTTAGCCGAATCTGGGGGAATTCCACCCCCAGTAGGGATTTTTAACGTGCCAAACATCACATTGACACGGGACCTACTGTTTTACTTCCTATCCGAGTAGAAGGCATGGTTTTAATTTTTCTCCGCTATGAAAAATTACTAGCTCGGCCGGGGATCGAACCTGCGATCATTGAATTATGAAGCAAACACGCAAACCACTAATCCACCGAGGCTGGCTGCCATTTGTTTATTTGTTACTAGTATGCGTATTGTTTTCTATCGAATTATAATATATTACATTGGTATATAATATAATATATTACAGATTGTTTGCTGTCTAAACAAAAACTGATATTAATTGCTTTAATCTGTAATCTAATAAAATAATTCATTGTTTTCACCACAATGTGAGGCAACTTTCAGTACAAACTGGCACTTCTGTATGAACTGCATCTAATCATCTCTGCATTCCTTTTTAATGGTTTATAATTATAGTTTATGTTATATTTTCTAGCATAAAACTGTCTTACCAATTACACAACAGCTTTTTAAATGCCCGCTCTTAAGTGGGCGTTTTATTTACTCTATCAGTTCGTGAACTGGACTATAGTACACGCTTTTACATTTCGAATAGTTTTTGAATTTTGATAAATAAGACAGTTGTAATAATATAAATAAGACGGAGAAAAACGGAAGATAATTGCACTTCCTAGAAGGCTGATAGACAGATAAACGTGCATCATAAATTCGACGTTACAAACATCTTGCACACCTGCGATAATAAATCTAATTGTGCGGTAAGATAATTGTCATATTGGAAGGTTATGTTACAACTAAAGTATGCATTTAATTGAGTGCAGCAGAGATAGCCTCACCTACCGGATATCGACATTTTGCTTGTCTAATTTTGTAAATTTTGTTGCTGTACAACGCCATCTATGAGCAAGTTCGTGAATCCAGCAATTGAGAGTTCGATGTAATCGAGTCTTCAACAAACCGTTTGTGAATTAATCGTAAATCCATCGAACATGTAACAACGCCTTTTTATTTTCATCGGTTTTTTCCCTTTGGAAAACATTGATAAACATCTAATTCATGGTTTGTTTATTCTTGGTTGTTTTTAAATTCTAATATGAATATACACAATCTGTTAATTCATAGATGTTAATTATATTAATTATTGGTTTTTAATTGATATATAAACCATACATAACAATACAAAAGTATTATTTTTAAAAAACATACTACATTGCACTTTCATATTGTGTTTAGCATGGTTTTCATCAACACTAGTAGTTCGGGAATTCATCGGCAACATTAAACACATCGGTGAAGTCATGCCAGTCATTGCTCTGATTAATCGGTGGATTTTCTATTTAATTATCGAACTCACTCTATATTTATTGGTGCGTCCCAATAGTTTGTTTTCAACGAGATACTTATACAATGTTTTTTAAATAATGGTGTTTGGCTTAACAATGGGTAACATGAATAAAGGAAGAAGGCAAAAATGCATAAAATTCTGCACTATTTCAAAAGTAAGTTTTCACTAAAAATTGTTGGGCACCCGGAGAATTAAGCAAACTGGAGACGGCCCTGGTGTCTGGGGGAGGTATTATTTATATGCTGATCATTCATTTAATTTATTTCAAACAAAAAAAATTTTACTATTTAAACTGTTTATAGGTAGTAATAAATACCTAAATGTGTCAGCCAGCAGACTATACAATGACAGCACCTAAATAATAATTAGGGTGTTTTTTTTATCCAACTACTGCATTTCCGTATTAGCTTGCAAATGGTTATTCTTATTAATGATAATGAATTTGAATTGTATTTAATCACGGACATCGTCAGATATAATAAGTAAATCGGTAGCTTAATAAAATCAATTAACAGTTAAGATTGCTGTAAAACGAAATATTAAAAACATGACATGTCCTTATCCCGAAATTATTCATTTGCATAGCTGCAATTAAACTACTAAGAACGTACAAGATCGTTCATTTTAAAAATAACAATGGTATGGTAATGGTATAATACGATCATTTCTATTGATTAAAACAAAGTAATAATTAACGACGTGACGTAATAATTAATTCATTCAGAAGATACTTAGATGTAAATAAACACTACAGGTTTCACTAAACAACATATTATATCTATCTGTCTTATTTGCAATAATCGTTTTTTATATACTTAACACACCTAGGGTGATTTAAGCTTTTATTTTTTACACTTAACACATACCACGCCTGTAGTTGGTATTTTATTGCAGTTTGGTTTATTTGAAGAAACGTATCCAATCATTTTCGCTGCTTTTTTTACGACAAATTGAATTGTGATGCACAGAACAATGGAGTTAGCTCTGTGAATCAAGAGTAGTTGGAGTTCATGCCAACCGCTCTAATCTGGTCATAAAGAATTTGACAGAGTTTTAATATGTGATCAATAAAAAGACGCTCAGGAAGTGATAGCGTAAAATGTCGAACGCACCCCCAGTAGGTGGTAGAATACACGCAAAATGAGAAAAATTTGTTGACGTCATTAAAGTTGCGCGTGTATTCGCGGCAACACCGCGGCAATGGCAAAACGCTAATCCTTATATTAAAAGAATAAACTCGTCCGAACGTAATTTCGTCTACTATTGAGGAGATGTCAACAGGCTTTTCTCATTTTGAGATTATTCTGCAAATTTCGCATGCTCATGCTCCAGGCAGATTGTGTTTTACATAGCAACAAATACACAAGTTGTTCATTACAACAAACGAACACGCGAACATGACTTTACCACAACTATTTACAACAAACGAATAATAATGTAATAAATATTATTATTTGTAAGTTATGAATTATATTATTATTACTACTATTATTATTATTATTATTGATTAATAACGTCAATTGTGTTGTATCAACACAGATCTGTCTATAAATTTGTTCAGTACAGAAACGATCTAGCTCCATAATAATGTAATGATATTACGCAAATTGGTGAAAATCCGGTTAATGTGCTACATATATTAATTATTTTTGAAGGTATTGCAAGTTGCAATAATTTCCCAAAAATTACCACAATGGACAATGAAGAAGTTGGTGCAATCAAAGCTGAAATAGATATAAATATAGAATGGCAAGTAATGGAAGGTTCTAATACGAAAGAAGAAATGAAGAGTGCAATGTTCACAGAGGGTGAAGAGAAACCATTTAATAAAATCAGTATTGTAGAAACTTGCAGGGAAATAAATACAGATAGCAAACTTTATAAATCTAACAAATATGAACAAAAACATTCCCAGAATAGTGATCTATTATCTCATACTAGTGAAAAGCCATTTGAGTGTGATATATGTGGTCATAAATGTTCACAAAAAAGTAATCTTAAACAACACATGTCCATTCATACTGGTGAAAAGCCATTTCAATGTAATATATGTAATTATAGATCTTCAAAATCAAGCCATCTCAAATATCATATGCTTATTCATAGCGGTGAAAAGCCATTTAAATGTAATACATGTGATTATAAATTTAGGCAAAAAAGCTCTCTTAAACAACACATGTCAACTCATGCTGGTAAAAAGCCATTTGAATGTAATATTTGTGATTATAAATGTCTAAAAAAGAGTGCTCTTAAACTACACATGTCTGCTCATAGTGGTGAAAAGCCATTTCAATGTTATATATGTAATTATAAAAGTATACAAAAGAGTACTCTCAAACAACACATGTCCACTCACAGTGGCGAAAAGCCATTTCAATGTAATATATGTAGTTATAAATGTTCACAAAGGAGTACTCTTAATCGACACATGTCCACTCATAGTGATGAAAAGCCTTTTGAATGCAGCGTATGTGCTTTTAAATGTTCACAAAAGACTTATCTTAAATTACACATGTCCACTCATAGTGGTGAAAAAACATTTCAATGTAAAATATGTGGTTATAAATGTTCACAAAAAAATATTCTCAATCGACACATGTTCATTCATAGTGATGAAAAGCCTTTTGCATGTACTATATGCGGTTATACAAGTTCACAAAAGAGTTACCTTAAACAACACATGTCTATTCATAGCGGTGAAAGACCATTTGAATGCTTTACATGTGGTTATAAATGTACAAAAAGAAGTCGTCTCAAGTATCATCAGTTTATCCACAGTAGTGAGAAACCATTTGAATGTGTTACATGTGAATATAAATGTTCGCAAATGAGTACTCTTAAACGACACATGTCTACTCATAGTAATGAAAAGCCATTTGAATGTAATATATGTAGTTATAAAAGTTCAGACAAGAGTTCTCTCAAACGTCACATGTCCACTCATAGTAGCAAAAAGCCTTTTGAATGTAATATTTGTGATTATAAATGTTCAAGAAAGAGTTATCTTAAGCAGCACATACTCACTCATAGGATAGATGATTAATATTCCAAGCACAGCAATTAATTTTAATATCCTTCAGTCTCGATAGTAGTATTCTTTTGGTCTATAATGATTAATCGGATTGGTAATTTTAACCCTCACCCAGTAAGATATTTTTAGCATGATTGAGAATTCCCTTGCCCCTTTGAATCGTATAAATTCTCTGATTAACATGATTGAATCATAGAAAGTGCTGTAACGAAACTTATAACTATTGCCAATATTCTTTTGTCCAAAGCATTCACAAATCATGCTAAAATTTTTATGGTTATTTGGATTTAATCACAATGTGCAAAAGAATATGTCTAATATGTAATGCGCTATTTTCTTCTATACAATCAAACGCTGAATAAAATGGCATTTTTATGAATCAGAAATGAATTAGTAAAAAAAAGTGCAATTTAAGGAAATGGGTCTTAAAGTTTGCCTATTTTCTGATCCCTACAATTAAGTCAAACTTGTCTGAAAAGCCAAGAAGAAATTGCAATAGAAAAATTTAGATCGAATAATTGCTAAAAGTTGCTGTCACTAGTGTAAGAACAATTACTACCATTTGTACCAAATCATACTAAAGTAACTTTGTTTTGGCCAGACCTAGCAACGGCGCATTATACCAAAAGCGCTACAAAGTCGTTAGAAAACCATAATATTCATTACGTCCCAAAAAAAAGAACTGTCCCACCACACCAGAATTCTGCTCAATTGAGAGATACTGGGCCCTAAAAAAATATATTAAGGGAGAACGGACCAAATCGCTTTAAAAATTGAAAAAGGGGATAGCAACAGCAAAAAGATGGAAAACCGAAGTACGCAAAAATTAATGGGAGGTGTTAACAGAAAAGTTCGATTGTTTAGTAGAAAACCTTGGTAAACGAAAACTAAATTCATTATAATGTATTAGCCTCATGTAGTAAATATGTAATAAATATCAATCAAAGTAAAATCTTCTCTATATATTTTTAGCTTAGTTCAAAAACCGTGCAAAACTTTCTGAGACAAGCCTTAGTAAATAAATCAGATTATCCTAAAAGCCTGCAGCATTTGGTGCAAAAAAGAAAATGTGAAATAATTGATCCTGTTTGGTTGCAGGTAATATAATGCCTTCTAGTATGACAAAGAAACTGTGACCTGAAAAGAACACATATTGTGATCTATAAATTGACTTTGGGAATTTTTTAGCACATGACAAAAATTGAAACTTAGAAACATGGCAAATGCTGCAAAATAGTATATTTGATACAATTCTTTAAGGATCTTCTGCCAAAATTTTTGAAAAGTGCAACATTTTGTTAAACTATTATTAGTTACGAACTTTAGAACAACACATCCAAAAGTTGCACCAAATCTGCAGTGTAGTTGTGGCAAACGAATAAAAATCAATAGTAATCGGGAGCGATACATGAAACAAATATTCTGCTGGAATGTAATATATATTGTAGATAACGAATAGGCCATAGAACAAAACATTCTGTTGGCTATTTTAGGTTTTTCAATAAAATCTACTGGAATTGCAAGTTTCAAAGATCATCTGGTAAAATGAATTTTTTATTTAATTCATAAAACATTAGTGTTTCAACTGTACAATTTCAAGAAACAATGTTTATTTGTCATATAATTGATTTAATATAGTGCAAATTCTATTTAGCGGAGGATTCATAGCATAATTAGTTTTTCGATGAGTTACATAAAATAGTTCTGTAGTTCTGACATTATATTGAGGTACTTTGAAATTTAGGTTTTACAGTATATTTGAGGAGTCTAAAAGACCTAAAACAACTTTTAAAATAAACAATGCATCAGGCACTTTTCTTTTATCTTCTAAACTAGCTACACTAAATTCTTGGTGAATTACAGAAGAAGGAATATCGTGAGGATACTGACTGTACTTTCTAAAATATACAAAACATAGAAACTTTTGTATATTTTGTACTTTGTAGTATGTTTCATTGGTCTTAATTATTAGCACTTTTCTAAGCGCTAATTATCTATTTTATTAGCGCTTGGTCTTACTAAGTACTAGTTTTATCAATACACTTAATATTTTAGTGTATATTAATAATGTAATCGATTTAGCTATACTTTTATATACTTTTTGTAATAGAATTAAATAAATATTTTAGATACTGTACTTTTCTATATTATTAATCGTTATTTGTTTAAGTAGGCAATAAAGTAGTAGCATACTGTTAGATCCAGCCAAGGCATTAAATCTGTTTTTGCCAATTGTTAAATAAACATATTTTCACAACAATCTTTTCTCTAATACCAAGCCAGGAAAAGAAATATTTTAACACACTTTTGTGCCTGTCATTTATGAATAAAACCAAACTTTTATTGTTCATGGGTTAAAAGATTTTCCATGGTGACAGCATATTCTTCCTCCAACTTCATCTAAATGTATGCTTTTTATCGGGAGTTTTGATCTGAGCGGCAAATGAACTTGGATAATTTTAAAGCAATAACAAATATCAAAGTAAACTCTTTTGACGCAAACTCGTTGTCCTATTTCCAGCACTGTTCACTTAAGCGAGGATTTTGTTGAACATTGCAAAGATAGCGAAGCAGCAAGTAATTTAAAAATGCATCGTCATCATTTTAGAAAGTCGCTAGAATGAAGCATTTTAAACCACTCCACAAAAAATAGGTATGTGAAAAGGGTAATGTTCGTATGCCACACAGATGAAATGCCGTTCTTTTTTGCATTTTCTTACGTGCAAAGATGATCAGAAAAGGATGTGTTTAAAACATGCCACTGATTGCTTGGAATTCACGTACCACCAGGCATGTCATTATATGTTTTTTTCTGTTGTGGAATTTAAGGCAGTGCACAGCAAAAATGCACCATACTACTCTTCTTGAAGATATAATGGATACAAAAGTAACATACAGTAAATCAATTATTATCCAGTTACTATCTCAAGCAGAGACGATTTAGATATTATTTTCGAAAACACCGATGTTGATGTGGATGATATCCTCGATGTTGTTGAAAGTGAACAATTTTAGTTGAGAAAAACTGTATATGGTAGTATACTGGTTTTAAAATTTTCATTTCACTATTTTAATCAGCTATACATTATGTGCTTATTTTGGATATCTACCTGGTAAGTTTAAATTATTTATTTTGATTAGAAATCAAAACAGAAGCTGATAATAAATTGAAGCAGATATTAAAATAGAAACAAATATCAAATTACAATCATCAGAAATAACTGAAAGCTCTATGAGCAACACCCAAGTAGCGCTGGAATAGAAATTCATGTAAAAATTACGTGCTTCCAATTCTTTTTTAATGCCACAAATTAATATTCAACACCACAAATAATAGAGTATGAATGCCATATTTTTACAAACAATAAATTGACGCCAGATAAACATATGTGTTGAAAATGCCATAGGCGTCGAAAAAACAATTACATTTAGGGGTTAATGAAGATAGAGTAATAAGTTTTATTTTATTAGAAATTTCTAAGGTTCAGAAGATTGCTTTAAATGTTATTAAGAACTATTTTTTTTTTGTTTATTGTTTACAATACAATCTATTAGTATAACTAATATTAAGCATTTTTGCGAAATGAAAATATGGCATGTCAGAGATTATGCTCCAATTAAGCAGTGATCTCTATATGAAAAGTTTTTAAATTAATTTAAATTTAAATGAGTTTTTGAAATGTTACAAATATTACTTGGTTATGGTAATAGATGAATGATGAATATTCACTACATTAAGTCTAGTGGTGTCTTACGCTTCAGCCGTCTTATTTGTTGGCTGTTATCCAGTAAGTTTATTGCTAGAACATTTGGATGATTTTCTAAGCGTTGTTTGTATCTTGCACTACACCTCACTTACTGTAGGCACTTCTAGATCACTATAGATGTCTTTGTTTGTTACGAACCATGGAGCGTCGGTAATAGCCCGTAATACCTTTGCTTGAAATCTCTCGAGGATGCTGATATTTGATTTTGATGCTGTTCCCCAAAGCTGCAACCCATAGGTCCAGACTGGTTTGAAAATAACGTTGTATGCGAGCAATTTATTCCGTAATGAAAGCTGTGACTTTCTACCTAATAACCAGTAGTGTTTTTGAAATTTGGCTCCCAGTTGTTTACGCTTTTTCCATATGTGCGTGCGCCACGTTAGTCCTTTGTCAAAATGAATCCCCAAATATTTCACACTGTCTGTAGTAGGAATAATTTCTTCATTTAATGTTATTGGTGGTGAATTTCCGCGACATCTAGTAAATGTAATATGGTTCAACTTGTCCTCATTAACCTTTATACGCCATTTCTTAGTCCATTTTTCTATTTCGTGAATGTTATGCTGTACAAGATTTCTGGCCTCAGTTGGATCTGAGTGTATTGCTAGGATGGCAGTATCATCTGCAAATGTGGTTGTGGTTATAGTATCGTTGGTAGGAAGATCAGCTGTGAACAGCAGGTAGAATATCGGGCCCAGCACACTGCCCTGTGGTACGCCGGATGTTATTGGGTGTATTGTTGCTATTTCTGATTCATATCTTACTCGGAAGTACCTTTCACTGAGATATAACTTGAGGATAAGGTAAATTTCATATGGTAAATTTCTTTTGAGTTTATACATCAGTCCTTGATGCCATACCTTGTCAAATGCTTGGCTGACATCAAGGTAAACCCCTACACAGTAACCTTTTTCCTCAAAGCCCTTGTTGATAGTGTCAACCACTCGATGTGCTTGTTCTATCGTCGAATGTTGACATCGGAAACCAAATTGATGATCCGGTATCAGGTTTCTTTCAGAAATTATTTTATTTAATCTTTTTGCTAGAAGTTTTTCAGCAATCTTGGACATAATAGGCAGCAAGCTGATCGGTCGGTAAGATGTAAGTTCATTTGGTGGTTTCACCGGTTTTTGGATTAATATAACTTCAGCTGTCTTCCATTGGGCTGGAAAGTATTTTAATCTGAATGCTGCATTTACAAGTTGTGTCAGCATAATTATCCCTTTATGAGGAAGTTCCTTAACTAACTTGCCCGTTATTTGGTCGTAACCGGGTGATTTTCTTGGATTTATGTCCTGAATAGTGTCTTTTACTTCTTTCGATGTAACTGCTTGTATAGGCCCATTTGCTTGTCCAGCTTGTTCTAAAAAGTTTTGGATTTTGTTATCTTCATCTGGAGGAAGAGGTTTAAATACATTTTCTAGATAATTAGCAAATGTTGTAGCTTTTTCTTTATTTGTTTTGGCCCATTCACCGGTAGGTTTTCTTATGGGTGGTATATGTGTTTTCGGCTGTTTTAATCTAGTTGTGGCCTTCCATAAAGAATATTCAGTGTCAGCTGCCGGCGACAGGCCTTCGAGGTATTGTAGAAATGAATCGTTTTTGAACATTGATAGCATTGCTTTTAATTGCCTTGCTGCTCTGTTGTAGTTTGTCTTGTCCTGCGGATGTTTTGTCGTTTGCCAGGTTTTTTGGAGTCTTCTTTTTTCTACTACCTTTTCTCGAATGTTCAAAGGATAATTTGCTGTTGTTTTATTTTTTTATAGGTTTTTAATAATTTGATTAATAATAATTAAAATGAACAATCAAAGTGAACTTAAAGTGAAATAAACAAAAGTGCAGTTTTAAAATTTGGTGTTCAGACTGTTATTATTTGGAGAAATGTTTAGAATTTTTATTTTGTATGGAACGAATTAAAGGAAGGTAATGAAATCTTGTTGCAAATAACCGAATTATTTTATGTACTCACGTCATAAAAGATACGTGTTGTACCTTTAATAATTATATAATTATCTTCAAAAATCACAAATAAAATCCATTTGAAGGATGACATGGAATGTGAACATCTTGTCAACAAATAAGCAGGTAATTTTACTAACTATAACAGGAATCTGCTAATCTTCAAGTTAGGGTAATTAACTTTTTTGTGTGGCACCAAATAATTTTCAATTTTTATTTTTTTTATTAATAGTAATTTAGGTCATCCGTGGTCGGCTGGTAGAAATCCTACCTCTCGTTCAGAGGGACAGGGGTTCAAACCTCGGTTACTACTGAATTTTAAAAATTTAGCGCAATCAGGTTCCAGCTCCTTAGGATAAGGTATGAAAGTTGTATGAGTGATAAAGTATGGGGGAGCGTAATGTACTTGCTACAATAGCTCCATTACCTCCGTTGCACTCCCATAAGAGTTTGTGGTGGAACTCCGACACTGCAAAATGCGGTAAAAGGGGAATGGATTATGTATGTATGTAATAGTAATTTAGGATTGTTGGATTGATCAGATTAGAATTAAAAAGGACAAAGAGAATTAGAATGTCTCTTAATTCTTATTTTGTTAAATCTATTTGACACCGAGATTTAATTTGATTTTCTTTAATTTTAATTTTGAATTTCATGGAATTTTAAATTTTTATTTCTTTTCTGTGTTAATAAATAAAATTATCCATTTAAATGTTTAAAAAGAAATTTATTTGTGTATTTATTTGTGTCTGGTCCATTAACAACGTTTTACAGATATAATTTAAATAGCTTCCTAATTAATTAACGACCCGCCTGATTTTTTCTCATGCATAACTTGTTTTCCAGTTTAGAAATTATAGCCTGAGAATTTTTTTAAAGGTAAGTGATATTTAGTTGTGTATATTTTCAGACTGTTTTACCATGATTTTGTGTTTGTGAATTTCAACAATAACAAATTTTGTTTATATTTTAGAAGCCTTTGAGATATACAAACACAAACTCAGGGTACCTTTAATGAATGAACAACTTGAGCTCAGTAATTCTTCGTTACTGGAAGTATTAGATATTTAATTCTGATTATTATTATTATTTTATCTAGTTACCTATTTTTGTATCTACCTTAGCGACGTGTTTGTTTATAATTATATTACCTTTGTTAATGACAGCATAGCTGTTGAAACAATATTGTCAGGTTGTATTTTAATAAAACTGTGAAACTTTTACTAATCTTTATTTATTTCATAGTAACAAATTTATTTTGCAAATTATAACCTTTCATCTTTCATCAAGTGTTGGAGGGTTTATTATTCACAACAATTAATATTTCTTTTTTCTTATTGACCTTCAATATCATAACAATATGTTCACACATAGTAGTAAGAATCTATTCATATGTAGTTTATATGATTATATATGTTCAGTGAAGTGGAATGTTGAAAAACACTTGTTCACACACAGTGATAAGAAACCATTTGAATGCCATTTATGTGATTATAGATCTTCGCAGAACAGTACTCTCAAAATGCACATCTTCACTCATAGTGATGAGAAACCATTTAAATGCAATGTATGTGATGATTATAAATGTTCAATGAATACTATGCTCAAAACACATATGCTTAAGCACAGCGGTGAAAAACCGTATAAATGTAGTGTATGTAATTATAGAGCTTTACAGAAGCGTCATTTTAAAGTGCACATGCTTACACATAGTGGTAAGAAACCTTTTAAATGTAATTTATGTGATTATAAATGTTCAATAAAAGGCACCCTTGAAAAACACATGCTCACACATAGTTGTGAGAAACCATTTGAAGGTAATTTCTGTAAATATAAATGTTCTGTGAAGAATAATCTTAAAAGACACATAGTCTCACACACTCACAGACAGTAGATTTGAAATGATCCAAGTTATGATAAAATTATTTGATTTATTCTGATCCGAAATACTTTTTTCCTCCTCCTAATCCGTGTAACATTTTTTTGGGAAATTAATAAATTCTTGTATTTGTTGAGTGTGCTACATGCATTTTTGCCAATTTTATGCAGTTACCTGGGCAATTCCTTTCCTTTGACTTAAAAGTTTTGTTATTCACTGCAATGTATAAACATTAATTTGTGACCAAATTTTGTGTAACATGAACATTAGTACTGTATGTTTATCCACATTTCCACGATTAATAAGTCATTAAGCGAACCCACCAATATCGTTGCATTTGGTTTGTTTACGTTTTCCAAATAGTTAATGCCACCAGACTTTAAGTGGCCGCAAAACAAGCAGTTAGTCCGCTTGTAACTTCTGACAGAACCCCCTAAATGGTATGTACAAAATGCCGCTAAAGCCCATGTTTACTAGAAGTGAGTAATTTTAAAAGAAAAAACTATACATTGCAAGTGATAAGTTAGAACCTAATACAAATAAGATCCAAAATCCTTTAAAAGATAACAGCTAGACAGTACTCTTAATACAGGACTTGCCAGTTTTACTTTATAAGCTCGTTTGAAAATAAAAATCGTACACTAAGATCTTTTCTATAAAAAGTGCAAGTGTAACTTTTGTTTAACTCATAATGTAATTAGCAGAACCAAACATTTCTTGCAGTAAACGATAGTGGTCACTCAAAACTAGCTTATAATGCACAAGTCAAAATAGCAAAAAAGTGACTTAGGTTGTATATAAACGATTTTTAAAACATGTGGACTCTTAGAGGTGAGAAATTGCTACACCGTAATTGATGTAAATTTAATTTTCTGCTTTATGTACCTGCTTTGAGTACGTAAAAGTCTTTAATTAGAGACTTCACCAAAAAAGGTTTTGCTCTTTATAATGATTGGTCATCCAAATAAAGTGATATGCTGTCGGAGGTTTTATGAGTAAAGTTTCATCTAGACAAATGTATTGTTGTATTATTTTGTGCTAAATAGAATTTATTCAAAATAAGAAACATTATATAATCAAACTTTATTAAATTGCATCGTTTAAAATATAATACAGCGAATAATTTCGTTTTCTAAGTACATAAAGTAATAAAATATTCCAGGTACCAGTTATTTATTGAACGGTCCTCGTATCATGCATAATTTTATTTAAATAAATGATTGGAATAAAAGAGTAAAATCAGACTAAGCCATTTAAAGCAAGAAACTTTTATTTTATTTAAAATAGTATTACATTGGTAATTAAGAAAATACTAAGCTCTAGAGAACATTTTGTTTTAATTATAATTAATACTAAAACTAATAAGTTGTCAGTCAAAATAATTAATTCGTATAGAGAGTTGATGTAGTTATAATAATTATGTTAAGGAACAGGGAAATCTTAAAAAAATTCTTAATGTGTTTAAATTCTTCAAAATTTAAAAATAGTTGCCTTTTACCTAGAAAGAGATAAAGGAATGAAAATAAAATTGTCGTCTGGCAGTTGTTTTGAGGTGTGGAAATAGTAAGCAGATGTACATCAGACAGTACAGACGTGCTTTTTAAAAATGTATTTCATTTTATTGCAAAAATGTATGCAAATGTGTTAATTATATTTAAAAAGGAGAATTACTGTTTAAAAAGTAGTTGATTGAAAAGAAGTTGATAAGTATAAGTAGTTGGTTAAGAATAAGAAGTTTATTAAGTGAGAAGAGTACAGTGAATTATTTAAAAGGAAAGTGATTTGTGTAGAGAATCTAAAGTGCGGAGTTGTTTTTTTTAAAAAGGGGAATCTACGGAATAATTTGTAAAATAATCAATGAATGATTATCTTGGGCATTAACAATTAAAGTATTGATAATTTATGAAAAACCACATTGGTTTATGAAAATTTAAGTTAAAATTGTAAAAAGTTCATTTACAAGTGTTTGTAAAATAAAATGTTAATTTTGGTCTATCAAAGGTGTATTATTTACATCATGGAGGAAATCCTGAATAAGTAATTGTTGAACTTACCTGAAATAAAAGGAAAGAATTAACCACAAAAAAATAATTTAAAAAAACAGTCAATAAAAACATTTTATTCTAAAGTACTTACCATAGTTAGTGTTGGTAATGAGCATCTGGTACCTCATCTTGGCGAGCTTCTTAACAACCAGGGAAAGGAGTCGATCATCTACCAGCATCCAACAGCAATCGCATGGGGGAAGGTGATTACACACAGTATCAGCATCTTCGTGGCGGTAAGAGAAATAAATTCTGTAAACATTTGCAATTAAATATTGGACGCATAAGTTTAATGAGCAATAAACAGTAACTAATTATACTTACTTGAGTAAATGTTGTTGAAAGGTAAAGGCAGGTATATTTGTAACACAAAGCTGCACTTTATACGAATTTTGTTGTAATATGGTGAAGATTTTCCTGAAATTTAGAAAGTGTTGCAGAGCTGCGAATTTTCGAACCTTAATAATTTTAAAAGACCCTTTGAGAATAAGTCTCTTGCTATGATAAGCTTAGCTGGCGCCGATACATCGTTTTTTTAGCATTTGTAATTTTGATATACAGGGAGTATCAGAATATTATTTTTACTTTATGTAATATTTATTTTGGTGGATATTATACTTTTTCGGTATCAGTAAAATAATATAATAGTTAGTTTGATTGTATAATCAAATAATTCAACAGTATATTGAGAAACATAGGAACAATGGGCAAAAAACCTGTTATTAGAATGCGAAAGTAGAGATCAGTAAACACATCAAAGATGAGTGAATGCAGCAATCCATGGAATCAATGGAAAACACCTGAAGTTAGAATGAACCTCTTGAACATTCTTTCATTTATTTACACACACAAAATAAGAATCGTCTAATCATAGGGATCTATAGAACCATCTTAAGAGCTACTCTCTAAAGCGCATTTCCAATCACAATCTTGTCACCTAGAGGTAAATTTAAATCCCTGCCATCCCCCAAATTCCTGCCTCAAAAAGATTTTACAAGAACAAGAAGTATACCCAATAATGTATGTACATGTGGGAGTTTGCCAATTACGATTTTTATTTATTTAAAAATAGCTGCAAATAATTTCCATTTATCACTCACAGTATGTGTATTTATTGGATGTAATTGCAAATTGTATGTTTATGCCTTCATTTATGTAATTTTCTCCATATGTTTCGTAAAGACTGATGCAAAAAATTTCGGAAATGTCTGGAAGGCGGTAAATACCATTATTTTGTGATATATTTTAAACAGTCTCGTGCAATTTTGTCGTTAATTATAATTTGAAAAAAAAATCAGGTTAAATTGAATAAAACAAATGAGTTACCTAAATTGAACTGGTTAGGTTCATTGAAAAGACAAATGGCAAACAGTTCTTCTGATGATTTGGCAAAGTCGTGTGCAGAAGATGCTTCATGTCTTTATTGTAATGATATAACTACCTGAATTCACTTGAAAATGAGTGCACGGTGCCTAAGTAGTGCATAGTCGGCCTACGAAGAATGTGCTGGGGTAGAAGATGAGGATTTCCATCTTCCAGTCGCTAGACTTAACAGGTTTATTGGAATTTCTAGTATAGTATTACCCAGTGTCATAGTAAATAATTAAGTTTTTTTTTGATTTTATTATTTAGAATGCTGTTTATTATATCTGCTAGTGGTTCAAATTAGGGATCTCTTGGTTCAATTTAGCAACTGGTTCGCTAAATTGAACTGACTGCACATTTTTCTAATTTTTTATTTTAATAGAGAATTTATGTTTCTTTCAATATATTTTTTAATTGAATATATAATAAACATTATAAAGTATGCCTTAGTGCGAATTTCAATTTAAATAACCGATAATGATCTGAAATACCAACTTTTTCTAAAAAAGGTTCAATTTGGGCGACTCTCCCCTGCTTTCGGTAAAGTGCAGTTTTTTAACGCACATTTAGAACACCGACTAGTGATAATACATATATGTAGCAAGAAAATTTTGTTAAATCATATTAAATTATTTAAGAAATTACCTAACAAATAAATTTTGTTTTAGTAATTCAACCATGATCGCAAACGACGATAACATCATAATTACTAATTAGATTAAGAAAATGAACAATATCGCTGATACTTGATAATATTATATTTTATTTTTCTTTTAATTAAATATTAGGTGCATTATCACGAATATCCTATACATACACATTATTATTACTATTTATACACAGAATTATTAAAGCAAATGAACATTCTATTGTAACAGTGTATATCATATTTCAGTTGCAACCTTATTTTTACACGATTATGAATCATACACGTTAGCAGCAATTAAATTTTGCTTGCAAGTTAGATCTGCAAATACATACAGCATTTATTAGTCAGCTATGTGTGTCTCACTTCTAACTATTTGATCTTCGTTACAAAATATATCAGGCTATAGCGAATCTTGGCCTTAATGAAAAATATAATTAGTGTAGTCATATCATTTTTATAACACTCATTAGATTATTCTAGGGCATTTAATTCAATTAGCTTAAAAGTAAGAATATCAAGTGATGGAACCATTATATTTCTGAGATCATGAATTTAGGGATTTGGTAATGATATAGCATTGTAGGCAAACATATTCTATGGCATCCATACCAGCAAGATCATACAAGCGTCATTAATTAGACTTTGCAGAAAGTTTGTATACACAATGTATAAATTTATAAACAGTGGCACCTTTTTCGTTATATTCCAATCAAGAATTGTTTTCAAAAAATGTCTATAGTTATAACGTTGAAATTCACAACCCATTATTTGTTTGATGGTCACTGTTTAAAACCAAGCTTCTCCGTTGTTTGGTTGTCACTGGTTTTCCCTTTCTTTCGGTTTATCGTGAAGTCGCTCCTGCGCGTTTGAGCTCCCTGCTCAATAGTAGAGTGGAGTAACAAAATGGCTTTTTGGTACGAGAAGTTGAATGGGCGAGATATATTAGAAATTGGTTTTAAATATTAATTCGCTTTAGCGGAATAAATCTCACATTCAACAGAACGATCGCTTGATTATTTATATGCGATCAATCATCAAATTGGACGGATTACGTTCTAGTACAAACCATTTTAGGTACTATTATTTCCCTAGCCGTCACCTTGAGGGAATTGTATTGTAAAAGACCTTTCAGTTTATAGAAAGGTCTTTTTGTTTTGGGTTTTGTTGTTCGTTGGTGTATTCTTGTTCCTGCCCGTCTGACCGTGTATTTTAATTGGAAGGTTCTTCCCCTTTGTGTCCGTACCTACATCTATACATATACCGGATCGGAGAAAAACAACCAAATATCGAAGGGTGAAGCGAAAACCCCCTAAGCAAGGCTTTAAACATACAGCCGTGGGTCTTCGAATGGTGGGATGTTTGTCTAAATTTGTATGTATTATGTGTCATTTTATTTATGTATATGTATATATTTATTCAATGTGTTTACAATTTATGCATGCATGTTAATTTTAAGGATAAAACGAGATCTCGAATAGTGGAATTGTTGTAGGGTAGTTTTAAGTACAACCAACTGTGATACAAATCACCATTCACCTTTTTTTTTGTTGAAACATTACATTTTTTTCTATCTGCACAATAGAAAATAGTTGCAAGTAAAATAAAGCCCTACTTAGAACGTTTACATTTCACTACGTGCGTTTTATTTATTTATTATTTATTTATTTGTATGATTTTAATATTACTTTCCAGTTCGTCATTTGTAAGTATATATGTACGGTACGACCAAAATATTGGAAGTTGCCCATATTTTAGTAGATCTATTTCTTCGTTTTCCTGATAAGCTTGAAGCTTTAGTAATAAGCATTGTTTTTAAACGAAGTGGCGCTTGTTTTTTTATCTTTTATATTTTGTATTACCCCGCCCCTCTCCGACTTATTGGGGGCTAGCTGGCAAAAACTAAAGCAGTGTTATTTAGATCAAGCTGATACTTCCAGCACAGCTACATTTTGGTTGGTTAAGTGTCTCTTTATACAAAAATAGCCTTTGTGTTTCTGTAGGTTATATAGTGACTACAAGAAGTATCATTTTCTCATTTATTTATTTCTCATATATTCTTTTAAGGATTTCAAAATGCTGTAAGTGACCATTTCATTCTCAAGGCTAACCTTCCATGAACATTTATTACTTCATACAGTATTTTGTTATATGGGGTTTTAGAAGAAAAACTTTTTTGTTATGTAGTATTGATGTTATGAAAGAAGTCATCCTTTGAAATTTTTTACTTGTTTCAACACAACAACTAACATTAGGTACTTCGAAACGTGGAAAAAATCTATAAATAGCTTGTTCTACCTTGAGACTAAGTTACTAAGGTCAGAGCATATATTACAATCAAATGCTTTTCACCACTGTGAATGAGCATACGGCTGTAGAGACTAGTATTTTGTTAATATTAATAAATTTTCATGGATTTTAAATGCTGCCAGCAGACATGTGCTGTTCAAGATTCCTTATGCTATGAGTGAGTGTGTCTTTTCAGATTACTCTACGACTCTACTCTGAAGATTCCAAATTGCATATATTTCAATGCAATGCTTTTTCATCACGATGAATTAGCATATGTTTTGTGAGACTAAACCTGCGTGAACATTTATAACTACATATATTACATTGAAATGGCTTTTCTCCACTATGCGTACACAGATGCGATTTGAGATGATCCTTTTGTGAACATCTATAATAACATATATTACATGTGTAAGGCTTTTCACCACTATGAGTAGACATGTGCTTTTTAAGACTGCTATTTCGTGTAAATTTATAACCACATATACCACATTTAAATGGCTTTTCACCACTATGAGTAAGCATATGATGTTTCAGGTTGCTATTTTGTATACTCTTATAACCACATACATTACATTCATATCGTTTTTCACCACTATGAGTGGACAAATGTTTTTTAAGGCTGCTTTTTTGCAAAGATTTATAACCACATATGTTACATTTAAATGGCTTTTCACCACCATGAATGGGCATATGTTCTTTAAGACCGCACTTTTGCGCAAATCTATGACCACATATATTACATTCATGTGGCTTTTTACCACTATGAATGAATAAGTGTCTGTTGAGTAGACCCTTTGCTTTAAATTTGAAATCACATATATGACATGCAAACTGTTTGCCACCTTCACGAATGAGTATTTGTTTCTTGAAGTTACTTTCCTGAGAAATGCTTTGGTGATACTTGTTAATTGTACAAACTTTGCTATCTGTATCCATTAATCTGTCAGTTTCTGAAATACTGATGTTATCGAATAGTTTCTCTTCGTTTTCGATGTATATTTCATCCTTGACCTCTTCTTTGGTGTTAGAGTCATCTAGTACCTGCTGTTTTATATTTACTATATCCATTTCAACTTTGAATGCAGTCACATTTTCATTATCCATTGTATTAGTATTTCGAAAATTATTACAACCTGTAACAAGTAAAAAGTTAATTTACATACCTATAGCGTATAAAGGGGGTTTGCTAACACCAATTATACACAACTATCATGAAAGTTTTTGATTTGCATACAATCAGTACATTGTACAGCTTGTACAACTTTTCTGAATTGCAGAAATTTAAAAACAAATATATGTATTGATATAAGCAAACAATAAACTATTTACCTGAAGGCCAAGACGCTATTAATATTATTATAATACATATACTGTTTTACAAATCAAGCCTTAAAAAAAAGCACACGAATGTCATAATTCACTATTCAATATTAAATTTTAGTGGCGAGTAGTTGTACAAATAGAGATCTTAGTCTTTTAGAAAATAATTATGTAAAATAGTCAGCAGGACAAATTGTTTGGGGTGTTTTAATTCTTAAGTTTGTGTCGCTGAAACACCGAACTATAGGGTGACCTAGAGTTCCTAAATGAAAACTTTAAATGTGTTATTTTTGAGTTAGGACACGGATGTCAAAATCTATCTCTTTCTAGGCCAAAACTAAGCTGTCTGAAACAGATATACTTTTTTTTCTCTTTTTACTTTAGTGGCAACATAGCAACTGTCAGTTATAAATTTTAGGTTATGCTGTCATGTTTATTTTTATGCATGTAAAAATTTTTACTGTGCACATTATAATTTTTTTTACTGTTTGTACAGAATTTTTAAAACTACTATAGTACATATATCAATTTTACCACAGCTTTTAATAAAGTATTAATTGTACCGAAGTTCAGATATATATATAACTGTCATACTGACAGTTTAATTTATTAAGCCAATTTTCATGATTACAACCTTCTAATAAATAGTTTCAAAATATGAAACGTCACTAGAAGAATTTGACATGCGTGACTTAACTCTAAATCACACAGAGCTCAGTTCGTATTTAGTAACTCTAGGGCAAGATATATACAGGTCTGGTAGAGCAGCTCACCGCCATTTTGTTGGAGCTAATTGCTAGTTTAAAAAAAAACACTAGATTGCAGCATCATATCAAGATCTGTCAATAAATTGTCATCAATCTGACAATTCTGAAGTTTTTTTAAAATTCGAATTTCTTGTGCAAGTTATTTGTCTTATTTTAACTTTAGTGTTAGCTTGTTGCGTTATTTTGACTTTAGTGTTAGCTTGTTGCTGTGTTTTTTTTCATTTTAAGTGGCATTTATTACCACTGTGAAAAATGAAGAAGTGTAAATTTTGCGGCTTCGTGAAACTTTTAAAGGAAGATTTGGCCCTCTTTCAGGTACCAAAGGTAAAATGTAAATTAATATTCGATTTCAAACAGGGTTTATATTTGTAACATTATTTTATAGGATACGAATAAGCGTAACAAATGGACTATGTCTACGGGCACAATTTTAAACAAAAATGACTTCGTCTGCATGAAGCATTTTGAAAAGAGGTTTGTAAGGGAATTTGCAGATGAAAGTGGAATAATTAACAGAAGGACATTAGCACCAGATGCAATCCCTACCCTTTATTTGGGTAGTTCCCATTCTTCCTCTGTTTTGAATTTTCCATCTGAAGATCCTGCCCTGCTTATCCCTTTGAAAAATTATTCCCAGACAAAAAAGCGGTGGGTATCTTTTTATTTATTTTAAGGTCAGTCCAAATGGTAGCAAAATGGGTTCATGGAGAAAATTAACACCACTCTAGCTGTGATTTATTTATTGCATAATTGTATACTGGCGGCCGAAATAAACTAGGTTTAGCGTAACACGAATCACGATCAAACGTAAAATGAATGTCATAGTGACCCGTTTTACACTACAATGTGTCCTAGTTTATTTTGGCCGCTACTGTACCATGGGCATGAGTTGATGTCTTGATTATTAATCGTCTTCATTAACATTCTTGTTTATTATAACTATTCATAATCTTGCTTTATACAACTCGCCCTAAGTCTCCTTAAAATTTCAGGATTCTAGCGCAAACCGTTTTAGCAGGACGAACACGATTCCATACATAATCGCACTCCTGTATTAACCAACGTAACGTTTTGAGGAAATTAATTTTTTCGTATTTGGAATAGAAATGTGGTACATTGTTCAACCCAAAATCGTAAAGAAATGTCAGTGTTTGTTCGTTAGCAACACTTTTCTTCACTCTCAGTCAAAATCGTAAAGAAATGTGCGTCTTTTCTCGTTAGCAACAACTTTTCTCCACTCTTCTGCCAAACTTTGACGTAATTTTTTCCTAGATTTTAGTATGTCTCATTCCAAATACGAAAAAGTAGCATGTTCTACACTTAAAGAAAAGTGAGTTTTCCATGTTCGTGTAAATTTTAATCCATTCGCTCGCTTCGCTCGCTCATGAATTAAACATTTACACTCACTGGAAAACTATCACTTTTCTTTACTTGTAGAACAATCTACTATTGTTATCCTTGTAGTTGTGAAGAGAAAATTAATAGACAAAAAATCGATATGTATCTGTATTCTGCACACAACGTTAACAATAATAAATCTAGACAATAGTTTTTATTGCGGGATTTGTAATCCTGTATTTTGTTGTAGACCTGCCAAAGATCCTTCACTACAGTCCAGTCAAAGTTCTCCTACTCCTTCAACGACCCTAGAAAACCTTCGTTTACCTGTCACTGAAAGCCCTCCTGTCATAAATGAATGCGATTCACCAGAGACTAAATGCGAATCACCAGAAACTAACACGCTGTTACATTTTCTACAAGAAAACCTAATGCAGTTATATACATTGCTACCATCAGGATGGGGGATTCATAAAAGGTCTCGTTCAGTTACAGTAAGCCATGTTAAAGGGAGTATTCCCAAAATCGATCGGGCTATTGTAGTCAACGATAGTGACATAAAGGTGTATCTTAATGGAATTTTTCATACCACCTATACTGCAACAACTTTAGAGACTTTTTTACAATTAGTGCAAACGGTATATACTATCAGGCTATGTAATGGGTCTGGAGTTGATGGGAAAATTAGCCCTTCCTGTAATGGCGGAAATTTCCAAGGAAAGACAACAAGATGTCGTTCATGTGCGATCTTGAGAAAAAACCTCCTAAAGAAAAAAAATATTATTCCAAAAACCAAAAAATCATATTCAAATTTGTTGCGAAAACAAAACATACAAACAAAAACCATAGAGACTTTAAGAAAATCAATGACAAAACTATCCAATATCGACCACTTAATTTCAAAATTGCCAGACAATCAAAAGCTTGTAGTTCGAACTTGTTTTGAAACTGCAAGTCGACCTTCTTACAGCAAAAGATACACCAAAGAATGGATTTACACATGCATCCTTCTGAAAATAAAAAGCCCTAAATTATACAAACATTTACGAACTAGGGAGTTACTTCCACTACCTGCACCGAGTACACTATCAACTTACATTAGGCATATCGACAGCTCTTACGGATTTCAAAATAAATTATTTGAACTTCTGAAAGAGAAAACAAAAAACATGCAAGAATTTGAACGGCATGGTACCCTGATGGTGGATGAGTGCAAAATAACTCCCTGCAAACACTTCGACAAAAATCGATTGGAAGTGATGGGATTTGTTGATTTAGGCGAATATACGCCAGACAACCAAAGAAACCAACTTGGGGATCATATTCTGGTAATAATGTTCCAGTCTTTCGCTGGGAAAAATATGCAAGCGCTTGCATGTTTTCTGTCCAGAGGCAATGTTACTGGAACCATCCTAGCCAAATTAATACTGGAAGCCATTCTTTTGAGTGAAGCGGCTGGGCTGTTTATTGACGTGGTCACATCAGATGGTGCCACCTGGAATAGGTCCATGTGGAAAGCCTTTGGTGCAGGAAATCCAGAAAAGCCTTGGAGTGTTCATCCCTGCAATGTAAAAAGAAAATTAAGGATGTGTTCAGATTTTCCACATTTATTGAAATGTATGCGAAACAGGCTTGTTGCAAAAAGAGAATTTCATGTGCCTGAAGGGAGAGTGCAATTGCGCCATTTTGAAAATCTTATAGAATACGATGCAAAAAACGAATTTAAACTGGCTTATAAATTGACCCGAAAGCACGTGAATCCAGAAAACCACGAGAAAATGAGGACAAAATATGCCTTTCAATTGTTTAGTGGGACAGTAGCAGATGCTTTGACGGTACTAAAAGAAAAAGGTATATCCGAGTTTGCTGACTGCGAACCTACAATACAGTTTTGCAGACGAATAAATCAACTGTGTGATATTTTGAATTCGAGTTATTTTAATGGACTAAAAACAAATTCTGCCGAGCAACAAGCATTAGAAGATTTTTTAATTTACATTGATTTATGGGAATCTTGTGCACATCCTGACTTTTATTTAACAAAGTCTACAAGTGATGGGTTAAAAGCCACCATCAACACTACTCTTGATTTATTAAAATATTGCACCCAAGAGTTAGGGTATAAGTACCTGATGACATCACGTATCAATCAAGATCCACTTGAACACTTCTTTGGATTAATGAGAGCAAGCGGTGGTGCTAATACTAGTGGAGAGTCACTACAGATTGCACAGATCTTTAGGCTGATGTCACTATATTCTTTAATTAAACCTCCAAAAGGAAGCAATGTAACTGGTGGAAATATGCTTGCTGCCCTAGTTGATAACACATCAGATTTCTTGAGCTACAACAGAGCAGACAATAAACAAATAACAAAAAAAGACATTGACTTACAACTCGATCAGGCCTTAGAAGAAAATATCACATGTGGTGCATACGTTCATTTTGAAGATAATAGAGAAGCATTTGCCTATGTTTGTGGTTTCATCGCTCGAAGGCACAAAACTGACAATTGTCAAAATTGTGTTAAAACAATTGTGGGGGAAGGATTGGAATCATATAATACTTTCATAATATTGAGAAGCAGAGGGCATTTAACATTTCCTTCAATCGCCCTCGTTATTCTTCTTGAAGAAATTGAACATATTATTGCTGAGAAACTTCAGCAAGACATTAAGAAAAATACTTTCCTTGAAATTCTTGCTTCAATCGGAATACAAAAAATTCATCATTTTGTAGGATGTCCAAATCATAAGTCGGAAATGACGAAAAAAATCCTGTTTTCATTTTTAATAACTAGACTTTCATTTTCATGACAAAAAGAGGCACGAAAGAGGTCTTCAGAATCTACAAACTCTAAAAAATATAGCAAATTGGCAAAACTGGTTTAAATTACAATTCTTTAATAAATAACTTTTAACCAAACTACTTACTGTTTTTGTTGTGGATAAAAACTTTCGTTATATTTACATTTACCACTGGCAGCGTTTCTTAAATGATTCATTCATGGTCTGGCACCTACAACCCACTAGGGTTTTAGTGGATTTAGCCTCCTTTATAAGCCTCTTCCACTGTTCCTTATTCAATTTCCTTAAGACTTCCAACACTGCATCTTCCTATCTTATTCTAGATCACCTAGCTAGGATGAATTGAGGGAGTTTCCAGTTCCTTCTAAGTCGCCCTCAATTATTTTCTAAATTACTCTCTCTCCGGTCTCCGGACATTCAGGAAACATGTTCAGCCCATCGAAGTACTGCCTTCCTTGTCATCCCCATTATGTCTGTCCAAGATGTCTGTCTCTTGGTAATTGGTATAATCTGGCCAGTTCATGATTATATCTTATTCTATTTACACCTTGATCATCCTCCACTGGTCCACATATTATCCGTTTTAGAATTTTTCTTTTAAACGCACACAATCACAACAACAGGATTGGTCAAATGATGATTCGCAATAATTGCAAGTGATGAATTTTAAAACACAATTCACATTAAAACAGAAATTAATAAATAATAATAATAATTAACTACACTAATGTATTTCTAAACACGTGGCATTCGTGGCAAATGATAGATACATAACCTAAAATTAAAATTTGTGTCAATTTTTGAAGTACCTTGGTAAGGTTGCGCCATCTATTTTCCACAAAGTAAACGGCTTACTAGCTCTCATTTTTGACACAATTATTTACATTGAAACATAGGCAAGCTGTTCTACCAGACGTCTATATATCTTGCTCTAGGGTGACCCATTAATAAGAGTACGCTGCACGTTACATCCGCGACGATCAAAATGCTGCTGAGGGCCACTTCATAAAACTTATAAGTTTCATGTTATTAGCTTATGTGTAATGTACTAACATACGCCAGAAGCTAATAATATAAAACTAGTAAAGTTTTATCAAATGGTTTCCTGGGTCCGAATTTCCTAACTATCGTTTTACTGTACGTCTTTGATGGTCGGCGTATATGAAGCACGCGTGACAAACCTTTTCGAAAACTTTTGCTGCAAGCTAGAATTTAGACATACTGTACCTTTTGGTTGGAAAACGTACCGCTTGGTAGACGTTTTGAGGATTGAGTTTGAAAAGCATTTAATCCTTTTCTTCTATTGGTTGATTTTAATATACAAGTATATGAAGATAATAGATATAATTATTATTCTGTGGAATCCCAGCCAGCACACTGACGTCATAATGTCGCCGTTCTTTCGGCAGTAACGACGTCAAATTGTTGTAAAACTAACATCATTATGTCACAGTCCAAAGACGTCAATATCTGACGTCATTAAAACGTCCTATACTAGAACTAAGACAGGAATTATAAATAAATAGTTGAATATTGGAAATAACATTTATTATATACTACAGTCAAAACATTTCTATATTGTGACCACCTGCTTAATACGACCAATATTCCTTGGCCCCTGCTAAGATAATATCTTTTTAATGAAACTTGTACGTATTGTATTGTACGTCCAAAAGACGTCGTTTTAAAGACGTCTACGTACGTCCCATTATATGACGTCTTATGGACATCATTTATTACTCATATGACGTCGTCGGCCAATAATGACTAAAAAATAACGTCATTATAACCTCAGTCTGCTGGTTGGGATGTAATGTAATGAATATATTTTTAGTTCCTATTAGTGATGGGAACTTGGGTGTCAAGTGTCGTGAGACTATTCGTGGTCGTGACACTTGAAGTGTCACGACACTTTAGTGTCGAACAGTATCGCTCTTATCAGAGTGTAATTCTAAGTTACTTGATCATTCTTACAAAGAAATTAAACGCAGATTTGTTGAACTAGCCAAGAATCATTGAATGAGATGTACATATAAAAATATTATGTTGTGGATTTTTTTCTTTTGTATTGGTATAATATTGACGGTGATAATTTTATCTTGGGTTTTCAGCAAAATAATTAAAATCAATGATTGAAGACATTGCTGTTTAGTAAATTGCAGAATCTCTGTATGTTTTGTATTTCTCTTTATAACTAACGCTTTAGTAAATATAAATTGTAATCATTCGTCTCATCATTTACTTTTGGATCCAAAATGGCGGTTTCATCTGATCTAACCTATGCTTTGGCTGGACTATTATAACAAATAAATAAAAAAAGGATCTCTATCTGGGAGAAAATAGTATTTTTATGATGAGCACGTTCTATTTACGTAATTAGTGTTCTGTTATTATTATTATTGTAATACGATACATAAACGATGGATATATTTTTTTAGGCTCTACGAATAGTGATTTGTTGTGAATTGATTGCCTCATACATTTTTTGCAATAGAAAAGTACATTTCCATAACTATAATAAATGTGACGATTGATGAATATAACTTCCAAATACCTACTTTTGAAAATTCCTTATAAGTAATAATCATGATGGCACTTAGAACTCGCTCTTATTATTAGTAAGTGTTCTTTATAATCATTAATAATAAAATATTGAGAACTGGTTTTTTCATAATTTATACTCTACTTTTTATTTGTTATTCTTTCTATTATTATATTCTATTTATATTAAGTTCTGGTAATTTTAGAGATAATTGATACAATGGATATTGGTAAGAAAATTATAATCAAAAATGAAGCCGATATCAAAACAGAAGCAGATACCAAAATAGAAGTAGATACCAAAATAGAACCGAATATCCCATTAAAACCAGAAATCATCAAGAACTTTACCCCCAACAATGAGATTCATCGGACTCACAAAAGTGAAGAGAATCAGTTCAGTAACACCAATACTCAAGACCTTGGCCAAATTAACACCGACCATCATTATAAATGCAACTCATACAAATCTACAACGGAAACTAATGATAAACGTATAAAACAATTTAGATGTAATATATGCGGGTTCAAATTTTCAAAAAACAGTCATCTCAAAACTCACATGCTAACGCATAGTGGTGAAAAACCATTTGAATGTAATTTATGCCTTTATAAATGTGCATTAAAGAGTACTCTCAAACGACACATGGTCACACATACCGGTGAGAAACCATTTGAATGCAATTTATGTGATTATAAATGTTCACAAAAAGGTCATCTCAAAACACATATGTTTACACATAGTGGTAAGATGTGTTTTAAATGTAATTTATGTGATTATGGGTGTTCATTAAAGTGTAATCTTGAAAGGCACATGCTCAAACATAGTGGTGAGAAACCATTCAAATGTTACTTATGCGATTACAAGTGTTCACGGAATAGTAACCTCAAAATGCACATCCTCACTCATAATAATGAAAAAGCATTTAAGTGCAATTTATGCGATTATAAATGTTCAACGAAAAGGACGCTCCAAATGCATTTGCTCAAGCACAGTGGTAAGAAACCATTTGAATGTAATATATGCCATTACAGGTGTTTACAGAAACCTTATCTGAAAGTACACATGCTCATGCATAGTGGAAAGAAACGTTTTAAATGTAGCTTATGTGACTATGAATGTTTAATAAGTAGCACTCTTAAAAGACACACACTCACACATAGTGGTGAAAAACCGGTTTCGTGTAATATATGTGGTAACAAATTTACAACCAAAGCTAATCTCAAACGACATGTGCTCATACATAGTGGTGAGAAGCCATTTGAATGTAAGGTATGTCATTATAAATGTTCACAAAAAGGTGCTCTTAATAAACATTTGTTTACACATAACAGGGTTAATCTGTGTCACACAAACTTTCAACCAGTCAATGAATGTATTCCATCTAACATCCTGAGGAACAATTAATGAACTTCAATTTTAACTCTTGTATTGTATTTATAACTGCAAAATTTGCTCATTTATATTTTAAATATTTAAATCTTTAGAAGACAAATTAAGAATATTTAATCTTTAACTGTTTGTTATCTGTTTTTTGCATGCTAACTATTTTATATGTTTCAAAATGAATTCTTCCACTTTTTACCTTTTAAGTTTTTTACTAATTTTGATGAAGTCTTGCTAAGTAGAATATTCCTTTATGACCTTTATGATATAGTTTAAATTGTTATAATAATTAATAAGTTGTTAATAAAGTCTGCCGAATTTACTAAATTTTACACTTTACAATCACAATGACTAAGGTCAGTTTATTTATTAGTTATAATATATTTGTTTTTATTGTTCAGAATAAAACAATTATGAAAAATTATTAAATTAATGTTATTATTATTAAGAAGACAAGTTTTAAGTTCCACTAATTAATACTGTTTATTATTAGATACTTTCTGTCCATCATATACTACACACCTTAAACACAAAATCCAGTAGATTCTATTATCGTCTACTCTTTTCTTGCCAGAGATCCCATGAAAATCATAGGAATACAAAGAATTCACTTTAATAATTCTACTTAATGCAGAAATGGGTACAAATTAAGATTGGTCCCAACCAGCACACTTACTTTATAATGACGTTATTTTTAAGTGATTATTGGTCGGCGACGTCATATGATAAAAAATGTCCATAAGACGTCATATTATGGGACATACGTAGACGTCTTCAAAACGACGTCTTTTAGACGTACAATAAGGTCGTTTTTAGACTTCTAATATTATTAATTATGATCTAGCTAGGTAACCAAAAAGTGATATATTGCATAAAATATTTTTTATTTTTACATTTGCAGAATGTAAATAGAATATATTATTTTACTGTTTTCAATATTCAATAACACTATTTTTGTATTCTCAGGTCTACTGATGTACGAGAGACAAATCTAGCAACGCTGTTTTACTTTATTTTTTTTACTGAACTGCACATGGCCACATGCCGCAATATAAACAGCAACAACATCTATCGTGTATTGGTTTTGCTCCTTAATTTGTAACGTTTCTACTTATTAAAGTTGTTGACGTACCTACATTGATAGTGTATGTGTAGGTGCAACTACTGCATAATAATTGTGTGGTTTGTCACAAAGGGTGAGTATTAATAATTACTTGTTCCGTCACAATACTACATAAGCTATACAATTTTATCTGTTCGATGATTTTGTGAGATTACTATTGTTAATAAATTAATACTAATGCAATGGTTTCTTAGTACTTATTAATATTATTTTAGTATCATCAATTATTCTGCATATTGCTTTAGCAGCTTTTCAGTTAGTAAATGTTTACTTTTGTTTAATAACTATGTATGAAATAGTATATAATAAATATTATTTCCAATATTCAACTATTTATTTATTTATAATTTTGTTGTTTTTTCTTGAACTATGTGGATTTTCTTTTTAGATTTTTTTTTCTTTGGTTCTTTAGTTCATAGGTGGGTTTTCAAAAATGACAAAACAAACCAACTTGTTTTCAACAAATAAACAACATGTTAATTAAATAAATCAATACAAATAATAACATATCATAATAATTAGCCGTCTACGAGGAAAATAAACTTGATAAAGAAGGAAACCCTCCTTCGAAACGTCGTTTAATACAAAAAACTTATTTATTATTCACCTGTGAACTAAAGAACCAAAGAAAAAAAAATCTAAAAAAAAAATTTATTTATAATTCCTGGACAATTTGACGTCATTTTAATACGTCATTTGACGTCGTTACTGCCGAGAAAATAACGACATTATGACGTCAGTATGATGGCTGGGTACATCTATTTACGGAGAAAAAACTGTCGATATCATTTTTCACATAATAAGAACTCAGCTCACGATAGCGACACTTTTATACTAAGAAAGGAGAGCCACTATTTATTAGATGCTGCAAGTTTCATTACTATAGTTTTATAAGAACAAGCTAGAAGGAAAGGCTTAATTCTTTACAGAAAGAATGGCATTTTATAGAACGTAGTTTTCAATTAGCTCAATGTTAAGAATGCTTCTTCCTAATTCTTTGTGTGGTCCTCGAACCTTGTCCTTATTACGAATGTTTCATAGAAATAACTATACCATATAAATTTTTGTTGATACTTGTATTTGGGATACATGTATTATTATTATGTAACTTAAGACATATGTATCTTTGACCAGCAGCGACTGGTGCATATACAAAGTTGCATGTTCGCGTTCGTAGGCTCACATTAAAGGAGTATAGTGACATTTATGTTTTAATACGTGTGTGATGTTTTCGTATGCACCAATCGTCTTTGTATTTGACTCAAAGCAGTTTGTATGAGAGTACATGAAGAGCAAAAGATATATACAGCTCCCGTCTAGGTCTTGTTATAGAAGCAATTAAATATTCATCTACTGTTATAATGATTGTAAATACCGAACTTGGGTCTTATATCATACATTCTCATTGCACTTTTGGAAGAATAACTTTAAAATAGAATAGCTGAATAAGAAAGAAAGGCGAAGGTTTAATTTGCTGGCAAAACTGAGAGTAGGTGATTCTGAAAGTAAACACTCACAGTCTCTCATAAGTATTCGAGCTCTAGAATACCTTGATAAAATAACTACAAGAGTGAAGAAGAAGAAGAAAATTGAGAAAGAACTACTTATTTGGCGAAACTTGTCGAAAAACTATTTACGATTATGTACCAGGGTAAAATTCATAAGTATACGTACAAAAACTATGAAGTGGTGATGTTCTAAATCTTTTTAATTATTATTTGAAAATAGCAACCTTTGGAAGATGATGAAGGTGCTTTTTCTATTGGTACAAAATGAAAAAAACCAAATTACATGGAATAATTAAGTATTAATGTTTGAAAAATTTAACACTCAAAGAAATTATTGAAAACTTTAAAAAACTTTAGGCGAAAGTGCACCTTCCGATAGAATGGTTTATGTTTGTTTGTATAATGAATTTAAGCGTGGTTGTAGTAGCACGGAAGATGAACATAGTTCTGGTCGCCCAAATGAGGTAATTACTGAAAAAAACCTTGAAAAAGTACATAGTATTGTATTGAAAGATCGAAGATTAAAAATCGGCGAGATAGCTACAATGACAAACATCTCATATGTTAGTGTTTATTGCATTTTTTTGTTTAAATTCACGCCTACACTACGGGAGAACCAACATCTAAGGTTGTTGCATATTATTGAGAGGAATTTATGAAGTGACAATTTGATTTTACTGACATTCAGAAAATTATAAAATCTAAATATTCTACTTAAGATTATCATAAATATTAAGAGGAATATTAAATTTAATCTATCAAAATTACAATGACCATTAAAATACGACACTGCAAAAACAACCGCTAAAAACTTCGTTATCAACTACCGCATATTTATTGGCGCGTCCCAATATTATAATTTATATCAAAAAGAAAAATCATGATTTTTGTTCTCTTTTATTTTTATATAACTGACAATTATCACTGATGCCAAAGAGAAAAAAAGAGTTTGCGAATTAACATTACCAATGTATGCTGTCATACAAGACTGCTTATAAACCTTATCGCCACCAGCGAGATAACGCTGGTAATTTCAGGTCAGTTCTAGCAAGCGTTATCGCCACGTGTGGAATCCAAACAATAAAGGATTCTTGAACATAGAATGGTATATAAAGACCGCATTCTGTCGGATACTTCAGTTCGAGTTGCAGTTTACGTCGCTCAGGAAAGTCTAGAAGTTACTGCCCAGGGACATCACTTATCTAGCTTTCCGAGCTTAATTGTCAGTTTAATATTAAAACTGCATAGTGTTTAAGTTATTATGCAAGTGCATATTGTATAATCAACGAGGAATAAATATATTATTGTACTACCTGTTCATTTTGTAACCTGGACTCCGTCTTTTATGTTTTTAAAATAGAGAGGACATTTTTAAGAACATTTTTCAACGTTAAGAAAAGTTAATTCGCGTCGACTAGACCTCATCGGTTCAAGGGTGCAATAATCGTTTCTTCAATTTTTTAACTTGGTTTTTAAGCGGTTTTGCCACACCGATCTCCCAGTTATATGCCTGGTGTGCCTGTTGAGAGTAAGCAGTCGGTATATTTCTATACATTCTATTACCATGTGAAAATACATCTGTTGGACACATTGATCGCAATATATATATATATATATATATATATATATATATATATATATATATATATATATATATATATATATATATATAAAATAATATTTTGAAAGCAAATTCATATAGAAAAATTTATCGACTCTGCTGGGATTCGAACCCAGGACCCTCCACTGTCTAGGTGGTATCTCTACCAACTGAGCTACAGAGAACGACTACCAGCATAGCGAGAAATTTTTCTATATGAATTTGCATTCAAAATATTATTTAATGTAAAATCATTATCCAACTTGATAAAAATTAACTCTATCTAAAATATATATATATATATATATATATATATATATATATATATATATATATATATATATATATATATATATATAGGTATATACCTACTCGCTAATAGCAGTATGTAAGTGCTATTATACTACTACATAATTATATGTAATATAAGGACTATAAAAGCACAACGAATAAACATATTCAGCAAGATACACTGACTCATGGAAGTCAGAAACCATTTGAGTGTAGTATATGCAATTATAAATATGCACAAAAAGAAGATTGCAGGCACACTTGCACTGCCGTAGTAACGAGAAACTATTAGAATGTAATAATATTTGTAATTACAACTTTTCGCACAAAATAACTTTCCAAAACCACATGCCCACTCAACTATGCATTTTCTAGGCAGCTGTTTCAGAACTTCACCGATGATGGAGTCAGATCCTGGTGTTTTTGACGGGTTCAAATTTGTTCTAATCTCAACTACTTCTTTTGGAGTAACACTTAACAGGAGTGAAATATAATATAAATACAAAGATTAGTTAAAGTTTCACAAGTTTTATTAATATCTTAACCTGACAATTAAAAGTAAGGCTGGAGACAGTAAACACTTAACAGGAGTGATATTTTCTGATTTTTGGTTTTTCGTTGTTAACTAAGATATCTCTACTTGCCTTTGATTAGGCGTGAAAATGTCGGCTAGATATTCTGCAAATAAATCAGCCTTTAGTATATTATCTCTAGCACATGGGTCTATACCTTTTCTGATATGTGGAATAGAAATTATAGGTAACTTGATTTTTCTGGTTGCTTTCCATAGTAAATGGTCAGTTTTTTCTGCTGATAGGTTTTGAAAGTAAGAGCTTGTATATTCTTCTTTAATCTTTTGGAATTTCTCTTCTCAGCGTTTATGTTTTGTTGTTTAAGTTAGCCTTATCAGCAGGGTCTCATCTGATGCCATCTTCTCCTTACTCTTACTCTTGTCTTTTCTCTGACTAGTTCCCTAATTTCGACCGGATACTTTACTCTTTTGGTTATATAGGTAATTTCTTTCGTGTTGTTGCTGCACAAGTCGAATGAAATTTTCAGCTTCTACTTATCCAATTGTTTTTCTGTTCTCAGATTGATATTCAGCTTAATACTATTCCGAAGATCGACTCTAAAGCTTTCCCAATCAGTGGTTTTGTTCTTTAGTGTAGGTAAGGCTGCTCTTTTGATTACACAGGCCCACAAGAGAAAAAAAAGTCTTGTAGTTGGAAGGTGAGGTACCGCACCGTATGCTTTGTGGTATGATGAAAACGAATCCGGGGCCAGAATTGACCCATCACTCAAGGATTTCGACATAACTTCAAAAAAACATCTCAAGAAATTTATAAAAATACGTTTTCATAAGATTCGTTTTCAGCACACCACAAAGCATACGGTGTGGTAGCTCACCTTTCAACTACAAGACTTTTTTTGTGGGCCTGTGTTATCTTTTCAGTGTTAAAATGATAGCTGAGTGATCAGACTCTAGGTCAAAATTTTCTTCAACCCCAATAAAATTGGGTGAAACTTTTCTTGTTATAAAAAATCTAACTGTTCAGGATTTTTTTAAGGAACAGTAAGCCATCAGTAGGTGGGCTTACCTGATGAATGGTAATCGCAACCAACTTCTTGAATAGCTTTCCGTAGTTCATTACCTTTGGTTGTGGTTAGTCTCAATCCCCAGTCAACATGTTTAGCATTGTAGTCGCCTCCAATGTAAATATTTCGTCTGGGTGTTGTGAAAGAATGTTATAATTTTCTTTTTTCAAATTGTATCGAGACGGACATGTAAACTGCTCCAACTCTCAGCTTCTATTTAGTAGATTTAATTCCTACCAATGTTAGTTAAATATCTTCACGTTATAAATGACCTTCTTCGACATGGTTCATCAATCTCTTAACTATGACTTGTTTATCATTGTGTCTTCGAGATGAGACAAATACCTATGTGTTGAGTGTTAAAAAAGACTAGTTAGCAGGGTGAGCTTTTGATCTTTTTGATATCTTTAGAGCTACCGAATATCAATATATACAATGGTAAACGGGTGTACTTCTCTTTGAAGTTGGCACTATTTTTCTTGGGTTTTTATACTATCTGTCTAATCTTATTTTTTTTTTCGTAGTGGCTTTTGGCTTTACATGTTTACGAGTTTTAGCTTTTAGATTTTTGGATTTAGGCAAAAGCTAATTCTTCTCTTTGCCAATAAGTTCCTCATTCGAATTGTCCACACTATTATAAGTTTACATTTTTGGGACTTCTGTTTTCTGTGATAATTCTAATCTCTTATTCTGTTCCTTGGTTGTAAGTTCACTTCTCAGCTGGCTAATTTAATTTATCGCTTGTTGCAGTTGATATTTTAGATTCGAGATCATCTCATTTTCTGGTGTTTGCATAACAGGCGCCATAACAGTACCAACATCTTGTGTAATTACTGACGGAACGATCTGTTGCTCTGGAAACATGATAGCTGTGCTAACTTGGCAATTCCGATTGCGGGGCGCCTAATATTACCTCGCGTAAAATTATATTATTATTACTTTTTTTAATTTAATTTTAAATTTAAAGTTTATCACTCTGAAAATTATTTAAATGCTATTTATTGTTCTAGTTTTTAAAACTGGGTCGCCTCAGTTATTTGCTGACTACAATCGACTTTATCGCGAAGCGCGAAAAATCCGGATACATTCGTACGTATCACTGACGCGCAAAACACCCGCTCTCCACGACAAATCGCATTAATAGTAGATTATGTTATTAGGCGCAAAAGTGTTACTTTGTGTGCTGAAGCTGGGCGTTTGACTGCCGAACGGTAGTGAGGCAGCCATTCCCAGCTGAAGCACACAAAGCACTTTTGCGCCGAATAACATATACGATTTTTTTTTCAAACGCTGCAGTTGCAGGTGAGATTAACTGGCACAATAAAAAAAATCAAATTTGTAATCAATATTAATAAAAACTAAAGATTACTGGTTTTGATTTTATCTGCTTAAGCACATAAAGTGACAGCTTTATCTGCTTAAGCATATAAAGTGACAGCATTTTCTGCTTAAGCAGATAAAGTGACAGCAGGTGATAGTTTTATCTGTTTAATCCACGACCTTCTAGATTTCACGAGACGAAGTCTCTTATCCGGCCTGCGCACTCCATTAGTTCAAGTGTTTCTCCGCTGGCGCCACCAAACACGAAAATGCGGAAACGGATATGTAACACGTAAACGCCAATTTCAAACTACGCTAACTTCGCGCGCTTTTATCCTTTTGTCGGTTTTGCGCGTATCGTCAATAAATTATATTTTCCTAATCTTTTAAGGCAGTTTTCTTTATTTTTTAATATAATTACGTTATTTCCTTATTTGTTTAAATTTTCGTAGTTTTGTTGCTGTTTTTTCGTTCACTTTAGTAATGGCAAACACTAGCAGAAAAAGTATAACTGCCGCAATACAATGTGTAATAGTACTGATCCTACAATATCATTTCATGAATTTCCTTCAAATTATACCTACATTACGAGAAAAATGGTTTCAAATCTTACGTTGGGGTTATAGACACCAACACTCAACAGCAAAATAATATATACTTCTTTATTTCGACAGATCAACAATTACAGATACCTGAAAGAGTCACTTTCTACATCGAACTTCCTAAAAATATAACAGCATTAATAAAAGAACTCCAAACCTTATCTATGCATCTCGATTGCGAATTCTTTCAGCATCTGTAGCCCTTCTGGCAGGATACATTGCAAAAAAACTGAAGAACGTGTTCAAATTCACTGATAGGATTTGTAAATCTTCAAAACAGAGGTGCCTTAAAATACTCCACTAGAAGATTTACACTTTTAATCAACCAAATAATCGAACTTGTAATACATATTGTAGAACATTTACCTGGAGAATGTAATCCGTCTAATATTCTAACATCACTAGGTATTTCTAACTCCAATTGCTTTTGCACAGATTTTGGTTTGCCACGACCACAAGCAGGAACTTAGTAATATAATTCTTTAAAAATTGCTAAAACCTTGTTTGGCAAACAGAAACATTGCAAAAACGTGAACAGATAATGTACTTACTGCTCACTATCTCTATATCTTAAATCCAGCTCACGGGAAGTTATAAAATTGTAATTTCAATAATGTTATTGAACTTGTAAATTAATTTTAATAACATAATTAATTTAATTATATAAATTGATTTAATTAATTCGCAAAATATTTACGTAAACATGCAATGCTTGACATTTGTAAGGGTTATCTAACCTATATATCTTCAAGTGACAAATAAACATCAGCGTGTCAGCTAGCGCCAAAACGGCGAAATTTTGCGTTTTCTCAGAAACAAAGTTTATATGGGAAATCGTGAAAGTGCCCAGGCCGGATAAGAGACTTCGTCTCGTGAAATCTAGAAGGTCGTGGTTTAATCAATAAAACGACACTTCTCTGTTTTTCATCAAGTCACAAAATTGTCAATATTCTGACGTTTGAAAAAAAACTATTTTATGTCCGATTGCATTATAAAGTACTGTTTATTGTATTGTTTTGCGGCAGTGAACTGGCTTATTATTGTACTCGTAAAATAAAGTGGTAGTAGTAAAATAAAGTATGACAACTGTATATTACATGTCAAATTTTCTTCTGTCAAGAATAGATGTCAAATTTATAAACTGATTTTCTTTTGATAATTACCCAATTTTAGGAATCGAACATAAAGCTTTGTATGCAACTCTTACATAATTTAAAGGTCACGTTTTCCCGTTTTTATATTGTGTAAATATTAATGCTCAAAAACTAACTTTTATTATAATGCATGTTTTATACCTATTTAGAATATATTTTATAGATAGGATGTTTTACACTAATCTTAAGATTTTATTTAGATGGCAACACTGATTAGATGTACCTGATGGACCTATTATTGTGGTAGTAAATTACAAGTTATTACAATCGAACTTAAGTTTAACAAAAAATTCCTTTATTAGTATCTCCGTTCGATAATATTAATTATGTAGAAATATCGACACCCATCTTCTTTTTGAATAATATACTCACATCTTTGTCATCATCATGGCAATCAGCAGTGGTAAAACTTGAATGTAGAATTTTGCAGATTCAGTACACGTTTTCTTTGCAGGTTCTGGACAACTATGCAATATTATTGGCAAAATTGAAACTGCATATCATGAAGTTCACATTAAGAATGAAACAGTTGAAAAAGAAAAACAAACAGAGCAATGCCTTAATATTAAAACTGAACCCGACAACTGCATTTACGACAACACTTTCTACACTACTAATAGTACAGATGAATACATATTTAAAAGCAATTTAAAAGAAGATGATGACATGAATTATGCGGATGAGTGTAAAAATCCTAATTTTAAACTTTTGGACAAAAATAGTTTAGATGAACACATGATCACTCATAGTGGTGAAAGGCCTTTTAAATGTAATACAGATATTATTAGAGTATCACAGTCTAGTTTAAAAAGTCATATGATAACTGATGGTGGTGAAAAGTATTTTGTATGCCAAATATGTAATCGCAAATTCTCACAGAAAAGCAATTTAAGTAAGCATTTGTTGATTCACAGATGCGAAAAGCGCTTTAAATGTAATATGTGTGATTATAAATGCAAGTTCAGAAATGATTTGAAAAGACATAATCTTATTCACAGTGGTGAAAAACCTTTTGAATGTAATATCTGCAATTATAAATGTTCGCAGAAGAGTTATTTAAAAATACACAATCGCATTCACAGTGATGAAAAACCATTTAAATGTAACGTGTGTAATTATCAAAGTAGAATTGGAAATGATCTTAAAAGACACATGCTTATCCATAGCAATGAAAGGCCTTTTGCATGTAATGTATGTAATTATAGAACCTCACAGAAAAATTACCTAAATGTTCATATGTTTATTCACGGTGGAGCAAAGCCTTTTGAGTGTAATACATGTAATGGTAAATTTTCAAGAAAAAATCATCTCAAAGCTCATATGCTTACTCATACTGGTGAAAAGAATGTTTTATGTAATATATGTGATTATAAGTGTGTAACAAAATCCAATTTGAAGAGTCATATGGTTACTCATAATATTGAAAAACATTTTACATGTCAAATATGCACTCAAAAATTTTCACAGAAAAGCAATTTAAAAAGACATTTGCTAAATTGTAAGTGTGAAAAGCACTTTGAATGTAACATATGTAATTACAAAAGTGTACACAGAGATGACTTAAAGAAGCACATTTTTACTCATAAAGGTGAGAAGCGTTTTGAATGCAACATGTGTAACTATAAGACCTCACAGAACGGACATTTGAAACGACACATCCGCACTCATATTGGTAAAAAGAATTCTGAATGTAACACACCTATAGAGAAGAGTGATGTACCTTGAGCATAGCCTATCATAAAATATTTATGAAAATCTCTATTTCAAGTCGTTTGCACTTGATAGACTTACATTTTGTTCCTTATAATGTATATGTTCGCTTCTATTATTAAATTATTATATGATAATAAATTTGTAATTCTGATAGCTAATTTACACAATAATTATAGATTGTACTCTTTTACAATTATTGTTTAAAATGTCTGATTTAGTTGTTAGATACTAATCAGTGTCACACCAGCCCCATCCCAGACTAATTGACTCACTTCTATTTTTGTTAAAGAGCGCCTGGCAATTTTTACTCTGAATTTCTTTGGTTTATGAAGTAGCTATATTTTTTGTTGCTAGAGTAAAGGACTAACATGCTGTATTATAAGTTATGTTATTTTATTGATATATTTATTTTCTATATTTTAAAATAAAGTATACCGAACAGTTTTTCCTTCGAAGTTTCTTTTGGTTACAAAACTGGCTGTTTCTTGTTGTTAAATGAAAGTACTGCCCTACACTGCCTTTGGTATTTACTAGCTGAAAGTTATTAAATAAATGTATTGGACATACATCAGTAGCATCTGCAGGAAGAAAATTAAAATAATGCTAGCATCGAGCAATCAAGGGGAAATTTATATATCACGAACAAGTGAATATCATCTGACAACTCACCAAGAGTAAGAGATTGGGATAGATCACTCCAATGCCTACATAGTGAGCCTTGTGGAAGTTTCAACTGGTGACCAAGGAAATGAGAGGCTAATAGTCTGACTAGTAGAAGTGTCTGAACTTATGAGAGCACATAGATGGGCTTTCCTTTCAGATAAAACATCAATTAGTAAAATTATTGTGGAAATCAAGAATCCTTATTTGAATCTGTCAGTATTCAAAGCAGATAGTGTTAGTAAAACCACCTTTCAAAGTATTTTTAAATTAGGAACGAAATAATAAAAAGCTTCAAAACTATAGCGTTTTTAAGTTTCTTTTGCATTGTGTATCTATGAAGTTCTGAAATGTTAAGTTTTCAGAAAGTATCATTTTTAAGCTTTAATACTTTCATCAGTGTCTGGCTACATCTGTAGCTTTGTAAGTCCACTCAATTTTTATTGGTCAGTTTTGAATGCTGTGTCTGTGTAGTGTGAATATCTTGTTTTGAAAGGCCAAGCAAAGTGTGTCCCAATGAGTTAAAACTAGGGATATCGTACACACGCTCGATTAGTTCGTCGAAGAGTGCCGACGTATTTTCGACTTGAATTTTTTTTGCTTCCTTAGAATTTTTAATTTAAAACTCGCACAACAGCGGCGTACTTAAAATTTGAAATGCCATTTTCTTCGAAACTAAGAGGAAGCGACCACATGTTTATAAGGAAAATCTGTTCTAAGTCATTTAGCAGCTACCCCCCATTACTACATAGCTGGTTTACTAACTGCTGCATATTTATGATGGGAACCTACTGCGAGTACCTAGTCGGAGGTATATGAAAAACAGTTTTAAAAGATCTTACCGTTGATCTAGAATTCTTAAGATTTAATATTGACAAAAGATATGATTCTTTAATAGCCAAAATTTCAACATAGAGATGAGAAGACCAAATACCGGAAGCGTACTTAGATCGTACAAAAGTAAAGTATAGGATCTCAAGAGTCCGATGAGAATGAATAGATCTCGATAATCTAGTTATGTATGCAAGATTTTTGTATGTTAAAGCAGTATTGTGTTGATATGATCACGAAAACTGAGTTTGCGTTATCTAGAACACTAATACTCAAGTCTTTTACTGTTGATAAGTGTTAGATTTTACCATTTATTCTCTAATGAATAAGCATCTGCTTAGCAATAAAACAAAAAGATATCCTTCCATATTTATCCACTTTAAATAGGTAATTTGTTACGAATACCATAATTTGCCTAAGGTTTCCCCGAGATGTTACCGTTTTGTATTATAATAAATACAAAGAATGAAAGCTACGTTTAAAATATCTTGTTAAGTTTATAATGCTCTTGCAGTATTTTTTTCATTTACATACATCGGTGTTTATTGGTTCTAACCTTAAATTAAAGAACGTGAGCAGACACGTTGGTGTGTTGCCAATGTTTGTACACAATAAATGATATATAGTAAAGCTTTTAACAATATAATCAGTTCTTTAATTAATATAAATCCTTTATAATAGCGATATAGTTTTTCGTACAATAGTTGAAAACCTTTTTAGTATCCTAAATTCCTGTAAATTGTAGAAAGCAATTTTAATACTTTTTTTACAAATATACAATCTATTTAAAAAAATTAAAATATAGCTACTAAATTGTAACAAGTTAACTAGTATAAATATATTGCAGTAAAAATTGCAGAAGCAGTTAAATATACCCATTACCAATTTTTTTACATTTAATTAATTATTGATAGATTTAGCTGATATACCACACTTCTTATTAAAACAAGGCCCTAGTATTAACAAACTAATAAATAATAAACACATAGGTACTTGATAAACAGAATCTAAATTTCTGTAATTACTTTACCGGCTATAAATTCTGTTGCCGTTAGTTCCGCCCTATGCAGATAAACCAATAAGACGCACGTGCTAGTAACGAAATAAGCTACCGGTACTGGCTACGTAGACACTTCGAGTTAAATAAGTTCGTGCGTTGATCTTTAATAATTCTGGCAACCCCGCTTGTGAAATTTTGCAAAAACTGTTATTGTAATAAAATATCATTTTAAAAACCAATACTGCTGGTATTTTTAAGTATCCCATAAAAACACTGTAAAGGTTGGTAAAAGGACCCCAGCTTTTCATTGAACAACCATTGTTGATCCATAGGGCGATGATATGGACTGCCGCGGTTTGCCTTCTGGGACTTTTGGGCGTCTTTAAGCTAATGTTCAAACAGAAATAGTCATGAAACGATTTCGTTTGAGATAATCGGTGCTAACGATCGTTTTGTTGCAATTCATTTTACGTGTCGGTTTACCATCAAAAAGGTCTGTATTGACTTACGCTCTCTTGGATCGCACGAATTATTGAAATACAAATTACATTAAAAATGAAGATGAAACAGTTACAGTTTGCTGTGTGTGTTGATTTCCAGGCTTATAGACGATATTTTGCTGACGAACTGGTGCTCAAGTTCAGTAACTGTTTGCTTAATGCATTCTAGAAATATTATAATTATAAAATTGAATTGTTTTATATGTAACTGATCTAATAAAATGTATCTAACCAGTTTATTGTTGATGTTCACAATTCTATAATTTTACTCATCATTTTCATCATCATTTAAAACAAGGTAGGAAGGAACATAATCATCTACCACATACAACCGGAATGGAGTCTCGATATGGCGGATTAGGTGTTTCCGGTTTTGTAATAAGATATTTCCATTGGTGCTCACTGTTAACCTCAATTTTAAAACATAGTATTTTGAAATTAATCTTGGAATATAAATTTTATATTTAATATTTTAAACAAACGAATACTTCCTTATGAATGTAATTCCCTTCTTCGTATTTGTCGGAGTTCGAGAGAAAAGCAGATTTAGGTGGTGTCTAATGGCGGCCAGAGTGACGTCATATCAAAGCTCATTGCGCCGGGTAGTTACTCTCCTTTCTCCAGTTTCATATTTTAAGATCCGTATGCAAAATGCTACCCACATTGGTATTGTTTACTTGACAATGTGCACGAAATACTTTTCGCTTTATAGTAATTTATGCAGTGTCGTTTCCGTAGCAACAACGAAACTGTCCACTTTGCGCTAAAATAAAAATTTCCTTGGGTTATCTTTTATGATTTTTTGAAAACGTGTGCTATTCGTGCTCGAATCAATGTCTGGTGATCTCGAATGAGATTTTGACTTGGCTACGCCTCGTCAAAATACTTTCATTCTTGACCACCAAAGTAGCATTTCACGCACTAAATACACAAATAATTATTTTTCATACCAGTTCTGTATTGATTTCAACGGAAATTTTTTAGAAACCATTTTTCAGGGTACACATTTTACGGTTGGCAACCCTGAACTATTGCGAAACATCTGTGACATTGGATAATTTTGTAATACCATTTAAAACCATTGATGAGTATCAGATACAAAACCTTGTAAGATTTGATAAAAGCATCCCACTTTCCATAATATCTGCAAAGGATATTTTTATTGCAGATTCTGATAATTTTACAAACATTGATGCAATGGATATTGATCAGATACTAATCAAAGATGAAGCAGATACCAAAGTAGAATCAGAAATAACGGAAAACACTGTCACAAAGAATGATATTCCAACTTATAAGAGTGAAGAGAAAGTGTTGTTTAGACCCCACAGCATTTTGCAGCATTGCGGGCAAAATAATGCCAATCAGCATTACAACTTTAATCTCTGTCAATCGAGATCTCCACAGAGAACTAATTTTCAGAAACACAAGCTCACACATAAACGTGAAAAAGACTTTGAATGTAATATCTGTGGTTACAAATGTACCACATATAGCCATCTTAAACGACATATGCTCAGTCATTGTGGAGAAAAGCCATTTGAATGCAATTTATGTGATTATAAGTGTTCAGTGAACAGCAGTCTTAAAACACACATGCTAACACATAATGGTGAAAAACCATTTAAATGTAATTTGTGTGATTATAAATCTTCACTGAGGAGTAGCCTCAAAATACACATGCTGACACATAGTGGTGAAAAACCATTTGAATGCAATTTATGTGAATATAAATGTTCAGTGAAGGGTAGTCTCAAAATACATGTGCTCACGCATACTGGTGAAAAAGCATTCAAATGCCATTTATGTGATTATAAATGTTCAGTGAGGGGTAGTCTCAAAATACATATGCTAACACATAGTGGTGAAAAACCATATAAATGTAATTTATGTGATTTTAAATGTTCGTTAAAGAAAAATCTTAGAAGACACCTGTTCACACATAGTGGTGACAAAGCATTTAAATGTACTGTATGTGATTATAAATGCTCATTAAAACATCAGCTCAAAGTACATACAGTAACACATAATAGTGAGAAACCATTTGTATGTAATTTATGCGATTATAAAAGTTCGGTAAAAAGTAGTCTCAAAATACATATGCTTACGCATACTGGTAAGAAACCATTTCAATGTAATTTATGTGATTATAAATGTTTACTAAAACAGCATCTCAAAGTACACATGCTCACACATAGTAATGATAAACCATTTAAATGTATTTTGTGTAATTATAAATGTTTACTAAAACAGCATCTGAAGGTACACATGGTGACACATAGTGATGTCAAACCATTTGAATGTAATTTATGTGATTATAAATGCACAGTGAAAAGTAGCCTTAAAAAACACACACTCATACATAGTAATGAAAAACCATTTGAAAGTAGTTTATAAATTATATCAGTATAAGTGTTCAGTGAAGAGTACTTTCCTAAAATATAAACACACACAGTAATGAAAAACTGTTTGAATGTACTTGAACTCACATGCTTAAATATATTCGACACAAACTGTTTGAGTGTAATCTATATGATTATAAATGTTTACTAAAACGGCATCTCAATGTACACATGCTCACACATGGTTTTTATATTGTTAATTTATTTATCTAAAGATACATTTATTTATTTATACTATAGTTATAAGTTAATAGAGTTAAGTTTAACCTGTTGAGTTCAATAAACTATTATTATTAAGCTGGTGCTTAACTTATTTGTTAAGGTGGCCAGATTTCTAAATCAATAAAGCGGGACGTTAGGGATGCCTCACATAAATAATTGATTAAGCAAGTTTTTCGAACAATTTTTGAATGATTTTTAGATGTGCAATTCATTGACTGGAAACTCTGATTTTTATAAATAGTATGAAATTCAAACAGTGCTTCAGTTAAACGGTAATTGCCTTTCTTTGTTTCCAAAATTACTTTTACGGAAAAAGTCTTGTAACTTAGAAGAAGAGGCAGCAACGTTTAAATATCTTTTATGCTTATCCGATCGCCAGATGATTTGTGCCCACATATCGCTGGAATTGTAATTGATATGAAAACTACATGCCTCTAATTGCTTTTGCATGCCACAATCAATATTCCAAAGTAATGCTCAATAGCTTGTAATAATTATATGCTCCCGGTATATTTTTGGCGCGTTAAAATTAATACGTAAAAAATACATCTTTTGCATGTCTTCGTCATTGCCAAGAACACCTGTTGTTAGTTGAGTGGGCTTCCCTATTTTACAGATTTTACTTAGTATAGATACCGCTGCGGCTATTTGTTGTAATTAATGTTAATTCAGTGTTTGTATTTAAATCTAAAAGTGTGCGATATTTACAACTGGCGGGGTCAAATTAAAATAAGATAATGATATCTAGTATTTGAAAAGAGGTATAACTCCGTTGGATACCAATATTAAATATAGTTTACTGCATTTTAGAAGTTAGAAAAAAATTAATTCAAAAGTTCTTATTTACGTTTATTATTGCAACCAATAAACGTAATGTAGATGTTTTGCTGCCTATGTCCGTAAAATCGCGATTATTCATAAAAAGTGGGACATTTTAAAGATTTTGTGGGCACCGGGACAGGTGAAGCGAAAGCGAGACTGTCCCTCCAAAATCGGGACTTCAACTATAGGAGCTGTAAAAAGGTAACACTGTAATTTTACTCATTTTCAAAAAAATTATATGTTTATTTTGCGAAAATGAAAAAAATGTAAAACAAAAATTGTCATTCAAATTTTGGTTAGAACGTTCCTTTCTATAGCTCTTGTCTGGTACACTAATAAAGCCTGCCATGCTTTATAAACTTCTAAACGAACCCAGCTATAGTGAGTATCCCATCATACACATTAGTCGTATTCTTTTGCACATCGTGATTAAATCTAAACTATCATACAAATTTTAGCATGATTTGAGAATGCTTTGTCACAAAAGAACATTGCACGTTTCGTCACAGCACTTTTTATGATTCATTAATGTCAATCACAGAATTTCTATGATTCAAAGGGGTGAAAGGATTACCAATCATGCTAAGAAAACCTGACTAGATGGGGGTTAATCGGTACTTAAAAGACCGAGATATGCTAAAACATTACCAATGGGATTAATCATTATAGAGCAAAAGAATACTACTATTATTAAAAAGTACCCTTTTTCTATTCTATAAAATGTAGCTGTAATAGTTCAAGGTATCACTTGATATGGACACCGTTAGTATTTTAAAAAAGTGTTGCACTACCTTTACGCGCCCACACCAATAAAAATTAGTGGAACGAACCAACGCTTTAAAGTGCGATCGGCGCGGACGTTAAGTAGAACGTCAAATCTACAAGTAGAGATCGTCTATATACATTTGTTATAAGAGATGAGTTAATAGAAAGGTCACAAGCTAGGTACTAGGTCAAACTCCTATTTCGGATCCAAAAGTAAATGATAATTATTAGGTAGATTATTACAAATTAAATTTACTACATAATTAGATAAAGAGAAATATAAAGCGTCCAGAAATTCTTCAGTTTACTAAACAACAATGTTTATGTGTTAAATTAAATATTATAAAACTTCAAAGTTTTTAAATTGCGAATACACCATGCATCCAACTGTTCCCTCATTAGCAACTTTATAAAGTAATATAAAGGCACTCTAGGTACCAACTTTTTATAGGGCCTTTTATAATTTATAAATAATAATATTCACAATGGACATTGATGATTGCGTAACTAATGTTGTTAAATAGGTAGGTATGTCCTCTGCTCATTCTTATTTAACCAGTACAATTTTGCATTCATATTATTTATTATATTGTTTGTTTGTTCAGTCCATAATGCTTTATTTGACCTTTTTATTTACAGATTTCAAACATATTGGGTAGTCAGTGGTCACAAATCGTTTGTTTGATCAGATAATCATAATATAAAAATGAAGCAGATATCAAAAATAGAATTTGAAATAGAAAGCTCTGCCACAAACATCAATGATACTCCAATTTATAAAAGTGAAAAGGAAATGCTGTTTAGCACCAACAGTATTTTCCAGCAGCAAATACAAATTAATACAGACCAACATTACAAATCTAACCTCTGTCACTCAGAATTACCTCAGGAAATACATTTTGAGAAAGAAATATTCACCCATAAAAGTGAAAAACTCTTTGAATGTAATACCAGTGGATCCAACAAATCTACCCCAAAAAGCCGTTTCAAAAGACTCATAGATAGTGGAGAAAAGCCATTTGAATGTTATTTATGTGATTATAAATGTTCAGTGAAGAGTAGTCTCAAAATACACATGCTCACACACAGTGGTGAAAAACCATTTGAATGTAATTTATGTGACTATAAATGTATGTTAAAGAAAAATCTTAATCGACACATGATGAAAAAGCATTTCAATGTAATATATGCGATTATAAAGGCTCGCTGAAGAGTACTCTTAAAAAACACACACTCATACATAGTAATGAAAAACCATTTCAATGTAGTATATGTGATTATAAATGTTCAATCAAGGATACTCTCAAAACACACATGGTCACACATAGTGGTCACAAACCATTTGAATGTGATTTATGCGATTATAAATGTTCAATAAAGAAAAATCTCAAAAGACACATGCTTGTACATAGTGGTGAGAAAGCATTTAAATGCAGTATATGCGATTATAAATGTTCATTAAAACATCGACTCAAAGTACACATACTCATACATAGTGGTGAGAAACCATTTGTATGCAATTTATGCAATTATAAATGTTTAGCAAGGTCAAATTTTAAAACACATATGCTCAAACATAGTGGTGACAAACCATTTGAATGTAATTTATGTGATTATAAATGTTTACTAAAACATCATCTCAAATTACATATGCTCATACATAGTGGTGACAAACCATTTGAATGTAATCTATGTGATTATAAATGCTCAGTGAAGAGTAGTCTTAAAACACGTACATTCACACATAGTGATGATAAACCATTTGAATGTAAGGTATGCAATTATAGGTGCTCAGTAATGAGTACTCTCAAACGACACCTACTCATACATAATGGTCACAAACCATTCCAATGTAATTTATGTGATTATAAATGTTCATTAAAGAAAAACCTCCAGAGACACATGGCCATACATAGTGATGAAAAAGTATTTAAGTGTAATATATGTGATTATAAATGTTCCTTAAAACATCGGCTCCAATTACACATACTGGTACATAGTAGTGAGAAACCATTTGTATGTAATTTATGCGATTATAGATTCATAATAAAGAGAAACCTTAAAACTCACATGGTTAAACATAATGGTTTTTGAATGTAATTTATGTAATTAAAAACGTTTACTAAAACATATAGCTTCTGAAAAATACACATGCTCATAATGGTGACAAACCATTCCAATGTTATCTATGTGATTATAAATGCTCAGTGAAGAGTAGGTAGTCTTGAAACACACACAAAAGGCAAAAAGACCTCACCTCACACACACACGCGCGCGCACACACTCACACACAGGGGTGAAAAGCAATTTGAATGTAACTTTTGTGATTACAAATGCTCAGTGAAGAGTAGCTTCGAAACATTAACTTTTTAATCAGGCTATTTTGCTTCATGAACAAGGTGATGTTACTGAAATATGCATTGCATTGCATCAAAAAGAAATATGTTGGATTAGAGACTCCAGTTAATACAGTTGCGTAAAGCACAAGCCCAATATGCCATGTATTATTAAAAGAAAATATCTAAAGAAGTAGAAAAGTATCCAATCTGGTGATTTCTACATCTACTGTAGTAACTGACATTTGGAATCGCAGTCTGATATGAATGATACTAACTAGAATAACATAAGATCCCTGCACTTCTCATTATTCTCATGAAGCAATTCTCATAAAGCTTCTCGTTATTTAAGATGAATTCAGAAAAATGAAACTTTGAAAGTTTTCAACTTGATAAATTCTAGTGCTTCAGTTCAGGGTTTTTGCATAGATAACCAGCATTATTTATTATTATCCAAATAGTGACAATTCGGAACTAGAACAGTTATTTATTTACTTTTAATACTGTTACACATTTGTTGTCGGTTTATTATTAATTATTATTTATATTAAAATAAAATATTATAAGATAATTAGTTATATTAACCATTTTTTCTTTGAATTAATTAATTAAGTACCTATTCTTTAAATCAATATTTCAGTACTGTAAATTGTTTGTTTCAATAAATTAATTTGAGCTAATATTTGCACATTATTTGAGAATTCTAGAATTCACTTGCCACAAGAAGATTGATTGAAGATCTAAGTGTCGATTCTTATAGTTTTTTTTAAAGCTCTCGGAATTTGTTTATCAAAATGCATAATCTCGTCGACATTTTACATATCATGTAATAAAGTTAATTATAAAAAACACAAATCATTAATTTTAAAAGACATTGTAATATGAAATGTCAGAAGCTGTTTAGTTGCCGGATTGCTGCATATTGTTGTTGCATTACAAATATTTTTAAATACTAGTAAAATTATATAAGATTTGTAACAAATACTTATGAAGAATTTATTTTTATTTAAAAGAGATAAGTCAGTATTAAGCATTCAAAATATACCACGTGCATTTAGGCATACAGCAATTACACAGTGTCTGATATTTAATATTATGTCCATCAAGATTAATGAATTGTGGTTATTTAGAAGATATAAACTTGATTTCCCAATATATTAGAACTTTTACTCCATACTGTTACTGAAATATACTCATTTGTATTAGCTAAAGAAAGTCATTTTTTATTGTTATATTTAAAAAATTGATGAGATTGGACATGTAACGGAGCCTTAGTCTCATTTTTCAAATTTGTTTTATTTTATTAACGATTTTATAATTACTTATTATTTCTTATAATGCATAATTGTTATTGACGAATCAAATCAAGTTTTTCAAATTTAATTAATCACAAATGATTAAATTTGTTTAAATACAATTGCCATTTACTGATATTTTTAAATTGTTTCTTAATATCATAACTATTCTATGCCTTTCTATCAATTCCCATTATGATTTAATTGATTTTTTTGGAGTCGCTTATTCTTTATTTAAAATACAAGTATCAAGAATATAGTTTTTATAATTTGTATTTATTCTATTAATGATTTCTTACTCTATGAGTTTAGATATCGATCTTTCTGTTACAGCATTGCATTAGTATTATTATTGTGAATTTAATTAAGAAGTAATTATCAATATTGTGAACCGAATACGGAACTTCATTATATTTTCTATTAATGTGAATATAAATTATAATGAATTTATTAATATAGAAATCATTTAATGCTATATTAATTTTGAAGTGTATAATAATAATAATAGGTTTATTGCTCAAAATACAAACGGCATTGCTGCCCCTTACATGTACTTGATAAATATATAAAATGATACTATTAATACATCAAAGTAAATTACACAGTGTACAACAATTTAAAAAACTACATATACTATACTGCCGTGCTTAGCTAGAAAGCAGTATCTCCACAGTAGCAATTTAAGAAATGTACCATGTTTTTATTAGCATTCATTAGTATTCCACGTAGTATATTTCTACACAGCAGTTCTGGCAGATACTGCGTTCTTGCTAAGCACGGCAGTATAAATAACAGGAGAAAAAAATAGTACGTTAATACAATCATGTAAACAGGTAACGGCAGTAGTTAATGTAAACAACATTTATTAATTATTGTTTTTTTTTAATCATGAAAAATATCTGAAGCCTCCAGTATTCTATTGGCAGTTAATTGCACAAGGCTTAAGGGGGTAATTATCATAGAACTATCAATGAAGTATTTAATAACTTATTTACAAATAGAGCCATTGCTATATCCCTCCTTCTTGCCAAAGTAATTAATGTTAAGTCATACTTATTTCCAATAAATTTCAATTGATCCAAATAAGATATGGTAAATGGGTATTTAGGATATATACCTGTGATTTTCTTATACAACCACCTAATGAACAATTTTTAAACTTTCTCAATACTGTTAATCAATACATATTTAGTAGGTGACCATACAACTATAGCATATTCAAGGACAGACCGTACATAGATATAAAAAAGATTACATAATAGTTTGACATTATTGAAATACGTGATATTTCGTGTTATAAAGAATAAATTCTTATAACTCCTTCTTACAATATCATTGACATGATTGTCAATGTGAAAGTATTAGTGAACAACACTCCTAAATCTTTTATTTCACAATTTTCTTTCAATTCCTTATTATTAAGTACAAAATTGTAGTGAATAGTATTTTTTGCTCTAGTATATTTGACTATGTAACACTTATCACTATTTAGTGCAAGATCATTATCACTAAACCAACCAGCGACACTATTAAGATCTTCCTGAAGAACTTCACAGTCAGATTCACTATAAACAGAAAGAAAGATTTTGAAATCATCTGCGTAAAGTAGACACTGAGCATTACTCACATTTTTAGGCAGATCATTAATGAAAATATTAAAGAGGAGGGGGCCGAGGCAGCTTCCTTGTGGCACACCAGAACTCGGAATAAATGTGGAAGAAGTTACTCCATTCACTATTACATAGTTTCTTCTATTTACCAGATATGATTCAATTAAACTTACTGCATTTTTACTAAAACCAAATTTATGTAACTTTTTCATAATTCCCTGAAAAGACACCGAATCAAAAGCTTTACTAATGTCTGTGTAAGCACAGAAAACTTGCCCACCCTTAGAGATATGGTATGATGTATATTCTGAGAAGGTCATCAAATTAGTAGTTGTACTTCTTTTCTTAATGAATTCGTGTTGACATGCTGAGAGTGATTTTTCCACATGCTTGTATATTTGACTGTGCAGAATCTTCTCAAAAATCTTAGCAATTGTAGATATAATTGAAATTGGTCTATAGTTACATACATTAGTTATATCTCCATTTTTGCAAATTGGGACAATCTTGGATACCTTCCAGGTATCTGGAAACTCTGCTAAGTTTATTGCCATATTAAAAATAGTTGTTAATGGATATTTTAGAACATCAACACATCCTTTTACAACATAAGTAGGTAAGCAATCAGGACCCATCGATGATGTAGACTTTAATGATTTTATAGCTTCTGTGACATCTTCATCATTTACTAGGTTGAAGTTGAAAACATCCAGGTTGTAATCTTCAATCTTTGAAATATTATTACTTATCTGATCTCGTTTATAAACAGATTTAAAAAACTCTGCGAATTTTTCTGCAATGTCATCATTAGAAACAGTTTCACTGTTATAAGTCATTTCAATTGGTATAGAACTAGTACCTTTTTGTTGTCTTATATAATTATGAAGCATTTTTTGTTCACACATAAGCTGTTCCTCACATCTACTTTGATACTTTACAAATGCATGCTTTATTTGCACCTTTAGATCCTTCGACATTTGCCTAAATCTTTCTTTTAACTCTTCATCTACTAAGGGACTTGATTTTATTTTTTTCTGAAGACTTTTCTTTTCCCTAATTTTCTTTTTAATTTCCAGTGTAAACCAGACCGGATATCTGCTAGAATATATTGCAGTTTTTTGGAACAAATTCTGAAATAATATCCATTAATTTATTGTAAAATTTATCTACAGTTTGATTAATGTTACTCTTAACAATAATGGAGTTCCAATTCTCTTCTCTTAGAGCATACAGCATACAGCTCATAAAAATTTGCATTTTTTAAATCAAACCTTTCCAATTTTAAATTATTCCTTTTTTATAAGTTATTAAAATTGAGAAGATTAATATTTAGAGCAGGATGAAAACGTTTCTCCTCTGGTACTAACGGGTCCTCTTCTCTTGTTATTTTCAACTCGCAAGATGATAAACACAAATCTAAAAGTACTAAATCTTCATTTAATATGTCATTGTGTTGTGGAAGATTATGTGCAACTACGAAATCATTAAGAAGTAAAGATACCTTGTTCTTATATTCTTTATCTATAAATTCCCTTGAATTGAAGTCCCCACATAATACTACATGTTTGTCTTCCATTAGGTACTTCTCTACTTTAATATCAGCTACAAGAGCTTCATATGCAACTATAGATGATTGGGGTCTTATATAAACTCCTATAACCGCATATTCACGTTTTGCAATGGTCAGACCAACAGTTAAATAATCAAATGCCTCATTTGAATTCTTATCAACTACAACAGCTCCATATTTAGTTTTAGATGCAATTAATATTTCTCCGCCTCTCTTGCATTGTGCAAGATCATAATTTCTATCACACCTATAAACCACATATCTTTGATCAAAGAATTCATTGCTATAAAATTGATCATTCAGACCTGACTCGACTAATATAACAATTTCAAAATTACTGCTTAGCACATGCATTTTGAATTGAAATGCTTTAGTATGCAGCCCTTTTACATTCTGAAAATATATATGAAATGAGTCCCTTTTAACTACTGGCTGGTTTTTAATATATGTTACCTTATTTGTGCTTAATTGCTATGAATCGTAGTTTATTCTGCTTCGTTCCATTTATAGCCATGTGTTGATACTTAGCTTGTTTGACAGTTATTAGTTTAAGATGAGAGTCTTCGTTTAATAAATTATTTTGTTTTTGAATGCAATGCTTTAGTGATTTATCGTCGATTACATCTTCTAAACCTACAATTTTTATTTTAGGTAGTCTAGCTTTTGGTTTTCTAATTTCATATTCCTTACCTAATTTCTTCTCTACTTCTGTTTTAATTTTATCACAATCATCTTGCTCATTGCATTTTATTAAAAAATTTCTATTTTTCGTTATTGTTGCTTTTGCTATCGAAACTTCAAGATCCTCTGGCGTTATATTTTTAGTAACATCTGTTTTAATTTTGGTTTTATCACTATCACATGGTTTGCCTTATCTTGCATATTTCTCGTTGTAATTTGACTGTATGTTGGTTTTTCATTTTCATTTCCTAAAAATTCATTTTTAATATAATTTGTACCATTAATTTGCTTCAATAAATCAATTTGACCATTAAGTAGCGTTATTTTCTCACGCAATTCTTTTGTTAATACATTTTTCTGATGTTCGATGTACCTGAGTCTCAATTTCTTTATTATCGGTCGATTCAACTGCGTTCAGTAACTCTACTTCTTCATTGTAGCTGCTTTCAAGGTTGTTGTCACAACACATTATCTTCACCAATTTTACCACATTTTCTAGCACAACTTGCATGGAAACAATTTTCACAATTAACACATTTTATTAGATTACTTAAAACTATTTTATTACAATTATTACACACAACGGAACTTTCGTTCCCTTTACCACCCGCCATAATACTAGTTTAAAGAATTGATCCCTTATTTGTTATGCAAATCTCTCTTTTTCTTTTCCTTTTTGTTATACATATTTATATAACTATGGTAAAATTTTGGTTGCTATATTCATTACTATTGTTAATTAATTTTTGTAAAGGGTGGTTACCTGTATATGTATTAATAAATAAATAAATATCTACGGATTTTTATTTATCAGCATACTTTTTACAACAAAAATTATATTGCATGTAGAATCAAAACAAATCAAGTGTTTCAAATCAACTAAACCCTGCTATGCCTAAGCACGTGTGCTTTAAGATTACTCTTTAATGAACATTTATAATCACATAAATTACATTTAAATGGTTTCTCACCACTATGAGTGAGCATGTGAACTTTGAGGTGATGTTTTAGTAAACATGTATAATTACATACACTGCAATTAAATGATTTTTTGCCACTATGTACCAACAAGTGCCTTTTAAAATTACCTCTTAGTGCACATTTATACTCGCATAAACTACATTCAAATGGTTTCTCACCACTATGTGTGAGCATGTGTTCTTTGAGGTGTTGTTTTAGTAAACACTTATAATTGCATATATTACATATAAATGGTTTTTCACTACTATGGGTGAGCATGTGCCTTTCAAGCCTACCTTTTACTGAACATTTATAATCACATAACTGACATGCAAATGGTTTCTCACTACTGTGTGTACGCATATGCATTTTAAGATCACTCTTCTCCGAACCTTTATAATCACACAAATGACATCCAAAAGGTTTCTCACCACTATGTTTAAACATATGTCGTTTGAGTTTACTTTTTGTTGTAGACTTGTAACCACATATACTACATTCATTTAGTTGTTCATCTTTACGAACGAACATGCGTTTCTGAAGGTTAGTTTCTTGTGAAAATTTTAATTGAGATTTGTAAAGTTGATCAGTATTAAAATCACCTTGATGTTGCAGAATACTATAGTTGCTAAACTGATTCGCTTCACTCTTGTAAATTGGAATATCATTTTTGATTGAGCCATCCATTATTTCTGATTCTATCTTGATCTCTGCTTCATTTTTGATCATGGTTATCTGATCAATGTCCATTTATTGTCAATATGTTTATAAAATTACTAGAACCTATAATAAAAAGAAAATGTAACTTTACTTCATATTATCGAAGATGGGATAATATTATCAATACTTGCAATATTTTTCATATGAAACACTGATGAATGGCAGCGCTTGACGAGTGTGACGACTTTAATTAAATGATATTATTATTTATATAAAATCACATGTGTTTCCAATTAGTATTTACAGATTGTACAGATTTTCAAGCGAACAATGTAATTAGGGCTTTTTTGTGGGCATCAGGTATGAAAATCTGTATGCCAAAAAATTTTATTTATGACTTCTTATTACATTACTAGTAATTAAAAAATATATTCATTTTCACTATTATTATTAGTAAGTTGTAGTGTAATATACATTTTTTTTGCCAGTAGTCGGTAGTGTGACAAATTTCAGCGATGCATCTGGTTTCGTTGACGGTTCGTAATGTGACGTCATTGGAAGTGAGGTCGCGAAAACGAAGTTTTCCATGATTCGGTTTGCAATTGTGAGGTTATGTTCAATATTATAAAGTGATTTCATTGTTAGCCTCAGCAAGGCCGTATTCAAGGGGGGGTTTAGGGGGTCTGAACCCCCCCGAAACTAAACTTAATACTAATAAAATGACAACAAAATAAAATTATTTTTCTATTCTGCTTCCCCCCCCGAAAATAAATTCCCCCAGGACCCCACCGGAAATAAATTTCTGGCTACGGCCCTGAGCCTCAGTGTTTAATACAGTGTTATTTATTGACCATGCAATAAATGTAAATAGTACAAAAGAGCGTGCTGTATAATTGGTTGTCTATGTGTGCATAATGCTTTGACTCGATTAATTTCAAATGCAAATAGGGAAATTCTACATATTAAAATTTAATTGAATATTGTTGTATATTCTAAACTGTTTTTTGTTTTATGTTTAGAATTATTTTATTTTCATTAAAATTTGTTTTACAGGTGAATATAAATTTCTTATATTCATAGGTATCTTTTTTTACACGAATTTGTAATATTGATAAACGAGGGCGAAGCCCGAGTTTATCAAGCAAATGTTGGAAAGAAATAGACTTTTATAGCGTGTTGTACACGACATTGTTTTGCATATTTTTAAATAGAGAAATTTGTCCTAAAATTTATGCATTTATCCAAGATTTTAGTTACAATACAATTGTAACAGATCTTTACATTAGCAAAACATTTATTATACTCTATTACAATGAAATCTAAATCTATTACCTACATTTTTCATAATTCCAATTTTCTGTCTTTTTCTACTTATTTATTTTATTTATTAAAATGTTTCAAAGCAAAATATATTAGGCGACTGTAAATTAATACCATAAAAAGAGAGATCCGGCGAATTTCATCAATGCCCTTTTCATGATATCATTTACAAGGAATTGAGAAATTGAAAACTGAATGGCATTTGTTAAAAAAACAACATGAATCTTGTTCTTTTAGCATTTTGATTAATGTTTATACATAGCTTTTGATTTTTTCAATTATTGTATTATATTGCATGCTATGTAATAATATAATAATTATTTTTTTTCTATAATAAGTTATTAATAACTATAACTTTTTCATTTTTTAATAAAAAAAAATAAATAAAAATTTGTTCTGACTTTTTCTTTTCCCCTAATTTGAATATTACAGGAATCTATTACAATTTTAAGGAAATTCGATACATTTCTAATTTTAGAAGTAGTACGAAAAGCTACCGCTCCATGACTTGTGCCTGATTTTGTCTAGTGCGTAATACGCTACCGTTTTGCTATTTGTTGCATAAATAGTACAATTTTACTCTCAGTTACGTAAATAATATGTTGCTGTGTTTGCTGGGACTATATTAGAATTTTTACTCCATACTGTTACTAAAATATACTCATTTGTATTAGCTAAAAAAAGCTATTTTTAGTTGTTATATTTAAAAATTGATGAGATTGGACACTTAGATAAATTAATTTGAAATTAGCATCAAAGAACTATTGGAATCCATGCTTAGATCTTCAAGAACAGACTTTTAATTTCAAAATGAAAAAAAACACAATTCCATCAGTATTCCCAATGGCACATAATTTCACGTAATAAGTGGCATGTATTAAATACCTTTTCTGATCAGTTTTGTACATTAGTTTGGCATGTAAAATGAATGCATAAAAGACGGTCGTTTCATCTGTATGGCATACGAAAATGACATTCTTTTCATGTACCTTTCTTTCTTAAAATTCTGAGGATGTAATTTGTTGCATGCGAGATCTACGTAATTTTCATGTAATATTAACATTGCCACTTTGGACTATTCTTAAATTATTGGTTTTTTAATCAATGAAAACTAAACTAATAACCAAAGTAAAGACGTATCCGATAGAAATTGTTGTTTACATAACCAGTTATCAGAAATTTGTAATTTCAAGTAAACCTGATAAATATTCAAATCAGCAGCTACTCAACAAAAATATTAAATTGGCTAAAGCATTTTAAAAATCAAGTGTAAGTTAAATGCTGCATTCGCCTTAAATATTTTAGTACAGTAGTACCTATATAAGTATTTTTAATGGTTTTTATTTCTTCTTTCATATTAGTGAATTTGCATGAATGAAAACACAATTTGATTTTTAATTTCACTTATTTTTGTTTTTGTCACAAAATAAAACACTTCAATCACTACAGAAATAAATAAACATAACAATGAACTAAACGTGAACAAATCTATTAGATAAACTCTGAATAAAAAAATACTGTACCCGAATGGCTACATTGATTTATTATAATTAGGTACATGATTAGTTCATTAGTTTGTATCATTTATTCTTAAACTATTTTAGCTAAAGTTCATATTTACTTAGTTCTGCAAATAATAATTGCATTTATAATAATATATTTATTTAGGGGTTAAATAAACTCAAAGGTACAACTTATTAAAATTTAGTTTTTGCATACCTAATATGCAGAAATTGCAAAATTAGTTTCCCACGGGAAATAGAAATTCTAAAACGCAAAATATTTCCCTTTTGCTAAAACTTTGAAATTCTATATTTTATTCAAAATGATGATTCTTTCATATGTGATAAGGCGACTTCCTGCAAGGTATGCGGAGTTGCATTTTTCTAATACTAATCAAAAGAAAGTAAGTTTTGTCTTAGGGTTTATTAAACACACGTACACTGTTAATTTAATTAAGTCTGGTTTGTCATCCATACTGTTTTCCAAGTCTCTTCCTTTTTACATAGGATTTTAGATTAAGACAGTTCTGATTAGGTCCTCAAGAAAGTAGGAACTCACTTTCCGTTTAAATTTTAAAATTTTTATTTTTTTCAATTATTTCAAGTCAATATTTTACTTCTTTCTACGTGAAAGTAATAAAACGTCAATAATTTATGTTGGTTGTGAATAATGTTGTAAGTTGGTTTACTAATTTAATTAACAATAATAAATAAACTCGTCTTTAATTAATAATTATAAACTGTGTTTATATTATTTGGATTACCTCTCTACCTTTCTGTAAGAAAGCGAAATTATAAGGTAAGTGCACTCTTTTATTATCTAGCCTAGCACTTCAACCCCTGGCCTCTGATGACGACGCTATCAACCATAATTTATACTTAAGTTTTCAGCTTAGGGGTACGTGCGGAGAGGGTTACAATACATAAAAAGTATTGTATAACCTCTCTACTACAAAAATATTTAAACTATCATAAATTTCTCTGGGGCGAGTTTGGTAGATAACTGTGAAATCACCCATATACATAATATATATTTATCTTAAATTTAACAGAAGTTGAGTCTTACAAACTAAATGAGAAGTGGCGGTTACTAAGTACCCTTTTAGATGTTTTGTAAGCGAATGGCAAATGTTATATCCGTGTAAGCAATCATGAAGCAACCGGTTAATAGCTTGCTGCCCACTAACAGAACATCCAAAAGGGTACGTACAAACTGCTACTGTAAACAAGTAGTATATAATAAATTAACTGACAAAACTAAACATAAAGTCGATGTAACTTTTAACAGTTGTAACATGTACATAATACTATTATGTCAATGTATTTATCATCATCAATGTATTTATGACAAATCAATAAAATTGAAAAAAATTGATTAGTCAAATTGAATAAAAATCACAATCACAAATGATTAATTTATTTAAATACAATTGCCATTGTATTTCAATTTTATTTGAATTTTAATTTATCAGCACACTTATTACAACAAAAAATATATATTGCATGTACAATCAAAACAAATCAAGTGATTTAAATCAACTCAACCCTTCTATGCCTAAGCACGTGCGCTTTGAGGTTACTCTTTAATGAACATTTATAATCACAAAAATTACAGTTAAATGGTTTTTCACCACTATGCGTGAGCATATGCACTTTGAGTTGTTGGTTTAGTAAACATTTATAATCACATAAATTGCATACAAATGGTTTCTCACCACTGTGCCTAAGCAGATGCGTTTTCAGACTACTCCTCAGTGAACACTTATATTCACATAAATTACAGTCAAGTAATTTCTCACCACTGTGAGTGAGCATGTGTCTTTTAAGATTTTTCTTTGCAGAACATTTATAATCGCACAAACTACATGCAAATGGTTTCTCACCAGTGTGTGTAAACATGTGCATCTTGAGACTACTCTTCAGTGAACATTTAAAATCACATAACTTACATTCAAATGGTTTGTCTTCACTATGAATGCACATGTGTACTTTGAGCTGTTGTTTTAGTAAACACTTGTAATCACATAACTTACATGCAAATAATTTCTCACCACTGTGCGTAAGCAAATGTACTTTGAGACTACCTGTCACTGAACATTTATAATCACAAAGATTACAGTTAAATGGTTTGTCACCACTGTGGGTGAGCATGTGAACTTTGAGTTGATGTTTTAGTAAACATTTATAATCACATATACTACATTTAAATGATTTTTTACCACTATGTACCAACAAGTGTCTTTTAAGATTGCCTCTTAGTGCACATTTATACTCACATAAACTACATTCAAATGGTTTCTCACCGCTATGTGTGAGCATATGTTCTTTAAGGTGATGTTTTAGTAAACATTTATAATCGCATATATTACATTCAAATGGTTTTTCACTACTATGGCTAAGCATGTGCCTTTCAAGTCTACCTTTTACTGAACATTTATAATCACACAACTGACATGCAAATGGTTTCTCACTACTGTGCGTAAGCATATGCATTTTGAGATTACTCTTCACCGAACATTTATAATCACACAAATGACATCTAAAAGGTTTCTCACCACTATGTGTAAACATATGTCGTTTGAGTTTATTTTTTGTTGTAGACTTGTAACCACATATACTACATTCAAATAGTTTTTCATCTTTATAAAGGAGCATGTGTTTCTGAAAGTTAGTTTCTTGCGAAAATTTTAATTGAGATTTGTAAAGTTGATCAGTATTAAAATCACCTTGATGTTGCAGAATACTATAGTTGCTGAACTGATTCGCTTCACTCTTGTAAATTGGAATATCATTCTTGATTGAGCCATCCATTATTTCTGATTCTATCTTGATCTCTGCTTCATTTTTGATCATAGTTATCTTATCACTCTCCATTTATTGTCAATATGTTTATAAAATTACTAGAACCTATAATAAAAAGAAAATGTGATTTTACCTCATATTATCGAAGATGGAATAATATTATCAATACTTGCAATATTTTTCATATGAAACACTGATGAATGGCAGCGCTTGATGAGTGTGATGGTTTTAATTAAATGACATTATTATGTAAAATCTCAAAAGTGTTTCAAATTAGCATTCATAGATTGTACAGATTTTCAGGCAAACAATGTAATTAGGTCATTTTTGTGGGCATCAGATATGAAAATCTGGATGTCTAAAAATTTTATTTATGACTTCTTATTACATTGCTAGTAATTAGAAATATATTTATTTTCACTATTATTATTAGTAAGCAGTAATGCAATGTGCATTCTTTTGCCAGTAGTCGGTAGTGTGACAAATTTCAGCGATGCATCTGGTTTCGTTGACGGTTCGTAATGTGACGTCATTGGAAGCGAGGTCGCGAAAACAAAGTTTTCCATGATTCGGTTTGCAATTGTGAGGTTATGTCCAAATTGTGACACACAATATTATAAAGTGATTTTTTCTTGTTAGTCTCAGTGTTTAATATATTCCAAGCTGTTTTTTGTTTTATTTTTAGAATTGTTTTAATAGTTCAATATAAATTTCTTATATTAATTTCTTTCACACTTATAACTAGCATACAATAGTAACAGCAAACTTAATAGCACTAATTTTGAGCACCATATGTTTGCAGTTACTATTATACAAATAAAAATGTTTATTGGGATACTTCCTGTCTACTAGTTTCAGGGATTGGAACAGGAACCCAAAAGATCCGGAATCGGAACCTGAACCGATTACTTTTAAGGAACCGAAACTGGAATCGGAACTCTTACTAAAATCCGGGTTAATGTTAGGAAGAGAATCCGAACCGTTATAAATTTTCCAAGGAACCGGTATTTCTCGGTTCCACATTTCGGTTCTAATGGTAAATAAAAAAAATAGTTCAACATTCTCCAGACATTCTCCCAACAGCGCTACTATAACCATTTCTTACTGAATTGATGTTGATACTAGATCCACTTTCACTACTAATCAGAGACTGAAACCTTTTACAAATATAGCTTCCGGTTCCGGTTCTTGAAAATTCAAAATAACGGTTTCCGTTCAGATTCCAATTTTAATTTTCTAAACATTAAGGTTCCGGTTCCGGTTCCAGGATTTTTTTAGGTTCCATAAAGGTTCCGGAAGCAAAAGTAATGACGTCACATTTTATGTTAGTATATAGCTCCAAATATCTCCAAACAAATATGACCTGATAACTGACAGTCGATGCATGTTAGGTTAAAGTATTGTTTATAATATAGGTGATAATTGATAAATATATTTGCTCTTCGGTATTTCAACTCTTTTTACCCGGGAAACTAGTGCTATATTTACAACAATGAATACCATAGAAACTGAGCTCTTGGAGTAAACAGATGTGAGGTACCGAACGTGGTTAATATTGTAGATTCTTTTCAAGATGAAATTTGTTTGGAAATATTCAGGGCTACCAATATAAAATGTGACGTAACACTTTTCTAGTCAATTCACACACTGCTATTGGTCAATTAGTAGTGGAAGTGGATCTAGTATCAACATCAACTTAGTAAGAAATGGTTATGGTAGCGCTGTTGGGAGAATGTTGAACTACTTTACTTACTTATTATTTACCAGCAGAACCGAAATGTGGAACCGAAAAATACCGGTTGCTTCGAAAATTTATAACGGTTCGGGTTCTCATCTTAACATTAACACGGATTTTAGTAAGGGTTCCGATTCCGGTTTCGGTTCCGATTCTTTTGGGTTCCTGTTCCAGTCCCTGCTACTAATTGACCAATAGTCTGTGGATTGCAGGTAGATTCACTAGAAAAGTATTACGTCACATTTTATATTGGTGGCCCTAAATATTTTCGGGGATAATATAACTAGTGTTATGATTATCATCGGTGATAGCCCGAGTTAAAACCGACGAAAATTGACCGAGTGCGAAGCACGAGTTCAATTTTCTAAAGGTTTTAACGAGTGGTATCATCGTTGATTAATCATAACACGTGTTATATTTGGTGAGAGAATATAATGAACGTTGACAGAAAATAAACTTTCTGAAACTTTCTGTCACTTTGACAGTAAACAATTTTATTTATTAAAAACAGGTGACAGTCAACATGCGGTGATAGAATTATCATCGATTTGATAGCCTATTCTGCGAGTTTGTTTTTGTACTTTCACCAATGAAATTAATAAAAAATGTACCATGTGACACGTGAATTATATTCTCAAACAAGTATCATCTTGAAAGAAATTTATAATAGTCGCATTCGGTATTTCACATCAGTTTACTCCAAGAGCTCAGTTTCTATGGTATCCGTTGTTGTAAATAATTGTAACCATAGCAATAGAGCTCTCAGAGTAAAAAGAGTTGAAATACCGAACCCAGCAAATATATTTATTGTCCATGTTATAAACAATACTTTAACCTAAAATGCATGATTGTCAGTTATCAAGGTTATGTTTGTTTGGAAATATATGATACTATATACTAACATAAAATGTGACATCATTACTTTTGCTTCTAGAACCCTTATGGAACCTAAAAAAACCCTAGAACCGGAACCTTAATGTTTAGAAAATCAAAATTGAAAGAGGAACCGAAATCCTTATTTTGAATTTTCAAGAACCGGAACTGGAATCGAAACCTATATTTGTAAAGTGACTAGTTTGTTTATACCATACATAAAGGTCTTTTATATAACTTGAATACTTTTTTATTTCTAGGTTTATCCAATAAGATGAAGTGGGTTTTACTAATGATTTTTCCAATGAAAATGCTTGATAGAAATGGTAAAGAAACTGCATTAAATAATGTATTATATTTTGCATCACCTACTTATAGTTATTTGTGTAGCTAGTAACGAGTGCGCGAAATGTTACTTTGGCAGTCAAGAATAAAAGCCTTTGAATTGCGAATTGCACGTTTTTTTCTACAGCGTTATTGAAATAATCGAAAAAGTAGAAAGCAATCATAAAAATAACACAAGGAAACTTTTATTTCAGCGCAAAGTAGAAGTTTCGTTGTTGCTACGGAAACGAAATTGCTCAAATATGCATAAATCACATGATTCTTCGCTTTAAGTTGTCAAGTAAACAAAACCAATGTAGCATTTTGCATTCAGATATTAATAAAAAACGTGTCATCATTTTTTGGCAGCTGTAGAAAAAATATACTTTAGAATTAAGTTTAAATTTTGATTTATATTATGTAACGGATGCTAATAAAATTTGGTTATCTACCTTAATAAAAATATAAAATTTCAATTCATCGACGTTTTCTTTACATCCCTTAAACCTGGTGAATTAGGTAATTGTGAGGACAGGAACATGAAGAATAATTAAAAGGTGATCGACTTGCCTGTAAGGATTATTGATTTTGATTGTTTCTGGCAGAAACAATTACCTAATTCCCATCCCGCCTTCATCCCATTGGTGATCAACAGGCATCACTAACAAAATAGGAACAATTAACTCCATAAATAACGAAGAATTAATTATCTTTAAACCTTGCACAATAAAGTTGTGTACCACTTGGTGAATTAGGTAATTGTTTCGGACAAGGACATTAAAATAATCAAAATCGATCTTTCTTACATCACGTAAGTCAATCAATTTTCTTAATTATTATGCATGTATAATATTGTGCTAAAACAAACACCTATTGCTTTCACATATTTATTTTAGTGTTTGGTACTACATTTGGTGGAAATTGAATAAAATATACTACACACTGTTTCCTTATATATATAACAGTTCAATTTAAACAAATGAAAAATAAATAAGTTTTTTGAAGGTCGCAGATTGGTAATTGGATATTAATATTCTTACAAAATAGTTTATGTTTTCTTAATAACATTTTCTGCTATTTTCGAATTCAAGGGCGCTTTACTCAAGTTTACTGAGCGATTACAACTCAGAGCAATGCAACACATTTTTAATAATGTTGATCAAACATGTGCATATAAGCATGATGATATATGCTGCAGTTCTGCAGCCTCGCGTTTTCATATGCACCGACTGTACCTAATTTTCAACTCATTCGTGAACATTTAGAACCTTTTATAATCAATCACATACATTATATTCATCTTGTTTTTAACCACTGTAAGGGCACATGCGTGGTTTAAGGGAACTTGAAAGTGAACATTTATAGCAGCATATATTGCATGCAAATCACTTTTCATGACGTCTGTTGTCCAAGAGAACTCATTCGTGAACATTTATTACATTTAATCACTTTTCATCCACTATGAGTGGTCATGTGCCTTTTCAGAACACCTTTTTGCACACATTTATAACCACATATATTACATTCAAATGGTTTTTCACTACTATGAGTTGGCATGTGTATTTTAAGAGAACTTTTTGCTGAACATTTATAGCCGCATATATTACATTGAAACGGCTTTTCACCACTATGTGTCATCAAGTGTCTTTTAAGATTACCTCTTAGTGCACATTTATACTCACATAAACTACATTGAAATGGTTTCTCACCGCTATGTGTGAACATATGCTCTTTGAGTTGATGTTTTAGTAAACACTTATAATCACATATATTACATTTAAATGGTTTTTCACTGCTATGTGTGAGCACATGCCTTTCAAGTCTCTGTTTTACTGAATATTTATAATCACATATATGACAAGCAAACGGTTTCTCACTACTGTGTGTAAGCATATGTATTTTGAGATTAGTCTTTAACGAAGATTTATAATTGCACAAATGACATCCAAAAGGTTTCTCACCACTATGTGTAAACATATGTTGTTTGAGTTTACTTTTTGTTGCAGACTTGTAACCACATATATTACATTCAAATAGTTTTTTATTTTTATGAATGAGCATGTGTTTTTGAAAGTTAGTTTCTTGCGAAGGTTTTATTTGACATTTGTAAAGTTGATCGGTATTAACATCACCTTGTTGCAGAATGTTATAGTTGCTGAACTGATTCGGTTCATTCTTGTAAGTTGGGATATCATTCTTGATGATTGAGTCATCCAATATTTCTGTCTCTATCTTGATCTCTGCTTCATTTTTGATAATGGTTAGCTGATCAATGTCCATTTATCAATATGTTTGTAAAATTACTAAAATCTACAATAAAAAGAAAAACCGGGGTGAATGTAGCAGCCGCCGTCTAGCAGCCGGAGTTGATTGTGAACCAGCCTTGCTCCCAACTTCCGTTAATCGTAGACTGGACGTGCGTTATAACAGCAAATCTATTATTAATTTCTACAAACAAAACTAACGAGAGAAACTAACGGTATTTTGTGTACTATTTGGGCTTCACAATGTAAATGATTGTTAATAGGTACACAATTAAAAATACAGGCTATTGTCGACATGTTCATATACTACTTGCTTTGAATACAATAATGTTAAATATGTTGCGTATATCAAATGCTTACGTGTACATCATACTGAATTCTGTTTTATCACGACCAGTTGCGACTCGATTAAAATAATAGGTATACAGCCTCATTCCTTCATATTATTCTTATCAGATTATTCCAGTTAACTTGGCTTAATAGCTACGTATGTATCATAGCAGGGAAAATGCAATATCTCAACGTTAATAGTATGTATAAGTAACTCCTAACTACGATATTTACACATTTCTTCGACCAAAGTTTAAAGAGCGAGTTCACCATCCTTACAGCAAACATAGTTTACGTCCAGGACATTAACAATCTATTAGCTTTTGACCTCCAGTCAAATACCGGGAAAAAATTAAATTTGGAATCTGCTCATAAATACGATATCTAAGTTATATACATTTTCTCTCTAAGTTTTGGGTGTGAGTTCACCAAATTCACAGCAACCAAAGACCGCCCTTAGTACATCAATAATCCATAAAGAACACCTTTTGGCCTCCCGTCAAACACCGGGAAAAAAATTAAATTCGGAATCTGCTAATAAATACGATATTTAAGTTATATACATTTTCTGTCTAAGTTTTGGGTGTGAGTTCACCAAATTTACAGCAAACAAAGACCGCCCCCAGGACATCAATATCCGATAAAGAACCGCTTTTGGCCTCCCGTCAAATACCGGGAAAAATTTAAATTCGGAATCTGCTAATAAATACGATATCTAAGTTATATACATTTTCTGTCTAAGTTTTGGGAGTGAGTGCACCACATTACTTGCCCGACATCTGTAACAGGACTATGCCAATTTATCAACTACAGTAGCCTCTCGTTAAAATGAATACTCTATTAAATGTACAATTCGCCTATATGAACAACAAAAACTTTGACAGCGTACATGTTCGATTCAATGAACTGAATAACCGAAATATCTGACTTACTTTGCTGAATTTACATGTCTGAATAATCTATCAGTTATAATTTTTGTATACGAGACAGTTTTGTTCACTTATAAAATGTATTTAAGTTAATAAATTAATAAAGCCATTTTAGAGAGTATATTCAATTGAGTGAATATCTCTTTTGTATGAATGAGTGACTACTGTATTTGGAAATATGCAGCTGGTACAAGGTTCTAGTAAGATTTATTTACAGCTAGGGCAAATATAATGTCGCCCTTTAGGCCGGCTTGTCAGTCCGAGGCAAGTATAATGGTAGAAGTCACGGCATATTCCCTCACAGAATATCATATCCTCATTCGGTTTACGACAGATGCTGTTGGCACAAGTAGACTCTGTAGCTTTAAATATTATTTGTTTTAATTTTGAGAAATAATCTGCAGTTGATTTGAAAATATACTTGATTAAGGGAAAATATGAAGTACCCGAAGCATTAAAAGATTTTATGAATGAAAGTGAAGCAAAATGAAACTTAAAAACTTCTTGAATAAGATGTGATAATGGTGTAGAATATATGAATAGAAATTTGCAGCAATGGCTAAAGAATAAAGGAATAGTTATGGAGTATACCACACCTTATACGCCACAGCAAAATGGAAAAGCGGAGCGTTTAAATCGTACAATAATGAACAAAGCCAGATCATTAATATTCGACTCGCAGGTGAACAAGGAGCTGTGGGGAGAAGCAGTGAGAGTAGCTGCTTATATAATAAATAGAACACCAACATTACAACATAAAACACCGTATGAAATGTGGAACAATAAAAAACCTGATCTAAAATACTTGAAGATCTTTGGAAGTGATGCGTATATAAAACAGACAGGACAACTAAACAAGTTAGAAGAAAGAAGTTATTATTCATAGAATATCCCTCGCATGGTTACATATGTCTAGATTTAAAAACAGGAAAAGTAATAATTTCGAGGGACGTCATATTCGAAAATAGAAAAACGAATTACAGTGAAATAAAAAAAGCAAGAGCAAGAAACAGATAAGCAGAAGAAACAAACGATGAAAAAACAGAGGAAATTGATATGCGTAAAGAGATAACTGAAACAAATGAAGAAAATATTGAAAACGATTAAACTCAACCGATAAATGAAGAAAATATTGAAAAAGATGAAACTCAACCGATAAATGAAGAAAAGAACACTGAAAACGAATAGATTCAAGAGGAAATAGACTTGGGTAAAGGTAAAAGAAAAAAGAAAACTAACGTACTATTAAAAGATTTCTATACTTACCTGACATTTGAAGAAATTGCACAAAGACAAGAGAAGAATAAATGGTTCGAAGCGATAGAAGAAGAAAAACAATCGTTAAAAGAAAATGAAACATTAGAATTAGTAGAAAAAAGTGAAGCAGAAGTCAAGAGAATTCTAAGCAATAGATGGGTCTATAAAATTAAGGATGATGGAAAATATAAAGCAAGATTGGTAGTTCGCGGATGTGAACAGAAATTCAAGGAAGATTACTAAGAAGCATTCAGCCCAGTAATAGGAAACAACGCTACAAGACTTATATTTGCTTTAGCTGCAAAAACAAGTAATAAAATAGTAAAATCTTACATAAAAACTGCCTTTCTGTATGGACAACTAGATGAAGAAGTGTACACGAAAATACCAGAAGGCTACACAACTGAAGGTAAGATATGTAAACTAAAACGGGCATTATACGGTTTAAAGCAAGCACCTATGAAATGGAATAAAACATTTGTAAGATTTCTGACAGACATAGGTTTAGAACAGATAAAGTCAAAAAACTGTATCTTTAAAACAAGTGATAATTCGATAATAATAGCCTTTTATGTGGACGATGGAAATATTGAGAAAGCTAAATGAAAAATTTAAATTAAGTGTGTGGAAAAATGCACAATCATTTTTAGGGATATCTATAGAAAGAACGGAGTATGAACTAATACTTCATCAAGAAAATACATAGAAACAAATACTTGAATAATTTAATATGCTAGAAAGTAAAAGCGCAAAGATACCTTTGAGTAAAAGTGATATTAGTCGTGAAGATTTAATTGAGAACTCATGCTTTCCATTTAAAGAAGCAGTAGGAAGTTTAGCAAATAAGACTAGTCCAGATTTAACATATGCAGTCAATTTTGTTAGTCGTTACATGCAAAATACAACAAGAAGTGACGTTAACAATGTTAAACACATACTGAAGTATATAAATGGCACCAAAAGCCTTGGTATAAAATATGATATAAATAGTAAAAGCCCAAATGAACTAATTGCATATAGTGATGCGGACTATGCAGGAGATCTAAATGACAGAAAAAGTACAACTGGATATATCATTATGTACAATGAAGGACCGATAAGCTGGTGTACCAGAAAACAACGTATTGTAGCCTTATCAACAACTGAATCGGAATACATCTCTGCAGCAGATTGTTGTAAAGAACTGATATATTTGAAAAATCTACTAGAAAAACTAACGAGTGAAAAAGTAAGTGTTAAATTAAGAGTGGACAATCGGAGTGCAATAAAATTAATAAAAATTGGAGTGATAAATAGAAAAAGTAAGCATATTGAAGTGAGGTACCATATCATAAATGAAAAAGTCAACGAAGGTAATATTCAGATTGAATATTGCAATACAGAAAATCAGATTGCCGATATTTTCTCTAAACCTTTAGATTGTGTAAAATTTAATAAATTTAGAGATACTTTTGCAACAAAACATAAACCGTTGTAAACAATTGCATTTATTTGTATTAAGAATATATTGGTAAATTTTTATTTATGAGGAGAATGTTAAGAATAATGGATTTTGTTTTCAAATAAAAATTGTTAGAATGTAAGAATAGATTACTTTGCTGTATAAAAGTTATAGAATAAAGATCAACTTAGTAAATTCAACAAAGAATACATTTCCGTGAAAAAACAGAGGGTGCAATTTGAAAAATTAATCAAGTTGACATGATTTCTTAAACGTTGCTATGAAACCAGTGTTTAAGGATGTTTTCTGAAGGTCCATTTTGAGTCATTCACAAAAGTTTTTGATTGATATCTTTATTTTTCAAATAAGGGAGATATTGCGTGTAAACATCATTGTGCGACACCCTGTATACATACAAGCAGACCTGTTCGCCATTGTTCGCCATGCAAAGCTGGACAAAATAAAATAAAATCTTGCTTTCTGACTGTAAGAAATTTAATCAGTATTAAATAGTATATTCCAAAACTTAACCGAAAGTAACCGCATTTTTGGTTCTAATTAGTCTTTGGTAACAAATGGTTGCTGAAAAACTTACATAGTTTTGAAACAGCTTAACCTTGTAGTGTGATGTCAAATTTGAACGCTGCACCTTGACATCAGAAAATAACATTTAAGGGCTCTAAAGTTAATAAAATGAATAATATATTGTTTTTTATGGAAAACATACTATCTGATGATAGCAGTAGTAGTGATGAAGAAGATGGTCAAAGAAGGCGTAAGTATGCAACCTTTTATACAGTTAGTTAAAATAACGGCAAATGTTTGCAACAAACACCACCAAAAACAAACTTTTGTGAGGTTAATGATGCCATAGTCATACTGGAGACCCTGAAGGTCAAACACAAAATAAAAGCGCCAATTTTAAAATTTACTTGCCGATAGCCGGTAGAAAATACCAACTTTAAATCCCCTGAAAAATGGTATATTTGTTAGAAATCATATTCAATATAATACTTCCAGGTGTTAGTTTTTTTGCAAAACCGATTTAATTAACTTTTTTCATGTAACATAGTCTTCTTAACAACAAAATAAAAATAATAAGTAACAATGAAAATATAAAAATATATTTATTTCGTGAGAAGTTTAGGCAACGACGAGCCAGCCGAGTGGACTATCTCTTTGAACCCCAATTCTTAAGGTAGATATTCACAGCAGCAGATCCGCAGGCGGATGTCATACGATTGGTTGGTTTGAGTCAAATCTACCAATATTATGACATCCGCCTGCGGGTCCGCTGCTGTGAGTACCTACCTTTAAGGGCGCGTTATCTCCGCCAGTGTTAATAATAGGAAGCTTCAGAAACTATAAACACCTAAAGATGGCGCTACGGTCCGCAAAACGGAATTAATTTCTTTAAAACTAAAATTTGAAAATGTAAATAGAAACATTATTTGATCGCATCCCAGTTCTCGGCTCACAGTAATAATATAATAATAATTGCTACAACCCATAGCCTGGAAACCAGGCCCCAGAAGCTATAAGCTTGTGCGGGAGGGAGGGGGCGATTATTATTATTACGTAGGCCCTACAGTGTTGCCAGACATGCGTGAACTTTCAAAATATTTTAAGTTTAACTGAAATTTTTAATTTTTAAATGCCAAGGAATAATTTAAGGTAGTTGAAATAAAAAAGGGAAATATAAAACTGCTAAATATCTTTAAAAATATCAGTTGTTCTTGCTGGTTTTAAGAAAAAGAAAAGTATTACTATATTAAAATATTGAAAATATATATTCGTTTTAAGAAATTAATTAGGACTAATTAAGAGTGAAATAGTTTATTCAAAAATTAACCGTCACATGCTCTTAAGTAAAGAAAAACAACATTTACTTCGGGAATTTATTAAATAATAGTTAAAAGATTAGGAAAGTTAAATTACTTTTAAATGTCCCGCGAATATTACGCCAACGCTTCCTGGTGCAGAAAGTGTTCAACTAAAAATGAATGATTTTCGTGCCATATTTAAATTTCCGCGCCGTGTACATCTATTTTATTTCAATCAATACTAAATAAGTAACCAAAAACATTTATCCATTGTCATAGATTTTGCTATTAAACAGTGCTATAATGACTGTATTATGTTTAGTTGGTTATTTTTTAGAAAACGTTGATTCTACAAGATTGGCGATGTTCGACTACGATTATAAAATTTATTTTAGTTATCTACTCCTTACAAACTATGATCGACATTACCTTAACAGTTTAGCAATCGACATCAAACGTTATCTTGCTAAAAAAAACTATTATTAAAAGAAAATAGAATGAAAAACGTGAGCTATATTTTGACGCTATTTTACGCGCCAATAACGCCCCCTTAAGTAAAGTTTAATAATTTTTTTTGGAGCTTCATATGTAAATTAATGTAAGCTACTTGATTGTAATTAGTGTAAGACTATATAATAGAGTAACAATTATTCGTCGCATTGTTGTAACATATTCCCCAGCTAAAATAAACAACATAAATTTTGCTGTCACGCATTTATTTTAGTGTCTGGTACTACATTTGGTGGAATTTATATAACACATGCTACAAACTGTTTACTTATACAACAGTTAAATTAAAACAAATGAAAATAAGAAAAAAAAGAAGCTTTTTTAAAGGTCGCACATTGGTAAATGCAATTTAAATATAAAATATTATTACAAATTAGTTTACGTTTTCTTAATAACATTTTCTGCTATTTTTAAATTTAAGGGCAGTTTACTCGAGTTTACTGAGCGATTTCAATTTCTTGAACTTACATGTTAGCCAACATCTATAACCAGATGTTTTACAATTAAATGGATTATGGTGTGTTTTTCTTTAATCCTTTTATTAGGAGCATGTCTAAATACATATTATGTAACATTGAAGTTGTTTTTTCCATTGACTTAACATGTGCTGATTAAGAGTTCTCGTTTCTGAACATTTATATTCACACAAGTTACATTCAAGTGGTTTCTCACCATTGTGAGTGAGCATGTATCTTTTAAATAACATGCAAATGGACTCTCGTCGCTGTGCAAGCACCATGTGCCTTTTGCAACGACTTTTCAGTGAAAGTTTAAAACACACATAATTACATTCAATAAAATAGTTTGCCATCACTAAGTGTGAGCTTATGAATTTGAGATACTGTCTTTTACTCCACATTTATTACATCTAAATAGCTTTTAATCCACTATGGCTGGTCATGTGCCTTGTCAGAAGAACCTTCTGCACACATTTATAACCACATATAATACATTCAAATGGTTTATCATTACTATGAGTGAGCATATGCCGTTTAAGAGAACCTTTTAATGAACATTTATAGCCACATATATTACATTCAAATGGCTTTTCACCACTATGAATGGGCATGTGTTGTTTAAGGTTACCCTTTTTTGAACATTTGTAACCACATATTTTACATTTAAATGGTTTGTCACCAGAATGAGTGCTCATGTGTTGTTTAAGAGAACCCTTTTGTGAGCATTTATAGCCGCATATATTACATTGAAATGGCTGTTCACCACTATGATTGGTCAGGTGACTTTTAAGGTCACTCTTTCGTATACATTTATAACCACATATATTACATCCAAATGGCTTTTCACCACTATGAATGAACAAGTGTCGTTTAAGCAAACTTTTTCGTGAACATTTATAACCACATACATTACATTCAAATGGTTTTTCACTACTATGAGTGGCCATGTGTTGTTTAAGAGAACTCTTTAGAGCACATTTATAGTCACAAATATTACATTCAAATGTCTTTTCACCACTGTGGGTAGACATATGTCGTTGGAAATGATCCTTAAGTGAACATTTATAAGCACATATATTACATTCAAATGGTTTTTCACCACTATGATTCATCAGGTGGCTTTTAAAATACGCCTTTTGTACACATTTATAACCACATATACTACATTCAAACGGCTTTTCACCACTATGGGTGAACATGTGTCGTTCAAGATGATCCTTGTGTGAACATTTATAAGCACATATTTCACATTCAAATGGCTTTTCACCACTGTGAGTGGTCATGTGTTGTTTAAGATTACCCTTTCTTGAACACTTGTAACCGCATATTTTACATTCAAATGGCTTGTCACCAGAATGAGTGTTCATGTGTATTTTAAGAGAACTCTTTCGAGAACATTTGTAACCACATATATTACATTCAAATGGCTTTTCACCACTATGAGTAGTCATGTGTTGTTTAAGAAAACTCTTTTGTGAACATTTATAACCACATATTTTACATTCAAATTGCTTTTCACCAGTATGAGTGGACATGTGTCGTTTAAGAATACTCTTTTGTGAACATTTATAAGCACATATATTACATCCAAATAGCTTTTCACCACCATGAATGAACAGGTGATGTTTAAGAGAACTCTGTCGTGAACATTTATAACTACATATATTACACTCAAATGGTTTTTCACCACTATGAGTGAACATGTGTTGTTTAAGGCAACTCTTTCGTAAAGTTTTATAACTACATATATTACATCCAAATGGTCTTTCACTAGTATGAGTGCACATGTGTTGTTTAAGAATAACCTTTGGTGAACATTTATAACCACATATCTTACATTGAAATGGCTTTTCATCAGTATGACTAGACATGTGGACTTTAAGATGACCCTTTTGTACAGGTCTATAACCACATATATCACATTTAAATGTCTTTTCACCAGTAGGAACGTGACATGTGTCTTGTAAGGTCACTTTCGTGACATTTATAGCCAGATATGTATAATATTTTCCTGGGGAAGCAGATATTAGTTACGTTTATAAGTTTGCTACGCAGTATGCATACTCATGTGTCTGCAAATTCCTGAATAGTGATGCTAGCAAAAAGTGTGATGTGTATTTCATTCTTCATCTAATCTTTGGTGTTGTAGCTTACTTGGAGTTACCTCCTCATTATCCATTAGGGTAATATTTGAAAAGTTATTTTAGCCTGTAACAACTAACAAGTAAATTAAAGTAAGAATTTGTGTATAATCACACGTGTGGTTATCCACCGAGTATTATCATGTGTATATTATATCATGCATATAATCTTCAACTAGGTAACACAAACGTAATTTGTATGTTAGTGTATAAATGGAGTCTTCTAGGAACAATATGCTTTATTCATATGTATACATCGCATTGGTACAGAACAAGTCGAAAGTACAGGAAACCCCTATTTATTTTCACTAGTGTATTTTTAATCACATGCATTCTTTTACTATACTTCCAAGCTTTTTGTGTAGATCTGATGCAATGTTAGTAAAATATGACTTTTAATTCATTTGAGAAAGATTTACAATTTACAAGCTTTACATGCGTCAGAATGATAAACGTCAATTAGTTTTAAAATTTTTTAAAAAGATGTTAAAAGCTATCAATATCTATCTTTCTCAGATGTATTGCTGTTTTTCCTTTGCTCACTCATGAAAATTCAAGCCCACAGCCATATTTTACCACTACTATAGGTATATATGTGTATATGTCTTACAGAACAATACTCTGTGGAGAAGAACTTCATAGATCCCTACATTTTAAACTTAAAGATAAAAGTATGTTGATATAAGGCAACGAACTATTTACCTACCTGCAAGCAGACACTATCCATTACTAAATTACATTGACATAATTAATTAATAACTGTCGAGATTCTTTATGAATTTTTAATATTTAGTCTCTGTTACACATAAGCTTATCGAGAGCACAAGAATGTCAGGACTGTATCGACAACTAAACTCAATAATAATATTAAATACCTAATATCACGTCATTGATATGACAAGCAATTAACAGTTATTATAATTATATTCCGTGTATCCCACGGATAGCAAAACATACACTGTGAAAACATTAAAAATAGGGGTAAAACATGAGTAAACACCTACGTCATTAGAGTTGTTTAATGTTAGAGAGAGATAGTTATACTTTTAGTCAGCGCGTGTCACGTGAATAATAATATGCGATTATTATTTTTGTCATTGCTAGTAATAATAGTTTGAGGTTAAAGTGCTTTTTTAAAAACAATAATAAAATTAGTTAGGTTAATATATTTTTTTAATTTTAAGGACATTACGTTACTAATAAACTCTTAGTAGCTGTTGTAATTTGCTTACTTTTATAGAAGAATTACATAATTTGTATGATCGATAACAATTTATTGGTAGATAGCTGATGCGTCAACTCTTGCATTGCTTTACTTACGGGTATGAAAACGATAAAAAAATTAGGCAGTATCTGAGACTTAACTTTTGCAATATTTACAAATAATAAAAGCTTTTTAATGTTCCTAGATGAGTAATTTACATAGGTACTCACAAAGGAGTTGTTTCTTTTATAGGTATTAAAATCAACCAACCTTAAGTTTATACTGTGTGAATTTTAGCAAATCATCCTGAAGAAATTTAATACGTACAATTTTATTGGTATCAGTTTATCAACACGACATAAGTCAAAGAATCGAATCTATTCTAATTCAATAAAAGTAGTAGCCCTGAGGAGGGCCGTAGTTTTTGAATAGGACAGAAACGGGTCTAGGACAACTCGGCGTCAACAATTCAGCGCGGCCGATTCGGCGCCAAACATTACTAATTTGTACTACATTGTTTTTGTCATACAAATCCCAGTAAACAAAACTGTGATATTTACTAGTCTGTTATGTAAGAATCAGGTAAAATTATATATATTTATAGTTTTACATATCGCTTATGTAAATTTGTCGATGTAACATCGTCTATATATTTTAGATGTAAAATGGGAAGTCTGGTGTCTTCAAATTTACATATATGCGACATTAATAATGTGATTTGTTTTTTACATCACACTTTTTACTAGTTAAATACATAACTATTTAACCTGTAATTTGTTTGCGGGCTGCGGGGTTGAAAACATCAGTAACGCGTATAACACCTGACTTTGCAGACGTGTTAAATCGTGGTCGCCCATTTAGTTTGTTAAATATAAATATTAAAATACAATAAACAGTTTTATTTCTGTGACGGTAACATTTCGGAAGTGGCATAAACGAAATAAACAGCCGTGACAAATTTAATTTCTAGTGTATTGATATTTTATTAGTACGTCAAGTGAAACGTATTTTAAAATGGCGACGAGTGATATGAAAGGAAATCAAAACAACAACGTGTGAATAATAGTACGTATCTATTTTTTATACAAACATTACGAAAAGTTGGGATCAGAGATGTTATTATGTCTATTACAATGTTTAAATCTATTACCCACATGTTTAATAATTGAAATCTTCTCTCTTTTCCTACTTATTTATTGTTTATTAAAACGTTTCAAAGCAAAATATATTAGGCGACTGTAAATTAATAGCATAAAAAGAGAGATTCGGCAAATTTCAGCAATGCACGCGTCATATCATTTACTAGAAATCGAGAAATTAAATACCGAAACCAAATGGCGTTTGTTAAAAAAACACGAAGAATATTGATCTTTTAGCATTTTGATTAATGTTGTTTATACATAGTGTTATGATATAGGCATCCAGCATTACATGTATGCACGATGTGTTGCCTATCTTCCAGGAAAAGAAGGATTTCACTATTTTCTTTATTTTAAAACAATAAAATTTTGCATTAAATATGTTGAGGATACACACTACAACACTGTGAGTTGGAAGGGGGTAAATTTTAAACGGATTATTTACTTGAATTTTACAGACTCAATTTCATGATGGACGATCCTATGTCGTTGGTTGATATTTTGACATTGAGATATTTTGAAGCCATTTTATGGCATGTTTTCACCTGAAAATTATTAAAGGCATAGGTAAGAAGGTATACACAAGTATTTGTTACTTTACTTACAGTTTTTATTATTGAAATTCAAAAAAATGTTCTATTTCTTTGACGATTCATAATTTTTCATAGTAGATGGATATTTTTCAATGTTAATTGAATTTCTAAGTAAAATATTTTATTGCAATATTGTTAATCAAGTTTTAGGGTGCACTTGACACGAGAATGTTAAAGTGGGGAACTTTATATAGGGAAGGTTTAGGCCTTTGAAATCCCAGAATTGTAACGTTTCAGCAGGGTCAGCTAAAATGTTAAAATTTAGTTTGTATTCATAATTCTGGTGTCAAAACTTATGTAATTTTTGTTTGATAGGGTCTTAGGATTAATTTTATGATAAGAAAAGGATGTAGCCAAATGTTAAAATGTTCTTATTTGAATTTTTGTGAAGTAATGTTTGTGAGAAAATTCAAGATAGTTGTCAATGAATCCTAATTCTAAATTTGCATTTTTAGGAAAAACTTTCATCTCTCGTTTTATAATGTCACGTGGGGTCTTCGTGACTGGAGGACGTAGTCAGAGGTAGAGAGAAAATAAACACAAGTCGTAAAAAACAACTATATACTAACAACAATAAAGAGAGTACAAACGTTCACATACATAATGAGTATACATCGTGAGGACGTACATGTCCTCCTGAACTAATACAATCATGAGGGTGGTCGAAACCAACTCTGCTCTAGCACTAGATCTACAAACTAAGCGTAGGAGTTAAACTCCTGGTGATCTACAACTAAGCATGGGTAGCCTGGTCACAACTTCCCATAATTAAGTAGAGAGTGGGCGTTTAGCGCAACCCACTCATACTAAGCACTAAGCATTAGATGATTTAAAAGGTACTCACCAGCTTGCTTGTAGATGTAGTGTCGAGCCATCTTCACTGACTGAATTGAATAGCTCAAGCAAGCTGGTTATATACTGCTGAACGCGGAAGATATTAGCATAGTAGTGGAAATCAGTGGGTTGCAGTTCCGAGTATGAAACTAAGGAAGCTCACGCTTCCTGGTTGCAGGCTTGTGGGTAGTTTGCATTCGAGCTGCTGGTGCCTGGCACCAATCTGTAGGTTGAGCGGAAGTGTGCTAGTTTCTTCTTAAGGAATGCACAGCTGCTTGTAAATCGTGTAGGTTGCCCCGCATATACGGAGTAACGTAGGCAGATATGTTGCATGCCAACTAATTCAGTTGAGATCCGTTGTGGGCGAAACGGGAGCGCTTCTACGAAAAAATGCACAGCTGCTCCAAAGTCGTGGGTTGCGTGATCACAGCTGGCCGCGCAGATAGTCGAACAACGTGGGTCGTTGCTGCAGACGGGAACGTAACCTTGGCGTAACATTTGCACTAACGGAATAATATATATTATATTGTGAATTATTTAATTCGAAGTAATTTCCGTTTGTGACAATAACATTTATTTAAACAATTAAGTTAATTTATTATTAACAATCTGGTTAGAGAATTTTAGTGTAAACGATGCTGTTTTGTTTCTAGTAAGAAACCAAATTAATCTAGTTCCTGACTAGGAAAATCACTAGTGATTTGCAATTGTTTTCCAATTATTATAAAAACAGCACGAGAATTTGGTGTTTTCTCTTGAATTTTCATACAGAGCGAAGGCATGTCAGTTTGTACATTATTTTGATAAAACTTCGAGGTTATGTTGGTGAATTTCACGTCACTTAAATGCCAACAAAGTGAGGTTATGACAAATGTCATATTGTTTTTAATTTTTTTCTTAAGTTCTTAATTATTTAATTAATAATAATTATAATGAACAATTAAAGTGAACTTAAAATGAAATAAACAAAAAGTACAGTGTTTAAATTAGGTGTTCAGACTCTTATTATTATTTGGAGAAATGTTTGGAATTTTATTTTGTATGGAACGAATTAAAGAAAGGTAATTGAATCTTGTTGCAAATAACCGAATCATATTATGTACTCACGTCATGGAAGATACATGTTGTACGTTTAATAATTATAATTATCTTCAAAAATCAGAAATAAAATCAATTTAAATGATGGTATGGAAATGTGCACATCTTGTCAACAAATAAGCAGGTAATTTTACCAACTATAACAGGAATCTGATAACCTTCAAGTTAGGGTGATTAACTTTTTTGTGTGGCGCCAAATAATTTTAAAATTTAAAATAATTTTCAATTTTTAATTTTTTTAATAGTAATTTAATATTAAAAAGATTAAAATGTCTCTTAATTCTTATTTATTACAGACATAATTTCAGCAAACTTAATTCCTGAAATCAGTTACTATCTTTAGCATCTTTAGCAGGGTTTACAATTCTACTTTCAACGAAAAGTGTCAAGTACTTTGTACCTAAAGTTAAGTAAAACAAAAAAGGGCAATATAGTGTTGTGGATTTTATGTGCTTAAAAAGTTTTTACAATCTATTTCCGATTAATCCGATGACCAGTATTTTTGAAGTAAGTTGTTTTTAGTTACTAAAATGTTTATACCTACCTATTACATTAAAACTGTTATGTCCGATTAATCTTCATAGAAAAAGAAATCCCTCTTATCATATTAAATAAATTATGGGTCGATTGTTTTATAAAAACAATATTTTTTATTTATGAATAAATGAAAATTATTAAATGAGAGGTTGTGATCAAGTTGACTAAAGCACTTGTTGAAGTGATTAAATTCATTAACTCGTTGAACGTTAACCTGACTAATCACGATTAGCTATTGAATTCAATCACGATTAGCTATTGAATTCAATCAATTTAATCAGAATAATTTTTCACTTGTGGATGCTGATCAACGATTGTAATGACTTTATATCAAGTGAATGGCGCCCATATTCTTTATTATTTCTGAAAAAACCTTATTTTTTCTTTACAATTTATAAGTTTAAGAAGTCAGTACCTACCCCTGAATCATAATTTGTCAACAAAAAGAGATCTTTCGCTGGTGCATAAGTACAGTAAGTATCGTTCTTAGTTTTCTGGAAATAATTTCAGTAAGTATTAAGTATTTTGATGTAGCGTAATAAGTGTGTTACAATTGACAGTTCAATCGTGAGACTTAAAAATAATATCGTTACCGGGACGCTGTTGTAACCTCACTTTAATTCTACCTGTACGGTATGTAAACAAACGGTTTTTAAAATGTGGTGAGCAAAACAACTACTGGTGATTAGTAATTACTATTAGTTTAGGTGTTAGTTGAATTTTATTGTCGTAGTTGGTTTGTCATTGCCCGGCCATTTACGTGATTGTCGGTATTTACATTTTTAACCGTAACTTTATCATATTAGGCAAATCCAAACCAAAATGGTCGCTGTGGGCGAACATGTCCGTTAGCGCCAGAATAACAACATTTGACAGGCCGTTGCATTGCCTATTTCAATATATTATTATTATAATTATCAATATGCTGCAGATTACTAGAGGTTAAGCGTTATAATTGAAGTTTATGTGCATGATTTAATGTATGCATGACAATCCTCTGCGGAGAAACCACACAAATGAGAACATTTCACGACAGTTTATAAAAAATAAAAGCACTTGCTTTATATGCTACTTATTGTTACTTATAATTTACTTTTCTGTTAAAGATTTAAGCAGCTTTTCAAATATTACCCTAATGATCAATGAGGAGGAATCTGTAATCAAAACTACAACGCATAAAAGAATAGCTGGTAATAGAAGTCTTTAATATGTCTGGTCATATTGGCGAAAAGCCATTTCAATGTAAGGTTTGTGCTTATAAATGTTCACGAAATAGTTCTTTTAAAAGACACATGAACATTCATTCTGGTGACAAGCCATATAAATGTAAGATATGTGGTTATCAGTGTTTCCGAAAGGAGAATCTTAAACAACACATGACTACTCATAGTGGTGAAAAGCCATTTTTATGTAACATATGTGGTTATAAATGTTCACGAAAGAGTTCGCTTAAAATACACATGAATACTCATTCTGGTGACAAGCCATTTGAATGTAAAATATGTGGTTACAAATGTTCAAGAAAGGGTAATCTTAAACAACACATGAACACTCATAGTGGTGAAAAGTCATTTGAATGTAATACATGTGGTTATAAATGTTCATTCAAGGATAATCTCGAACGACACGTGTCCACTCATAGTGATGATAAACCATTTGAATGTAGTATATGTGGTTATAAGTGCGTACAAAAGGTGCATTTTAAAAGCCACCTGACCAATCACAGTGGTGAAAAGCCATTTGAATGTAATATATGTGGTTATAAATGTGTACGAAAGAGTCATCTTAAAACTCATATGACTAATCACAGTGGTGAAAAGCCATTTGAATGCAATATATGCGACTATAAATGTTCACTACAGAGTTCTCTTAAGCAACACATGCCAACTCATAGTGGTGAAAAACCATTTGGATGTAATAAATGTGATTATAAAACTTCACGAAAGAGTTCCCTTAAACAACACCAATTCATTCACAGTGGTGTAAAGCTGTTCGGATGTAATGTTTGTGGTTATGAATGTTCACGAAAGGGTGATCTTACACAACACATGTCTAGTCATAGTGGTGAAATACCATTTGAATGTGATACATGCAGCTATAAATGTTCACTAAAAAGTTCTTTTAAAAAACACATGCTCACGCATATTAGTGAAAAACCATTTTAATGTATGTATTTATAAATGTGTGCAAAAGGGTCATTTTAAAAGGCAAATGACTAGTCATTGTTGGTCCGTTTGAATTTAATACAGTGAAATCTTTCATGACGGATATCTCTGTTGTGTGGACAGTTTTTCCTGCATTGATAAAATGACACTCTCATAGCGGACACTCACTTGCATGGACAAAATATCCAGAACCGAGGCTAGGAATATGCTTTTAATGGAAATATCTGTGATATTTGATTAGAGTATTCAAATTAAATTCTTTTAGTTAAAAACTAGTTTATCCTTAGAATAATTTAGGTAGCATGAATTATTAGATTTGAACTAGTTAGTGTTCTTTGAGAATAACGAAAGCATTTTGTAAGAAAGTTAATTTTATTAGTGAGTAATGAAACAAAAATAAAAAGTATTTAAAACAACATAACAATAATGAAAGTCTAAGCAATGTAATATAACAATAAAGGAAAATCTAATTTAATAAAGAACATTAAAAAAAATTTATGTGGTTCTTGATTTCTCGGCAGAGGGTTCAACCCTCTGATCTTTTTGCATATGAGTGCACATCTTCTATATTTTAAGCCACATGTTCCTTTGTATATGGAAGCTAATCATAAAAACTGTGACATTCATTTGAAATTACCCTTTTTCAAATCTTTTAGATGCTTCCAATTTTTTTAATGATGGACAATCGCTGTTTGTAAATCGTGGAAAAGTTCAAGATTGATGGAATATTTTTAGGTCTATATGGTAGATTTACAAATTCTTTATCGAAATCTGAGTCTTACTTGAATCTTACCACAAGGATCATGGTATAAATCCTTGATATCCATATCGGGGGTTATCTTTACCTGGTTGTATAGAAAAATAACATAATTTAGAGTAATTCTTGAAAAGATCTATGTTTTAGCTGAATTTTACATCGTATGGCTCCGGTTGCAATACAGCTTCCTCGAATGCTTTACAGTAATCGCTGGTTAATTCAATAACTCTATTTTTTAACTTTCTCAATGCAACAGTGCTTGGAATCACATTCCATTCGTGTGTGACTGGGCGGAATTTTATTCTGTTTTTGGAATCTGCAACCATCTGAGAAGATAATTACTGGAAGATTCTTTCTCAGCCAATGTCCCACCAAATAATCTATTAAGGATGAAGCCGCATATACTTATTTTAAGTTTTTTTTTCTTCTATTTTATAATTTTCTGTAGCAACATGAATGTTGATAAAAGTAGTGTTATAAAATTTTCCGAAATTATTTACCGATTTTTACGAAAATCGACTTTTGTTATTATAAAGAATGGATATTTATTTATTTAAGTTTGTTCTTGTAGTACAGTGTAAAAGTAAATTTATTATTTTAAGATTTATTTTGTTAAATGTTTTCTTAAATTTTTTACCTAACCGGCCGCAAGCAAATGCTACGTCGTTTGGCGGTCCGCAAACGAAAAATGTTGGGAACCGCTGAATTGTAGTGTACGCATGGGACTCATGATGATGGTCATACTCTGCGGATAACCACACACGTGATTATATACAAATGACAGTTGAGTATAAAAAAATAAAAGCACTTTCTTTATTTGCTACTTTTTACTTTAATTTACTTTTCATTTGTTACAGGTTGCAATAACTTTTCAAATATTACCCTAATGGGCAATGAGAAGGTAACTGCAATCAAAACTCATATAAACATAGAATATCAGGCCATGGAATGCTGTAACACCAAAAATTAGAAGAAGAGTATGCATAGAAAATTTTATAAACCGAACTAATATCTACAAAAACTTCTCTAGGGAAGTAATTTAAAGAAACGTATTCAAAAAGATGAAACAATTATTTGTGAGTAATATATGCCAACGACTTTTTAAAGGTGACTCTTAGTGAAAAACCCTTTAAATGTAATATACATGTATGGTTATAAATGTTTGCTAAAAGTACCCATGTTGGTGAATAACCATTTTGATGTAATATACATGTAGTTATAGATAGCCATGAAAGTGACCTTACATGACACATGTCACAATCATACTGGTAAAATGACATTTGAATGCAATACATGTGGTTATAAATCTGTGTTATCTGTCATTTTAAAAGCCATATCACTTCTCATAGTGATGAAAAGCCATTTCAATGTAATGAATGTGTTTATAAATGTTCACGAAAGGGTTCTTTTAAAATACATATGAGCACTCATTCAGGTAAGTCGTTGGAATGTACAATATGTTATTACAAATGTTCACAAAAGGTGCATTTGAAAAGCCACATCTCCAACCATAATGGTGAAAAGCCATATGAATGTAATATATGTGGTTATAAATGTGTACGAAAGGAGAATCTTAAACAACACATGACTACTCATAGTAGTGAAAAGCCATTTAAATGTAATATATGCAGCTTTAAATGTTCACGAAAGAGTTCTTTTAAACGACATATAACCATTCATTCTGGTGACAAGTCATATGAATGTAAAAATGTGGTTATAAATGTTCACAAAATGGACAGTTTAAAAACCACCTGACCAATCATAGTGGCGAAAAGCCGTATGAATGTAATATTATGTGGTTATAAATGTGTACGAAATGAGAATCTTAAACACATTCGTAGTCATAGTGGTGAAAAGCCATTTGAATGTACTATATGCGGCTATAAATGCTTACTGAAAAGTTATCTTAAGCAACACATGCCCACTCATAGTAATGAAAAGCCATTTGAATGTAATATATGTAGTTATAAATGTTCTCAAAAGATGTTCTCAAGAAATGTTCTGTACCTGATGAATCATAGTGGTGAAAAGCCATTTCAATGTAATATATGTGGCTATAAATGTTCACGAATGAGTTCTTTTAAACGACATATGAGCATTCATCAGAATGCTTGTTGTCACCAGAGTGACAAGTCATATGAATGTAAAATATGTGGTTATAAATGTTCACAAAAGATGCATTTTATAAGCCACATGTTCAACCATAATGATGAAAAGCCATATGAATGTAATGTATGTAGTTATAAATGTGCACGAAAGAGTTCTTTTAAAAGACATAAGAGCACTCATTCTGGTGACAAGTCATTTCAATGTAAAATATGTGGTTATAAATGTTCACAAAAAGTGCAGTTTCAAAATCACCTCATCAATCATAGTGGTGAAAAGCCATACGAATGTAATATATGTGGTTATAAATGTGTACGAAAGGAGAATCTTAAACAACACATTCGCACTCATAGTGGTGAAAAGTCATTTGAATGTAATATATGTGGTTATAAATTCGCACAAAAGGGTCATCTTAAAAGACACATGACTAATCACAGTGGTTGAAAAGTAGGTATGCAGCATTTTAAAGTGTAAATGTTTAGTAGAAATAATAGTTCAATAAAAAAAAATACACGTTTAAACGAATATTATGTGAATGTGAAAATATTTTCAACAGAACATCAACATTATAGTGCAAAAAAAAGTTATTAGCTCTAAAAGGCAATAATTTGATTTCTTTTGTGATACTTTCCGTTCGATGTTCTACCCGATTCGGTGTTTGCTTAAGGCACTAATTCAATCAAAACACGCATCGTAAGTCATGAAAAGTAAGGACTATTGTGTATACAGAAATACTTCAAATAAAGAACATATTTATTTTATTATTTCATAGAATTTTTCACTTTGTTATTTATTCCCCCGAATTGCCTCTGTACCTCTTATCAATTTTTATGAGTGTTGGTAGACGTAAACAGTTATAAGAAAAATAGTTTTATAAATGTTCCTGGGGAAGCATTTGAACGTGTAAATTTTAATGTTTGATGGTTTAAATGTTTATTCCATTAAACGGTTTTGCATTCGTAAAAAGCCATTTGAATGTAATATATGAGGTTATAAATTTTGACTAAAGAGTTTACTTAAACATGTCCACTCATAGTAATCAAAAGCTATTTGAATATAATACTTATAAGGCGCTTTTAACTATAGTTGTAGCTAATGTAGTATAATCGATTGAGCATGCAGGATGTTTTTTAAAAAAGAAGCCATTATATAAATGTATAAATAATCGGTGTCCAATTTGACACTGTTTCTGTAAATAAATGTACTAAAATAGTAAATTACTTTAGACAAGTTACATTTACCACCGTTTGAAACAGGCCAGAGGTGACGGCCATAGAGCCTTCATCAAAGACAAAAAATTATAATATTGGATAATGATGTATTTACATTAGATCAGCTTGAAGAGGCCAACATAGGAAATCCAAAGGCAAAGGGAAGAAACCCAAAGGAGACTCATCGGAAACAGTAGATACAATTCAACAAGAGATGAAGAAACAGAAGGAACTGACCGAACAAAAAATGGGAATGGCTCAACACAAAGAACAAATTAAAACAAAACAACTAATACAAACACTTTACACCAAATCTCACAATACCAAAACAAACAAAAAAAATTAAAAAAAGTAAATAAACAAACATTTAAATATAAACAGACGAACATGCCAACTCAATGGAAAACTTGTTATTAATAAGCAATAATTTTAAGTTACAATTATTAACTTCCTTCAGAAGCTAGCATGCAGGGGAGAAGAAGGCTACAACTTTCATGGCAGTTAAGTTTGGATTTAAATATTTGTACTTTTAACGTGAAAACTTTAAGATTGTCTAACTGAACTAGAAATAAGAAACAGTACTTCATAGAAAAAGTGCAACGATCTTTTTCATACTGATACAAGAATCAGATGGAAGGAAGATTTTATAAAATTCCTGAGCTTAAACTGGGAAAATATAGCACAAGATCGCAGCAAAAATTAGTCTGTTCATTACTGTTTATACTAAAAACCAAACAAATGATTATGAGATGTACTTTTTAAAAATCGCAAAAAGTTTAGTTAAACTAATAACGATTACGTCATGTTATGATATAGGCATCCTGAATTACATGTATGCACGATGTGTTGCCTATATGACAGGCGATGAATTTCTAATTTAAAAAATAGATTTAACTTATTTAAATTTGGTTCAATTTAGGAAGGATACACATTCCAACACTGTGAAATGGAAGGGGATAAATTCTAAATAGTTTCTTCACTTACTTAATTCGATTTAATAATCGATAATAATAATTTTATAACGATTTTCTGTCGTTGGTTGAATTCTTTACACTTAGACATTTTGAAGCCATTTTATGGCATGTTTTTATCTGGAAATTATTAAAGGCATAGGTAAGAAGATATATACAACTATTTATTACTTTACTTACAGTTTTTATTATTGAATTTCAAGAAAATTTGACGATTTATAATTTTTCATAGTAAATGGATAGTTTTCAATGTCATTTGAATTTCTAAGTAAAATATTTCACTGCAATATTAACCAAGTTCATAGGGTGCATTTGACACTAGATTGTTAAAGAGGGCAATTTCTTTAAGAGACGGTTTAGGCCTTTGAAATCCCAAAATTGTAACGTTTCAGCATGGTCTGCTAGAACGTTATAATTTAGTTTATGTTTATAATTTTGGTGTCAAAATTGATGTAATTTTTGTTTGATAGGATCTTAGGATTAATTTTATGATAAGAAAAGGATGTAGCAAGATGTTAAAATGCTTTTGTTTGAATTTTTGTGAAGTAATGTTTGTGAGAAAATTTAATATGGTTGTCAATGAATGCTAACTCTAAATTTGCATTTTTATAGCCATGTTAGGTATCAAAATGAAGGAAAAACTCCCATCTTTCGTTTTATAACATTCATTTAAACAATTTAATTTATTATTAATACTTTGGTTAGAGAATTTTTGTGTAAACGATGCCGTTTTGTTTCTAGTAAAAAACCAAATTCATTTAGTTCCTAACTAGGAAAATCTCTAGTGATTCGCAATTGTTTTCCAATTATTATAAAAACATCACAAAAATTTGGTTACTTTCTCTTGAATTTCCATACAGAGCAGAAGTCATATCAGTTTGTATGTTATTTTGATAAAATCCCGAGGTTATGTTGGTGAATTTTACGTCACTTTAACTGTCAACAAAGTGAGGTTATGGCAAATGTCATCTTGTTTTTAATTTTTTTAAGTTTTTAATAATTAAATTAATAATAATTACAATGAACAATCAAAGTGAAATAAACAAAAAGAGCAGTGTTTAAGTTAGGTGTTTGGTTTATTCTGTTATTATTTGGAGAAATTCTTTGGAATTTTAATTTGAATGGAATTAATTAAAGGAAGGTAATGGAATCTTGTAACAAATAACCGAATTATTTTATGTACTCACGTCATGGAAGATACATGTGTCACCTTTAATAGTTATAATTATCTTTATAAATTGCAAATAAAATCAATTTGAAGGATGATATGGAATGTGCTCATCTTGTCAACAAATAAGCAGGTAATCTTCAAGTTAGGGTGATTAATATTTTGTGTGGCGCCAAATAACTTTAAAATTTAAAATAATTTTCAATTATTTCAATATTTTTAATAGTAATTTAAGATTGTTGGAATAATCAAATAAAAATTAAAAAGGACAAAGAGAATTAGAATGTCTCTTAATTCTTATTTTGTTAAATCTATTTGAAACCAATATTTAATTAATTTTGTTTCACGTTTGTTTAATTAATTTAACTTTAAGATGTTAATGATTGTTTTGTTTCTCTCCAATGAATTTTAAATTTTTATTTCTTTTGGATGTTCATAAATAAAATTATCCATTTAAATGTTTAAAAAGAAATTTATTTGTGCATTTATTTGTGTCTGGTCCATTAACAATGTTTTACAGATTTAATTTAAATAGCTTCTTAATTAATTAGCGACCCGCCTGATTTCGTCTCGTGCATTTATGCAACTTGTTTACCAGTTTAGAAATTATAGCCGGAGAATCTTTTTTGATGATAAAGGTAAATGATATTTAGTTGTGTATATTTTCAGACTGCTTTACTATGATTTTATGTTTGTGAATTTCAACAATAATAAATTTATTTTGGAATTTATAACCTTTCATCTTTCATCAAGTGTTGGAGGGTTTATTATTCCCTACAATAGCTATATTTTTCTTATTGACATTATATAACAATACCATCCCATCTATATCATAACAATATGTATAGAATAATGTAATAATATTTAAATAAATATTCTACCACTCTGAAATGATTTGTTAAATCCTTGAAAATTACTGTTTAGTTAAGTCGAAACTGCAGTTTAGACGTTAAATTTTTATATATTTTTAAATAAAATATGAAGACAGCTATTTTATTTAATTTCAATTTAACGCCACTAAAAGAGAGATGGATCAACATCAAGGTTTTTATTCTAGTGCAAAACAGCGTTACCAACCTAATCAACCAATGTACATCTTGACGTTTTATGTATGTCCGCCCATGACATGTAGTACGTCTTATCTATGTACAGTAAGTCCTTATGGACATCTTAAAGGTGTATATAGGACGTACATTGTTCACCCATTTGTACAGCTTCTGTATGTACGTTGATAGCGTAATTATGACATAATTATAATGTATATATTACATACATTTTAGTCACCTCTATATATTCATAAGATACAAATAGAATTTAGTAGATTTCTTGCATTTATCATCACTTATATCAAAGAGTAGATATTATAAGAGGCGAAAGTTGGTAGAGAAACCTCAATTTCGAGAGAGATTGAATACAAAAACCGCTTTAAAGGCCCCATCGCCGATTCTCGGTTACTTTCGGCTCGCTCTTAGTTTGTTGCGATGCCATTGGACTGGAGCACAGAAATGCCAAAGATGGATGCTTATTTTCATTCTTTTATACCTGTCAAGTCAATTCGTTATTTCGTATGTGTTCCGTGAAAGTGTACCTATATTGCGACAAACAGTTAATGTGTAGTGTGTTTTTTGGTGATTATGAGAGTTAAATAAACAATTGAACATTTATAGTGAAGCAAAACATCAATGGAGAAAAACGTAAACTCCGCGGGTGTTTGCAAGAACTGTAGGAATACATTTTATTTCGATGACAACGACATTCACTTTTTTCGATTTCCGAAAGACGAAGTATTGTGTTATTTACGTGCCGTATTAGTTTAAGATTATTTTTTTAAGTTCTTCAACCTCAAAAGTAGATGTCATCTAATCTTAAAGCACACCTGTTTAACTCATAGTGGCGAGAAACCATTTGAATGTAATTTGTGTAACTACAAATGTTTTCAAAAGTTACTCAAAGTGTTAGTCTTAAAACATACATGTTTTGGTGAGAAACATTTGAGTGAAATATATGTGATTATAAATGTTTACTGTTTAAAGGACATGTTAACTCACACTGGTGAAAAAACATTCAATACGTAATTTATAGTTTGTATACTAAATACATACTAAATATCATTTCATAATGATCTGCAATTCATGCGAAATGTTATCATTAGTTGATTATTAAATATTTTATATTGTTGAGAGAGAATACCATATATGTATCTACCAATCGCTTGTAATAAGCTTTTTATGTTTGTAAAACTTTATATACAATAAAGATTTGAATTAAATTGAATAAAGACAACAATTGGTGTATAGTTTTATTAAAATCATCCCTTATATACTGCCCAACTAGTATACATACGAAATTAACAACCCTGGACGTTAGCTGGTTGAGTTCAGCCGTGGTAAATATTTAAATTTGGCGCACATTTCTGCTGTTCCAATTTAAAAGGCCATGCGTTCCAAGGTCATTGAAACTGATGACGTGAGATCAAAGATGCCGCGCGAAGTTTCGCCTCTTATAATATACTACTCTGCATATATACACAAGTGAGTCATGAATAACGCCTCAGTTCATTAGATCAACACTAATATTTTTTTGAAATATGTATGGCAAGTGCCCCTCCTTGCCCCCCTTCCGGGCGCTTATGTTTGTAGCTGTAGTATTTATACTAAAAGTATATAATTGGGTTTACCTGATGTACTATGAACTTTTAAAATGTAAATAGTACGCCAAATGTACTATATTCTTTCTGTATATCTAATATTAAATTACACATAATTTCATAATTACACCATGAAAAAACAAATAAAAAACTTCTTTATAATAAAAATCTTTCAAAGGTATTCCTTTATCGTTAATAATAGGTGACAACGTTGATGCAAAAGGTGTTTTCCTTTTAGTGCAGTTGAGTGTTTTGGTGTTGGCAAGATTGACACACGCCGATTGGCAAATAATTCTCTTTTACTCAGTTCTACTAATACTCTAGTGTAGCTGTTAATAGATTCGGGTTGGTGTCTTATGGTGTGGATTTTCTAATCCACATTTGTCTTGCTCTTCAGAACTTCTGAAATTAATATTTGTTTTTTCAGGTTGTAAGTTTATAAGACATTGATATAATGGACGGCGATGATGTAGCAACTGCAATAAGGACTGAAACAGATCAGACTATCAAAATAGAATTGCAACAAATGGAAGACTATAAGATCAAAAATGAGATTAAAACAAATATTGGGTGTGAAGAACAACCATTTATTAATAACGTCAGTAGTACACAAATTAATAGTGACAAATGTAACATTCATCAATATAAATTTGTGGAAAGAATGCGTTTGAGTAATATATGTGATAATAAATATTCAATTATAAATGGTATAAGCAGTCACATGGCCAAACATATTGGTGACAAGCCATTTGAATGTAATTTGTGTGATTATAAATGTCTAGTGAAGAATATGCTAAAAACTCATATGCGTATTCATACCGGTGAAAAAGCATTTAAGTGTAATTTATGTGATTATAAGTGTATAAGGAAGAGAAGTCTCAAATTTCATATGCTCACTCATAGTAGTCAGAAACCGATCGAGTGTAATTTATGCGATTATAAGTGTACAAGGAAGAATAGTCTAAAAATTCACCTGCTCAATCATAGGGACGAGAAACCATTTGAATGTAGTTTATGTGATTTTAAATGTACAGTGAAGAGTAATCTTAGAAGACACATGCTCATTCATAGTGGTGAGAAACCATTTGAGTGTAATTTATGTGATTATAAATTTTCAGCAAAGAGTAATCTCAAAAAACATATGCTTACTCATAGTGGTAAGAAACCATTTGAGTGTAATTTATGTGATTATAAATGTTTAGTAAAGGGTAATCTCAACAAACACATGCTCAATCATAGTGGTGAGAAACCACTTGAGTGTAATTTATGTGATTACAAGTGTATAAAGAAGAGAAGTCTCAAACTTCATATGCTCACTCATAGTAGTCAGAAACCGATCGAGTGTAATTTATGCGATTATAATTGTACAATGAAGAATAGTCTAAAAATCCACATGCTCAATCATAGGGGCGAGAAACCATTTGAATGTAGTTTATGTGATTTTAAATGTACAGCGAAGAGTAATCTTAGAAGACACATGCTCATTCATAGTGGTGAAAAACCATTTGAGTGTTATTTATGTGATTATAAATTTTCAGCAAAAAGTAATCTCAAAAAACACATCCTTACTCATAGTGGTAAGAAACCATTTGAGTGTAATTTATGTGATTATAAATGTTTAGTAAAGGGTAATCTCAAAAAACACATGCTCACTCATAGTGGTGAGAAACCACTTGAGTGTAATTTATATGATCATAAAAGTACAAAGAGCCCTGCGTGTTCGAGTGGTAGAGATCTTGCTTCTCCATCAGAGGGTCATGAGTTTAAATCTCGGTTGCAACTGAATTTTAAAAATTTAGTACAATCGCATTTGAGCTCATTAGGATAAGGTATGAAAGTTGTATGAGTGATAAAGTATAGGGAGCATAATGTACTTGCTATGATAGCTCCAATACCTCCGTTGCACTCACGTTTCAGAATTTATGTGGAACCTCGACATTGTAAATGAGGTAAAAGGGGAATGGATTATGTATGTATAAATTTATCCCCTTTTTTATGTAAGTATAACAAGTTTAGCCATTTGTAAACCATTAGATTAGAATATTTATATATTTAATAAGACAAGGAAGTTAAATAATTGAATAAATAGTGATTCAGATATAATATAGTGTTATTTATGCATATTTCAAAAATATAATTAACTTATAATTAATAATGTAATTAATGTTGTCAATATTGTAAAAACAATCTCTAAGAGAATTTACGTGAAAGTGAATTATCATACTGCTAGGAAAAACCTGGCAAGGCTAAATTATTACTTTATATTGAAGATTACTTTCATAGAATATTTTTAATTTCTAAAAGTAATGCAAGTTTCACATTAGTATAAATCCCTATGACCAGTCAATGAGGGGGTTGTAGACGAAAATGTTAAGACGACAAGAAGGGCTTTAGGGCTTTGTTTGGACTAGTTAAGATGTAACATACCTAAAGTCCAGGGATCTAAGAGCAGTGGCAAGCAGGGGAGGGGACGAGAAGCTTCCGTTTTTCGGTTTTTGCTTATATCTCAAAAACGGTTAGCCCTAGCTTCAAAAGTACTCTGTACAAAATTGAGGAGCATTAAGCTAAGATCACACACGGCTACTTTTGCTGCAGTGCAGCATAAAAAACAGCGCAGCACAAGTGAAGCCTGGTGTGAACTCCCCTGCAACCTTAAAAGTAGCGCATGCAAGTCTGTTGCATGCAGTATTTGTTTGCTGCGCGCAGTCCAAAAAGTAGCCGTGTGTGAATGGAGTTTTTAAGAGTTGCGATGGCTGCAAAAAATATATATTTGGTTGAAACTTTTGCAGCGGCTGCGCCTGCAGTATCAATCTACTTCTGATGTGGAGTGTGTGTTTTGTTTTTTATTAATGGTGTCACCTTTCTTTATAATGCAAAAATTACTTTGTTATGCATTTTTCTAAACGTAATTACGTTGTAAAGGTGTTATCCTTTTAGCATATGGATCATGAAATTTCATGTTTATAATAAATAATAGTATAGCGAAATATTTTAATGCAAAGTGGAATCATTTTAATCAGATTTACTTTCATTTATTTAAAGAATTAAATAAAATTTCAAAAACAAACACTCTCGTTTAACAGAGCAGATCATTTTGTTTCAGAAAAATGTCAGTATTTGTTTTTAACTTCAAAGATGGCCCTGATTTTGTAACAAATTTAAGTCTGTATTTTAATGCATCCCCTTAATAAGAGAACAGCTAATAAACTGTTGCAGTTAGCTTTGTCTTGTTATTATAATTACACCCATATTGGACACAAATTAATGTTTTTTATTAATTCAAACTTGTTAAAAACCGATAAGCACAAGACGAAACACCAAGGAATCATAAAATAGAATAATAATATAATACTGCACCTGTTGGTTGCACGCTGGAAAAGCGTGTTGTGTGTGAACACTATTGCAACCTTTTATTAGGCTTGCAGTATTAAAGGGTAGCGCAGTAGAAAAACTTGCATGCTGCGTGCTACTTTTAGGATATGTGTGAACACCACGCGAAACTTTTGCAGTCGCGACTCTAAAACTGCGCTGCAAAAGTAGCCGTGTGTGATCTTAGCTTTAGATTTCCTACAAGAATGCTCCTATTTATCTTTTTTGTCGAAGTAGCTAATTTCTAAAGAAACTTTTGTTTCACGTTTTTTCATTGACTTTTTCTTTTATCTTCTTTGCCCTTCATTTGAGGTAAAAGGTTTACAAAAATAGAAGTTTTAGAGAAATAAATTGCCTTTAAATTGAGTATAATCTTCAATATTGTATCTTTAACTGATCAAAAGAAAATTTTATGAAAATTCCCAGATATATGACACAAAACTGTGTATTGCAATTTCATGTTATGTAATGGTTACTCCATTAAATAAATGCTATGTAGTGGTTTATGTACACCGTAATACCTGAGGAAAAGGTATTTATATAATAAAAACAACCATTCATTGCAATTTTAAAATATTGAATTATATTAAGGCACACTAAGTATGCAAGTGTATAAAATGTGAATCGTAATTAATAAACGTAATAAGAAAATTATTAATAATAATAATATTGATCAAGAATAACAATTGATTGATTAATAATAATAATGGACAAATTACATCAATATGCTTCTTTTCCTGTAGAGTTCAGGTTGTGACTTGTACACCTCGTCGTCCGTTCGTCGTTGTTTTTCGACAAAACTCTCTTCCACCTCATCGTCCAGTTTTTCTACCAGTGTAGGAGGGACTCAAGCTCTTCAATATTGTCATCCTTGTTTTCTAGTACAGGAAAGCGTCTAGACTAGAACAACTCGGCGCCGCCAATTCGGCGCCAAATATTACTAATTTGTACTACATTGTATTTTGTCATACAAGTCACTCGTTATTAAGCAAGTAAATTCATTATTGCTACGAATATCAAAGAATATCTTGTATTTGCTTAAAATTAATAAATTTAATTAAATAATTTTATTGCCAAGAACTTTCAATTTGTATTAATTTCTTAATATTAAATATTGCACTTACTACAAATTTATTATCAACAAACATAAAATAAAATAACTAATACAAGAAAACGTTAAGAAAATTCTCATAACACTTTTGACAAATGGGAGAGCACTTTAAGGATGCTTTTCTGCACCCACATTTGCCACTGCCGCAGTCTTTGGTGCACCGGCAGAAAATCATTTATAAAATATCATCTGGTGCGACAGCATCTTCCGTTTGCACAGGAGCAAGGTGGTTGCTTGGCATACGTGCCCACCCCCACAGTTCAGGGGACAGCTCGTTTCCTAACCACTGCTGGACCTGGTGATAGGTTCTGTAGGGATGCCGCTTAGCTGCTCTCTCGCTCGGTGGGAATGATGAGATGTCAGGTTTGACGTTTGTTGCTGACTTCAAAAACGTTTGGTAGCGAGAGGTTCACTTAGTGGTCCCACCATACTATCTCAAAAAACATTTCTTCCCTTCTTTCTCAACCTGAGCATGTGATTGGAGTTGGAGAAGACTTCAGTGGGTTTCTGAACATCACGGTTCTTTTGATATAGTTTAATAAAACCAACTTTGCTCTTCCTAACTGCTGCTGAGGTTGTATCACAGCCTATGAAAGTATATACTTTTGTTTGTTTTATGGCGGTATAAATTGCCCAGATATATTATAGAATAAATATTATTATTATTTAAAACCACTTGGCTGATGGTCTTTCGCAACAATAATAAAGTCACACGACTACATTAGATTATAATTAAGCCACTATCTATTTTCAATCCATACATTTTTAAGCTCTCCTTCACTTTAATTATGCTAGTGCCTCTTGAAACAGAGGGAGTCTCAATTTAACAACCTGTAGCCTACTTTTAGACAGTCAATTTTGGTTCGAGTACCCTTTCTGATTAATTTTCTTCTAAAACATTTTAAACAATAAAATGTAACACTTAAAGGCTGTAATCCTAAGTAGTTGTTTAAATAAGTAATTTAATAGATAGCCGTTTATAGTTTTCAGTTATATGTTTTTGTTTCGTACATTATATTTGTCTTATTAAGATTTTCCTACAATCTTGTTTAAAATTTGCAAGTTTAGTCGAAATTATATACTATTAATAATCCATGAAGTATATTAATTATTTTTTGTTTTTTTTAATTGCAGCTGCAGTTCGGAAAGTTTATCCAAATGCTACTAATGAAATTATCAATTCCTTAATCAAGATTCCTTAATCAAGCCAAGACAAGGTTGAGCCGTTGGTGAGTAAGCTACATTAATTAATTATTTCAAGCTTTTGCTGACATTACACACTTAGTTTGTTGGGGTATGTGTTTAAAATAAAATAAGTCATTGTTAAAATGTATAGCATTGCCTACATATATTTTTTTACTGGAAAATCTGGGAGACAAAAATCCAGGAGTTTTCAAAAATCATGCTGGGATGTTTTTCTTTAAAACAGTTTTATCAAATATGAATTTTTTATATAACCAGGTATCTCTTATATAAAATAATGGAAATAATTAACTAGGAGGAACTCATTTGCTTAGAAACTTTATTTTAATCTATATACCTATGTATCTAATACATACATAATCCATTCCCATTTTAGTGCATTCTGCATTGTCGGATTTCCACACAAACTCTTATACGAAGGGAGTACAACGAAGGAAATCGAGCTATTGTAGTAAGTACATTACACTCCCCCATACTTTATCACTCGTACAACTTTCCTACCTTATCGTAAGAAGCTCAAATTACACTATTTTCTTATTCAATGGGACTCCTAATTTGAACTAAATGGGTCCTGTTGAGAATAGCAAATTTTAGGTTCATTCCTAACTAAAAACATAGGACTGTGTTTGGAAAAGTTTTAGTACTTATGCGTAGCATGAGCCAACAATATAGGAAGCTGTCATGATGTATTTATACAAATAACAGCATAATATATGTTAACCAAATTATATTTTCTTTATTGGTAAAATGAGTATGTGTTAGAATGCAGTAATCTTGCCAGTATTAAAATAAAACGAATGAATTGTTTATGTAAAACGTTATAAAATTTTATTATTTATTTCATTTTCATTTTTTAACAATATATTATTTGGTTTTGTAGCTTTAGGAATGTAACGTTTTCCCCAACTTTTCTGTTTCCCTAAACCTACAGCCTTATTTTGTAAATTTCTTGTTCAGGTTATCCCAAATTTTGAATTATCGTGGTTCAGATTAACACAAATCCACTGTATTATATATTACTATGCATTATCAAAGTAAGTAAAAAGAAATTACAAGTCATTACAATTTTGTGTTTCAGAGAACAAGACAAGCAAGCAATTGAGGTGGAAGTAGCGGATGACACGGATGATACAAATGATAAATAGCAACAAATGATAATATATTCTATAAATATATGATTTATAAATAAATTTTGTCTGTTTATATTCTCCATAATCGTTGGTTTAAATATTTTCAGTTATGATTGCTAAAATGTAGTAGTATTTACTTTGTTTTAAATGTATTTTTCTGATTTCTCATGATAACAATATAAAAACCAAGTGAAGAAATTTGTTGTAAAATTTGTATAAGAACTTCCAATACTTGTTAGTACTAAAAATTTACTTGCGAAAATATTCTCAATATAAAGTTTTTGTTTCAATCCTTGTAACATTGTATAATACTATATTTTTCATAATTTTATAAACTGAAATAAAAATAAAGTTTATTATAGATTTTTGGTAAATATTTGTAATAAATGTTTGGTAAGTATTTGTAACAAATATTTGGTAAATATTTGTAACAAATTTTTGGAAAATATTTGTAACAAATTTTATTTTCGTAATTTGCTGAAAGTTTGCAGGGACAAGTTTCTTGCAAATATTTTGAACAAATTTGTTGCAAGTTTGTCAAGGGGAAACTTCAATCTTTTCCGCAAATTTTTTGCAAATTTTCATGTTTGCAAAGACAACTTTTCAGCAAATATTTTGGTTTGCAAAGGCAAATTTTTAAAGTTTGCTGCAATTTTTATTTGCTATGTGGGTGGCGATCTACCTTCGTTATCTGTGAATTTTCACAAACTGCTTTTCAACTTTTGATCAGTTGAAGATACAATAATGAAGATTATAAGAAACCTTTCTTGTCAAATGAATGGCATAGAATATAAAAGGAAAAGTTAATGAAAAAACGCGACAAATTTTTTTGAAAATTAGCGACCTTGACGAGCGTATATCACTTAAACTATAACAGATACGAAAAGATGAATGGGGGGAGACACAAGTTACGGCTAACCGTCTTCAAGATATAAGCAAAAAACAGGACCTTTTCTCCCTCTTCCTCTGCTCCTAGATCCCTGGACTTTTAGTATGCTTACCTCATAACTAGTCCAGACAAAACCCTGAAGTCAATTCTTGCAGTCCCGACATTTCTAAATTCCCCCTATATTCTCATTTTGAGCATGGCCTAATAGTTCATTTTATATGTAATATGAAATATATAGTTTTAGTCCTATTTATTCATTCATCTATTTATTGTTTCATTCTCAATTTTACTGTTTATTCTTGTTTTTATAGTTCGTTTCTTAATGTAATAAATTTTTTGTTAAAAAATCATTATTCTGCTTTAATTTCTTACTACCTTGAGCACAAGAATCCAGATCTTTGAAGAAAGTGTGTGTTGCATAAACTACAGTTTAAGGCTGTAAGTAAAGGTTAAATAAGGTAATATAGTTGCAACTACACCACACAAGAGCGGTAACATAAAGGTTTGGTAACTGCAATTTCCCTTTTAAACGACTAATTAATTAAATGCACTAAAGGTTCAGCAAGTAAGTCTACATTTCGTTTAATAATTGTAATAGTCGCTTGAATTTTTGTTATGTAAATATTTTGTATCCTTTAGTAGTTCTTCTCTTGTTATGGATTTGCAGGTCTATTCTGTAACTAAGGAACCGCTTTGTTAAAGATGCTCTAAAAAGATGATACTTCTTTGCCGTTAATATAGATACAGTTTCACCGTTGTAAGTATATATTGCACATGTCACATTTATTATTTCTGCAGAACGTGCCAGTGTCAAAAAATCACAACACAGCATTTTCAATTTTTAATTATATAATAATAGTCAATTAAATAATAATGGCCTTTTACAGGTCATGAAGAACAATTGCAGTAAAGCAGGGTAGGCACCGACTGCCTATTATTACCCCTGGTGCTTATTTTCACAGGTTGAGTTGACATGGAAGCCTTAAATATTTTTAAATATTTCAATGTACCATTCCCAGCAATCGAACCTAGGACCTCAAGAATGGTAGTCAAGTGTTGCCATACTCACTGAGCTACTATGGCTTCTATTTTTTTTAAATTATTTTAAATCTATCTCACTCTCAACAAATATTATATTTTCTATTCAAATTCCCACATAGCAAATAAAAATTGCAGCAAACTTTAAAAAATTTGCCTTTGCAAACCAAAATATTTGCAGAAAAGTTGTCTTCGCAAACATGAAGATTTGCATAAAATTTTCGGAAAAGATTGAAGTTTCCCCTTGACAAACTTGCAACAAATTTGTTCAAAATATTTGCAAAAAACTTGTCCCTGCAAACTTTCAGCAAATTACGAAAATAAAATTTGTTACAAATATTTCCCAAAAATTTGTTACAAATATTTACCAAAAATTTGTTACAAATATTTAGCAAATATTTGTTACAAATATTTAGCAAATATTTGTTAAAAATATTTAGCAAATATTTGTTATAAATATTTACCAAAATATTGTTACAAATATTTACCAAATATTTGTTACAAATATTTACCAAACATTTATTACAAATATTTACCAAAAATCTATAATAAACTTTATTTTTATTTCAGTTTATAAAATTATGAAAAATATAGTATTATCCATTGTTACAAGGATTGAAACAAAAACTTTACATTGAGAATATTTTGGCAAGTAAATTTTTAGTACTAACAAGTATTGGAAGTTCTTATACAAATTTTACAACAAATTTCTTCACTTGGTTTTTATATTGTTACCATCAGAAATAAGAAAAATACATTTAAAACATAGTAAATACTACTACATTTTAGCAATCATAACTGAAAATCTTTAAACCAACGATTATGGAAAATATAAACAGACAAAATTTATTTATAAATCATATTTATAGAATATATTATATTGGAAGTTCTTATACAAATTTTACAACAAATTTCTTCACTTGGTTTTTATATTGTTATCATCAAAAATCAGAAAAATACATTTAAAACATAGTAAATACTACTACATTTTAGCAATCATAACTGAAAATCTTTAAACCAACGATTATGGAAAATATAAACAGACAAAATTTATTTATAAATCATATATTTATAGAATGTATTATCATTTGTTGCTATTTATAATTTGTATAATCCGTGTCATCCGTTCCTTCCACCTCAACTGCTTGCTTGTCTTGTTCTCTGAAACACAAAATTGTAATGACTTGTATATTCTTTTTACTTACTTTGATAATGCATAGTAATATATAATACAGTGGATTTGTGTTAATCTGAACCATGATAATTCAAAATTTGGGATAACCTGAACAAAAAATTTACAAAATAAGGCTGTAGGTTTAGGGAAACAGAAAAGTTGGGGAAAACGTTACATTCCTAAAGCTACAAAACCAAATAATATATTGTTAAAAAATTAAGAAAAAAATGAAATAAATAATAAAATTTTATAACGTTTTACATAAACAATTCATTCGTTTTATTTTAATACTGGCAAGATTACTGCTTTCTAACACATACTTATTTTACTAATAAAAAAAATATAATTTGGTTAACATATTATCAGCTCTATTCCAATTCTGATGCTTTAATTTTAACGAATGTCTTTAAAGTTAACTAACGACAACGGTGTTAACGGTCAAGTGTTTAGATGTTTATTCTAATGTCAGTAAAGTTATGTTATGCTTTAAGTTTGATATCGTTAACACAATTCTTTAACTTAATTGTCTGAACATAGCTGCATAATAGATGAATAAATTGTGAACAAACAAAAATTGTTAAAAAAAGTAGGCTAAACTAATATTTTGACGTATTGATTTTGACATTCATCACAATTCGATTTTTGTAAAGTGACGCGGTCAATAACACAAAAATGAATGAAATTAAAAAAAGAAGCCAAAGAACCACTAAACAACAGTTCGAATATTTTGTAAATTTTTTGGAGAAAAACCCTGATATGGTCTATCAGGACAAGAGCCACCCGCTCAAAGAAAATTCTTACCGCGATAAGTGGAATTCTTTGGTAGAGGGTTTGAACAGCTTGGGACAAGGACCAGCGAAAACTGTTGTTCAGTGGAAGAAAGTCTTCACTGAACTGAAAAATAATACGAAGAAAAAGAACCGGCTACTACAAGAAGAAATTAGAGGAACCGGTGGTGGCGAGAAAAAAAATAAATTTCTTCTTGACTATGAGGAGCGACTATTGGGCTTATTAAAGAAGGTTGCCGTAGAAGGGGCAAATTTACCAGAAGCTGGTTTAATGGACATGAACGAAGAAAGTAACCACTCGGCTGACGCCACCGAATCAGTTGAAAATTTGGAAACTGAAGTTTTGAAGGCTACTGAAATACTGTTTCCTCAGAACGCAACTCGTGCATCACAATCTATAACAACTAGTACGGTAGAACCAAGTGCAAGCAAAGAAACTAGAGGAACGAAAATTATTCTCAAGAATTCCTTACAAAGGAAAAAACGGAACATGACGGCACGAACGACGAAACTCCAAGAGTTGATCAAAGAGTATTCTCAATCGGTAGAAAAGGTTGTGCAATCGAACAATACTTTGTCTGATAACATTTTAACTTTGAGTACATCTATCAATCATCTTGTAAACACTATTGTTAATAAGGAAAATAAATAGGTAACAAAAAGAATGTAAAAACTGTTCTATTTCTTTTATAAAATACATTTAATTATTTTGAAAATAATTCCTAATATATGTTGCTCGAACCCTTCTTCCTTCAGCTAACAGATTTATGCCTCTGAAAGGATCTGTAAATAACAATAATAATGGTGTCAATATAAAACTATGTAAATAATTTGCATAAACAACTTACTATTAATAGGAGGTTCATCTTCATCAATCTCTTCTTCATCATAGTCATTCTCATCCTCTAAATTTAAATTGAATCGAATAGCAAAATTGTGTAAAATCATGCACGCATATATCATTTTCCCCGCACGTATTGGGTGGTAATACATACACCTTGCTTTGGTTAGACATCGAAATCTCATTTTTAAAACACCAATACAACGTTCTACAGTGTTTCTCATAGTCTTATGATGAGCTGTGTACCGTGCTTCTGGAGTACCTGCTGCTGCACCTTCTATCGGTGTTAATAACCAAGGTTCTATGGGATATCCCGAGTCACCTTTAATAAAGTGTATACCACTGTTTATGTGATGTTCATTACATTACCGGAAAACGGGAAAATAATACCTAATAACCACATATTTTGCAAACCTTGCACATACAAGTTTGCCAAATTTCTCCTTATACTGGACGAGGCCCATATAGCAGAATCGTGTGTAGAACCAGGAAATCGTGCGTTCGCTGATAAGATTGTCATATCGGAATCGCAGATCTAAAAGTCAAGCTAACGGCTAAAAAAGTTTTCAGAAAGTAGGTAATTCTATTACCACTTGGGTGTTGATACTATAGTATCCTTTTCTGTTATAATATACGACCGGTGGATGTTCTTCGTCATTATTTGCTGGTGCATTAATTGCAATGTGTGTGCCATCAACGGCACCTATTATACCTCCTACATTGAATTTTTGATAAAACCTTAAAAATGTTGAGTAGAAACTTTTTGTCCTTCTTTAATTTAAATTACCCATTTTTCACATGTTCAAAACTTTCAGGAGTTTGTGGAAATCTAATGTGGTTACGTAGTAAGTGGTTTACAAATACGTCGGTTACTTCTGAAATTGCTCTGCTTATCATAGGCTGACTCATACCTACAGCGAAATCTTGCCCAATGACTTTTTGGTATGATCCAGTAGCAAAATAACTCAAGGTAGCTAAAATCTAACAAAAACATTACAATTTCAATTTTTAACTAAATATAGAACTTACTTTTAATTCTTTTGAGATACCTGAAATGTACCTTCGGGCTAACATGAATGGCGATATTTCAGCTATAATTGCAGCAGCCATTTCTTTTTCAAATCTGAATAATTGTTTAAAATAATAGTTGGGAATATCAAACGGATTGTAATAATCACGAATTCTACGTCTATGTAAATTTAACATGTATCTGTGAAAAGTTTCGATTTAACTTAATATACACACATTTAGTTTCAGTACTTCATTATACTTACCCTTCTTCAGCTTCTTCTACTTCTTCCAGAAGTAAAACGTTTATCAGATGAAGTGCATCCATACGTCAAATTGGTTTTAACGATATGTCAGATAACTTAATGCTACACACTGGTATGGCGCTAATAATAAAGAATTGTGCTTTAAAAACGGCAAAATTAACGCCAGTTTTAAAGCAAGTTCTACTTATTAGAATAACGATTAATAATTTAGTCTTTAATTTTTGTTTTAACGGTATCGTTAATTTTAACGAAGTGAATTGGAATAGAGCTGATTATGCCATTATTTGTATAAATACATCATGACAGCTTCCTATATTGTTGGCTCATGCTACGCATAAGTACTAAAACTTTTCCAAACACAGTCCTATGTTTTTAGTTAGGAATGAACCTAAAATTTGCTATCTCAACAAGTCCCATTTAGTTCATATTAGGAGGAGTCCCATTTAATAAGAAAATAGTGTAATTTGAGCTTCTTACGATAAGGTAGGAAGGTTGTACGAGTACTAAAGTATGGGGCAGCGTAATGTACTTACTACAATAGCTCCATTTCCTTCGTTGTACTTGTACTCCCTTCGTATAAGAGTTTGTGTGGAAATCCGACAATGCAGAATGCAGTAAAATGGGAATGGATTAGGATACATAGGTATATAGATTAAAATAAAGTTTCTAAGCAAATGAGTTCCTCCTAGTTAATTATTTCCATTATTTTATATAAGAGATACCTGGTTATATAAAAAATTCATATTTGATAAAACTGTTTTAAAGAAAAACATCCCAGCATGATTTTTGAAAACTCCTGGATTTTTGTCTCCCAGATTTTCCAGTAAAAAAATATATGTAGGCAATGCTATACATTTTAACAATGACTTGCATAAACACATGCCCCCAACAAACTAAGTGTGTAATGTCAGCAAAAGCTTGAAATAATTAATTAATGTAGCTTACTCACCTACGGCTCAACCTTGTCTTGGCTTGATTAAGGAATCCCATGATCTGTTTCTTGATAATTTCATTAGTAGCATTTGGGTAAACTTTCCCAACTGCAGCTGCAATAAAAAAAAACAAAAAATAATTAATAGACTTCAAGCATTATTAATAGTATATAATTTCGACTAAACTTACAAATTTTAAACAAGATTGTAGAAAAAACTTAATAAGACAAAATATAATGTACGAAACAAAAACATATAACTGAAAACAATAAACGGTTATCTATTAAATTACTTAATTAAACAACTTCTTAGGATTACAACCTTTAAGTGTTACATTTTATTATTTAAAATGTTTTAGAAGAAAATTAATCAGAAAGGACACTCGAACCAAAATTGACTGTCTAAAAGTAGGCTACAGGCTGGTGAATTGAGACTCCCTCTGTCTCAAGAGGCACTAGCATAATTAAAGTGAAGGAGAGCTTAAAAATGTATGGATTGAAAATAGATAGTGGCTTAATTATAATGTAATGTAGTCGTGTGACTTTATTATTGTTGCGAAAGACCATCAGCCAAGTGGTTTTAAATAATATTTATTCTATAATATACAATCGTACATAATAGAATCTCAAGGAGGGATCAATATTGGGATACATCTTTGTTAATAGATTTTCTAAAAAGAGGTGGAGATTACAAAATTTTAAAATATTGAATATAACAATTTAATTAATTTTAATCACCATGAAATAAATTGATGTCTTGCATGAAAAGGTTATAAGTGATAATTCTTTAGCATGAATCCAGCAAAGTGCTGTGCACATGGACGAAAGGATTCAACAAGATAAATCAATTTTCAAGTTAACAGGATAGCCCTAATAATATAACACTTATTTAAGCAAAAATAATATTAACTAAATAAGTAATAGAACGTTCCGTACTTACCAAATGCACTGAGAACGGTTGTTCACTTGTTTTCAATTTGTAATTAGTAGATAACACAACGATATAAGAACCACACACAACAACGTAAAATGGCGAGTTAGCGGGTGCCACGGGCGCTGCTGATGCTTTGTTTACAGCGTGGACAAACTCGCAACTACTTTCGACGCGCGCATCTTTGTCAGGACAATCGAAAATAACTTGCTGAAAATTTGCTAACGCAAATTCCTGTCCGCAAATGAAAGTTGAGTGAAAGGCAAATTTGCTGAAAACTTTCATGCTATCTGGGTTACCATAAATTCAAATTATGTTCAATTAATTGTTTGTCAAAAACACTCAAAAGTCCTCAAAAGTTTGTTTAAAAATGTTAAAACAAACGATTATTATGTCGGTATTTTTAAGCTTCTCTTTTCAAAAATTTATGTTCATTAATATTATTTCCAATATTGTGTAGTAAATAAGGAAGTCTTGAATTTTACTTCAGATATTTACTGACTGGAAATGTTGTGTACGGAAGCAAGCGCAGATATTAAAGGCTGGTATTTCTCAATCGAGGTGCTCCACAGAAAAAACATTATCTGCATGTAAGATAATGCCAAACAGGATAATGAAAGCACCATATTGACTAAAATCAATTTTCAATTTAAAAGCATTGGTTGATATTGAGTAGGAAATATATAAATTAGGATTATTATTAAAACTAAAATTAACATACACAAATAATGAATTCTGTAACAATTTTATAATTAAAAAATAAAAATGTTTCAATATTTTTTTTATATTTTATTTACATATTTAAGCAAAAACAATTAATAGCTACAGAATGATTTTTATCGAAAACATCTACTTATCACACCCACTAACATGAAGCCACGCCCATTCATTAATCTAAGTTACTATAAGTGAGGGCGGAGTTTACATGGACCAAGTCTATATAAGTATAAACATACTGACGAACAAATTTAGCACGCTCATCGGACCCACCCATTGTGCCTGTCTGACCCATGCTGAGGCCAACCATGTAGTTGGTTTGGTTATAGGACTTATCAGTGGTCGATTTGTAATGGGTTAAAATTACTGACAAAAAGTCTACCTTGTGCACCAACATGAAGTCTCACTCGCCTGATCCATCCATTGTACTGCAGTGATCACTAATTATTATCTTACTTTGTGGAACTCCATAATCATGAAATCAAATTTTTATGAGCATTTAAACCGCGCTCTTTTAAAGTGGCTAAAAAACAGTTACGCTAGTATGCATTAAACGCGACGATATGACTAATCAATGATGTCCATAAGACGTCATGTAGGGGACGTACGTAGATGTCTTCAAAACGACGTCTTTCAGACGTAAAATAAGGTCGTTTTTAGACTTCTAATATTATTAATTGTGATCTATTTAGGTAACCAAAAAGTGATACATTCCATAAAATATTTTTATTTTTACATTTGCAAAATGTATATAAAATACATTAGTTTTTCACCATATATTTAGTTGAAAATTTATATAATTTTTTATTTATAGAAAACATCTTATTATTTGACATAAATTTGGAATTTTATTTCTTTGATTTGTAATTAACTACATGATGATTGTGATTATTGATGATATAAATAAGTAAAATTTTTAATATGCGTGTTACTGTATTAAATCATTTGTACTGAGATACTTTTCTATAAATAAAAATATGAAAATTTCCAATTAAATAATGGGGAAAAAACTTTTTAAATCAAACAGATAATTAAAAATTATAAATAAAATATAATGGTCAACTGTTTATATACCTAATGCAATAAAATTCTTTTGAAAAAGCCTCTATTGAGGGGCGAAACGTTAAAAATTAATGTGTAAATCAAGTGTAAATGTTTTATTAAAGGCTGCCAGTCCTGATAAAATTAAAACAAACAAAAAAATAAATTTATTGAAAAAAATTAATGTTGTACAATGTAAAGTTAATAAGATTACACACCTCTCTTTTAAGTGGTAATAATAATTACATAGTTATAAAGAATATCACTAAAAGTAGATTGTAAGGACTGTGGTTTACAACAACACTATAATTTAAATTATAACGATGTTACCTTGTGGTCGACATAAAGCCGTTGGCATAAAAAGACGGTTTTATGCCGAGAAAAAGGTAACATCGTTACCGAAATACGTATTGGCAATTACTCAAATACAATAATGTGTGGTTACGAGACACCGTTAAATTATAGTGTTATAAAGAATATGTACAATTTTTCTAATCGCGATATGCAAAACGACAAGACAAGACAATTTAATTTCATTAAATTTAAAATTATAACAGTAATAGAGCAACGGTTGTAAAATTTGATTTTCGTCAGTGTTATTATTATTCTAGTGCAAAAGGTATTCCCCGTTTAGTGCAGTTAAATGTTTTGCTGTTGGCAGCATTGTTACACGCCAGTGGGCAAATAATTCTCTTTTGCCGTTGTACTAATATTTAATATCTGATAGATTAGTCGAGTTGATTTCTTACGTAGATTTTTAATCCAGTTTTACACCTTATAAAAAACACCCAAATACTACTAGTTAGTTTATATGTAGTTATTTAAATCAACATTTTACTTTTCTAATTTCACAGATTGTGATGTCAAGCAGGTACAAAGTGAACTATGCCAAGGTTCATTTACACTGAATGGATATTACTAATGTATATCAATAGACAAGCCTAAATATCTTTATTTGAATGGTTGGTATGCATTTGCTCTTCAGAACTTATAAGGTTAATATTTGCTTTTCCAGGTTGTAATTTTATAAAATATTGGTATAATGGACGGCAACCATGTAGCAACTGCAATCAAAACTGAAACGGATCAGACTATCAAAATAGAAATGCAACTAATGGACTATAAGGCCAAAAATGAGATTAAAACAAATATTGGTAGTGAAGATCAACCACTTTTTAATAAGGGTCCAAGCAGCCACATGGGTGCAATCATTGGTGAAAAACCATTTGAATGTAATGTGTGTCATTATAAATGTCCAGTAAAGAATATGCTAAAAATCCACATGTTCACGCATAGTGGTGAGAAACCATTTGAGTGTAATTTATGTGATTATAAATGTTCAATGAAAGCTAGTCTAAAAAGACACATGCTCACTCATAGTGGTGAGAAACCGATTGAGTGTGCTTTATGTGATTATAAATGTTCAATGAAAGATAGTCTGAAAAGACATATGCTCACTCATAGTGGTGAGAAGCCAATTGAGTGTAATTTATGTGATTATAAATGTTCAGTAAAAGGCAATCTCAAATTACACATGCTCACTCATAGTGGTGAGAAACCATTTAAGTGTAATTTGTGTAATTATAAATGTTCAATAAATCGTAATCTCAAAAGACACATGCTTACTCATAATGGTAACAAACCAATTGAGTGTAATTTATGCAATTATAAATGTACATTGAAGAGTAGTCTAAAAGTACATATGCTGAATCATACAGGCGAGAAACCATTTGAGTGTAATTTATGTGATTATAAATGTACAATGAAGAGTAATCTCAAAAGACACATGCTCATTCATAATGGTGAGAAGCCATTTGAGTGTAATTTATGCAATTATAAATGTAAAATAATGAGTAGTCTAAAAACACACATGTTCAACCATAGCGGTGAGAAACCCTTTGAGTGTAATGTATGTGATTATAAATGTTCAGTAAAGAGTAATCTCAAGCAACACAAGCTCACTCATAGTGGTGAGAAACCATATGAGTGTAATTTATGCGATTATAAATGTACAATGAAAAATAGCCTAAAAATCCATAAGCTTTCTCATAGTGGTGAGAAACCATTTGAGTGTAATTTATGCAATTATAAATCTACAATGAAAAATAGCCTAAAAATCCACATGCTCAATCATAGTGGTGAGAAACCATTTGAGTGTAATTTATGTGATTATAAATGTTCAGTAAAAAGTAGTCTCAAACTACACAAGCTCTCTCATAGTGGTGAGAAACCATTTGAGTGTAATTTATGTCATTATAAATGTACAATGAAAAATAGCCTAAAAATCCACAAGCTCTCTCATAGTGATGAGAAACCATTTGAGTGTAATTTATGCGATTATAAATGTACAATTAAGAATAGCCTAAAAATCCATATGCTCAATCATAGTGGTGAGAAACCATTTGAGTGTAATTTATGTAATTATAAATGTACAGTAAAAAGTAGTCTCAAACAACACAAGCTCACTCATGGAAGTGAAAAACCATTTGAGTGTAATTTATGCGATTATAAATGTACAATGAAGAGGAAACTCAAAATGCATATCCTTACACATAGTGGTGAAAATAAATGTTCAGTAAAAAGTAATCTCAAAAAACACAGGCTCACACGTAGTGGTGAGAAACCATTTGAGTGTAGTTTTTTTAATCACAAATGGGCAATGGGTCCTTCATCTTCGAGTGGTAGAGGTCCTGCTTCTCCAGCCGAGGGACATGAGTTCAAGTCTCGGTTGCGACTGAATTTTAAAAATTTAGTACAAACATATTTGAGCTCATTAGGATAAGATATGACAGTTGTAGGATCGATTAAGTACGGAGTAGCACTACAATAGCTCCATTACTTTCATTGCTGTCCCATAACAGTTTGTGTGGAACCTCGACACTGTAAATGAGGTAAAAGGGCAATGGGTATGTATAAATGTACAATGAAAAGTACCAAAAGTTGTGTAAAAACCCAAATGCTCGATAATAGGGTTTACAAAAACATTTATGTAATTATAAATGTTTTCCTTTTGAACATACATTTTTCAATTAATTTTGATATGGAAGGCAATAAAGACACTTGCTTAAGTTTCTATTCCCTTTTTTATATCAGTTTTAATCACCCCTTTCAAACGACTAATTAATTAAATGCATTGAAGGTTCAGCAAGTAATTCCACTTCATTTCGTTTCAGTTTTTGTTTTAAATGTTTTATTTCTTTTTATAATTCTTTTTTTGTTATGAATTTAGAAACATTGATGCACAGAAACTTTTAAAATTCTTTCTGAGATAGGATAATGTATCAGGAGCATCTTCTGAACCATCGGATGTGAGTCCAGCAGTTGCAAAGAAATTGTTGAGAATGTTTGCTATTCTTTCAGGATCATTCGATTCGTATAATTGTAAGTTCTCAATACTTCTATTTTGAGTTCCATCACATTTTGTTGTATATTCAAATATTCTTTTTATATAATTTGCTAATGTATCATAATGTATGAATTAATTAATTTCGTTCAATTCTTTCTTAGTTCAACATGATTTTATTAACCCTTTAGCGATTTACTTGCCTTTTGTTTTATGATCAACTCGTACTTTAACTGATATTAAAGAAAAGGTTTTTCAAATTGCTTGTTGAAGTTTTTTGAGAAGTCTTAAAATTTTCTGTTTGCCTTTGTATCAGTATTGTTTAACTAAGTGCTACTCCATGTTTCTGAGCTGATTAGATTTTTAAAGCACTTACATACAACATTTTTCATGAATCTAACTGTAGTGCTTCATTTTGTGTAGGCTTCATATTCTTATTTGTTAATATATTGTCTACTATAGATTTCTAAATGACCTTATTAGTTATGAAAATGGTACATTGAAATCTTCTAGAATAATGAATCTATTCATTTTATCTAGCAATAAAGACATGCTTAATGGTTATCAATACATTCAACTTCTAATTTAATTTTACAGAATTCATAAATTTTATTAGCAAATATGAGCACTCTCCCATGTGTGATTGTATCTCTATTTTTTAACATGCAGCTAACATTTGCAATGTAATAACCAGGCTAATTAATAAGCTAATTATCCCGCTTTCGCCTGTAATTGTTCTGTTATTAAAATTAAGTCTGGTTTAATATTCTACTCTTTGCTGAAATTAAACTGTCTATGAACAGTACTAACTGTAGCATTTTACTTCTTAAGATTGAATATTTTAATGATAGGCTATTTAGTTTAATTTTACAATAAAATATGTACAAAAATTCGCGCAACATAAATTGGCGAGAGCTTTGGTTGCGCACTGGAATGAACCGAGTGAGATTTAAGCAGTAGCGGAGCAGACTGCATTCATTTTCTTAAAAATATGAGTTAGAAAATAGTCCCACAAGAATGACCGGATCTCGACAATAAACAAATAAATATACAGTAATGTATAATTTGCGTAAGCGAGTCAAATACTGTTCGAGGAATGTTAATAGGTAATATGAGTAACTCTGATTTGATAATAATCGTTAACTATGCTTTCTCTTTTGGGAAATTTATGTAATGAGATCTATATAGCGTTAAAAATGGATTTTAAGGCACATTGCATTATTGTTAGTGCAAGTAGTAGTACCAGCTGTTTGAAACAGCCGATCTGTAATTTAGTTTATCAGTTTTATAACTATGTCGTCAACTTTACGCGGAAAAACTCTTCACAGTCAAGCACGCGAAATGGCTTTTAACGTTTACAAATGGGAATTAAAGAAAAAGTGTCAAGTGCTACTGGAGTATCCGTAAGGACTATCGAAAGGATTATTAAGGAAGGTAACACTTTGCCTGAATCTGAGACTGATAAACTATTTCAAAGTCCTGGAAAAAAACGAAGTCGTGTGTGTAATGTGACCGCACTTGAAGATTATGAGTTGGCTGATTTTCGCCGTATCATCTATAATTTCCATAAAACAGAAAATTGCAGAGTTACGCTTCCTGCTTTACAAGAAACACTTCGCAATGATTTGGGGTGGCAGGGACAAGTGTCTTACATATCACAATGTACAAATAAACCGTGCTCCTAATAGCAATTCTAAAAAAGCAGATATGGTCTCCTGGCTTACTGAAAAAAAAAAAACATTTTCACCTCAAATGCTAAAACCTCAGTAATATGATATAATTAAAAGGCATAAAAAGCAGTACATTTAGTACAAATTTGATGCCATTTCAAATGCTAATGGCCATACTGTACTGCGCCTTCCACCGTACCACCCAGATTTGAACCCAATAGAACTAATTTGGGCACAAGTTAAAAACAACGTTGCTAAGAAAAATACTAAATTTAAATTAAATGATGCTTGGAAATTAGCCGAAAACGAGTTTTCTTCTGTAACTTTAGAAGATTGGGTGAGCCGTTGTGAACACGTGATAAAAAGTGAAAATAATTATTTGCAAAATGAACAAATAATAGACGTTAGAACCGAACAACTTATAATTAGTGTAAATGACGAAGATTCGGATTCCGACTTTGGAACTGATTTTGAGGATAGCGGTTAGATTATGTAACATAAATTGTAGATACCTATTGTATTTATTTTTTTAAATTATTATATGATTGTTATTGTAGTACCACTCGTATTAACTTTCTTTTTCTCTATTATAGGTATAATTATGTAGTCAAAATATTTTTTGTAACATTATTATTTATTATTGAAAATTTAATTTAAATACCTATAATATGGTTTCATTTCACTTTTTCAGTGAGTGCAATTAGCTAAATTATGATTTTATTTTATGAAAATATTTACTTTGGAATTTGGCAGTCCCGCTAGAAATATTTCGTTTGAAATACAGCAAGCAAATAAAATAAGGCGCCCTACGCCACTGTTAGAACAGTGTAACATTCGCAAATACTACACGAGGGGAAGCCGATCGTACTTTCGGCATGCGCCGGCTCTCGCCAATTTATGATGCGTTTGCTGTATGTACTTGTCAATGATTTCTATTCATTAATAAATATAAAATATTTGTCATGTTGAGTTGCAGTCTTTATTGTGACTATTAAAAGCATGACATGGTGTCACATAACAGAAATAAAGTGAATAATTGTAAATAAATAAAAAAGATGAATTCTCCATAAAATATTCAACCACACAACCAACGTCAAGTTAAACTCCGACCCCATTAAAGAATTCTAGATTATCTGGAAATATGATCCAGCCTTTGTCTTTTGAAGGTAACCTTTCTCAAAACTGGAGATCCTGATTATAACAGTTTAAAATATTTATAAAAGCAAGTTGTCTAGATGAAGCCACAAGGTAAGCAATTTTTTTTACATGGCATTGGAGTAGAAGCTCTTAATGTTTTTAATTGGTTTACTATGGATATGGAAACTTGTAAGTATGAAGAGATTTGTTCCAGAAATTTGAAATGCATTGCAAGCCGAAAACCAATTTAACTGTTGAAAGACATAATCTTGTCCCAACTTCTTAAAACTTATTTACATTAACACCTATACTCCTTTTTTCATTTTACAAAATATTTCCCTCCTCATATTATAATTAATAATAAACAAACTTTTCTTTCGCGTTCCCAATGACGAGAAAAGAACGCAGTTGTGGATAAATGCAGCAGGCGGAATTATTCACATCTTGCGAAAACTTCATGCTTGTATGTGAAGATCATTTTAACGTAAGTATAACGACAAATGTCTACAATATTTTAAAACTACAAATACATACGCGTTCAGTTTCTTTTTAATTATTTATTATATAACAATAAAAGCACGGCAGTTTTTAATTAACGTATGTAATAAATCGGCCATTCTTGTGAAGGTAGCAGCTTTTCTTTCAAAAAATTGAACTTTCTTAGGCGATTAGAACTGTCACACTTGACACTTGACCAACCATCAATTTATCTTTAAACTAAATAAAACTTAAGCTACAGTTCATCCACTGATGTCCTATATTTTAGTCTGACTTTGCTTCTTGAGGCACTTGCACACGTTACACTATCGCGCACTGTGCTGTGCTATTAACACGTTACACAGTATTTAGACTAGTTCAAATGGCTTAGTCCTCTTCAGTCTTATGATATTTTGGTTGTCGAGTAGTTGTAATGCCTCGACGTTGACATGTTGATGTAGTCTGGCTTCGTGTTTAGTGGCGAATATCTTGAATTCGCTTGTCACATCTGAAATCCCTAAATCACGATGTAGATCTTTGTTTCTGATGTACCATGGAGCATTTACCATATTTCGTAGTACTTTATTTTGGAAGGTTTGGATTCGTTTGGCATTGCTTTCTTTGGCACATCCCCATAATTGTATGCCATATACCCATATTGGTTTAAGACTTGATTGTATATAAGTATTTTGTTATTTATTGACAATTGCGAGTTGCGTCCCAGTAGCCAGTACAATTGTCGATACTTGAGTCCAAGTTCTATTCTCTTCTTTTTTATATGCTCTTTCCGCCGCAATTTCGTATCTAAGGTCATTCCTAAGTATTTGGTATTTGGGTGTGTTTTCATATGGAACTATGATACCATTTAAATTAACTGAAGGTGTATTTGTAAGCCTTTTATTAGTAAAATTTACATGAACCGATTTTAATTCATTAAGCTTTGTTTTCCACTTTCTAGTGCACTGGTGTATTTCGCCACTGGCTTCTTGAAGCATATTAGTTGCTTCTTGTATGGTTGTTCCAGTAACCATCAGCACTGTGTCGTCGACAAATGTGGCAACAGTTATATTCTGCGGTTGTGGAAGATCGCTTGTATACAACAAGTAGAGGATGGGCCCTAAGACACTTCCTTGAGACACGCCATCTCTAGCCTCCTTTAACTCTGAATATTCATTTTCTTGCTTAATGCGGAATAATCTGTCTGATATATAACTCGTGAGTAATTTAACGTATTGTTTTGGTAACATTCTTTTTAGTTTGTAGATCAATCCTTCGTGCCAAACTTTGTCATAGGCTTGAGCCACATCTAGGAAAATTGTTGAGCAGATTAATTTTTCTTCTAATGCCATTTCAATGATATTTGTTATTCTACGAACTTGGTCAATTGTAGAATGTTGTTGTCTAAATCCAAACTGATGGTTTGGTATTAGACTTTTCCTTTCTATAATAGGTTTAAGTCTTTTTAATAAGAGCTTTTCAAAGAACTTTGATATAATCGGTAGTAGTGATATAGGTCTGTATGATTTTGCCTCGTTAGGTGGTTCACCTGGTTTTGGTAGCATGATAACTTCTGCTACCTTCCAGACACTAGGCACATGTTTTAATCGAAATCCGGCATTGAACAAGTACGTCAGCATAACGATGGCTTTTCTTGGAAGTTGTTTCAATATTTCACCTGTGATAAGGTCGAATCCAGGCGCTCTTTTGGAATTAAGATTAGTTTTAATTTCTGTTGCTATTTCCTTTGGGGTGACCTGTTGGATGTCTTCTTCTTCTTTTTCCAAGATTACGTCTTCGTCAGTTTCTACATTTGATTGAATTTCGTTTGGTTGAAAAGTTTCGGCAAGGTGTTCTGCGAAAGTTTCAGCCTTCTGTTTGTTACTTCTAGCCCATGTACCATCACTTTGCCTGATGGGTGGAGTGTGGGTGAGGGGTTGTTTGATTTTCTTTGTGGCTTTCCACAGCGAATAATCAGTCTCTTCATCTGCTGTTAGTTTTTGGAGATACCTTTCAATTGAGGCTTCTTTCAACTTTTGAATTTCTCTCTTTAGTTGCTGAATTTTATTATTAAACCGCAGTCTCACTGAGCCACCGTCAACCACCCACTGCCATCAACTATAGTTCATTTTTTCCTGCTGTATGGTTGCGCGCGCAACATATTTTAAATTTTGAATCAAAATTTAAAATGCAGTGATTTCATTGGGGGGACTGGAAGTCCAGCGTACACCAGGGCGTACACCGCGTACACGATGGCAACGGCAGCAGGTATCCTGCTGGCGCGTGCGCGCGTGCGCCAGTGTCAAATGGCTGTCTGTAATTGGTCTGTACTCTGTAATGTCACATTTCTGAAAATGCGGCAGTGCACATGAGGCTTTTGTAATGCGCGCGCAACCATACAGCAGGAAAAAATAAACTATAAATTTCAAACATGTATTAATCAATGCCGCTGGTCCCACTAAACCACTGTTAGCCACCTACTACCATCAAACGGTGACCACCAGTTTGAAATTTCGAACTTGTTCGAATTTTGGTGGTTGGTGGTCAGCGGTGGTTGAAATGCACACGCGTCAGTGAGGATGATGATAACTAAAAATTTGCATTTCCTGTCGACGGGTTTTTCGCTTTTAGTGATTGGTATTGTCAACGTGCGATGTTTGACGCTTTGTTTTGATAACATAACCTGTAGAGATTTTTAAAATGTATGAGGACAAGTCGTGATCTCCCGTCGAAATCGAATTATATGATCAGAGTTCGTCTGGTTATTCGAATTTAAATACCGCGGACATGCTTTGGCGTCACATAAGCGACCATTTTCTAATATTTTTCCAATTTGGTTTATTATATTTTATTAAACGCAACGCGACGATAGTAAACAAACCAATGCACATAACCTCATTTAATAGAAAATAATAATAAGAGTAAGCTTACTAAGTTGGCAAAATGTGTACTTCAAAAGGAAATGAACATAAAACAAGCGCGAAATTTAATATTTTACATGGAACTGGTGGTCACTACTTGCTTCAGTGGGACTGCACGGAATTATTTTAATTGGTGGTGGTCGGTGGTAGTTGGTGGTAGTGGCTGCAGTGAGACTGCGGCCTAAGAATAGTTTTGTGAGCCGGATCACGTGTCTGTTGCCACTTTCTTCTGATTCGTCTCTTTTCCTTGACTAATTCTCTGATCTCCATAGGATAGTTAACTCCAGCAGTTTTGTGAGTGATTTGTCTAGTGTTACTCCAAACTACTTTTTGGATATTTTTGATAAAGCTTTCAGCTTCTGTTTCCAATTGTGGAACAGTTCTTAATTGCACATTGAGTCTTGCACATTTCATTTTCAAGTTCTATTCTGAAGCTTTTCCAATCCGTAGTTTTATTAACTAATGTTGGTTTTTGTTCTTTTTTTATTATTCTCTCACTTAAAGTGAGGATTACTGCTGAGTGATCAGAGTTTAAGTCAAAGTTTTCTTCTATAGCAATAAAGTTTGGAGAAACTTTTCTAGATATAAAGAAATATAAAAGATCTGGTATTTTGCTCGGGTCTGTGGGCCAATAGGTTGGTTTACTTGTGGTATGGAAGTTGCATTCTGTTTCCCTAATAGCTTGTCTTAGTTCATTTCCTTTGGTTGTTGTTAATCTCGAACCCCAATCCACATGTTTGGCATTATGATCACCCCCGACTATGAACTTCTCGCCAAGGTGCTGTAGCAAGTTTTGTATTCAGGTTTTTTGAGATTGTATCTTGGTCGACAATATATTGCACCAACATTCAAATTTTGCTTGGTAGATTTAACGGTCACAACTGTGAGTTGAGTTTCGGCGCTTTGAACATGGCATTCTTCATAATGGTAGATGTTATTTATTTAACAAAATAACACTCCCACCTTTTGCTTGATTATCAGGGTGAATTGCCTGATAGATCTGATAGCCTTTTATCATTATGTAGGAGTGTTTAGTTGAATGTGTCTCTAAAATCAGATACACATCTATATTTTGCTCATTCAGAAATAAATACGTCTAATTCTAGTAGACGGTTTTGGATGCCATTAGCATTCCAAGTAGCCATTTGTAGATCTTTTTGGTCCATTAATTTGTATTACGCGGTACAGTTTCAGTATTTCTAGCTTCAAATTTGTCGAGTCTCTGTGAGAACTTGTTCATTAAATTCATCATACTTTGCATCAATTGCACCATGGATGTTTGTTCGCTTGAATTGGGTCGTATTTGTGATTTGTCGGTCGTAGCGACTTGAGCGTAAGATACACCTTCAATGGTTTTACTAGATGTAAATGTTTTCGGTTGTGGATCATTTTTACTTATGTTTGACTTGTCACACCTTTTCTGTAATTCGCGCGCAATCAAACATCCTCTGCAATTGGCAGGGTGTGATTTACCACAATTTGAACATATAGGTTTGTCAGCTTTAGTTCTCTTACACTCAATTGTTAAGTGTTTGCCAGCGCATTTAACGCATATAGGTTCGCGTTTGCAATATTTTTGTGTGTGTCCATATCTTTGGCATCTTTTGCATTGTGGGATTAATTTGTTACTTCTTAACGCTTCAATCCTAATTTTCATATTACACAAATGTTGTATTGCATATATTTTTTAATATCCTCGCTGTTGTCAAAACTTAGCATAAATAATGGCAAATGCGTTATAATTTCTTTATTATTTACTCTAACTTTTTTAATTCTATTGTTGACCTCTATAATTTTAAATCCTCTACGAATTAACTCATCTTTAATTTCTGTCGAGTCGCATGTAGGGTGTAAATTTTTTGCTACAATTTTTATAGGTCGTGTTTGTTTATTTGATAACTGTGCCATTCGCATTTGCTTTCATTTAATAGCTGAGTCATATCTTTGTACGCTATGTCTGTGTCGACATTTATTTTTAATTGTTTATTACTTAACATACTGGCGTTGTATTCTAAATTCTTTGAATTAATTTTTGCTTTAATGGAGCTGTAATCCTCCACATTACTCAATATGATCGGTGGAGGTTTTAATTTTTTCTGGACTTTAGGATTCTGTTTCTTAGAAGTTTTACTTTCTGATTTACTTACTTGTTCAGTTGAACTTGTTGCTTTTCTTTTCTTATTTTTTGGCAGTAACATGCTGTTTCTCTGGCTACCAGTTTATCCACTTCATCTAAGTTTGCCGGGCTGTATGTTCGTCTAGGTTGTTGCAGTTACTGTTGCGTTTGCTGAACTTGTTCTTGCAGACAGTCAATTTTCTGTTGTAGTTGTTTCACAATCTCTTCTAATTTCAATCTTTCTTGTTTTTCTGCTTGGTACGAGTTATACAAAATTTGTTCATTTTGTGTTTTAATTGCTATTTTAGTGGGCGTCAGATTATCCATTTCAATAATTAAATGCACTTGACCGGCTTCGCGGTTCGCAAGATCGGCGATCGCATAATTAGAGCGCGATTACGACTATAATTGCGCTATCGAATTCCGCACACTCAGAACGATTTTATAAACACGTCTGTATTGCACGAAAGTCCAACGACTCTAATAAATAAATAAATAAACATAAATTAATTACTAATGAAAATAATTATCAAAGCCTTAATTGCGTTGATACTTAACGTTTCTTCTCGGGTTTCCTATTGCATCTAAGCCTTGACAAAGGCCGTTTTTCTACCAGTTCAAAAGAAACTAACAAACGGACACGTATCAAGACAAAACGAAACAATTCTAAACGCACCGGCAAAACAAGTAAACCACGTTGCAGGAATAGCTGGTACAGGATTGTACGCGACGTGACGTCACGCGATTGGCGCAGGCTCTTAGACGTTTTGCAAGCACTTTGGAATTTCATAATTTGATTAACTTTTATTTTAGTTTTAATCCACATCTGTACACTTTTATGTCGCCAAAAATATTCCGACACTTATTTCAGCTGTATAAATTTCATATTATATGCAATTTAGCAATATTTATTTTTTGTGTACTCTTATTATTGGGGTGTTTGAGATATTAATAAAAGCAGATCAAAACAAGCTTTTTGCATGAGTTGTTTCAATCAAATAGTTTTACGATCTGGTCAATGAAAAATTATTTTATTGTTTAAATAACATTATTTTAAGTTTATTTTTAAAATTAAATATTCATATATTAGCGACGTGTTTGTTTATATTTATATTACCTTTGATAATGACAGCTTAGCTGTGGTAACAATATTGTCATGTTATATTTTAATAAATACTGTGAAACTTTTTAATAATCTTTATTTATTTCATTCATATGAAAGTTAATTTTTAGTTTAAATTGTGTACTTAAGTTGTGATCTTTATAGTTTTTAATCTGTTTTATTTATATACAGTTGATATAATAATTTATTTACAACAACCTAATAATTAATTAAGTAACTATATTTTATTTTAATAGATTAAATAAATATTTTACAAATATTTTAATGTTTTTTTTTGTAATGATTATAGATAATATCAGAAGGTTCTCTGATAGTTCATAATATAAATTCAAATACATTTAATTATATAATTATTCTGAATGAAACAATTATAATTACTAGTGTTATGTTTTATCGCAAATTACATTAATTGGAAAAAATTATCAATGTACAAGATTTGAAATTAGCGGGTAATTCTTCGCTGAATAGAATAGCACCATCTAGTGAGTCAAGTGTCTGATTCAACTACTGAATAGAGCTCGTATACGAGCTTACATGTAACAGAGACTATTTAACAATTATAAGGAATCTCGACAGACGATAGTTATTAATAATTAATAATGTTAAGTTTTAATGAATGTAATTTCGTAATGAACACTGCCTTTGCCTTCAGGTAATTAATTCATTGGCTTATGTCAAATTGTCAACAAACATTTTCTTTAAATTTCTTCAATCCAGAAAAGTTCAAAATCCATAATGTAATGTAGGAAAGGTATTTATGAAGTTCCTGTCCGCAGAGTATTGTCCTGTAATAAGTCATACCTACATACAATATGTGTAGGCAACTATGCAAATTAGGTTAGCGGTTTATGAAGTATACATGCATAATGCGATCATTTGCTAAGGAACAATAAAAAAATAGTGGTATGCGGTTTTTCAGTTTTTTGTACACTGTAACTCTACCTAATTTATGAAGTTAAAAATGAAATGTTCTTGAATACCATATAACGAACTTACGTTTATATTGTACAAAAAAAAATTGGAAAATTGGCGGGTATGATTTGTTCATCGTTCCTTAGCGAATGATCGCAGATGTATCTATGATAATACTTTGCGGATAGGCACACATGATTTTATATACAAATAAATAAACACTTCTCATGATAGTTGTGTATAAAAGCACCACCTTTATATGCTACTCCACAGTTAGTTAATGAATGAATTTACCTTTTAGTTGTTACAGGTTCCAATAACTTTTCAAATATTAACATAATGGATAATGAGAAGGTAACTGCAATTATAACTTTAAGGGATGAAAACATAGAATACCAAGTAATTCAATGCTGTAACATCAAAAATTAAATGAAGATTGACATAAAAGTGAATTTAATATATGTCGTAATAAATATGTGCAGTAAGACCATTTTAAGAGCTACTCATAGAGGTGAAGAAGCTTTTTGAATGTTTTATACATGATAATAAATGTTCACTAAAGGGAGACCTTATACAAGACATGTCAGCGCATAGTAGTGAAAAGCCATTTGGATGTAATATGTGTGGTTATAAATGTTCACAAAACAGTTCCCATCAGCAATACATGTCTCCTCATAATGGTGAAAAGCCATTTGAATGTGATATATGTGGTTATAAAAATTCACAAACGAGTTCCCTTAAACTGCACATCTCCACTCATAGTAGTGAAAAGCGATTTGGATGTAATATATGTGGTTATAAATGTTCACGGAAGAATTCTCTTAAACGACACATGTCCACTCATAGTGGTGAAAAGCCATTTGGATGTAATATATGTGTTTACAAATGTTCACAAAAAAGTTCTCTTAAACAACATATGACCGTTCATAGTGGTGAAAAGCCATTTGGATGTAACATATGTGGTTATAAATATTCACGAAAGAAGTCTCTTAAACAACACATGTTTACTCATACTGGTGAAAAGCCTTTACAATGTACTATATGTGATTATAAGTGTGTGCAAAAAGGCCACCTTAAAAGTCACATGACCATTCATAGTGGTGAAAAGTCATTCAAATGTAATATATGTGGTTATAAGTGTGTCCACAAAGGTCATCTCAAAACCCACATGTCAGTTCATACTGGTGAAAAGCCATTTGAATGTAGTATATGTGATTATAAATGTTCACTAAAGGCTTACCTTACGCAACACATGTCTACTCATACTGGTGAAAAAACATTTGAATGTAATATATGTCATTATAGATGTTTACGAAAGAATTCTCTTAAACAACACATGTCCATTCACAGTGGTGAAAAGCCATTTGTATGTCATATATGTGATTATAAATGTTCACTAAAGGGTTATCTAACACAACACATGTCTACTCATACTGGTGGAAAACCGTTTAAATGTAATATATGTGGTTATAAATTTTCACGAAAGTGTTCTCTTGAACAACACATGTCTATTCATAGTGGTGAGAAGCCATTGGAATGTAATATATGTGGTTACAAATGTGCGCGAAAGAGTAATCTTAAACAACACATGACCACTCATAATAGTGGTGAGAAGCCATTTGAATGTAGTATGTGCGGTTTTAAATATTCACACATGTGTAGTCTAAAACGACACATGATGACTCATAGTGGTGGATAGTGTTCATATATTAAAACGTGTCTAGATCGTTTCTTGGTCAAAACGAACCATACAAGTAATGAAATAATCATTAATTTGTTTTTAACTATGATTTAAGTGATCTCTTATTGTTTACTAGTAAAATTAAAAGGGATATAAAACCTAAAACGTGATTTGAGTACTGAATATTAGGATTGTGTATACTTAAATTATTTAAATGTTGCATTTAAGGACTTGATTACTAAATTACATTTTTAAATAGATAAAAATATAAAGATTGTAGAAAACAAGTTTACAAATAAAAACAGTAGGTAAACAAAAGCGTTACTAAAATCTATTAATTAGAAAAATTCGTTATATAAACGTATTTTAAAGTAACCTAATAACATAATACTAAAGAACTATAAACTATTATAAAAAAAGTAGAGACAAAGAAGTTGTCTGTAATTGATAACATTAAAGCAGATTGTCATAGAAATAATTAATCCTTTCTTTTCTGTCATTAATTAAAGCTTCTTCACAGGAAGTTTTTTTGATCATTTTATAATGAGATTACAAAACCATTACATAAAAATGGTGATAAAAATAAAATAAGCAATTACAGGTCGATCTCTTTAATCTCAAACGTAGATAAAGTAATGGAAAAAGTAATATAAGAGAAAAATACATAGTAAACTTTTCCAAGTGATTTCCAAACATCATTTGACTTTAGAGAGGGTAAATCAATGCAAGATGTAGTTATTAAGTTAGCAAATACTACCTACAACACACTAAATAATAAAACTTCTGTGATATGCACATTTGTTGACCTTTTTGCAGCCTTTGACACAGTAGGTATGTCAGGATAAACTGCTAGAATGCATATATGCTTGTGGTATCAGAATCAGCTTATGATTTAATTCAAAGTTAATATCTATCAAATAAAAAACAAAAAGTAGTTAGTATTGAAAGTAATGATAGTAAGGTAAGGGAGGCTAAATATGGTGTACCACAAGGTACAGTTCGGGGACTATTGTTGTTTGCAATATAATTAAAATTAATTTTGCTGTTAACAACTTAAAAACCATATAAAAATAGTAATGAGCAGGAAATGTTATCAAAAAAACTTAATTGAATAAAACGAAAGACAATGATTGTGGGTAGTGCACTTTCTACTTTAATTTGCAGTAGGTGCAGATGATGCCCCAAAAGTTCTATTGCCAAAGCTGTTTCAAAACTAAAAAAGTTTTTCAGTACTCTTATGTTACCAAAGACCCAAACACTAATAACCAGAACCTACCAAAACCAAAAAACGGTTACTTTTGGTTAAATTACGGAATATACGGGAAGTTTGCTATGTTGGTTTTTTATAAAAAAAGCCACTTTTCCATTAGGTAGGAAATTTAACAACAAATTGAATGATATCCATCATGTACAACTAAATATTAAAAAATAATTAAATACAAAAAAAGAATTTCTTGGGAAAAATAAAAATCTCTCAACCTGGCCAGATGTAATTCTATTTGTAGATTCCAAAAGATGATATAAAATATACAGGGTTTTATAGTTAGAAAATTCAAGGTATTAATATTTCCAGCGAAACCGGAAGTTGGCTATTTCGACTATATGTCATGTGTTGTCAGTAAATCCTAAATTGTATCTAATATCCCTGTAAGAATCTTTACATAAATTGGCTTATAAATAAAGGAGATATAAGCTTGATTCTATGTCTCAGTGTTACCCGGTATATCTTTTCTCACACTTTCTCACAGCTAGGGTTACCAGTGCTATTACTTTAGTAATAGATCTATTACCTATTAGTATGATATATTACCGCATTATCTTTCATTAAAAATCTATTAGCTTTCTACAAAATTTATTATTTCAATGATTTTCTCAATCGAAAGTTATCCACTTTTTGTTCTCAAATATAAACATTATGAACAAAATTGTCATTTTCTATCAGGAACTGTAACAGGAACCCAAAACAAACGGAACCGGAACCGATTACTTTTATGAAACCAAAATCGGAGTCGGAACCCTTACTAAAATCCGTGTTTAATGTTAAGATGAGAACTCGAACCGTTATAAATTTTCGAAGGAACCGGTATTTTTCGGTTCTACTGGTAAATAAAAAAAGTAGTTCAACATTCTCCCAACAGCGCTACCATAACCATTTCTTATTAAGTTGATGTTGATACTAGATCCACTTCCACTACTAATTGACCAATAGTAGTGTGTGAATTGACTAGAAAAGTGTTACGTCACATTTTATAATGGTACCCCTGAATATTTCTAAACAAATATGTATCATCTTGAAAAGAATCTACAATATTAACCACGTTCGGTACTTCCAATCTGTTTACTCCAAGTGCTCAGTTTCTATGGTATCCACTGTGGTAAATAATTGTAACTAGAGCACTAGAGTTTCCCGAGTAAAAAGAGTTGAAATACCGAAGAGCAAATATATTTATCAATTATCACCTATATTATAAACAATACTTTAACCTAACATGCATCGACTGTCAGTTATCAAGGTCATATTTGTTTGGAGATATTTGGAGCTATATACCAACATAAAATGTGACGTCATTACTTTTGCTTCCGCAACCCTTATGGAACCTACAAAAATCTTGGAATCGGAATCGGAACCGGAACCTTAATGTTTAGAAAATTAAAATTGGAATCGGAACCGAAACCTTTATTTTGAATTTTCAAGAACCGGGACTGGAACCGGAACCTATATTTGTAAAAGGTTCCAGTCTCAGTTCCCTATTCTATATAAATTGGTGTAAGCAATTATGTCATTATCCCATTCTTCGGTAGCAGCAGAGAGGGTTTTCCTTTTTCCTATTTTTCTTAGTTTCATCTGCATTCATCTTGGATATGTATTATTATTATTTACAGTATTTTGTTTGTTTTTTAAAAAGAAATAAAGTTGAATATTTTTGAAAGATGAATTATGAATTATATAGCCCCTCTATTTCAAATAATAGCGACATCTTGAAGCAAACCAGGCACAAACTTTAATAGAAAAAATCACCACATGCATGTTGTTCGGTCATTTTAATAAAAATTTGTATAAAAATTACAATTTCGTAGTTGTATATTACATTAATATAATCGGTTTTACATAACATGAATGTCCGTTATCAAATCCATGTTAAATTGTGAATATTTTTGTGCATGATGATTACTGAACCTAAGATTAAAATAGTATAAAACGAAATGTCAAATCTGGTAACTTTCAATGTCACCAACATACTTTTGCTCCAGCGACGAGATCTATCGTTGTCGCTACTATTTGAAAATAAAGGGGCTATAATGAATTATTTTATAAAGCACCCTCTCTTGACAACTTTTATTACTTTTTGGCAAAATCTGTTACCTTTTGCAACTCCTAACAATACTTTTTCATTTTAAGTTCTGGCAACGCTGCTGAGTCACAGCGTGCAGTAACCGCTTGAGTAACCGATACCATTTTTAAAAGATGCTCACTACTGAATACAGTTTGACATTCGCGTGCTCTTGCTCTTTACAAGCTTAATATTATGTAGCACAAACAATGAATATTGTTATAACCAAGTTGTAACAAATCTAGACAGGTAAATAGTTTATTTGATTATATACTAAAACGCATTTCTTTTAAAATTTATTCCATCTACAAATGTTTAAATGTATAATAAATGTAATGATTGTACACAAATGAAATATTTTCATGATTGTCGTGTAAGATAATTTCTAAAAGCAGTCGCTTTATACCATGTTAATTTACTTTTAAGTTGTTGCAGGTTGCAGTAACTTCTCAAATATTATGAATCAGGAAGTAACTGCAATCACATTTGAAAAGAATGTAAACATAGAATTACAGATCACGAAAGGCTCTAATACTATACATCAAATGAAGTGTAAAAAAAATACACAGAGAATGAACAAATCCAATCATAGTGGCGGTGGTGAAAAGCTATTTCAATGCAATATATGTAATTATAAGTGTTCACAAAAAAATGATTTTAAACGACACATCTTTAGTCATACTGGTGAAAAGTCACTTTCATGTAGTATATGTAGTTATCAATGTTTGCAAAAAGGCGACCTTAAAAAGCACATGTTTACTCATAGTGGCGAAAAACCATTTAAATGTAATGTATGCGGTTATAAATTTACTCAAAAGAGTACTCTTAGTCGACACATGTCGACTCACAGTGGTGAAAAGCCATTTGAATGTAATATATGCCGTTATAAATTTTTGCAAAAGAGTACTCTTAAAGCACACATATCTACTCATAGTAGCGAAAAGCTATTTGAATGTAACATATGTAGTCATAAATGTTCACAGCTGAAATATCTTAAGCAACATATGCTTATTCATAATGGTGAAAACTCATTTAAATGTAATTTATGTGACTATGAATGCTCACAAAAGAACCTACTTAGTCGACACATGTTTACTCATAGTGCCGAAAAACCATTTAGATGTAGCATATGTAGTTATCAATGTTTGCAAAAAGGTGAGCTTAAGAAGCACATGTTCACTCATAGTGGCGAAAGACCATTTAAATGTAATATGTGTGAATATAGATTTTCACAAAAAAGTGCTCTTAATCTACACATGCCTACTCACAATGGTGAAAAGCCGTTTGAATGCAATATATGTGGTTATAAAGCTTCACAAAAGGGTACTCTTAAACGACACATATCCAATCATAGTGGTGGTGGTGAAAAGTTATTTAAATGCAATATATGTAATTATAAGTGTTCACAAAGGAGTGATTTTAAACGACACATCTTTACTCATACTGGTGAAAAGTCATTTGCGTGTAGTATATGTAGTTATCAATGTTTGCAAAAAGGCGACCTTAAAAAGCACATGTTTATTCATAGTGGCGAAAAGCCATTTAAATGCAATATATGTGGTCATACATTTTCTCAAAAGAGTACTCTCAAACGACACATGTTTACCCATAGTGATGAAAAGCCATTTGAATGTAATATATGTGGTTATAAATGTTCACACAGGAGTTATCTTCAAAGACATATGTTTACTCACGGTGGCAAAAAGCCATTTGTATGTAGTATGTGTAGGTATCAATGTTTGCAAAAATGCGATTTTAAAAAGCATATGGCTATTCATAGTGGCGAAAAACCATTTAAATGTAATATATGCGGTTATAAATTTACTCAAAAGAGTACTCTTAGTCGACACATGTCTACTCACAGTGGTGAAAAGCCACTTGAATATAATATATGCCGTTATAAATTTTCGCAAAAGAGTACTCTTAAAGCACACATATCTACTCATAGTAGTGAAAAGCTGTTTGTTGAATCTAACATAGGTATGTAATAATGAATGTTCACAACTGAAATATATTAAGTAACATATGTCTATTCATAGTGGTGAAAAACCATTTAAATTAATCTTTAATGGAGCCAGAACTACAAAAAGCCAACCAAGATAGACTGCGATAGACTTTTGTAACACACCAACAATTTATTTTAATTTAATTGAAAAAATCTTTTTTTTGTAATTTGGATAGCTTTTGCTAAATAAATCTATTATTATTATTATTATTACTATCATTTGATAATGCATCTCTTAAGCAAAAAGAGGACAACAAATCGAAAATATTTCAAAATTAAATATAGTGATATACGAATCCTTAGCAATTATTATTAAGAGATCATCTCTATTCTGCTATTCATAAGTTAACTCTTCACTACACATTCACATAAATTACATCAAAATGTTTTTCCACTACTATGCATAAGCATATGTGTTTTTAGTCTACGCTTCAATGAACATGTATAGTCACATAAATTGCATGCAAATAGCTTCACACCATTATGTGAGATCATGTGTCGTTTCAGATGATTCTTTTGTGAACACTTGTACTCACATAAATTACACACAAATGGCTTCTCACCACTATGTGTGAGCATGTGTGTTGTAAGATTTTTCTTTATTGTACCTTTATAATCACATAAGTTACATGCAAATAGCTTCTCACCACTATGTATAAGCATGTGTCTTTTTAGATGAATTTGTTGTGAACATTTATACTCGCATAAAGTACATGCAAATGGTTTTTCACCACTATGTATGAGCATATGAGTTTTGAGATTATTCTTTATTGAACATTTATAATCACATAAATTACATTCAAATGGCTTCTCACCATTGTGGATAAACATATGTGTTTTGAGGGTACTCCTCACTGAACACTTATAACCACATAAATTACATTAAAGTGGCTTCTCGCCAGTATGGGTGAGCATGTGTTGGTTTAGATGAACTTTTTGTGAACATTTATACTCGCATAGATGACATGCAAATGGTTTTTCACCACTATATTTGAGTATGTGTTTTTTGAGATTGTTCTTTATTGAACATTTATAATCACATGAAATACATTCAAATGGTTTCTTACCATTATGTGTAAACATGTGTCTTTTGAGGCTGCTCTTCACTGAACATTTATAACTGCATAAATTGCATTCAAATTGCTTTTGCTATGGATAAGCATGTGTTGCTTCAGTCGAACTTTTTCTGAACATTTATACTCACATAAATTACATTCAAGTGGTTTCTCACGACTATGTGCGAGCATGTGTCATTTGGAATTATCTAACTGTGAACATTTATATTCACATAATTTCGATACAAATGGTGTTTTACCACTATGCATGGGCATGTATGTTTTGAGTGTACTTTTTGTTGTATTACATTCAAATTCTTTCTCATCTTTATAAACTAGCAGAAAGTCGTCATTCTTAGTTTGCTGTGCAAATTTGGAGTGACAAACATTAGATTTGTTAAGCTGATCAATATTAATTTGCCAGTGGTGTTGCAAAATGTAGGCGTTATTCACTGCCTCCTTTTTACTCTCACGAGTTTCAGCCTGCTGATTGTTAGTGGAATAGTTTTCCATTATTTCTGGTTCTATTTTAATATCACCTTCATTTTTAATTATGATTATTGTATCAATAATATTTGTAGGATTACCAGAACCTATAAGTAAGTAGGAATTTCACTTGGTAGTTATAGGACAGATGTCTAAATACTTTCAATGTTTCATATAGAATGATCAATAACAGAACCCAGTTCAGTCACTTATAATTATTATTAAATCTCTTTTTTTCAATAGTGAATAAGGTCGAGGGCATAGATATTAGTATTATACAGGGTGATTCAGAAATAACTGATATCCTTTAAATGGTAGGTAGATAGGAGGCAGTAGAGCTAATTTACCTTGACAAGTATAGGTCAAAACCGAATAGTTTTCCAGAAAATTAATTTTAAAGTTTAATGAATTTTGGATCCAAAAGGATTCAAGGTCAAGACCGGATTCAAAATTCATGAATTTGTATCCTTCAGTATTGATCCTTCAGTATCCTTCATTAACTCTATACAGGGTGTTTCAGAAATAAAGGTAATCCTTTAAATGGTAGGTAGAAGGTAGGCAGTAGAGCTAATTTACCTTGATCCAAAAGGATCCAAGGTCAGGACCGGATCCAAAATTCAATAAAACCTTAAAATTAATTTTCTGGAAAACTTCGTTGTTAACCTATACTTGTCAAGGTAAATTAGCTCTACTGCCACCCCTCTACCTACCATTTAAAGGATATCAGTTATTTCTGAATCACCCTGTATAAGAGGTATGAGGATGAGGGCTACAGTCGTTCGGGTGTGGCAACACGAGTTTGCAGATGTATTATTAAGGACTTAAGAGTTACAAGAAAATTGTACTACACCCATCATTGTTGCCAATAGTGGCCCCTTTTTCTTAAAGGGAATGTTATTTTTAGGTATTTATTAAATTTTTCTATAAAAAAGTTGGTATATAAAATCAAGTAAACAATTTATCATAGCAAAACTGAAAAATACTATTTCATTTATTTAACGTAAATAACACATAACCTATATATCCTACAGAAACACAAAGGCTATTTTTATATAAATACGTACCTAACCTACCCAAAATATAGCTGTGCTGGAAGTATCAGCTTGATCCAAATAACACTGCTTTAGTTTTTGCCGGCTAACCCCCAAAAAGTTGGAGAGGGGCGGGGTAATACAAGATATAAAAGGTACAAAAACAAGCGCCACTTCGTTTAAAAACAATGCTTATTACTAAAGCTTCAAGCTTATCAGACAAACGAAGAAATAGATCTTCTACTAAAATATGGGCAACTTCCAATATTTTGGTCGTACCGTACATATATACTTACAAATGACGAACTGGAAAGCAATATTAAAATCACACAAATAAATAAATAAATAAAACACACGTAGTGAAATGTAAACTTTCTAAGTAGGGCTTTATTTTAATTGTAACTATTGTCTATTGTGCATATCAAAAATTTTAATGTTTAATAAAAGAAAAAAACGGTGAATGGTGATTTGTATCACAGTTGGCTTGAAACTACCCTAAGACAATTTCACTACTCGAGATCTCGTGTTGCTCTTAAAATTAACATGCATGAATACATTGTACACACATTGTAAATATATATAAACATAAATAAAATGACACAGAATACATACAAGTTTAGACAAACATCGCACCATTCGAAGACCTACGGCTGTTTTATTTTTAAAGCCTTAGGGGTTTTCGCTTCACCCTTCGATATCTGTTGTTTTGTTCCGACCCGGTACATGTATAGATGTAGGTACGGACACAAAGGGGAAGGACCTTCTAAATGAACCCACGATCAGAGAGGCAGGAACGAGAATAAACGACAACGAACAACAAAACCCAAACCAAAAAGACCTACAAAGAAATCCCCTGAGAAGAAACCCTGTATATTGTGTTAATTTTAAATATTTGAAGAATTTTACCTTTCTATAAACTGAAAGGTCTTTTACAATACAATTCCCTCAAGGTAACTGATAGGGAAATATTACCTAAAATAGAAAAAGACTATCAGATTTTAGCACATTGAAAAAGAATGAAAAGAATTTACCTAAACGGTTAGCACCAGAACGTAATCCGTCTAATTTGACGATTGATCGCATATAACTACTCAAGCGATCATTCTGTTGAATACGAGATTTTCTCCGCTGAAGCGAATTATATCTAAAACCAATTTCCTAATATATCTCGCACATTCAACTTCTAGTACCAAAACCAGCCATTTTGTTCTATCAACGGCACTATCGAGAGAGCGCTTAACCGCGCAGGTATGACTTTACGATAAACAGAAAGAAAGGGAAACCCAGTGACAACCAAACTAACGAAGAAGCTTGGTTTTAAACAGTGACCGTCAAACAATCAACGAGTTGTAAATTTCAATGTTATACCTATAAAAAAGCATTATTTCAATATAGAGATGAATGTCTATTTCTTTTGTTCTTCTCCTTGGCTCTATAATCCATTTAGGACCTTGGCCTGCTCAACCACGGCTTTTCACTCTTCTCTCTCTAGCGCCTTCGTCCTCCATCTCGTGACATTTAATTTTCTGAAGTCTTCCACTTCATCACTCCTACTAGGGTTGGCGGAGCAGACCACACGGCGCCTGCCCTTACAATTGATCCGAGCTCTCCTATCCCAGGTTTGTCTAACGGTCTATTACGGTTATCTATCTATTTTTGGTCTATCTGGGTAACAGTTATTTAGTAAAAAAGGCGTCTAGGTCCCCTGCCTAGGCCTTCCAGGATCAAATGTGTGGGAGAGAAACACGAAAGTGTTCTCGACGTTTACTCATAAACGTTGAAGAGGAAACTCTGCTAACATATGTACCGGTGTGGCTGGATTTGATTGTTACCTGTGACAATGACATCTATAGTCACCGTCAGGAACTCGCTGCTTGAATGAATTCTAAGGAGGAGAATTGAAGTGAGGTTTATCCCGAATCCAGAAGGGTAAATTTGGACAAGTGGGAAACTGCATGCCACCAAGTGCAGAGCCCAGGATGCCATTCGGCTCATTTTATGATTTGTGATTAGTCCTGGTCCTATGATCCGAAGAGGCTCTAGAACCTGTACTTCAAGGGGAATGATGCGAGAACGGTACATAGCCTCTCACTCCCAAGACAATTTCACCCTTAAGCAAGGCCGTATTCTAGAGGGCGGGGGGTTTAGGGCGTCTGAACCCCTCCGAAACTAAACGTAATACTAATAAATGACAATAAAATAAAATAATTTTTCTGTGGGAAGCAGAATTGCTTCCTCCCGAAAATAAATTCTCCAATAACCCCACCGGAAATAAATTTCTGATTACGGCCCTGTCCGTAAGGGTACACACCGGGGGGCTGTAACGTGTAGACTTGAAAACGAAGCGCTGTCGAGGGCACACTTAGCCTATAATCTGGGAGATCGGAGTGGCAAAACCATTAAAAACCAAGTCCAGCCACAACTAAGGCTGGATTCGATCGGGTAGTGGTCCCCAACTCTGGAAGTTGGGGTAAAGTCTGAAGCTGGACGAGGTACCATCTCATAGGAGAGGGTGCCGACGAGTGAGCACGTTTATCGCTCCGGTACTAACCTGGAGAGCTAGTAGAGGATGGATAGTAACCTCGGTCCCAACAGTGAGTTACTGGTAACACTGTCTTAGACAATGCGCGCTAATTGAGCGTAACTCAATTCATGTCTAATAGACGGGAAGGAACACCCGAACGTTCACACATAACCAAATCAAATGTACTTCAGCATCAAATACGTCCTATTAAAAATTTATAAGGCAATAGGCTATAAGTTACTGTTAGAGTGAACTCATGCGTTGGAACAATTGCTTGGATGTTAGGAACAGTTAGTCATACATACTTCGTGACCCCATCTCTTCCTCGGTCTGCCTCTTCTTTGCCTTCCGCTCTCTACTCTCGATTGCTATGCTTTTTTGAGACTTTTCCTTTTCCCATGCGTATCACGTGACCTAGCCATTGCAATCTTTGGCTTTTTATGGTATTAATTATGCCAGGTTCGTTATATAAGTCTCTTATCTCTTGGTTTCTTCGTACTCTCCATGTCTCTCCTTCGTTGATTGGTCCGTATATCTTTCTCTGCACTTTTCTTTCGAAAGTCTTCAGTTTACGTTTGTTTTCTGCCGTAAGTACCCATGTTTTTGACGCATATGTGACTGTGGGTTTTATTATGGTTTTATATATTTTGACTTTTGCAAATCTAGTAGATATATTTTTCGATTTCAAGACAGTCTGTAATGCGTAATAACTTCCTGTCGTTATTCTAACCTTTATGTCTTCCTTGGTGTTATTTTGTTTGGTCAAGACACTTCCTAGGTACTTGAAACTTTCTACTTCTTCCAATACATGATTGTTTATTTTGATGTTTTGTAGCTGCTGTTCGCCATCTTTTCGCATGCACATGCATTTGGTTTTCTCTTTGTTAATTTTGAGACCAGCTTTTCCCGATTTTTCTTCTGGCTCTAAGAAGGCTGTACTGAGTGCTTCCTTCGTTCTTAATAAAATGGCTACGTCGCGTCGTCTGCGTACGCCAGATACTGGCAGGACCTGTTGAAGAGGGTTTCACCAGGGTTTCCTGTAATTGTTCTCATGCATCTTTCTAGAACCAGATTAAATAAAGTAGAGGACAAAGGGGCTCCTTACCTCACACATTGCTTTACTTCAAAATCTTGCGATAGCTCTGTCCCTATTTTCACATGGCTACGTTTATGTGCTAGTGTCATCATTATTAGTCTTATCAATTTTTTGGTATGTTAAATTCTTTGAGTGTGTCTTCCAAATAATCTCTTTTGACGCTATCGTACTCTTGTTTGAGATCGATATATAATTGATGTACTTCTATGTTGCATTCGTAGCACTTCTCTAGAATCATCCTAATACTGTAAATATGGTTGATAGTTCATCTATCTTTCCGGAAACCACTTTGGTATTCTTTCAGGATATCTTTATAGGGTCATAACTTTTCAGCTATTATTGCTGCAAGTATTTTGTACGCTATATTTAATAATGATATGCCTCTATAGTTGTTGCATAAAAGTTTGTTGCCCATTTTGTGTGTTCCATTCGGTTGGTATTGTTTCTTGTGTCCAAATTCCATTTATTAGCTCGCCCATTTTCATTATTAACTGCTTTCCGCCGTTTTTCAAGAGTTCTGCGCTTATTATATCTTCTCCTTATGAGTTTTTTGATTGTTAATTTGCATCTCGACTTCTTCTCTTGTTGGGGGTTCAATGATTAAAGGCGGTTGCCGCGTTGTTCTACATTCTCATTCTCAACTACATTCTTCTCTTCGTCTTCATCATCCCTCCTTTTTCTTTCCTGCATATTATCGTTGTAGTTGAGTTGCTTTTTGAAATATTCGGCCCACCTTTCTAGGATCTCCTTTTCTCCGCCTATTAGGTTTCTCTCTTTGTCTCTGACGTATCTTGTTCTTGGTATAAAGCCAGTTTTGCTTGCTTCTATGCATTGATATAACCTTCTTATGTTGTCGTTTCTATGTTCATTTTCTATTTCTTCTAACCTCATCTTCTCAAAGTTTCTTTTCTTTATTCTGCAGAGATTATGAGCTTCTCTTCGTTTTTCCTCGTATTGTTCTTACGTTGTATCATTTTTACTCGGGCTTCACTTCTTAGTTTGTGCATTCCTCGTCATACCAATTATTCCGTTCTCTTTTTGTGTTGCCTAGCTTGTTTTCCTCTGCGGTTTTTACTACTTCTTTTATAGTTCTCCATTGTTCTTCTACTGATGTTATTTGTTGGATTGGTTCTATTTTTTCTCTTATTAGGATGTTTACTTCTTCATATCTTTTTTTATTTCTTCTATTTTTAAGGTCTCTAGGTTATACGATTTTGAAGGTGTCCCTTTTTGTTTATTCTCGTTGCTTATTCTCTGCTTGTATTTTGCATGCACTAGGTAGTGGTCAGAGCCGATATCTTCCCCACGGTAACTTCTAATGTCTACGTATATCTGTTTGATGGCGTTTATCTATCATGACGTGGTCGATTTGATTCTTCGTGTTGCCATCCGGAGAAACCCAGGTCTCTTTATGAATGTCCTTATGTTGAAAGTATGTGTTTTTTATAAGTGTCACAAACGGAACTATTTTAAATGAAATCCTTTTTGTAACATTTCAACTTGCATTCATTTAGTACAATTATTATCAAGGGTAATGCAATTAACTACCCACGTCCTTGCACGCGTTTAAATCTTATTATACGTAATTTATACAGTCTGCATATTCTTGGAAATAATTTATACAGTTTGCATCTCATTAGAATAATTTATACAGTTTGCATCTCATTATGCATTCATGTATTCTTCGAATCCCACTTAATTTATTCAATTATTCAGTAAAGCTTCCGCCTTTAGCAGTATATAAACTCGCTTGTTTGGCTTGAAAATCAGTCTGTGCCAGGACTCACCAGAAGAAGCCTCATCAAGAAACAAGCGGGTAAGTGTCTTTTAATTAATTATGGCTTAGTTTGCTTAGTTGAGTGGGTTGCGCTAAACGCCCACTCTCTCTGCGATATTATGGGAAGTTGTGACCAGGCTCCCACGCTTAGTTGTAGATCACTAGCAGTTTAACTCCTACGCTTAGTTTATAGATCTAGTGCTAGAGCAGGATTGGTTCCGACCACCCTCTTGATTGTATTAGTTTAGGAGGACATGTACGTCCTCACGATGTGTACTCTTTATGTATGTAAACCTTGTACTTTCTTTATTGTTATTAGTATATAGTTGTTTTCTACGACTTGTGTTTATTTTCCCTCTACCTCTGATTACGTCCTCCAGTCACGAAAACCCTCACGTGACAATAATATTACTTCCCATGGCGAAATCGATCATTCTTTCACCATTATCGTTACTTTGGTTGTGTTTGCTGTGTTTCCCAATTGTTGGTCGGTACTGTTGTTCTTTTCCTTTGTTATTTTTTTGTTACTATGTTAGATTTAACATAGCATTAAATACTGATTCTGAATATGTAAATCATTTTTGGGGCGAACACCTCAACAGCCTCAAATTTGGGGATCAAAAATAAAAAAATTCTTAATCTATATAGAAATGAATAATAATTATATTAAGAATCTATGATTGCAAAATTATGTAAATTACAATTACACAATTTAGTTAGGTTAGATCAGGTTTAGGTTAAGTTTAGATTAGGTTAGATTTTGGTTAGGTTTAGGTTAGATTCAGTTAGTTTAGGTTTAGGTTAGATTAAATAGGTTAGGTTGAAAAATAAAATAAAATTTGATTCTGCATAACGTTTCGGTTAGGTAGTGGCGTTTTTGTGGAGGTTCTGTTGCTAGCAACCAATTTTGGAGGCTTAGGTGCTTTTTATCCCCAAAAATGATTTACATATTCGGAATCAGCGTAAAAATCCCATTAAAGTGACATCAATCTGGTCAAAAATATTTAATCGGAGAATTCTTTAATTGTTCCAAATTTTGTTACCAAGCCAAATTATTTTTAGCGAGCCTAAAAGGCCCATTTTTGCATGGTTTTGAAGCACGAGTGCGCGAATACCACGTTTGCATTTAACCGTTAATGCATTTTGAAATTGGTGAGTATAAAGAAATATCTCTCTGGCCTTTTTCGTTGCAAAGTTTTTTATTACGTCATCAAGATCTACGTAGGTTGAATAGTAGTTTACTTTGCCAGTCGGTAATAAGTGACACGGAAACATCGGAAGCAGCACAGAAAGCGCGCGTATTTGTAAGTTTAATGCGGCGCCTTATAAACCGCGGGGCCGTCTTACGCGCTGAACCCGCCTTGCGCCGGCCCTAAGCAACTTTACAAGTTTAGACAATATTTGTTTTTCACTTCCTTATACCATGTTGTTGCTGTTAGTTACCATCCCCACCGACGAATAAGCATCTCCATTAGCGACGATGATTGCATGTACCTGAAATGTTTTGCAGCAGTAATTTCTGCTAAGTTTGTGTAGAAAACTTAAGTTATATGGTAATGAAATACTATGAAGAGCTCTCTCCTGTCGATACCTTTTTATATTCTATTCTGGCAACGCTGTTTGTCATTCAATGCTCGCACAGTGCAGATGATGCCAGAGATTTTTTTTTTGAGTAATTTGCTTTGGGTTTAAAAATTACCGGTGAAGAAGAAGCAGGTTTGAGTTAATACATACAACAAAAATGCATTTATTTAAATTATTTTGTAATATTTTTTAATCCATAATAAGTTCTAAAAATCTGGCAACGCTGTTGCAGTGTATCCAAATACAAAAAATTAGAATTTCTAAATAAGAAAATTATTTCTCAAAAAATTCAAAAAACTGTTTGTTTGAAATAAAAGTAAACAATAAACTATTATTATTACTAACGTAAGAAATCTTAAGTTTGAAAACATTGTTCAACATTGATTAACAGACTCCTAACGTGGATTATTTGCTTACCCTAATTAATTTTTTAGAGTGTAATCTCAAAATACTTTAAAACATTTGTATAATAAATAATAGTACTATTTAAGAGTACTTCTTCATATTTCAGTTTATTTTGAGTACAACATCTGAGAATATAATCTCAGATGTTGTACATTACTCATGTGGTCATATGACCACATGAGTTCGATACCAGAACCAAAAAACCTTTACCAAATCCGGAATTCAATGACATAAATTTTAGTAAAAATTGTACAATAGCAATTAGTACAAAGAACATTTCTGTGCAAGTTTTAAAACAAATCAAAAGCAGTTACTGCGCATTACAGCTTTCACCATTATATTACATATCTTAACAAGTAGGTTCACTCAATTTTCGTACCATCATGTGATGTGAAATTATTTTTGATATTGCAGCTTGTTATAATTTCACAAATATCTACATAATGGATATTCGTGAGGTAGCCGTAATCAAGAATGAAACAGCAGATGTCAAAATGGAACCTCAAACAGTGGAAAGCTGTATTACTGAAAATGAACTTCAAACTTACAATGCAGGTTACAAGCCAATCGATACCAACAGTATGCTACAAGATCAAAAACTTATTAAAACCGATCAAATATACACTAATATAATTCAATATAAATACCCAAAGGAAAACAATTTTCAGAATCATTTGCGCACTCACATAGCTAAGAAAAAGTTTCGCTGTAATATATGTGGCTACAAATGTTCACGAAGAGATGATCTTAAAAAACATTTAGTTACTCACAGTGGTGAGAAACCATTTGCATGTAATTTATGTACGTATAAATGTTCAGTGAAGAGTAGCCTCAAAACACATATGCTCTTGCATAGCGGTGAGAAACCATTTGCTTGTAGTTTATGTGATTATAAATGTTCGCAAAGAAGTCGCCTCAAAGGACATATGCTCATTCATAGTGGAGTTAAACCATTTGAGTGTGGTTTATGTGATTATAAATGTTCAATGAAAAGTAATTTTAAAAGACACATGTTTATTCACGGTTACCGTAACAAACAATTTATGTGTAATTTAACTGATTCCAAATGTGCAGTGCAGATATGCAGTCATAATGATGAGAAACCATTTAAGTGCCATTTATGTGATTATAGATGTTCAGTGAAAAGTAGTCTTAAAACACATATGCTCACTCATAGTGGTGAAAAACCATTTGAATGTCGTTTATGCGGTTATAAATGTTCATTAAAGACTAGTCTGAAAAAACACATTCTTACTCATAGTGGTGAAAAGCCATTTAAGTGTACTTTATGTGATTATATGTGTTCAGTGAAGAGTAGCCTCATAAAGCATATCCTTATCCATAGTGGTGCGAAGCCGTTTGCATGTAGTTTGTGTGATTACAAATGTGCACAGAAAGGTAGTCTCAAAATACACATGTATACTCATAGTAATGACAAACCCTTTGAATGTGGTATATGTGATTATAAATGTTCACAAAAAGGTCATCTCAAAATACACATGCTTATTCATAGTGGTGACAAACCTTACAGATGTAGGTTATGTCATTATAAATGCTCACAAAAAGGTGATCTAAAAAGACATATGCGTATTCATACTGGCGAGAAACCGTTTGTTTGTAATTTATGTGAATATAAATGTTCAGAAAAGAGTAGTCTTACAAAACATGCACGCACTCATACTGGTGAAAAACCATTTCAATGTAGTTTATGCAATTATAAAAGTTCACGAAAAGGTAATCTCAAAACTCATATGCTCACTCATGGTAGTGAGAAACCATTTGAATGTAGTTTGTGTGATTATAAATCTTCACGTAAAGCTAATCTTAAAAAACACATGCTTGCTCATAGTGCTGAAAAGCCGTTTGAGTGTTTTGCATGTGATTATAAATGTACTCGAAAAGATAATCTCAAAACTCATAGCCGTACTCACATTAGCGAAGTCAATTTAATGTAATTATAAACTCTAGAGTTTTTTTGAGCTGATGCTTATTCCTGGTTAATAGAGATGAATGATGTTCTTCTACAGAATACAGAGTAGTTCTAGTAACAGCACTACTGACAAGAGATATAAAAAGAGAAGAATGTAGAAAATTGGAACCAACAATAAATAGGTAGTAAATGTGATGTTTAAATGTTTTGGCTTTTATTTGAATAATTTCAATAAATTTTCTAATATGTAGTGACAGAAAGTTCTTTAATTATCTTTGCTATTACAATATTAATACCATTACTGTAATTGTATTGAGGACCGTTAATGAAAATTATGCTGATTAATACTGAGTAGTTCAATTTCCTTATTAAGTACCTCAGAAAAGTAAGCGATGCACTTTATTATGTAGAAGAATTTCTATTATAGGTTTCCCAGTAAACAAAACTGTGACATTTACTTGTCTGCTATATAAGAATCAAGTAAAATGAGCTATATAAACACATTTACATACCTCAGATGTAAATTTGGTGATGAAACATTCGCTATGTATTTTAGATACAAACTGGGAAGAGCATGCTAGTGTAAGTCTGGTGTCTTCAAATTTACATATATGCGACATTAATAATGTGACTTGCATTTTACATCACACTTTTTATTAGTCAAATATATAACTATTTAACCTCTAATTTGCCGGCTGCGAGGTTGAAAACATTAGTAACGCGCGTAACACCTGACTGTGCAGACGTGTTAAATCGTGGTCGCCCATTTAGTTTGTTTTATTTATGTTGAATATGAACATCAAAATACAATAACCAGTTTTATTTATGTGACGGTACAATTCGGAAGTGGGATAAACAAAATAAACAACCGTGACAAATTGAATTTCCAGTGAATTGCTATTTTATTAGTACGCCAAGTGAAACATATTTTAAAATGGCGATGAGTGATGAAACGAAATAAAAATAACAACGTGCGAATGATAGTGCATATCTATTTTTTATAACAAACATTGAAAAATTGGCATCAGGGATGTTATTATGTCTATTACAATTGTAACAAATCTATTACATTAGCAAAGCATCTTTTATACTCTATTACAATGAAATCTAAATCTATTACATTTTTAATAATTGTTATTTTCTTTCTTTTCCTACTTATTTATTGTTTATTAAAACGTTTCAAAGTAAATTAATATCATAAAAAGAGAGATTCGGCAAATTTCAGCAATGCACGTGTCATATCATTTACTAGGAATCGAGAAATTAAAAACCGAAACCGAATGGCATTTGTTAAAAAGCCACGAAGAATCTTGATCTTTTAGCATTTTGATTAATGTTGTTTATACATAGCTTTTGATTTTTTTTATTTTATTATATTGCATGCTATGTAATAATATAATAATGATTTTTTTCTATGGTAATAAGTTATTAATTAATAACTATATCTTTTCCTTTTTTAATAAAAAAATAAATAAAAATTTATTTGAACGTGCTTTTGGCGGCGGTAGAGCTTTGGAGCGCGTTTGAATGAGCCTCCAAAAAAAAGGTTGATCGCCGCCTAAGCATGGAACCACAATATATCGATTTTATATAACCGTGGTGACAGTGACTCATAATTAAATAAACGTAAAATATACGGCGCTTTGTATATGTTTGTAATACAGATTGTATTTACATACATGAAATGTATTAACAGTGACATAACATTTACGTAAATAACAGGTGCATAAGGAGGCGGACATAACGCTCTCCAGATGACTTTAATTTTACTTAGCTGCTACATAATAAAGTAGGCATTGTTACTCTCAGTTACGTAAATAATATGTTGCTGGGTTCTGTCTAATATTAAAGTATTTACCTTATCTCCCAACTTTTTTAATGTCACAAGTATGTACATGACCACCAACACAGACATGAATATTTGCAATTCCAAGCATATGAATCCTGATTGAAAAGCAGTCGCGTTTCCATTTATCCAAATGGTTAGAAGTACAAAACAGTTAGTCACCATCATTACCGCCATGAGGAAGAACCAGAATATTGCCCCGGGATTACAGAAATTGTGAAAATATCTTAAATTCCATACCAAAGCACAGTGGAGTCTTCTGTTCAAAACTAACAATCTGCTCAAAGAAGATTCCGAATTTCTAGCTTGGTTAACCACAAATTTTCTCTTTGATAAAATGAATACCCGCTTTAACAATTCACTTTTTAGTTTTTTCTGATACGTCGAAAATAAATCGATATAGAGTTCTATTAGAACCGCATTTACCATAACAATCACAGAATCGGAATAAAAACAAATTATCGTAGCAATCTTTTCGAAAATACGCCAATGATCTCCAAGTTCAGTGACCATTAAATATGTCGCATAGATAAGTAACATAGAAGCCATAAGGACAAGATAAAAAATAGTACGTTTACGCGAATTTTGCACAGCTTCTACTTCCAAAAGGTTTTCTCTTCGAAGTTCTTTCCAATTTTTCATAACATCTTCTAGACCTCTCAGCATATGAACCATAATACCAGACTGGAACAAGCACGGCAATATTGAAAGAGACGTTCTCATAGTGAATAAAAAGTTTGTAAGAAGTATTATTATTATTATTACACTACTACTTTCTTCAAATGCCATCGCAATCAAGTGAAAATAATGGGAAGTAACGATTATTAGAAAAACTGAAAGAGTAAGTGATATCCATAACCGTGATTTAGAGAAAGATATATCAGTTTTGTTTACAGTTCTATTGTGAATGCATTTTAGAGTCACACAAGGATATCCCATAATAGATGAGAAGCTTAGCACTAGTCCCATTGCACAAGATACACAATTTGCCGACACTTTCTCCGCCATTTTTGCCGAATATTGATAAGAACTTTTACTGAATTTCGGGTTGAAATTTTGTACTAACAAAAGTAAGAAATTAACGTTTCTGTTGTCTTCCCAGTTAATTTTAGATAATTTAGTAATGCAAACATATAATTAGGGTTTACGGTAAAACTAAGGCAACTAAATATGTTTGATGATACGATTATGTATGTCAAGGTTAAACAGACAATAAAACTTGAATTAAATTATTATCTAATCAGAAATCATCACGAAAACAATACATAAATAACTGGAATAATCGATAGTTAACTGTATCTACTTTTCTATTTTTTAAGGCGTCTTCTTACTATTAATTGCGTCCCTTAATTTGTGAGGGATGCAAAAATACAGTACTTGCTTCTTTTCAAAATATTTGAAAAATAATATTTGCATTTTCAAAACAACTTTAAGAAATTATAAAATAACCCAACTCGTGGTAAATCGTTTCGAAAATCAAAATTATTTCTATTTTAGACCATTTGTACGAATTTGTACGTTGTGTTTGTATGGACTACGAATAAAGATGACAAAACTTCCATCCTTCTTGATGATGACTGTTTTGATCATATAGCCGATTATAAGGAATATAATTTAAACATGTGAAAGAATTCTGCTAACTTTATTCCAGCCACAAATTAAAAATAAACCATCGGTTAGAATTGTCCTTCACCCGGTTTATCTACATTTATCTTATGTTACCAAAAAACAAACTTTTCCCAGCCAGCACACTGACGTTATAATGACGTATTTTTAAGTGACTATTAGTTGGCGGCGTCATATGACTAATAAATGATGTCCATAAGACGTCATATTATTTGACGTACGTGGACATCTTTAAAACGACATTTTTTAGACATACAATATGGTCGTTTTTAGACTTCTAATATTATTACTTATGATCTATCTAGGTAGCCCTAATTAATAACAAAACGGATATATTGCGTATTAATAGTATATTATGTATTAAGGGCTTATAAATGCATACGTTACATTATGTACGGTCTAATTTAACTTAATATTTAATTTGAAATAAAAATAATTTGAAAAGTGCAAAACTCAAGTAGGTAGGTGCAGCGGTCTATAATTTCTTTTATTACTATGGAGACGGCGTAAACAAGCGTAGTACAAGGGGTGCTCTAATTTAGCAATTTACGCTTTAAAAACAGGCCACTAAAAGGTCATAATCGCCCTACCGGACATATAATCTACTATATGTCTTTTCTCTTTTATACGTCTAGTTTTACATTTGCAGAATATAAATAGAATATATTATTTTACTGTTTTCAATATTAAATACATTAGTTTTGTATTGTTAGGTACACTGATGTACGAGAGACAAATCTAGTAACACTATTTCAATTTATTATTTTTTTTACTGAACTGCACGTAATCACATGCCGCAATACAAACAGTAACAACATCTTTCGTGTATTTAGTTTGCTTTTTAATTAGTAACGTTCATACTTATTATCAAAGTTGTGGACGTACCTATACATTTATAGTGTATGTGTAGATGCAACTACTGCATAATAATTGTGTGGTTTGTCACAAAGTGTAAGTATAATAATTTCTTATTCCGTCACACTATTACATAACCTATACAATTTACACGTTCGACAATTTTGTAAGATAACTATACTGTTAATAAAGTAATACTAATGCAAAGCTTTCTTAGTACTACTAATATTATTTAGTATCATTAATTGTTTTGCATATTCTTTTAGTAGCTTTTCAGTTAGTAAAGATTTACTTTTATTTAATAATTATGTATAAAATAGTATATAATAAATGTTATTTCCAATATTCAACTATTCTTGTCCTAGTCCTGGTACGTCCTTATATTGACGTCCTTAGGATGTGAATTACTGAATAACTTATTTTCTAGCTAAAAAAGTACAGAAGTAGGACGCAAACGATGCTTTGTATAACTTTTCAATGTTCAGAATTCCTAAAATAGTACTATGAAGATGATGAAGATTAAATGAAGTTATGATATATTATCTAGATTTCAAGACTAAAAAAATGTTAAAACCAATGTTTATCTGTTATCGTGCCTGCATATTCCCAAAATCGGTTATGCTGCGATCGGGGGAAAGAGAGGACGCCCAGGACGATGTTTCTATAATGAGAAATTATCAATTTGTTGCAAAAGACTTTACCTGTTACGAAATTCCATCAGTATACATGGACAGGTGCACAGGTGCAGGGGCGGCGACCGTATAAGTGCAAGGGGTAAGTTGCACCCAAAGAAAAATTGTATGGGGTGCGTAGCACTTCATAATATGGGTACTTTGCCCAGCCGCTCCGACCCTGTTTAATTGGAAACAAATAATATTCGTTATTGCATTTATACATATTTTAGAATTTAGAATATACTTTGTCGATGTTACCAATATGAACTGTTGGATGTTAAAGCACGTCGCGTTCATTTAGACGGACATTTTTCTGCTTAACTATATTTGAAAATCAACTTTTTAGTTTACGTAAAATTTGTATTATTATTATTACTATTATTAAAATCCATCTTGCACCCCACTGAAAATGCAAAACCTGACGCCACTGCGACACCTTAACTTAATTAGCTCAAACACAATTGTACAGAATGTTTAAAAATCCAGTCGTAACTAAGATTTGGATCTATTCCTCAGGTTAAAAGGTAAGCTCCCTACCACTTACCCAGGGAAGGCCTTACATTTGGAATGTATTAGATTACTGCACAAATGGTTAAATAACATCAAATAGAAATAACAAGTCTACTATTTAAATTTAATATACAGTTACAATAGCATAACAATAAATTCTTAAAATAAAGTTGTACATTGAATGTAACGTAATATATAATCTCCCATATAAAATTCTACCAAAGTATGCACTTTTAGTGCCAAGTAATATTAAAACTATTCTCAAATACAAAAATAAACTATTACTTAATACTTATAATGCACCATTACAGAATAGGTATAAAATTACAATATCTTATACTACAGTGGATGTATACTTTTAACTAATATGAATGCTCATTCCCAGTACACTCCTCCGTGCTGTCGGAGAACACGTTAATCAGTCGGTCCTGGCAACCACGCAAACGCCTACCTGTGGTTGTCGATTACATAGGCGAATAACATTTAAAAACACAATTTCTCAAATATTGGCCCCCTAATTATTTTAGAGGGAAAGTTCAGGAATTTATTTTTCTAAAATCTTATTAGCCATGACTACACTTAAACAATAACTTTAGAATAATTTGACAACTGTTATCATTGATAATAGTATTTTAGAAAAATAAATTCATTGGAGAATTCTCATCTATTTCTTCCACACCGGTAGCAATTGTAAAACTGTGATGAGTGATTTTGATCCATTTGTGATGCAACATAAAATGTTACATTTATAATGAATAATCAATGTTAACAATAAATTGAACATGTTCAGTGGATAAGTGCATTAATTACCGATAACTAGATAATGAACATGAGTTTTAATCTCTCTTTTTCACATATGCGAGATTTACTACTACCACTACTGAACGTTTCTATAGCAATACATCCTGGTAGCAGAGGCAGTGCTTCAATTATTTACTATTTCTAGTATTTAGATATCATAGATTATAAACCATAGATTATTAATTATAAACTGATATACTATAAACGAAAATAATATAGGCTGTAGCTACTAGAATATAAATTATAGATTATGAATAATACACTATAGAATAAATCGTAGACTAAAAGTCATAGGAAAAAGAGTACAGACTATAAACTACGCAACAGGCTTTACATCCTAAACTGTAGATTATAGACCATAAGCTAGAGTCCATAGACTTTAGACTGTAGAGTATAGATCACATAATATAGACCGTACACTATAGAAAACTACACATTATAGGTCATAAATTATAGAACACAACCATAGACTAGACTATAGAATGTAGACTATAGACTATAACCTGTAGACTATATACCTTAGACTATAGATTATAGACCATAGACTATAGACCATGGGCTGTAGACTTTATACTATATACCATAGACTATAGACCATGAACTATAAACCATAGACTATAGAGATAGACTGTAGACCGTAGACTATAGATCATAAACTATAGACCATAGATTGTAGTCCCTAGTCTATAAATCATAGACTATAGACCATAGACTATTACCTTAGCCTACAGATGAAATACCATTACCTTTTATCACTGTGTATATTAGTTTTTTTATTAGCATTTTTAGTCATCGCTACGTGCCACAACTACCGGTGGAACTATTAAGTTTTTGCCACTAGTTACAAGCACGTAATTGCTACGGTTTTATTACGTGCCTAGAACCAACATGAGGAACAATTTTTAGGTAGCAGATACGTTACAGTAACCTCTCTGAAACTTGTCCAGTTACGTAGTGGCAACGTGGGAGCATAGTACGAGAGTAAATCAAATATAAACGGTATTTTTTTTCATCATTTATTGAATAACGTTATACACAAATCATTGTTTTAACATTTTTCAATATAGTCTCCTGCGTGGTCTACACACTTTTGCCACCGGTTTGGAAGTTTCAGTATTCCCTGGTCAAAGAAAGTTTGAGGGCGAGTTGTAAGCCAATCGCGCACGTGCTCTTCGACTTCTTTATTGCTTCAAAATCGTTTTCCTCCCAGTGATTCCTTCATAGGCGCGAACAAAAAATAGTCACAGGGGGACAAGTCAGGGCTATAAGAAGGGCGCTCGAGGGTTTCCTAGCCTATTTTTTCCAGTGTATTCCTTGTCAAGGCCGCGGTGTGAGGCCTGGCGTTGTCATGAAAGAGAATGACATCTCTGATGGGCATGCCTCGTCTTTTGTTTCGATAGGCGGCTTTTGCCGACAGTAGCAACTGGCATCGGGTGTTCGGGAGACCACATGACTCTTCTACCCTACCCCTGTAAAGGGCAATGGATGAAGCTGTCAGATTAAATGTGTGGTAGAGAAATTCGTGAGAATTCTCGACGGTAACTCATACCGATCAGGGGGAGCCCTGGTAGATGAGACTGGTGTGGGCGGATTCGAATTTCGCCTGGGATAAGGTCATTTATCGTCACCAAGGAACCCGCTGCTTGACCGAGGTTATTTATGGTCACCAATGGAACCCGCTACTTGACCGAGGTCATTTATGGTCACCAACGGAGCCCGCTACTTGACCGAGGTCATTTATGGTTACCAACGGAACCCGCTGCTTAACCGAGGTCATTTATGGTCAACAAAGGAACCCGCTGTTTGACTGAATCTCAAGTGCGGAGAATCGAAGTGAGGTTTACCCTGCTTTTAGGCTAATGGGAAACTGCAGGCCGCCAGTTAAATGTGCTTAGGAGCTATCCCGACCGCCCTATGATCCGGACTGCAGCCGGGTACAGTGATTGGGAGAAGCTCTGAAAGCCATTGCACTTCAGGAGAGTTGATGCGATTACATAGCCTCACACAATCAAGACAACTTCACCAAATACGGGTGGACACCGGGAGTCTATAACGTGTAGACATAAACGAAGCTCTGTCGAGGGCCCGCCAAGCCTAAAATTGGTAGATCGGGGTGGCAAAACCATTAAAAAACCAAGTCCCGCCACAATTGAGGTTGGATTCGATCGGGCAGTGGTGCCACTTTGCAACAGCGCATAGCTGGGGAATAGTCCTATTGCTGGACGAGGTACTACGGTACCGGCGAGTGAGCAACGTGTTAAGTTAATTGCTCCGGCACTAGGCCTGAGTTAGCTAGTAGAGGGTGGATAGGCAACCTCGCTCCGACCAGTGAGCTGATCTGGTAGCAATTGCTGTACTGACGGTTATGCAACTTGCGCGCTGATTGGGCGTATCCCAATCACTTCCTTCTGGAAGGGAACGTGGGGATAAGTTCACACAGGTACCCCACGTAAAACAACCATGACATTCGTAACAACTGGCAGTAGTAAGCCGCATTCACTGTACGTTGATCGTGTAGAAAATCGATCAGTAAAATTCCCCTAGAGTAAAAAAAATCGTTGCAAGGACTTTTCCAGCTGAGTGTCGAGTTTTGGCCTTCACTGGGCAACCTTCATTATTTCTTCTTCACTCCTTACTTGCCATTTTAGATTCGGGGGTGTAGTGATGTATCCACGTCTCATCACATGTCACGATGCGCTGCAAAAAGGCCTCCCCTTCTCGCTGAAATCGATTCAGAAGCCTTTCAGCGATCTCCGACCTAACCTGTTTTTGGTTTCCAGTCAACAACCTCGGAACCCATCGAGCACTAATTTTTCGAAAACCAAGTTGATCAGTTATAATGGATTGAACACTTCCATATCTGATACCCACTTCTGATGAAATTTCTTCCACGGTTAACCGGCGATCACGTTCAATAAGCTCTCGAACGGTACGGGTATTGACATCTGTAAGGCTTGTCCTTGGGCGTCGATCATGACTTTCGTTTTCAACACGTTCTCGTCCGCCCTTAAATTCTGTCGCCCACGTATACACACGATTCTGAGACAGTGTACTGTCCCCAAACTGTGCCTTCAAACGAGTTAAAATTTCTGACGGTTTAACGCTTTCATTGGCTAAAAACTTTATGATAATCCGTTGCGCAACAGACGAATGTACTTCTTGCTCGGTCATGACTGTACTGACGACAAATCCAAGAATGTGCGCGAACCCGGCCGACTCCCCACTCCTCATAAACCAAACATCTACTCCACACAACATCAGCTACCTCGGAACTGCATTCTAAGTGGAATAGCAAAATTACCGTTTATATTTGATTTACCCTCGTAATTGCTACTTTCGTGAAACTTTTTTCTCTTTGACACATCGTGTCGCGTGGTTGCTCTCTCCTACTCTGGCAACTTGGCAAGCTGATACATATTATAGAAACCATTTTATTATTCCTATATTATTCCTAAGGCACAATTTGGCACTAATTTATTATTTTTATTGAAGGTTATATAGTAAAACATCTATTAACAATCGTAACAAAGTGCAAACTGATTAATGGCCTCTAACATTTTACAAGAAAATATGAAGTAGTTTACGAAAAATTCTCCTGTGTAGCAAAAACGTAAGTTTTACTTTCAATACTACTGTTAGGTTCCGTGATTTTAAAGGGCTAAGTAATGGTTTCAGACTGGTGGCAAAAACTTTCAGTACGACTTTAATGTAATTATATACTAGCAATGGCACCTTACAGCTGACGTGTCGTTGATTTCAAAAAATCTCATTTTTAAATAAAAGTAAATTAAAATTAGAAGACTAAGGAGATACGTGTTTTTGCATTTAATCTAATGCGGCTTATTAAAAAAATAACAAATTAATACAAACAAGCAGCAACGTATTTATGTGCTAATAAAAGCTACAGCTTTACTCGCAACAGACAGGGTAGCCGCGTGGCTAACGTAGTATCTTTATATACGGTCGGCCTAACGTTCGATTCCCACTAGCTTAAATTCGCCACTAGAAAAATTAACCAAAAACTATAAATCTGCGAATTTAAATTTTGAAATCGGCGACACGTCAACTGTAAGGTCCCCTTGTGAGTGGCAATACCGTTCCACATACTTTGAAGGTTACTCAGAAGTAATGGAACTATATAGTTCCAATAAATAGTAGAAACAACTACATAATTACTAAAATAATCCGAACTGAAGTAATTAAACCTATGAAGTCATAGTTGTAGTTACGTAAACAACTACTCAATCAAAGTTCCGATCTCAGTTACTGCTACTTAGATGCCTCTTGAGCAATACAAGAGATTATCCGCGTAATAAGTGAATTGGATGAATTTTTTAATTTTCCAAAGCTTAAAGCTCTTTTTATGAAAATTATTGCCAAGTAATTAAACTGTTGGAGTATTTTTTTGATACGCCAAAAATAAAGAGATATAAAGTTCTATTACAACCGCATTTAGTATAACAATCATAGAATCGGAATAAAAACAAATGATTGTAGTGATTTTTCCCAAAATACACCAATGATCTCCAAGCTCGGTAACCATCAAATATGTCGCATAAATAAGCAACATGGAAGGCATAAGAGCAAGATAGATAATAGTGCGTTTACGCGAATTTTGCACAGCATCTACTTCCAAAAGGTTTTCTCTTCGAAGTTCTTTCCAATTTTTCATAATATTTTCTAAACCTCTCAGCATATCAACCATACTACCAGACTGGAATAAACACGACAATAGTGTAGTGCATGTTCTCATGGTAAATAAAAAGTTTGTAAGAAGTGTTATTATTATTATTACACTACTACTTTCTTCAAATGCTACCGTAATCGAGTGGAAATAATGGGAAGTAACGATTATTAGAAAAATTGAAAGAGTAAGTGATATCCAAAAGTGTAATTTAGAGAAAGATATATCAGTTTTGTTCACAGTTCCACTGTGAATGCATTTTAGAGTCACACAAGGAAACCCCATAATAGATGAAAAGCGTAGCATTAGTTCTATTGCACAAGATATACAATTTGCCGACAATTTTTCCACCATTTTTGCCAATAACTGATAAGGATTTTTACTGGATTTCGAGTTAAAGTTTTGTACTAATCAAAAAATGTAGGAGATTTACGTTTCTGTTGTTTTTCCAGTTAATTCTAGATAATTTAATAATGCACACGTGTATAATTAGGGTTTACGGTATCACTAAGGCAAATAGATATGTTTTGATGATATGATATATGTAAGTTAAGGTTATATACATATAAAACTTTAATTAAAATATTATCTGTTCAGAAATCATCACGCAAGCAATACATAAATAATTGGAATAATCGATTGTTAACTGTATTTAATTTTTTTATTTTTTAAAGCGTTTTGTTACAATTAAAACAGAAAACATATACATCTACGCGACTGTGACCACGATCGCGGTAGCGTATTCGATCGCGATCGCCTTGGAAAGCAAACATATTGTGGTGTTATAAAATTTTGATATTTAATTTTCACTTTGATTTTAGTTTAACTACAATCACATAATAAAAGAATTTTATTGTTTATCTCAGGGTCGATATTATTTTACTCTGATTTAATTATGAAACACATACTGAACTCCTTTATGGGTTCCTTTAAAGAATTCAGTGTTTTGCAGTTTTGGGATTTTATACAATGATATTATTATAATATGAAATAAGAACATTTAGTAAATGGGAAACCTTTTCCATTATGTACTGTTTACTGTGACATCTGTTTAAAATGATACTTAACCTCACTTATGAAAACCCACACGACGACTTTGATCAGGTAAGTTTTAATTTATATTTATGACTTTAGTAATTAGTTTTTTTTAATAGATATATTTTAATTTTCAGGTTATGGGATGATCACTAACGGTTTTACAAATTAACTCCTCAACTTTCAGGTAAGCTTATGTAATCTTTAATTTTGATTTTATTTTTATTTCCTCAATATAGCTTTAATTATTGAGGAATACTATATATACCTTAATACTTTCATTTTCACTTCCACAAAACTTTTCTTGTAATACACATCAATTTCCTTTCCAGTGGTATGCTACCAGGTCCTTCGGCCTTCAAGAACTTTCTTTCGGCTGCTAATGGTTCCAATGGTCTACCAACTGTATACCTGTCTAAATTTGAACTGGGTGATGTCAACTTCCTTTTTTTTCCGCTACTGGTGTCTTTTATGAAACTGTGTATTTAGTATTTATAATATTCTTCTTTCTTCTTCTTCGGATACTCTTTTCTTAACTTTATTATTATAATTACAATTAATGAAATACTATTAACTCAGGATAACTTCTTGAATATTTTATTTATTGTCTTCTTTGTACAACATTACATTTCTTATTATTTTTCTATTAATAAAAATTTTACAACCCTTCTTTCTTTTTATGTTCTTATTCTTTTTCTAGAAAAAAAACCCCTGGAAACCTTATATATTGTTTTTTATGCAATTATCTTACATGTATTTTGATAGTTTATATTTTTTTATTTTAAATAGCCTAGCCTTGCTCATTATTTATGTAGCTCGGTAATTTTATTATTGTCTATTTATCAATTGTATTACCGACTAATTGTTTATGGTCGTCAAGACTATTTCTGTATTGTTGTTGATTATATTTGCAATGTCTTGTAAACGTTTATCACTGATACATTTTCCTTTTCATATTTAACTGAAAGTGATAATCCTATAAATCCCAAAGTAGTATTCCTGATAAAATTGTTTTAACATATGCATGTATTCAATGAATAAAATTAACCCAAACCAGAATCGTTTTTACATGGGTAACCAAATTATAAACTCATGATTTTCAAATAATGAGGAAAATCATCACAATATATAGGCAGTTGCAACCTATTTTAATATACAGTGTTACTATAAATGATCTTTCCGATTACAAACTTAAATAACTATTGTTAGGAGACATTTAGAAACATGTTATTGGTATCAATGGACAGAGAAATTCAAATAATTTCTTGTTATGCTGGTGAACCTGTCGCATATTTATTAATTTAATTTTTAGGATACGATATAACGCGACTCCCCCAAAGTAAACGTGTTTTGAGCTATAAGCCCTGAAAAGGTGTATGGCCCTTTCTTTTTTTTGTCGAGGCAACAGTCACAGGTAATTCGTACCTAGACATGTTACAGGTATGGCTTCTTCCACAACTGGAACAGGACATCGAAGGTCTCATTTTTCAGCAGGATGGGGCACCACCCCATTACCACTTAGATGTCAGAAACGAACTGAATACACGACTTCCAAGGAGATGGATTGGACATGCTGGCAGTGAAGATTTAGAATGTATGCAATGGCCTCCACGTTCCCCCGATCTCACTCCTTGTGGTTTTTTTCTGTGGGGTTTTATAAAACAACAAGTGTATCAGCCACCATTACCACCTACCTTTGAGGATCTTCGTGTCCACATCACACAGGCCATTGCACTGGTGGATAGTCCAATGCTACAACGTGTATTGCAGGAATTTGACTACAGACTTGATGTGTGTCGTGTAACACAAGGAGCTCACATTGAGCACCTGTGACTTACGGTTGTGAACCAAATGTTTCTCTTTCTGTTTCATGTGTCATGTTTTTCAGTGAAAAAACTGTTGGAGTTTCTGTTTTTGTTGATACCCATTACATGTTTTCTAATTTCTAATGTTTGATAATTTAAGAGTAGCACATGCGATTTAATCGAATAAATAACTAGAAATTATTTGAGTTTCTCTGTCCGTTGATACCAATATCATGTTTCTAAGTGTCTCCTAACTATAGTTATTCAAGTTTGTAATCGGAAAGATCATTTATAGTAACACTGTATAAAAAAATTAAATATAATAAAAATTAATAAATAAAATAAGTACTTAGAGTAAAGTAAGGTAATTAGGTGGTATAGATTGTTTGGATGATTAGGGATAATACTTAAAACACGTGTCGCCGTGAAACACAAATTCAGGGTACCTTTAATAAATGAACAGATTGAGCTCAGTAATTCTCCATTAGGTATTGGAAGTGTTAACTATTTAATTCGTATTATCTTTGTGTTTGTATCTGGGTATCTATTTTTAATATTTACCTTAGTGACGTGTTAACACTTGCCAGGTTATAATTTAATAAACCTAGTGAAACTTTTCATTAATCTTTATTTATTTCATGATTATGAAGCTCCACAATGTAAGGCTTATTTTAGGCTATAATTTAAAATTATATTTTGTACCTATATGTTCTCATTCCAATATATTGTACTGATTTGAAAATTACTCTCAAGACTTGTCCTAGATTTATTTGAAATCCTGTACATAGTGTATACTGCCCTGTTAAGGATAAAGGTCGTATCTGCATAACTGTAAGTTTTGAGAAATCAATAAGAAACTAATCGTTATTGTGCCGTTCAAAGCGTCTTTTGTTTTATATTAAAGTTTTTATTTTATATAAGAACTTTATAAACAATAACAACTTTAAAATAAAACAAAAAACGCTTTGGATGGCACAATAACAATTAGTTTGTTATTGAACTCTCAAAACTTACAGTTATGCAGATACGACCTTTATCCTTAACGGGGCAGTATATCGCTGATTAATAAATTACTAAAATATAATTTTTTTAGCATTTTTTATATATTTTTTTAAAAATGTAATTATTTACATAATTATGTAATTTGTACATAATGTTGTGATATATCTGTCAATAAAAAAAATTATTGTAGGGAATAATAAACCCTCCAACACTTTATGAAAGCTGAAAGGTTATCAATTGCAAAATAAATTTGTTATTGTAGAAATTCACAATCACAAAATCATGGTAAAACAGTCTGAAAATATACACAACTAAATATCACTTACCCTTATCATAAAAAAATTCTCCAGCTATAATTTCTAAACTGGAAAACAAGTTCCATAAAAGCATGAGACGAAATCAGGCGGGTCGCTAATTAATTAGGAAGCTAGTTAAATTAAATCTGTAAAACATTGTTAATGGACCAGACACAAATAAATACACAAATAAATTTCTTTTTAAACATTTAAATGGATAATTTTTATTTATAAAAATTAATTAAACAAACATGAAACAAAATCAAATTAAATCTCGGTGTCAAATAGATTTAACAAAATAAGAATTAAGAGACATTCTAATTCTCTTTGTCCTTTTTAATTCTTATCTGATCAATCCTACAATCTTAAATTACTATAAAAAATTAAAAATTGAAAATTATTTTAAATTTTAAAATTATTTGGCGCCACACAAAAAAGTTAATCACCCTAACTTCAAGGTTAGCAGATTCCTGTTATAGTTGGTAAAACTATCTGCTTATTCGTTGACAAGATGAGCACATTTCCATACCATCCTTCAAATTGATTTTATTTGTGTTTTTTGAAGATAATTATAATTATTAAAGGTGCAACATGTATCTTCCATAACGTGAGTACATAAAATAATTCGGTTATTTGCAACAAGATTGCGTTACCTTCCTTTAATTCGTTCCATACACAATAAAATTCCCAAACATTTCTCCAAATAATCTGTCTGGGATTGAAAAAAAATATTTTTTATAAATTGTACACTTCATAATCACTAACTAAATTATTTATTCAAAAATATGATTAGGGCCGTGTTTACCAGGGAACTACCGAAGTACTTTAAAGCCCGTGTAGAGTCCACAGGAGGGCATTTTGAGCATTTACTTTAAGTTTAAGATAAATTCAGCTTATAAAAAAATTTTTTTTCAACCCCTAAATGCACATTAGATAATTAAGTAAGTCATACTACCGTATGCAGAATGAAGTTAAGAATACATTTCCGTAAAAAAAACAGAGGGTGCAATTTGAAAAATTAATCAAGTTGGCATGATTTCTTAAACGTTGCTATGCAACCAGCATTTAAAGATGTTTTCTGAAGGTCCATTTTGAGTTATTCACCATAGTTTTTGGTTGATTTGTTTATCTTTTCAAATAAGGGATATATTGCGTGTAAACAGCATTGTGGGACGCCCTGTATATGTATAAAATATTGATCTTTCTATATTTTACATTCCAAGACAAAAATGAAGAGAGAATATAAGTAGGAGATGTGGAAAGTGTGTTAGATGACACCAAGACGCATATAAGTGATGACCCCTCCCCTCCTGGCATAGAAGACATTGATGCAATGCGTTTCCACACGATGACGTCAATCAAAATTCAGCTCAGCCCGATTCTGCGGATGAAGAAGATGTATCTTTCAGTGAAAATACACAAAACATAGATGTAAATGTTACAGAGTACGATGTCTTCCCTAACATTGTAATGGACCCTGCGATGAAACGTAAGCTTATAGCAACTGACAATTGATAGAAAGATAGAAGAAGAAAGAACCTTCTGGCGGAAGGTAATTAAGAGAATATTGAATGTGACCCTAATCCTTGCAACATGCAATCTCACTTTTCGTGGAACCAGTGAGAGGCTAAAATATAGCAATAAGGGGAATTTCCTATCCATAATTGAATTGCTATCAAAGTATGACCCTTGTACTGCAAGAATTGCTGAGACGTCAAGATACTGCGGTAAAATATCTAAGTCCGCAAATACAAAATGAGCTGATCGCCTTATTATCATCACGAGTTAAAAATGAAATCACTCGTGAACTTCGAAATGCTTCGTTTTTTTCACTGATTTTAGACACAACACAAGATGTAGCTAAAGTTGACCAGTTAAGCGAACTTTATAGATACGTGAGTACAGTTGAAAATTTGCTAAGTTTTCTTCTCCTTTCGCGAGTTTAAAGATCAGTCAGCACGTGGTTTTGCTGAAGAAATAATGAATTCGCTGGAAGAGAAGGGTTTAGATCTGAAGAAATGTCGTGGTCAAGGATATGGTGGAGCAGCCGTAATGTGTGGGGTATACCATGGTGTGCAACAACGTATAAAAGAAAAGGCCCCATAGTAAGAAAATGCTTACTTTGTACATTGTGCGGCGCATAACCTTAACCTTGTGCTGAAAGACGCTGTTCAGGAAAATAGAAAGATTTCCCAGTTTTTTGAAACCGTCCAAAGTGTATATTGCTTTTTTGGCCATAGCACTGTTCGCTGGAAGGAGTTAAAAACAATGTACCAGAGTGGGTCTTCAAAAGTGACATTAAGATCTCTAAATCCAACTCGCTGGGCTGGCAGATATGACGCAGTAAGCGGTCTTAAACATAGATTCTGTGATGTAGTGAAATGTCTCAGCCGCCTAGTTCTGACTAGTAAAATTCAAGTGAAGAATTTGTTTAAAATCTATCCCCTTTCATTTCACAGTGTTGTAGTGTGTATCCTCAACATATTTAATGCAAAATTTTATTGTTTTAAAATAAAAAAATAGTGAAATCCTTTTTTCGCCTGGAAGATAGGCAACACATCGTGCATACATGTAATGCGCGATGCCTATATCATAACAATATGTATGTGTGTTTGTATAAACAAGATGGCATGGAATCGAGTCCTTGTACCACATACTTTTTATATGTTAAGTACATATAACATCACAGGTATAACATGTTCTGTTTAAATCTTAATAGTATCTGATTTCTTTAAAAAATTAATTAATAAATCACACACCTGTTTATTATTAGAATATAGTAGGTAGGCAAGATTTATAGGGGAATACTTTGTACATAAAATTGTTGATTTTATTAAAAATCAGATTTGTCTATTTTCAAACAAAGTTTAAGGTTATAGACCATAAATTATAGAACATAAACCCCAGATCATAGACTATAGACCCTATACTATAGACCATATACTATAGACCGTAACCTATAGACAATAGACGTAAACTATATACCGTAGACTATAGACCGTAGACTTTAGACCGTAGACTTTAGACCATATATTTTATACCATAGGCTATAGACCATAGACTGCAGGTCATAGACTTTAGATATAAATCATAAGAATAGGTTATTAAAGTATTAGTAATTTATTAAACTATTGTATTACTAGTAGCTTAAGAATAGACTTCCAGGTAATATTTCTTGTATGCTAAAGAAGTAAATCAATACTGACTAATATTAAAGTACTTACCATATCTCCCAACTTTTTTAATTTCACGAGTATGTACATAATCACCAACCCTGCCATGAATATTTGCAATTCCAAGCCTACGAATCCTGATTGAAAAGAACTCTCGGTTCCATTCATCCAAATGGTTAGAAGCACAAAACAATTAGACACCATCATTACCGCCGTGAGTAGCAACCACAATATTGTCCCGGGATTACAGAAATTGTGAAAGTATTTTAAATTCCACAGCAAAGCACAGTGTAGTCTTATGTTTAAAACCAACAACCCAGCCAAAGATTCTGAATTCCTATCTTGGTTAACCACAAACTTACCCTGTGATAAAATAGATGCCCGACTTAACAATTCACTTTTTAATTTGTTCTGATACGCCGAAAATAAAGAGATATAAAGTTCTATTACAACCGCATTTATCATAACAATCATAGAATCGGCATAAAAACAAATAATTGTAGCGATTTTTTCTAAAATACACCAATGATCTCCAAGTTCAGCAACCAGTAAGTATGTTGCATAGATAAGCAACATACAAGTCATAATGGCAAGATAGAAAATAGTACGTTTACGCGAATCTTTCACAGCTTCTATTTCCAAAAGGTTTTCTCTTCGAAGTTCTTTCCAATTTTTCATAATATCTTCTAGACCTCTCAGCATATGAACCATAGTACCAGTCTGAGACAAGCATGTCAATACTGAAATAGATGTTCTCATGGTGAATAAAAAATTTGTAAGAAGTGTTATTATTATTATTACACTACTACTTTCTTCAAATGCCACCGTAATCGAGTGGAAATAATGAGAAGTAACGATTGTTAGAAAAACTGAAAGAGTAAGTGCTATCCATAAGTGTGATTTAGAGAAGAATATATCAGTTTTGTTTACAGTTCTATTGTGAGTGCACTTTAGAGTCACACAAGGCAATGCCGCAATCGCTGAAAAGCTTAGAAATAGTCCCATTGCACAAGATACACAATTTGCCGACAGTTTATCCGCCATATTTGCCAATGACTGGTAAGAATTTTTACTGAATTTCGAATTGAAGTTTTGTACTAAAAAAATATGAAATGTATGTCTATTGTTTTTCAAGATAATTTTAGATAATTCAGTAATGCACGCATATAATTGGGTTTAATCTAAGCAAATAGATGTGTTTGATGATACGGTATATTATACTATATGTAAGTCAAGGTAATATAGATCATAAAATTTTAATTAAGTATTATCTTACCAAAAATCATCACGAAAGTAATGCATAAATAATTGGAATAATCGATTATTAACTGTATTTACTCCTATTCTTTTAAGGCTTCTTTTGATGATTGATTGTATTCCTTAATTTGCGGGAGTCTGCAAAAATAAAGCTCTTGCTGCTTTTTCTAAAATCAGTAAGGTCAACATTTTCTGGTGTGTCAACGCCCTTCTGCATGATCTAAAAATACAAATCGAAAATGGTTCGATGCACACTTACCCGGAAACTGCCACGAAGAAAAACGCGCCATGCACTACATTACTAATTGGACAGGAAGTTAAAACAATAAAAACTACAGGTTTTTGTAAACTATATTTTGAGTGATGAACATCTAGAAATCTTGACCTTAGAATGGAGAGAAGACCGGGTAGAGTGACAAAGAACAATATTCTTTAGCTCAGAGGATTGCATCTATGGTACCGGGAAGAGTAAAGGTTGAATCAGCCAGGATGTAATTTTGTCATTGTGCTGGATCTGAATATTGTAATTTGTTTGTAGGCATATTTGGAGTTAATTTAGAGCGTAACGAACTCAACATTTCAGGAGCAGTTACTAGAAAGGCGTGGTTGAATTTAGAATTAAATTTTCCATAAAGATATATTGATATATGAATCTAGCCCTAATCATGTCCAGTATTCCAAACAGTTGACACATTCTTAATAATTTCCAATAATTCGGTTGTTCTTGGACACAAGCCCTTGTTTGACGGTGATAGCGTATGAGGTAGCTTTTGTAGTTGCAAGATTTTTGAAATGGCGTACTTCTCCTCTTTGTATAAGAGGCTGTGGTGTGGATGTCTACAGATTTGACAGCGCATGTTACTGCAATTTAAACTGTAACGGCTCTACTAAAAGAAATATCGAGAATAAGAATCATTCTTGATAGTACCTAGTATCATGATTAATTATTTAATTTTATTTTAAAATGTCCAAACATTGTGATCTCTAATAAACTATAGATTATCAATTATAAACTGATGTACTATAAACGAAGATGATACACTATATACTATAAATTATAAAATATAAATGATAGATTATGACTAATACGCTATTATATAGATCATAGACTAAAGTCCTAGCCTATAGGGTACACACCATAACGTACACTATAGGTTTTACATCATAAACTGTAAATTGTAGACCACAGGCTATAGTCCATAGACGTTAGGCTGTAGAGTATAAATCATACAATATAGTCCGTAGACTATTAGAAAACTAGAGATCATAAATCATAGACCATAAACTAAATACCATATACTATAGCCCGAAGTCTATAGACTATCGACCGTAACTTATAAATCATAGACTATAGACCATAGAATATATATTACAGACTATAGACCATATACTATAGACTATGGATCATAAACCATAGACTGTAGACCATATACTACAGCTTATAGACCAAAGACTATAGACAATAGATCATATACATTATAGACCATAAACTACAGACCATAAATTACAGAGCATAGACTTTAGATATAAATCATTAGGATAGGATTAACTTATTACCAATTTATTAAACTTTTGGAGTATTTAGTAGTAGTAGTTTAAGAATAAACTTCCAGGAAAAAATTGCTGTTTCCAGAAGAAGCAAATCAATTCTGACTAATATTAAAGTACTTACCATATCTCCCAACTTTCTTAATTTTACAAGTATGTACATGATCACCAACCCAGCCATGAATATTTGCAATTCCAAGCCTACGAATCCCGATTGAAAAGCATTCGCTTTTCCACTCATCCAAATGGTTAGAAGCACAAAACAATTAGAGACCATCATTACCGCCGCGATTAACAACCAGAATATTGTCCCGGGATTACAGAAATTGTTAAAGTATTTTAAATTCCACATCAAAGCACAGTGGAGTCTCCTATTCACAACTAACAGCCTACTCAAAGAAGATTCTGAATTCCTATCGTGCTTAACCACAAACTTTCTCTTTGAAAAAAATAGTGCCCGTTTTAATAATTCAATTTTTAATTTTATCTGATACGCCAAAAATAAAGAGATATAAAGTTCTGTGACAACTGCATATAGTATAACAATCATAGAATCGGCATAAAAACAAATGATTGTAGCGATTTTTTCCAAAATACACCAATGATCTCCAAGTTCAGTAACTATTAAATATGTTGCATAGATTAGCAACATAGAAGTCATAAGGACAAGATAAAAAATAGTACGTTTACGTGAATTTTGAACAGCTTCTACTTCCAAAAGGTTTTCTCTTTGAAGTTCTTTCCAATTTTTCACAATATCTTCTAGACCTCTCAGCATATGAACCATAATACCAGACTGGAATAGGCACACCAATAGTGCAGTGGATGTTCTCATGGTGAATAAAAAGTTTGTAAGAAGTGCTATGATTACTAATACACTACTACTTTCTTCAAAAGCCAAAATAAGCGAGTGGAAATAATGGGAAGTAACGATTGTTAGAAAAACTAAAAGAGTAAGTGCTATCCATAAATGTGATTTAGAGAAAAATATATCAGTTTTGTTTACAGTTCTATTGTGAGTGCACTTTAGAGTCACACAAGGAAATGCCACAATCGATGAAAAGCTTAGCATTAATCTCATTGCACAAGATACACAATTTGCCGTCACTTTCTCCGCCATTTTTACCGATAACTGATTTTCGAGATGAAGTTTTGTACTATGAAAATGTGAAATTTACGTTTGAGTTGTTTGTCAAGCTAAATTTATATAATTCAGTAATGCACACATTACACATATAATTAGGGTTTAGGGAACAACTAAACCAAATAAATGATGATATGATATATATGTAAGTCAAGGTTATATAGATAATAAAACTTTTAATTACTAATCACGAAATCAATACATAAATAATTGGAATAATGAATTGTTAACTGTATTTACTTCTTCTATTTGGTACGCACTGTTTATTATGAATACGTTAATGTTAACTTGAGCCACAAATTGTAAAATAAATACACATGTTGTGCAGAATTTCCATTTTTTATAAAATTTCACATTTCTTATCTATCACATGTTTAATAGAAAAGGCGGGAAAGCAGGCTGTCTAAAAGTACAGTCAGCGTCAATACATTATTGCAAACTATGCACTCAAAACTGAAGCCTAGTTATGATCATATCCGAGTCTAAGGTATATAAATTAAACATATTAAATAATTCTGCAAACTTATTCCATAACCACATTTTAGAAATATACCATTGGTTGGTATTGTCTTTTATCTCGTTTGTCTACATTTACCTTACGTTACTTCAAGAAAATTAACTATTGAATGATAGTGTCACGTTAAGGCAAGGTTCCTAAAATAATAACATATAATTATGAAAAGTGGGATACTTTTAGTTATTATTTATGAGGATTGCATGAATTGATGATATATTACCTAGATTACTAGTCTGAATGATATTAAAATCAATGTTTTATCTGTTATTGTGCCTGTATCCCAGCCAGCACACTGACGTCATAATGTCGCCGCTTTTTAGGCAGTAATGACGTCAGATTGTTGTAAAACTGACATCATTATGTCACAGCCCAAAGACGTCAATATAAGACGTCATTAAAACGTCCTATACTAGGACTAAGACAGGAATTATAAATAAATAGTTGAATATTGGAAATAACATTTATTATATACTACAGTCAAAACATCTCTATATTGTGACCACCTGCTTAATATGACCAGTATTCCTTGGCCCCTGTTAAAATAATATCTGTTTAATGAAACGTACTGTATTGTACCAATACAGTACGTACTGTATTGTATTATGTTCCAAAAGAAGTCGTTTTAAAGACGTCTACGTACGTCCCATTATATGACGTCTTATGGACATCATTTATTAGTCATATGACGTCGTCCACCAATAATGACATAAAAATAACGTCATAACCTCAGTGTGCTGGCTGGGATATTCCTAAAGGCAATTCTTCGCGATCGCGAGGAAGAGAGTACACACAGATATGCTGCTGCTATAGTGAGAAATTGTCAATTAGTCCAAAGAATTCAACTGCTACGTCATAATACATCACTACAAATACAAAAATTAGTGAAACTCAGAAAGGTCGACGTTTTCTGGTGTATCAAAGTAAAAGTACCTACCTTCAGTTCAACAATGAAAATGGATTCCTACAAAAATGAATGTTTCTGATAAACCTACAAGGGCTGAGAGGCGGATTGAATTTGCAAGCAGAAGCTCTTGAATTCGTGGCCCAATTTTTTATATTTACCGAAAAAATCAATGGCCGAAAGAAAGCACACATAAAGAAACCTTTGAAAGCAATAACCAATTAAGGCAATCTTCGCAGACAAAGAAGACCGCAGCCTAGCCCATCTTGGATCTTTATGTAGTGAGTATTGGGATTGGGAGACGCATAAAATAATTAGAGTCAATTGGTTCCGGACAAGTAATTGACCAATCTCGGAATAGATGGACGAGTTAGAGTTGCTAACACGAAGGCAGCTGTTGGAGTTTATGTCTCGTTGTCCTGTTTGGAAAATGCAGGATGCAGAAGACTTTTCCGATCGCGAAATTATATTACCTTTTTTTTTGTTATATTGATAAAACTTTTTTTTGTCGAAAAAGTCTATAGTTTATTATCCGAAAATATTTTAAAGTTTATTCTGTAAAAGAGAGATTTTAGGAAAGCTAGGTCAGAAATTACTGACGGCGCTCTAGGCTTTTTTGGGAAATTTATAGAAAATGGTTAGCAAGAGCAAAAAGTTCATGAAAAGAGGTTAGAATTTTATGGATTAACCAGAACCAAAAATGCGGTTACTTTTGGTTATGTTACGGAACATACTATTAGTAGTTGTTGCTTTACTTTATTTCCAGCGCATTAGGTAATAAATATGAAGTTGGCAACATTGTACACATTCACATATCGTTCTATTTGTGGATTACTTTCTTTTTGCGTCGCATTTGGACAACAAAGTAAGACTTCAAAGGAAATTATTGAAAATAAGGTGAAATAAAATCGGAATGCAGGTTCCATAATTATGCCTGCAAGTATTTAAAAATTAAAGCTTATTCAAATCAATCAATTACTGAATTACTCCTTTTGTAGGTACCGAAAAGTTTTGTTCTGCTACAGGGAAAATTTCTGATTTATTTGCATACCGTTACTATAGCTAGTTTTTAAAAATGGAGCATCTTATAACTAATACCTTTACTTATAGCGATGAAAACTCATTTCAATGTAATATTTGTAGTTATAAATGTTTAAAGAAAGAACATCTAAAAAGACACATCATGCGGATTCATTGTGGTGAGAAGCCATTTGAATGCAATGTATATGGTCATAAGAGTTTAAGTAAAGGAGATATGAAAAAACATATCCGCATTTATAATAGTAAGAAGCCATTCCAATGTATTATGTGTGATTATAAATGTTTACGTAAAGGATATCTTAGAAATCATATGGTTATTCATAGTGGCAACAAACCTTTTCAATGTAATATCTGTGATTTTAACTGTGCACGTAAGGGAAGCCTTCAAAGACATATGAGTACTCATAGTAATGAAAAACCATTTCAATGTAGTATATGTAATTATAAGTTCTCACGGAAAGAAAATCTTAAGAGACACCTGATTACCCATACTGGTGAGAAACCTTTCTGCTGTATAATACTATGTACTTATAAGTGCTCAATGAAAATAGATCTTAACAAACATGTACTTACCCACAGTAATGAAAAACCATTTTGCTGTAAAATATGTGATTTGAAATGCTCGCGAAAAGAACATCTTAAAAATCATATGCTTACGCACAGTGGTGTAAAGCCTTTTCAGTGTAACATTTGTGATTATAAGTTCACACTAAGAGAAAATCTTAAAAGGCATCTGCGCAGTCATGCTGGTGAAAAACGATTCTGGTGTAATATATGCGATTTCAAGTGTTCCCAGAGCAAGGTACTGAAGAAGCATACTTACATGCATGAAGGTAAGTAATAATTCTGAATAAATATAAATACTTATAAAAGCAAGTATAAAAGACCCAATGAAAGGACTGATTCCTGGGGAAATAACAATTTCTCCATATAAGTTGTTTAATGCATATACACATGAATTGAATTAATGTGTAAATACAGATAGCAGAAGACCCCAGGTTCGATTCCTGGTCCGAGATAAATAATTTTTCCATATTATATCAACAATTAATTAATTTAAATTTACTCTTGGCGGCTTATACACGCTATTCTAAATCAAATTACTATATATATATATTGTAACAAGAGAGAAAAAGAAAGAACCTCTTTTCGAGCAACAAATGGTGTGTTCTGCCGCCTTCGAGAGAATGACGCATCGCACAAGCATGTAAATCAGACGCGGTTTATTCTAGCATTTTCTAGAATACATAGAAGGTTCCAGCGACTTCTGGTGCGTTTATATGAGGATATAAAAGCGGATTGCGGATAAAAGAGAGGCAGTCAACAGCAAGTCATTAACTGTGTATTACAAAATAAATAGTGGATATAAATGTTGTATTAGAAATTTATAGTCTGTAAATAATAGTTTTTAATGGTTTATAATTATAGCGTTAATTTATAGTGTATTCATTAGTGTATAGAAATAAATATTTGTTTGTGAATAGACGATTTAAACAGCACTTGTGTTATTATTTTTAGAAAGAACGTTACAGTGTTGTCCGGTGTGGTGTTTTAAAATAAATAAAATCGCGTAATAATTAAATAAAGTGCTGTGAGAATAAATTTTTAGTGTTAAAATTAATTTCAACAAAATGGTGATGAAACTATTAAAAGATCTCTTAGTAATAGATTTAAAACGGGAATTGGACGAGAGGGACTTGGATAGTAATGGAAAGAAAGAAGTTTTGATAAATCGGCTAAGAGAATGGCTTTTAGAACAGAAGGAAGATCATGAAAATTACCGCTTCGAAATACCTGGACCCGCAATTGATACTAGTTTGTTGTTAAGTAAAATGGAAGAAAGTTCTAGAAAGTCGGAAGAGAATTCTAGAATTTTAAAAGAAGAATTACTGCAAAAGTCCGAAGAGAATTCTAGAATGTTAAAAGAGGAATTACTGGAAAAGTCCGAAGAGAATTCTAGAATTTTAAAAGAAGAATTACTGCAAAAGTCCGAAGAGAATTCTAGAATGTTAAAAGAGGAATTACTGGAAAAGTTCGAAGAGAATTCTAGAAAGTCCGAAGAAAATGTTAGAATGCTTAAACAAGAATTACTTGAAAATACTAAAGCACTGGAAGAAAATGTTAAAATGCTTAAAGGAGAATTGTTGGAAAATGTCAAAGCGTTGGAAGATAAAGTTTTCGAAGAATTTTTGGAGAATGCCAGTGCGTTAGGACTATTGGAAGGTAGATTGGCGGAACAAGATAGGGTAATAAAGATGGTAGAAGAGAAAATAGCCCAAATGCAATTACCACCAACAACTAAGAAAGACGATATGGTCGAAGTGCTGGAAGATAGAATGAGGCAACTACGGTTTCCCTCAACTTCTGAGAGGCCGTTTAATGAAGTAAAGAAACAGTTTAAAGAAGAAAAGGTTCCTGCGGTAGGGATAAAAGTAAAACCACCCACGTTCGATGGAAAGATACCTTGGTCCACCTACTACAAACAATTTGAGGCGGCCGCTGGGGCCAACGGATGGACAGGCAAGGAAAAGGCCGTTTCTTTAACTGTGGCTTTGCGTGGAGACGCGTTGAATGTCCTGCAAACAATCCCAGCAGGACAGGAAAATGATTATCAATTGTTAGTGTCTAGATTGGAGATGAGATATGGAGACGCGCATCTTCAACAAGTGTATCACGCGCAAGTGAAGAATCGTATCCAGAAGAATGGAGAAAGCCTGCAGGAGTTTAAAGCCGATGTTGCGCGGCTTGTCCGATTGGCGTACCCTACGGCACCCGATTCATTTCTGGGACAGCTCGCTGTGCAGACCTTCATTGATGGGTTAAGAGACGGGGAAACACAACAATCATTGAGGCTAGCACGACCAAGAACAACTGATGATGCGCTTGCTCACGCCTTAGAATTTGAAGCTGCAAAACAAGCGTCCCGAGGTCACGGGCGTGTTCGGGCCGTTGTGGAGGAAGAAGGTTCTAAAGATCACCTAGAGGAGTTAGTACTGGGAGTTCTTCGGAAGGAAGAAAGCCGTAAGAAGAATCCTCAAGAAGTTCGAGGGCCTCGTTGTTGGAACTGCGGCGAACAAGGACATGTAGAACGCCGTTGTCCCAAAATAAGAAAAGTACAACCGTCGGAAAAGTTAAAGGTAGTTGGCAAGAGGGGGCGAACGTTAACGGCGAGTGAAGATGCCCCGGAGATCACGATCCATGCCGTAACATCGAAGAATAGTAACGGCAGTTTGTTTGTAGATGGGAAGATTGCTAATCGAACTGTTCCACTACTTATTGATACGGGGGCGACAAAATCCATCGTACGCCCTGATGTTCTACGATCAAGTATTAAGTTGCTACCCACAACTATTCAACTCCGTACAGCAACGGGTGAAGTGATACCAACACGCGGAGTGGTGAAGATGAAGATTGGCATTGGAAGTGAAGAACGTGATCATGAGGTGCTGGTAGCCGATATCACTGATGACTTCATCTTGGGAATGGACCTCCTGAGAAAATTTGGTTTTACGTTGGATTTGAAAGAGGGTGTTTTGAAGGTCGGTAACGAAGAACTTCCGTTGCACCCACGAGAAGATCCGGTTGTAAGGGTTTTGCTGACTGAAGATGTGATATTGCCGGGTCAAAGCGAGATGGTTGTCGAGGCGGGTTTGGATGGAGATCTTCGGGTAGGATGTGTGCGAATGATGGAGCCTGTTTGTGATAAGAAGATCCATAGTGGCATACTGGTGGGAAAAGCGCTGATCAAGGTTGGAAAGAGAGTACCGGTGAGAATTATGAACGTTAATGTGGATCCGGTGACATTGAAGAAGAGTACCCTTGTGGGACAGTGTGTGCCAGTATTTCGAGTAGCCAGGTGTATGGCTGATGATCCAAAACCAGTGCCCAAAGACCATGGTGGAAAATTAGTGGGTATGGTTACTAGTTCGTGCGAAGACCTTAACAGAACGGAAGTGAAAGAGGTACAGGGTTTGGTTCACCGATACCAATATATCTTCGCTCTTGACGATAGCCAGAAGGGACGAACAAATATAGTAAAACATAAAATCAATACAGGCAACTCTATGCCTGTCCGTCAGCAGCCGAGGCGTCTACCTTTAGCAAGGCGAGCAGAAGCCGAAAAGATTATTACTGATATGGAAGAACAAGGGGTCATCGAGCCATCCAGCAGTCCATGGGCATCACCGGTGGTCCTGGTCAGTAAGAAGGATGGGTCAACGAGATTTTGTGTGGACTATCGGCAGCTCAATAACGTGACCAAGAAAGACAGCTATCCCTTACCACGCATCGACGACACGTTAGATACCCTGTCTGGTTCACGATGGTTTTCGACTTTGGACTTGAAGAGTGGTTATTGGCAAGTTGAAATGGAACCTGAAGACCGGGAGAAGACCGCGTTCACTATTGGTTCCGGACTATGGCAGTTTACAGTTATGCCTTTCGGTCTATGTAACGCTCCGGCCACCTTTGAGCGTCTAATGGAGACCATCCTGAGAGGGCTGTCGTGGAAGACCTGCCTGGTATACCTAGATGATGTGATTGTAGTCGGAAAATCATTCAACGAACATTTGAACAATCTAGAGGAAGTGTTCCGAAGACTACGTGGAGCCAATCTGAAACTGAGTCCGAAAAAGTGCCACATATTCAGAAAGGAAGTGAAATATCTCGGGCACGTCGTATCACAAAATGGAGTGGCAGCCGACCCCGATAAAATTCGTGCAGTTCAAGAGTGGCCAACACCGAAAGATAAACACCAAGTTCGTAGTTTTCTTGGGTTATGTACCTACTACAGGCGTTTCGTTCCTGGGTTTGCCAACATAGCGAAACCTCTGACAAGGTTAACTGAAGATGGGCGCGAGTATGTTTGGAGCGGAGAGTGTGAAACAGCTTTCCAACAGTTGAAGCGTGCCCTGACAACAGCACCAATATTGAGCTATCCACGGACAGAAGGGAAATTCATACTTGACACAGATGCAAGTAATCTGGCCATTGGGGGGGTACTTTCTCAGATACAGGATGGACAAGAAAAGGTCATCGGCTATTTTAGTAAGGTTTTGTCGAAAGCCGAAAGGAATTATTGTGTGACCAGAAAAGAACTATTGGCCGTCGTGAAGTCCGTTGAGCACTTCTACAAATACTTGTACGGACGGAAGTTTTTATTGAGGACGGACCATGCAGCGTTGAAATGGCTTCTACAATTCCGTAATCCTGAAGGCCAGGTCGCAAGGTGGATCGAACGATTACAAGGATACGACTTTGACACCGAACATCGAGCGGGCACTAGTCATCGAAATGCCGATGCTCTTTCAAGAAGACCCTGTCCAACGGATTGCCGTCATTGCTCTCGTTTGGAAGAGAGGGTTTGCCAAGTATTAAGGACTACCATCGTCAACGACAATTGGTTGCCGGAAGAATTGCAACGACAGCAGGAGGCTGATCCCGAACTAAAAATGGTACTGGAATGGAAGCGCGTGGGAGAAAGGCCTGCCTGGGAGGCCGTCAGCCCTTTTAACAGAGCGCTCAAGGCATATTGGGCCCAATGGGAGTCCTTGAAGGTGGAAGACGATCTCCTGAAGCGAGTACTGGAGAGTGAAGATGGCACCACCATTAGGTCTCAGTTCGTGGTTCCAAGAAGCCGAGTGGCTACAGTATTGCGACATCTCCATGACGGTGCCTCCGGAGGACACTTCGGTGTGAAAAAGACCTTGGAGAAAGTTAGGGAGCGTTTTTATTGGGTCAACTGTAAAGAAGACGTGAAGGAGTGGTGCCGGAAATGTGAATTATGTGCCACTGGCAACGGACCCTTGGGGAAACGAAGAGCACCTATGAGGCAGTACAATGTGGGTAGTCCTCTGGAGAGAATAGCTATAGACATTGCCGGACCATTTCCCGAAACTGACGATGGGAATAAATACATCTTAGTGGCAATGGACTATTTTACCAAATGGCCAGAAGCATATGCCCTACCAAACCAGGAAGCTGCGACTGTTGCTGACGTACTAGTCAAAGAGTTTTTCAGTCGCTTCGGAGTGCCCATGGAGCTGCATTCGGATCAAGGCCGCAATTTCGAGTCTGTACTCTTTGGAGAAGTCTGTCGATTGTTGGGCATTCGCAAGACTCGGACCACACCGTTACATCCGCAGTCCGATGGAATGGTAGAACGCATGAATCGAACAATGGGCAAATATTTGGCCAAGGTCGTCTCCGATCATCAACGAGACTGGGACCAATACCTGCATCTGTTCCTGATGGCTTATCGTGCATCGGTCCACGAAACAACCGGTCAGTCACCAGCGTCTGTGATGTTTGGACGCGAGTTACGGTTACCGTGTGATCTGGAATTTGGGTCTCCACCTATAGAGCAGGAGGTAGCCGGGAATGATTATGTCATCAACTTAAAGAAGAAGTTGGAGGATATTCACGACCGAACCCGAAATAATAGTCGAATCGCGAGTGACCGGATGAAGGCTACGTACGATGTGAGAGCCCAAGAAGGAGGGTTTCAACCTGGAGAGCTTGTCTGGTTATACAACCCGCAAAGGCGTCGTGGCTATTCTCCAAAGTTACAGCGAAATTGGGAGGGTCCATACCAGGTGAAGAAACGAATAAATGACTTGATTTATCGCATCCAGAAATTGCCAAGAGGGAAACCAAAGGTGGTACACTCCAATCGTCTGGCGCACTATGAGGGAAATAATGACGCAGTTCCGGAAGATGAGGCTGAGGTGGCTATCAATACCGTAAGGCCTGGAGATGATCAGCCAACCTTTAGAGAATTTATGGCTGCGTTTTCTGGAACTAGAAAAGCGCGATTCGGAGTCACGACTGAGATGCAACAAGATCTCTTCCGGGTCCCTGGTGATTATTCCATTGCCCACTGTGTCTCCGAGGATCTCCGTATGTCCAGGGGGATCGCAGTAGTGTTTAGAAATAAATTTGGACGGCTGAATGAACTTCGAGAACAAAATCCCTCTGTTGGTAAATCCTTACGCTTGCCTGATCATGACCGATCCATTTACTACTTGGTAACCAAGCAGTTTTACTACCAGAAACCGAGTTACGCCGACTTGTGGAGGGCACTATGGAATTTGAGAATCGAGTTGCTTACCAGGGGAATTAACAAATTGGCAGTTCCCAAACTCGGCTGTGGGCGGGACCAGCTGGATTGGAGAATCGTTAGAAACATGCTGGAAGTTGTCTTTAGAGGTACGGACGTCAAGATCTTCGTCTGCAGTTTTGACCCACAGCCCGCATTAAGGCCAACGAAGAGTGTAGACTGTTATTTCTACCGTAATGGAACGTGTAGTCGCGGTGAAGACTGTCGATATCGTCATGACCCGTTCTACAGGAACCAGAGCATAAAACCTGTTCTGGGACAGAACAGACTTGAAGAGGGGGGCAGTGTAACAAGAGAGAAAAAGAAAGAACCTCTTTTCGAGCAACAAATGGTGTGTTCTGCCGCCTTCGAGAAAATGACGCATCGCACAAGCATGTAAATCAGACGCGGTTTATTCTAGCATTTTCTAGAATACATAGAAGGTTCCAGCGACTTCTGGTGCGTTTATATGAGGATATAAAAGCGGATTGCGGATAAAAGAGAGGCAGTCAACAGCAAGTCATTAACTGTGTATTACAAAATAAATAGTGGATATAAATGTTGTATTAGAAATTTATAGTCTGTAAATAATAGTTTTTAATGGTTTATAATTATAGCGTTAATTTATAGTGTATTCATTAGTGTATAGAAATAAATATTTGTTTGTGAATAGACGATTTAAACAGCACTTGTGTTATTATTTTTAGAAAGAACATTACAATATATATATATATATATATATATATATATATATATATATATATATATATATATATATAGCAGGTTGCATGTATTTAAAATTCAAAATGTGTGTAGAAGCGAGCTTACAGAATACGTGCTTGACAGAGCGAGTGTTATCATTTCGTAATTGGAAGGGTATACAAACTCAAAAATCTTTAGCTGAGGCCGGATTAGTCTACACGGGGCGTGAAGATAGAGTAGAATGTTTTTATTGCCGAGTGAACATTTTCAAATGGGAACCGTCGGATAGTCCAATCGTAGAACACCTGAAATGGTCACCACATTGCGTGTTTGCAAACGTGTTAGCACCCATAAACGTTGAAAGTGGTAGAGACGTTTGCGGTTAAAAGTAACCAGATACAACATAGAATATAACGCGAGAGAACAGGGAAGATGTTACTAATCAAGGCGGTAATATTATTGGCAACCTTGTACGAGGGCGTAGTGTACGTTGCAAAACTTCCAGACACAACAGCAGCCTTTATATCATACGACTTCAATACGAGCGTCTGGTTTGGCATGCAACCGGTGACGTTGCAACAAATGGGAATGTTTAAACACGAAATCAGCAATAGAACGCAAGAAGTACGATTCAGGGTCAAATTCGTGTACCCAACATATACCATGGATAGCGAGTGACAAACCCTCGGGAATAGTCCGGTAGAACAATGTAGTCAGCAGTGATACGTGTTACGCTTCCTTGGTGACCTTGGGTACCCTGTTAATCGCAGTAGTTGGTGTAAGCATGGGAACATATTGTATCGCTCGTTATCGTTACCATTAAAGACCATGACCTTGGATCCCACCCGCCAACTCAGTATATACCATGACCTGGGATCCCACCCCTCAACTCAGTATATACCATGACCTTGGATCCCACCCTTCAACTCAGTATATATAAACGCATACGCAAGAACACTTCAGTAGTACAGCATCTACGCAAGAACACTTCAGTAGTACAGCATCATGAACGTGGTAGAGGCAACCGTTTTAGTAACATTCGATTTCGAGGACGACGACGATGAAATGAGAGACGAAGAACTATACGGTGGAAACGTCGAGAAAACAGACCACCACAAAGAGGCATTCGTTAAACGCGTCAAAGAGAAGCGTGTTCTTGAAGCTGGTTATGTGGTGTTTGCGCTAGTGACGTTTGCATATTAATGGACTTAAATGGGGAAAGGATATGGTTTGACGGAAAAAGTGGGACAGCGCCGAAACAGTTGGAAGAGCCGTTACACGAATGGTACGATGCAAATATAAAAATTCCGATTATGAGATGTATAGAGGAGTATAATTCGGATAAGTTTCGAACGGAACATTTGTGTCGTATCACCATCTTAACAGCGGAGAGTTAAAGTGTTTTCCGCGTAAAGAACAAAGAATCAGAAAAAGAAAGACGCAGAAACATCCAGCGCATCAACGCAACATTATTTAGTGAAAAGTACGCCGGGGCTTAACTAATGTATTACTGAAATAAAATATAAATGTACTCTTTAAACAAACACAAGGTTGTAAATTTTAAAAGATAAATGTACACTGTAAACAAATACAAGGTGGTAAATTTTGAAATATGTAATCCTCTGATATATCAAAGTCAATCATAAAGTGTAAACAATTGCATATGGATTGTGAAATGTATTTAGTTAAATAAACCACGTATATATGTCACATTATATCGTTTCATTTAAGACCGATCTCCGTCTCACCTAGACATACATTCTAATTTAACGATTAAATCAAAAGTGAGACTAAGATTTAAAAAGAAAAATTTCATACCATTAGAATTTCAATTAGACTCTTACCTAACTATGAAAGTATGCAGACGTTGTTATGTTTACAAAAGAATGCACACGAAAGGTCAACACAACCTCAAGGGCAAGAAGTACACCAGACAGGCAGGAATGTTACATGTAGTTAGAACAAAAGAAATTCCACAGACGTTGTTATGTTTACAAAGGAATGCACACGAAAGGTCAACACCACTTCAAGGGTAAGAACTATACCAGACATGCAAGAATGTTACATGTGGTTAGAACAAAAGAAATGCCGTAGACGAGAACAAACAAATTCCGCAGACATTGTTGAGAACAGGAAACAAGGCAAGGCCAATGAGACTGTATTTACACAGAAAGGAGTGGCCAGACAGGTAGGAATGTAACATGTAGTTAGAACAAAAGAAATTCCGCAGACGATAACAAAGAAATGCCGCAGTCGTTGTTGAGAACAGACGAAACAAGGCAAGGTCAACGAGATTGTATTTACACAGAAAGGAGTGGGGACACAGATATATCTATAACTTCCAAGCTGCACCACTCAGTTACAGTTACAACAGTGAAAATGAATAACCAAAGTTCAGCAGAAAGTTCGTCGACAGAGGAGGTTGACCGACCGGCATCAAGAGGATCATCAGTGTGGAGTGAGGATACTGAGATCCTCGGGGACGACGTTGGCAACGAGGAGGAGATGGAGCACCATCAGGTGTTGGAGGAGGAAACGATGGAGGAGGAGGAAACGATGGAAGTGCTGGTAACTAACTAAATAATTTAACAAAATTACTTTTAACAAAATTACTTTTAAATAAAACACATAGATATGAGTCATATATTGTTATTTTAATGTTTATAGCCGGAAATCATCATGGTGGCGAGGTCTCGGCCCGTGTTGATACGGGGGAGATTCTCCACTGAGGTGTTGTGTGCCGAATGTCGGCAGCACTATATTACAGTGCCTCCCAATTTTGATGTTCAGGGGGGGGTATGGGGGTTGGGGGGGGGGAGAATTTTGAAAAATCAGCGCTCTAGCTCTCAAGCTTAACGAAGGGCAAGATTTCGATTGCTCGATTTGATAGGTAGAGATAAATGAAGGTCGTCACGGGTATGCTGTTGGCCACAATTGAATGGTCATAGAGTATTTCCGGGTTGCTACAAACTTCTGGATTTTATTTTTTTTTTATTTATTTTTTTTTAATTTTAATATCTTGAGTGTAATTTTTTAATTGAATGTTCATAAAGTATTTTCTGGTTGCTACAAACTTTTGAATTGTTTTCAGAGACTTCAGGGCCAGACGGTTTTAGTGACTTTTTGTTTACGGTTATAATATCTACAATTTCTCTTATTGTGTACAATCAAATCATCAATTGTAAAGGAAAAATAATTTTTCATGCTATTTTTATTTAAAATGTGCTGGTCCTAACTAAATAATATTAACAAAATTACTATCTATATCTATAATGTCTATAATATCTACAAATACGCATCACTGCTGATCCATCTCCATTTCCAACCTTGCATTCAATAGTTGTAGCAGTGGACTTCCGTGACAGTTATCATTGCAGTTACAGTCTACATCCGCATCGTTGCCTCCAAATTGGGATACCGGACCGCTGAAATGCAACCGTTCGGAACACACCATTGGGTCAAAGGTGTTGTAAAGCATCCGTTTCATGCAGCCATCACACCAATGGGATGGTATGTGGTAAATCGATCTCAACACCCTGGTGTGGTAGGGTCTTCCATACGCAATACACCTTTTGACTTCCACATCCACTATTACCTTTTCTGGTAGATAATGCACAACTTCTAGCATTCCAAACACGTTCGGGATTTGCATCTTCATTAATGGTTCCAATATGTTTGTGATGTTCACTATGCAGTCACCCGGCATGTCTACAACACCATCTATTATGCTATGGTAGAAATTGAAAAATTCCAAACCCTTCAGAAGGTTTAATCGATATGTTAGTAACGGTATTAACTGCCACAGCTCATATAAGGACTCCCACGCTAAATACAATTCATCATCTCCTGCATCAGTTATCTTTATGATTTTTGTTTTACCATAATTTCTGTTAACACGCTCAAACGAGATAGTTTTTGTACCAATTTTCAAAGGAACCCCGACCTCTTCTCCTGCTTTAAAGTACTTATTAATGACTCCTTCATTGGCTATTAACGCGTTCCACTCCGTTTCATCAAACAGCATACACTGATTCTTTACTCCAGCTACTTTTATTACAAGAGCGAATCCCAAATGAGCACATAATCCAACAAATACAACTTTACTTTTTGATTTGTTTAAATAAAACACTGATTGATTCACTAGCGGTGCCCATTTAGCATCCTTAGGAAGCTCGTTTGGAGCCATCAACTGCTTTTCTAGAGCTTGCGCTTTCGCATTCTCAATTGATTTAGCGAGGCTTTCCATTCTAACACTGCCCTGTACACTGCAACTGCAAACGCTTTACTCTTCCCATACATGCAACCTGCTATATATATATCTACGGCTGGACCTTGAATGGTGTTTGATGACCTTGAATATACCTTATTTAGTTACCTGCGTGGCCTTGAATGCATTGTTACCATATTGATGACCTTGAAGATACATTATTTAGTGGCCTTGAGTTCAAGGTCACAACATTGTTGTCATATTGTTGACCTTGAGGATGCGGTGTTGCCATATTGTTGACCTTGAGAATGCGGTATTGCCACGTTTAGGTGACAGAGATAGATTCAAGGTCACCATGTGTTAGAGAGAGATAGGTTCAAGGTCAATGTCAGGAGTGGGGGTGGGTTCAGAACTCCCAATTTTTACCTACTTACATATTTGACATATTAGAGATTCGATTATAATAGAATTAATTTTGTTGGGAACACTTTTTTAGTCTTATCTTTTTTTGATGTATTAAAATAACAACATCGTTAATGATATTAAATGTATATTAATAAAAATAAGAATAATTTTGATTTTTTAGAAAAAGAAAAACATTTTAAAGCGTGGAATTGATTAAATGCAATACAGATACAAATAATGAACAATTTCGTGCTTCTTGTGCCCCAATATGGCGGTGTTTGCGGTACTCTGATCGACCAGCGCGGCCTAGGTGACTAGATGTAGTGACCCTAAAAGCTACATTAGTACAGAACCATCTTGTGAGGAGCGGCGGAATTACACAAAAACATCAATTCCGCTTGGTTAGTCGTAGAGTCACTACATCTAGTTACCTAGGTCGCGCTGCTCGATCAGATTACCGCAAAACGCCGCCATAATAATAATTTCATTCTGGTTCACTTTTTTATTACTAAAAATAAAATAACACTATGTAAATAATAAAGAATACAAAATCTTTCCAGAATATATAACATGTACCGGGTGTTGTTCACTCTCAAAGTCGATCATAGGCAATTAACATTGTACATTTTACTTTTATGTATTTTGCTATATTTCTACTAATTCAATACATATTAAAGCAAATACTTTATCGGAAACTCCATATACTTTACCATATGAAAATAGGCGACTATAGCCCCTCTATTTCATATAGTAGCGACATCGTGGAGCAAATCTGATACAAACTTTAATAAACAAAAAATTACTACATGCATGGCGTTGCCGAAATTTAGTAAAAAGTTGTTTAAAAATTAGAATTACGGAGATATATGTCATATTAATATGATCGTTTTTACAGAACATGAATGTCCATTATCAAATTAATGTTAAACTGTGAATATTTCTATGCATGATTATTATTAAACCTAAGATTTATTGTAAGACAAAATGTCAACTCTGGTAACATTCAATGTCGCCAACATCGTTCTGGTGCTTTTGCTGCAGCGGCGAGATTAATCGTTGTCGTTAGTATTTGAAAATAAAGGGGCTATATAGGCGACATTTTTAAAGCGCCATTTTTGCATATAGGTGTGCAACTAATAAATAGTTTTTCGGTGAGAAATCTGCCACTAATTAAAAAATAGCACTATTTCTGTTAAATGGTGGTATATTACTGTTATGCTAGAATATATAAACTTTTACAATTTATCTAAACTATTCAAGCTTTCATTACAATGACTATTTTTTAGTTACTTTCCAAATATTTTGGAAATGTCAGGTTTAGTTACACACCACACCGCATTTACATGCATTTATATATTAAATTTTGTCTCCTACTTTTCAAAATAAGTCATAAATAAGTTTTCAAAAAAAGTATTTGATTAAAGTATTGATCAGTTTAAATCTTAGAATATAATATGGTCGTTATTCAATTCAATCATACGTCAAAATAAAAAATAATTCGAACTCAATATTATTATTACTGATGATTATATCACTTGATGCGCAATAATTTTCTCTTTAGGCAAATCTTAGCGATAGATCAGGTTGTTTAGTTGTTGGAACACGGTTCGTGATGTGACGTCATCAAAACTGAAGCCCGCGAAAACGGAGTTTTTCATGACTATGGTTTATAATTGCGAGGTTTTATAATTGAAACTGTCGTGGCGTATGTAATGGATTCTGAAGGGCTTTTAATATTAAGTCTTAGCTGCTAATGAATTTCTAGATGATGACAATAGTGTTTTACATAAAATAATGCATGACGTATGTACAAAAAGTTGCAACACAACAAGGAAGGTGTTGTTGTGTGCAAGAACACTTCGCGAGATACATGTTCGGCCATATAATTACCAGGAAGAGTGGCTACCGCAATATTTTAATATTGACTTTTATAAAATGTTTAGTATGTCACGTGATGTTTGTAAAAGTTTTTAAAAAGAATTTCCAGAAGTTTAGAAACAAAAATATATCATGGGGATCATATGATGTAGCAATTATTACCTAACGAAATAAGCAATCGATGGATCCTTTACATTATGCTTTTCTTCCATTGCTAGTTGATCTTTATTAAATAATTAATAATTTTTAACAAAATAAACAAGCAAACGTTTATTTGACAAGCAAACAATAATTGTAACCTACAAATTTGTTGAAGTAATAAAGTGCGTAAATACACGATATAGTCGAATAATTACGAACCACGAATGAACATCACGGACGCTCCTCTCAACCATCATCCAATGGTTTCTCCAACCACGTTCTTAATTCACCACAATGACGTCATGGGTTCAACACGAATCGTATCACCAAAAACGTTCAATACAATATTAATAATGCATATGTTCGAGTTTGAGAACGAACAGACTGTATAAATTTTAGGCTTCTAGAGTAGTGAAGAAGTGACAACGTTGCCTTAACATTACTTATAAAGTTGGTGCTCATGACAAACAAAACAAATGCACTGGATGATTTGACACATGCTTTGAGGTTATTTGTGCAATTTCGTATGCATTATTAATGTATGTAATGCCAATTGATGTTCATTCAATAAGCTACCGTAAAAATGGAATCGAGCAGCGTAAGTGGTAGGTTTGATAAAAATGGAAAACACGTATATTTCTGGAAGAGAAAACGCGTTACAGAGAAAGTATATTATCAAAGATTAAGTCAAATAAAATCTGGCCAAAAAAGAAGAAAATATTTCAATGTGCAAGAAAATGAAGTTTCCAGTTGTAACCTCGAAGATGTGTCACCTAACCTCCAAGATGGTTCTTTGGATCTCCAACTTGTTAGTGCTCGATGTATAGTTGAAATCAATACACTTAAAAATAATTTAATTTGTAAATCATGCCAAGAAGTCCTCTCTTTAGCAGATATAATAGAAGAGACACTAGTTGGCCTTGCTTCTATATTTCAAATCCAATGCCGCAAGTGTTTGAACATAAATAATGTGCAAGCTACCAAACAGTATGTACCGAATAATACCTGCAAAGGATGCTGTAATATAAATACCGAAGCAGCTCTTGGTAGGTTTATAATTTTTCATTAAATAAAATAATATTTAAATCCTCTCATGTGTAAATGTAATTGTAAACCTCTCAAACATTAAAAATTTATCAGGAAGAATTTTTGAGCATTAAAATCTATCAACTGCAATTTTTTTTGCATTTTCATCATTTTTCTCCAGAGTCACAACTTCCTTAAGTTTAAGAATGACCATCTAACCTTTTTAAGCTGTTGTAATTAGATTTATGCTTATGCTGCAGAACTTGGGGCAGGACGCTAAATTGGAATAGATATAAACCACTATACCTAAACCAAAAAATGAAGAAACTAAACCGGAGTGAATCTAGCAGCCACAGACTAGCAGTCGGAGTTCATTGTGAATGAGCCTTACTCCCAAATTGTCAAATTTAGATAGTTTGAAATAAAAAAACAGACATTGCAATCTGTCAAAGTTTTAAAAGGTTTTTCACAACTCCAAATGTTAATTATTAAACTACTATTAATAAATTACCTTCTGATAGCAAAAGTGTGGACGACATTAGTTGGTGTTTAAAAGATTTTTCATAACTCCAATTAATATTTATTAATAGTAGTTTAATAATTAACAATTGGAGTTGTGAAAAACCTTTTAAAAATTGACAAATTGCAATGACAATTTTTTATTTAAAACTGTCTAAATTTGACAATTTGGGAGCAACGCTCATTCACAATCAACTCCGACTGCTAGTCTGCAGCTGCTAAATTCACTCCGGTTTAGTTTTTTCATTTTTTGGTTTTACTATAGTAAAATATTATTGGTTGGTTACTAAAATGCTGACTGCAAATTTAGAAAGATTTAATTGGTAGTGAAGCAACTACTAAATAAATATACAGTGTGGTGATAAAGTAAGGAACAAAATTGATAATTGCGTTATTTAATTTTTTCAAGCAAAACACTCGGACAGGTCAGTTTTATTTTTTAATTAGCCACCTTATGACATAAAAATTTTACTTATGACGTCATGTATTTTTGCAATGATTTCATCATTGGTTTTTTTAAATGACAACCCCAATTTTTTTGCTGGTTTTCATAGATGGTTCAACTACTTAACAAAAAATGGCACGTTTAACTGAACGGGAAAGAATAGAAATTTTAATAATGGTTGGATCTGGTGATAAACTAAGAACACATGAGGAAGCATGTGAATTATTCAACCAAGAACGTCTTGATAGACCGCCTATTGCAAGATCCACAGTAAGTAAATTGGTTGCCAATTTACTGAAACGGGATCCATCCATGATTTGCCTCGGCAAGGTCGACCTCGAGTAAACGAAGAAACCAGATTAGATGTGTTACTTGAAGCTGAAGAAAATCCTCACCATTCTACAAGGCAGCTAGCCCTAAATAACGATGTGGACCACTCTTTTGTTGTGAAGTTGTTCAAGAAAGAGAAATATCATCCTTACAAAATTCAATTGATTCACGAATTAAAAAGTATAATCCAGACCGCCGCTTGAACTAACGTTACGCTGCGATGAAGACCCCAATTTTTTAAATAACATCCTCTTTTCTGACAAAACCACTTTTTGCCTGAATGAGACAGTACATCGTCACAATTGCAGGTATTGGTTAAGAGAAAATTCTCACTGGACTCAAGACTAGTCAACGCCAAGGGAAATTAAATGTTTGGATTGGAATAATCTGACAGCGTTTAATAGGGCCTTACTTTTTTGAAGGAAACCTTACAGCAGCACGTTATTTGGACTTTTTGTGGTTTGATTTAGTGCCAGCTCTGACAACAAAGTTTCCAAATGATCACGAAGCAGATGTACCCCATCAGGATATTTGGTTTCAACAAGACGAGGCGCCTCCTCACTTAAACATCTGTCAATCTGGAATAAACATCTGTCAATATCTTGACGCCACATTTTTTTGAAGATGGATAGAACGTCGAGGAGCAATTGAGTAACCACCGTGTTCCCTTGACTCCCTTAGATTCTTTTCTGTGGGGTTATTTAAAATCAAAGGTTTATTGTAATAGACCAACTAATTTAGAGGAGCTACGCCAAAGAATTTGCGCTGAAGTGGAGCACATTACTCCTGAAGTCCTCGAGCAAAGTGTACAAAGTGTTTACACTCGTATCTGTCAGTGCCAAATGGTTGACAGAGAGCAATTTGAACACTTGCGCTAAATTTCGTTTGTTTTTGGGCTTTAATTAAGATTTTCTTCCATTAAAGTTACATTTTTATTTCTTACGGTAAGTGTGTTATTTTCTCAAAAAAATAGTTATCTAAGGTACCAATTTTTTTACACCATCATTTAAGTAGTTCTAATCTAATCTTCTAATCTATAAAAACCAGCAAAAAAATAATTGGGGTTGTCATTTAAAAAACTAATAATGACGTCATTGTGCAAAAATACATGACGTCATAAGTAAAATTTTTATGTCATAAGGTGGCTAATTAAAAAATAAAATTGACCTGTCTGAGTGTTTTGCTTGAAAACATTAAATAACGCAATTATGAATTTTGTTTCTTACTTTATCACCACACTGTATTAAATTATTATAGAAAACAAGGTTTCAGCATAATTATTGTATTGGTAGTGGACCGATGATATGAACAGTACAGTTTTAGAGGAATATTACGTCTGATGAGTTTTGTTTTCTATAGGACCAGTTGAGCAAGAGAAGATAATTGTTAAGCATGAGAAGGTGACAGATCAGCAAGAGCAGATACCACTAAAACAAGATGAGGTAGCAGTAAAGCAAGAACCGATAGCAGTTATGCAAGAGCAGATAGAAGTAAAGCAAGAGTTAATAGAAATAAAGCAAGAGAGGGCACCAGATATAGTTTCAGAATTACTTCAGTTATGAAGTTTTATTTTAATACAGTATTACTAGGGACCTGTGTAATGGGTCAAAGTGAAGCCCGATTAAAATCTGAAACATGAATGATGCTGATCTCATCAATATTCATTCTGCTGTTTAGAAGACAGAAGAAGATATACAGACAAACATTAGCTTCTATTACTATTTACAATTAGATTAAGTATGTCCTTCATTATAATACTAACTAACCAATTGGAAGGTTTGATTCTTCATAGTTACCATGTATAAATAAATAATTAAATTCAATTAATACTTGTGCTAAGATTTAACCGGTTAAATTTCAAGCCAGCTTTTTTTATGTATTTCTGGTCCAATTTATGAAATTAGAAATAATTATATTTGTAACTATGCACAAAATAATGTTTAAAATCGCCCTACTTTCAGTAATTTTGGAGAAAAACAATGTTTGTTATTTTGATTGCGTACCATCAGTGTCTTAAGGTTACTGTTTACTTCATTTTTATGTTCTTTTGCATTTTTATAAAAAATTTAATATTACTTTGATTTTGTGCCTTAAAATGGAGTCTAGTGTCTCATGGGTTTTAATGTAAGCAAAAATGTGTTATTTTTATAAATTATTCTAATGTTACACAAAAACCTAATTATCTACATGACACGAAATTGTTATTATTAAAGTATTTTCTTTACTAGAGTTTCATTGATTTTTCATTCAGGATATAATCTATTTGAATTCGTAATTGTTTGAATTTGTGCAGATTAGTAGGCAACTCATTTTCTCCTGCCTACTATTTCACTCACTGCAATTTGCAAAATCTAATCAATAAAATCTCTAGTACTCTGTATATAATTGTTGATTATTTTGTATTTTTAATAGTTAATAAAAATTTTCTAAATAAAATTTTACAATAGATTTATTTAATTATATTTTTTATTATATTGAATAGTCAATACAAGCCGGCAGTACGATAGGGTGGTTTACATGATTACATGTGTGTTGTATGTGAGGTTCCTTTAACAACATACCCCCACGTTCCTTCCAAATGAGGAAGTAATTGAGATACGCTCAATCAGCGCGCAATTGCTCCCAGTTGCTCACTGGTCGGAGCGAGGTTGCCTATCCACCTTCTACTAGCTATGTAGGCTAGTACCGGAACGATTGACTTAACATGTGCTCACCTGCCGGCATCTTCCCGTCCTCTTTCATACGGGGCTAAGTACCTAGTCCAGCAATAGGACTATTCCCCCAACTTAGCTCAGTTAATAGAAGGAACCCTCCAGTACTCTTTCATACCTTCATAAGTTCTTCCCCGGCCAGGGGTTGGGGCCACTGCCCGATCGAATCCAACCTCAAATGTGGCGGGACTTGGTTTTTAAATGGGTTCGCCACCCTGATCTCCCAGTTATAGGCCTGGTGCGTCCTCGACAGAGCTTCATTTCGAGGCTACTTTAAGGGCCCTTTTAAAGCAGCATCCCGGTGTGTACTCGTTAAGGTGAAGTTGTCTTGACCGTGAGAGGCTATGTATCTTCGCATCAACGTCTTTTAAGTGTAGGTCTCTAGACGATTTCTGGGAATCCGACGCTGGAACTGACAGCATATGCCAAACCCCCGTACTGTCACCTCCGAAACGCTACCTGGTTGCATGCAGTTTCTCATGGGTTACCGAGCGAACTCCCTAACCGAGATAAACCTCAGTTGAATCTCCTCCATTCATCTAGGCCAGACAGCGGGATACTTAGCTCCATAAAAGACGTTACGCCAGGTAAGATTCAATCCACCCACACCGGACCCCTTGTTAGCAGAGCTCCCTCCGCAACATTTTAGGGTCATCGTCGAGAAACACTTCGGTGAAACGTAAACGAAACACCTCGGCATAACTCTACCACACATTTAATTCTGATCACGTCATCCGTTACCCAGACAAGCCTGGGATAAACAAAATCAAAAGAACTGTACACAAATGATTAAAATGTGTTAAATATTTTCACGCTTGTTGTAAACAAATTACTGATTATATTAATTAATAGGAAATTGATATAGAGAATGATTCGACGTGTTTAAATATTAGCGAATAATGCAATCAAATTATTCATTTCCACAGTAATATAATCTTATTGTATTTAATAGAAATCGTGGGTACATTTAATTTAATTTTAGGCATAATGATACCAGGGACGAACCTAAAAAGTTTTTTTGGAGGGGGGGGTAACCTTAAATTTGCCAACTTATTACGATGAAAATACCAACTACTAGTAAGAAAAATTTTTTATTTGTACCTTATATGAAGCAAAATTAGTATTTTACACAAATCTTATTTTTATTTAAAACTCTCCAACGTGTATGCATGGCAATTAGATTAAATTTTAAAAAATAAATTGTTTTGGACACATTTTCTTATCAACTCATTTTTCTCAAATTGTGAAATTGCCAACTGTCATTCAAAATTATCAACTTTGAGGGGGGAGCTTCCCCTCCCATTCCCCCCATGGGTTCGTCCCTGAATGATACTATATAATATTTTCTAATTATAATTGCTCAGGTAGGTACATTGATTAAATTCGTTTTTTTTTAAATATATAAATAATACTCAATTCGTTTAAAATGCTATCACAGGCTCCCTCTAACCAATCAAATTAATCGTATTACAGGTTACCTTACCCCTTCTAATCATTTAAAATCCTTTAATTATCACCTTTGCTAATCAACACCTCTGCTAATCATCACCTTTGCTAATCATCACTTTTAATTATGTAACCGCTAATCATTTCACAGGTAACCGCCAATTCTCACCTTTCTAATAATCACCTTTAATCATATCACAGGTAACCGCTAATAATTCTCACCTCACACCTTTCTAATTATTACCTGCCAGTCAGGTGTCATGACGTCATCACAGGTAGAAAAGTGGTGGGCGTGATGTCAAGAGCCTCTATACCTACTCCCATCTTGCACCAATTTTATTGATACCCAAATGGTCATGACGAAGAATTCGGCGAACACTTGTTTCCGAAATGTCAGACATCACTGCTAACTCCTTAACTTTCAAACGGTGACCTTCTAATACCATTTCTTCAATTATTGCAACTTTTTAAGGCGTTACCGCTATAATTGGCCGACCGGTGCGCTCATCATCTTCAAGAGATTCTTGCCCGAAACGGAAACATTCTGACCACTTTTTTACAGTGGAATATGAAGGAGATAAATCACCATAAACGCCGTCTAAACGTTGTTTGATTTGATAAGGCGGATGCCCTTCTTTTGTTAAAAATTTAATGACAGCACGGTACTCAATTTTCGTTAGCTGCGACATTTTCATGTACTCCTCACGACGTTTGAGTGGCTACTAAAATCTATTAACGCTTCTAACAGTAATAAGTGTAGGCCTCTTACCTGTTCAACTATTATGCAATCGAGTTTGAACATGTTGGCACCTGTAAAAGTCGCCGGGCCGAGATTTTATGGCGCTTACCTCGTACTTTCAAACAGCAAATAAAATTCATCAATAAATTTCGCCTTTTTTATCTGTGATATAAATGTTTGAGATAGGGTAGAAGGTTGTAATCAGAAATATGACCATATTTCTGCAAATATGTTTCTTATATGTATTATAATCATAACATTTTAATCACACAACCTTACTGATAATAATTATTGAAAATATTTAATTAATGACTTTTAATCTGTATTTTTCATTGCGTACCAAACTTCTTATCTCTAAACTTTGCATATTATATACCTTTTTAGGCAATCATTGGATCTAAAAATGCCGATCTATGCCTTTTTTTAAGTAATGAGTAACCAATAAATTTCTCTAAACGGTTAAGATTTGTAAACTAATATTAATATTTTTTAATGGGTTAAATTATGATGAGAATATTCTAATGTTAAAGTTCTTTGATAAGGATTTTGATAAACATAGTAATAGTGTCTATGACAAAAACATAAGCAAGAATAATTAATGATTTTAATAATAATAATATTTGTGTTGACATATCTCACACAGGAATTACCAAACACTCGTAGTATCAAAATAGACTTTGCACTGGCAGTGTTTAAACAACAATAATTCTTCAGTTGAGTGTGTACCATTTAGGTTTCTTGAGCAAATGTAAGATTCTTCTTATAATTATTATTACTATATTTTAATTTTTTCCATTCTAACTTTAGTTTATCGAAAAAATGGAGATTTGCATATACACTGACCACATAGGCAGAATATATTGCTCAAACATCAATTCAATTGAGCTAATAGATGCAAAAATAAAAGAAGCCCTAACCAACAGTGAAGTTACAGAAAAAGATGTCCAAACACTAACCATTGATAACTGCAATCTAGACCATCTAAAATTAAACAAGTTAACTGCATCACCCTACATTTTAAGGCTTGATATATGTGGTTGCATGATTAATGTGTTAAGTTCAGAAGCTTTTACTGATTTTTCATCACTAAAAGGATTGTTCATGAAGGAAAATACAATAAGGATAATTGATAAACAGGCTCTCAAAGGACTTGAACACCTAAAATGGTTACACATGTGGAAAAACAAGAACATGAACACCTTACCAGGAGAATTTCTAAAAGATCTACATTCTTTGGAAAGGTTGGATTTAATTAAAAATAAGGACATGAATATTATACAAAATACAAGCTTTAATTCTTTAACAAATCTAATTCATTTAACAATAAGATTTTGTGGAATCAATGAGGTATTAGAAAACTCATTTAAAAATTTAACAAACTTAAAAGTCTTATTGTTGGATGATAATAATATTTCTAAATTAGTTAAGGACTCGTTTAATGGGTTGCATAGTCTCACTCTACTTTCATTATCTTATAATTTTATAAAAGACCTACCTGATGGTATATTTAAAGATTTGACATCTTTAAAGGAAATTAGTTTGGCTAATAACACGATTGAAGATTTCTATGATTCGATCTTTGTAGGAATGAAAAATTTAAAAAAACTTAACGCACCCCACAATAAAATCAATAAAATATCCAAAAATTTATTTAAAGGCCTATTTAATCTTGAACGATTAAATCTTAAAAATAATAATATTACTGAAATAGAAAGGAGTGCTTTTGATGATTTGAAAGAATTATATGAAATTAATCTTGCACAAAATCAATTACAATTATTACCCGAGCATTTATTTATTGAAAATAAACATTTAATCAGCATTCACTTACATATCAACAGAATCGAATCAATACCCTACAATGTGTTTAATAATTTAATAGAATTAACTCATTTGTATCTATCAAATAATAACATAAAAAATTTAGAAGCTGATTGCTTTGAAAATCTATCTGAGCTTGAATATTTATATCTAGATAGTAATCAGATAGAAATTTTACACAAAAATGCATTTAATCAATTATTTCAACTCGAATATTTATATTTACAAGATAATAATCTTTTTATTGTACCAAATGAAGCCTTCCATGGGTTATCCTCTTTGAAAGAGCTACATTTGAGCAAAAACAGCATAGATACTTTAGAAGATAACTGTTTTAAAGGCCTTAATAATTTGATAGATCTATATATAGATAATAATAAATTAGTAAATTTACCTTTACATGTTTTTAAAAATTTATCAACACTCACACATTTAAAACTGTCGAATAATCTACTAAGATATCTAGAACCTGAAATGTTTGAAAATCTCACCTCCCTTCAACATCTATGTCTTGAAGGCAATAATCTAGATAATCCTAAAAGTGATTATTTTAAATATTTGAAACAATTAAAAAGTTTAAATGTATCGAATAACAATATTAAAAATATAGAATCATCGCCTTTTAGTCAACTTGAACAATTGCATACCCTCTACTTGGCTAATAATAAAATTGAGCACTTGTCCTCAAGAGGATTTACAGGTTTGTCTAATCTGAATTCTCTACATCTAGAAAGCAATGTTTTGAATAAAATAGAACCCTACACTTTTAAAAACTTAACTAAATTAAAATATCTTTGTTTAAATAAAAACATGGTTAAAAATTGGGATACAGACAGTTTTGATGGTTTGGACAATTTGATTAATTTAGATCTAGATTCTAATGGGATAGAGTCTATCACAGCTGATAATTTTCAAAAAATAAGAGAACTAACCTTTTTGAGCTTAAAGAATAATAAACTAGAACATTTAGACAGCAATTTGTTTATCAAAATTACAAATTTGCAACATCTAGATTTGCATAATAATATAATTGCTAATCTCCCTGATGACATATTTGATCCATTACTACACTTGGTTGATCTTAACCTAAGCAATAATAAACTTAGTTACATTTCAGATAAACTTCTTGCCAAATTAACTAACTTACAAAATATTCTGTTGGAAAAGAATCATATCAAAGCTATTGAATCTAAAGCATTCTCAAACTTAAAGAAACTCAGAAAATTAGATTTAGGTCACAATAAACTTCATACATTACCTGATGATATCTTGCAGTCGCAAGAATCATTAGTTAGTCTTAATTTAAGTAACAACCTCATTGAGCTCATATCAAATAAATTTTTTATTGGTTTGAAAAGTTTGGAAAAATTGCTTTTGCAACACAATAAAATTACAGACATTGAATGTAAAGCTTTTAATGATCTAAGTAAGCTTAGAAAAATTGATCTGTGTAACAATAGATTAGAAGCCATACATTGTAATACCTTTGTTGGTTTATCGGCCATCTCGAGCATTCATTTGGAGAATAATAACATTTCAAAACTGTTTTTAAATGTTTTGGAACCATTAAAGACGTTAGCTATTTTAGATTTAGAAGGGAACCCGTTACCGTCTGATATTTATGAACAGTTTAAGCAAGTGTATTATTCGACTAAGGATGGTGTACCTAGAGATGGCATATTTGACTAATTTGATTAGCAGAATACTATTATCTTAATTTTTATTATTAATAATTTGTTTGTATTACACTTGACTTGTAAGTCAGTTCTACACAATTACAATCATTATTTTGTGTAAAATGATGGTTTTTTTTAATTATTTTGTAAGAAACATGCAATAACAGAGAAAAAATTAGTATTGGAAATTAATTTTAGTTTTAAGTTTTAGACTATAAATATTATAACTACTTGTAACATATAAAGTAATACTCTCACAGAATGAATTTAATAGATGTAATGTTAAAAGTCTACATCAAATAAACTCTTATAATAGTGTAATTTAATTACTCTAAACTAGAATTCTCAATTTAACAAATCAGTTTAGTTAGTTACTCTTTTACTTAAGAAGGAGAATTTAAAAATAATACTCGATCTTAAATGTTTAATTAAAATTAATAAAAGTAAAATGAAAACAAATGTTTATTTTGAAATGTAATGCAAAATAAGCTGATTAATTAATTAAAATTAAATTTTAATTTCTTCACACTAATATGGTGTTTGCGGTATTCTGATACGTCAGCGTGACCTACGTCTAACCAGATGTAGTGACTATAAAATGCAGTAATTTTGAATCCCTTGTGTGGGACTACTAGTTGATGGAGTGCGTTCATCTAAATTCATTTGTGTAAAACTAGTTTTGTCTTGCAACCTGCAAGTTCAATGAAGCATCATTCCCTCACCTGGAGTATTTTGTAAAAGGTATATATTTTTAAATTTTATGCAAGGTTTATTGTGTAAATCAGGTTTCTATAATCTAACCTGTACTGACAATCGCGTGACAATAATCTCAAAATTTATATTATTGTTTCATTTTAAAATAATTACTTCCTTACCATTCCCTCACTATGATAGTACTGATAGTAACATAAAGTACCTACAGTACCAAGGCGACTAAAGTAACAAATGTTACTTTAAAGTAACCAAGGTGACTAAAGTAACTAATTTTACTTTAAAGTAACCAATGTAGGTTTGCCCCACATATACGCCATTATAATCGTTACATGGTATTAAGTAAACTAATCCTGATCATATGTCTTTTTCAGTTTTGTCCTTTAATGTGGCAAATAGATTATCTAAGTTATAGCTGCAATAACTAGCTATAGTAATATTTTCATTTTTGATTATTTGTTTAAGTTTAGGAGTGATTTGTTTAATAAATGGAAAATTTTGTATTTTTTATTATTATTATTGTTTTCTTTTTCTTTATTTGAATCTGTTTTATATGGAGTGTTGTAAATTCATATATTTATAAGTTTTTTTGGATAACCATTGAGAAAAATATTGCAAAGAATGTTTAAGTTTTTGTTTAAATTTGAAGGGAATTAACGTTTCTTGACGAAGAAAGGCGTTTTTAAAAATGGTACTTTATTTTAAAAACGCAAAAGACGGAGCCCAAGTTACAAAATGAACACAGTTTATTGTTAAGTACAATAAGATATTTATTCGTCGTGAATTTACACAGTATGCACTTGCATAATCACTTAAATACTATTATACAATTTTAACTTAAAGCTGGTAATTATGATGTTCAGAAAGACCGAGGTAAACAGTAACCATGGCTACCAGTTTCTACGGCTTTCTGGGTGAGTATTGCTTGAAAGGAGGTAAACATTTACCCTGGTAAACAGTTTCTACCTTTCGAGCTTCGTCGTAACTCAGACTGAACTGTCCCATAAAGTGCTGGTCTTTATATACTCCTTCTGTGGGTGTGAAATCCTTCAGTTGACCGCACGTGGCCGTATGCTTACGTGACTTTCTTTGGGGTTGTCATTTAAAAAAAATAATGATGACGTCATGCAAAAATACATGACGTCATAAGTAAAATTTGTATGTTGTAAGGTGGCTAATTAAAAAATAAAATTCATCTGTCCGAGCGTTTTGCTTGAAAACATTAAACAACGCAATTATGAATTTTGTTCCTTACTTTATCACCACACGTCCACACTGTATTTCATTCATTCACGCGAAGAGTAACTGTAAGGGTGCTTTGATTTGTAATGTTTTTAAGCATTTAAAACTAACAATTTGAAACGTTTTGTAGTTTTTGCTATTAAGTTGGGATTACCTTGGTGTTTTCCCGATTAGGAACATCTAGGCAAAATACAAATTTTAATTATCAAACACTATAAATATTTTATACATTTATTAGAAATAGATACAGTGAATAAGTGCAAACCAATATCTCTATGGTAAAAACAAAACATTATTAAAAACTTTCCAAAAATTTTCAGAATTATCTGTGCTCTTTTCACAGTTATTTACGCAATATATCAAAATAAATCACCATTCAAGCATCGTAAAGGTGCTATTTGTGTAGATATTCTATTTTCAGACTTACCGTTGTGTAGAATGTGAATAATTTGGATACATTTTGTAATGTCCCAGGGTGCTACACTTTCCGCGTGATTTTAAATATTTAACAAAGTGGAAGTTGGCACCAACCTTACAAATGACAAATTTTATGTTTCAAAATATAACACAAAGGAACAAACTTTATCGTTCGTTGTGATGACATTTTTATGTGACAATAAGCTAATAACGATTGATTTACTTCATAAGGGTGGAAGAAGAGTGATAAACACAAATAATAAAACAGTTATATGATTGTAGTATTTTATTAATTTATTTTTAACCGTTATTTTTAACTTGAGCGTAGGAGGGACGGACTTACCCTAACAGACAATAAACGGGTAGTTTTGTAAAACCTTCTTGAAAAGTTGCGAACCCAGAGTAAATAATTCATTCCTTCCAGTTTAATCAAGTAGGCAAAATTTTATAAAAATGGTTTACAGGTAAGTGTACTAACACTCCAATAGTCGAGGATAATTCTGGAATAAAAGACGAAACTAATATTTCTTTTGTTCCTGTTGCTAGCAACAAAAATTAATGCTGTAGGAAATTATCTCACTCAAATGAATTCAAACAAGCAACGACTTTTTAGTAAGGCTTAGATGAATACCGTTAATGTGTAACTATTAGTCAATTTTACAACAATATCAATACAGATGTAGTATATACAGTAACAAAGATTTATTGTTGATAAGAACTTAAGATATTATTTTTCTACTACAAATTAAATATTTATAACTTTAAAACAAGTAATGATAGCTTTCGTTTGTTATTCTGATTATTATTATTCACTTATCCATGAAGCATGAAATTGTAATGCAACCAGAACATATGTCACGATTGTTCCTGAAATCTAAAGTACAGAATAAATAAATTTTTTCAAATATATATATAGTACAAATGAAGCTTACATAGCTTCACGATACTTACGGAAGCCAACATTCTGGTACCAACAGTAAAAATGTCTGATGCTCTAAGGACAGGTTTTTGAATGTTTAGTGTTGTGATTAGCATCTCAACCTAGAAGAATTATTAACATTAGTTATGTCATTACGTTAATGGAAATGGGGTCGAGCCAAGTAGTACCTGAGCTGCTTCACCGGCATTTAGTTTACTGATTGGATATTTAAACAAAAAGGAAAGTATATCATCACTCTGGAAGAAATAAAAATTAATTTAAACCTTCTATCTATCATGAAATAATGTTATGTGACAAAAAATAAACGTTTTCTAAGTAAAAGGACCATTTAAACTTGGAAGCATAATAATTAGATTGTAACAAATTTCAAGACATGTGACAGACTAAGCAAATCGTTGCTGAAATGTAGTCTACTACTAACTTAGATATGCAAATGTGACTGATATGCTGATGAACAGTAAAAAATAAGCTGCACCTCTCAACAATAAGGGGGAAAAAGCTCAAATTTCGACCTCCGACGAAATCCCAGCTACTAAATCCGATCCTACCTACCAAACTGAAATAGTGAGGGTGGGTAAGGATACAGGAGGCTAGAGTTTAGATTAGAGGTTAGGTTAGAAATTAAGTTATATGTTAAGTTAGAACTAAGTTGAAGGTTAGGTAGACCTAAAGTTAGAAGTTAGATTAGGCAAAAGGTAAGGTTAGATTAGAGGTAATGTTATAAGACGTTTACGAAAATTGGATTCTACGGTATCTACCGCGTTCCCAGCGGTAAACTACTCATATATGGATGGTGTTATGCAACAATGAGTTAACCCACAGGAATGTTATTTTGATACCTACTTTAGATAAAATAAGGTATTTGTGAAAGATCTTAAAGTAGGTATCAAAATAATATTCATGTGAGTTAACTCATTGTTGCACAACACCATCCATATAATATAGATGAAACCGGTATATGCATTTCCGAACGTTCCGTCTTAAAACATAACCTACAAAACCATAGGTGTGTTCATTAAAATGCTTTTCGATAGAATTTAAGTTTCCCTGTATACCACAGACACAACATATCTCTAACCTGTTATTCATATTACCGCTGTGGAGAGCGAGAAAGATCGTAAAAAACGCCATTGGTTCGTTAGTACGGGCATATCCTAGGTAAATCCTAGACATATCTTGGGCCAAAACCAGTCCACACCTGGCATGAACTCGACCGGCAATAGTTGGTTCGCATGCTGGACTAGAAGTGAAGGGATTGTCTTGTGGAAAATGGTTCCTAACGGCTAAGCAGGTTAATACTAGCTAGAAGAGGGTGTATAGCAATCTCGCTCCCACCGGTGAGAACTGGCAGCAACTACATAAAAGAGTGACGCGCTAATTGAGCGTACCTCAATGTAAATCCGCAACTTAATGCTGATGATGTATCACTAGTTCAGATACTGTACTTTTACGAGTGTGGTTTGAGGGCCAAGCCTAATAGGAGAGTACTCGCAAAACAGCTTCTGCTTTAGCGGCGTTGCCATGATTTCAACAAAATGAAGTTAGCAAGGTTGCCATACCTGTCCACCAGCCTAAAAATGACCATAAAATGCAAAATAAACGTTTATAAGAAAATATATGGGATTTTGCGTTAGAACTGTGACAGCTTAATCTACTTGTGGGGTACAAGTGGGATGAATTCCTAGAAAGGAGAAAACGAGAATGGTGCCAAAAGACTAGTAACACAAAGTAGAATCAAATAATAAATAACACAAGGAGGAATTTCTTCGAAATAAAGTTCTTTTTTTTGTCAATTATTTATGTAATAATTTATTTCCTTATTATTACTCGACGAGTTATCGAGAACATTCTACAACCAACAAATCACGTTTGACGTTTACAAATATGATCAAGTCAGAGCAAGGTTTATATAAATAGACAGCAGTCAAATATATTTCTTAACATGAAATAAATTGAACATATCTATACTTCAACCAAGAATACAAGAAATGAGTCATTTTCGTAATCAAACCGGAATAAAAAAATACGACCCAAGGTGAGAGAAGATTATAGTGCAAATTTCACGTTGCTAAGAATTCAGTGACGTACCCTAGAACAAACAGTTTTTTATTACTGTTTTTTACATTTATTTTTAATTAAAAAGGGGTTTGTTCCGCTACTGAATCTTTTTAGCTCTTTTATTGTTTATTTTATCATTTAAATTACAGCGTGTTTGTGATGACGCATTTCTTGTATTTTTGGTTAAACTATACTGTAAAAGTTCACTTGTAATACCTTTAACCTAACTTCTACCTTAACCTCTAACCTAACCTCTAATCTAACTTCTTATCTAATCTTTAACTTTACCTCTCATCTAATCTTTAAGTTAAAATCTAACCCGAATCTCATATTTAACCCTTAACCGAACGTCTGTCATAATTTTTAATCTAACCTATAAGTTTAACTCAAACCTAGTCCTTTAACTAACCTGATCCGTAACATAACCTCTAACTACCCCTGATAAACCCTTAATTCGATTTCGAACCTAACCACTAGCGTCACCCGTTAGTCGTGAGCTAGAGTACATCGAACAGGGCCGTATATAATACTAAACATAATCACTTCTTAATAAGTGGTTCAATATTTAAAGAACTCCCCTAACGCGTCGTGCTGTAAATCTCGGTCTCAAGTCTAAAAATTGTTTTGACAGTATAATTATAAATATTAAAATTGAACATTTTTTAAAAGTGAAATAAAAGCAAAAAGCATAATTTTTAAAAGATTTTTTATTGAAAAGGCGCAGTTCAGGTATTCCAAGCTGTTCACGATGAAGGCTGGCCAGTTTAGAGTTGTGTGCCAACGGTACCAAATACGGTATTCAAGTATAAGTATTTAATATATATTATGTAATTAGGAGATCAAGCGATACTTTAAATCCGAGAAGATGTATTATAACGCCGAGGCGCCAGCCGAGGCGTTATAACATCTTCGAGGATTTAAAGAAGCTTGATCTCCGTATTGCATAAGTTGTTTTATTTTATTTCGTATTTCAATCCTAATTTCTCCCTTTTAAAATCCTTCCGAATTTATTGTATAATGAAGCAAGTTGCCTTGTCTGTGTCATCCTACTCGTAATCAAGGAGATAAAAAGTAGCATGTCACGTGTGGCTGTTATGCAACATCGAATGATTTTTACGTTGCCAACAACAACGGAGATCAAGAACGTCTTGAACTCCGGTGTCATTGACAACGGAGATAAAGATATATCTTATTTTACTAATTGTAGTATATAAACAATTGTTTGAAATACGAAATGAAATAAAAAGAATTTAATAACCTGCTACATACAATAACAATGCAACTAAAAAATCGAAATACTCTTATACCTATGTCTTATTTGAAAATTGAATTAAGTGTTTAACCTGTCCTTTTAATTAACCGTTTGTAAAACCAAACCAACCAAGTAAATTCAGTTATTATTTTTGCTTATCATTTTGTTTATTAGTTTAAACGACACTCATATCTTTAAAAAGAAACAGATTACACTTAGTTCCTTTTTTAAAGAAAACTTATTTAAATTATTGCAACCTAAAATAAGTCGACATGGTTATACTATAGCTTAGTTATTCGGAGGCCCGGAGCGGGGTGATAATAACCCCAAGTCGCTGCCGTTTCAGGTTCAATTGCAGCTGAGAAATAACTTTTAGTTTTATATTTTTTTTCATTTTGCACATATTAATTTTAATAAATTGCGTTTTAAAATTGTATTTCTGATCCCCAATATTACATACGACTAAAAAAGAGTATAGGTAAGCCAAAATGATCTTTTTCCATTGACAACCGAAATAGGTAGTTCATTGGTGAAAATTATTAAATTTGTGAGATCTAGTTTAGAGGAAAATGGTATGATCACTCTTCATTCAATAATTATCAAATTAACCAAACCAGTAAAATGCAACAGAGAATTAATAAGCAGTAAAGCAAAACATTTAGTAAACATATCAAAGTCACATAAGAAATAAACAAAAAACGAAATTATGCAGAAAATTAACATTTTCGAGAGAAAAATTGCGTTTTAAATTATTTTGTAAAATAAATAAATTAAAAAAGTTATCAGCTAGAATCGAACTTGGGGCGGCAGCGATTTAGGGTTATTATCAGCCCGCTCCAGTCAACTAAGCTATAGAATCATGGTAGCATGCTGCATTGTTTCTGAGGTCCCATCTAGGTTGGTACAGTGCAATGTATTTTTGCAAAGTTACGTCTAGTTGGTTTGCAGTAGGAGAAGAGGAATGCACTCTTTGTAGTTTTCAAGGACGCTACCAAAGCCAAGGAAAGGATTTTGAACAAATAGCTAACCATTTTCTGCTTTCCTAGTCGAATTAACCAACAAATCAGGACAATTGTTTTTATAAACTAAAGAGAATGTGACAAATTTATACGATTCTGACTCTTTCCTGGACTTGAGCGTAGTAACTTACAAATAATGCTTTGATGTAGTTAAATGAGCAATATTAAATTTTATTAGCGTCATTTATATTGAGTAGAGTTGAAAAGAAAAGATTTTAAAATAAATTTACTTACCACTTGCCCTAGTTCATCGATCAAGAGCATATTCTGAAAAAGTAACGTGAGGCTAGTTAGTACCTTGTTTCCGACAAAATATCTTTAACTGTAAGTAAACCTGTATTTCCATTAATAAGTACTTTTAGTAATATATAAATGTTTGCTACCTATGCAGCCGCAGTCAACAAATTTCAAATAAGCGTAGTGGGATCAGTTTGTTTACACAAAATAACAATAATTCTCATTACAGCAAGATGGAGCCTTTGCACTCGAGACAAAATAACATTAACATATATTAACCTACGACTATTATATTTCGTTCCAACATTTGACATTTCTGTATAGTTTGACATCTCCATGATGGCATCATTGTATGGATGCAAAAATATAGTTTTGTACAGAAATAATACAAAGGTGTACTGATATAAAATCACTGCATCTAAGTAGAAACATATAAGATTTACTGTGGTTTTCACAAAAATATAACCAAGAGTAAAATTCAATATGTAATAAAGGTAGAAACCATTTGCCATGGTTAAGTATGTAATTAACCAACCTCCGCAGTGCAATAAGTATACAAATGTTTCATTATCTTTTCATCCAAAATTGTATGTATTCCATACTCTTTTGCATTTCGGATAATTCCCAATAGACCTAAATAATGTTCTCTAGTAGCTTTAAGTGAAATTAAACAATTTACCATTACGATAAGCCCTTTCATATTGAATATTATGTCGGTAATAAGCTATAAAATTCTTAGGGTATCGACAGTTGAATAGTTTTTCGTAATTATATAACTATTGTAAAGACATTCACCAGTCACCAATAAAGCAAGCATTATTGAGAAAATGATGCAGGATTTCGAATAAGTGATGCAGTATTTGTTATTCAAGGAATGATGGCCACATTTTACGGTGAATGGTGTAATTCCTACAAAAGCCCCAAGACGCATCTCGGTTTTTACTGAACAAAAAATGCAGTGTTTGGATTTTATTGACGACTAGGTTAATTAATAGCAAGTTGATTATTGCGTAAATTGGGTCACTGATACATGATAGTGTTACATATAATGATATTATCAGATTTTATATAGTAATGAAAAGACATGAACACATTATAAATGTGTTATAGTATTATGAGACAAGTGGTTGAAATAAAACTTTAACGTTGAGAGTGGTTTTTTCAACGAGCGACGGGGGGGGGGGGTGAGAAAAAAGTAATTCGAGACGTTGAAATCTTCTCAGCCGCGCGTTGCATATACTATTTTTTCCTCTGAATTTTAGTAAATTAATGCACTTTAGAAAAAATTATGACATTTAAGTGACAAAACATGACATTAAAGTGACATTTCTGTTGTCAGCAATTGAATGTTGAATAGTTTGAAATTCGAAATCCCGGTAGTCCGAAAATTTCAACTAAATCAAACAAAAGCTACTTTTTCAGACCCAATGATGGTGACTCGCGACACCTTTGATGGTAGCGTTGTAATAGATAACTCACGGTGAGTTTTCTGTTCGTATGCCATGATACTATTACTAATTGCAAGCTGAAAGCAAATGGTTTAAGAACAATAAAACAAATACAACCCATGATGTGATATTTTGGTAATGCTCAATACCGTCAGTTCCGAGAGCAACCGAGAACTTGCGTGTGTTTAGGCTTACCGTAAGTAGTTATTATTTGAATCAGCAAAAAATAAATAAGCTTTCATGCAACTCACCGTTTTTGTAAGAGCTTCCAAAGCAAACATAGAGTAAATCATTGCAATTGAAGAAATATTTAACTGTACTTCTAAACCAATAATTTCAGGAACGAAAATTCCCTTATTGCCACTTAATATAGATGTTATTAGTATAAACATATTTGAAATAACCATAAACATTGTAACCAATACCCACAGTATACTTAAAGGATTACAAAATGCATTGAAAACCTTGAAGGTACCAATGATTGAGCACTGCAACTTTCCTGCTATTAGCAACCATCTATGCAAATCCTGAGTTACTTCAAAATGACGTAAACTTAAAATCTTTTTCTTTTTTCGCCACTTTTTTGTCAATTTACTCCTTAAATGTTGTTTAAATCGAAATGTAGCTGCAAGAAAAAAGTCAGTAGACATCCAAAATAATAGCACAATAGAGATATCAATCCAAAAACATAAAAACGGCGCTAATTTATCTAGATTATAATATTTGGAAGGGGTATTATTTATAAACAGATAAATTCCAAATAGAGTGACTATTAACAGCGCTGAAGCACAATATAAAGTGGACGTGAAGCGTAATCTAACAACGTCCTTTTTTTCTAACAATGGTCCGAATCCCATAGCTTTCGAAAAGTCCATTATATTTTGAGTTACTATGAATACTCTTCCGCCAATTCTTGTGTTTAAAATACCAACAGAAACAATAATCAACGATCGTGTACACAACAAAACGTTTGTTAGGAGCTTCACTATTAACACTACGTCCTTTAAGACAAAGGCAGATACAACAAATTGCGAAAAATAGTAAACGAGTGATATAAAAATCACTGAGATTATGCAGGCCCTAGCAATTGCATATCTTGATAAAGTCACATTAAATCTGTCTTCGTTAAAAGAATGTGAACATGTTAGTTTGATACATGGAATTCCTAAAAAGGTAGTATAGGTGATTATTGGTCCAAGGGAACATGATATGCAGTTTTCTTGTAAAGTGTATGCCTGATTAACCATTTTTTGGTATATCTGAGAACACTAAAGTTTTCTAATAATAGTTAATGACATATTCAAACACTTTTATCCATGTTTACATTACTCTAAATTACTTTTAAGAATCAATTATAGCTATTTACAAATACATTAGCAAGTTGGGTTAGTGAGGTTTAAAATTCTTGACAAACAAACAGTGTTGCATACATTTACATATAATAATAACAATAATAATAAACATAGACATAATAAACATGTGCGTGCGATTTGTTACAGATACTATAATTAAATAGAGACAACTACATTATTGTTACATTTTAAGGAACTCAACATCGTACTCATGTTGAGGCGGTACTAATTTAACTTTTTTGAAAAATATTGATTAGTATATTGCGATGTATTTACTTGAGTAAAATATGCCCCACATTCAGGGCAAACAAAAAATATATGCGGTGATTTAAATGATAGAAAAATGCTACAATAAAATAAAATACACTCCAAATATTTTCTTTTTATCAATCGGCTAACTCAGGTTTTATATAATAGAGCATGAATTGTTTGAATTATGAAAATCTTATTGATTCTTATACCTGAAAGAAAAGAAAAACTTATATTGCAGACACTTGGGCTTCTGCAACTGGACAACCACAGGCTAAAATCTAAATATGAAGAGAAAAAGAAATGGATGCTTGTATGTACATCAATTAAACACATAAATAACTTGAAAAACACAATCTTTATTTAATTTATGAAAATAAATGAAAATCAAAATTTAAAAGAAACTAAAAAGAAAAATGATTCAAAATAGAACAATAAAGTCGAATAGAAGATTAATTCCCAAGCTTGCTCAAGTGTTAAATAGTCGTAATAACCTGACATAGGGCTATACAGTTATTCACTTGAACAAACTAACATAAATCAATACTCAAATAAAAATATTTACAAATGTTCAAATAGCTTTACTTTGTTATAAATAAATTTTAATAAAAAAAAAATATATTTAAATTGTTTTATTTATGAGAAATAAATTCTCTTGAAAACCTTTAAGGTTAAAAAAATAAGATTCTGAAATTATTCAGATTAACTTTATAAATTTTGTAATTGACAAATCAAATTAAAAACCCTTTATTTCGACCAACCTGGTATATAATGTAAATAGAACTCCTCCAAATATAATTCGATATTGGTACTACTGCATTCATCTATCAGATAATTTTGTATTGTGAAAACGTCAATACATGAAATCAATAATGAAAAATAAATTCTCCTGAATTTATTTTAAAATAACTCGTTCACACTTCCATATACGTGTTGAAAACAATTAAATCTTCTTTAATTTTTAAATTGTTCAGGTAAATTCTTCTAACTTATTCCAATCTTGTTTATGTTTTTATTTATTGACATAAACACAAGGTCATCCATATGATTATGACATAACCCAACTTTAATTTACAGATTTTCAATCCGGAGTCGAGCATAGATTTGCCAAATGCTTTTTATCGACTGACTATTAAATTTGGCTGGAGCTTATACAGGTTTAGTAAAAACAAAACACGACGCTGTCACTTTTCCAAACAAATGCGTCGCGAAAGATTTTTATGACGTCACAATTTTCACTTAGCTGTTAAATTTTCTCACAGATTTTAATTTTATAAACACAGGATTGTAGCTAGTAAAACAAGGATCAAAACAATATAATACACTCATATTGTCACGTAGGGTTTTCGTGACTGGAGGATTTAGTCAGAGGTAGAGAGAAATTAAACACAAGTTGTAAAAAACAATTATATACTAAAGACAATAAAGAGAGTACAAAACGTTAACATACATGTTGACATATTGATACATACTGTGAGAACGTATATGTCCTCCAAAACTAGTACAATCAAAGGGAGGTCGGAACCAACCCTATTCTAGCACTAAATCTACTAACTAAGCGTAGGAGCTAGTCTCCTAGTAATTATAACTAAGCCGGGTAGCCTGGTCACAACTCCCCATAATTTCGCAGAGAGTGGGCGTTTAAGCGCTACCCACTCAACTAAGCACTAAGCATAAAATAATTGAAAGGTACTCACCAGCTTGCTTGTTGTATTCGAGCCATGGTCACTGACTGGTTTGAAGAGCTCAAGCAAGCTGGTTATATACTGCTGGACGAGGAAGTATTACTGAATAATTGAATAAATTAAGTGGGATACGAAGAACACATGAATACATAATGAGATGCAAACTGTATAAATTATTCTAATGAGATACAAACTGTATAAATTATTCTAATGAGATTCAAACTGTATAAATTATTTTCAAGGCAATGTAGATTGTGTACCGAACGTGGCGGCGTGTGGGTGGCTATCGCACTACTCTTGATACTAAATGAATGCAAGTTGAAATGTTACAAAAAGGATTTCATTTAAAATAATTCCGTTTGTGACACTTTCCCCCTCTTCGACGGAAGAGTGGTGGGTGAGGTGTCGTGGAAGGTGTGACCAAGGTGATAGTAAAAACAACCAAAAAATTCAGAGATCACAGCATGTGTAACTAATAGCTAAGTAAAAGTACGTTAAAAGAATAATGCAGACAACAAAAGGTCGAAAGCATAAAGAAAAATAAATATCGTGAAAAATAAAAGTGAATATCGTGAAAAATAATGTTACTGACTGTTTCGAAAGATGTTTCCAGGGTTGAAGATGAGAACTGCTTGGCTTGGAATGTCGAAGTGTGCATGGCATGGATGCGAAGCAACTTGATGCTACCATAGTGGCGTGACGAGTCGGTTGTTGGTTAAGGTTCCACAAAAATTATTGTTCCATAGTCATAACATAGGATGTGTTTAATATAGACGAACACATCTGTACAGCGTATGTTCTATAGAATGATTCTTCGTGACCAAACTATTTGATTGCAGTATTGGTCTGGTGATGACTATTTTCAAAATGCAACCATAGTAACCATAGGTGATGGTTGGTTGGAACCAGTTGGTACTGCCATTGTATTTATTCAGGTAAAAACCATTTAGTATCAGCCAATGCCGATGGAAGATCCATTTGTGTAGACGAAGAAAGAAACAGTACGTAGTAACACAGCAAAAACAAAAATTTTGAAAAGTGAACATTTGAGGGATTCAATGAACGTACTTTGAACAGTATATAATATAAGTCTATAAGTAAAGTAAAGCAAAAATACAAAAATGATTAAAAATACAAATAATGAAAGCTACAGATAGGTCCGTATTCATAGCAAGCGTCAAAAAAAAGTAATGCATAACCTAATAGTTCAATATCAGTTATACAATAAACATGAAAGGTGACACTTTTCATGCTTATTGTGTTGTTTATGTTTATTGTGTGTCAATATGTTGAATAAAGAAGTTCGTACATAAAAATAGATCTGTACATAAATATTGTGAGTGTTAAATACAAGATTAATAAAACATAAATTCATGAAACACCATAAGGGCGTGACACTATTTTCACACTAATACGTGTCAAGAAAGAAAGAGTACTGACAATAACTTTCATAAAGGAAAAATATGACAATTAGAGTAAAAAAGGAAAAAATCAAATTGAGAAGTAATAATATAAAATATACACCGTAGATTGCAAAAGAAAGTGTCAGTATTACAATATGTAAAAGAAGAACAAATTGGTTCAATTTATTCCCATTTTAGTAGATTATTTTAATAATCTTAATAGTTAAGCTTAATAGTTGAACGTGGCAAGTGCAAAGTTTACATAATAATAAAACAGGTGAAACTCATAAACGACATAAAAATTTAGTTAATTTGATTAAGAGAGATTCAAAGAAGTACATAAAAAAAAGTGTGAAACACATGTAGGTAATTAATTCAATACTTTGCAATCGCGACAAAACAAAGATAAATCAATAAAGATTTAGTAATCAAAATGATATTGATTGTAATGTCGGTGAAGACAAAAAAGAAAGAAAGGGGTGATCTTTGTTCCGTGATGAAATTGTCTGACAGGTTACGGTAAGATGGCAAAATAAGGGCTGACAAAAATCTAAATATTCAAAGGTATATAAAGAGTAAGAAAGGGTGGATTTCTGTGATTCATTTTGCATATGAATCGAGAACATGCGAAGCATTTTACGCAAGTGTTCCCAATAGAGCATAAGGCTTATAGATGATAAAAAAATCTTGTAGGGTTTATAACCAAGGCATTTTTGGAAATGAACAGCGATAAAAAATAGATACAACTCGGTACAGTTATTAATAGTCACAGACGGAGAACATATATATGAAAAAATTATTTATTTTGAAGTATAAAAATTATAAAAATTGGCAACGGTAATAATTCGGAAAAATGAAATACTGAATATCGAATAAGGGCTCAAAGTACAGAAATTAAAGTTCCATTTGTTCCATAAGTTTCGGAAACAAATAGTGTAAACAATTTGTAACAATAAGTTAAAAATGTAAATTAAATAACACTAAAGGGTTATACCGTGCCGATTTATTCGAAGTGAATTTCAGTTGACAGATGAAGTTTTGTCACTGAATAAGAGTCAATTTCCGTGGTCACAACGGGTATGACTGCTAGGTTACTGCTAGGAAAGTCTGTAAAAGGAAAAATAAATTAAACATTTAATACATAAAAGTAGGTTACCAGGTTGCCTTGTGTGTTGCCAACGGGAGGTAAACTAAATACCACCTATAGTATATATATTTAAATAAAAGTTAAGCCACTTATACTCTATAATGTGTCGGCTCTGGCTTGGAAGCACTTCAGTCTAACTTGCGGATGTTTTCCCGGTACGTGTTACATTTGGCCCGTTCACATACAAATCCCGCAGGATAGAAAAAACATCTTCAAATGAGAGTGGGAAAAACGAGAATGCACCAGGTCAAAAACTGGCAACGAAGTCTGACCTGTCATAGGTAGAATACATCAATACCCGCAAACACATAAAATATAAAATAAAACATAAAGAATGCATTCATCGCACTGCGCAGTTACAATAACAATAATAATAATACATATAAAATCAAGCCTGCAATGATAGCCTATTCCCCAATAGGGCTGGTTCAGGCGAATAAATAATAGCCAAAATATAAGGAACCGACCTTCAAGCATCATAATTTACCCATGCTTGGCAAAATAATAATAATAACAATAATAATAATAAAACATCTCCCATTCAGGCGAAAATCAAAAATTACAAAAAGAAAGAAAACCCTAGGCCTGGAAAAAAATTAATTAACTAATAATACAGAATAGACCTGGCAAAGAAAAAGGGACTTTATAATTGGGGATTATGAAGGTGACGAAAAACGTTGAATTACCGTTAAATTCACTATATGAATTAAAGTGGAGGCATATAGTTCAAAAAGCATACGTAGACAAAAAGAAAACGGCGATATATATATATATATATATATATATATATATATATATATATATATATATATATATATATATATATATATATATATATATATATATATATATATATATATTAAATAATATTTTGAATGCAAATTCATATATTTGCATTCAAAATATTATTTAATGTAAAATCATTATCCAACTTGATAAAAATTAACTCTATCTAAAAATGTATATATATATATATATATATATATATATATATATATATATATATATATATATATATATATATATATATATATATATATATATATATATATATATTTACATCAGTCTAACAAATGGACGTCCTTTCATATCTAAGTAATTGGACGTCCACCACAACTAATAACGTTAGAGAAGATTTAGTTCGTGTATATACACTATTTCACATAGTAGTGTTACGTGTGCGAGTTAGATTTTCAATAAAATCAAAAACAAAGAAGTTAATATACACCGCCATTCGACGTCCGCACATAATACAGTCTTACAACGTCCACTGTATATCCATATAAGTATTTCCGACTAAAGGACGTCCCAGAGATATACACTAATGTGGAATTCTGTATTTTGACGTCCTGCAACGTTGTCGCTGTAAAATAAACATCTGGCTCTTTCTTACTCTGTTGTACTGTATGTTGTCTTATTCTTTTTCGCTGATATTGAATTTAAGGCGAAGCGAATCGTTAGACATATTTATGACGCTTTAAAAATCTGGTGTTCGTAATATTGTTATGGAAGTAGGGAAGAATCGTTAGAATTCCTTTCTTATCTTATTATATTTCACGTTAACCCTGAGAAAGTCTTGATTCTTAATAATTCATTTCGTTTGTAAAAATGCATTGTAAAATAAAAGTGTAAACTTTTTGATTGATACATTATTAAAAAAGAAATATTAACTTACCTGAAATTTAAATCACTTAGAGAACTTAAAAACATTTTTACTTTAGCATTTTAAAAACAATACGCAAGAATACAAGAACACAATGAATTTTTTTTTAAATTATAATATTGCACGCCTGTATTATTAACTACATGTATAAGAAGTACATATTAAATATAAGTAGATACATGTATCAATCTGAAGTATTGATATCCAATTAAATTAAATAGAATATGTTGCAGCCAAAATCACTCATTTAACAAAAAAATTTTTATTTCTCTTACGCCAATTTCAAACAAAATCTTTTTCGTTATTCCTAATATTATGTATATTTAATCTCGTGCGGTAGGTAATTATAAAAGTCTAGGAGTGAGATAAGTATAAGTTCTTTGTCCTCCGGATTTAGTTGATAATGGAGTCTTAAAAGTAAATAGTTTTGTTCTAGTTTCATAGTTATGATCAATTATGATCAAGTTTTGTCATGTATATAAGACTATTATTAAAAAATATATCTGACGAGAATGTAGTATTTTAGCTTCTTAGTAAAAACATTCTCATGGGCAAGTGGGTTCTTTATTTAAAATAATACGTACAAATTTTTTTTGAATGATTTCAAATTGTTTTACGTAATTATTAACACAAATTAATCAATCCTGGAATAATTAATTAATCCATTAATTCCGTAAGATAGTCGAGTTTCTACTAGTGCGAAAAAAACCCTCCTTAGATCTGAAAATTGCAATATACCTTTCAATTCTCAAAACCGGAATAAAATAGGTACTTCTGAGATTATGAACCGCGTTAATAATGTGTTTATCTCAACGTAAATGCCTGTCCATGGTGACACCCAGATATCTTTTGTTTCTGATTCCTCAATATTGGTTTAAAGGTTAATTAATAGTTTATTATAGTGTGGTTATTTATGTTTATAATTAATAAAATTATAATTGTCATGTCTTGTTCTGCCTCTGCTTTTAATGTTGATCACGTAGTACTCTGATAAAACATAGCAGTATCAACTGCAAAACTGATTATGGTACCTGAACTATTCAATTTAAGTAAATCATTGATATAAATACTAAAAAGCAGATGACCTATTATCGTTCCCGGTGGTACTTCAAACTCAATTACACTTTTAGAACTTTTTGTAGAATAAATTTCAACAATTTGTTTTCTGTTTGACAATAGTATATTAAAGAACAAGTTTTATAAGGGTTGATTTGGCGCACAAATCCCAAGTTAGAAAACGAGCCGCAGGCGAGTTTTTCTATGGGATGAGTGCGCCAATGCCCTTATAAAACGAGTATTTTATGCTATTTTTTCTAATTTGCGCCCCCTTTTTTCTTATTTTAATACAAAAAAAAATATTTTGGTCGTTTAGAGAATTTTGTGTTAGTTGGTAACACTTGGTAAACTCGGCGTCCACTTGATTTTTTGAATTATTTGTCATCATCCGTCACTTCAAATAAATTAATTATTACTTTTGTTACTTGTTTATAATTGTTCATGTAGCAAAAACAATTAGGAGTAATATTTTCCCTTGCTTATAAATTATAATAATTATAACCGTTCGTAAGTTAATACACTATTGCCTATAATTAAATGATAATAAAAATTTATCGGAGGTTGACAATTTTGACAGATACTTTCAGTTTGAAGTTTTCACATTCCACGCATTACCCATCCAACCCTTAAAAACTAAATAACTTTATAATTCATTAAAGTACAGTGTACTTTTATAGATAGCCATAAACGACTCCTAATGATACACGTTAATAAACGTATTACAAACGCAAATTAGAAAAATAGGTTTTTAATACGTTGAGTGTAACTCCACTAAAACCTATATCTTGCAGAGACTGTACCACTGCAAGTTGCATAATGAAGGTTTGCTAAATTCTAGTGACTTATTAATTAGGAAACTTAGATATGCTATAGCATCTTGTATGCTAATATTTTTCTTAAATCCAAACTGTCTATGTGATATAATTTTAAAATTCATTAAATAATTATTTATTCTTTCATTCAGCATCTTCTCAAATTTTTTTGTAAAATTTGTTATTACCGAGATAGGCCTAGTTTGTTGTAGCAGCTCGATCCCCTTTTTAAATATCAGTTTAACCACTGAAAACTTGAATATCTCTCGAACAATACCGGTTTCTAATATTTTGTTAATTAATATTGCAATTCGTTTCACTATGTCATCGGTAACGGTTTTTAAGATAGCTGCTGTAATATTATCAATACCTGGAGAAACATTATTTTTTTAATGAAGTGATAATATTTGCCACTTGATTCTTATTACTGGGTGAAAGATAAATGGAGGATGGTAATGAAGATCTAGGTGGTGCCATGGAAGATATAGTAATTTTACTAGCTAACTCTTTACCAACGTTAATAAAATAATTATTAAAAGTATTAATTATTTCAGATAAATCTGATGTTAATACTCCGCTTTCCGATTTAACTTTTTTTATATGAACATTTTTACTTTTTGACGAATTTGTAATTTAGTTGACAGTATTCCGTAAAGCTTTGCTATCATTTCTATCAATTTGTTGAACTTTTGGGGCAAAATAATTACTCTTTGTTGTTTTGATTAAATTGTTCTTCGTATTTCGATATACCTTAAATTCATTTCCTAAATTGTGAAGTATATATCGCCGATGAATGGATGTTTGTTCTTGTAGACTGGCGTCACGGCCGGGTTGGGGTCAAATTGCCCATTCGAAAGGGTGCCAGTTATTATTAACAGAAAGACATTATCGAGGAGACTCACAAGAAAGGACCTAACTGATTATGTAGTTTTAAGAAATGTTTAAAAATATGTTTATGAGGGCAGTCTATTATAGAGCCCGCTGTGCTGGGTAGACCAGATTATTGTATTGGTTCATTTTATTAAAGGATTTTATGTAGTTGATTTTCAATTCTTTAAAGTAAACTTTACATTTAAATTAATTGTTTACAAAATTAACGTTATAAGGATGTTTTAGAAGATTTTGATACATTTTGTCTCTTTTGTTTACAGCCTTAAGGAGGTTACAGCGGATCTTTGCGGGGTGAAGGGCAAGGGGATATCTCCTATGCTTTTACATAGGCTCTAACAAGAAATACCAATCGATAAAAAATTAAATTAACATTCTTAAAACTGAACAAAACCATTTTATTATGAATGCCTATAATGCATTTATTAATTATTTGTATATATTAAAATAATTTAAGTCGATTGGAGTGCATTTGTTTAACTGTTGAAAGTGTAAATATAAATGTAAATAGGTTAAGAATCGTGGCAACACCTCAAAGAAATCAATCGATTTTGTTGGTAGCAGTGTTAGGTTTCATCTTTCGATTGAGTTGACATCCTAACCTCCAAATGTCAATCCCAAAATATAAGTGGAAACATGTTGAATGTTTTGTAATTTTGTATGCAATTACAGATGGGAATATTCTATTTTTTAACTTTTGTATACCTAGTCTAAAGATTACAATCTGCTAAGCAGATACAAGAAATATATAAAAAGTTGTTGAGGCACAGGTTGAGGTTTAATACATATATTTTTAAAATTTGTGTTTGTATTACTGATTTCGTGGATATTCTGATTGTGATGATAAATTGTATTCATCACATTGCAAAAGGTAATTTTACATTTTTGCAATATTTCCGTCGAATTAACATTTGTATTCTGATATTATTAACGCAGAAGACTGAACATTGTTCAACATAATTTGATTAACAAAATATATGATTATTAGTTAATACAATAAAATATAGATTATTATAACAGTCATTATATGTCATCTTTCTGTTCTGTTATTTGAATTCGCGCGCTATGAGGTGTTGTCATATCTCTGCTGTCTTACCACATATGTCGTGAAAAATTCTTGTTTTGTTTACTTTAAATTATTATTGTGCATTAACTAGACACAAGATTTCAAAAATAGTGGGCAGCATTGTTCTTCGAATATGAGAGTATGTCATTTTATTTTTTTATCAGATTCGCTACATTTCTTCATCATAATTTTCCGTTAAAACTGCTAAAGGTTAGATGGTCTCCATAAGAGCCCATGTTAAATTCTGGATTTTATTTTCCATTTTTCTCGGTAATGGTACACAAGAAAATTATAAAAAAAAGTTACCGAATAGAATAAGTGTCAAAGAACTCGAGGTTTAAATTTCACGTCATTCTCTACATTTTTACATTTCGCTGTATCCTCCTTAACTAACCCATCAGTTATCCAAGCTTTTCTTTTAAAATCTTTATGATTAATTATTGTAGTAGTTGTACAAGAATCTACTGCTTTTGCTATCAAATCTGTAAGTTCATTAGCCATTTCATCCACATCAATATTTAACATATCATATATCATTTTTAAATAGCGTTCCCAATTTATGTCTTTAATGTGTATTTTTAACTGCTCATGATTTACAGTTTTCCGATATTTTAAAGAAGTATTATATAAAACTTTATTACTGTATAGGTTTTTTATAGAAATAGGTAATAAGACCGAAAAATGATCAGTAGTGCTTTAAATATAACAGCTGATTTAATGTCATTAAGATTCTTTTTCGTTTTCAAAAATATATGATCAACACATGTTTTACTATTTTTTTGTATTCTGGTGTATTTATTGATCATGTAAACAAAGCCAAATTCTGCCAATATATTTATTTTCGGACATTAAGTCGATATTGATGTCTCCAATAATACTAATATTATAATCATTCTTTTCTTTTCTAATAGAATTTAGATAAATATTTAAATCTATTAAAAATGATTCCACTCTTGTAGAGGGTGATCTATAAATAACTGTAATTAGTATATGTTTATTATGACTTGTTGTTTTGATTTGCAATATACGGTTATGTTTTAAATGTATGACTGAACATTTATAATTAATAAAAATTTTTATGGGTACTACAACCCCATCGTCTTGATTAAAATCTCTTTCATTATAAATTATATCATATTCTTTCAGACAAAAGAATTCTAGATTATGTATTTTCCACGTTTCCGTTAAAATTAAACAATCTAATTCTGTTTGTAATTGACTTAAATATATTTTTAATTCGTCGAAATTTTTATTTATGCTACGAATATTCATACGATATAAATTAAATTTCTCAGTATTTGGAAATATATTATTAAATGCTAATGGATCATAGATCTCAATTGCTTCAATTGATACCAAGTCTACATCCGTAATAAATTGATTCATGCATCTATTTAAAAGAATTGTATATTTTATTTTATTTGAGTAAGTAAATGAAATCACTGAAGAAAATTTGATTACAATTCAAGAATTTGTTTAACTTATTTCTCCTTTAATCAGAACAAGGAAAAAATGTAATTTAAATTTAAAACTAAAGATATTAAGGTATATTATAAATAAGACTATTTAAACTAGTCCTTTTTTCTCTCTATTATTTAATATTAAATAACAAAGTAAGTACAAATTAATTGAAACACAATTCATATAATTTTAAAATGTTTGCTTGCAATAAAACTTATTTTAGATTGGAAGGTAGGTATATGAATTGTTTAACGTGTAAATGACATAAAATTTCATACAAAACTAAAATAATTATTTATTACATCTTAGTAAGAAACAGAAATTTACTATACTTTTAGTAAACATAATATCAACATAATTAAGTATTATTTTATGCGTATAATATAAAACAACAGTCCCTAATATAATAAAAAGTCAAAAATCAACTGCCATTAATATTTTCATGGTTCAAATAGTTCTTACAAATACAAACCCTCGAAATCGTTTTACAACCTTTCTGACATGTATTTATTGCCTTCCGCACATTTCTTCAAGGGAACTTTTAGAATTTTAAAATAAATCATATTTTATAATATTATCACATAATAATAATATAATCTAATAATCAGAGCTAATAACAACATCAGTACATTAATAATACTATTTTTTTGAGGATTCACTATAGATGTACCATACTGAAAAAAAACATTTTTTTTAAACGCCGTACCCGGGAACACAAGAATGAAAAGTAAGACTCGCTATTTCTTTCATTTGTTCTTACGCGTATTGTAGCATCTTAAATTGATTCTAAATTCTAATAGATAAATTAAAAATTAGTGTAAGTCTATTTTATTATAAATAAATGCATATACAATAAATAACCTATCTGACATGTTATATAAAAGTTTTTTGACATGACAGTTTTTTAATGAATCTCTGAATTGTTAATCAAAAACCCAGCCCCTAGCATTTTATCGATAACCAAAACTATACATAATCATATTAGAGTAAAAATGCGACATACATTTTATTTACAATCGCCCACTATCTCCTTGAATACTACCGTAAACTGTACACCTATAATTCTTTTATCATCGGGCCGATCTTATTTGAATTTTTAGAGTCCTCTAAAGCGTGTTTGTCATTTTTGGGACTACCAACGTCGGATGAACACAGTAATCCCAACTAAGTAAATTCATTTGAGCACCCATTCACTGTTGAACCTGGTTACACAAGAGTTAAGCAGCGAAATGTGCATGCGTCTTTTGTGGGAGCAGTACTTCAGATTACACTTGAACTTTTCGAAGCCGAATCTCATTTAGTATATTATTATGCTATTACTCGTATCCACCGTCCAGAGAAACTACAGCTCCACGTTTTCCAGAATTCTTCTCTGATTTCCTCCTAATTTCTTTGATTGTCCTAGTCTGAAAACGGCTGCTTGTTGTTGTTGAAAGTGTGAGTTTACCTTTTCCTAATCCAAAAACTTTTGGCATTGTATCACATACCGGGTGATTTTTTAAATTTCTGATCTAGTAAGTCGTGATTTTTACGCCGTATCGAAGGTCACCGAAACGTAGGGCGTAGCGTTGATCACACTGCTATTCCAAATGTCATTTATGTGACAAATTGACTACTTACTTTTACATTTATTAAACAAATTGATAAATATTTAAACAGTGATCATTTGCGAAACAATCCGGCTTCATACACCCATTGACCATTAACTTGATGACCATTACGAAAGTAAGCTTCGATCATAAATGTTTTTTGTTCCTGTGTGAACACCATTTTGTTGTGATGAAAAACACTCCAAAATAACGTTGAAAACTAAGCGTTCAATCACAAACGAAAGGTTAGTCTTGAAAAAGACTGATTTTTGATAATAACCGAGATAATAACTGGCGAAACGGAATTCAAAACACGAGGAAACAGTGAAGCACAAAAGACGGCAAAAGCGAGAACAACACTGGAGTAGGTTATGTTTATGTCAACATTTTTGAAATCTGACAGTTGTGACAAATCGAACGATTCAAACTACGCCCTACGTTTTCCGCATCTTTTGTTTTAAAATTATGTCATGGCTTTCTAGATCAGAAATTTAAAAAATCACCCAGTACTAACAGTGCATTGTCAAGAACAATGTGAAAACAAACTTATTCACCAAATTCTTTTTTAATTTTCTTGGCGCCCTCGAGCGGCCTAGACAGTCTCGTTTGTGGACCCCCTTTGGCTCTAAGTAGAGAAAAATGTTATAAAAGAAATTGATGATGCACTAAAAGAATCTACATAATGCGCAGGAATGGAATTTCTAATTAGCTCAGTAACATTAGCATTTTACTTCTGAGAGATTTGCACCAATGTAAATTTTCGCACACACCTTTATATAGGTTTTAGAAGTAACGTGTAAAAAGTCGCCATCGATATCATGTTGGGTTCGAAAGTAATACAAGGTCAAAGGTCACGAAAACTGATTTCTATTGGTCGAACGATAATTACGGTTATTAAGAAAGTCGTATATTCAAAATTACAGGAGTTATACAAAATCGCATTTCCTAACGTGTATCCTACAAGATTTGTTTCTAATTTTGTTAAAAAATGGGTTTTAAACTTTAAACCAATTTAATCATTAGTTTCATTAATTGTATTAAACATCAAGTAGGTACGTTTATTTTGCGTTAACTCTCTAGAAAAAAGTGTTTTTTTCATTCACGAAGTGTTTTTGATCTGGGCTCCGCCATCTCTCTCGATCTCGTCCAGAATGGAAAATATCCCCATTTCTTAGCTTGTTGCACAAATAGCTACTTTGGTTTTAATCAGTACTCTGTTATGTTATACTATGTTACTCTTACTACGGCGACATGATAAAAAGTAGGTTCGCAAAAAAAACCAAACGCCGTGCTTTGATAAGGACATATGACATACAATTGTATTGTATTTTAACAACGACCGTCATATGCATTCTATAAAATATTGTTCGCATCTCGCGAATAAGGAATTTTACGTAAAGGAATCTACGTAACATATGAAATATGGGTATATTCCTACAAGTCAGAACGTGAGCTTGTGTCTCTCGACAGCCGGTGTATTCCAATTTAATGTTTCGCATAAATCGCATTGAAATCCCAAACTTTTAAACAGTTTAGAAGGTCAGTATAGGTGGATCCATATAAAATAAGAATTAAAGCTAATAATTTTATAAAAGCTCTAGAGGAAAGTGCCCAACAAGAAAAAACTAAAAAAATATCAACAAAACTAACAACAGACAAAATAGCTTTTAGATGCAAGTATAAAAATAGCTAGCATGAAAAGCTATACTTAGGGAAGACAGGATAAGCGATGAAAGAAAGAAATTAATGTATAAAAGATGAGAACTTACTAGTAAAAGGAATCTGTTGATGCGGAAAGCAGAATAGAATTATAAAGAAAAATATCAGAGAAGACATAAGGAAATATAAGAAGTAAAGATTGTAGATGAAAAAGTGATCGAAAATAATAGAGGTATGAAGTGCCTTAGATGAACGTCAGGAAGAACTAGCATAATTTCCATAAAAAATGAAAACGGAAAGGAAGAAAAAGACAAAAGTAAAATATCGGAGATAGTTATACACAGCTACAAAAAATTGTATGCATCCAAAACGCACCAGGAGCTTAATATACAGGAAAAAACTCACAAGAAACAGAAACGTAAATTTCACACTGACATAGAAATCTAGGAAATAACTATAAAACAACTATGAAACAAATAAAAAACAACAAAGCACCCGCCCTAGATGGGATTCTAGAAACTCAGACAAAAATTTTATATTAAAGATCCTTATTATTTATGTTTAATAATTAATTATTATTATGTTTAATTATGTTTAATAAATGTCTCCATAAAGCAGACTGATCGACATGAAAGTATAATGTTTTATTAAACAAGAAGGGAAATAGCGACGAATTAAAAAACTATCGAGGTATTTCTTTGCTATCTTAAATCGACAAGTTTTTCATAAAAATCATCAATAACCGATTAACACCTAAAATGGTTTCGTATCAACCGTCAAACAAGCTGGATTTAGGAAGTAATATAGGACGTCAAAATCATCAATAACCGATTAACACCTAAAATGGTTTCGTATCAACCGTCAAACAAGCTGGATTTAGGAAGTAATATAGGACGTCAAATCGTCTCCTATGCATCTTAAATGTACATGTTCTTTTATAAAAGTGGATAAATAACAGATTAATAGCTAAAGTAGATTCGTATCAACCGGTCGAACGAGCTGGATTCAAGAAGTAATATAGCACGTCAAATCCTCTCCTTAAAGGCAAAGTTTGGGTTGTGGAACAAGCCATGAATAACTGTAAAATAGATTCTCAACACAGACAATTAATCCGTAACATCTATGGAAGAGCCGCAATGAAAATACAATTGGCGCTGAAGACTAATAGTAACCAATTAAAAAGTGTAAAACGAAAAACGACTGCATCTTAGAGTGGGTGAATGAATACGTATATCTGAATCCTGAAAATCCTGAAGCCTTGAATAAAGAAAACAATCAACCGAAATAACTAGAGGAACACGATTGGAATGGGTAATGTTTAGCAAACTAAAATTGATTTTTAGAAATCCCAAAATTTCACAATATTTAAAGGTCGAATGTTCAACCCCTCTATTTATTTGTGTATGTATTTTATTGTAACAGTCACTAATGTTAACATGGATAAAATCATTACAACGCAAAGATTCGTGAAAAGATCAGTATTAGGAATAAAGTTAACTGAAAGGAAAATAAACACATGGATCAGAAACAGTACAAGAGTTTAGGAAGCTGAAGAAAACATCACAACATTAAAATGAAGCAGAACACATCACAATGCATGACAACAAAATGAAAGGTGGAACACTATTATTCACAGACACAGAAGAAGTGGACGACCACAAATTCAAAACAGGGCAAAACATAAACCATTGGCGAGAATTCGGAGAAGCATAAGCTTCTTACATAAGTCCAAAGTTGGATCATTGACAATTAAAAAAGGTCAGCAGCCTGGTGGCTATGATATTATTTATTTTGTTCAACTGTTAAATTTTTATATTATCCTCTTTACAAAAGTAATAGTAAAGTGGTGTATCATATGCATATAAACGACAATTACAAAATCCTATCTAAATAAAATTATTGTGTTAATTCTGAATAAAATGGGTTCGAGAAATAAGCCCTGCGGCACACCACAATTTACTTGTAATTGATTTGAACTCCACGATTTATTGAACGAGTAAAACATTTGTAGTAATAACTTGGAGCCTTTGTTTAAGATAGTTATCTTTAATACATTCTGTTACCGATTAAAGATATAGATGATGCACCAAAACAAATGAAGTAGCAATATCGATAGCACTATACTTTGCTTAGTAGTGTCAAACGCTTCTGTAAATGCTAAAAGAATAAGAAAGACAGATTTATTTTTATCTAAACCATTAAAAAACATCATTTGTTATTTTTGATAAAGTAGTTTCACAACGAGAATGTTTACGAAACCCTGATTGAAATTCTCGAAAAACATTGTTTTTATTAATATTTTTCTGTGTATAACTGTGTAATTATTCAAAATACACATGCGAATAATAATCTTTTGCTTTTGTTTATCAACATAGTGTTAATTAAACTTCAGACTAAAAAGTAATTAATAGCAATGCAAGAAACAAATAAGCTGTATGGCTTGAAAATCGAAAAGCTATTGACTTCAGGATTTAAGATAATTCTTCGAAAACCCAAAAACAAAAATTAAATCTAAATTTGTAGTTCAGATATTTTCTGTATTTAGATAAAATTTACGTTTCTATTGCAATGTTACTTTCTACCTTTTCGTACTACGTTTAACGGCAAAGTAAATATTTCAAAACATGTGTTAACAGTTAGGTTACCAGTATTTTGTTACCGAGACAAAGAGACGTCAAATGCACGAATAATGCCAAAGTTATCCTGAAATATACAAAAGCGATGTTGCCAGCAAGAATGTAGGTCTCGTGATGGACACGGACGTCTTATACACGTAGATCCTTCCGTTTACAATATACTTAGCTGTATATATTTGTCGAATTTAGCGCATCTAGCGGAATTCGCTCGAACTACGATATACACAATCTCCGGCAAAAATCAGTAATTTGACGTCTAAAACAAATTTTCACCAAACGATAGAGGATGCTTTAGTAATCCCAAAAAAATTCAAAGAACAGGTGATACAATCGGACGTCCGATATACGGACGTCCAATTACAACGGACGTCCAACTGATGGTAAATGCGTAATGTACGGACGTCCATTTGTTAGAATGATGTAAATATATATATATATATATATATATATATATATATATATATATATATATAAATTTTAGATGATATTAATTTTTGTTAAGTTGAATAATGATTTTACATTAAATAATATTTTGAATGCAAATTCATATAGAAAAATTTATCGACTCTGCTGGGATTCGAACCCAGGACCCTCCACTGTCTAGGTGGTATCTCTACCAACTGAGCTACAGAGTACGACTACCAGCATAGCGAGAAATCTTCCATATGAATTAGATATTATAGCAGACATGCAAAGAATTTTGAATGCAAATTCTATATGAATTTGCATTCAAAATATTATTTAATATATATATATATATATATATATATATATATATATATATATATATATATATATATATATATATATATATATATATATAAAGAACTTGTTAAAATAAAGACAGAAGTATTATTTAAGTAATGTGTGAACGAACAATGTTTAGTTTGAAGAAATTCAGAATTAAAATTCATCATATTCAAAAGAGAAGAATAACTTCAATGGAAAGTAGCAAACGTTCTTAAAAGGTATAAGAAAAATGTCAAAACGACAACCATCGTTGTTAACCAGGGTTTTTGGTATAAACAGAAGAAATGTAAAAAGTTTTTTAGGGCGATTGTGCTTTTATGAGATGCACTAGGACTTATGAAAGTACAAATGCGTCTCAAAATTAATATATTGCAGAGGAATGCAGAAAAAGCTGACCCTATGTGGATAGGCAACAAGGATCACGTCGAAGAATAAGTGGAAACAGTTCGTGGTAAGGTAAGATCAAATAATACGAAGAGTGCGAAAGGAACTAGTTGAAATTAAATAATGTGGAAAGATTCAATTTCCATAAACTACAGTAGAAAAATTGAGAATTGAAAAAAATAAAAAGGAAATATAGAGAATTATGGCCAAGAAAAGAAAATTTAAAACGATTTAAATATTTTACTATGTATGTTTTATTCCCATCCTATAGAGTATATAATTATACGTACGCAGTGGAAGAAACCCTAGTGGTCGCTATTAGCGAGAATGTGACAAAAATAGAACTCAAGGAGAGCGAAGTTAGGTCAACGATTAGCGCAGCTGTCGCATGTTTGATTAAATGATTCCAACACGCGATCTTCAAGCAAGCTGGTAGTGGAGTGCATTTTAGTAGAAAACTGATAAGGATAGTCATGAAGGCGAATGAAACTTGAGAATAAAAGACGTAGCCGGAAATAAAAATGTAATTAATAAAAATTGAAAGTTTCTTGTAATAGGATTGGGTTTAACTTTAAGGGTTAACTGAGAAAAGACCAATTGAGAGTATATTAAGAGAGTTTGAAGAAAAGTTGAGAAGAAAAGAAATAATAAAATAAAATTTAAATTTAAATTTTAAGTAAACGTATGTAAGTAGGGAATGTTAAAAACTATAGCTGGGCCTCCGTTCTTTTGATCTAAGTGAGCCAAAGGATAGATTATTGGAAATAAAAAGATAAATTCTAAATGAATACATTCCTTGCAGAGCAAAATTGATAAAGAACGGCCCTAATAAAGAATAAAACTCAATAAGATTTCAAAGAGTATTACTGGAAAATAAAGGTAAATCAATTTAGTTTTGTGTATGACAGCCAAGAACGACTTTAAAAGGACTGCCCGTTTTTGGATCGCAGTTAAAAGATAAAACCGATGTATGAAATGCGAAGCCGGCGATTTTAAGAGACCTTGTAGAAAGAAGAAATCTTCCTTGGAAGACTGATGTGGTTTATCTAAAAGCAGAGTCTTCAATAACTTGTAAAAATACATAGAAAGGGGTTATATTGCGCAAAGCAATACAACTAAGGGAAACAAAATCAGAAAAATTAAGAAAATTGTCGAAAACAGGACGTAACAAAAATATGTCAAAGAAAATAAAAATTAGATAGAAGAAGTCATTTTTCACATTCCTTGTATAAACCAAAGCTGAAAGTGACTTCCTAAAATAAAAAAATAGATTAATTAAGAATGAGGTGTTAGTTACTTAATAGGCTCAAAATGAAATACAAAATTAGTCGGATGTTAGATGCGTATTAAAAATGACACCACGCATTTTATTAACAATTATTATCAAAAAATCGCATGAGGATAATTTTTAGTTAACGAAAAGGAATTTGTTAACAGGGAAAGGTGTTTAGTCAATTAGGTAATTAACAAAAATACTAGGACGTATGTGCAGGTTCGAAATGTTTGGTGTGCCAGATTGCATTGTAAAACTGCATGCTGTTAATACGGCGGGAAAAAATCTTAAAAGTGGGTGAGTGTATTTTAAGTAAGCAAGAACTTGTGCCGGGAGAATTATGCAGTTATTCCTTAAACGCGCGAGATAACCAATGTGTTTATGGGAACAGTTTATTTAAATAGTTAAGGACGAGAATCATAAAATCGATGATACGGATTATCGTAACAGGTAAACAAAAACAAAAGGAATTAGTTAGAGTGAAGAGATTTAAGTTTTAATAAATCAACCATTAGTGAAACTTATCTAGAAAGGTAAAGAATTTTTGTCTTAAATATTCGCGACAAGCAAATATAGCTAATAAACATGAAAGACACAAAAGAATAATACAATTTGGTAGTATTAATTGTGAAGGGACGTCTCCGCCCTTGTTGAAAATTGATAAACGAAATTCATAGACAGTATCCATAGTTGATGGGGACTTTTTTAAAATTATTTCCGAAAGACTGTCTCCAGCGGATTTGAAAACATTTGTACAAAGGTACATCAAGAAGTAATTACAGAAAGTAAACAAGGAAAGGGACAGATACTGCGAAGTATACTCTTTTCCCCCTCTTCTAAAAAAAACGAATGAAACTCATTAAAAAAAAGGAAATCCATGACGAAAGGATATAACTACTGGGTAAAAAAAAGAAGCGTAAGTGCTATTCAGTATTATAGTATATGTGTTGTGTCATACCGAGGATAAAAAGAACTGAGATAAAAATAGGTCGGTTTTAGTAAAAGTAATTATGTGAATAACTGAACGTGATAAAAATTGTTTATAAAACAAAAAGAATTAAATAAAAATTATGGTTAAAAGGCAAAGGTAGTGAGAAACCGTAATCGTTAAAAGAAAATTAAAAGAAGTTTATAAATGCAAAATTGATGCGAGACATTTAATTTTTAGTTTTTTCCGTAATGGGAAACAGTAAAAGAAATACTGGGTGACTGTAGGGATAAGGTTGAGTGAACACTACAAAGATCGAGATGTAGGGGCGTCGAGAGAGCACAACCGTCGACAGTGCTAAGACACAGTAAGCCAATTAACAAGAGGGAATGCAAGAGGAAAAACTAATTAACCGTTGCGTAAAGTTAACGTTAATTTAAAAGTAAAACTAAAAATATTGACATAAAGAAAAAGGACAATAAAGAATAGATAAAAAATATTCATAAAGGGTTTTAAAATTGGATTTAAAATCTTGCTAAAAAAAAATTAAAACGGGTCTTTAAAAAATTAATATAAAATTGTAAAAAGAATTGCCGACATAGGACATAGCTAAAATTCATCATAATATCGTTAGGGTCAAAAAATAACCTTTAATTTACCGAAACACTTGGTAAAATGTATAGTGTGTTGTTGAAACGTTAATATTAGTAAGATAAATGATTCGAAGAGAAAGAATCGAAATTAACAAGGAAATGAAAACGAAAAAAGACGACATTATTAAAGGGAAAAAACGTGGTACTGCAAAATTAGCGTACGAGAATGGTTAATCTTAGAGGAAAAATGCTGAGTTAAAAAAAAATCGCAGGGGAAAAACAGGGATCATAAAACCAGTGACCAGAATATTGTATCATTAAGGGGTACAACAAATGGCTTGATAAAAAATGGAGAAGCCGGTAGAGAATCACGGTTATTTACCATAATTGGAGTGGTTAAAATACGAAAGGAATTACACGGGGTCGAGTATAACGAGTATAACAAGTGGGGTGGTTAAGAAAAAGGGGAGTAGTGCAAAGAGGGTGCGAGAGAGTACCCCGGAACAGAAGCACGCGCCTCCACCACAATGTCACGTGGGTTTTCGTGAATGGAGGACGTAGTCAGAGGTAGAGAGAAATTAAACACAAGTTGTAAAAAACAACTATATACTAAATACAATAAAAAGAGTACAAAAGGTTAACATACATGTTGACATATTGATACATATTGTGAGAACGTATATGTCCTCCAAAACTAGTACAATCAAAGGGAGGTCGGAACCAACCCTATTCTAGCACTAAATCTACTAACTAAGCGTAGTAGCTAGTCTCCTAGTAATTATAACTAAGCCGGGTAGCCTGGTCACAACTCCCCATAATTTCGCAGAGAGTGGGCGTTTAAGCGCTACCCACTCAACTAAGCACTGAGCATAAAATAATTGAAAGGTACTCACCTGATTGCTTGTTGTATTCGAGCCATGGTCACTGACTGGTTTGAAGAGCTCAAGCAAGCTGGTTATATACTGCTGGACGAGGAATGAGAGTTCTAATGAGATTCAAACTGTATAAATTATTCTCAAGGCAATGCAGATGGTGTACCGCGCGTGGTGGCTATCGCACTACTTTTGATACTAAATGAATGCAAGTTGAAATGTTACAAAAAGGATTTCATTTAAAATAATTCCGTTTGTGACAATATCCTAAAATGCATTGTAATGAAGATATCAGACAAAAACGATTGACAATGAACAAATCTCATTATGACTTAATTATACACAAAATTCATTAAATCCAGCATTATCCTTTACAAAACGGATACATAATTACACAATATAACTAATGCATATAAATTTTACTCAGGAACATCTTTACAATTCAAGAAAAACATAAATTAAGACTCCATTCTACGGTCTTATAAACCCAACGATTACAAAATCCATCTTTTACATTAATTCTAATGAAGTCAAATTATAGTGAAATTGTCCAGCATACAGACCTCCACATTAAAACAATGGTGAGAAAAGTAATATAAGAATCAATAAGTGTGAAATACAAAACATATCACAAAATCAAAATCTTCAGGAATAAAAATGCTCAAGATTATTAAATAAGATTGACCTAATTCACATGTTTTTAGTTAACTAGCAGCCCGAAACTACGTTAGTCTCTTGGAAAACAGAAAAATTCATCCTGTGTTAAGGATCGTAGGCTCTAAATTTAAACAAGAAGATTAAATTTTCCAGACAAATGGAAAAAGCATCCCAATATGCAACTTGGGTTGCATAAACATGTATTATCATGAAACAATCTAAATGATTGATATCCTTTTTTTAAAAATCAAACCTTTTTTTACATATGAAAATTGAGGTTATGTTTGCATGAGATTTTATTCTTGATTCCTATTTTAAATATTGATGAATCTAACTGTGACCCAATGTGTAGCCTTAGATTAATTGGACCTAACATCCTAGCATATCTATCTTTCATTTTAATTTGATGCGTGTAATAATTACTTTTACGTTTACGATCAAATCGTTCACTAAATTTTCAACGAGATGGATTCATATCATCTCAATATTATAACAAAACAATTGCCTGATATCAAATAGCTTACTTTCTTTAAACAAAGCATAGCTTGGATAGTCACTTTTTTTTAATCACTTTTCAATTTTAAGTAACCATTTTTGTAAAACAATTATATTTTGCATATTACATTCAGCTGCTCCTCCCCATCCAAGAATACGATAATTAAGGTGTGATTGCACCAGAGAGAAATATAGCACCCTTGGGAGACCTGTATTTAGAACGTCACGTAATTATTTAAATTTGGATAAAAGTCCTCTAATCTTACTAATAACATTTTTTATTTGAAGATCCCATTTTAAATGCCTGTCTATAATAATGCCAAGATATTTTATGGATTCAGACTCTGGAATTTAGGTATCACCGTCTATATCTAGTGAACCAAAGTTTGGAAAATTATTCGCATAAAAAGTAAGTGGTAAGTATTTTGTTTTTTCAGAGTTCAACGTTAATTTGTTAAGCTGAAACCATTTTTCAATTGTTTTGAAATCATTTTCAATTTCATTTTTCAGTTTACTCCAGTTCTCAGATTTGTATAACACTGTGTGATTATTTTTTACGAAAAAGTGATCTAGACACGTTTTCCTTGACATTCTGCTTGTTTTGTTAATGTATGATTTAAAATTAAAGGAATTTAATATATTTTTGTAGTGCTCTGTATCTTCATCGTCATTTAAAAGATTGATCTTGATATCCCCAGTTATTTTATGAAGGGTTTGTTTCTTATTTTTCAGTTAGCCGGAGCGGGGTGATAACCCCAGTCGCTGCCGCTGTCCCAGATTCGATGCCAGCTGACTTTCAATGACTTTTTCTCTTCATTAACTAAAGTTAAGGTAACTAAAGTTACTTTAAAGTAACCAAGGTGACTAAAGTACCTACAGTTACTTTAAAGTAATTTAAAGTAACCAAGGCGACTAAAGTAACAAATGTTACTTTAAAGTAACCAAGGTGACTAAAGTAACTAATTTTACTTTAAAGTAACCAATGTAGGTTTGCCCCACATATACGCCATTACAATCGTTACATGGTATTAAGTAAACTAATCCTGATCATATGTCTTTTTCAGTTTTGTCCTTTAATGTGGCAAATAGATTATCTAAGTTATAGCTGCAATAACTAGCTATAGTAATATTTTCATTTTTAAGTATTTATTTAAGTTTAGGAGTGATTTGCTTAATAAATGGGAATTTTTTGTATTTTTTATTATTATTATTGTTTTCTTTTTCTTTATTTGAATCTATTTTATATGGGGTGTTGAAAATCTATATGTTTATTTGTATTTTTGGATAACCATTATTGAGAAAAATATTGCAAAGAATGTTCAAATGTTTTTGTTTAAATTTGAAGGGTGAACTATTTTTTGTATTCTATTTTTCATACCCACTTTTTGCGTTAAAGATTGGTTGGAATGAAAATTTAGGTATCGACCTGAGTTTGTGGGTTTTTGGTACCGGTCTAATATTATTTTATTGGACTCATTTCTAATAACTATGGTGTCTAGAAATGGTATGGTTTTATTTATTTCCTCTTCAATGATGAATTGTATAGTACAGTGTGGTGATAAAGTAAGGAACAAAATTCATAATTGCGTTATTTAATGTTTTCAAGCAAAACGCTCGGACAGGGCAATTTTATTTTTTTGATGATTTTACCCTTGCTTGGGGATTAGTTCTTGGTTGTCTAAAATTGGCATTAATCTATTCAGAATCAACTTTTCAAGGACTTTTTCCAGAAGGGCGAGTAGGCTTATGGGTCTGTATGATGTAGTTTTAGTTGGTGGTTTACCAGGTTTCAAAATCATAATTATTTGCGCTGTTTTCCATTGATTAGGGAAGTGTCGGATTCTGAGGATAGAATTATACAGCTGTGTAAGGGCTTGTATAGCTTTAGTTGGTAGTTACTTGATAATTTTTCCAGTGATCAGGTCATATCCTGGAGATGCTTTTGTGTTTATCTTTATGATTTCTTCTTCTACCTCTTTAATGGAAAAGGGGTTTAGCGGTGGACTCAATTGGAACGGTGACTTTAGGAATTAATAGATCTTGGCCTCTTCATCTTGGAGTTGGCAAGCGAAGGGTGTGAATACTTTAACTAGATATTCAGCAAAGGCATCGACCTTATCTTTATTGCTGAAAGCACAGCTTCCGTCTTCCTTTTGGATAGGGGCTACGTGTGGGGTTGGTCTTTTAATTTTTCGCGTCGCTTACCAGAGCGAGCAGTTTGTCTGTTCATTTGCGCTGAGATTTTCAGGGTAGTTCTGTATTCCTTGATTTTTATGTTGACTAAGAAGATTTTTTAGATGTTTGTTGGTCCTATTATATACTCGTTCGTCGTGGTCCGATGTGGTAAGTTGCCATCGTTGCCCGAGTCGGCGTTTTTCGGCTATTTTGTTGTTTATGATGATAGGTGCATCGTTGTTTTGTGGGGTGAGGGGCAATTTAGGAGTAGCTTCCTACGCCACGTTTTGGATGAGTTTTGTAAGTGAGGTTACTACTCTTTCGATCTCGTAATCATATTTTAGTGGTACATGTAGATGTAGATCTAATTGGTAGTCAAGTCTTTGACGAAAGTATTCCCAATCGGTTCTTTTGTTATGAAGTGCAGGTTGAGCTAAACCTGCGTTATGAGTGAATTTGCAGTTATTGTGATGGCCGAGTGGTCAGCTGCTAGGTCGAAGCAGGATGGACGGTACACTGTCGTATGTTTATATCGTTAATAATACCGAAGTCTAGTAAATCTGGCTTTTTTCGACGGTCAGTGGGCCAGTACGTGGGATCACCTGTAGATAACCAAGTAAGGTTGTTTGTTTGGAGGGCAGTCATTAATCGGCGTCCGTATGTTCTTGTTAGACGTGAATCCTAATGTTCGTGCTTTGCGTTATAGTCCCCTACTGCAATGAACCTATTGCCTAGAGTCTTGAAGAAATGTGTGTAAGCTGCTGGAGTGATTAGATATTTCGGAGGACAGTACACTGCTGAGATTGTGACTGGAATGTTTGCAATTTCTATGGAGACGCTAGTAGCCTGAATATGATTTTCTTGATACAAAGGAACAAACTTGATCGTTCGTTGTGATGACTTTTTTATAACATGTGACAATAAGCTAATAACGATTGATTTACTTTATAAGGGTGGAAGAAAAGTGATAAACACAAATAAAAAAACAGTTATATACTTGTAGTATTTTATTGATTTATTTCTAACCTTGAGCGTAGGAGGGACGGACTTACCCTGGCAGACAATAAACGGCTAGTTTTGTAAAAACCTCCTTGAAAATTTGCTAACCCAAAGTAAATACTTTACCGTTTCCAGTTCAAACATTGATCACATTAATACGTAGTTTGATTAAAATAAGTTTTTGGTTAAACTGAACAATACTAACGGATTTACTTCTCGTACGATAACCAGCACGAAAAACTCGCCACTTTTTCTTAATTCATTGTTCTATAAGTAGGTAAAATTTTATAAAAATGGTTTACAAATAAGTATACTTTCACTTAACTTTTTATTAACGAAGAATTTTGTTTAATTTCTTTCCAAAAGGCATTTCGTTAAATTCGAATAACTAAACTAAATTAATTAGATGTCCTTTTTCAATTAAAAAGTAATGCAATCTTCTTCGGAATTTTTTGTTTCTAATTTACAAATAATATTTGTATTACAGACCGACACTAATATAGATTCTGCTGGTAAAAACCCAAAACAGAATAAGCTTGAGTTAACTCGCATGCGTACAGCTAAAGCTAGCGTCGAGTATCGACCAAAAATTTAAAATTGGTTGACGGCGATCAATTCGGTCTATTTGTGCTTTCGTTACAATCGCCATTTTCTAGTGTTGTAGTCAGTAAGAGTAAAAACATGTTTTTATTTTTGTTGGGAGTGCAAGTTTTATTGCGAGACTGCTGATCAATCTTCATTACTATTTTAGTCTTATTTGAGCTGCATATTCCCAAAAGTGACTAAATCCATAAATATTTAGCCTCTTTTGAAAATATGCAACTCAAATATTACCGAGAAACGCGGTAACGTGCCTGGTTTGTCCATTTCAATACACATAGAATGTAAGAATAATAATTAGGAGTATTTTGTTTGTAGTTAGTTTCTAAACATTTTGACATTGCCACATTGATACAAATATGGAGTCTCCAATAGTCAAGGATAATTCTGGAATAAAAGACGAAACTAATATTTCTTTTGTTCCTGTTGCTAGCAACAAAAATTAATGCTGTAGGAAATTATCTCACTCAAATGAATTCAAACAAGCAACGACTTTTTAGTAAGGCTTAGATGAATACCATTAATGTGTAACTATTGGTCAATTTTACAACAATATCAATATAGATGTAGTATATACAGTAACAAAGATTTATTGTTGATAAGAACTTAAGATATTATTTTTCTACTACAATTTAAATATTTTTAACTTTAAAACAAGTAATGATAGCTGTCATTGTTATTTTGATTATTTATTATTATTCACTTGTCCAAGAAGCATGAAACTGTAATGCAACCAGAACATATGTCACGACTGTTCCTGAAATCTAAAGTACAGAATTATTTTTTTCAAATATATATAGTACAAATGAAGCGTATATAGCTTCACGATACTTACGGAAGCCAACATTCTGGTACCAACAGTAAAAATGTCTGATGCTCTAAGGACAGGTTTCTGAATGCTGAGCGTTGTGATTAACATCTCAACCTAGAAGCATTATTAGCATTAGTTATGTCATTACATTAATGGAAATGGGGTCGGGCCAAGTAGTACATATACCTGAGCTGCTTCTCCGGCACTTAGTTTACTGATTGGGTATTTAAACAAAAAGGAAAGTATGTCATCACCCTGGAAGAAATAAAAATTCATTAAACTTCTATCTATCATGCAATCATGATATGTGGCAAAAAAATAAATGTTTTCTAAGTAAAGGACCATTTAAATTTGAAAGCATTATAATTAGATTATAACAAATTTTAAGACATGTGGCAGACTAAGCCAATTTTTGATGAAATGTAGTCTACCACTAACTTAGCTATGCAAATGTGACTGATATGCTGGTGAACAGTAAGAAGTGTTATATCCCAAATTTCATATTACGGTCCTGGGTGTAATTACGATAGAGGCGATCGAGGCCGTTCCTGTACTGTGACGTATCTGGTCGCTTGTGGAATGTTGCGTGGTGTGTTGATACGGATACGCCGCGGCGCGATAAAACTGAAAGGAGACTTTTCGAAAAGAGGGAAATGGCCGGTTGATGGTTTTGTTTATCGGATAGAATTTCTAGACAAAAGTAGCCATCTAATTAAAACGTAAGTGAAGATGTATTCTTGATTATTTTCTGTACCGATGGTATGTTGATTTTTAGGGAAAATTAATCCTATTGAGAACCGAACGAAGGTTTATAGATTCTCAGTTGTTTGGCCATATTTTGTTGGATGGTTTGCGTAGTAAGCAAAACTATTTAAATCCTTTGGTGATTTGCTTTTATTAAATAGGTAAGCGGTTTATTCTCGTTTGAGTCTTCGTGATTTACCTTTATTTTTCTTCTACATTGTAGATACATGTTTAATGGAAGGTTGGTCAAGTAACTAAACCTACAGAAACCCTTTTAAATTTGGAGCTTGCTGTTCTTAAATAGCCATTGGTGATTGGAGACCCTCTACAAGAGGTAGTTGAAATAATTTGTTTAATGAGTTTAGTACAGATCATGTACTAAAGAGTTGCTTTTTTAGGGTCCATTTATAGTGTGGTTTTTCCCCTTCTTTTACCTTTCTCACGGCTGTGGGGTGTCGTTTTGTGTGGTGGAGATTCTCACCTGCTAGCTATTTAATGGAAGGTTGGTGTTCGTCTACGAGAAGACAGGAAATCCCTAATTCCGGGGATAGTTGGGGTAGCAACCAAACCTACCAGGGTATTTGTGTTATGTTAAGTGTCTGTCTGAGGTAACAGATAGTGCATGTTATTAATTTGTCACTTAGCTTAATTTCTGTATTAACTTAAACTTTTGCTACTGATTAGTCAAAGTTATTTTGTTTCTTTTATTCATACGCAAAGATAATATTAAAATTGAGAGTTCGTTGGAACACATTATTAACCGTAATCGAATAATAATTTTACAAGCTGCCGAATAAATGAGCAGCACTCATGTTAACGGTGTGTGCGATCGCAGAAACCGCATAAGATATGTATTATTGGTAAGAACTTTATACATTTTTTTTCCTTTTGTGTTATGCATTTAAAACCTTTAATTCTTGGTGGAGAACGACTCTCAATAAAATTGTCAAAGTTATTTTTTTTACCTCTATTTATTTACACTAAATGTAATTAAGCTGGGAAGCGAATGGGAAAAGTCCTGTGACTCCTAATTTCTACCTGAAGGTAAGGCTGCGTTCTTATTAATTCATGATCTTGACCAGTGAGGGTCATGAGTTTTTTTTTTCGTATGAAAGTATTCTTTGGCTGCACACTGCTTGGCGCCTGGGTTTCAAAGATCAATTTTAGTGTCTATGTATCGAGGTGTTAATCTAAAAACGCCTGTGACCCCTCTCCGACACTTGTAGAGCTAGCTTGGATATTTTTATTTTGGTTTTGTAGCAACGCGGCCTCCGTTAGAGTTTGGGGAGACTACTGATTAACTTGTTAGGACGTGGACTAAGTCTAAGTGGGGAACACAACAGAAGTAAGCTGCATCTCTCAAGAATAAGGGGAAAAAAGCTCAAGTTTCTACCTCCGACAATCCGAAATCCAACCTACTAAATCCGATCCTACATTCCAAATTGAAATAGTGAGGGTGAGTAAGGCTACAGATTTAAGGGACAAGTTAGTGGTAAGGCTAGAGTCTGGATTAGAGGTTAGGTTAGAAATTAAGTTAGAACTAAGTTGAAGGTTAGGAAGATTTAAAGTTAGAGGTTAGATTAGGCTGGAGGTAAGGTTAGATTAGAAGTAAGGTTAGAGGTATAATAAGACGTTTACGAAAATTGGATTCTACGGTATCGACCGCGTACCCAGCGGTAAACAGCTCATATATAATATAGATGAAACCAGTATATGCATTTCCGAATGTTCCGTCTTAAAACATAACCTACAAAACCATGTGTGTGTTCATTAAAATGCTTTTTGATAGAGTTTAACTTTCCTTGTATATCACACACCCCATATACCATATCCTAATCCGTTATTCATATTACCGCTGTGGAGAATGAGAATGATAGGTAAAGACGCCATTGGTAGGTCAGTACGGGCAAATTCTGGGTAAACCCTAGGCATATCCTGGGCCAAGACTAGTCCACACTTGGCATGAACTCGACCGGCAATGGTTAGTCCGCATGCTGAACTAGAAGTAAAGGAATTGCCTTGTGGAAAACGGTTCCCAAGGGTGAGCAGGTTAATACCTCCGACATTAGCCTGGAGAGCTAGAAGAGGGTGTATACCAATCTCGCTCCCACCGGTGAGAACTGGCAGTAATTACATAAAAGAATGACGCGCTAATTAAGCGTACCTCAATGCAAATCCGCAACTTAATGATGATGATGTATCACTAGTTCAGATGCTGTACATTTGCGAGTGTGGTTTGAGAGCCAAGCCTAATAGGCGAGGCCTGCAAATACGAGTACTCGCAAAGCAGCTTCTGGACGCGTGTACTCGTGATTTTCTATACCAACTTTTTGTGAATTTGTTATACAAAATTAACTTTTTATTTAAATATTATATATTATATAGCTATTAAGGATCTTTTTATGTTAGTGATTAATTTATTTCCTTACGAATATCGGTGGCATTTATTTATAGATTTGATACAACCGTTACTTTGGTGCATATTTGAGAAGATGGTGAAATGTTATTAACAGTTTCTAAACTAAGTGTATCGTATGTACATTAAACTGATCGTTTTAGTACAACAATGAATAAAACTATAGATTATTGACATTATTGTAAACATTTAACTAAGGTTAACTATGCCAAACAATGATGCCAACCGATAGCCATCAAAATCCCATCTTAATAAGCCATCCAAGGCTGGAACCAATGCCGTTTCCAGGGAATTGTAGCATTAAATAATAAACATTTTTGGTATCAGGTATATTATAGTATATTAAGTATCAAGAACAGTAAGGACAGTTTACCGATCGACGACAATGTTTGGCGACTGAGCGAAGCGAAGTCGCCAATATTGGAGGAGATCGGTAAACTCCTTACTGTTTGAGATGCTTATACTATTTTTTGTACGACCATTATAAATACAAAGGTATTAACTAAGGAAACATCCCGAAGATGGTAAAAAAATAGATTTAAGATAATTTATTTTTGCCCTGTATAATGTATATCCACCAAACATTAAGTAGGTTTTGTCGTTACCATGGATACGTTTGTAATTTTATTTTTGAATGTCAAGATATTTTTGTCGTTACCATGGATACGTTTGTAATTACTATTATTTATTGGGTATTTTTCCACAGTAAATTTAACTAAAAAACATACATTTTTTTAAACAGTCCAATTATTAAAAAATAATGATTTTTCACGAAAGAGACCTCTAAAGATCATGCATTTATTTTATAAATTACATATAATTCACTTACCGTTCTGTTTTTGACAGAACTAAACGGTAAGTAATTACTCACCGATGCGTTTTTGCTTAGCAATCAGTAAATATAACCTACTGTTCTAAAACCAAGTATGGTAAACAATCCGAAATAGCTTGGTCGTACAAAAAATATTTTAAATTTTTGGGTATCAGACTTGTTTTGTTAACCGACATATCTTAATTTCAAATGTGTTTATCTAAAATATTCAACTAAAATAATGTAACGAATAGTAAACTCACATATGACGTCATCAAACATTCTAGATGTATGAGTCATCAACTGTATGACTCATCAATAACACGTGCAAGTATGACTCATCGACACGCCTCATTTACGTGACTTATCGGCAGCTGCGTGTATGACTCATCAACACGTCATCGAACATTCTAGATGTATGCGTCATCGTATGAAAGATATAAATTGAGATCGCGAGTAGAAGGGAGGCAGTTAATGTTTGACCGGCATAGTGAAATGTTCTCTGAATAATTAAATGTTAATAATTAGTTAATACATAAATAGTTTTTATATAAATAGTCCTCAAATCAATTTGTAAATACCTAGCATTTTTAATAGTTTGTTAAATAGTTTATAGTTATAGTGTTTTTAATTAAGTGCATTGTAAATTAATATTTCTCTTATGAATAGACGATTTTTTTAAACAGCATTTTTGTTATTATTTTAAAAAAGAACGTTACAATAATAAAAAAATAAATAATTTAATGAAGTTAGCAAGGTTACCTACCATACCTGTCCACCGGCTTAAAAATGACCATGAAACGCAAAATAAACGTTTATAAGAAAATATATGGGATTTTGCGTTAGAACTGTGACAGCTAATCTACTTATGAGGTAAAGGGGGATGAAGTCCTAGAAACGGGAATGGTACCAAAAGGCTAGTAAGACAAAGTGGAATCAAATAATGTAACACAATGTGGAATTTCTTCAAAATAAAGTTTTTTTTTGGCAATTATTTCTGTAATAATTTATTTCCTTATTATTACTTTACAAGTTATCGAGAATAATCTACAATCAACAAATCACGTTTACAAATATGATCAAGTGAGAGCGAGGTTTATATAAATAGAGAACTCAAATATATTTTATTGCATACTGTGTCTCTTTTGTCAGTTTTACGTCAAACTTTTCAGTCCAGAAAATGCGATTTAACAGTCTAGTATGATTGTAAAAAATTTTACAGTCTAGTATGACTGTAAAAATTTTTATGTCCGATTGCATTATAAAGTACTGTTTATTGTATTGTTTTGCGGCAGTGAACTGGCTTATTATTGTACTCGTAAAATAAAGTGGTAGTAGTAAAATAAAGTATATAGTAGTAAAATAAAGTATGACAACTGTATATTACATGTCAAATTTTCTTCTGTCAAAAATAGATGTCAAATTTTAAACTGATTTTCTTTTGATAATTACCCAATTGTAGGAATCGAACATAAAGCTTTGTATGCAATTCTTACATAATCGGACCTTATAGACTCTCCCTTTTTATAGGCCTTGCTCGCTTCGCTTGCTCGGCCATAAACTGGGATTGTCTATAAAGTTCTACATTATGTACTTGTGACATAAATAGCTATTACCGGACGCAAATACAATCAATCAACTGGACAATGTTTTAGTACGTAATCAGTTGCTATGGATACTCGTTCTTCATAGATGTCCATATTTTGCATTCGGAAATTTATTTTATATAATTTTTTTTTTAATTAAACCAATATTCCAAAAATTGCAGTATGAAATAAAACGCATTACGTCATACGTCCTGGAAATGGCCTTTCAGTCTCGTTTCGATGTTCCGGACTCGGCTCCTTCGTCGCCTTGTCCGTTTATCTTACTCGACTGTAAAATTCCATTTCCAGGACTTATAACGTAAATTACTATTTTAACATGAAATGAATTGAACACATCTACTGTAAAATTTCACTTGTAATACCTCTAACCTGATTTCTACCTTAACCGTTACCTAACCTTTAATCTATCTTCTTACCTAATCTCTAACTTTACCTATCATGTAATCTTTAAGCTAACATCTAACCTGAATCTCATATTTAATCCTTAACCTAACGTCTGTCGTAATTTTAAATCTAACCTATAACCTTAACTTAAATCTAGTCCTTTAATTAACCCAAACCGTAACATAACCTCTAACTACCCCTGATAAACCCTTAATCTGATTTCTAACGTAACCACTAGCGGTCACCCGTTAGTCGCGTGCTAGAGTACATCGAACAGGGCCGTATATAATACTAAACGTAATCACTTCTTAATAAGTGGTTCAATATTTAAAGAACTCGCCTTAATGCGTCGTACTGTAAATCTCGGTCTCAAGTCTAAAAATTGTTTTGACAGTATATTTATAAATATTAAAATAGGGGTCATAATAGTATATTATGCAACAAGCACAAGTAACGTACGTAGAATCGCACTATAGATAAGATCATGTTACATGAGAATTGCTTAAGATAATAAAACTCACGATATCAAATAACAGTTTTTCTGCTAAGTCTATGTTATCTCTATGAGAACTTCTTTGGCATTTATTCTCTCATGACCATGAGAACTGTGTAGGCAGATAAGGTATAAATACCTCTGTTTTAATCTTTAAGTCTTTAGTCTTTATTAAATATTCATTCAACACACAAGTCTTTATTAAGTATTCAACAAGTGTTTATCCTGAGTGAGTATTAAAACTAGATGTGGATTTTAAAATTGTCTTGCTAGTAAAATCATAAAGGCTCATTCGAGTTTTAATTAATTATTTTGCTTAATGTCATTTAAATGTGAATTCTAAAATTGTTCTGTTAAGTGTGTTAATTCAAATTTAATTATTTAAACTCGTCTTAAACTCGTTAAATAATTACAGACAAAGTAATATTAATATTTGTATTCTAAATGTTAAAAGAGATAAAGTTTTCTCTCGATTAAAAATAATAAAATATATTCTACGACTGCAAACGAAATATATAAATGTGTTTTATTATATTCAATAAATAAAGTTTAAAAAAAAGCTTCGGCCACAGAATATAATCAAAACTCACATAATGATGGTTATTAATACACGAGCATGTCGTTTCATACGAGTGTATTAATAACCATTATGTGCGAGTTGCATACACTATTTATTCTTCAACCGTAACTAATTTGTTACCACTAAGTGGATTCCTAAAACTGTTATAAGGTGTACCCTCCAACTACAAACTGGGTGACGTTCAGAAGAGGACTTTTCTATAGTACTTCTAATTTTTTTAACTCTTATTGTGTTATAAAAATCTGCAACGAATTTAATTAATTACTTTTTAATACATACTTACGAAATTGATAAATAAAAGTACCAAAAAACACATTCAGAATTTTTTTAAATTAATATTTAATAAAACCAACAGTACGAATAATTTGTTAGAACAGATTTAAAACAATAGTAATTATCAGTAATATTTATTATTCACTGCGTGACGATGGAGGATGAGGTACGTTCCCAAGTTTAGTATATACTAACTTTGGCTCGTTCCTACGCTACAATTTGATATTCTTGATTCTCATTGGTCAACAGCTCGTTATTCTTGACTCTCATTGGTCAACAACTCATTGCATAATGGAAACTCGTTGCATAATGAACCTCATTATGAAACATATTGCATATACAGGGTGTCCCACAATGCTGTTTACACGCAATATCTTCTTTATTTGAAAAGATAAAGAAATCAACCAAAAACTATTGCGAATGACTCAAAATAGACTTTCAGAAAACATCCTTAAACACTGGTTGCATACCAACGTTTAAGATCATGCCGACTTGATTAATTTTTCAAATTGCACCCTCTGTTTTCTTTTCACGGAAATGTATTCCTCACTTCATTCTGCATATGACAGTATGCCTTACTTAATTATCTAATGTGCATTTAGGGGCTGGAAAAATATTTTTTGCAAGTTGTACACTTCATATTCACTAACTAAATTATTTATTCAAAAGATATGATTAGAGCCATGTCTAGAAGGGAACTACTGAGGCACTTTAAAGCCCATGTAGAGTCCACAGGAGGGCATTTTGAGCATTTGCTTTAAGTATAAGATAAATTCAATTTATAAAAAATATTTTTTTCAACTCCTAAATGCACATTAAATAACTAAGTAAGGCATACTATCGTATGCAGAATGAAGTGAAGAATACATTTTCGTGACAAAAACAGAGGGTGCAATTGAAAAATTAATCAAGTTGGCATGATCTCTTAAACGTTGCTTTGCAACTGGCGTTTAAAGATGTTTTCTGAAGGTCCATTTTGAGTGATTCATAATAGTTTTTAGTTAATTTCTTTTTCATTTCAAATAAGGGAGATATTGCGTGTAAACAGCATTGTAGGACATCCTGTATAATAATTGAATTAGAGTACAGGAGTAGAAAATAAATTGTGTGTCATGGATTTTGAACATTTAAAAAAAAAGTGAAACAAAAACAAAAAGTACAATTTGAAAAGATTTTTTATTGAAAAGGCGCAGTTCAGCTATTCCAAGCTGTTCACAATGAAGGTTGGCCAGTTTAGAGTTGCGTGCCAACGATACCAAACACGGTAGTCATGTATAAGTATTTAAAAAGTATTTATTAAACTTCTACATACAATAACAATACAACTATAAAATCAAAATACTCTTATACCTAAATATGTCTCATTTGAAAACTGAATTAAGTGATTAACCTGTACTTTTAATTAACCGTTTGTAAAACCAAACCACCCAAGTAAATTAAGTTATTATTTTTGTTTATCATTTTGTTTATTCGTTTAAACGAAATTCATATCTTCAAAAAGAAACAAATTACACTTAGTTCCTTTTTTAAAGAAAACTTATTTAAATTATTGCAACCAAAATAAGTCGACATGGTTATACTATAGCTTAGTTATTCGGAGGCCCGGAGCGGGGTGATAATAACCCCAAGTCGCTGCCGTTCCAGGTTCAATTGCAGCTGACAGATAACTTTTTGTTTTATATTTTTCTACAAAACACAACATTTAAAACGCCAGTTTTTCTTTTCGATATTCTTTTCATTTTGCACATATTAATTTTAATAAATTGCATTTTTAAATTGTATTTCTGATCCCCAATATTACATACGACTAAAAAAGAGTATAGGTAAGGCAAAATGATGATCTTTTTCCATTGACAACCGAAATAGGTAGTTCATTGGTGAAAATTATTAAATTCGTGAAATCAAGTTTCTAGGAAAATGGTATGATCACTCTTCATTCAATAATTATCAAATTAACCAGACCACTAAAATGCAACAGAAAATTAATAAGTAGTAAAGTAAAACATTTAGTAAAATTATCACAGTCACATAAGAAATAAACAAAAGACAAAATTATGCAGAAAATTAACATTTTCGCAGAGAAAAAATGCATTTTAAATTGTTTTGTAAAATAAATAAATTAAAAAAGTTATCAGCCAGAATCGAACCTGGGGCGTCAGCGATTTAGGATTATTATCACCCAGCTCTAGCCAACTAAGCTATAGAATCATGTCGGCGCGAGGACACGCCATACTCATTTTAATAGTAGGTTGTACTAATTTCGATTTTACCAACCGAGATAGGACCTCGGGGACCGGGACCTGATTGAAAAAATCAAATCAAAAATCAAAAGTTACATCTAGTTTTATGTCTAGTTGGTTTGCAGTAGGAGAAGAGGGACGAACTCTTTGCATCTTCAAGGAAGCTACCAAAATTAAGGAAAGGATTTTGAACAAGTAGGTACCCGTTTTCTGCTTTCCTAGACGAATTAATCAACAAATCAGGACAATTCTTTTATATTGTTTTTATAAATTTAAGAGAATTGAGTATCTTTATCTTTTTTTATGTGACAAACAAATTGATGACTCTGACTGTTGTGATTCTGACTCTTTCATGAACTCGAGCCCCGTAACTTATAATAATGCTTTGATATAGTTAAATGAACGATATTAAATTTTATTAGGATCATTTATATTGAGTACGGTTGAGAAGAAAAGATTTTAAAAACTTACCACTTCCCCTAGTTCATCGATTAACAGCATATTCTGAAAAAGTAATGTGAGGCTACTTAGTACTCTTGTTTCCGACAAAATATCTTTAACTGTAAGTAAACCTGTATTTCCAGTAATAAGTACTTTTAGTATTATATAAATGTTTGCTACCAATGCAGCCGCAGTTAACAAATTCCAAATAAGTGTAGTGGGATCAGTTTGTTTACACAAAATAACAATATTTCTCATTACAGCAAGATGGAGTCTTTGCACTCGAGACAAAATCACATTAACAGATATTAACCTACGATTATTATATTTCGTACTAACATTTAACATTTCTGTATAGTTTGACATCTCCTTGATGGCATTATTGTACGGTTGCAAAAATATAGTTTTGTACAGAAATAATACAAAGGTGTACTGATATAGAATCACTGCATCTAAGTAGAAACATATAAGATTTACTGTGGTTTTCACGAAAATATAACCAAGAGTAAAATTCGATATGTAATAAAGGTAGAAACCATTTGCCATGGTTAAGTATGTAATTAACCAACCTCCTGCAGTGCAATAAGTATACAAATCTTTCATTATCTTTTCATCCAAAATGGTACTTGTTCCATACTCTTTTGCATTTTGAATAATTTCCAATAGACCTAAATAATGTTCCCTAGTAGATTTAAGTGAAACTAAACCATTTACCATTACGATAACCCCTTTCATATTGAATATTATGTCGGTAATAAGCTGTACAATCCTTAGGGTGTCGACAGTTGAATAGTTTTTCGTAATTAAGTAACTATTGTAAAGACATTCGCCAGTCACCAATAAAGCAAGCATTATTGAGAAAATGATGCAGGATTTCGAATAAGTGATGCTATATTTGTTATTCAAGAAATCATGAGCACATTTTACGGTGAATGGTGATATTCCTACAAAAGCTCCAAGACGCATCTCGGTTCGTACTGAACAAAAAATGCAGTGTTTGGATTTTATTGGAAACACCATGACCAAAACGACTAGGTCAATTAATAGCAAGTTGATTGTTGCGTAAAGTGGGTCACTGATACATGATACTGTTATATATAATGATATCAGATTTTATACAGTAATGAAAAGAGATGGACACATTATAAATGTGTTAACATTATTATACTACATAATTAGTAGTTTGTGTAGATATTATCTTATAGTAAATACGTACACCTGGTTATATTAATGATAGCCGTTAGTACTTTTGTTTGGAACTTGACCCTTTTTGTACAAAAAATAATGATTGTCATTAATCTTAACCTAATTGTACTAAGTACAATTACATACTGTACATACAATAGAGCTTTTAATTACATATTGTTCAATAAATCAATCTATCTATTAGTCTTTTTCATGTTCGAAGTAAAGCTTTCGTAATAATTTTACATTAGTTACCCAGCATATCTAAAAAATTAAATAAAAACTTTTCATTATTGACTACTGAATTATTTAGTTTAATATCAAGAGGGGGGCTGGTAAAAATTACACAGAATCTTGATGTTTAAGATTCACTCTTGGATGGAGGTTGAAATGAGACACTCGAAAGTCTTAGGTGAAGAAAAGACAATGTTGTCTCACCTTTCTGTAAAAGCTTATAACCAAAGGTTAGAGGAGGTTCGGATAAGAAAGTAGCATAAGAGTACTATGGATAAAAACGACCAATCTTTTTGTAGTCTATCTTTCCCTGAGGCTCTAGATGTCGCAACAATCGCTACAATAGCATGGCCATTCATATTTGCTGACGGCAAACATGAATGAAGCTGGCCATGATAATATGACTGGCGGTGAATAAAGAGCTAATAAAAGTCGCGACGTTCGCTACAATACCTTAAATGGCGGTAGGGTTAGTTAATTTTTATTAATTAACTAAAATTGGTTAACACGACTTTTCTATTTGCATTCGAAATGTCTTACCATTTCAACGTTTTTCTGAAATAAATGTTAGCACTGCTGCTATGAAGAGAATATAACTGTAAATTACAAAATTAATTTATTTAATTTAAAAACTTATGATAAAAATCGCGACGTAATGCGAAACTAAACTATTATTGATCTACCTTTAATAATAATAAAACAATTTCGAAGAGTTTCAATCTGCTCGCTAGAAAGCCACCTTGTCATTTGAAATGAGTTTTGATATTCTTTTAAATGTGTTTTAAAAATATAATTTATTATTTAAGAATGAATTCTAAGAGCTAATTCCTGTCAAGTACGTTGCGATTTAAAAGACAAAGCCTTTTTTAATATCTCAGGGTTTAGCTGAATTGTGAAACAACTCAATAAAAGATTATAAAAAAATGTATCGTTTTTTATACACTCTTTTACTGTACCAAATAAGGTACATGAATTCAAACACGATTTTACATACTGAGGATTCTTTTTGTGTAAAATCACCTTTACATTAAACGCAAGTTGATACCTTAAAATTTTTTGTTAGTTGAACTATTTATAACGAGGTATTACAGGAATAACCTCAAATCGTTCAACTAAATAGAAAATTTGGTATTTTATTAACCTTACTTTTGTTTTAGCTATGATCTTCTAAACGAATAAGATGCATTTACCTCGTGAACTTCTGGTAAGTCTCATGGAATGCCTTACAATATAAAATCTTATTCTGCTAAGAAAACGTCACAATGAACTTTCACTTTATTGTCACCAAAATACCTCGTTGATGTAGATTCGATTCGAAGCTGCAAGTGGTCCTGGATATCTCGCTTAATAATGGTTTTTGGTATAGGGGAACATCTGCCGTCCTTGTAGATCCATCTTTATTGGTATTGAGAACACTTGACAAGATTTTGTTCCGGGCTAAATGTTTAAAAAATTATTCTTTGCTTTGAACAATGATAATTTTTTTATCTTCTCTCTTTTTGATAAAAATGCCCTTTGCAAATAATACCACATAATGAGAATACATAAAGGTATGCTGTTTAAGGAATTTATTATCTTCTATTTTACATATTTATAAAATCTCGTTTATTTCAAGTCAAAATTATTTCAAACATGGAAAACCAAGTTACTATTTTTTCCTTTCAATTATTTTCTTTGGGAACAATTGTTAAAAAACTTAGCAATATTAATATATTTTGCATCACATAAACATTTGAGACCGTCACATTAGACAGTATGTACAAATTAGAATGATACAGAATAAATGTTCAAGGAAGAAGTACCGCAGGTGAAATATTTAACAGTAATTTGAAGTGACTCTTGTTGCTAAACTCCAACGTAGGGACGCATTTATATGACGAACCTGCCATATGGTTTAACCGCCACTGCCCGATTAGGTTAGAATTGAGATACGCTCAATTAGCACGTCACTTACTTATTTAAATGTCACTGGTGGAATTGAGGTTACTATATACCGTTAGTAGCTCGTCAGGCTAGTGTCAGAGCTATTAATGTGTTCACTCTAAAACCGTTACTCTTATGACTCGTGCTTTTGAATTGGTATTACTGACATATGCATCTATCACTCTGTCTTAGGCCCAGTTTGGGCTAAGATTTTACTCATATCAATCATGAAAGAAAATGACAAGAAGAACGTTTTGTACATACGCTGAATTTGGCTATGTAAAAATGTAATTTCAAAAAATTCAATGCAAGAGCAAGAATTCAATGCATGAAAATGACGTGGCCAATGGAAAGAGCTTATCAATAGCAATGGATCATGTATGCAACTGATCGAGTATGTAGTGGAGAAGATCGTTGTGCTGAGACCCCTATATTGAATTTCACCTATCAGAATTAGATCATAATAGAAGTTTGCTTTTTTCGTTAAAGGAATCTGTAATCTATAAAAGTTACTTTTTCTGGCACAACGATGGTGACTCACGACACCTTTGATGGTGGCGTTGTAATAGATAACTCTCGGTTTTCTGTTTTCTGTTCGTATGCCATGATACTATTACTAATTGCAAGCTGAAAGCAAATGGTTTAAGAACAACAAAAAAAATACAATCCATGATGTGATATTCTTCGAGGCAGGTAATGCTCAATACCTTCAGTTCCGAGAGCAACCGAGAACCTTGCGTGTGTTTAGCCTTACCGTAAGTAGTTATTATTTGAATCATCAAAAAATAAATAAGCTTTCATGCAACTCACCGTTTTTGTAAGAGCTTCCAAAGCAAACATAGAGTAAATCATTGCTAATGAAGAAATATTTAACTGTACTTCCAAACCAATAATTTCAGGAACGAAAATTCCCTTATTGCCACTTAATATAGATGTTATTAGTATAAATATATTTGAAATAACCATAAACATTGTAACCAATACCCACAGTATACTTAAAGGATTACAAAATGCATTGAAAACCTTGAAGTTACCAATGATTGAGCACTGCAACTTTCCTGCTATTAGCAACCATCTATGCAAATCCTGAGTTACTTCAAAATGACGTAAACTTAAAATCTTTTTCTTTTTTCGCCACCTTTTTGTCAATTTACTCCTTAAATGCTGTTTAAATCGAAATGTAGCTGAAAGAAAAAAGTCAGTAGACATCCAAAATAATAGCACAATGGACATATCAATCCAAAAACATAAAAACGGCGCTAATTTATCTAGATTATAATATTTGGAAGGGGTATTATTTATAAACAGATAAATTCCAAATAGAGTGACTATTAACAGCGCTGAAGCACAATATAAAGTTGACGTGAAGCGTAATCTAACAACGTCCTTTTTTTCTAACAATGGTCCGAATCCCATAGCTTTCGAAAAGTCCATTATATTTTGAGTTACTCTGAATACTCTTCCGCCAATTCTTGTGTTTAAAATACCAACAGAAACAATAATCAACGATCGTGTACACAACAAAACGTTTGTTAGGAGCTTCACTATTAACACTACGTCCTTTAAGACAAAGGCAGATACAACAAATTGCGAAAAATAGTAAACGAGTGATATAAAAATCACTGACATTATGCAGGCCCTAGCAATTGCATATCTTGATAAAGTCACATTAAATCTGTCTTCGTTAAAAGAATGTGAACATGTTAGTTTGATACATGGAATTCCTAAAAAGGTAGTATAGGTGATTATTGGTCCAAGGGAACATGATATGCAGTTTTCTTGTAAAGTGTATGCCTGATTAACCATTTTTTGGTATATCTGAGAACACTAAAGTTTTCTAATAATAGTTAATGACATATTCAAACACTTTTATCCATGTTTACATTACTCTAAATTACTTATAAGAATCAATTATAACTATTTACAAATACATTAGCAAGTTGGGTTAGTGATGGTTAAAATTCTTCATCGTGATCATTAATAAAATTATTAGATTATGTTTTATTTATAGATTATATAATGTTTATTTATTAATATACCCGAAACTGATCATCATTAATACAAAAAAACATCTCAGAAATAACATGCTTAACAAAAAAAAAAAAAGATTAGTGATACAGAAAGATAGAGGAAAATATGTAGGTTTGGTAGTAGTTAGATTAATCTCATACAACCCTTTCAGTAAAAATGAAAAAATACGTATATTACTTTTTTTTGCAGAAAAATCATTTAAATTAGTGCAACCTAAAGCAAGTGTGGTGTGCTCAAGAGTCGATGTGATTCTATAGTTCAGTTAGCCAGAGCGGGGTGATAACTCCAGTCGCTGCCGCCTTCCAGATTCGATTCCAGCTGACTTAAAATGATAATTTTTCGCTTCAATAATATTGATTTTGCACATAACTTTAATAAATTGTAATTCTGATCCACAGTATTGCACACGGCTAAATAACAAGTAAGTAATAATCATGTTCTTTTGCATTGATAACATAAATAGTGATATCTTGTTTCCAGGAAAATTGTATGTATCACATTCCTGCTTCAATTAATACATATCTTAACAATTTATCTTATCACATTAACCAGGCTAGTAAAACGCAACAGAAAATGCAAAAAATTAATTAGCAATTGTAACATGTTAAAATTCCAGATTTAATTTAAAAACAATTTTAAATGCATTAATTGTAAATAATCTTAGAACGACCCTGTACATTTAAGTATATTTTAGTCGGTTTAAAATTACAGGTTCTATGTTAAATCAAATGGTGTTTTCGTTAATGTGAAAGGTCGTTAGGTGAAACTAAATTGTTCTCACACAGAAGAAAATTGTTTTTGTAAGAAGAATACAAGAGAAAAACTGACTTAACAAAATGATACGTCTAAAAACACATTTAATTCAAATTTATGTATTCGTTACGTGTCTATTTTCATTTTTGATGAATAGATCCTTCGAAAATATACATATAAAAAACAGTCTGGAATATTCTGTAAATATCTGGTTTCATGCTACAAAGCAAATTCTTTGACCCTGTAAATGCCCATGGAAGGTTCTAGAACAATTTTCCTATTGGGTAATATGTGTCAGTCTAGTTTCCGATAGGGTGGTTATTTTTTCGTTTTTTAAAAATATTAGCGCAAAGAGAGTTTTGCATCAAAATTTCAGTCGAGCAGAGAATCGGATCTGATATAGTCCAGCAACTCTCAAGGTCTGAAACAATTTACCAAGCAGAATGTATGCGAGGGTTGGAATCAGTTGGCCGAGTCGAGCGCATAGAGAAAACCCGTTGATAATCCGTCAAGTGCAACCAGTGGAGATTTGAATTTGTTTCGCGGTCCTTTTTTGTCTTGTTTACCGTAATAAAAATATAAGCTAAAGATTTTATAATACAGTTTGGTTCTACGAGTATTAGATTTAACAATTAATCTAAAAACTTTATAGTACAGCTTATTCCGTTTTATAATGATTTAAACAATTGACACATTTAGTACATTTAGTTGCGACGGTTTAAGAATGGAATTCAATTTTAAAATTGAAAGTTTAAGGGTAGAATTTCGTATTATCGACTCAATAACCATTACAGTGTGCCGTCAGTTGACACTTTACGTAGTAAATTCAATAATAAATATAACGTCTATGCTTTTTAATCTTTTCGGTGATTTATTGTTATAATAAATACATCGTGGAAGTGCAGAATTTCGCAGTAAGTTTTAATACTGTTGAGTTGAAATAATTCTGCCGTTTAGCAATAATAATTACTGTTTTTGTGGGATCATATGAGTTCAAAAGTTTTTATTAATGAAAGATAATAATCAATTTATTAACATTATTTCCGCAAGCTTCAGTTTTAAAACCCAGTCATTAACCTGAGCATCGTTACCAATGTTCATAATTCTTCATTCTGTAAGAAGTTTGATGTATTTGGTGTCTACAGTTTTTTGTTGTTTGGTGTGAATACAAAAGGCATTATAGTGAAGTGAGATCGTGTGTAATTAAATAGATATTAACATCTATTTAGGATTATTTGATGAACTTTATAACCTAAGTAAGTTGTTTTTAGTTTTTAAGATTGTTATATTTATCCATTATATTCAAACTGCTAGTATGAACAATTACTCTTAATATATACAAAGGGATCCCTCTTATCATAATAAATAGATTATGATTTAATTGTTTATTAAACAATATTTCTTGAAGTTTGAATAAATCAATTTAAACTACACATTGTGTGATGATGTTGGACCTTTCACTTGTGGAAGTTATTGAAATACACGTTAATTTGACTAATTACTGTTATTGAATTCAATCAATATAATCAGAATCCTTTTTTGTTTGCGGATGTTGTGAATGTATTAATGACTTGCAAGCAAATGGCGCCCATAATCCCTATTATTTTTACCAACCCTAATTTTTCTTTACAATTTATATGTTATAGAGACCGGTACCTACGCTTGAGTTATAATTTGTCATCTAAAAGAGATCTTAAGTCGGTGCATTATAGTATAGTAAGTATTTTTATTGGTTTTCAGTAAGTATTTTACTATTTAGTATTTTCAGTAGAGTAGCAAAAATAGCTGTGTTACACAGTAAAATAAGACATGTAGCATAACTACCAAATGATTATATTAACGCTGTTGATCATTATTTTCACGGCGCGGACGCAATTTTACGAGCTATTTTTTCAGTGTATAATACAATATAATTAAAAATGTAATAATGATCATTATTATACACCGGTGTACAAACGATATATAGCCAATATTGTACCAATATGAGACCAGACTTATACTAACATATTAACAATATTGTGCCATTATTGGATATGTTTAATGTCCCAAGTATTTGCCAGTGTTATCATTTCGACACTGTCCCAATATTAGCACTAACGGTGCCAATGTTGGCTCGTTTGGAAAATTCTATATGGGTGGGAACATAAAAATTAAAAATTACATAAATTTGCACGACGGCGTTCATTAGGGCTGGCGCCGCCATGGGCGCCTGTTAAGATGCACTCGCGACTTTAGATTGCCCCACAAAAAGACATCGAGTTGTGTCAGGACCGGTGAGCGTGCTGGCCACTCAATTGAACCACGTCGCCCTAACCATCTACGTGGGAACATATTGTGCAGGAACTGCCAAACTTGCAGGGAAAAATTAGGAGGAGCTCTATCCTGTTGAATCCAATTGTTTTGTTTAGGATCTCTATCTGGATCTTCTTTACTTGGATATCAAATAATTGACGAAATTTTGTCGTGCATATATTAACCATGAAAGCTAATCTAGATTCTTAATAATTCTAGGTGGAAATTAATTATAATTTACAGTAAATGTTAACTATTCTTTGATGTTTTACATTAAATCATATAATTATAAATGCAAATGGTGATTGCCCTACAAAGTCTTTTCCAATCAGAATATTAAAAAAATTCCCATATGGATCAAACTTTATAGCCAAGTTTATAAATTATAATTGGGTAATATAAAATTTGAATGTCAAGATTGTTTTGCTTTTAAAAGAATGCAACTGTTTACCAAAAACGTATATAAAGGAAATCCATTTTTTAACAATTAAGTAACAATACTCGATAAGAGGAACAAGATGTGTTTCTAGCTGCTTCAAAAATTAATTTTGTAAGGTTTGAATTGAACTTTGATTATTATAAAAAATAAGGTTATGTGAAACGTCAATAATGGATAATTTTGATAAAATAATAAAAATCATAATTTTATTTAACCTTATCAATGTTAAATTATAAATGAATATAGAAAAAAGGAAGCAATTCCCTGTTTAATGGAAAGAAGATCCCTTTCTTTAATAACCAACAATAATTTGTTTTTCAATTTGTGTGGAATTTATATTTAATCTGATCAAAATTATTGGGAATCGTCGACGTATGGAAATGTCAGAATAATCTTTGACAGAATTTTTTGTAATTTGAGGTAAAAGAATATTAGAGTTTGTCAAGCAACTCGAATCTAAGTAGAGATGGTATTCCTGTGGCGCCAAATATAAAAAGAAAAAGTAAATTTTTTAAATCAAAATTTAATTTGGATACCTACAATTTTATTAAAAATAGAAATCTTATTTGTTAATAACCAGCATTTATTTAAATAAGAATATTCTACATCAGCAACCCAAACCTGAGAGAGTCTCAATGTAGTGGGCTTATGTTACTCACTACAATACAATTGTAAAGCCGGAGCATTATATAAAAATTTTTTATAAGATAAGAAGTCATATGTCATACCTTTTTACAACTCATCTTCTGTCTGTATTTAATTTTTTTTAAACCCTACATATGCATAGTAATATGTAATTACTAACCTGATCTTTGTCAAATCTGCCATTCAACTTTGTTTATAAGACCATTCAGTGCAGTACATTAAATTAATATCGATATGCTGTGTACAATATTCCAGACGTTAATACTAATATAATCTTGTTAAGCACGTCTATCGTCCTTTGACTTTCCGTTCTTGTGTATACTTCACATGGAAAATTGGTATATTATAAACTTTTCGAAAATATGTTCAGACGTTAAAGTTATAATATAATGTAAATATGTGTATTCCATTACGAAAAACATTTCTGCTTATTGTATTGTAAAACCACTAACGAAATAAAGGTAAATTATGTTAAAGTGTGGTAATAAATTCGATTTTAACAGAATATATCGCATCATTATGATTTTTTTAGGTAAACAAACTGTAGTTTGACGCAAAATATCTTCAATATTAAATGTTCACAAAGGAACATTATGCTTTTAGAACTATAAATTCATGTTTATGAGATAATGGTATGGTTTGGATTTTGATAACGTTCTCCGAACTCAAAGTTTTATGGTGTCTGCATTTTTAAATAAGCACATTAAAGAGATTTATGTTAAATGTTTTTTAGTAACGCGTGATTGGACGGACAGTTCTGAAGAATATTAAAATAATATTAATTAAATTAATTAAAAAAAAGAATTTTTTACTTCTGGGGGGGTCAATGTTTTTAATGCAGTGAAGATTAACATTCGCTCGCGGCAACAAATAGGCTCTGGTGTGATCAGGTAAATTTCTATTAGCCCGATATCTTCAGTTTGGTTTTAAGAAAGTTCCACTTACCGGTAATCATTTAGTTTGGTTTATTATTTAAACCTTTGTGTAAAAAAAATCAAGTTGCTAGCATCCGGTGTGCATTCCGTTTGATAATTAGAAGTAATAAAAAAAGAAAAGAATTAATGGTATAATCTAACCTTGAAATATAATATAAATACAAAGATTAGTTAAAGTTTTACAATATTTATTGAATTCTAAATAAATATAAGGTAAATCTTTAAAATCACTAATATAGGAGATTAAAATGGCTTCTTATAACGCTAATTTCACAAAAGCCATATAAGATTATAAAAATAGAATCTATCAGATTTGCTAAGGCCTTTGCGTAAATCGAATAGCATAACTGATGCAGTTTTAAAACGCGTACCTACAAGCGAATGTCAGACAGAATTGTAAACAAATTATTCTTGTTCATACCTTTTCGTATTGTTTGACAGAAAAGTAAAATTGTTTACAGGTTAAATAAAGAAAAGAAAAGCATATTATGTAAACTATTGATTCCGTTCTCACTTGATTAAGCTTTAGGTGACTGCATTAGTTCATTATAAAAACCTGAACTTACCCTATTTAGATTGGTGGCTGGATGATAATTTTTTTCGGGTTCACGTATGAACGCGGGCTTTTAGTGTATCTTTGATGATCATACCTTTCTTAATGGTTAATGTAAAACTTTTTTGTAAAACAGCCCTAAAAAGGCGTAAAATATTTCACGAACAAGTCGCTCAAAACACAAATCGAAAGAAAAAAGCATTTTTCCTACCAGAACGAGGTTAAGCTGCAGCCAATAAGTGGCAATTTAAAAGATTTCTAATAACCCTAAATATCTCAGATAGTTGATTTTCTCTGATTTTGATTCAGTTGATTGAATTATCTCCCAGATAATCCATTTTAATTTAAAATGTAAATTGTTTTACACAAAACTTCAGAAAAACATGTTTCTTCTTGCAAAGCAGGAAGAATTCTAGAGCATAGGAAAGCGAAGTGGAAAATCTTAAAAGCAGATAACAATAATCAAAAATATATAAACGAGCATCAAAAAATAGAGCTATAGAAAAGAAAATTAATTTACTGGAATCAATTGAAATACCAAAGTTCTCGATAATAAACTAAAAACTCATGAACTAAAAAGTTCTGATATGGAATTTAATTGTTTCTATAGTTCAAGAGATACTACAGAAGAAGATAGTGACTATTTCAAATGTAAATCATGTCTGAGACTGATTTATTTGACATGCTTACGAAAAACACACAATCAATGTGCTTAATCAACAGACGGTTGATTAACAACAACAACAACAAATCATTATTGTGATCGATGTTTTTTAGAAGAAAATTATATACACTGCACTGCGTTCTAAAGTAACCTCTCTTAACTTAAAATACTTTTAACTAAGCCAATAAGACCGGTTGGCCGGAGAAGGACCTTCAATGTTCAATCCTCTGTTAACTGAACTGATGCACTGAATGTCGTGCATTTCACGCACTAAAAGAAAGAACATTTAAAAACATTTCTTAGAAACACTAATGAACAAACAGATACGTGAATGACTTTGTTTAATAGAAGAAACATGTTTTGAAACGTTCCATTATTTACGCTTGTAAAATATGGTCTGAATCTAAATGTTTGCGCGTTCAGGTGTGAATTATATAACAAAGATGGAATATAATCAGAAAAGAGACACTGATCGTTGAGTAATGTCGAATATTTTGCCAACGACCCGTTTCTGGCATCACTGGGACAGATCGCCAGGACAAAGTTGTTATAGTATACTATTCATAATACTCACTATTTGCTGCAAATCGTCCATACAATTCAATACACTTAAAACTATGCCAGAAGCAATTGACATTTGAATCTGGACACCAATGTCGATAGCTTTAAATAATTGAGTTTGTCCAGAAGTAGCTACGTGCAATAAGCTGTATATGTTAATGACCCAATTTATCATAGTTATCAGTAACCATATAATTGTGGGAAGACCTCCAACGTTTTGCATATATTTCATGCAGTGCAGTATTGCCAAATGTAATCTAACAGTTTTATCTATAGTATTCTTTTTAAACATCTCTTTTGATAGTATTTCAATTTTGAATCGACTATGGCATGCTTTAAATAGAGTTTTATACAATTTAGCACGCAGAAGAAATTCTGTTAGAACCATCAGTTCCATATACAGACAAATAACCAACGAAAATTCTACTACCATATTCCAATGAATTGAACTTTGGTTGTTTAAAACGTAAGTTCCATAAATCAAGACAGACAAAATTGTTAAACTTACGTAAATTAAACTCTCATTTCTTAGATTCTGCACAGATTCTTTTTTTAAAAGATATCCACAATTACGATTTTGGAAATTATAAAGTAGAGCATTTATGCCAGCATGTTCTTTTTTGCGAAATTGTGTTTTGGCCATGCATACAAATATCACTAATGCCGTTTTTAAACAAATCAGAGAGTTCGTCAGTAGCGTTCCCAATAGTATTACATTTAATCTTTGTTGAACTGAAATTAATATTATATAAAAACTGTAACAAAACCCAACACAACAAAAGATGCCTATGGCAAAAGCTATTGTCAAATAAAATTTTGCATAAGACACTTCGAGCTTGTTGATAACAATCGTGTGCAAACATTTGGAGGAAATGCACGATATTCCAACAACACCACAAAATTTAAAGAAAATTCTAAAAGCGCAAGAAGTACAACTACCGACATTGTGAGGCATCTCTTGTGCGTAATTCTCTACTGTAAAATGCAGATCAATATTTACATTATGGAATGGCAGATTTCTATTGTGATATATGTAAATATAGCACGACTTGTTGACATACTCCCTATTTAATAAGATTCAATTTGTAGTAACTAAAATCAATAAATGGTTGATTGGAATTTATTGAGGGACAGTTTAATTGTGTTCGTCTATGCTTTTTATTTATTTAAAAAGTTAATCTAATATGTAACATATTGCTACGAATTTGGGGGTGCGATGTGATGAAATTTATTAGAGAAAAATTGTTTTATATGACAGTACAAACAAACTACACAGCAACAGACTTCGGTCACAAAATAATAAACAGACTGCGGCTGTGGCACAAACCACCTACTTTTACTCTTAAAAAAAATGCTCTGGCTAATTACAATCGTGGTGAAAGTTCAAAAACTACATAGATCTAGGAACACAAGTAATGCACACAAAAGAAATATGAACGAAATTTTCTTTAAATTTGAAATGACAGAAATTTATTTAAAAATGAACACAAACAAAAAAATATAATATAAAAGAAAATTAATTTTGGATACCATGAACAATTGAAAAATCAATCCCAAGATAGTTAAATGCCTTTTATTCGAGGTGTAATATTTCTGACATCAACAGCATCTTAATTACTAAATCTTATTTTAAATTAATTAAATATCTTAAATTTCTAAATCAATATTTGGCACCAACAATTTGCCAACTATAATTGTTACAAAACAGCAATCCTCTGTTTTCCGTATGGTTTAAATACTAAAATGATGGAAAAACAACCACCTACCTCTCTTTCAAATTGTGTTCAAATATTCTTTGGTTACAAACAAAAGAATTTTTTAAACTAAATACAACATAACCACATAATTGTTTATAACTATTAATTATTCTTTAAATAAATTCAATCGATAGTTAAAAAAATTCCCTTTTCATTGATGTATGACATTTATATTGACATAAGAAATAAGGCCACTAGACAATGCCGACCAAAATACATTTCCTACACAACTAACAGATAACTAAAAGTAACTTAATTACTTAAAATTACCTATTTACATCTTCTTATCTTGACAAAATCCAACCTTACATTCTAATAAACATTATTTACATACTTTTGGATATCAATAACATGAAAATAGTAGCTAAAAATTACATTATTTCAGATTGCAATGGAACAGCGCACAAACTTACATTTTTTCAATGATATCCGTATAATCTAGCTAATGAAGAAGAATTTAACGCTATCAAAATCTCGTTAGTTTGAAACATTACTTTATTATACAAATAATTCAGGTAATGTAGCAAATCCTTGCATACATCATCACTACCATACCCCTTATCTGCTTTTGGTCAAAGCTTGCCTTAATTTGGCTTCAACTTTATTTTAATTGTCTAATTAGGTCACGATTTCACAGGTAAAAAAATCACAGAAGTCGTTGGCTATAGAATGAATACAATATCAATTAAAAAAATATATAGTTGTAATATTATCAAAAGGAGCGGCTGTTGCTGTTTAAGATTATTACAATTATTATAAATTTTAAAATGTGTTTATACCATTTATTATAAAAACCTTCTATTGGATGTATATAAATTTTAAGAAATTTACATGTCCCAAGTATATCTACAGTCTATGACTCAACAATACAGAGAATATATTAAGTAATAATTCTATACATGGAGTTAGTCATATGTAGGTATTCTTCCAATGAAGAAATCCCTTTTTCATTTATTTAGGTGTTAACGACTATATTTGGCTAAACGGATACTACACTAAAAACTTTTTACGCTTAATACATTCACACTACATGAAAGGGCAGTCTATTTTTTAATCTTTTGATTTGTTTGATCGGTAACATGAGGTTCTTCTAAAGTGTGTTTGGATGGTACTGTAATCTTTCTTAGTATCGAACGATATTCTTACGTACGTCATCTTTAACGTAGGGGGCTTGTAGGCATCGATGTATATCTTGATTGATAATAAACCGGTGTGTTTATTTAAATTGAAAACGTTGGATTATTACAATGTTTGAGGCGGATCCTGTTCCCCAAAGTTCTATTCCATATGTTCTGAAGGAGTTCCAGTTAGCTTTTCCGCTACTGAAGATACAGGACTTCTCAATTAAAGCGATTTTTAAATTTAAAGTAACCTTTACTGTATAGAGGTCGGATGACAGCTAGGAACAATATTCGGCTTTAAAGCATTTTTGATACCAAAAAAATTTGGAATTTTCATGAAGTCGAAATGCCAGTAAGTTGGATCACTAGTGCATACATTTACTTCTAAATCACAAATGGTATTTTTAAGTTCTTGTCCCTTGGTAAATAGTTCTGGAGCCTCAGAGTTGATGTTTAGTATTCTAGTTACTTCCGAAGATGGAATGATGGCCAAGTCAATTGTATGGATGCAACCCAGTCATCGACAACTACGTTGGATGCCTGAATGCGATTTTCTTTGTAGTGCATTCCAGTGGCGTGAGGTGAGAATTTAGACTAGGGAAGCAACCACGATTTTAATTTTAATATACCTAGGTAGAGGCGCGGATTCACTGGGGGGGTGAATAATTCCACCCCTCCAAATTTAGAAATAAGTATACATAGAATAGAAACAAATAATGTTTGTTTAATTATTATTTATTAAAATAATTATTTTTTCAAAATTTCTTCTTCACAATAATTCTCTGGATCCGCCCATGCTAGATACAATAAAAAAACAGTTATAATTATTAAGAAAAAAACTACTGCTGTGTCTTTATACTGCAAAATACCGATGAAGGTTAATTGATCTTTGTTGTTAAATTTGAATAATCTGATTTTGATCTGCTTTTCTTCATAATTTGTATTTTCTCTCAAAAACTGTATGCAGAAAATTCCTTATTAATAATTTACAAACTGAACAAAAAAATCGTCCCGATTCGGAAGTACTCGAACCATCCACCGAAGCAGCGGAATTTGGGGTCGTGACGATAATGCAATTTTAAATTTGCATACAGACAAACTAAATAGAATTATTTGCCTTTAAAAACAATCTAACTTATATAAATTGAAATAATAAAATGTGACAAAATACAGTCTCCTTCGCAGATTTACACTACTTAAGTAAGATTAAATTTAACAAACACTAAATTGAACAAATAACCAAATTATAATAAATAACATTTGGGCATGAAGCACACTAAAAATAACGGCAAACAATGCTAACAGCTTCGTCTGTATCACCACGCCCGCTGATCCACGCCAAGGCTAGGAGAAGAGCGGTTATAAGCACCGAAATCAGTGCTTATATGCAGTGTATGTAACACATTTGAATCGGTATTACCTTTCCGTGCAAATTTAATGAGCCTAATTTAAAATAGTACTCTAAGTAATTACATTTTTTGCTGTACGGAATTGATATTGAGCTTTAAGTTGATTAAATATTACAAATTTAAATAAACGATAACCAGAATTTTATAAAAATATTTTTGTTAGCATTGGTTTTTATATTTAATAAATTCTCAAGGGAAGCATTGCTTCCAAGGACCGCACGCCACTGGTGCATTCCTTTATATGGTGCTGAACATTTCTTCTTGCGATGGCGGCTGATCCTCCGTGTGCATTTCCATCTAGATGCATCGTATGGTAGATTTTGTGGTTGGTAATTTTAACTTAGCTTTTTTCTGTTATGTGTTTCTGAGGTCAGCATAACGTCAATTTTTTATAAAATAGTATAGTTCATCTTTGTGATTTCTTAGCTCACTGGTATTCCATACTACTAATTTTAATTTACAATTGATTAAGCCATTTTAGAGACGAGTATTGTTAACAAATTTAATATAGTACTTATTTGCGTCATTAGGTCTTTCGTTATTTTTCATTTCATGTACGTCCGATGGCTGTGCAGCTGGAACATTCGGCTGTTAGCAGTGATTTGTGCATATATGAGATTGGGCTTGGATTGGCTATTAAGAAAGATGTTACATAAATCTAAACCTTGTCTGAAATGACCTGTCGCACGACGTAAACAAAGCATAAACGATGCTATGGGACGGAGCGCACGTGGTCTCATTAACGCTTAAGCTACTTTACCTACATGCGGAAACACGTATATGCAATCAGTTCTCGTTAACGTTTGTACTGTGCAGTTGCATTTGCTTCGTAAGTGTTGTGTTTGGGTAAATGTTCGAGAATGGCGAAAAATCAAGAAAACTCTCCTTTAAAAAGGAAAGAAGTCGCAATTTCCAGACGTGAAAAGGAGATCATAGTTAATAACTATATGAGGTTGTGTGAACAGCATCCAGAAATGACTCTAACAGCTATTAAAGGTTTAGTTGGAGAAATTGTTGGGCTTTGTGTAGAGAGAGTACTGAAAGAAAATGAAAAACTTCTTAGTTTGCCGATGTAATTTTTTCGGTTCGCAGAATAAAAAGATTATTTACCGCGGACGCTGTTCAAAAATTGCTCTTTTAGAGCAAACACCTCTTTTAAACTAGGCTTTGTTATGTTTAAATAGCGAGTGACGAGTCTGATTTAATTGTGGTGTATTTAATTTTCATCAGTATCATTTTCCATTCCATATTACGCTGAAAGTGTAAGAGTGAGTTAAGCGCGTATTAAGGTACGCAAACGCGCATCATCGTAAATGAAGCTTCAAGAATTAGCTAACTTCAAGTATGTTTACGTCTTGCGACAGGTTACCGCAAACGGACTTCAAAATATAATTTATTTAAAAAGAACTTTGTATATTACAAGAGAGTAGCCTTAAATTGTTTATTTTATATTCTTGGATTGTACATAGGTCACCTACAGTATCCCTAATAAAGTTATATTTTTCTTTCAAACAATGTTCGTTAAACCCAAAATGGTCAATTGAAAAACAATATTTTCATAAAACAAAATTATCTACATTTCATTATAGGTCACGTTTAAAATAACCTGCAAAACAAACATAAATACTTATTTTTCCGTTTATAATATTATAAAAGCTACCAATGTTGATATATTTATTTGTATAGTTATTGATTTAATCTCTCCAGGAGATGAATAGAGTACCTCAAACATATTAAAATGGACAAAAATAAGCTTAACATAAGTTGATATATTAATCAATGATAAGAATAATTAACAAAGATCATAATTCTATGGTGAGGACTGAGGAGGGTGGGAGGAATTATATACCTTTGACCTGTATCAAAGGTCAAGTCACAGGTGGTTAATTACACCCTAGCCCCACTATTAATAAATGGAGCAAAACCTGGGCTCGAACTTTGAAACGGATCAAAGTTTAAGTTGATTAAGGTAAAGATTGCTAAACCACTTCTCTACATCTGACACCCAAGATGTTTTATTTTTTTTTTAGTTGACTGTCCACTTTCTGGACTAGCTTGTAGTGTTGTTTCAAGAGCAGGGATGGATTTACCATTTTCGAAGTCCTTGCACCGTACTGTCAATAATAATATTTTAATTGTATGAAATTGTTTCAAGGTATAATTACATTTTCGACTAAGGATTTCATATTTATATTCCAAATTTAAATTTTTAACAAAAATAACTTAAATAATATAATATAAAAGAGTAAAATATTTATTATTAAAAACGTTAAAAATTGGAATAAAACGTTTTGTTGATTACATAAAAATATGACTATTTTTTCGGCAGTAGCGGAGTGGTTTCCGCCTTGGAGCATTCATACTGCATGCGGTAGTTGGACGGAGGCGGTTTTGAAGTGCAGACATTCATAGACGTTCACTATAGTTGTGTACCTAATAATGTGCAATCCGTTTTTCATATTGTTATATGAACTTATATATACAGCTTTCCATTCATTAAACCCATCAAAGATGTGGCACCCTATATAACAAGAACGATTCAAATCGCTTCTAGATCGATTCAAATCGCTTCTAGATCGATCCAAATCGCTTCTAGATCGATGCACATCGCTTCTAGATCGATTCAAATCGCTTCTAGATCGATTCAAATCGCTTCCAGATCGATTCAAATCGCTTCCAGATCGATTCAAATCGCTTCCAGATCGATCCAAATAGCTTCTAGATCGATTGAAATAGGTTCTAGATCGATTGAAATAGCTTCTAGATCGATTGAAATAGCTTCTAGATCGATTCAAACCGCTCCGCTCTCAGACCGCTGCCTGGCTTTCTCCGCGTGCGGTTTTACTTCGAATCATCCCATTTAAAACTTAAGCGATTTGCGTGCGGATCCGCATCTGCTCCGCTACTGCCGCTCTGAATCAACGTATACTATATAAACACAATGGTTCTGATTAATGGAAACTCCACAGGTATATATTTCCTAACGTGCCGATGCCATAATATAAAGGGCATAAGACTAATGATCTGAACCTTTGCTTCATTCTTCTTGGTTTTTGCAAGATTTAGGTATGTAGGTTACTTTGGTAGTTGCCTGAAACTTCCTGAAGTGTCAAGCTGCTGTTAGTACCTGCTTGAGTACTACATAGATCGATACCCTTTTGTAATGGTATTGAATATAGGAAGTCAAGATTAACTCAGAATAGGTCAGAATGGGTCAATAATAATTTTAATTAAGCAACTGAAAGACTTTGTATGTTATATTAGAAACCTTAAAAAGGACAATTTACTGAGCCTACTTTTATAACATTCCATCAGTTTAAAGACAAGATAGAATAATTGTTGAATAAAACTATTACATTAAGTTACATTTATTAAATCATACAAGATAGATCCTTCAATTTCCAAATGTTGTTCATCATTTGGAATGCATGTATGTGTTTTCCATTCCTTTTCTTGTGCACACCTAAGATTACACGTCGTACAGTTGAAAACTTTCTTTTCTGCATGACTACGTATATGTGCTTGTAATTTATCCTTTCTTGTAAATTTAACATGACATATTTCACATTCAAAAGGTTTTTCTGTTGAGTGCAGTAATTTATGTCTATTTAAATCCCATTTTCTTACAGTACGAAAATCGCATTGTTCACATGTATAACACTTTTCACCTAAATGGCATTTCTTATGCTCTACCAATTGACATTTAGTAGGATATACAGAACGGCATATATCACATTTGTAAACCTTATCACTTTTATGCATCAACAAATGCCTAAGTAATTTATCTTTTCGTTGAAATCTAAAATTGCAAATTTCACATACAAAAGGTTTTTCATCAGAATGAATAAGCATGTGATATTGTAATTTATCTTTTCTTGCAAATTTAGTGTTACATATGTCACATTTAAAAGATTTCTCGCCACTGTGAACTCGTAAATGTCTATCTAAATCATATTTGCGATAAGTAGAAAAATTACACATTGTACATCTAAATGGCTTATCGTTAAAATGAACCCCCCTATGTCTTTGCAATACACCTTTCCTGGTAAAGCTACAATCACATATATCACATTTAAAAGGCTTCTTACCAGTATGAACGCACATATGTGCTTGCAACTTAAATTTTTGAGAACATTTAAAATCACATACTCCACACTTGAATGGTTTTTCACCTTCTTTATGAGTCAGAATGTGTGTTTCTAAACTTTTTTTCCTTAGACCCTTGAAATCGCAAAGTTTACATTTAAATTTGTCCTCGTTATAATGAAGCCGCATATGTTTTTCGACATGTTGTTTTTGTGAAAATTTAGCGTTACAAAGAGTACACTGAAAGGATTTTTCTTTCAAATGAATGCTTTTATGAAGTTCTAATTTATCTTTATGTAAACATGTGTAAGCGCAGATATTACAACTAAAATATTCAAGAGGGTCACGTGTCATATGCCTAGCTGATCTTCGTTTCGAACATTTAAAATCAGAAAGTGTGCATTTAAAGGACTCTTCATCAGTATTGGTAATTATTTTAAAATCGGACATTTTATATTTTTCAGGATTTTCGGTAAAAGATGACAAGTTGTATCCATATTCCGAGTCTGTACTAAATTCATCTATAAATTCTTTCTCTTCTTTTATGTCGATATATTCTGGTTCAATTTTTATATCTAAAGAATGTAAGAGGACACTATCTTCACTATCCTTTGTTTCTGAAAATAAAAAATATTTTTTGGAAGATATTAGGTATATTCAATTGTTTTTACCTTCTGTTTGATCTTCATAAAGATTTGGTTTTAAATTGTTTTCCTCCATGTCAACTGTTTTTGTCAATGGATTTTTAATTAATGTAAATGGCAAGTGATTTGGTTTCTAAAGAACCAATGGTGTTATCACTACAATGTCAAAGTGAAATTCAATTTCAGCTAAAACAACTGAACATAGCAAATTACAATAGATAGCAAAATATTGATATTATTTTTAACAAAATAAATACCTTTATAATAAACATAACTCTTTTCCAGTGTTCCTAACCACAACAGTGTAAAGCCAAATATATTGTATTAGCTTATTGCTACTGATAACGTAAAAATAAACAATCCGAATATAACCTAACATTTTGTGCTCAAGAAACAGCATTACCAACTCATCCGTTCAAGTACAATGGCGGCAAAACTCATATTTTTAAAAAGTGTGATGTACATAACTAATAATTCATGTAGATGTACTGTCATCAGCACCAGAGAACATATATAAGAAACAGGGACTGGAACAGGAACCCAAAAGAACCGGAATCAGAACCGGAACCGATTACATTTAAGGAACCGAAACCGGAATCGGTACCCTTACTAAAATCCCTGTTAATGTTAAGATGAGAACCCGAACCGTTATAAATTTTTGAAGAAACCGGTATTTTTCGGTCCCACATTTCGGTTCTACTGGTAAATTAAAAAAATAGTTCCACATTCTCCTAACAGCGCTACCATAACCATTTCTTACTGAGTTGATGTTGATACTAGATCCACTTCCACTACTAATTGACCAATAGTGAATTCACCTGAAATTGACTGCAAAAGTGTTACGTCACATTTTATATTGATAGCCCTGAATATTTTCAAACAAATTTATCTTGAATAGTTATTTACGTTAGAAGTCCTGGAAATGGAATTTTACAGTCGAGTAAGATGTTACGGACAAGGCGACGAAGGGGCCGAGTCCGGAACATCGAAACGAGACTGTAAGAACATTTTCAGGACGTATGACGTAATGCGTTTTATTTCATGCTACAATTATTGGATTATTGGTTTAATTTAAAAAAAATTATATAAATCAAAATTTCCGAATTTAAAATATGGAGATCTATGAACAACGAACATCTATGACAACTATTAGTCGAATTCAAAACATAGAACGAGTGTCCATAGTAACTGAATACTAAAGCATTGTTCAGTTAATTTATTTTATTTGAGTCTGGTAATAGTAATTCACCTTATAAGTCCTGGAAATGGAATTTCACAGTCCAGTAAGATGTTGCGGACAAGGCGACGAAGGAGACGAGTCCGGAACATCGAAACGAGACTGTAAGACCATTTCCAGGACGTATGACGTAATGCCTTTTATTTCATACTGCAATTATTGGAATATTGGTTTAATTAAAAAAAAAATTATATAAAATAAATTTCCGAATGCAAAATATGGACATCTATGAAGAACGAGTTTCCATGGTAACTGATTACGTACTAAAACATTGTCCAGTTGATTGATTGTATTTGCGCCCGGTAAAATTTTTTATTTCATACTGTCCGGTAAAAGGGTATTTACCGGACTCATTTGAGTCCGGTAAATGAATTATTACGTTACAAGGCCGGTAAAAAATTTTACCGGACTGAAAATCCAATTTGAGTCCGGTAAAAAATTTTACCGGACTGAAAATCTAATTTGAGTCCGGTAAAAAATTTTACCGGACTGAAAATTTTAAATGCATTTTTTTAAAAAATGAACAATGTGAGGCAGTATGAAATAAAACGCCTTACGTCATACTTCCGGTAAACCATTACAGTAGCTCGTTTCAACATTCGAGACTCGGCTCCTTCGTCGCCTCGTCCCGAAACGTTTTCAACTCGCTACTGTAAACTTGGGTTTACCGGACTTATAACGTAATATACTATTACAGTCACAAGTCCTGTAAAATTTTTTACAAGCATACTAGACCGTAAAATCGCATGTTCTGGACTAAAAAGTTTGACGTAAAACTGACAAATGTGACACAGTATGAAATAAAAATTTTAGAGTCATACTAGACCGTGAAATCGCATTTTCTGGACTGTAATCGATACCGTAAACATGGATAATACGATACAGGATGAAATAAAAATTTACAGTTTCTACGGTGTTCTCAATAGAACTTTCAGAGTAAAAAGAGTGAAATACCGAACCCAGCAAATATACTTATCACCCATGTTATAAACAATACTTTAACCTAACATGCATCGACTGTCAGTTATCAAGGTCATATTTGTTTGCAAATATTTGAAGCTATATAACAACATAAAATGTGACGCCATTACTTTTGCTTACGGAACCCTTATGGAACCTAAAAAATTCTGGAACCGGAACCTTAATGTTTACAAAATTAAAATTGGAACCGGAACCGAAACCCTTATTTTGAATTTCCAAGAACCGGAACTGGAACCGGAACCTATATTTGTAAAGAGTTCCAGTCCCTGATAAGAAATCAGCGTCGTGTCGGTAGTAACCAACATCCCGGGAGGAGCCAACACCATCCTGCCCCCAACTACCGTCACCGGTCAGCTGCCTGCCTGGTCACTTTGCCTCCGCCAACATAACTCGCGACAGAGCCAGGAAACGGAGTACTGAGCGAACAAGTCATTGCATTCGTTCATCCGGCTAAAGAGGCTCCGGCCTATTATTCGGCTTCGCAGGGTGAAAAGCAACATTGATTTGATGTTGATGTCGGTAGTAATTAATGGAGAGTTGTGGTTGATGATGACGGCAGCAGCCAATCGGCTGATGGATGACCGGTGATTTCAGCAACATGGTGATTTGGCCGTGTTATATGAATGATGGATGGGGTGGTAAAAGTAATAATCTTGATCGACTTTGTACGAGGATAGCAGTTGGTGGAGAAATTGACCAATATAGAGGAGACTGTTAGAATAGGTAAAGCTAAATGCTAATATGATCATCGAGAGAGACTCCCATCGCGGCGTGTATCCAGAAGTTCCACTGTTGGTTTGTGCAAAGATTGGCAGTAATGAAAAACTGAAATCACAATAGAGCACCCGGGTCAGGCAGTTTGCCAGTCCACTGACTAACATCTGATTATGCTAAAAGTTCTTCTATTATTTCTTCACTTATGATAATAAAAGGAAAGTTAATAAGTTAATATCTGAAGCAGTGGCGTGCTGGATATGTCAGACCAGGCCAGGAAAAACTTTATGTTCAGGTCACTTTATTTGCTATTTTTAGTAAAATTATTATTATTTTACTCTCAAACTGTAAGTCAAAATATTTGTTATCTACTTTTAAATTAATTACGTTTTCAACTTTACAATACTTATTATTGTATAATGCCTAATTAGATACTGCATATCCAATTTTTGAGGTTATGCCATAGATTTATGATTTAAGTTCTGTATAACGTCGTTGTGATAGTTACTTTACTTTTCATTTGACTTGCTAATCGTAGCAACCGCTATGCCGAACTTGAACCATGACGTGAAGTAACATACATCCCTGCATACATCTTAGAAAAACTAGATATTACCTACTCTATTGGGATACGCTACTAAATATAGATGGCGCTGTACAGCAACAAAATTAGATAAAATTACGTCGATATGCGATAGGTAATTGTGTATGCAACCAATGAGATGCATGCATTAGTTGTAACATAACCTTCAAACCTTCCAATATGACAATTATTCTACTTGGCGCGTCCCAATAGACATTAAATTATTACTTAGGTGTAGTTATTTTTTTACAGAAACGTACCTAATTGAAACGATACATCAACGTCGATTTATCTACACAATAGCGTTTGCAAAAATTGTATCGAATATATACCGATCTAACGAATCCATGATTCATAAATCGAGATCTATAGTCGTTAAATTGAAATGTGCCGGTAAACCTAACCTAAAATTGAAATTGTTTCATAGGTGTGTACGTTCTGTTTACGTACATTTTCATTTCCCACAACGAATATGAGCAATGTGTCTTTTATAAAATTTTGTTTTTGCCTTTTTAGTATTTTTAAGGTAATTATGTAATTGTTTGCGAGTACAATGAGCGTACTTAAAATTTAAAATGCGGTTTTCTCGAAAACTATCAACAAGCATGTTAATGTGACCATATGTTAATATGAAAATATTTTCTAAATCATTACAGCTACCCCCTATTACGAGGTTTCTAGTTATATTAGTTACACCTTGTATAGCGTGAACAATTTCTGGAATAAGCATTTTAGTACCATAAGGTAAATCTACCGAATTCAGATAATTTCATGACTTTCACCACTCGAATAGCAGATAAAGGTAGGTAATGTTTTTCCTTTTAAAAGCTCAATTCAGTGACGTTTTGGTAACTACATTATAACTATTAGGCATTTGAGAACCTAAATGAGTATGATAACGGCATCAACTTCTTTCTTTTACCGAAGTATCATTATCGATTGCATAAAAATACAGACAATTTATCTTAGCTAGACTCCAACATTGCTGACGTAGAGCGTTTCTTTCCTGATTTTTATTTTACGTTTATACGTAAAGTTATTTATTTTTTAATAGCACTTTATTTGTTGTTTATACCTGTGGTACAAACTAGACGTCTGCACAGGCCAAATTTTAGTTTTTACCTGCTCCGATAAATTTTGAACCCGACACTGACTTTGAAATATTCTACCCGAACCCGTCTGAAGCCCGATTATTTTTTAATAAAACAATCGTGCCCGAATTCCTTATAATAAAAAGAAATAAAACGCGTAATAAAAAAAATTAGTAATAACGTTTATTTTTCGAATATATATTGACTACATTAGCAAAACAAAACTCTTTTTAATAACGAATTTGTTATTTTTATAAGAAAATGTAACTCACCAGAACTGTATTACTAACTAATTTTTTATGTTACATAAATGATTTTTGCTTTACTTGGATTTATCTTTTAAAACAACCCGTAATGTGTGGAATAATATTAGTTCAAAAGATCCGACCCCGACCCAAGCTCGAAATTACGTTACCCGGTCTTAACTCGACCCACGGGCCGGGTCGGGCTTAGGCCTCAAATGTAGTCCCGAGCCCGTACAGGTCTCTAGCACAAACTATACAAACAAGTCAATAACGTCCACGCCATTATAAGCGGGTATTATCATTTATAACGCCCTCGCCTAACGTTAACTTTGTTATCGACGCCGACATTATGTACAAAATAAAGTAAGTATTAACAATGACCTTGAAAACGTTAACGATTGTAAATTACGATTGATTTTTTACTCACTGTACGTATTTTTGTAAAAACTAAATACTGCAACAATTATATTAATTTTTCTTTTACCATTCCAACCCCCCCATGCCACCGGAAAATTCCCGGTATCTTGTGGGCCAGCACGCCCCTGGTCTGAAGTTATTATTCTTTAAAGTCCCTTAGGTAAGAAATCTCAAGGTTGTAGGGTTTTACTGTTTTAAACTTTGAAGTCGCAATATCTCTATTTTTAATCTCTAATTTAGAATTTGCGAAATTTTGAGTTTGGATAACTTCAAAGCTACTTTGCTTTTAATATATCAAACTACAAAAGACGTAAATGAAAAATTTATAACGAATACTACCACAGGTGTTGCGTTCCATAGTTAGCTATTTTCAGACTTTCAAAGTTTCAGACTCCGAGTTTTTCAGTTTTGATATATTAGAGTTGAGTAATTCACATTTTTTTTTAACTTTAACATTTCAAGTTTCTGGATATTGTTAGCTTAGAAATCCCAAGGTTTCAAAGGCTTGACAAAGACAGACAGTTTGAGTCTGATAAGTTTTATAAGAAAAACCCTTAGTAAAAATAAAATGACAATGCCTTAATTCATCAAGCCGCCAGGGAAGATTTACGAATGGTGGTATTTCAAGCAGTATGAGTGTTTAAATAAGTTTTTCGTTGACCGTTTGTTAATGTCAATATTAATGAATGATTTTTTCTAAAAAAGGATGTATTAATGGACGTCATTAATACACTCTTTTTTATTAAGTAACTGTTTTGTGAAAAAAGGATGCATTAATGGACCTCATTAATACACTCTTTTTCATTAATAAACCCGTTTGTGATTTTGACGTTTTGATGATGTTTTACTTTGGGCAACCAGATATACGCACAAGTTTGGATTCGGTATTATTTGAAATTTTCTATCTTAAAATCGAAGAATTTTACGGTCAACGAAAAACTGTTGTAATCAATTCGTTTGTTAATGAGCAACTAATGATCTCAACTATTAAAGGCACTCACTCCCTATCGCTCGTTCGTGCTTTAAACAGTTTCGATCATTAATCGCTTTCATTAACAAACTAATTTATTAAATAACTATTATCTATTTATGTTGGGCTACATATTCATTATTCAACTGTTTTTGTGCAAGTAATTTTGAGGTAACTACATAGTGTGCTTATGAACCATAACTCAATGTTTATCGGATTGTCATAGTAGCCACTAAAGCAATGGTAACTGGATAGCTGATATTCTGACTAATGTCATATCAAAAAATGAGTTCGGAGCATAAATCAGAAATGTGCACATTGCCAGAAGTGACAGCAGCCACCACAGTAACAACACTTAATCTGCTGCCTGATAAATAAATCTTACATAATTGTACACCTTCCATGATCACAAATTGCCTACATTTTACAATCAATTGTATTAATAAAAATAATGCCTAAGAAATACTAGAGTGTGTTAAATAAATGGCATTTAAATCCTCATTGTTGATTGCTTCCTTTTAAAACTTTGCGGTGTAATTTTTACTGAAAATTATTATAGTCCTAGATAAAGTATAGTATTGGATGATTACTGCATTCGCCTGCAGCTCATGATACAAACAAAGAACTGAGAGAGAGATGATTCATTTGTAAGAATCAATTTCACCTTGAGATAATAAAAAAAAGCACCTACACTTAGCTCCAGTTTTTGTAATACACCATTGAGTATGAATAAACTGAATTTGAGCATTACTACTTTTACTTTTTAAAGTTACATCAGAAGATAACATGGGAGTTAAGGTGTTAATATATTTGTATAGAGCAATTCTGCAAGAAGATATAAATGCCTCAGATGGCCAGTTTCACAAATCTGGATTAAATTCTGATTAATTTAATTATGGTTAAATATGAAATCTAGAAATTGGATAAAATCTCAGGTCTCTTAAATTTCAGTCAATGAAATTTCTGAATTTAATGACAATTAATCAGAATTTAATCTTACTTTGTGAAACCATCCAAGAGTCTCAGGAGTGCGATTAGTAAGTTCCTCTACAGTTTAAATAGAAAATTGTGGAATAGATCACCAATCACCTTGAGATTAATTTGATACTAAAGGCGTGGTTGGTATTTGAAAATGATGAGATCAGGATTGGAGCTGTATAGAATGAAATTTGTGCAGAAAAACTTTTGGAAAACATTGCTGGAAGACGTGCAAAAACCTTCAAGATGTACAATATAACAAATTAAAAACTCATATAAAAATTGACAGAAGTGATAGGCCTACTGGCCTGAAGTTCTATAATATTTCTAAGATACTACACATAAATATACATATTAAAATTTTGCTTAAAAATTGTATTTACAATTACCTACTTACGTAGATTAGAATTATATAAAAGTTCATATACAACTACATATAAGATAATTACAAGTCAACATTAACTCTATTACATTTATGGTTTTGCAAAGAATATTTCCTTTTATAGCTCACATTACATATTTTGCATTCAAATGGTTTTACACCGCTATGCACTTGCATATGTTTGTGTAAAGTACCTGTTTGAGAAAATTTAGAACCACAAAGTTCACACATGTATGGCTTTTCACCATTATGACTTCGCATGTGTATACGCAGAATAGATTTTTGTGTACATTTATAATCACATTGTTCGCAGCTAAAAGGTTTTTCTCCTGTGTGAGTACGCATGTGCATATTAAAGTTGCTCTTGCGCCAACTTTTGTAGTTACAAATTTCACATTCGAATGGCTTTTTATCTAAATGAGTACGCATATGCACCTCTAATTCGCTTCTTCGAAAACATTTAACATCACAGACTTTACATTTAAGCCGTGGTTGACTCTTGTGTATACTCATATGTAATTCAAAATCATATTTTTGTGAACACATGTAACTACATAAATCACATGTAAAACGTTTGCTGTTAGTATGAATATACATATGATTTTGTAAAGAATCTTTTCGTTTATATTTCATATCACATTGTGGACATTCGAAAGGTTTTTCATTAGTGTGCACTTGCATATGTTTTTGTAAAGTACTATTCTGTGAACATTTGAAGCTGCAAACTTCACAAACAAATGGCTTCTCTCCTGTGTGAACACGCATGTGAATTGTCAAAAGAGTTCTTTGCGCACATTTATAATTACATAGTTCACAATTGTAAGGTTTTTCGCCTGTATGTTTACGCATGTGCATATTAAAGTTACTCCTTCGAAAGCTTGTATAATCACACACATGACATTTTAAAGGTTCTACATAATTATGGGTACGCATATGAGCTTCTAAAAGACTTCTTTGTATAAAAGCAAGTTTACATATTCTACATTTAAATGGTTTCTCTCCTGTGTGTAAACGCATATGTATCCGCAAATCAAACTTTTGTGCACATTTATGACCACATATTTCACATTCGTACGGTTTTTCATTAGTATGAACAAATGTATGTTTTTGTAATGAATCTTTTCTTTTAAATTTTGCATTACACATTTTACACTTGTAAGGTCTAGCATCACTATGAATAAGTAGATGATTTTCTAAAGTACTTCGTTGTGAACATTTAAATTTGCATATTTCACATGTAAATGGTTTTTCACCAGTGTGAATACGCATGTGTATTTGAAGAACAGAATTTTGTGAACAATTATAGCCGCATTCTTCGCATTTAAAAGGTTTTTCACCAGTGTGAACTTGTGTATGCCTTCGTAAAGCGCTAGGTTTTGAACATTTATACTTGCATATATTACATTGTAAGTGTTTTTTAGCTTTTTCTTTTGGTAGATCTTTATTGTCGTGTTTATTACGTGCAGAAGTTCTAACTGAACTTTCATTAGTCGACTGAGGTTGTTCTAACTGAACTTGACTTGAAGATTGATCGAACACAGTTGAGGAAGTCAGTTCTTCTTTTATAAAGAACTCTTCTGCTAATGGTGATTCTTCATTAAAATCAGATTGTTCGATTTTAATTTTTATATCATCAGTTGCTTCAAGCGCTTCAGTTTTTATTATTGAATGAATATATTTTGCATCTGTAAAAGAGACATAGATAATAATTGTTTACAAATTGTAACAATAAATGTACCATTAAAAGATTCTACTAAAGATTTTTCTTGATTGTTCGAGAACCCATTTGTAGCATCGAATGATGTTATATTAATTTCTGACTTAACCTTATTTTCCACTTCTTCGGTTTTCATTTTCTTACAGGCAAGTATTTTTTACAATTTTTCTTTGTTATTATAAAATGTTGGGTGTTCAAACGATAAAAAGGCGTTAAAACTGTGTAGAATTTAAGATATATTTATATAAAGCAAAGATGCTAACCTTTAGACCAGTGTTGGCAACCTGACGAGATAGAACTACCGATTGCGCGCGCAAAAATCCGTATTTGAAACAAAAAATTCAAAAATAAAAAATTTAATTGTAGAAAAAAAAACATGTTACCTAGAAATTCTTACATTTAAATATTGAACAAAAATTCATCGTCACTGTCGTGGTCATGAGCTTCCGATTACGTGATTTTCGCTTTTTTTGATGCATTAGTTCTTGAGAAGGCAGCCATTAATAAAACTATTAATGGCTGCCTTGTCAACTCAACTTGTTATTAATTTGTTTCGTTACAATTTTGCTTTAATTGTAGTAACTTAAAATACTACACATCATTTCACATGCAGCATTAGAGTGAGGTACAGATAACAATTTTAAAACAGGGACTGGGACAGGAACCCAAAAGAACCGGAATCGGAAGCGGAACCGAAATCAGAATCGGAACCCTTACTAAAATCCGTGTTAATGTTAACATGAGAACCCGAACCGTTATAGATTTTCGAAGGAACCGATATTTTTTGGTTCCACATTTCGGTCTACTGGCAAATTAAAAAAAATAGTTCATTCTCCCAACAGTGCTACCATAACCATTTTTTACTAGTTGATGTTGATACTAGATCCACTTCCACTACTAATTGACCAATAGAACGCCAATAGTGAACAAGTTCGTGATGACGTCACTGATGCTTTCGATGTATTTAATGTTTGCGATACATTCCCGAACTACTATTGTCGATGAAAACTAAGCTAAACACAATATCAAATTACAATATAGTGTTTTTTAAAAATAATATTTTTGTATTGTTATGTATGGTTTATATATTAATTAGAAACCAGCAATTAATATAATTAACATCTATGAAATGACTGTATTTATTCGTATTAATATTTAAAAAAACAAGAGTTTTAATTTATTAAGATAATAATAATCAAACAAACAAGGCATGAACCAAAACATTTAAACATAATAACCTCAAATCTTTAACTCGTCAGAAGCATGGGTCTTTCAGCTCGATGGATTAAATGTACATCGATGTTTTACAACGGAAAACCCGATGGAAATAAAAACGCGTTGTTTCATGTTCGATAGATTTACGATGAATTCACGAACGGTTTGTTGAAGATTCCATTACATCGAACTCTCAATCGCTCGATTCACGAACTCAGACTATGAATTGGTTAGAAAAGTGTTACGTCACATTTAATATTGGAAGCCCTGAATATTTCCAAACAACTTTCACCTTAAAAAAAATCTACAATACTAACCGCGTTTGATATTTCACATCTGTTTACTTCAACAGCTCAGTTTCTATGGTATCCATTGTTGTAATAATTATAACTATTGCAATAGAGCTTTCAGAGTAAACAGAGTTGAAATACCGAAGAGCAAATATATTTATCACCCATGTTATAAACAATACTTTAACCCAACATGCATAGACTATCAGTTATCAAGGTCAGATTTGTTTGGAAATATTTGGAGCTATACACCGTTTAGTCTAACTTTACGTTCACGTCATAGATATAAAAGTAGTGACGTAAGAGTACAACCAACTGTGCAAATAATAACTTTCAAAATAGAATTTTATGGAGAAGATTATTTGCTTTATCGAAAATAATAAAATTTAATTTTCATATATTTAGTAATATATTTATTTATAGAATAAATACAAATAGGTTTTTAAATCAAAACGTAATTTGTTAATTTAATGAGAAAATACACATTTATTTTAACAGAAAAACAGATTGGTACATCTGTCTAAGCGACACGCTGTATTGTCAAATTTATTTCTTGTGTTTTCTAAGTTCGGTTTACAATCGTTTGTTACCTATTTTGTATTTACAATTGCATTAATTGAATAGAATTCTAGAGAGTTTCTCAAACACTGAGAATATATCTTAAGACTGTTTCCAACATTTCATCTGCGGAAGAAGTTTCCACTCCAAAGAGGAAACGAAATCGAAAACAAACTACAGACATTGATCCTCTGTAGAGGCAAATATTAGCAATGAAATTTATGAAATACATATATAAGAACAGTAAGTAGTACCTGACGTTATGTGTGTGGCTGTGCTCTTCAATTGATATATGTACCACATTTGGATACAGGAGAACATGTATCACTTCATATTATGCCAAAAAAATTGAAATCCAAGTTCATGTATGAAGGAAGTATAATAGAAGTTATTTATCCATTGCCTTGCGATAAATTGGATTCGTATACTATAAGAATGACCATCCAAGACAAGGGATGATGGAGGGATGGATAGGGATGAACAAAGTCATATTGTTCATAAGAGAATAATTCTTTTAAAAACGTACACTGAAAATATGCAGCAGAGGTGTTGAATCAAACAAGGAATATCAAATTCTATTTGGCAACAGCGCATAGTCTGACGTCATAATTTAGTAATGACGTGAACGTAAACTAACACTAAATAACGTATATATACCAACATAAAATGTGACGTCATTACTTTTGCTTCCGGAACCCTTATGGAACCTAAAAAAATCTTGGAACCGGAACTGGAACCTTAATGTTTAAAAAATTAAAATTGGAATCGGAACCGAAACCCTTATTTTGAATTTCCAAGAAACGGAACTGGAACCGGAACCTATATTTGAAAAAGGTTCCAGTACTTGTTTTAAAACAAAACCAGATAAATTACTAAACACTAGATTATAATTGGGCAAGAGTATCCACTCATTATCAATCAATTGAGCTGTAGTGGCATCAAAAAATCGTAGCATATATTGTAAACTGTCTCCTAAGGTTGGGTATTGTTCTCAAATTTAGTGTGACATCGCATTTTCGGACGAACAAATAAAATCTTTTGATAACAGACAATCGTGAAAGTATATCTTAAGTGTTTTAAAATAAAATGCTCATAAAAATTAGTACAATTATTTTTCTAAAGGTTGTTAAATTACCGTAAAATTGCGTACGGTAATGCTGTCAGGATTGTATACCGTATTTCAGCTCAAAATACCGTACATGGACATTATCGTACGGTTGACACCACTGCTTTAGACCTAAGAATTAGAATTTCCTAGAAGTTCCATAAAAACCTCAAGAAATCTGGAGGTAGAAATTTTAAATCTCTGGAAATCTAGAATAAATTTCTAATGATGAAACGCACAAGACATAGATTAGCTTAGAAAAAGAACAAACGAACGCCTTTTGATACAGGCGTATGAAAAGACTATTTAAAACACTAAGAAAGTAGGAAGAAAGTGAATCTGGAAGTAAAGTGCATATAAAATGGAGTTCATTAGTTTTCATACAGGGCGTTCCGGATAAATATGCAATGGTTTAAGGGGGTGAAAGGTGACCATATAGAGACCCAAAAACTCATAAAATAAAAATAAAAAATAAAAAAAATTGGATTTTTCCGAATTTTTTACAAGTCACGAGTCGACTATGGATTGTTTGTAAGATTTTGACCTTGAATTACTGATAAAGCAAACAATGATCTCACATCTGCACTACTAAATTAATAACTGACCTCCGCTACGTACGTATCAATTTACAGAAACAACAGAATTGAATCTCATCAGCGGTTGCCGAGTGACTCACTACCTTGATGACTTGATCATTTATTAAGGTCGGTAAATAAAATGTAACATACGTTCGTTGACCTAATTGTGATGGAAACATTGCCTGTTTTTCATTTTACGAATGTCATTTTAACAAAATGAGTAAAACTTACCGTTTAGATGCAAACAATCTTTATAACATGTGTTCAAAAACTCCCGTACCTGTCGAGCAAAGTGTAGTGGTGCTCAATAGTGGGAGTCCGTCGAACACTTCATTGACCAGAAAATGTAGGCGCCAGTCACCGGTTAATCGTTGGAACAGAATAAAAGGTCTTATGTGGCTGTTGTGTGAATTAAAAACACCCGCCCGAGTAAAACATTTTGTGCAAACTGGGGATTTTCCTGTTTGCGTTCCAATAGCCATTGGCAAAATTGCACTCTCGGTATAAGTGTACTTTTTGAAAATGGTTGATTTGAAAAGTTCCGTTCATTCAGCAGGCGTGTTTGGTTCTGCCATAATTTAAACAGTAACTAAATACACTTTTATTTATTACACTTATTAAACAAACACTTAACACTACCTAATGCAAGTTATTAATTCTAAAACGTGTATTAATCGAAACTCAAGTTTACCACCACCTAACACAAAGAAAGTTGACGACAAACTGCATACTGCAGTTACAAATCTCAAAGATCTGAGTCAGTAACAGTTATTACAGATGTTCAAAATGAGTGTTATTATTTAGTTAAAAACGTTTTAAACTTTTTTTTAACTACTATTTGGTGTTGATTACAATCTTCGAAGAATTTATATTTATCCTGCTACCTGCTTGGGTTAGTTTATGGTTCATTTGTCCATGACCTTTAAAAGTATGTACTAGTAGACACAATTTTCTTTTCATACAGTTTTATCTACTATTTTGCAGTGGCGTGCCTATTATTTTTATAAGGGGGGGTTGTCATTTCAAAAGGGCATTTCAGGAAATTGTTAGTAAGATGTTACTCTACACATGTTTCTCTATTGCCCTTTAACGGGAAAGGCATTTTTTCCAAAACACCCTGTATATGCAACACAATTCGGATCCTGTTAGCGTCACTAAACCATTATAAAAAATAGTACCTACATATTTTGTCCTTCAAAACCGCAGACTGCTCTGTGTTGTCGTTACTAGGTTTTTCTTGAAGATCCAATTTTAGTTTCTAAACTAGATAGTAAAAGATATTTCTTCAAAAGATATCTCACGATCGAACGAGAATTATTAGCGATTGCTTGGGCTTGCACTAATCACAAAACTCTTGTTTGATTAAAAAATCTAAAAAAATCGCATTAAGAATGAACCAGATGGCTATTAAAATTAGAAGAATTTCTTTCTCATAGACAATTCTATCCCTTAAGAATCAGTGTTGGCACTACGAAAGACATACATAAAATCATGCATAAAACTGAAAGAATAACCCAGGACCAAATCCTGAGATTTCTAGCATAATCTTTAAATGCCAGATTACCTGATCTAAGCGATCTCTTTGACATTTCTTGCATTGACAGCCTTGGTAGTGTAATGCCTGGCGTGCCGGACTTTCACCCAAGCGGCCCGCGATCGACTCCCGGCGCCGGCAGATCTGGTTAAGGTTTTCTGCAGTTTTCCTTAGCTGTGACACAAATGTGGGATTTGCGCTGTTCTATCTGTAAGTCGGCTGCAGTCGTACATTGGGCCTACATAATAATAATAATTGCCCCCTCCCTCCCGCACAAGCTTATAGCTTCTGGGGCCTTGGTTTAGGCTATGGGTTGTAGTACTTATTATTATTATTATTATTATTAATTCAGATTAATGTCTTTTTTGTGTTTTACTTATTTCTCTATCGTTTTCTTGTCGATTAACTTACTTTCGCATGACTCATTGAACCCTAACCATTCTAGAAAAATTCTAACTTGGGAGGCCCAGTTCATTTCTGGCTTACTGAATTCTGTGGAATCTTGGACTTAATATATTAAATAATAATTTTGGTAAGCGATTATTACTTATAAGGTTTATTTTCCCTCACATGCAAAGGTACCTGTTATGAATCTCTATTTTTATGTGATTTATGCCAATTTTTAGGTAAAACACAGCTTGGTGTGTGGAGGATCCGACAATAGTTTAACACTTTGGAAATAACAATAGAACTAATATTTTTTATTAAAATATTTAGAGAAGCCATTATTTGAATTCCAATAAATTCCACATACAATTATAATAATATCTTCTTAGTCCAGTAATAATTGTTACAAGTAAGTAAGTCTTCTTGAAATCAATTTAAACCTTTTTGTTTACAGCACTAACCGGCACATAACCCTACTTTTATTTATCTATTATAATTCTGGCGTCAACGAACGTGTGTTCACGTCTGTGAGAATATCTTTATTAAATTGTTTGTCGTTGCAGGTCAATATATACTTTGAAAAACTTTGTGCAAGTTTAACAAAAAACAAACAAAATTTCAATAACATCCAACGCACGTGACGTCATTAACTTTAAACAATAATACAAATTATCGAATTTCATAATTCTAATTGCATAGAGATTTAGCCCACAGATAGTACAAACAAAATGATATAAGATAGTTGTATGTAAATTGTCTAATAAGGCTGTAAATGAACGTTGACGGTAGCTCTCAAATGGATTACAAAAATGCTTATTACACAACTCCAAGCTATAACAACCTGTGGAACAGCTACACAACACCAATTAACAACTTTCTTGAATAAATTCACATTATCTACAAAATAACATATAAAAATAGCAATTTAAAAATAACTTTGACGATGGAACTACGAGCAGCCACGATGGAGTTACTTTAACTCAAATTTTCTAATCCAGTCGCCGTCGATGCATACGTCAAACTCGGGCCTGCGGCAATAAAACTTGTATCGCTATCATGTTCATACGTAAATATTAAAGCATAGCAACATGTGTTGCATTGCGACAGCCCCATATTTTCGCATACTCTGGCCGCAAGTGATTTTTATGTCTCTAACAACTTAAACTTGGAAAAACTTAAACAGTTTTGCCATTATTTTATATTTTAAGTTATTAAAATAAATAAATTATTTAGTATGTATCATTGAACAAAATGCATAATAAAATAAAACATCAATAATAAAGACATCGTTTAATTGCAGGAGAAAAACTTCAAATTAATCAACTTTTAAAATCAAATAAGTTAATTCTGGCATTATAAGTCTTTGGATGAAATCCCTTTTTATTCTATTTCAGATGTAATGCAGCCCGTCCGCCAAATCTCCACCATGGTGGGATGATGAATGTTTATCTGTAGTCAACTCTAGGAAAAATGCTTTTAAGGCTTATAAACGTAACCCAACAATAGCTAACTTTATTTAATATAAAAGGCTGGATGCTATATGCAGGCGAACCTTTCAATTGAAAGCAAAAAAAAGTTGAGCAAAATTCTGTACCAGTCTAAGTAGGCAAACTCATCCTACAGATATTTGGAAAAGAGTTAATAAAATCAAAAATCTCCAAAAACTCGCGCATGACGAAACTCTTGTACAAGATTTGTTCTATAAAATTGCACCTAATTATGTCCCTTCGTTAATAGATTTCTCCGGTAATGACAGAAAGCAACATTTTTTGTTATCCCCAGTTACTATTAATGAATTTAAAGCTTCCCCAGGACTTGATGGTGTTAATTACCTTATGATGGCAAAATTACCAAATGTTGCTTTACAATTTCTGTGTAAGGTATATAATAACATATTGATTAAAGGTGACAACTGTGATTCACTAAAACAATGTTTAATTATCCCTATTCCTAAGCAAAATGACCTTAACGTTTTAAGGCCTATTTCTCTCATGTCTTGCATGCTAAAAACTTTAGAGCGATTTATGAAAACTAGATTGGAATGGTGGTTTGAGAGAAATAATGTTTTCCCCAATTCTCAATTTGGTTTTCGCAGAGGCAAGGGCACCATAGACTGTGTTTCCCACCTAACAACTGATATCCAGCTCACATTCTCAAAAAACAATTATCTTGCAGCTCTGTTTGTAGACATCTCGGGTGCTTATGACAATGTTGTTTTAAGTCTACTTTTTGAAAAATTAATCCGAGTGGGGGTGCCAGCAAAATGTGCACATGTTTTGGTAAATCTATTTACAAACAGGCAAATTTTTATACGCTACAATAATCAAATAATTGGCCCAAGAACGGTTTATAAAGGCTTGCCACAAGGCTCTGTCCTTAGTCCATTATTGTTTAATGTGTATACTTTGGATCTACATACAATACGCAGATAACTTTTGTTTTTACATCACCAAGGATACATTTGAACAATGTATAGAAGCCCTTAAAATTATTATGCTCCAATGTAAAAAATATTTCTATGATCAAGGTCTTGAAATATCCCCCACAAAATCTGCTGTTACATTTTTTACCCGTCACCGCTTACCAGAAATTCCCAGCCTGCAGCTATCGAATGTTAATATTCCCGTCCACAAGAACTTTACCTACTTAGGTATAATTTTAGATTCCAAATTAACCTGGGACAAACACATAAACAACTGTTTGGTTAAATGTGAAAAAAGCCTTAACACCCTAAAAGCTGTTAATCGTTATGAATGGAGCGCTGATCCCAAAATTAATCTTTTATTTTACGGGGCCTACACAAGATCTATACTCGATTATGGCTGCTTTTTGTATGGTTCAGCCACTAAATCTCGATTAATTAAATTAGATAGAATTCAATTCAAGGCCTTACGAATAGTCTTGGGAGCTCTAAAATCTACACCTACTGCTACTCTTTTAGCTGAGTGCAACGAACCTCCATTGCATCTGAGACGAATATATTTGGCTGAGAAATTTGTCCTTAAATGTCTAGCCAATAGCCAAAATTTACTTTTGCAGAAGTTATCAAATATATATATATATATATATATATATATATATATATATATATATATATATCAATTTTTAACTTGACGCATAAATGGTGGCAGAATAGCAATCCCCCTACGTTAGCTATCGCATATCCTAATATATCATATTATTCCATTAATATAAATGGAATACCTCTTTTTAATTCCTTGTTTAACATCTCTTTCATTCAATGTAGTGTTTCTATTCCTACATATAACATACCATCTGGTTGCTCCACATTGATACAAGAACAACTTGCGAATTTCAGTAACCCTTGTAAAATATACACAGATGGCTCCAAATCTGATTTGGGTGTCGGGTGTGTATAATATGGATTATTACTACGATTACAGAAATAAAGCCATTCTATTCCCCAATTGTGCTTCAAACTTTCCTATATTAACATTCGACAGCTGCAGTATTAGCTGTGTATTACAATGGCTTATTGTAATAGTCCTTGCGGTTGGTTACGGAAACTGTAGTAGTTACGTAGGAATAGAATAATAAACCTTCGTATTAGCAAGATAAGATCGTATTACCTTTCATGATAAGTTTTTATTACTTTTCATGAGAACTGCTTAGTATGCAATTCTTTTATTAAACTCCTTTTACTTACAATCTGTCCTATACGAACAATAAGTAATTGTTGTAACAATATAACTAAACATAAGCTACAGCTACTATAATATGCAGGAGGTACTTCCAGTGAAGCCACTCCTTTAGTAAATATCGTAATGAAGATATTTTATAATAATAAATAAAAGTAAACAGAATAAACGTACTGTAATTAAGTAATTCTAATTGAACCTGTGATGTAGGTCGTCTACCTGAAAACGTCTTAAACGTCTCACTTCACCATTATTTACAAAAAAATTTCTCGCGAGGATATTCGGATGTACTTCAGTATTATCACTATAGTTCACACTAAATCGTTTAATTTCGCCCTTAATCGGGAGTATTTATAGATCTCTCGCAATTACAGCGTTTGTGACATAGTATGCAAATAAGAATATATTAACTTTCTCATGAGAACTGTTTAGCATGCAGATAAGATTGTATTACCTTCCTCGCCAGAACCTCATTTTATACAGATAAGACTATATATAAAGAAGTGGTAGACGATCTCTTCTCTAAGTTTCGATTAGTTGTTAGCAGGGCCGGTGCGAGGCGGGTTCAGCGCGGTCCCAGAAACCCGGCCCCGCGCTTTATAAGGCTCCGCGTTACAATTTACATCAAATTTTGATGACGTAATCAAAAAACTTTGCTACAAAAAAAGGCCGCAAAATCTCTTTTTAACGTACCGCGAAAATAATTGTAGCCGAGGCTTTAGTCAAAGGCAGGACAATCTCAAGGACGCTAAATAATTTTGCGGACAATGTTTGCACAACATTTTTTGTGCAAGCGTAAAAAAATATGCAATTACAAATTCTATTGATTTTAAAAAACCAACAATTTAATTAATTGTTAATAGATTAATGCATTATTAATACTAATAATACTAAGAGTAACGACCGCGACGTTAAGTACCACTATCTCCCGCCATTTTTTCGATTTTTACAAAACTAATTGTTTTATTTACGTCATTTCCATAGAAGCGTTGTAACTTGACAGCCGCCCTTCTAGTTATTTACAATGAATGAAAGTGTTGGGTTTTTAAAAGCAATGGAATTTGTAATTACAAATTTTTACGATTGCACAAAATATGTTATGTATGTACCTTGCGAAGTTTCTTAGCGTCCTCTAGATTCTCCTGCCTCGGTCACAAGCGGTCTCGGTGAAAATCATTCTCTCGCTACGTTAAAAAGAGATTTTGGAGTCTTGGTAGACACATAGCTATAGAAGTGTTTTGTCTGCCCCGCGCAATTTTTAAACCCGGCAGTGCAAGGCTTTACGCCAGCCATGGTTCTTAGTTAAGTTTAGACCTAAGCTCTAACGAGCATTTATATTCTTGTATTTTGTAATTGTCATTACTCCCGCTGGTTAACAATATAGATCCAGGGAAAACAAAAAATCAGTTTAAAAAACTCGTTTCATTTGAACACAAACGAAACACACTCGTATTACAATAATAATCCTATATAATCCTTGTAACATTCGCTTTTCAATCTGTATATTTAAAACACAAGGCTTATTTTTGGTCCAGTTCGTTTAAGAGTTCCGCCGGGTCTATCTAAGCCATTATTTTTTTATATTAAAGCTGTCGCTGTGTAGATTAGTCAACACTATTTAATTTTTATATTTTTTTAATGTTTATATTTTTAATTTAAAAAACTGTAAAATGTTTAATTTGAGACGGACGAATCGGACATTAAGTAATATAGAGTGACTCTATCACATTCACTTGGGGCGCCCTCTCACTTTCTACGGTGGTGAGTTTCGTAAGTACTCCGGCTTATAAATATAAAAGGGTAATGCAGCCGTTCACTTCCCTTATTAATAAGCAGTTAACACGCGGTTGAGGTTTAAAAAATTGTTAGGTTGCATAGACAAAACCCGCATAGTTGAAAATTATGGACAATAGACGAATTGTACAATTAATAGCTGATGGCAATTGCTTATTCAGAGAAGTTTCATATTGTTTGTATAAAACGCAGGAAATCTGTCAACACTATGTTTATGTCATGTTTTTGAAATATGTACTAATAGACGTACTATAATAAATAGATGTACTAATGTTTTAAACAAGACCGATTTTTGATTTTATTCTTATCATTTCGTAAGGTAGAATTTCCCTATGTATGTATGTACAATAAACCGACGGGGAGGGGTAAGCCAGAGAGGGATCTATGTCGGAAGAGAAGAGGGTAAGCTGGGAGAGAGGAGGGCTAGGCTTAGAATTTTCAACTGGTTATGTTTGGTTGCCTTTATTTAAATAATCACTCACGAAAATCCGAAGGATTGTAATCACACTTCGAATGTTGTATATAGGGAAATCCTTCAATGCTTTTCACCGTCATGTCTTGAAAAGGTTTCTCTAGTATACTATTTAAAAATGAAACCAAGCATTTCACAACTTTGCAACGAAAAGTTTCAGGGAACCCAAGAACCTAAATAACAAGTTCCAATCCTAATACCTAAAATTCTGAAGTTAAAACTTGATAACCGCTTCATTAAATTATCCAGATAAACCATTATTTAAATGTGTCTAAATAGCATGCAATTTCTAATGTTGTGCGGCTCAACGCATTTATATATTATTTATAAGAGCTGCACATTTTTTTAAATCTTATTAAGTAAAATCACAAAACAAAACGCTGTTTTATTTCTTATTTAATTGGTAAACCAGGATAATCTTATCTCTTGTAAAACAATTAATATGTGTAATATCAAATTGCAATTACTTCTCGGCTTATTTGGATAGTGCTTATTTGTAATTGGTTACAATATTCGCTATCCATGCAAGATAATCTGAAACATTTGTGTAGATTGCGGGATATCCTGCTGCGCAACCAAGACCAGAAGACACAATGCCATGTTGATATATCTTCTCATCGTGTTCGTGCATTAATGGACCTCCTGTGTCTCCCCGGCAAGAATCCTTTCCAAGTTCACCTCCAGCACATAATTGATTTAAACCAATAGAGCGTGGTAGTTTTTTATAACACTCTTCCCTCAAGATAACAGGAACATCAGTTTTCAGTAGAATGTCCGATCTTGTACCTAATGGATATAGAAAACAGTTAGCATTCAATGAAAAACCTTACACAAAAGATATAGTACCGTTTTCAGTCATTCCCCATCCAGCAACAGTCATTCGCATACCTGCTGCAGCAACTGGTACATTTGAATGTGCTAAACATATAGGTGCAACAAAGTCTGAAATGTGTCAGGAGGCAATTAATTTCAAATATCTAATAGATACTTATAGTGTAAGTCAGTCATTATAAAGTTTACCCACAGAAAAATGTACCATTCTTAAACATATACATGATACATTTTTAAGTGGATAAATCTGAATTCTAATGACTCACATGTATAGCGTTTTATCCAACACCTCAAATGATAAACGTCAAAAAAAGACACACGTTTACCTTGTCAACTGAGTTTCAAAATGTCTTGACTTTTGATTTTTGACGTTTGAAGATAATACTAATTTATTCAAATTGACATTTTTAATTCGAGTTGCTTTGATAATGTTTGCGTTGAAATGTTTTGTGGTGTTAATATGGTATTGTCAGTGAGTGCTTGGAAGAATTTTACACTTGTTGTCCTAGCAGAGTGGCTTTTTACTGTGTGTAAACAACAACTTCCTTGTAAAAAATCACCATAGTAAAATCGAAATTAGTAGGTAAAAAGTGTTGGATATTGTAATTTGAAAGGTATATATGAGGAAAACAAGGAATGTCGCACTATCATTGATTAGGGATATTTTCATTGTTGTTGACAACGGTATCATTCTGATGGTAGGAAATATAACACTCTAAGAAATTGTCCATGAACTAGTCTATGTACTTTTCGAATGGCAGTTTGTACACTAAATAGTCACTTTTTCAAAATTGTGACATTCCTTGTTATTTTCCCATACCATTCAATTGATTATTGACTGGGCACAGTAGACTATGGCCGTTAATTACCTGTAAACTCAATTTCTTTTTCTAAACGTATTAAAGCAATGTTGTTGTAACCCGATTTTCTACTATAATATGGATGAGGAATAGTTTTTGTAATTACAACTTTTTGGACGGGATCAGCACATTCTTTATTTGCAATAAGTTCTATACAGTCTGGATCGCTGGCGATGTTCCAGTCTCCTAACCGTACAGCCGTACTAGAAATATTTACTAATTAAAAAACAATTTATTAGATTTAATTTAATGCTTTATGTTACTTACGGGGTAAATTCTCTGTTCACAATACAATTAGCCGCAGTTAGTACGTAATTCTTATTTATCAAAGAACCACCACAGAGTATACCTGCATCTTTATTGGTTCTTTTATTCTTGAACTCTATACCTACTAACCATGGGAATTCTCCAATTCTTGTTTCTTCGCCACCGAAAATTCTTTCAGTTTCCTTCGCAATACCACAAACTGAGATGCCTAGTACATTATTTATTTCTTCATTATATGATGGTACAGGATGTGGATGCTCACAGCATACAATGGTTTCGTTGTCGAAACCACATAAAGATTTCCCAATTTGAGCTGGATTCCAAAATCCGGTAGCATTATTGATATATTGACATTGATTTAATGGAACGCATTTGCCTTTTTGGTCGTTAACCGTTATGCATTCTTCATTTATTTCCTTCTTGTTTTCTAGAAATATATGATATTTCTGCTATTAGTAAAATTAATGATCGAAATGCAATTGGTTAGCTTTTAGTCTTTGTTATGATTGATGGTATTAATCTTATATTAGTATTTGATTTACAGTAACGTTATAGTACTGTAACAAGAGAGAGAAAGAGAGAACCTCTTCTCGAACGACAATTGGAATATTCTACAGCATTCGAGAGAATGACTCATCGCACCAAGTCTGTGAAAGAGACGCGGTTTATTTAGAAATACATGGTAGTTTCTAGCGACCTTCTAGTGTATTCGATATATCGGAATGTTCGGGCGATTACTAGAACATCGCGGACAACAGAGGGGCAGTCAACAGCGAGTAATTAAACGTGTATCACGAAATAAATAGTAAATGTATAGATAAATGTTGTATTGGAAAATTCATAGTCTGTAAATAGTAGTTTTAGTTTGTTAAACAGTTTGTAATCATAGTGTTAACTTATAGTGTTTTCATTAGTGCATGTAAATAAATATTTCTTTGTGAATAGACGATTTAAACAGCATTTTTGTTATTATTTTAAAAAGAACGTTACAGTGTTGTCAGGTGTCGGGAATTTTAAAATAAATAAAATCGCGTAATAATTAAATAAAGTGCTGTAATTTTTAGTGTTATAAACGATTACAACTAATAATTAAAATGACGATGAAATTATTAAAAGATCTGAAGGCAATAGACTTAAAACGCGAACTGGAAGAACGAGATTTTGTGTGGACTATCGGCAGCTCAATAACGTGACCAAGAAAGACAGCTATCCCTTACCACGCATCGACGACACGTTAGATACCCTGTCTGGTTCACGATGGTTTTCGACTTTGGACTTGAAGAGTGGTTATTGGCAAGTTGAGATCGAACCTGAAGACCGAGAGAAGACCGCGCTCACTATTGGTTCCGGACTATGGCAGTTCAAGGTTATGCGTTTCGGTCTATGTAACGCTCCGGCCACCTTTGAGAGTCTAATGGAGACCATCCTGTGGGGGCTGTCGTGGAAGACTTGCCTGGTATACCTAGATGATGTGATTGTAGTCGGAAAATCATTCAACGAACATTTGAAAAATCTAGAGGAAGTGTTCCGAAGACTACGTGGAGCTAATCTGAAACTGAGTCCAAAAAAGTGCCACATATTCAGAAAGGAAGTGAAATATCTCGGGCACGTCGTATCACAAAATGGAGTGACAGCCGACCCCGATAAAATTCATGCAGTCCAAGAGTGGCCAACACCGAGAGATAAACACCAAGTTCGTAGTTTTCTTGGATTGTGTACCTACTACAGGCGTTTCGTTCCTGGGTTTGCCAAGATAGCAAAGCCTCTGACAAGGTTAACTGAAGATGGGCGCGAGTATGTTTGGAGCGGAGAGTGCGAAACAGCTTTCCAACAGTTGAAGCGTGCCTTGAAAACAGCACCAATATTGAACTATTCACGGACAGAAGGGAAATTCATACTTGACACAGATGCAAGTAATCTGGTCATTGGGGGTGTACTTTCTCAGATACAGGAAGCACAAGAAAAGGTCATTGGATATTTTAGCAAGGTTTTGTCAAAAGCCGAAAGGAATTATTGTGTGACCAGAAAAGAATTATTGGCTGTCGTGAAGTCCGTTCAGCACTTCTACAAATACTTGTACGGACGGAAGTTTTTATTGAGGACGGACCATGCCGCGTTGAAATGGCTCCTATAATTCCGTAATCCTGAAGGCCAGGTCGCAAGGTGGATCGAAAGATTACAAGGATACGATTTTGACACGGAACATAACATCGAGCGGGCACTAGTCATCGAAATGCCGATGCTCTTTCAAGAAGACCCTGTCCAACGGATTGCCGTCATTGTTCTCATTTGGAATGGAAGGTTTGCCAAGTATTAAGAACTACCATCGTCAACGACAATTGGTTGCCGGAAGAATTGCAACGACAACAGGAGGCTGATCCCGAATTAAAAATGGTACTGGAATGGAAGCGTGTAGGAGAAAGGGAAGCCGTCAGCCCTTTCAACAGAACCCTAAAAGAATATTGGACCCAATGGGAGTCCTTGAAGGTGGAAAATGGTCTCCTGAAGAGAGTGCTTGAGAGTGAAGATGGTACCACCATTAGGTCTCAGTTCGTGGTTCCAAGGAGCCGAGTGGCTACAGTATTGCGACATCAATCAACACGACATACGTTTTACAATATAATATTCCTGAAAGCATAAAAGCGATCACTAATATACATCAATTTAATCCAGCATTAAAGCAATTTGTATCTGAACAGCATGATGCGCATGCTTCGTTTTAAAGCCTTATTTTTTATTATTATTATTTATTATCAATTTAAGTATGTTACTTTAAAAAAAAAAGCAAAAAAATAAGTATTTATAGTGATAAAATTATTAAGTAGTTTTTTTTACAAGTAATAAGATTTATAAGTAAATTACTAAAAAGAAAATATGTATATTGTTTAAGCATATAGTATATACCTAAATATAGTATTAGATGTATACACAGTAGAGTTAGTTTACAAATACTTTTATTATTCTTTTCCCTCGAAACAAGCGTCAACTCGCTTATCGAGTATTTAATATTTATTATTTTTAGTAGATTTAATCTTCAGTGAAGAAAATGTATGTATGTTATATTATCTATAATAAATATTATTATTATTATTATCTCCATGACGGTGCCTCAAGAGGACACTTCGATGTGAAGAAGACTTTGGAGAAAGTTAGAGAGCGTTTTTACTGGGTCAATTGTAGAGAAGACGTGAAAGGGTGGTGCCGGAAATGCGAACTATGTACCACTGGTAACGGACCCTTGGGGAAACGAAGAGCACTTATGAGGCAGTACAATGTGGGTAGTCCTCTGGAAAGAACAGCTATAGATATTGCCGGGCCATTTCCCGAAACCGAAGATGGGAATAAATACATCTTAGTGGCAATGGACTATTTTACCAAATGACCAGAAGCATATGCCCTACCAAACCAGGAAGCCGCGACTGTTGCTGACGTACTAGTCAAAGAGTTTTTCAGTCGTTTCGGAGTGCCCATGGAGCTGCATTCGGATCAAGGCCGCAATTTTGAGTCTGTACTGTTTGGAGAAGTCTGTCGATTGTTGGGCATTCGCAAGACGCAATGGAAAACGCATGAATCGGACTGCAATGATATTCAGTCATAAGGACAGTCATTAAATAGATATTATCTCAAGAAGGCATTGGAATGCTAAGTGATTGCCATAGCTACAAGAATAAATAACAAGTAATAAAAAATATCTAAAATAAACACGTGTTTTATTAACTCCAAGAATAATATAACTTCTGGTAAACTACCTACCGTTATACTGGTGACCTTCGACGAAAAGAACTCAACAATCAACAAAAAGAATCGACATCAGCAGATCTGATCGAAGTTATAAAGTGTCCTGCTTCCAACATATGCTAGTCGGCTGCATACAACTAACAGCACTTAGTTCTGCATCAACCAACTACGGCATCTACAATTGGATTGATTGGACAATCGCTAGCTTATCGATTCTGAACCAATATCAGAATATATACCTTTTTTGAATCAAGATAAATGAATAGAAGTTATTACATGTGTTTTATTATCTTCTACAAGAGATAACATATAAGTAGTGTACAAGACCACACACAAGCAACCTGTATTACCACATTGGTCTTCTAAACACCACAGGACAATGGGCAAACATTTGGCCAAGGTCGTCTCCGATCATCAACGAGACTGGGGGACCAATACCTGCATCTGTTCCTGATGGCTTATCGTGCATCCGTTCACGAAACAACCGGTCAGTCACCAGCATCTGTGATGTTTGGACGCCGACCGAACCAATTCGAATCGCGAGCGACCGGATAAAGACTACGTATGATGTGAGAGCCCAAGAGGGAGGGTTTCAACCTAGAGAGCTTGTCTGGTTATAAAACCCGCAAAGACGTCGTGGCTATTCTCCAAAGTTACAGCGAAATTGGGAGGGCCCTTACCAGGTGAAGAAACGAATAAATGACTTAATTTATCGCATCCAGAAATTGCCAAGAGGGAAACCAAAGGTGGTACACTCCAATCGTCTGGCGCAGTATGAGGGAAACAATAACGTATTACCGGATAGAGAAGATGACGCTGAGGTGGCTGTCAATACCGTAAGGCCTGAAGATGATCAGCCAACCTTTAGAGAATTTATGGCTGCGTTTTCCGCAACTAGAAAAGCGCGATTCGAAGTCACGACCGAGGTGCAGCAAGATCTCTTCCGGGTCCCTGGTGATTATTCCATGGCCCACTGTGAAGAGAAAAATGAAGTAAAAACGCTGTAAGATTGTGCCGTTAAAGATTCAAATTTGTTAGGAAGATAGTTTTGAAAAAAATTAACAGGAGGAATTTGTCGATTAAGCACTTGATATAGCTCGCAAGTAACAACATCGCATTACGACAAACTAGCACGAAAATTAAATGCTTCATAATTTACATCTCAAAAACAAAATCAGTTGTGTTAAATAAAAAGATACATAATTCGGAAATCTCTTACTGCTACGTTTTAAATAAATCTGAATAAGTAGTGTTTCATCCATCGTTTTTTATACATATATTTGTAATATTTGCAAGGTAACCTCACAATTTAAGTCAAAGTCATTTACTGCATTAATTTGTTTTCATCAGAACAACAAACGAAATAGTGGTACCAACTTAAAGCAACGTCACTTTCTCACTACACTAGAAGCGTATAATTTATTTATAATCTAGAGAGATTTCTTTATTTTTTATTGGTTACATAGTAATATTATTTAATTATTACTAATAAAAAAGTAAACTTGAATGAAATTTCTGATTAGAAAAATTGTTTTTTCGTCATTTTTGACGTTCTAAGATTGGACTAGACATTCAATAGTTATTTATGGTACAAGTGAGTTAAGTAAGATATTATCCACGAACGAAAAATTTACCCTCGAGGGCCAATAGGCCCGATATGGTTAATTTTTATGAGTGGATAATATTCTTAACTCACGTGTGCCATACAAAATTTTATCCAACACCTCTTTATTTAAGTTTAAATATCGAATTTGCAATTTAATGTTAATCTGTAGTTTTTGACAGTATAAAATTTAACACTCTAGCGCGATGACTGGATTTTAATAATATTATGCAATGTAAGCTGGTGATTGGTTGCTACCTATAATACCAGCCAATCACTATTCTAATGTAAGTGTAACAATGTTTTTCTACCCACAAGTGAGTAAACATCAACTTTAATTGCTTGCAAACATCAAGTTTTAGCTCTCTTTATTTAAAGGATAAAAGTTAATCTTTACCTTTAAAAACACTATTAATTAATTAAAAACAGCAAAAATAGCTGGACTACAATCAGTTAGGTACAATGAAAAAAATTTCAAATTTATAAAACCTGTCTTTTTTCATTTGCAAAATGGAAATCCTTAATAACCACTGATTATTATCGAAATTAAACCAGTTATGTAAATAATATAATCAATAGTCACTTGGCCCTTGTATTATTTTACAAAATTCTTGTTCCATATTTTTTGCTTTTGACTTATCTAAGAGTTGTAGGGCGGGCGGGTATGCGTCCATCAAAAATAAATTTTGTTTAAATTGATAGGTATATACATGCCGGAAAATGAATATTCTATTCAAAATTTAAGATTTTCCCGGGTAGCTTCACGCACTTCACGTTGTTCATCACCTATATTCAAATATTTCCAAAATATAGGAGATTTTGCTCCAATATTTAAGGGTTGATAGGATATAGGAGATTTTGACAAAATATAGGAGACTCCTATTAAATATAGGAGACCTGGCAACCATAAGTAATGTTCACCTGACCTAGCCCAAACCACAAATAATTATCCCCTTCAAAATTAGTTCATTAACTCATCATTATAAACAACTTTGAAAACCCACCAGACTACTGTTTTAAATAGTGATGATATGAGTGTAAAAGTAAAGTATGCGATGATATCTGTGTTTATCAAATGAATTAATATTCGTTGTTTTTCTTTTGCTCATACATGAAAATCCAATCCCAAATCAGCAAAGTTTTGCCAATGGTGTACAGTGGAGTAGATTGTGAATTTAACTTATATTTAAGACGGTTAAAAAAATAATATGATTCTTATAACTATTTATTATTGAAAAAATTTTAATTTAAGTTTAGTACGTGTCCCAAAATGTTTAAAAAGTATAACAACATACCTGCAGCAATACCCACAGAAAACAGCGCAAAAAGTAACACTAATAATAACTCGTAATTCATGACTATCAGAAGAAGAAGCGTTTTGACAAAAATCAGTTTACGTGTTGCTTTTATACACTTATCTTGGCAATACCGAAGGTCAACTACTAAATATATTATAATTTTGTGTTTGTATTTAACCTATGCAGTCAGTGGCGTAACAATCGCCCCCGCAACTCCTGCAATGCGCCACCTTCACAAGGAAAAGGAACCCTCACACTAACAAAATTGTTTTTATTTGTTTAACATATTAATTTATTATTTTCTTAAAACTATACGTTAACACGAAGAATAGGAAAAATATTAATTTTATGAATCAATCATAATATAAACTTGTTGAAGAATCTCAGTTCTCGTTATACAGATGAAAGAAGCTCTAATCTATTTAATTTGCAATGCCAAATATGATTTAGGTGGTGTCTCCAATATATGCATAGGTAACTATTTTAAAAAATATTAATGTACCTGCAGTAGCTGTATAATAAAACATAACTTAAAAAAAATGACGCGTTTTGGAACCAATTATTTCGTCTCTTTTTTATGTGTCGGGCTGCGGTAGCGCCAAAGGCCACCGTTTAAAGATATTATTGTGTGTTTTTATAACTTATGCAGTTGTAATAATTTATCAGCAAATTATCATTTTTTAGACATGTTTTTCCGTGAATACTTGGAATGCACGGAGAGAAATTATTATATTATTTATTTAATAACACTCTAATTATTTATTATAAGACGTTCTACAATGATTAATATGCATACTTTCAGCTGAATAACAAGTTGGAAAAACCCTGCTAAACTTCAAAGTAAGACTTGTTTAATTATGGAAGGGAGCTGGTTTGTTATTTTTATTGCCCATATCGGTTTGGACCGATTGAGGCACTCAGAGGCGTGCTGGGTATGTCAAACCAGGCCGGAAAAAACTTTAGGTTCAGGCTGCTTTAATTGCTATTTTCATTATTGTTATCAATATTTTCAATTATTATTATTATTTTACTCCTAAATTATTAAATAACTCCAAATTGTATCCAATACCTCTAAATTTTGTAATGCTCTTGATGTTTGTAAGCAATTAAAGTTGAAGTTTACCCACTTGTGGGTAGAAAAACATTGTTACCCACTTCAGAATGGCGATTGACTGCTATTATAGGTAGCAATCAATCACCAGCTTACATTGCATAGTATTATTAAAATCCAGTCATCGCGCTAGAGTATTAAATTTATTACCGTTAAACTACATATAACTCAGTGGCGTGCGGTCCATGGAAGCAATGGAAGCAATGCTTGCCTTGAGAATTTATTAAAAATAAAAACAATGCTAACAAAAATACTTTTGTAAAATTATGGTTATTGATTTGTTATCTTAATGAACTATGAGTGATAGGGACGCTGGTACTGTTCCGTTGCTCGGATATACGAGATATTTAAACTTTGTGTAGTACAAATAATAAATATGAATAAAGATGTAGAACGTTTCATTAATCACGTATGTAAAGTAGCTCGACTTACCTTATATCGATGTAAGGATACGAAATCGGAATCAGGTGCACTGGTTCTCACAAAAGCAAGTCGCGGTACCGGGCAAGTTATTGCAACTCTTCTCTTCACTCTGGCGAACTCTTCAATTTGTTATTGTACGCAGTCGTAAAACAAAATAAGTGGGAATATAGGATTTGGAAAATATACAGGATGCACTTATAAAGGTCCATCGAGCATTAATTATTATAAATAAATGTAATGCACAAACAAAGCATCGCGAAAATTGTGAATGCAATTCAAACACCATATTTAAGAAAAAAATACATTAAGTTAAAGTAAAACTAGTAATAGTAAATAACACAAAAAAATAATAACTAAATAGCAAAAGAAAGAAAAGAAAGAGGTGAAGTGGTAATGTCATTGTTGTTATATATTAATGATTGTCTTGTTAAAAGATAAAAAATATAAAACTAAATTGTGTTACTAAAATAACCTCCTTAAAAACTAACATTAAAACATTATATTTATGTAAATATCATTGTTTTTTCTTTTTGCATTTATAATACGAGTTATAATAATTGAACATGTTGTACGTTCACCAGACCAAAATGGAGTGGTGAACTCCATTTTGGTCTGGTGAACGTACAACATGTTCAATTATTATAACTCGTATTATAAACGCAAAAAGAAAAAACAATGATATTTACATAAATATAATGTTTTAATGTTAGTTTTTAAGGAGGTTATTTTAGTAACACAATTTAGTTTTATATTTTTTATCTTTTAACAAGACAATCATTAATATATAACAACAATGACATCACATGTTGATTTTTTGATTATCATTATAAAAATTTAATATAAAAACACCTATAAACAATTAAAAGATGCCTGAAGATGGCCTTGTAAATAATTATACAGCTAATAAGGCCGAAACAATTGTAGCAAATTAATGTAAATTAATAAAGATGTTTTGGATGGACTTAGAGAAAAAATTATTATTATTATAGTTTTTATTTTAATTACATTATAAAAAGTAACTTTTAAGCAGGGTGGTCCTTAGGTCTGTCTAAAGTCTGTCTAAGGAGAATACCGTGAGAGTACCTTGATTTTATTTTGTAGTCTTGTATACTTAGTATTCTAATTTGCATATCATAGTTGTATATGAATGAAATGTTACCAAAAATAATCCAAGTCGAAGTCAGTAGCCTTACACTACTAGACTTTAATAGTGATATTACCATAACATTTATTATCTCTTATAATATTAATAAAACTGTTATTAATAATAACATCTGTAGTTGTGAATGTTGTTTTAAATGCTTTAAAAGCTTAAAAAGAAATAAATAAATAATGAATTTCTTTATCGACATATTAAAAATAAGAACAGAAACACAGTGATTTTATTATAGTATAGTTTATAAAATATTATTTCTAAATAAATATGAACAGTTGTAGGAAAGAAAGTCTATTAGGTATCAAAATGACAATTAAAGAATAATTTTCGATATATTTTATGAATACTTTAACATTAAGTTGAACCACAAATTGCAAAATAAATATATTATGCAGACTGCCGATTTTTATAAAACTATGTACACATTTCTCAACTATATATTTTTAATAGAAAAGTTGAGATAAAACTACGAAATAACAACGTTAAATAACATGGAAATTAATTCCGCCATTATCAGAAATAACTTTGCCTCAAAGAAATGATGTTTTTAGACTTTTAGAAGCTTCAGTGCCAAATGAATTTATTAAAAAAATCCTAGAAGGTATTTTTGTTAGAAACTGGAAACTTTGTTAGAAAACGCAAAATAGATTTTCTTTTATTTCGATTCTTAATAGCACCAATAAGGCAATTGCCTACTTAGAGATATTGATTTTAAATTGCAAGATCTTAACAATTTTAAAATCTAAAAAATGTAACACTTCCCGCGAATTCAGAAAGATTAAATAAACTAACGCCTCTCCTTCAAACTATGATTAGTGATTATGAATCTCAAAGGAAATAAATCCATTTTACACTTATGTAAAGAATATCATGAAATAATAATAATCATTTCCAAGATTTCTTATACTGTTAGCATCGCGCACAAATTTCTGCTTTAAATAATGCTTCTGTAAACATCAAACTTTATAAGTTACCTTATCAGCAGCAAGCTGTAGTAAAATCACAATTCGATACAATGTTGTATTAAGGTATAATTTTTAATGGCTATTCGTCTTACAATAGCCCTGTTCTTGCTGTTCATAAAAAACCTGGTTCCGATGGAAACAAGCGTTGGCGTATAGTAGTTAATTCTCGAAAATTCAACGACACGACAGTTTCAGCTGCTTATTCTATACCAAACCAAAAATTCTAGTTCAATCAATCTCATTAGTAGTTATCATTAAATGAAAATAAAACCTAAAGGTAAACAAAAAAAAAGCAGTACTCCTTATGGGCACTGAGTTTGAACGAATACCGTTCGGACGTAAAGGCAGCTCTTTTTTGTATTTCTTTGAACTTTTTTATAACTAGTCAACAAAAGACTAATGCATACAAAATAATGTATACAAAATAAAAGTACACTTTCCTTTAAAATGCATTTGGTTTTATTTAGATTTGTTAATTTGTTTCGAAGTTGTTCAATCTTATGTACACAAAGGTCTGCAAGTTTTTTGAGCATTTACGATTAACACATTTTGCTTTTTTAAAGCATCTTACACAAAAATTGTTATAAACATGAAAGAATATGTTCGGATCTTTTTGTGTAGAATTTCATGATCTTGAAGTTGACTGTAAATTTTTTTTATGACCTATTTAGAGGCCTGTTTTTAGAGCGTAAGTTGCTAAATTAGAGCTCTAAGGCTCTAAAAATTTTTAGAGCCCGCTAGAAAAATAGTTACCCTTGTTTACGCCGTCTCCATAGTAACAATAGTAATTATATACCATTGCACCCACCTACTTGAAGTTTTATCACTGCAACTACCTACTTGAAGTTTTGCGCTTTTTAAATTATTTTTAATTTAAAATTAAATATTAATTTAAACTTAGACCGGACATAAACTAACGTATGCATTTCGTGCTTGATTAGTGTTTTAGAGCCCTTTATCGTCTTAGCGCCTTCGGCTTTCGCCTCAGGCGCAAACTGACCCTGCGTGCTCTAACACACTCAATTAAGCCCTTAATACATAATATACTATTATGTATCTATAAAGGTCTCAGGAAAATCTATTTTTTTAAAGTTTTATGGAATATCTACAATGAAACTACATATTAAAAAAGTCTTTTGGACCATTAGGCCTATTTCTCTGAGCCAAGCTACCTTGTTATTAGTGAAAACTTTTTTATTTTAATGCACACGTATAAGCCTACTTAATTATACAATTTCGCTTGGATTGATTTATTGGCGTTATTAAAACCTATATACTGACTCAATTTGTATTTTATGCCGATTTTTTATTAATACCTCTAAAAGATATTTTGGGAATTATTTGTTGCAACTGAGGAACTAGATGTGAAAGCGCGAAATACACATGTCGCAAAAACAGAGTACAATGCACAGTTGCATGCAACCCATATATGGATAGTAAATGTGTGTACACCGAGATGCAATGTATGTTCACAATGATGATTAAAATCTATAAAAACAAAAAAAAGTAAAATGATAATGTAACCCCTCGGCTGGAACTTATGATGTTTGGTAGCTTCCTCAGAGGCCAACGGGGTTGGAGTGCTAGGCTAGATAGATAAAATAAATAACTGCAGACGTGGGGATGTCCAATGGTACAGCCGCTAGTAATCCCTAGGCTAGAGAAATTAAGATTTCACTTACCTTATCTTTTTGTCTTTCTTAGAAAAGGGATAGAGGTAATCCAATAGAAAACAAACAATGTTTAAAATTTATAATTAACGGAGAAATTGATTTATTTTTATCAGTTAAAATATTAAATAGACAAATTGTTCACAAACAAAAATTAGAATGAATTTTGTACTATGTTCACAAAAAATGAAATGTAATTAAATGATTAAAATAAAACTAATTATACAATACAGTAACTAATAAGTAAAGTAAATTTGAAAATGGAAGCTTGTAATTCTTTCCAAGACCCGACAAGAACCAACTTAATGATAGATTCTGACTTAAAATGAAAACTTAATGGAAATTGTTTTGATGAGTAGTGGGAATGGACTAATAAAATTGTTTAGTAAAAAAGAATGAAAAAAATGAAATTGAAATCAAAACTTTCTTTCACAATAAATTTGGAAAATCAGCATTTCTTTATTCCCATAGCATGGTCAATTTTGCAGACTTGCATTCTGACTTGTATTTACCAAATGAGATTTTACAGTGTTCAATTACTAATAAACCAGAGATTAATTTTGATGCTTTTACAGGAAATAAAGTGATTACTTGCTAGATGTGCTATAGTCAATGCCCCTTACTCTGTGAGAACTTTAACTTTCCCAGGCTGAGAAGTTTTAAAAGAAAAGTTGAAATTAAATTAATAAAATAAATTCTTGAAAATGATTGATAAATTTAAAAAATAGAATTAAATTACTAGATCTTGGTTACAATAACTTAAAAAACAAAAAAATAAATAAAAAAATGTATTAAATATATAAAAGAGGTAGTAACATTAATATATCACTCGTAGCGGTAACAGATATTGTAAAACTTATAAAATCTTCTTTTATTGCTTTCATTCAGATCTACAATATTGGTCTATTGTATTTGTTCGATATCGCACATAATCTTCAAATTTGAAATCCGATTTCTCCTAATTCTGGACATTTTGACCCAAAAAATTATACATATTTACCAAGGCTAATTTGGGATAGTAGTATAGCTATGTTCGTTCTGGCGCAAAATCCCATGTATTTTCTTATGAAGGTTCGTTTTACATTTCAAGGTCATCCGCGAAATTCGAGGCTCATTTGCATATCATTCGCGGGGTCATTAGCGGATTATTTGCATATCATTCGCGGTGTTATGTATGTATCATTAACGGTATTATTTGCATATCTAATTAATTTAATTCGCGAGGTCATTAGCGGATCATTTTTTATATCTCGCGGGGTCATCTGCATATCTCATCTCTCTCTCCTCATTTCCAACTTGTCATCATTTCCCGCTGAAAGATTTGAATTCCTAGCGCTGCTAATGCCATCTATCGGTGACGTCATATGATCGGTATAGTAGATTTCTATACGCCTGTAGATAGGCAACCCGCTATACTTTTTTTTTACAAAACCAATGGAGCCAACAGGGTTTGAACCGGGGACCGCTCGAATGGTAGCCAGCCAATGCATCCACTACACCAACGAGGTAATCTATTAAAGCACTGTAAACTGGTTATAAAAAAAAATTGTTGACTAGCGACCACGTACTCATAATATAATACAATTAATTTTAGGTATAAATCTAAACGTGATACATTATTATTACTAAATTAATTTATTAAAATAAAAATAACTCAGAACTAAATTATTAATATCAAGAAATTTATTTAAAAAAAACATTTCAATTCTAAACGTGTACAGGAGTTATTTATAAAAATGCTTTCACGTATATTTGATTAAATCCAATTTATTTAAAAATAATTCCCGGAAAATATTTATAAATATTGTACATTAATAATATTAAATCTTTAGGATTCCAAAATTATAAGCCAATTATGATTATTATCATGAGTCATTGAGATGAGACAATTATTAACCTTATATGAGCCAATCGTGAAGAAACTCAAGAAATTTTTCTTGATACATCTTAAATATAACAATTTGAAAACTATATACAGATATTATTACTACATGAGCCCCGTAACATCAGTCGATCCGCGGCTTTTTATATCAATACAAACTAATTAGTCGTGTTGTTTTCAACATTCTTTAACACTACTTTCAACCATAAATAAACAAACGTTCTTACGAATGACTGAAAGGAATTTAAATATTATAAATAATTTGTTAAGAGATCAAAGCTACTGTCATAGTTATAAGTTTAAGCGATAACAAAATGTCCATAGCTTAACCCCGAGACCACGGAGCTTGTCTTTTAAATTACTGCATACGAGTTATTTCTAAAAATGCTTTCACGTATATTTGATTAAATCCAATTTATTTAAAAATAATTCCCGGAAAATATTTATAAATATTGTACATTAATAATATTAAATCTTTAGGATTCAAAAATTATAAGCCAATTATGATTATTATCATGAGTCATTAAATGAGATCGGTAAGGTAAAAACATGACGTCTTGATTGTAAACGATGATTTCACCATTGCTAATGAATTTCCAATTAGCGGGTGTAGAAAGTTAAAATTCAAACATGAAAAACTATTGGTTTAATCGAAATATTTTAAAAGTTGCCGACGGCTAATTATTATTTAATAGCAACCGTAAATTTCTGAGTAAATCTGTTTGGATATTTCCTGAAGCCTAAATCAATTTTGTTTGTATTAAAATCTAGAAATTTCAGAAAAACGGTTTTAAAATAAATTGTATATAGTTATACATTGTGAAATAAAAAAATGCAAGAATAAAATACGTACACGGATTAAACTAAACTATATATTAAGAAATATTAATTACGGCTTTTATAGCATCTTACAGGAAAAAGATTACAGTCAATCAAGATCACAACACATATCATTAACAAGATATCGTAAATAAATATATTATATATTGAAGGTAAAGACATGAGTATATCCATCGTTTGACTAATGTCTATTTATTAAAACAAATAAGTTATGAAATGAAGCAGGGAGTCTATTCAATGAACATTGCCTAATACTTTTATGATATTTCTAGCCTATAGATCAGCAGTTAGAAACACGGGCCTGCTAAATGCCTGCAATTCACCTACCCTATCAATATGTTGTACAATTTTAGATATGTAATGTATACGTTTTGTTTCTTACTTAAGTCTATTTTGTTTGTATGTTTGTAATATTTAGACATTTACGAAAATTAAATCAAGCTGAACAGCAGATTACTATTTTAAATTTAATAGATCATACGAATTATCTTACCCTGTTCTTAATTACTGCTTTGTATAAATTGTACATTGTTTGTAAATGCTCTCTGAACTAAAATATTCATATATGAGAGAAATGTTATATAAGTCAATACAGCCCTATAACTATCATTTATTGAGCTATACAAAGAGATTTATATCTACGCTAAACTAAAGATTAATAGAAGTATTGCATTCCTGATATCATAAGATAACGATAAAACACATGATTATTCTTAGACTAAGGTCTAATTTAGGTAATCAAAATCTAGGTAATCGAATTGTAGGTACATATCATGATGTGATATCATACAATTATATTCTAGTAAGAATTGTAATAAAGTCACTGCTATAAATAACATCATTCTTTATCACGATCATCTATCATTATCAAAATCATCTAATGTCATGCAGAGTCAGCAGCTAGCTCCTAAGTTCGTATATGCGAGAAACTCTCTACCCGCTCTGAACAATCAATTACAAAAACTGGATGAGTTTCGGACGTATAGGCAGATAATTCCAAATTTTAATCCGTTTTCATTAATGAGTAGACCTAACATAACATTAGTTTTACCGTAGGAAGAAGGACCGCTCAGGATTGCTCTACAGGAAACAGTCTGACACTAGGTTATTCAGATCAAATATTACTTACAAATCGGAAAGGATATCTATGAAACTCGTGCTGAATTAAATGTAGGAACCTGAATGCGTGGCAGCATCCGTCGCTATTGCATCAACCGTTTCTTCGCATAGCTTTTAGTTTATCTGTGAGAAATTCTATTTTATTTAGTACATAAGGCGTAGATTAGATTATTAATCTACCCAAAAGATTCACCAAACATGGACCTGCTAAATGCCTGCAATTCACCTACCCTATCAGTATGTCGTACAATGCAAACATTTAATATTATTATTAAAATTTTATAAATAAAAACGATAAAAGAAGTTTATAGTTTTCATTTATTTTTATGTTAAACATATACGGTAGCAGGATCTAGATCGATGTATACAAATTCATATATGACAGAAATGTTATGTATCTCAATACATATCTAAAACGTATTCTTCGTATATTCAGTAAGAGCTACCCATTTTTTCTAGACATTCGAATTTTGAACAGCTTAATAATAGGTTTTCTCATTTAATCATAATTAGGTTGACTTTATATAGCATTTTTCAGGAAAACCTTCTTCAGAAAAACCCTAATGATTATTTAATTTACATAAAAAAAAAAATTTAAAACATTTGATTACACAATAATCCCATTTTCGATACCTTCGAAATATAAGTCTATAACATATGTTTAGGTCTTTATAACTTTGAAACACAGGGTAGTTACCACTTGCAAAATTTACAGTTATGAGAACCCTGAAAACTTAACCTGGAGAAATAAATCAGATAAATATTTTACTTTTATTGAAACGATAAATTTGCATACTAATATATGAAAATAATATAATGTATATCGCCTGATAAATAAAATTGAAATTATTCTTATTCTTTTACAATGAAATTATTCTTTTACAATGAAATGTGTTTTGAAAAAACACGATGAAACGTTATGTATATTAACGCAGGAGTTCTGTTAACGCATTCGTTATTTAGAGATTCACTTATAAGTACACTATCTATTTAGCTGATTCAATAAAAATTTCGTTATTTTAAAATTCCTAACGAGGGACCTACTGATAAGCGTTATATTATACCAGGTACGTATGATACTCTACTACTGATTGCATACCTGATGGACGCAGTTGTACAAAGTAATATAGGATATACGTTACAGAGAAGTTTAATTTTCCGTGCAACAAATGACCTATATATATATTTTATGTACAATGCTGACATTAACATATTTAGCGCATACCTGTTGAACATAGCTCTACAAAGTAATATTTAAAAGACTTAAAAGGCTTATATTTTAGAGATCGGATACAGTCGCATATATTCCTGTATATTACCTCTAAATTTTACTTTAACAATACATGTAGTCAGGTTTGGCGTAAATAACAATTAGGGATACCATACTAACTGAACGCTAACATAATATGCTCTACAGGTCAAACTCAATTAATTAACCCTGGGGCTATACATCCTTAGACTAGAAACAGTCTTGAAACAAAAATGGCTGAGTCCACCCTGTTAGACAAGAAATCAGAGTATGGGCGTGATAAATAAAACATATAAAGTTATTTTACAAACATTTATTTAGTATACATAACATAATACAAGAATATAGATCATAAGTTGTTTTCTATGACGACTGTTGTAGTTCTACGGGTCTCTGAGTCGTCGTATGCCCTCGCAGCAATACTAATACGTATAAAGTCCGACGACTGACTCATTGGAACTGTACCGGTAGCCCTTTCCTTGTTCAACTCTTCGTTACTATCATAGTTGGTAAACGAGGAACCACATTCATCAATACCCCAAATGCATGGCTGAAGTCATATCTTCTTGTTCTTCTGTCTCATCGATATCAATAGGTCCATTTTCTTCCTTTACCAGAGCCGTCTTTACAACATCTGCGTTATTATGTACGTTTTTAAATGCCTTTTATAGCTGTCGATGCGTGAAAGATATTTGAAGCAATTAGAACACTGGACTTTGATTGATTCGTGAACGCTTTTCGTATGTCTTTTAAGCTGTCAGAGCTTGAAAAAGTTTTGATACAGCTAGAACAGCAGATTCTGTTTGAATCGTGTATGGTTTTTACGTGTCTCTTGCAGGTGAATGACCTCGCGAAAGACTTGAAGCAAACCGGACACTGTATTTTGCAATCCTGTCGACCAGAGCCATTCTTCTTCTTACGCTGCTCCATCTCGACTAATGAAGGAACAGGAACACTATCCGTCTATTTATACTGATCGACCAGAGCAATCGGTTGTTCTATCCTACGTTGAGAAAATAATTATACTATGTAAGCTTAGATACGCTACATATGATTGCGAGCCTGAGTATAAGCATAAACCCTATACTACAGATTTTTATCCTTTTTTTCATTATATCTGCTACAGACGAGGTGAAGAATAGGTACATTTAACATGTGTATGCTACAATTATCTAATTTCTAGTTTTCTAGACGTAATGTAATTTTGAACAGATTTTAACCCTTTTCGTTATATCTACTACCCTTGTAAGCGATTTCTACATATACGTTCTTATTGTTTATACACCATATAGATATTCGTAGCATCTAAAGTAAACTCTTATTTAAACGTTATTTTACAATATATCATACATTTCAGCAGCTCGTATGATTATCCGTCTCTATCGTAACCCAGTATGTAAGGACATTATGTTAAATACTATCTCATACATGTAAATAAACATTTGTTTAAAGAGTTTGTTAGGTCACCTAATCTGTTATAATATTACTATGATATTAGATCTCGTCGATTACAGTTTTACCATTAGGACATACTTAGTAGGTTATATGTGCTAAGTAAAATAATAAACAGATATTTCGAAAATTTTATGCATTCTTGAGAGAACGGGGTATAATATTTAAAAACACACTGTAGAAAACATATCAGCAGAGAAAGGGAATACATAAATACAGTATGTTTTGTATGATGAGTTGTCGTCAGTTTAAAAGAAATAAGTTCGTCGCCATATTTAAACGTTATTTTACAATACATCATACATTTTCAATAGCTTCGAAATACGCAGATATGTAATAATAAACTATATACTCTTAAAGAAATAAGTTCGTCGCCATATTTAAACGTTATTTTACAATACATCATACATTTTCAATAGCTTCGAAATACGCAGATATGTAATAATATACTATATACTCTTGTAGGTTATTCAACGTATCTATAGTAAACTCTTATGATTAATAATAATCTGTAACCTTATTGTTTTTTATTACATCACAGGTTAGAGCATACGAATATAATTTAGGTTAGATTAGGTTAGAGCCTACGAATACATTTTTAGGGCAGAACGTAGGGAGCAGAGTAAGTACAAAACAACATACTTTCATACAAGAACGTTTATTGATACGAGTAGTTTGACGCTACTTAAAACATAATACATAACTTATATATATAATATCTATTAAAATAGTACATTTCGTATACACTAATAATGGTACTACATACCCGACTATAAAGTAAACATGGTAAGTATAACAGCAGTTTAAAAGAATAGATAGTAAATATAACTATATCTAATTATTTTATAAAATACTATGTTAACTAAGAGGTTATATACAGAATATATACGCCTGTATTCGACCTCTAGAGGGTTAATAAGACTAGACTAGACCAGACCAGACCACACCAGACCAGACTAGAGCAGACCAGACCAGACCATACTAGACCAGACCAGACCAGACCAGACCAGACCATACCAGGCCAGACCAGACCAGACCATAACATACCAGACCAGACCAGACTATAGATGATAGATAGTAAAATCATGAACAATTATACCACCTGTAATATAATAGATCTTACTTGATATTTTAAAATTAGTGGCTGAATCTAATTATTACAGTAATTCAATTGTAGAAACTGAAGATGTAATCTTTAAAACATCTAAAGTTAGAAGTTTTTAGTAGTCAGGTCAGATTAATAGAGGGTGTTATAATGAAATCGTTTTTTTAGAAACTATTTGTTTTGTAAGATTGGCGCCGTAAAGAAAAAACAACATAGCTGTAAAGACTAGACTAGACCAGACCAGACCAGACCAGACCAGACCAGACCAGACCAGACCAGACCAGACCAGACCAGACCAGACCAGACCAGACCAGACCAGACCAGACCAGACCAGACTAGACTAGACTATAGATGATAGACAGTAAAATCATGAACAATTATACCACCTGTAATATAATAGAGCTTACTTGATATTTTAAAATTAGTGGCTGAATCTAATTATTACAGTAATTCAATTGTAGAAACTGAAGATGTAATCTTTAAAACATCTAAAGTTAGAAGTTTTTAGTAGTCAGGTCAGATTAATAGAGGGTGTTATAATGAAATCGTTTTTTTAGAAACTATTTGTTTTGTAAGATTGGCGCCGTAAAGAAAAAACAACATAGCTGTAAAGACTAGACCAGACCAGACCAGACCAGACCAGACCAGACCAGACCAGACCAGACCAGACCAGACCAGACCAGACCAGACGAGACGAGACGAGACCAGACATTAATTCTTCTTTACTTTACTTTAAAACCCAAGATTGCATGATAAATCAATATAATATTAATATAAATGATTAAATTAAATGAAGCAATCTAGGTTAGACTCTCAAAAATTATATTAAAGTTATAGATTTTAGACTCCGGTTGTTGCAAAGATTCAAGAATCTCTATTAAGATTAGTTCATAAAACATTTATTAGGTTAGAGCATGTAGCTACTTACAAAAAATCTCTATTAAGATTAGTTCATAAAATATTTATTAGGTTAGACCAATGTAGTTACTTACAAAATCGTCATTAACATTCGAAAAACTTACATATAATATTAGTTGGGTTACAGTCTACGAATATATTTTAGGTTAGATTTAGGTCGCGCGCGACCTAAATCTAACCTAAAATATATTCGTAGACTGTAACCCAACTAATATTATATGTAAGTTTTTCGAATGTTAATGACGATTTTGTAAGTAACTACATTGGTCTAACCTAATAAATATTTTATGAACTAATCTTAATAGAGATTTTTTGTAAGTAGCTACATGCTCTAACCTAATAAATGTTTTATGAACTAATCTTAATAGAGATTCTTGAATCTTTGCAACAACCGGAGTCTAAAATCTATAACTTTAATATAATTTTTGAGAGTCTAACCTAGATTGCTTCATTTAATTTAATCATTTATATTAATATTATATTGATTTATCATGCAATCTTGGGTTTTAAAGTAAAGTAAAGAAGAATTAATGTCTGGTCTCGTCTCGTCTCGTCTGGTCTGGTCTGGTCTGGTCTGGTCTGGTCTGGTCTGGTCTGGTCTGGTCTGGTCTGGTCTGGTCTGGTCTAGTCTTTACAGCTATGTTGTTTTTTCTTTACGGCGCCAATCTTACAAAACAAATAGTTTCTAAAAAAACGATTTCATTATAACACCCTCTATTAATCTGACCTGACTACTAAAAACTTCTAACTTTAGATGTTTTAAAGATTACATCTTCAGTTTCTACAATTGAATTACTGTAATAATTAGATTCAGCCACTAATTTTAAAATATCAAGTAAGCTCTATTATATTACAGGTGGTATAATTGTTCATGATTTTACTGTCTATCATCTATAGTCTAGTCTAGTCTGGTCTGGTCTGGTCTGGTCTGGTCTGGTCTGGTCTGGTCTGGTCTGGTCTGGTCTGGTCTGGTCTGGTCTGGTCTGGTCTGGTCTGGTCTGGTCTGGTCTGGTCTGGTCTGGTCTGGTCTGGTCTAGTCTAGTCTTTACAGCTATGTTGTTTTTTCTTTACGGCGCCAATCTTACAAAACAAATAGTTTCTAAAAAAACGATTTCATTATAACACCCTCTATTAATCTGACCTGACTACTAAAAACTTCTAACTTTAGATGTTTTAAAGATTACATCTTCAGTTTCTACAATTGAATTACTGTAATAATTAGATTCAGCCACTAATTTTAAAATATCAAGTAAGATCTATTATATTACAGGTGGTATAATTGTTCATGATTTTACTATCTATCATCTATAGTCTGGTCTGGTCTGGTATGTTATGGTCTGGTCTGGTCTGGCCTGGTATGGTCTGGTCTGGTCTGGTCTGGTCTGGTCTAGTATGGTCTGGTCTGGTCTGCTCTAGTCTGGTCTGGTGTGGTCTGGTCTGGTCTAGTCTAGTCTTATTAACCCTCTAGAGGTCGAATACAGGCGTATATATTCTGTATATAACCTCTTAGTTAACATAGTATTTTATAAAATAATTAGATATAGTTATATTTACTATCTATTCTTTTAAACTGCTGTTATACTTACCATGTTTACTTTATAGTCGGGTATGTAGTACCATTATTAGTGTATACGAAATGTACTATTTTAATAGATATTATATATATAAGTTATGTATTATGTTTTAAGTAGCGTCAAACTACTCGTATCAATAAACGTTCTTGTATGAAAGTATGTTGTTTTGTACTTACTCTGCTCCCTACGTTCTGCCCTAAAAATGTATTCGTAGGCTCTAACCTAATCTAACCTAAATTATATTCGTATGCTCTAACCTGTGATGTAATAAAAAACAATAAGGTTACAGATTATTATTAATCATAAGAGTTTACTATAGATACGTTGAATAACCTACAAGAGTATATAGTATATTATTACATATCTGCGTATTTCGAAGCTATTGAAAATGTATGATGTATTGTAAAATAACGTTTAAATATGGCGACGAACTTATTTCTTTAAGAGTATATAGTTTATTATTACATATCTGCGTATTTCGAAGCTATTGAAAATGTATGATGTATTGTAAAATAACGTTTAAATATGGCGACGAACTTATTTCTTTTAAACTGACGACAACTCATCATACAAAACATACTGTATTTATGTATTCCCTTTCTCTGCTGATATGTTTTCTACAGTGTGTTTTTAAATATTATACCCCGTTCTCTCAAGAATGCATAAAATTTTCGAAATATCTGTTTATTATTTTACTTAGCACATATAACCTACTAAGTATGTCCTAATGGTAAAACTGTAATCGACGAGATCTAATATCATAGTAATATTATAACAGATTAGGTGACCTAACAAACTCTTTAAACAAATGTTTATTTACATGTATGAGATAGTATTTAACATAATGTCCTTACATACTGGGTTACGATAGAGACGGATAATCATACGAGCTGCTGAAATGTATGATATATTGTAAAATAACGTTTAAATAAGAGTTTACTTTAGATGCTACGAATATCTATATGGTGTATAAACAATAAGAACGTATATGTAGAAATCGCTTACAAGGGTAGTAGATATAACGAAAAGGGTTAAAATCTGTTCAAAATTACATTACGTCTAGAAAACTAGAAATTAGATAATTGTAGCATACACATGTTAAATGTACCTATTCTTCACCTCGTCTGTAGCAGATATAATGAAAAAAAGGATAAAAATCTGTAGTATAGGGTTTATGCTTATACTCAGGCTCGCAATCATATGTAGCGTATCTAAGCTTACATAGTATAATTATTTTCTCAACGTAGGATAGAACAACCGATTGCTCTGGTCGATCAGTATAAATAGACGGATAGTGTTCCTGTTCCTTCATTAGTCGAGATGGAGCAGCGTAAGAAGAAGAATGGCTCTGGTCGACAGGATTGCAAAATACAGTGTCCGGTTTGCTTCAAGTCTTTCGCGAGGTCATTCACCTGCAAGAGACACGTAAAAACCATACACGATTCAAACAGAATCTGCTGTTCTAGCTGTATCAAAACTTTTTCAAGCTCTGACAGCTTAAAAGACATACGAAAAGCGTTCACGAATCAATCAAAGTCCAGTGTTCTAATTGCTTCAAATATCTTTCACGCATCGACAGCTATAAAAGGCATTTAAAAACGTACATAATAACGCAGATGTTGTAAAGACGGCTCTGGTAAAGGAAGAAAATGGACCTATTGATATCGATGAGACAGAAGAACAAGAAGATATGACTTCAGCCATGCATTTGGGGTATTGATGAATGTGGTTCCTCGTTTACCAACTATGATAGTAACGAAGAGTTGAACAAGGAAAGGGCTACCGGTACAGTTCCAATGAGTCAGTCGTCGGACTTTATACGTATTAGTATTGCTGCGAGGGCATACGACGACTCAGAGACCCGTAGAACTACAACAGTCGTCATAGAAAACAACTTATGATCTATATTCTTGTATTATGTTATGTATACTAAATAAATGTTTGTAAAATAACTTTATATGTTTTATTTATCACGCCCATACTCTGATTTCTTGTCTAACAGGGTGGACTCAGCCATTTTTGTTTCAAGACTGTTTCTAGTCTAAGGATGTATAGCCCCAGGGTTAATTAATTGAGTTTGACCTGTAGAGCATATTATGTTAGCGTTCAGTTAGTATGGTATCCCTAATTGTTATTTACGCCAAACCTGACTACATGTATTGTTAAAGTAAAATTTAGAGGTAATATACAGGAATATATGCGACTGTATCCGATCTCTAAAATATAAGCCTTTTAAGTCTTTTAAATATTACTTTGTAGAGCTATGTTCAACAGGTATGCGCTAAATATGTTAATGTCAGCATTGTACATAAAATATATATATAGGTCATTTGTTGCACGGAAAATTAAACTTCTCTGTAACGTATATCCTATATTACTTTGTACAACTGCGTCCATCAGGTATGCAATCAGTAGTAGAGTATCATACGTACCTGGTATAATATAACGCTTATCAGTAGGTCCCTCGTTAGGAATTTTAAAATAACGAAATTTTTATTGAATCAGCTAAATAGATAGTGTACTTATAAGTGAATCTCTAAATAACGAATGCGTTAACAGAACTCCTGCGTTAATATACATAACGTTTCATCGTGTTTTTTCAAAACACATTTCATTGTAAAAGAATAATTTCATTGTAAAAGAATAAGAATAATTTCAATTTTATTTATCAGGCGATATACATTATATTATTTTCATATATTAGTATGCAAATTTATCGTTTCAATAAAAGTAAAATATTTATCTGATTTATTTCTCCAGGTTAAGTTTTCAGGGTTCTCATAACTGTAAATTTTGCAAGTGGTAACTACCCTGTGTTTCAAAGTTATAAAGACCTAAACATATGTTATAGACTTATATTTCGAAGGTATCGAAAATGGGATTATTGTGTAATCAAATGTTTTAAATTTTTTTTTTTATGTAAATTAAATAATCATTAGGGTTTTTCTGAAGAAGGTTTTCCTGAAAAATGCTATATAAAGTCAACCTAATTATGATTAAATGAGAAAACCTATTATTAAGCTGTTCAAAATTCGAATGTCTAGAAAAAATGGGTAGCTCTTACTGAATATACGAAGAATACGTTTTAGATATGTATTGAGATACATAACATTTCTGTCATATATGAATTTGTATACATCGATCTAGATCCTGCTACCGTATATGTTTAACATAAAAATAAATGAAAACTATAAACTTCTTTTATCGTTTTTATTTATAAAATTTTAATAATAATATTAAATGTTTGCATTGTACGACATACTGATAGGGTAGGTGAATTGCAGGCATTTAGCAGGTCCATGTTTGGTGAATCTTTTGGGTAGATTAATAATCTAATCTACGCCTTATGTACTAAATAAAATAGAATTTCTCACAGATAAACTAAAAGCTATGCGAAGAAACGGTTGATGCAATAGCGACGGATGCTGCCACGCATTCAGGTTCCTACATTTAATTCAGCACGAGTTTCATAGATATCCTTTCCGATTTGTAAGTAATATTTGATCTGAATAACCTAGTGTCAGACTGTTTCCTGTAGAGCAATCCTGAGCGGTCCTTCTTCCTACGGTAAAACTAATGTTATGTTAGGTCTACTCATTAATGAAAACGGATTAAAATTTGGAATTATCTGCCTATACGTCCGAAACTCATCCAGTTTTTGTAATTGATTGTTCAGAGCGGGTAGAGAGTTTCTCGCATATACGAACTTAGGAGCTAGCTGCTGACTCTGCATGACATTAGATGATTTTGATAATGATAGATGATCGTGATAAAGAATGATGTTATTTATAGCAGTGACTTTATTACAATTCTTACTAGAATATAATTGTATGATATCACATCATGATATGTACCTACAATTCGATTACCTAGATTTTGATTACCTAAATTAGACCTTAGTCTAAGAATAATCATGTGTTTTATCGTTATCTTATGATATCAGGAATGCAATACTTCTATTAATCTTTAGTTTAGCGTAGATATAAATCTCTTTGTATAGCTCAATAAATGATAGTTATAGGGCTGTATTGACTTATATAACATTTCTCTCATATATGAATATTTTAGTTCAGAGAGCATTTACAAACAATGTACAATTTATACAAAGCAGTAATTAAGAACAGGGTAAGATAATTCGTATGATCTATTAAATTTAAAATAGTAATCTGCTGTTCAGCTTGATTTAATTTTCGTAAATGTCTAAATATTACAAACATACAAACAAAATAGACTTAAGTAAGAAACAAAACGTATACATTACATATCTAAAATTGTACAACATATTGATAGGGTAGGTGAATTGCAGGCATTTAGCAGGCCCGTGTTTCTAACTGCTGATCTATAGGCTAGAAATATCATAAAAGTATTAGGCAATGTTCATTGAATAGACTCCCTGCTTCATTTCATAACTTATTTGTTTTAATAAATAGACATTAGTCAAACGATGGATATACTCATGTCTTTACCTTCAATATATAATATATTTATTTACGATATCTTGTTAATGATATGTGTTGTGATCTTGATTGACTGTAATCTTTTTCCTGTAAGATGCTATAAAAGCCGTAATTAATATTTCTTAATATATAGTTTAGTTTAATCCGTGTACGTATTTTATTCTTGCATTTTTTTATTTCACAATGTATAACTATATACAATTTATTTTAAAACCGTTTTTCTGAAATTTCTAGATTCTATACAAACAAAATTGATTTAGGCTTCAGGAAATATCCAAACAGATTTACTCAGAAATTTACGGTTGCTATTAAATAATAATTAGCCGTCGGCAACTTTTAAAATATTTCGATTAAACCAATAGTTTTTCATGTTTGAATTTTAACTTTCTACACCCGCTAATTGGAAATTCATTAGCAATGGTGAAATCATCGTTTACAATCAAGACGTCATGTTTTTACCTTACCGATCTCATTTAATGACTCATGATAATAATCATAATTGGCTTATAATTTTTGAATCCTAAAGATTTAATATTATTAATGTACAATATTTATAAATATTTTCCGGGAATTATTTTTAAATAAATTGGATTTAATCAAATATACGTGAAAGCATTTTTAGAAATAACTCGTATGCAGTAATTTAAAAGACAAGCTCCGTGGTCTCGGGGTTAAGCTATGGACATTTTGTTATCGCTTAAACTTATAACTATGACAGTAGCTTTGATCTCTTAACAAATTATTTATAATATTTAAATTCCTTTCAGTCATTCGTAAGAACGTTTGTTTATTTATGGTTGAAAGTAGTGTTAAAGAATGTTGAAAACAACACGACTAATTAGTTTGTATTGATATAAAAAGCCGCGGATCGACTGATGTTACGGGGCTCATGTAGTAATAATATCTGTATATAGTTTTCAAATTGTTATATTTAAGATGTATCAAGAAAAATTTCTTGAGTTTCTTCACGATTGGCTCATATAAGGTTAATAATTGTCTCATCTCAATGACTCATGATAATAATCATAATTGGCTTATAATTTTGGAATCCTAAAGATTTAATATTATTAATGTACAATATTTATAAATATTTTCCGGGAATTATTTTTAAATAAATTGGATTTAATCAAATATACGTGAAAGCATTTTTATAAATAACTCCTGTACACGTTTAGAATTGAAATGTTTTTTTTAAATAAATTTCTTGATATTAATAATTTAGTTCTGAGTTATTTTTATTTTAATAAATTAATTTAGTAATAATAATGTATCACGTTTAGATTTATACCTAAAATTAATTGTATTATATTATGAGTACGTGGTCGCTAGTCAACAATTTTTTTTATAACCAGTTTACAGTGCTTTAATAGATTACCTCGTTGGTGTAGTGGATGCATTGGCTGGCTACCATTCGAGCGGTCCCCGGTTCAAACCCTGTTGGCTCCATTGGTTTTGTAAAAAAAAAAGTATAGCGGGTTGCCTATCTACAGGCGTATAGAAATCTACTATACCGATCATATGACGTCACCGATAGATGGCATTAGCAGCGCTAGGAATTCAAATCTTTCAGCGGGAAATGATGACAAGTTGGAAATGAGGAGAGAGAGATGAGATATGCAGATGACCCCGCGAGATATAAAAAATGATCCGCTAATGACCTCGCGAATTAAATTAATTAGATATGCAAATAATACCGTTAATGATACATACATAACACCGCGAATGATATGCAAATAATCCGCTAATGACCCCGCGAATGATATGCAAATGAGCCTCGAATTTCGCGGATGACCTTGAAATGTAAAACGAACCTTCATAAGAAAATACATGGGATTTTGCGCCAGAACGAACATAGCTATACTACTTGGGATATTTAAAAAAAATAGATTTTATGCAAAAAAAACTATTAATTGGTTCAACACTCAACGCATTATAGGAAAAAGTTGTTTTATGTGTTCTTTATTTTTAATTAATTACTACATTCGCTATCCATGGAAGGTAATCCGAGACTTTGGCGTAAACTGTGGGATATCCCAATAGAGCGCAACCAATACCAGCAGACACGCTGCCATGTTGATATATCTTCCCATCGTGTTCGTACATTAATGGCCCTCCTGTGTCTCCTTGGCAAGTACCCTTTCCCTCTTCACCTCCAGCACACATCTGATTTAAACCAATCAAGCGCCGAAATTTTTTATTGCACTGCTCTCTTGAGACAACAGGAACATCAATCTTCAGTAGAATGTTCGATGTTGTGCCTAATAGATAATAAAAAAAATTAGCGTTTAAGAAAAATCTTTACAAAAATATACCGTCTTCAGTTATTCCCCATCCAGCAACCGTCATTATTATACCTTCTGCAACGACTGGTACATTTGAATGTGCCAAGCATATAGGTACTACAAAGTCTGCATTGTGTCAGTATACAATTATTTTAACCAAAGTAAGTTCACTGGGCACGGTTGCCTATGACAGTTAATTACCGGTAAATTCCACTTGTTTTTCTAAACGAATCAAACCAATATCGTTGTAATTCAATATCCTACAATAATACGGATGAGGGATAGTTTCTGTGATGTTAACTTTTTGAACAGGATCAGCACATTCAATATTCGCAATAAACTTCTGGCAATCTGGATCTTTAGTAATATCCAATTCCCCCAATCGTACAGCCACACTTAAAGTATTATTGACTAATATGAAAACAGTTTGTTATTTTAAATTTTGTTATTTATCTTACTTACGGATTAAACTCTCTATTTATGATACAGTGAGCCGCAGTTAGTACGTATTCCTTATTAATCAATGCACCACCACAGCGTAACCCTGCATCTTCATTGTTTTCTTTCGTCTTGAACTCTACACCTACTCTTTTAGTTTCCTTTGAAACACCACAGACTGAGATGTCCAGTACACTATTTATTTCTTCATTGTATGATGATACTGGAATCGGATTTTCACAGCACACAAGGGTTTCATTGTCGAAACCACAATAAGATTTTCTAACAATCTCAGTTGAATTGCATAATCCGATAAATTTGCTGACAAATTGACATTGACTCAATGGCACACATTTGCCTGATTCTTCATTAGCAGTTCCCATGTAGGAACTGCCAGTCTTGACAATAGGTCCCAACTTGGCTGAATATTGGATAACCAAATGTCGTTATTTCAACATTGGTCCAAGCATAGGCCAGCCTTCAGATTCCATGCCTCGGCAGCTTTGTCGTGGCCCAAGGGTCAACCAACACCTAGGTACCAATGCTGGGTTCTCTAATCTCTGCCCAAGTCAGAGCCAACCTTCAGCGCCCTAGTCTCGGTTTCTTACTGTTTGTCCAAGCCTCAACCAATGTTAGTGTTTTTAGACTTGGTTTCTTACCCTTGAACCAAGTTTGGGCCAATTTTCACATATTCTACCAAATCAAGCTTGTGAAGTTTTCTGTTTTTATTATATCCGCTAGTAATTCATTAAGAGAAAAATGTGAGAAAAGTTAAACTAAAATACCTACATAGATTATAATTATTATTACTAAATATAAATTCAGCTTTCAAATTTTTACGCGCCTTGTTTCTTCGAAACAAGCACAGACATGAAAAATAACCCGTCAGCTGCAAGAGGAAGTCTTTTAGCGGCTTATTAGTCAGTGTTCATCCGCCTACCATGAGTGATGTTACGTTTTACTGTTTTGTAATATTATTAATAAAATAATTTTTATGAAATAGAACGTGTTTATTTAAAAAAAGCTAACGTTAATAAGAATAAATACAATTTTTAGTGGTAAAAATTAAACTTGTATTAATTTTTTAAACCACTTTTTAAAATTTACTTGTTTAACACTTAAAATATTATTAATTTCATATAAAATCAGTCTCATGCTTGTTCTTGTGTCACAAAATTTTTAAGTTACGTTGTTCTGTTACTAATAATTGAATGAATTAAAATAATTGGTAATAATTTAGAATTTTCGTATTAATGTGTTTTCTTCATCAAAATTATTTCATACAAGTATTAATAAGCTTATAGTACAGTATTAAATATTAGGTTGGTCACAGGTCAGTAATAACCCGGGGCTACCGTTGGATTCCGAACCTATACTATCATTGATTGTCAGCCTTGATACCACATTAATATTAAGAATGGTCCAATATTGGTTCTTTATCTTGCGCCAAGACTCAGTATTAACGTCGGCACTGTATTGCTTTTCACTATTGAGCCAAGATCTATCACCAGTCTAGGGCCATGACTGATTACCAAGCTTGGCACGAAGTTATCATCCCGATTTTAGACCAGTCACGGGCCAGTCTTGGATTTCAGGCTTGTACCAGAGTTGATAAGCATCGTCCCAAGCCTGTGCCAACCGCGGGCCCTTTGTTATTTCCTATATGGGTTATACATTCGTCGCCTCTTTTCTTCTTGTTTTCTAGAAGTAAGTAAATATATAATATGTATGATTAAACGTATTTGACTCATGAATTTTTGTCATAATTTTATAAGCTGCTTATTTCAAAATGGTTATTTTGTGTCCCTTATATAAGGCTGGAACTACACGTTTTAAGGGACAAGTGTGCAAATGAAAGCTCCACGTACGCACCGGAACCGTTTGCTTTGCAAAGCTTCTTCTTTTGACGGTATTTTGTTTTTCAAACTGACATGTAGTAATAAAACAAACTGTAAATAACTGTTTTTAAGGCAACTCGGATCCAAATCTTAATCCTCTATCTTGCCTATATCCAAAAATATAAGCTACCGAAAGTGGCCAGATTTTATCGTGTACAGTCTTTAGTAGCGTAGTCATAAACACTTGAGGATTGCCTTCTTCCGTCTCATTTACTAATCGCAACCTCCACAGAAGATGAAGACGATGTTCTTTTCTATAAACAATGACAGTATTGTTATACGTGTGCATACGTTCGCAGAGTATGAAGAACTTCGAGAATTTATCCAGATAAATTAACTAAACAAAGCACAATCAGCAGGGGTTTGATTAAGTTACATTTTTTATTCTAACTATAGGTTTTTCTCTGTAAGAAAAAGGATGATGGCGTTTCAAAAGTGGGTAGTTCCTTCATTTCACGATTTAGCTTACAATTCCCCCAGTGTAGCTTCTGTAAGATCTTGTAATATTGTACTAATTACATGCAAAGCGATTCAATTTTTTGTTGAGTTTTCGCATCCAATTCACTACAAATACAGTGTCTATTGAAAATACAATTTGCAATATAACCTTACCCACGACTTTCCAAACAATTTCTGGATTACAACTGAAAGGAAACAATGATAGAAACAGAAATTAACATCAGTCAGTCAGAAAATATAAATAACAGTAGACCATGAAATCACATTCTACCAATCAGAAGGCTTCATCATTGAGACCAGACCTTTAGAGTACAGGACTTTAAGAACTCTACAATATTTAAATCCAAAGCACACTTTTAAAGAACAAGTAGTAAATAAAACTTTTTTTAAAGTAATTTAGCTCTTCTGCTACTCTACTATAAAGATCCATTTGACAGCTAGATGAACAATGTCAACAAATCGTATAAGGCTTCTAGACTTTTCGGTAAAATTCATGGTAACGAATGAATTATAACCATTTTTTGATAAGTTTTATATAAAGAAATGGTAATTTTCGCCAGACAATTTAACACGTTCATCCTACTGGCATCCGCTTCTCATGAGTCAATTTAAGCAGCTTGACACTTGTATTTTGACCTTCATCATTCATATATGCAGGTGCCAGTCGGCGAAGTGGTGAAAAATGCAGTGAAAGTTGGTGAATATTTGGCCACAATTATGTTCTTAATGCTTATCGTTCTTTTTACTTTCAAAAATGCTCCAAAAAGTATTTTTTAAATTTAAAAATAGCTCTACTTTTGTGTTTTAAATTTTTAATTTAATGTAATGTGCATTTAAATTAAAAGATTCTTTCGGGGGTATTTAAATAATTTTATTGTTAGTGTAAAAGTAAAATAAACGTTATGAATGGTAGATTGTAATTAATTTAAAAGATTTGCTGGTTTCAAACATGAAGTACCAATATTTATTTTTAAATGCAGTGCTTTTTATATGAATGCCAGGTTGTTTATAATTTAATAATACACTGTTTTCCTTTTAAATGCAACATTCTTTTAAGATAATGGCGTTAAATGCATAACACTGTTGAATTAAATGTATTATACTCTTTTAGTAAAAAACAACTTACTTTAAAGTAAATCAGTAAGCCAGTAATTGGCCACTTAAAGGTGTTCTAACCCGTTGTAGCTTGACTCGAACGCGGCCGTGTGACGTCACACGTGCCTGCGACAGAAGCACTTGCTATACGTATATGGTTTAGTTCTAGTTTATTTAAGTGTTTATTGCAATTTTTATTAATACAGTGTATTAATATTGCGGTGTAATCACTTCACCGTTTTGAAAATTTACTAACGATAGTTCGTCGACGCTAAAATAAACATTTTATATCGGGTTTAAATCAAAAGAGGGACATGTTATGTCATGGGCATGATTAATAATATAAAGGGTATAAATAGGACCACAGTTAGGTTCATTAATGTTTAAATCAAAAACTTAAGGGTAAAGACTTTATGCAAACATAATCTAGCTTTTTCATGCATAATAATAATAGGTTTCAATTTTAGAAAAAGGATATAAATTAGTTAGATTGCTTGATTATAATCATGTTTATGCAACCCATGTTACTTTGGAACGGTTTTCCACTTGTTAGGAAGAAGTAAATTTCACATTGAAATTTACACATTACGATGTTCAGCGTTAGATAGATTTCTTTTATATTCCACGACACCAGCTCAGTTTTACAGTTTTAATTTGCTGAAAATAGATTAATTATGTCAATCTTATTATGACTGATACAATACAATTAATTTTTGAATTTGTTTATAAGATATGGTTACTTCATGTAAAGAAGGTATAAATCCTATCGTTTCGTGTTAACTGACTCTTGTAGGCTTTTATCCTGCTTTCCCTCACCATTGTTTTTATGTAAGTGTTTAGAGTACTGTATGCTGGACATTTTGTGCATAATTTGATTAACATTGACTTAATATTTAAGCTGGCATTTAATGCTTGTATAAGCATTAATTGACTTATTTATAGTAGTTCGTACTGCAAAAATCATGTTTATATTAAATTGTAAAGATATTTTTATAGAGAAATTGTTAATTTTACCTATATCATGTATTCCTGTAGCTATTTTCTAAAGGATGAACCTTGATTTGCTAAATTGTATATGTAATTAGATCGTAACGAGTTTTGTACATTGTCAAACGTTTTTCTTGAATATCATCGTTACGATACATTTTAGGACCATAGATGTATAATACTTTTTTGATCCTTGCATTAAGGCCTACAATTCTATATTAATAGATTTAGGATTAGTGACAATTAAAAATCAGTTGTTGGGATTAGTGACGTCATAAGCGTGTTTGATGCTCCGCTGTTTTGGAAAAAGTGTCATAGTCTTCATTTGTTCTGGCAAAAACTATATAAGCTGGGGCAAATTGGAACAAAATTAGTCGATAAAACATTGAAGGCAGAAGCTATGCCCGGCTCCGGATAAAATCTGTAATAAATTTGAGGTTAGATGGTTAACCATATATTGTGACATAAATGTCATTGTATAAACAAAGTTTTAAAATAAATTTAAGTGTTACCTGAACATTCTTTCTTTCACTTTCACCCAAGCGGCCCGGGTTCGACTCCCGGCGCTGGCAGATCTGGTTAAGGTTTTCTGCAGTTTCCCTTAGCTGTGACGCAAATGTGGGATTTGCGCTGTTCCATCTGTAAGTCGGCTGCAGCCGCACATAGGGCCTACCTAATAATAATAATCGCCCCCTCCCTCCCGCACAAGCTTATAGCTTCTGGGGCCTTGGTTAAGGTTATGGGTTGTAGTAATTATTATTATTATTATTATTTTTTAAAGGATATAAGAAGAGTTAATTATTGTGCACTATTATAAAAAGTGAAAGTGATTATTTAAATAAATTCAAGTGAATTTATTTCTTTTCATCGATTTACGTAACGATTTTATAAACAAGAAATCAGCTGTTTGGTTTTATCGCAGTGTTACCACTAAAAAGATTTTTATATAAAAGGGTACTATTTTATAACGTACCAGGTTGGTTAAAATAAATAATTTTTGTTGAGTTTATAAATAATGATTACTTTATAAAGTTCATTCTCTAATACAGAATTATTTGGTTTAGTTTATCAAGTTCTTTTCAGTATTCATTTGATTTGAAGCAAATAAAACAATTTAATTTTCTTTTTATAAAATTTATTTTCATTTGAAAAATAAATTTTTATTTATAAGCAAATTTTATTTGTGTTGGTTTGTTCAAACGAATGACCGTAGTTATCCTATGTCAGATCTGTACAATTATTTTTAACGTTTGAGCAAACCTGAGCAGTCACTTCTCAATTTAACGTTCGTATTATCTTGAAAAACATTTTTATTTTTATTTTGACGTTCTTTTTGATTTTATTTTTGTTTGTCTAATAAAGTTTTTGTGTTTTCAATTTTACATATGTGTTTAATTGATGTTAATACAAGCATCCAGCGTTCTTTCCTTTTAAATTCAGAGTTTAGCAGCAGTTGTCCAGCTTGCAGGAGTTTTAGTGCTTACGATATAAGTTTTTCCTTCTTTCCAGGCATAAAAGTAAATAAGAGTCTCGCAATTCAAATAATTTATGCTTTACTGAGCAAACCTGAGTTAGCTGAGAGGAATAAAGAATATCTGTGGTGTTTTCTCAATTTAATCCACCGTATATAATTTATGTTTATATTTGGAACGGTGGATATTATATTATATTTTATTCATTCAAAGATCACCGCAATATATAATGGATACAATTACACCATATGCATTTAAACACTTTGAATGATTCAGAGGCATCGGTTGACGATTTATCACAAAGAAAATCACAAGACAAAGACAATATTAGAATCGGAAACGTCGCCTGGTGCGAATTTTGTGCTCCTATGAGTACAAATTATGAATCATATTGATGTGTAGAAACAAATGAAATTTCCAATTTCAAAGGCGGGTTAGTATAATTTTGTATGAATCTTTTCATAGTGTAGTGTTAAATTTAGACACTTCTCGCTACCAAATGCTATTACGAGCGTATCAAACTAATAGAAAACGTCTTACCGAATTAAGCAACGTTAGTGGCCGCCTATATCATATAAACAATTTATTTATTGGGAAAGTTCTTGGTTGCCTTTGGGGAAAAAATAAATGGAAGGTAATACCAGTGTGTGTTGTCATCCAGAAGATAATGATGTGTATACACGGTTTTGTTCCGCAGAAAGGGAAGATCCAGATTATTTTGATTAAGAAAAAGGAATATTGTTTTTAATATTTTGTTTTAACTAAATGTTTACATAAGTTATAAAAAGTAAAAATAACTTTAAAAATAACATGTGCTCGTGGTTTTCACGTATAATTAAAGTGTTACATTTATATAAACGTTCTATTAGTATTAGTAATAATGTAAGGACATCTAATGATTATATCTGGAATAATGAGTTTTTTGCTTCCTTCAACGAAGGATGCTCTGCTGTGACTATATTTCTAGAGATTATGGTTGCATATTTATCATTTTCAATATTCAGATGCGTAGGATTAGCAAAGTTCTTCTCTATTACAAATAGTTATTATTTTCTCTCACCATTCATTCGATTTTTTGGAAAAATTTCTTGATACAATCAACCCTTTTCACTCTTTGCAACTACTGCCGATAAATTTGAAGATTTCTATCTTTATTTAGATAAGAAAAATTATATACGCCAGCCTTTTTGGTATTCTTGCACCCAAATATACACCATCGAGGCATGTTATTTTAATGGGTAACACAATAGTAATAACCAGTAAATAACCTAACAATTAAACACTTTTTAATTTACCTTCAAACACGTGAAATGCACTGATTTGTGGTCAGATTTCTACTACCAAAACAGTTTAGTATGCTTTGCATATAAGGCGCGAGCAGGCTTGACGTGACACGCTTCGAATATTTCAACTTCAAAAATTAATTACAAGCTTATTTTTAAGAATTTAGAAATTTGTGAAATGGCTATCTACATTTTTTGTTTAATTTATTAAGCTGAAGTTGTAAATCCGCTTTGCAACACCTTTAAGAAATTTTTCTTTAAAGTCTTTGTACCCACAAGTTAATAAACTTAAACTGTAATTGCTTAAAAATTACAAGATAGTGCCCTCTTTATTTAGAGGTGTTGGATAAACGTATATCTTTTACTATTCCCCCAAAATAGTTAAAAAAAAGATGGTTTTCCAGATTGCAATTTTTGCCAAAAAAATAACAAATTGTATAAGTACTCAACAGATGGCAACGCAGACCGTAACAGTGTAGAGACCCTTCAGAGTCTGGCCAAGGCAGTCATTTTATATCACAACACGCGGCGCCAAATTTGGAAAGTACAGAATTGGTTACACGGCCAAATATTGGTGCGCATGTAAACGGTATTTGAGTCAATTAAAAAACACGAAATAGTGGGTTGTGTATATAAAACATTATTTATTATTAAAATTAGGATGTCGGAATCAAAATACTATATCAAAAACATTGTGATATAAAATGGCGGTTTCAGTGATAACGCATTGACCAGACTCTTATTAAAGGTCTCTAGAACAGTGGAGCAAGTACGTCATTAGTCAGATGGGTATGCAACTGCGCTTGACGCACCGATATGTCTTCATCTGTCTTATGTTTTATACACAGTTAAGACAGTTTGTGCTACTAGCTTCGTACTGTTGATGGTACAGCCTTTATCTCTGCTGGTTCCATTTATATTTTAGGTTATTTGTCTAGTTGACGCGACTTCTTCGATAGCCCAGTGCTGAAGTCCAGGTACCACATTGGTTCAGTGTTATTACTCTATAATTCAACAAATTTTCCATTTACTTCAGTTAAATGTCTTGCTGTTGGCAACATAGGCACACACTAGTAGTCAATAATTTTCCTGATAGATTCCTCAGGTTGATTTGTTACAATATTATAATTATTATTATTAGTTACATAGATTTTTAAATCCTATTTTACACCTCGTAAAGTAGCTCCCAAATGCTAGTGGTTTATTACTATGTAGTTATTTAAATTTAAATCAACATTTTATATTTCTAACTTCACAAGTTGTGGTGTCAAACATTATTCGAGTGATCTCTGGCAAAGGATCATGGCCAACTCTAATCTTTTTACTCTGAATGAATAACATAGTGTATATCAATATATAACCCTGAAAATCTTTATTTAAATAGTAAACGCATTTGCTCTTCAGATCTTTTGAAGTTAATACATATTTGTTTTTTCAGGTTGTAATTTTATAAAATATTGGTACAATGGACGTCGATGATGTAGCAACTGTGATAAAAACTGAAACAGATCAGAATAACAAAATAGAATTGCATCTAATGGAAGACTGTAAGGCCAAAAATGAGATTAAAATAAATATTGGGAGTGAAGAGCAATCATTTTTTAGTAACACCAGTAGCTCTAAAATTAATAATGACAAATGTAACATACCTCAATATAAATCTTCAGAAATAACTTGTTTAAGTAATGTATGTGATTATAAATATTCAAGCACAAATGATATGGCCATACATATTGGTCCATTTGAATGTAATTTGTGTGATTATAAATGTTCACTAAAGAGTAATCTCGAATTACACATGCTCACTCATAGTGGTGAGAAACCATTTAAGTGTAATTTATGTGAGTATAAATGCTCAGTAAAAAGTAATCTCAAAGTACACATGCTCACCCATAGTGGTGAGAAACCATTTAAGTGTAATTTATGTGAGTATAAATGCTCAGTAAAGAGTAATCTCAAAATGCACATACTCACACATAGCAACGAGAAATTTGAGTGTAATTTATGTGATTATAAATGTTCAGTAAAGAGTAGTTTAAAACTCCATATGTTTAATCATAGCGGTGAGAAGCCATTTGCGTGTAATTTATGTGATTATAAATGTTCATTGAAGAGTACTCTCAAAAGACACATGCTTACTCATAGCGGTGACAAATCATTTGAGTGTAATTTATGTCATTATAAATCTTCATTAAAGAGTACTCTTAAAGTACACATGCTCACCCATAGTGGCGAGAAACCATTTGAGTGTAGTTTATGCGATTATAAATGTTCATTAAAGAGTCGTCTAAAAATCCATATGCGTAGTCATAGAAGCGAGACGCCATTTGAGTGTAAATTATGTAATTATAAATGTTTACTAAAGAGTAATTTAAAAATACATATGCTCATTCATAGGAGCGAGAAACCATTTGAGTGTAATATATGTGATTATAAATGTGCACTAAAGAGAAGTCTGACAATACACATGCTCACTCATAGTGGTAAAAAACCATTTAAGTGTAATTTATGTGAGTATAAATGCTCAGTAAAGAGTAATCTCAAAGTACACATGCTCACCCATAATGGTGAGAAACCATTTAAGTGTAATTTATGTGAGTATAAATGCTCAGTAAAGAGTAATCTCAAAATGCACATACTCACACATAGCAGCGAGAAATTTGAGTGTAATTTATGTGATTATAAATGTTCAGTAAAGAGTAGTTTAAAACTCCATATGTTTAATCATAGCGGTGAGAAGCCATTTGAGTGTAATTTATGTGATTATAAATGTTCATTGAAGAGTACTCTCAAAAGACACATGCTTACTCATAGCGGTGACAAATCATTTGAGTGTAATTTATGTCATTATAAATCTTCATTAAAGAGTACTCTTAAAGTACACATGCTCACGCATACTGCTGAGAAACCATTTGAGTGTAGTTTATGCGATTATAAATGTTCATTAAAGAGTCGTCTAACACTCCATATGCGTTGTCATAGAAGCGAGAGGCCATTTGAGTGTAAATTATGTAATTATAAATGTTTACTAAAGAGTAATTTAAAAATACATATGCTCATTCATAGGAGCGAGAAACCATTTGAGTGTAATATATGTGATTATAAATGTGCATTAAAGAGAAGTCTGACAATACACATGCTCACTCATAGTGGCAAAAAACCATTTAAGTGTAATTTATGTGAGTATAAATGCTCAGTAAAGAGTAATCTCAAAGTACACATGCTCACCCATAGTGGTGAGAAACCATTTAAGTGTAATTTATGTGAGTATAAATGCTCAGTAAAGGGTAATCTCAAAATACACATACTCACACATAGCAGCGAAAAATTTGAGTGTAATTTATGTGATTATAAATGTTCAGTAAAGCGTAGTTTACAACTCCATATGTTTAATCATAGCAGCACGAAGCCATTTGAGTGTAATTTATGTGATTATAAATGTTCATTGAAGAGTAATCTCAAGAGACACATGCTTACTCATAATGGTGAAAAACCATTTGAGTGTAATTTTTGCGATTATAAATGTTCAGTAAAGAGTAATCTTAAAACACACATGCTCACCCATAGTGGTGAGAAACCATTTGAGTGTAATTTATGTGAATATAAATGTTTAGTTAAGAATAGTTTAAAACTTCATATGTTTAATCATACGGGCAAGAAACCATTTGAGTGTAATTTATGTGATTATAAATGTTCATTGAAGAGTAGTCTCAAAAGACACATGCTTACTCATAGCGGTAAGAAACCATGTTAGTATAATTTATACCATTATAAATGTTCACTCAGATACTCTCGCATTGTAGTGAAAAACCATGTAAGTGTAATTTATGCAAATATAAATGTTCAGTAAAGAGTAGTCTAAAAATCATATGCTCAATGATAGGGGCGAGAATCAATTTGAGTGAACTTATGTGATTATATATTATGTTCAATGAAGAGTAACCTCAAAAAACATATTTACTCATAGTGGTTAGAAACCATTTGTGCTGCTCCAATTACTTATCTCCATTACTTCCTTTGCACTCCTGTAAGAGTTTGTGTGGAACCTCAACACTGCGAATGAAGTAATGGCGAATGGATTATGTACTATGTATAAATGTACCTACAATAAATACGTTTTCTAAACACCCACGTATGTTCAATCATAGGGGCGTGAAATCATTTGAATGTAATTGATGGAATTATAAATATTCAATGAAGAGTAATTTCAAAGTACACATGCTCACTTCATACTGATTAGGAACCATTTAAGTGAAATTTATGTAAATACAAATATATTCAGTGAATGGTAGTTTAGAAACCCATATTCTCCATAGATTCCATAGGGATACAAAGACGTTTAAGTGAATAATAATAAAAAAGAAATTTATTTCTAACAGAATTTAACATTCCAATTACAAGAAACAAATTTAATATATAAATAAATAAATACATTCTAGGTGTTTAACATGTAATCTTGAAATGAGAATTACTGTAAATTAATTTGATAATAAGAAAAATAACATTTAAATTTGAATTTTAGTAAATTAATTTGAAAATAAGCAAATAACAAGAAAATAAACATCTTCTAATTCTAATTCTATAGTTAAAAATAGGAGCCCTAACAATATTGCACAATAAGGTAGGCTTGAAAGTTGGCGATATCAGTCATCCTCTACTAATAGGAACAATTGCAAAATTAGATTAGTTTGCGATATGAATAGTTTCCGCACACTATTGTCATTTGTCACCATACACTAATGTCACTACACATAGCAAAATTTAAATTATTTCGTATTGTATTAAACATTTATCTTTCCAATAAACCTTCTTTAACCACGCACATTAATAAGTGCCTAAATTGATCTTAATAAGAATAAGCGTTAAACAGTCAAATAGTTTTAATTCTCTGATCTGTAGCTATTGTTAAGACTATTAGAATTTTTTTTACTAAATAATAACTAATAATAAAACAGAGCCAGCAAAGTGCAGTAGGCAACTAAGGACTGCACATGATTTTCTCTCAGTGATATATATAAGAGTCACCTACCTGCTGGATGGGGCCTAACGTACTGCCCTGAGGGACACCAGAGGAAGCAATGAAGGATTCAGTTCTATAACCATTGCAACATACAATTTGCGTTCTATTATGTAAATGTGATTCGAAGAATTTAAGTTATCTGAGAATCCAATAGCTGTTTATTCGTTTAACAAAAGTTTTTTTATAACTACTTCTATACTACTACTCCCAGAGGGGTTCTAAGTAAATGCGATAAAAGTACAAGATATCTAAGGGAAGCGTTCACTAACACTTCTCCTTATTGACTTCTATTTCATCGTTATGATAGGTCTTGAGACCAGGTTCTGTAGAACCTTCTTATGTTACGACCGTTGTTATATAACTGCTTTATCAGGTCATGGTTAGTTACTTGTGGTATTTGGTAACGCTCTGCTCGATCTCGTTCTTGAAAGTAGGGATTTTCAGGTCAGTTTGAAGTGTGTGGCTGCTAACGTTCCATCATCTGCCAGGGTTCTGAGCGCTTTTGACTAGAGTTTAACAAAAGTAAATAAATACACTGGCTTACGTTTTTACCCGCTTTTTTATATAAGAGTTTGATCACTGCAATTTTCCGTTCCAAACGAATAATTAAATAATTGCACTAAAGGTTCAGCAAAGTTCACATTTTGTTTAATAATTGTAATAGCCACTTGAATTTTTGTGGCTCACTTTGCTTGAGCTATTAGTTTTTAAAATTTAATTATATAAGCGTATTGTTGGGAGTGCCGCTTGCTGGCCCTTATTTAGTCTCTGTCTTATCTTTCCATCACCCCTTAATCTCGATATTATATTCTCACCAGCCCTAGCTCTTAGTCATTCGTATGGCTTAGTTCGTTTGAAGATTATTTGAAATTTAATGATAATATTAATAATAATAATTATTAAAAGTTATTTGAATAAGACATCAAAGTATTCAGTTACTTTTTATAGAAATACTATTAATAAACAGAAAATTAAATTTTGAAAAATGCTTTTTGTGTTCAGTAGCTAGTAGTTTGTATCATTCTAAAGGCATGAAATTTGAACATTCCAAAATAAGGACCACCTTAATAACACTTAAATAACACATGGTGGTTTTTCGTTTTTCATTCAGGGATATGGAAATGTAATGATATGCACTATCAAAAACATTAGTGGAAATGATGAAATGGTGGGGAAAGAATAAATGCAATAAAGCGTGATAACATAAGTTACTGGAGCTACGCTAAAATGCAACTTCAAATTTTTCTTGCAGCGACAATCTTATTATTTTCCAACATATTTTTGATATCAGGAGGGCCTACTTTCTGAAAAACGAACTTTGAAAAATAACAGACACTCTAAATTGTCATGTCATTAAATAAGTTATAATATTTATTAGAGGAAGATAAAAATTGGCTAATGGCTACTTCTGTCATTTTCAGGAAACTTCATACCAGTTTTAGATATATGATCTCTAGATTGCATTGTCAATGATGCAAACAATAATAGCAAAAGTAAAAATCTGTATGATCTGCAACCGAAAATATTTACATTTAGTAAAAGAGTAAAACCATTGAAGATGTATGATATGATCAAGCCGCTAGGACCGCCAAATCACAATTACGACCTAATTTAAGCGAGCAAACATCCATGATGTAACTGATGCAAAGCATGATGGATTTAATGAATAAGTTCTCACAGAGACTCAACAAATTAGAAGCCAGAAATACTGATGCTATATCGCGTAACATAAATTAATGGATCAAAAAGATTTACGATTAGCCACTTGGAATACCAATGACATCCAAGAGCGACTACTAGAATTAGAAGTATTTCTGAATGGGCAAAATATAGACGTGTGTCTGATCTCAGAGACACATTCAACTAAATCTAAATACAGATAAGAGGTAATCAGACCTATCAAGAAATTTACCCTGTTAATCAAGTAGAAGGTGATATTGCTTTTTCGATAGAAAATAACATCAACCATTTTGAAGAATGCCATGTACAAAGCGCAGAAGGTCAACTCACAGTTGTGATCAGACTACATCAATATGTCAACATCGAGGCATCACAACTACTAGACAATCAAATCATCATAAGTAGACTGAAGATGAGTAAACCATTTGAACTAGTCTAAATATTGTCGAATGTGTTAATAGCACAATGCAGTTGATGAACTATAGCTTTAGTTTTATTTAGTTTTAAAGTAGTTAAATTAGGCCACTCTGAGACCAATTTCTTATGGAGATTTACACGGGCTTCGAAAACCTATACCACATCCGGTTTTAGCGCATGTAATTAGGTTGAGGTAATTAATGACGTCAGACGCTACTTCCCCGTGTGTTGTGATTGGTTGTCGCAGTAAGGTAATCAAATTGAAGTAATTAATGATGTGATACGCTCCTTCTCATCTCAGTAGAGTAATTGGGTTGAAGTAATGAATTATCTTATACAGTCCTCCTCCTGATAACACAATTTCACAATGATCACATACGTTATTCACGCATTCAAGTTTCACAACCACGTCAAATTTGTTAGATTCCTCAGGTGCATAACTACATGGATGTTATGTAGATGAATGTTGTCTGCTTCTTCTTCTTCACGAGACCTGTTGACATACAACGGATATTGGATAGAACCGAACAGTTGAATGTGTTTGTCATCTGGGTATACTTCTTTAGCTACTGCTGCTGGTGACGATGCTATAACGATTGTACTTGGTGTTGAAAAGTCTGCTGCTGCTGTTGTTGCTCAAGCGTTATCTGCATAGTCTAACAATGGCAGCGGATCAGTGTTATGAAGAGCTAAAACAATAAATTATTATTATTATTCCTCGCTTATACCCAGCAAACACAGCAACATATTATTTACGTAACTTAGGCATTGTTACGCCTACATTATTATGTAGCAGCTAAGTAAAATTCAAGTCATCTGGAGAGCGTTATGTCCGCCTCATTATGCATCTGTTATTTACATAAATTCTATGTCACTGTTAATACATATGAGATATGTAAAATACAATCTGTATTACAAATATACACAAAGCGCCGTATATTTTACGTTTATTTAATTATGAGCATGTTCTATCGTATATAAAATCGCTTTACGTACGACTTTACCTGTAACTACCCTGTAATTGTCTTTGTACTTACCTGCAATCCCTTTGCAACATGATCTTTAAGTTAAAGCAACAATTTTCAAATTTTCCACTTTGTGTAGGATAACTTATTTCTTTAAAATAGTAAAGATTCCTGTAATAGTAAAAATTAGGAGAATAAGAAAAACTCACAACAACATTTTTATTTATTTTGTTTATTAAAAAAAGAAAAAGATATATAGTTATTAATTAATAACTTATAGAAAAAGATCTGTATTATTACATAGCATGCAACATAACTAAATAGAAAAAAAATCACAAGCTGTATAAACAACATTAATCAAAATTGAAAATGCCAGCTGATCAAAATTATTCTTGGTTTTTTAACAAATTATGCCATTCGACTTAGGCATTCCTATATAGTAAATGATATGACGCGTACCTACATTGCTGAAATTTGCTGAATCTACCTTTTTATGGTATTAATTTATAGTGGCCTAATATATTTTGCCTTGAAACGTTTTCATAAACAATAAATACGTTTAATCAGTTATCGCCATTTTAAAAATACGTTTCACTTCATAATAAAATATGAATTCACTGGAAATTAAATTTGTAGCGGCTGTTTGTTGCCTTTCCGAAATGTTACCGTCACAGAAATAAAACTGATGGTTATTGTATTTCAACGATTTAACACACGCCTGCACAGTTAGGTGGTACACGCGCTACTAATGTTTTCCCCCGCACTTTGCAAACAAATTAGTGGTCAAATAGTTAATATATAGCAAATGTTATATCACCAAATTTACATGTGGGGTATGTAAATGTGTTTACATAACTCATTTTACTTGATTCTTATATAGCAGGCAAGTAAATGTCACAGTTTTGTTTACTGGGTAGTATATGAATAGATAAATTTTCTTTTAAAATGTATTTATTTTTTCTTCACTGCTGCTGCACCACTAATCGAAAACATATGTAATATTGAATGACTTCGTCATCGGCGTTGTTGGTGTAACCACCTTGATAATAACTACTTGGTTCTGCAGCTGATAAGTGTGATGCGTGATCTGTAAGGTTCGCCTCGTTGTTGTAGTCTAAACGTAAGAAATTATTTAATTAGTAATTGTATACAGTGGTTTTTCTTTTAAAGCTTACCTATTTTTTCTTGACGGAACGGAAATAGGTTGGAAATCACAGAGTCGTCCTCGTAGTAGTAGCTAGAGCTGTCTTCACTTGTCATGATTACTGATGTGACATCGACGGCGGCGATTGATGTACTATAATAACGTTTAGCTTTATACAGAGATATGTTTTAACCCTTATTCAAAGGGTTCCACAAAGCGTGCGCACATATTCAGTTGATGTAAATTACACACACCCGCTCGCACACGATATAGGTTATAACAGATTATCATCACTCATTTATTCGTTTGGACCTGCCAGAATTATAAGGAACGATTGAATGACTACCGACCGTCTATAACACCGTTAGTATTATTATTACTACACTATCCCTACGAATATTGATTGCTTGCTTTTTTCTCGAATCAAGATTCTTGGCAATGTCATGGTTGTAAAACTCATAAAATCAAGTAAAACACTTATATACATCATCATTGACGATTTAGCAAATTAAAATGGTTGATAGTAAATATTCGTATTAAATTTTAAACGTAAGCAACAGCAATAACATAATAACATAAATCTATACTTCTATACTAATATTATAAAATTCTTGATTTTTTATTCTTGAAAAACCAGTTGAGTAATCACTGTGAAAATAAAACATAATAATAATAGTTTTTTACAATAATAAAAAAGGAAATTAATAGTGATAGCTTAATAAGAATAATGCTAAATTGATTGCTATTCTATAGTAATAATAGTATTGAGATCAATATAACATGAATTGAGTTTTCTTTGAGTTTTAACTGTTGAAGCTGCATACCAAACTAATTACTTCAAACTTGTATAATTAGTAATTTTACTTACTAAAGTAGTCAAATATAATTTTTTTATATCTATTTAATGATATTGATAAATCTAAATCTGTAATATTTAATAATTCATTCATAAATCGTAATATAGTAATCATGGGTGGAAGCAAGGTACTACGTTCATTTACAATATTTTCTTTAACATTTATCTTGTACTACACATTTATAGTCAACTAATTTACGGTGCGAGTATTCATTTAACTCGTTGACTAATCAATGCCCTACCTGCGCGTCGCTTTATATACCGTATACCGCACAGCTGGAATGCGCTAGAATTATTTTCGTGCATTCATTCAGTACGAAAAGTCTCGTGTGGTTTCCCCGTTAGTAGGTATTGCGGCACCTGGCCCAGACGGAAATTGACATGCCATGTGGCATGCCAATGGCATGGCTCCTCCCCCTGCTTCTGATTAGCTATCCCCTCTCCTCTAGCTCCTCCCCTTGCTTCTAATTGGTCGACGCCATCTTGGATGACGCGCCTACTATTCTCTGATTGGCTGAAGGCGGCCATTTTGAAAACGCCTACTATTCTCTGATTGGATGACGGCCATTTTTGAACTTCGGGCGCCATTTTACCACGCCCTATGACGGGAAACTGTATTACCGACAACATGCATGCTTTTAAGAGATGGCGCTATGAAGGAATACCGACAAACTATGTACTATTACTACTAGGGGGCGGCGCGTCATGAAGAAATCTGTATTATCCTACGTACTGATGCTATTAGAGGTCGCATTAAAGAGCCTTCTCTCACTATCTCACTCTCTCCTATTAGAGGACGCATTAAAGAGCCTTCTCTCTCACTCTCTTGCTCTCCCCTTCTCGCTCTCTCCTTCTCTTTCACTCTCTCCTTATCATCTATTACAGGACGCATTAAAGAGCCTTCTCTCACTCTCTCGCTCTCACGCTCTCTCGCTCTCTCTCCCTTCATCCTAATGCTAGTAAATGAAACAGCCAGCTTTAAACGCTAATCGCGGACTTGTTCGATATAAACGAAACGCCAGTTTTCTATCTATCTCTACCATTATATAAATTTCTAATATAACATTTACGTCGAGAGATTGATTGATCATATAATTGATATATTAATTAGCTACATTTTTCTCTTTTCTCACAACAACCGCGATCAATGAAACATTTCCAGTGCGTATTTCTTGGTATCCCATTACAACCCTAATATAATTTTACATACAGTGGTATTTCATTTTCTCTCTCTCTCTCTCTCTCCTTCTCGCTGTCCTGCGTACCTTGCTACCGCTCTTTCTCTCAACGAAGAAATCTGTATTATCGCCTAACAATTTACGGATATTTGCTAATCGATGTACCGTTAGTATGAATGCCTCGTAGACACGCCCATTCGTGATCTGATTTATCGATAGCTTTTATCCATACCCAGATGGTCGGTCTGTCGTCTTGAAACACGTTCTGAATGGTTCGGCCATCTTTTCCCTACCATAGGCGATCATCTTGGAATACGTTCTGGTTGGTTCGGTCATATTTTATCCCTACCCCTAGCATTTAATGTCTTGCGTACCTTTGTTATCTCTCCCTCTTTCTCGCTACTATTGCCTACAAGTTCTGTTACCTTTCTCTCTCTCAGGCACCCTCACACACTGTACTCTTTCTACCTTTTCTAGAAAAAGAAATAATAACGTCGGGTAGGAATTAGATTATGTTTCTACTTTTCGTGTACCCTCTCTCTCGCGGATAACGATCTAGCATTTTATATAGTCGCCCTTCTCCCTTAATCTTTGCTAGTAAATGAGACATCACCCGCCCTAGAATTTTATATTTCACTGATGACTAACCACGTGATCAAGACCGCTGTATTCTAATGAAACTTTCTACCCAAAGAGATCATGAAATTTAAAAAAATCGACAGTCCTTGATACAACAGCGAGTTTTGCAGGCTCGTCTAACCATCATATCTATGTCAGTAGCTACCCTTCGTGAAGGGCTTTCTTCGGATCTCCATGTTAAGAAAATTACGTTAATAAATACACACAGACTCTTGAATCACGTTCAGGGATCGGGATGGTTTCTAACACTAATATGTATCAACGGCTGAATTAACTACATAAAAAGAGAAAAACCTAATTCTAATGCAGAAAAATGTATAGACTTACCCTTGGCGTATCACTTTTAAATTAAAAACGGAAAAAACAATAAATATTTACACTTTTAATCACCTCTCACCAAGAAGAAGAATATTGAATATTCAGTGTAAACAGACACTTTTTTGAATTTAAAACCAGTTATTATTAATCTTTCAAGCCACTGTTATATACCACACGCATACAGCGTATCGAAAGAACTGACGTGAAAAATATTATTTCAAATATTTAGCTCTCTCTACGACAAAAGGGAAACATTTCATTGGTCGCTTAAAATATAATGCCTTAGGCTATATACATTCCTTTAGACATTTCGACGGTGAAAACAAGATTCTACCTGCCCCGTTGCCGTCATCGCTAGAAATATGCGGTTTTATCAGATGAGGGATCTCTCTACCTGCCCCGAACCCAAACCAGGTATAATTGCTTTTCCCTTTTTCTTAATTTTGAATGGTTCTTTTCTGTAAAAAATATTATCTTTTTATAAAGATAAAAATATTACATTTAATTTATATTAAAATCAACATCAAATGACGTCAAAATGCTGCTGCAATTTGCAAAACTGCCCGCTGACATCATCGCTAGAAATATGCATCAGTAAGGTAAAACAGAGAATGAATTGAATTTTGTATCATTTAAGTCAGGTATATATATATTTTAAAAAAAGCTATTATTATTATTTTTTACATGTAGATTTTACTGTAATACACTATAAACGTTATCTTATTTATTCTCATATATTATATTTTGAGTTTATATAGTCGAAATGCAAAGGTATAATTGCTTTTCCCTTTTTCTTAATTTTGAATGGTTCTTTTCTGTAAAAAATATTATCTTTTTATAAAGATAATAATATTACATTTAATTTATATTAAAATTAACATCAAATAACGTCAAAATGCTGCTGCAATTTGCAAAACTGCCCGCTGACATCATCGCTAGAAATATGCATCAGTAAGGTAAAACAGAGAATTGAATTGAATTTTGTATCATTTAAGTCAGGTATATATATATTTAAAAAAAAGCTATTATTATTATTTTTTACATGTAAATTTTACTGTAATACACTATAAACGTTATCTTATTTATTCTCATATATTATATTTTGAGTTTATATAGTCGAAATGCAAACTGACTGCGAATTAACTGCGTTCGTTATTCTACCTAAAACAGATGATTATCTATTCCAGGTAAAAAACACCCTTTTCTAAAGGCCAAAACTGAATGCGAGATTTTAACTAAAGAAAATTATACCCTTGCAAATAACATTGATATAATATTTTAAAACATTCCAATAGACTTATTCGGACTGATTCAAAAGGGATACAATGTTTATATTAAATTTTCCGTATTCTGTTAAAACAATAATTTAGCGTATCCCTTCTTTTACTACTTAAAATAAAACTTCTTTTTTTTATAAAATACTTCTGAGATTATGATCCGGTTAATAATGTGTTTATCTCAACGTAAATGCCTGTCCATGATGACAACCAGATATCTTTTGTTTCTGATTCCTCAATATTGGTTTAAAGGTCAATTAATAGTTTATTATAGTGTGGTTGGGAAACATGCGGATCCTTCTACCTGCTGCTGCTCGTTATAGGTATATGGATGTTGAATTATGTTCGACTGTTTTCATGAATTTTTAATTCGTTATTAATAAAAATTATATCGATTATCTTAAATTATTATTGGTGGAACATTAGGTAATTACTTTTATCAATAAAATTCCATAGTTCAGAGTTCGTAAATGAGATAGAAAAACTTAAAATTTTTAATGTTGGAGTAAATTATTATATGTAATTAATTTTAACTAATTACCTATACATGTAAGTAGGGTCGGATATTTATAATTTAGAAAAAGTTAATCTTGCTTGAAAAGTGTACAATTATTATTAAAACACAAAAAGGGTAAAAGCAACCATGCCATAGTTAATACTCAAAATCCTACCTTTTGGTCGTGTCAGCTACCATTCTGCCCGGAAAAATATCATCCCACGAAACTCAAAGCAGTCTAAACTTATACCCAACCTATATGAAAAGACCAACTATGTGACCCATTACAGAAATCTACAACAGTGCTTATCAGCATAAGATTAATGTTCTATTATAGTTATCCAAGAACAGATTTCAACCCTAATAATAATAATTGTTTAGTTATTTAATTATTGTTTTGATGTTCAATAAAATTTTTTGAGAAAGATTGTCATAGAATAAAAGATTAATGTTCTATATGTGTATTATTACTATTCTCTCCTCTGTACCATGGCATGAAAAAAGTGATAGCTATAACTAGTATGAGAGAGAAGCAAGAATGAGGTAATTACCTACACACCTTGCGATAATGATTTTTGTTAAAATGTTACGTTTTAATGACAATATATGGGAAAAATACGGATCCTTCTACGTGTTGACTGTTATAGGTATATAGATATTGAATTATGTTCGAATGTTTTCATGAATTTTAATTCGTTATTAATAAAAATTATGTCAATTATCTTAAATTATTATTGGTAGAACATTAGGTAATTACTTTTATCAATACAATTCCGTAGTTACTAAGTCGACTCATGTCATGTAACAGCGTGAAGTTAGCAACGTTAATTCACATGTCGTTCTACTTTGTTTCTAGTAAGATATGACAGCAATGTCGCATAATCTAGGTTTTTCTTCTTCTTCTTCTTCAGAAAATAAACATTCACTATTATAGTAATTGGGATTGATATAATTCAAAATTATCTACCTGTTTAAATATTAACATACATGAAGATGTCGCCCATTAAAACAGATGTTGTAACACTATAATAGCATTATCAAAAAGAGTCTTATTTTGAATGCTGTCTTAAAATTGTATGATATATTCATTCCGTCTAATTAACATATGCCTACAGGTTATTGACCCTTTATCTTTTTTTTTTCGATAACAATCAAGGATATCAAAGCCCAAACCTGACTGAACGCTAGCATAATAGGTTCCACAAGTCAACCTCAATTAATTAACCCTGGGGGCTATACATACTTACAGTCTTGAAACAAAAATGGCAGAGTCCACCCTGTTAGGAAAGAAAGCAGAGTAGAGCGTGATAAATAAAACATATAAAGTTATTTTACAAACATTTATTTAGTATACATAACATAATACAAGTATATAGATCATAAGTTGTTTTCTATGACTATTGTAGTTCTACGGATCTCTGAGTCGTCGTCGTTGTATGCCCTCGCAGAAATACTAATACGTATAAAGTCCGTGGAATGACTCGTTGGTCCTGTAACCTTTCCTAATTCTTCGTTACTTTCATAGTTGGCACGATAATCATCCGGCTGCGTAGTTGCGGTCATATCTTCTGTCCCAACGAGGTCAGTATTTGCTCCCGTTCCTGTCTTTACAACAGCTGCGTTATGGTGTACGTTATTCACATGCCTTTTTAAGCTGTCAGTGTGTGAAAAAGTTTTGACACAACTAGAACACTGGACTTTGATTGATTCATGGACGCTTTTAATATGCCTTTTTAAGCTGTCTGTGCGTGAAAAACATTTGAAGCAGTTAGAACACCGGGCTTTGATTGATTCGTGGACGCTTTTAATATGCCTTTTTAAGTGGTCACGACGTGAAAAAGCTTTGAAACAGCTAGAGCACTGGATTCTGTTTATTTCGTGGACGGCTCTCTTGTGTATCTTGTAGGCATCAGAGTTTAAAAAGGTTTTGACACAGCTAGAACAGTGGATTCTGTCTGATTCGTGCGTGGTTTTTACGTGTCTCTTGCAGGTGAATGGCCTCGCGAAAGACTTGAAGCAAACCGGACACTGTATGTTGCAACCCTTTCGACCAGAGTCATTCTTCTTCTTACATACGTAGTTCACGTGCTGATTCATTTCGACTAATGAAGGAGCAGGAACACTACCCCGCCTATTTATACTGATCGATCTGCGCAATCGGTTGTTCTCGGCTATAATCGTAAGAGCTCGGAGCAATATGTATGCGCGAGGATGAATCGTAGGTTCTATCCTAGGTGTATGTAACCCGGAACCGATGTCCGTACAATTTAAATTATCAAACTTACCATATAAACATGAATATTTACTACACTTGCTTTAATTCTTGTTCCCTACCTACCTACCTACCTACCTACCGTAAACAATATGACATATCTGCGTCTAAATACGGTGAACGAAGGAACTAGAGGAACTTAATACCTTAGATCACGTCTGTTTCTGAATGTATTATTTTGTTTTCTTAATAACTTTTGCATGACAACAGCTTAGGTGGTCGCCCTGTCGTTCACCCTTCATCGTTAGGACACATGATTTTAGGTTAGTCTTACATATGCATACAATCAACATACCCCCTGGAATAAGTAGATGTAGGTACAGACAGACAGGTTTCATCTTGTTTAATGACACGTCATCATTATCGCCAGGTGTGTAGGTAATTACCTCATTCTTGCTTCTCTCTCATACTAGTTATAGCTATCACTTTTTTCATGCCATGGTACAGAGGGGAGAATAGTAATAATACACATATAGAACATTAATCTTTTATTCTATGACAATCTTTCTCAAAAAATTTTATTGAACATCAAAACAATAATTAAATAACTAAACAATTATTATTATTAGGGTAGAAATCTGTTCTCGGATAACTATAAAAGAACATTAATCTTATGCTGATAAGCGCTGTTGTAGATTTCTGTAATGGGTCACATAGTTGGTCTTTTCATATAGGTTGGGTATAAGTTTAGACTGCTTTGAGTTTCGTGGGATGATATTTTTCCGGGCAGAATGGTAGCTGAAACGACCAAAAGGTAGGATTTTGAGTATTAACTATGGCATGGTTGCTTTTACCCTTTTTGTGTTTTAATAATAATTGTACACTTTTCAAGCAAGATTAACTTTTTCTAAATTATAAATATCCGACCCTACTTACATGTATAGGTAATTAGTTAAAATTAATTACATATAATAATTTACTCCAACATTAAAAATTTTAAGTTTTTCTATCTCATTTACGAACTCTGAACTATGGAATTTTATTGATAAAAGTAATTACCTAATGTTCCACCAATAATAATTTAAGATAATCGATATAATTTTTATTAATAACGAATTAAAAATTCATGAAAACAGTCGAACATAATTCAACATCCATATACCTATAACGAGCAGCAGCAGGTAGAAGGATCCGCATGTTTCCCAACCACACTATAATAAACTATTAATTGACCTTTAAACCAATATTGAGGAATCAGAAACAAAAGATATCTGGTTGTCATCATGGACAGGCATTTACGTTGAGATAAACACATTATTAACCGGATCATAATCTCAGAAGTATTTTATAAAAAAAAAGAAGTTTTATTTTAAGTAGTAAAAGAAGGGATACGCTAAATTATTGTTTTAACAGAATACGGAAAATTTAATATAAACATTGTATCCCTTTTGAATCAGTCCGAATAAGTCTATTGGAATGTTTTAAAATATTATATCAATGTTATTTGCAAGGGTATAATTTTCTTTAGTTAAAATCTCGCATTCAGTTTTGGCCTTTAGAAAAGGGTGTTTTTTACCTGGAATAGATAATCATCTGTTTTAGGTAGAATAACGAACGCAGTTAATTCGCAGTCAGTTTGCATTTCGACTATATAAACTCAAAATATAATATATGAGAATAAATAAGATAACGTTTATAGTGTATTACAGTAAAATTTACATGTAAAAAATAATAATAATAGCTTTTTTTAAAATATATATATACCTGACTTAAATGATACAAAATTCAATTCATTCTCTGTTTTACCTTACTGATGCATATTTCTAGCGATGATGTCAGCGGGCAGTTTTGCAAATTGCAGCAGCATTTTGACGTCATTTGATGTTGATTTTAATATAAATTAAATGTAATATTTTTATCTTTATAAAAAGATAATATTTTTTACAGAAAAGAACCATTCAAAATTAAGAAAAATAGAAAAGCAATTATACCTGGTTTGGGTTCGGGGCAGGTAGAGAGATCCCTCATCTGATAAAACCGCATATTTCTAGCGATGACGGCAACGGGGCAGGTAGAATCTTGTTTTCACCCTCGAAATGTCTAAAGGAATGTATATAGCCTAAGGCATTATATTTTAAGCGACCAATGAAATGTTTCCCTTTTGTCGTAGAGAGAGCTAAATATTTGAAATAATATTTTTCACGTCAGTCCTTTCGATACGCTGTATGCGTGTGGTATATAACAGTTGCTTGAAAGATTAATAATAACTGGTTTTAAATTCAAAAAAGTGTCTGTTTACACTGAATATTCAATATTCTTCTTCTTGGTGAGAGGTGATTAAAAGTGTAAATATTTATTGTTTTTTTCCGTTTTTAATTTAAAAGTGATACGCCAAGGGTAAGTCTATACATTTTTCTGCATTAGAATTAGGTTTTTCTCTTTTTATGTAGTTAATTCAGCCGTTGATACATATTAGTGTTAGAAACCATCCCAATCCCTAAACGTGATTCAAGAGTCTGTGTGTATTTATTAACGTAATTTTCTTAACATGGAGATCCGAAGAAAGCCCTTCACGAAGGGTAGCTACTGACATAGATATGATGGTTAGACGAGCCTGCAAAACTTGCTGTTGTATCAAGGACTGTCGGTTTCTTTAAATTTCATGATCTCTTTGGGTAGAAAGTTTCATTAGAATACAGCGGTCTTGATCACGTGGTTAGTCATCAGTGAAATATAAAATTCTAGGGCGGGTGATGTCTCATTTACTAGCAAAGATTAAGGGAGAAGGGCGACTATATAAAATGCTAGATCGTTATCCGCGAGAGAGAGGGTACACGAAAAGTAGAAACATAATCTAATTCCTACGCGACATTATTATTTCTTCTTCTAGAAAAGGTAGAAAGAGTACAGTGTGTGTGTGTGCCTGAGAGAGAGAAAGGTAACAGAACTTGTAGGTAATAGTAGCGAGAAAGAGGGAGAGATAACAAAGGTACGCAAGACATTAAACGCTAGGGGTAGGGATAAAATATGACCGAACCAACCAGAACGTATTCCAAGATGATCGTCTATGGTAGGGAAAAGATGGTCGAACCATTCAGAACGTGTTTCAAGACGACAGACCGACCATCTGGGTATGGATAAAAGCTATCGATCAATCAGATCACGAATGGGCGTGTCTACGAGGCATTCATACTAACGCTACATCTATTAGCAAATATCCTTAAATTGTTAGGCAATAATACAGATTTCTTCGTTGAGAGAAGGAGCGGTAGCAAGGTACGCAAGACAACGAGAGAGAGAGAGAGAGAGAGAGAGAGAGAGAGAGAGAGAGAGAGAGAGAGAGAGAGAGAGAGAGAGAGAGAATAGAATCAGCATTTATCGATTTTTTAAAACATAACCTAATTTAAAAAAAATTTTAAAACAACCTAATTTAAAAAATTTTACGCGTCGAATGAGCCCAAGCCCATCTCTCTAGCCCTTATAGAACGCGAAAATTGGGCTCGGACACACATACAAATCTTTAACTTTAGTAGTATTGGATGGGATACCAAGAAATACGCACTGGAAATGTTTCATTGATCGCGGTTGTTGTGAGAGAAGAGAAAAATGTAGCTAATTAATATATCAACTATATGATCAATCAATCTCTCGACGTAAATATTATATTAGAAATTTATATAATAGTAGAGATAGATAGAAAACTGGCGTTTCGTTTATATCGAACGATTCCGCGATTAGCGTTTAAAGCTGGCTGTTTTATTTACTAGCATTAGAATGAAGGGAGAGAGAGCGAGAGAGCGTGAGAGCGAGAGAGTGAGAGAGAGAAGGCTCTTTAATGCGTCCTGTAATAGATGATAAGGAGAGAGTGAGAGAGAAGGAGAGAGCGAGAAGGAGAGAGCAAGAGAGTGAGAGAGAAGGCTCTTTAATGCGTCCTGTAATAGATGATAAGGACAGAGTGAGAGAGAAGGAGAGAGCGAGAAGGAGAGAGCAAGAGAGTGAGAGAGAAGGCTCTTTAATGCGTCCTCTAATAGGAGAGAGTGAAAGAGTGAGAGAGTGAGAGAGAAGGCTCTTTAATGCGACCTCTAATAGCATCAGTACGTAGGATATTACAGATTTCTTCATGACGCGCCGCCCCCTAGTAGTAATAGTACATAGTTTGTCGGTATTCCTTCATAGCGCCATCTCTTAGAAGCATGCATGTTGTCGGTAATACAGTTTCCCGTCATAGGGCGTGGTAAAATGGCGCCCGAAGTTCAAAAATGGCCGTCATCCAATCAGAGAATAGTAGGCGTTTTCAAAATGGCCGCCTTCAGCCAATCAGAGAATAGTAGGCGCGTCATCCAAGATGGCGTCGACCAATCAGAAGCAAGGGGAGGAGCTAGAGGAGAGGGGATAGCCAATCAGAAGCAGGGTGGAGGAGCCATGCCATTGGCATGCCACATGGCATGTCAATTTCCGTCTGGGCCAGGTGCCGCAATACCTACTTCCGTTCGTTACAATATGGTACAAACCGGTAAAATTCTCATTGTTGATGACATGATATATGAACTTATATCAGAAATTTAATTCAATTATTTACCTCAATGTGCCTTAATTTATGTGGAAAGAACACTTAACGATTACATTAACAATTAAGAGTGTCCGGTATTGCCCAGTGCAAATGTCTAATGTGTTTTCTGTTTCAGACAATGAAAATCTAGTAGATTCATGTGAAGTGAATATGATTTCGCAATAAAATAAAAAAATCGCAAATTGCTTCAGCTATAAATGCAGTAAGAAAAAAGATCGATTTACAAAAGTTGAGCTGCTGGTAAGTGGTAACGCCGCCGCCGACAATCTTTGTGCGAACCACATACCCCGCATAATTCGTAGGTGCACGCGCACTCAAATAATTACAATTAACTTATGTCTCCGTAAAAGCTGTTGAATTTCGAGATTCACTAAATAGATTATAATACCGTTTTCACCTTTCGATAGCTTCTTTCTTGGAGAATGTTTGGTTGTATAAAGGTTGGTCAAAAGGTATTTCGAGAGCCGTATATTGAGCAAAATGTAAAAGAAATAATCTATAAAATTGGCAAAACAAACACAAAATGTCTTACGCTGAGAAAATGGTAACAGATAAAGGCAAACTGTAAGTGCACGAATTGTAGGTCTGGATGTGAAAACTCATAAAACACATGTCGCAAAAATGGACTACGATGCACAGCTGCATGCAACTCATATATGGACAGTAACTGTAGTGACAATGATGCAATGTATGTTCACAATGATGATTAAAATTTAACCATCTTAAAAATTAAATAAAGTGAATATTAAAAAATATATAAAATACAAAAAAAAGGTTTGGTAACATTCATATGCCCCTCGTAACAAATAAGCTTTTATTTGGCTAATAATGACCTAAATAGTAAAATTTGAAACTTTAAATCAATTTATCTCGAAAACAGTAACAGATATTTTAAAACTTGTACAATCTTCTTTTATTACTTTCATTGTGATACACGATATTGGTCTATTGTAATTGTTTGATATCGCGTATAGTTTTCAAAAGAAATGCGATTTCTTAGAACTTTGGACATTTTGACCCAAAAAATTTTATTTCCCAAGGTGAATTTTGAATATTTTTATAAAATAAGTTTTATATGAAAAAACTGAATTGGTTTAACACAGTGTTACCAATCCCGTCCAACTCAATGCATTATAAAACAAGATAGAGCTGTTGATGTATTCTTTATTTGTAATTAATGACTACATTCACTATCCATGGAAGGTAATCCGAAACTTTTGCGTAGACTGTGGGATATCCTAATCGAGCACAACCAATACCAGCAGACAAGCTGCCATGTTGATATATCTTCCCATCGTGTTCGTACATTAGTGGTCCTCCTGTGTCTCCTTGGCAAGTACCCTTTCCCTCTTCACCGCCAGCACACATCTGATTTAAACCAATTAAGCGGCGAAATTTCTTATTGCACTGCTCTCTTGAGACAACAGGAACATCAATTTTCAGTAGAATGTCCGATGCTGTACCTATTGGATATAAAAAAAGTTAACGTTTAAGAAAAATCCTTACACAAAAAATATACCGTCCTCAGTTATTCCCCATCCAGCAACCGTCATTAGCATACCTTCTGCAGCAACTGGTACATTTGAATGTGCCAAACATATAGGCGCAACAAAGTCTGGAATGTGTCAGTACACAATTATTTTAAACAAAGTAACTTGATTATTGACTGGACTCGGTTACCTATACTATAACTGTTAATTACCTGTAAATCCGACTTGTTTTTCTAAACGAATCAAACCAATATCGTTGAAACCCGACACTATACTATAATACGGATGAAGAATAGTTTCTGCGATGTTAACTTTTTGAACAGGATCAGCACATTCAATATTCGCAATAAACTGCTGGCAATCTGGATCTTTAGTAATATCCAATTCCCCCAATCGTACAGCCACACTTAAATTATTATTGACTAATTATGAAACAGTTTTTTATTTTAAATTTCGTTATTTATGTTACTTACGGAGTAAACTCTCTATTTATGATACTGTGAGCCGCAGTTAGTACATATTCCTTATTTATCAACGAACCACCACAGCGTATACCTGCATCTTCATTGGTTTTTTTCATCTTGAACTCTACACCTACTAACCACGGAAATTCTGCAATTTCTGCTACTTTCCCACGATGAACTCTCTTAGTTTCCTTTGAAACACCACAGACTGAAATACCCAGTACACTATTTATGTCTTCATTGTATGATGATACTGGCATCGGATTTTCACAGCACACAATGGTTTCATTGTCGAAACCACAATAAGATTTTCTAACAGTCGCAGTTGAATTGCGTAATCCGATAGCGTCGCTGACTGATTGGCATTGACCCAATGGCACACATTTGCCTAATTTTTCGTTAGAAGTTATACATTCGTCGCCTCGATTCTTCTTGCTTTCTAGAAGTAAGTAAATATAATATATGATTAACTTACTTGCCTCATAAATCTTTGTCATAATTTTATAAAGGGCCTATTCCAAAATAGTATATTAAAGAACGAGTTTCATAAGGCAAAATTTATTGCACGAGTCCAAATTTAGAAACCGAGCCGCTTGCGGCGAGTTTTCTAAAGGACGAGTTCAATAATGACTTATGAAACGATCTTTTTATGCTATTTTTTCTATTTTGCGTCTTTTATTACCTTTTTAAATAAAAAAATTGCAATTTCAAAATTTAGGGATTTTTGTGGTAGTTGACAACACTGATGTGACATTTGAAAATTCATTGACTGACACAGAAAATTGAGTGAAGTTTTTGTCAATTTTTTGTTTTTTTCAATATTTTTCAATGCTGCCAACTTTGAAAAAAGCACTCAAATGAACTATTAACTTTTGGGTGCTTTAACAGCTTTATTATAGACGCCAAATAGAAAATAATTATTTTTTTCTACTTTGTGTTTATATCAAGGCTCATTCAGAACCGAAAGTAGTGCTGAACTAGCTCATTTGAGTTTCGAATTAGAACTAGTGTAATTTAGTTTTTCGAGGTTGTCAGTGATGAACCATGACAAACGAAATATCATTGTAATCATTATAAAATTAAAATTTGAATTTTCAAATGTCAAAATTTGACATTTATCGATTGTTGGTACCAACCACCATAAAATTCCCCAAATTTTAAAAGAGAATTTTTATTTTTAAACGGATAAAATTAGTAAAAAAGAGGTGCAAAGTACAAAAAATAGTATAAAGAACTCGTTTTATAAGACATTTATTGCACTTATGCTTTAAAAAACTCCCGCTACGCGGTCGTTTTTTAAACTAGCATTCCTGCAATAAATCATGTCGTATAAAACTTGTTCTTTAATATACTATTGTGTATCCCTTATATAAGGCTGGAACCACACATTTTAATGGACAAGTGTGCAAATAAAAGCTCCAAATACACCCTTATTCATTACCTAGTAATCAGTAGATTCTCAATATTATATTTCATCAATTCAAAGTCCAACTGCAAGTTTTCATCAAGTTACCATTGCATTCCCCATGTAAAAGCACGACCTGCCGCACTACGAAAATAGAGAAGGCAGTACCATAACCTCAAAATAAATAAATTCAATAAATTCTATGAATTGTTTGACAGATTGATTTCATTTATTGACAGAACTAATTTAGTACTAAATCAAAAAGAGTAGAGCGGTACAGAAAAATTTACATGTGTAAAAATTCCAAAGGGAACTTGATGAAAATCATTTATTTCCACGCTGTATAATAATAGCCAGTTCCGATGTCCGATGTCCACCGAAAAATATATCGAAAACTAGAAGACTTAGGAAGCTGAAATTTTACAGGCAGGTGGGCCTTACCCCAAAGGGTAGCATGAGTATATTCTTAATCCTAAGAAACCCGTGGGAGTCGCAGGGGGAGGCATTTCTCAAAAAACCGTTATGGCTATATATCTCTTGATGGCGTAATCTACAAACTTCAAATTTTCACAGATTATACTTCCAACAATTCTGAAGATACTAAAATTCAGAAATTACCGGCATTTCGTCCAAGACCGGAGTAAGGCAACATTCCAGGGGGAAAAGAGTTTTCCGCAAAAATAACTATTACAAAAATCTTGATTGTGAGTAATCTGTAAGAGATACGTACATGCCATCCCGGACTTTTTTGTAGATCTTTTTGAGATCTACAATTCGTTCGCTTACAGTTTGTCTTTATCTCTTATCATTTTTGCAGCGTAATGCGTTTTGTTCCTGTTTGAGCCAATTTTCTTACTTACTCATTTCACACATTCGAAAGATTCTCTGAGCAATCTGTATACATAAAAACCTTCTCTAAGAAATAAGCTATCAAATTTATTCAGTGGTTCTCGAAATTCAACAGTTTTTACAACAACTGAGCAAAAATTACAAAGTTAATGAGGGCACGCTGGTTGCCAGCGATCGATGCGTTTTAAGCTGTGGTTTTTACACACGCCGTTGATTTTCAAACGAATATTATGCTAATATATGGGGTACATAATATAATAAAAAACTACATATATAATACACTCCTGCCATTTGTATAAGGTTATTTTGAAAAATAGCAAACTTATGTGTTTTATAGCATTTATTTGATCAAAACAAGTTTGGGATTTATTAGTAATTACGAAGAAAGGCATTGCTCATTATGAATCAAACGTAATTTTTTAAATTATAGTTACAATGTTACATGTTATGATCCTATTGACATTATTATTAAGGAAAATATAAATTCCATTGGAGTAGCACATCCTGAGCTACGAAGCGACATTTCTTTCGCTAGGAACGTTGTTCTATTCATATATAAGGAGCGACGCAACATCGGGCGAGTTTATTTCGACTGTTTTAACTTGAACTTCTTTTACTTCGGATTTGCATTTAGCAAACTTTGTTACGGAGTTGTTAATATTTGATTTTTACAATGGAGAAACTGATAATGGAAGACGGTAAAGTCTCCCATCGCATTGTGTCAATCAGTGGCGATAAGAACTGTCTATTTAGAGCTATCGCACGCTGTGTATTTAACAGTTAGACAGTGCAAGAGGTGGTAAGGGCATTTTCGGCCACGTGTGCAACAACTAAGAAGAGTTTGAGGTCCTTAGTTCGACTTCTGGCGATGATAATTACCTAACTCCTACCGAATACCGCGAAGAGATGGGCCTCAGTAGGACTTATAGTTCGCTGTGTGAAGTTATTGCAGCTACCCAAGTCTTCCCATTTGTATTTGAAGTGTGGAGGGACGGCGGCCTCTTCTATCTGACTACACTTCAGGTTCAAGTTGACCTTCATACAAAAAAGCTACTTTTCTCAGGGAGACCCTCAGAGGATCACTTTGATGTGTTGGAGAAAATTGAAACACCACGTCAAGAAGGTTTAGAAGACGGAGGGTCTGTTCGAAAGAAGCACAAAAAAGGAAATCAACATCAATTAGGGACAAAAAGATTCAAGTCAAAAAGCGAGCTGGAGAGACAACGAGTCTGGCCCAAGAGAAGATCGATTTATTGCAATCGAAAGAAAGAGACAAGGCACGGATAAAGAGAGTGAGGAATCAAAAAAGAAAAGGTTGGAGGATAACAGAGATAGACATACAAAGGTCGAACATAAAGAGGCTGACAAGGGAAAGAAGATAAGGAATCAAAAAAGAAAAGGTTGGAAGATAACACAAATAGACGTGCAAAGGTCAGAAATAAAGAGGCAGACAGGGAGAGGAAGAAAAATGCTAGAAAAAAGATGAGAAATCGAAAAAGAAAGGTTGGAAGATCAGAGAAATAGACGTTGAGAGATTGGAAATAAAGCGGCTGATAGGGAGAGTTGAAAACACTCATTTTGCAATCGATAACAATGGTTGAAATCGCATTTCAACCTCTACAGGTTGAAATTATCGGACTACCGCGATTTTGAATTTAAAACTGTTCGACATTCAATTGCTGACAAGAGAAATGTCACTTTAATGTCATGTTTTGTCTCTTAAATGTAATATTTTTTTCTAAAGTGCATTAATTTACTAAAAATTCGAAGAAAAAATAGTATATGGAACGCGTGGCTGATAAAATTTCAACGTCTCGAGTTGAAGAAACCACTCTCAACGTTGAAATTTTATTTCAACCACTTGTCCCATAATATACTATTATTCTATTATGTGAGCGAATCTCCATAAGAGCACATGTAAAATTACAGTTATTTTAAATTGCAATAACTTTTAAACGGCTTAGTCGATCGGATTGAAATTTTCACTGTAGTTTTAGCATTAAATGAGGAAAATTCTACTAAATTTTTGTTCGTTTCGTACCATTTTGACATACCTCCTAAACATCCTTAAGTAACATGCGAAGTTGGAATCTGGTGAATGGTTTAAAAGGTATCGGCTAATGAAGATTATAGCGGCAAGAGGTTCAAAATTTGATATTTTTTATTGTTTACGATTTTTTTAAACTAACGATTAAATATACCTTCTTATTTCGTTATTTTTACCTACTTCTTTTCCCATTATTAGTGAGAAGCCAGATCTTGTTGAATTTATGCTCCCGTATTGGGTTCCCTCATTAAATAGTTCTAATAAGTATACATATTTGAGGATTTTTAATTTAAAAGGGTTTACCATTCAATTAATTGGGTATCACATTGCGTCACAGATGACTTAGATAATGAAACTAAAAGGTATGTCCTGACTGCTCTTGGCGTAACCATTTATTTGGGGGACTGACGCCAGGGAATTTTTCTTCCATAGCAGTCGAGGCAGGATAATCTCGAGGACGCTAATGAATTTCGCGGACAAGGTATATACAACATTTTATGTGCAACCGTAAAAAGTAGGTAATTACAAATTCCATTGGTTTTAAAAACCGACAGTTTAATTCATTTTACAATGTTTGTTGAATTTATTTATTACAAATCAAGAAAAATGTTGTTGTCATGTTTTAGAAACGTCCTTGTCATTCTCATATTATTATCTGTCATGTCAACTTTCAAGTGTCAAATGTTAAAATGACTTTTAGTTTAAAGGATGTTACTAAGGTTAACGTCCATTACGCCTAAGGCGCTAAGACGTTAAAGGGCTTTAAAACCCTAATTAAGCCCGAAATGCTTACGTTAGTTTATGTCGGGTATACGTTTAAATTAATATTTAATTTAAAATAAAAATATTTTGAAAAGTGCAAAACTTCAAGTAGGTAGGTGCAGTGGTCTATAATTACTTTTATTACTATCGAGAAGTTGGAAGACGGTGTAAACAAGGGTAGTACAAGGGAGTGCTCTAATTTAGCCATTTACGCTCTAAAAACAGGCCGCTAAATAGGTCATAATCGCTCGACCGTATATAAAAGTCTTTAAAAGCCGCTTCCCTCAGTAACGGCCGCGACATTGGAGTTCGCGTCCTGTATAGGCAATGCAAAGAGCTTACGTCGCGTACGGTTGCACATAAAAGTTATTTATTATTTTTATAATAAATATATAACAGCAAGTTGTAATTTAAGTATTAATTAAGTTAGTACGTGTCTCAAATATAAGAACATACCTGCAATAGCTGCAGAAAATAGCGCACAAAGTGACACTAATAGTAATTTGTAATTCATAACTATCAAAATTGGAAGAGTTTTGGCAAAAATCAGTTTAGTTGTTTCCTTTATATTATGTTCAATTGCGGTAATACCCAAGGTTAACTTGTTTAGTAGCAGTTTCTGAGCGAATAATCAATTTATCAACCTTTTTCGATTAATATTTGGAAAATACGTAGTGACATCATACATATAAAACACCTTCAGCCGAACAAGAACTCAAATAACCTCAGCTGATCTAGTTACAATAACGAAAGTAAGAATTATAAAATGTATGTTAATTACGTAACGATGGTTGGAATTGATGTATTATTTCGAGTGGATCAGTGCACAGTGGCATATTTCATAGTAGGTGCACTAGAGCGTACCATTTCCCGATAATTAAATTCCGGAATAATAATTAAATCTGGAATAATGCACGTTACATCAAGGCATAAAAAAGTTAAATTTTAAATGATTAACTAGGGAAACCCTTGTCAAGACATGACGGTCAAAAGGCTAATTTATTGAAGGATTTCCTTAACAACGTTGAGTGATTACAATCCTTCGGGTTTCCAAGAATGACATTTAATATTAATATTTATTAGAAACCCAACTGAACAAAACAGTTGAAAATACTTAAGCTTACCATTCTCGAACTTTTGAACGCGTTATTTAACAAACACCTCCGACTTATCCCACTTCACCACTAATCCCGACTTTTCCCACCTTGCTCCCTTAGTTACCGCCGTCGTACTCCTTTTTCCCACTTACCCATTGAACTTGTCTCTTCTGCAGATTTATCTCCTTTCGCCAGGAGATAAATATTCCTTTCCTAACCTAATCTTTTAATTTTAATTCCTTCGCATCTTGTCCTTTTTCTATTTGCTCTGGATTTATAAATCCAGATATTCTTCCTTTCTTTGTAACACCCTTACACCTACGTAGATCACATTTATAATGTAATTCTCCTTATATGGAGACATTTCCAGATTGGCGGCGTTTTAACAGGTACTATTACAGGTTAAACTTCAAAATAAAATATGAAGATTGCCGGTTTTGTTTCTAATAGGCAACTTTAAATATACCTATACATGGAATATTTCCCATTTTGGCACCACCTTATAATGTGTAGTTTATTAGAGCTTGAAAAGCCGAACAATTTGAGATATATGTTTTACCTGAAATTGGAGATTGTTGCCTTTGACATTAGTACCCTCAATTGTACATTTGTTTTGTTTCCATTGTTTATTTATTTATTTAATATACAGTATTTACAGGAATAAATCCCAAGAACAAATACTTATTTATAAACACATGGTATATAAAACTAACAGAGGCTGAGAATAAGAAACATTTAAAAAGTAGTATTTTCACTAATTATAAAAATAATATGGTAATATAGGCTATTATTATTATTGCATTTTGTTATTAATACATATCTACGCAACCTAGTAACAAATCAAACGTTAAACACTTTAATAATGTAAGTGCAAACTTATAATCGTGAATAGTTCCAAAAGTTGCACCGTTGCAAAGTGAGATGGCGCTGCAAGTGGATGCAAGTGTCTTATGCGCATCCAGATAAATGTTTTAAATTTATTTATTTAAAAATATTAAACTTAAAGGAATACAGAAATTAAGTAGTGTTGACTAATCTACACAACAAAAGCTTCAATATAAAAAAAAGAATCACGTAAATCGGCGTAGTAGAATGATTGGTATATAGATTGGTATAATATTCAGTTGATTACGTTTTGCTTTGATTGATTTTGCTACCTTCTTATATACAGCTATGGGCCTATACCATAAACGACCCGGTCTAAGACATTTCGACGCAGCCGGCCCGACACGACAGTTAGTACAATAATTAGTTTAAATCTTATTCTTAAAATAACTTTCAAAACTGAACTAAAATTTTAGACGAGGAAATTTTTTTACTTTATGCAGCCAAGTACGAAAATAATGATTGCTTTCACACAGATGAAAAACAAAATTATATTTTGCAGAAAAGCCGCCTTTGCGCCGGACCGCTGAATCGGTCACGCCGAAACATCCCATCCCGATATGATCTAATTAATAATTTCTCTTGTTTCATGGGACTGATTATTGTACCTTCGTATAACATTTTACTGTTTAACTTTCGTAAATGGACCTGAACTTAGGACCATTATCAGAGCTCATTCTGCAAGAACGCCCAAACAAAAAACATTATTCATTAATATTGCACTATGCGCATGCTATTAGTTTGAAGATTTTGTAATCAGACTCTTGAAGCATGCAACATACTTTAGGACTTTTTAATGTACAAGTAATTCTACTTTGTCTGGGTCTATTTCCATAGAGCATAGAGTTTACTTGCTTTTGATAAAATTGAAATTTTTCTCTATAAAATATTCCACCTACCTGTCTAGCACTTTTCACTATCTGTTCTACTGCTTTATGGCGTTCTTCTTTTGTAGAGCTTGTCAGAATCACATCAGCATGGCATTTCTATACATTTTCGATATCTTCAAACTTGTTTCTACTTCATCTTAAATTAGATCTAGGGAGTTTGATAAACCATACAGTAGATCTACGTACCCTTAATGCCAAAGAGTATTGCGAAAAAACATACAAAAACAGTTAATTCTGAAAAGATGGAAATTGTGCCAGTGACACCGAAATAAGTAAGGAACGAAATCAAGAATAATATAAATGTAAGTAAAGCTCCTAGATTCGACTTCATTTCAGGCGAGATCCTAAAACAGCTGTCGTGAAAAGCTATCGTCTTACTAACATACTTATTTAACGCAGCATTTAGATTACAACATGCTCCTAATGACGGAAAAGTAGCAGAAGTCATCAGGTATCAAAACCAGGAACCCCGCCAAGTGAGGCCAAATCATGCAGGCCGATCTCTTTGTTACCGATCATCTCGAAGATGTTTAAAAAACACTTCTTGAAGGGATTAAAAACTATAATAAAAGATAAGATCCTAATTCTAGATCAGAAATTTAGTTTTAGGCCTCAGAAAAAAGTTAATTTGCTGTATCATCCTCCTTGATGTAGCTCAAACCAAAGGTTTGATATGAAAGACTCATACTCAAACTAAATTAGTTGTTCCCTAGGCAATATGTAGTTCGGTTAACATCCTACAATACAGACAGATTATTCAGAATCAAGCAAGAGGATGAATACTCTAACTTGGAAGATATAGAGGCCGGTGTAACTCAAGGAAGTGTCTTTGGTCCCATTCTTTATCTATTATACACATATGATCTATGCCAAATAAATAATGTAACTGTTGCCGCATCTGCAAATGATACTGCGATGTTGGTAGTGGGAACCAACGAAGATGATGCAACAAGCTCCAGCAAGCTTAATAATTCTTTTATATAAAGACAAAGGAAAGGTTTTAATTAATAAATATGACTGTGGAACACATTAGGCAGTAAAGGATAAAGTTTAGAGTTGATTTTTGTTGCTGTATTGATAAATTGTCATTAATAATAATAATAATAATAATATGCATATATTTCGAAGACTGTATACACAGTATAGAAATCGTCAAAAGTACATATATATGTAACTATAGTATTTAGTACATATATATTGCAGTGATATACTCATAAAAAGAAAATTCCAAGTTCTGGGCACCAATTATAATTGAGGTGAAATTCAATAAAACAATAGTATAAATATATCACTACAATATTTTTTAAATTTTTAAATAACAATTTTGCCCTGTCACTAGCTCAGATTTAATCTCGGTTAAGCAATCGACAAATATCTCTTTTATCTGAAATAAATCAACCTTACCTTGCCAAATTTTGTATCAATGGGTCCACCTGTATTGATGACACCTCGGCTGGTAAAATTGTAACAAGCTGCTAAACAAATTATTTCCACCCAAACAAATAAACAACAAAATCCACAATTATAAACATAAACACAATTTTATTTAATCATAAATAAACAAATCATAAAAAAAATAATGGGAGAGAGACTAATTACTCTCCTCTAACTACCAATTAGCCTTTTTTTATTGTTGGGGATTACTACCTACTTTTTATTTTATCTAATCTACAAATCCAAAATTAAATTAAATATTTTTTTTTATAAAGAAAATTATCTCAATTTAGTAAATTTTCTTTTTCATGAAATTAGGTTAACCTTTTTCAAAGATTTTTAATTATATAGTTATATTCTTTAATAGTTTCAATATAAAATATCTCTTCGATATCTCTTTAATAAAATGTTTGTCCGAAATTATTTTTGACTGGCCAGTATAATGAATTTTAAATCACTTACGATTTTCCACACACTAGATACATCCTTTAACCGATCCTAGGAACAACAGACTGCTTTAATAACCACTGCCAACCTCTTCACTGGTGGAAGTGTAAAATTGCTTGATTGCAATAAAATTAAATCTTCTTAAAATTTTTTTTATCACATTAAGCTTTTGATCTGATATGAAGCCATCGAAATCGATTCTATAATTTATATTCTTCTTGAAATTATGACGATAGCGTAAGCTATATATATTTTTCTTGCACGAAATCTTATTTTGTTTTATATCCATGACCTCCCTTTATTTTCTTAAATTATGAAAATGCATGTTTTTAAAGGTTAATCAACATAGAAACAACACAACCTCCTCTCACTGCATTCTGGAGATTACTGATTGTTTTCTCATTGTAATTTACATTAAAAACATATAGAAACAAAAACAATATAATACTATCAAGTAATCCATGGATTGAACTGTCATTTAACATTTTTCAATAAAATGTAAATTTTTTAAGTTTTTCATTTGATTTTCTAGTTTCTAGACATAATGTAGTTTTGAACAGATTTTAGCCTTTTTCGTTATATCTACTACCTTGTCAACTGTTTCTACATATGTGTTCTTATTGTTTATGCATCGTATAGATATTCGTCGCCATATTTAAACGTTATTTTACAATATATCATACATTTTCAATAGCTTCGAAATACGCAGATATGTAATAATATACTATATACTCTTGTAGGATATTCATCGTATCTATAGTAAACTCGTATGATTAATAATAATCTGTAACCATTTTCGATACCTTCGAAATATAAGTCTAGAACATATGTTTGTAATACGTCTTTATAACTTTGAAACACAGGGTAGTTACCTCTTGCAATATCTACAGTTGAAGTCTGAAGACTTAACCGGAGAAATAAATCAGATAAATATTTTACTTTTTATTGAAAAGCTAATCGAAGTCGCATGAGTTGTTACCGGCTGTTTAACAAGCGTATGCTACAATTTTCTAATTTTCTAGTTTCTAGACATAATGTAGTTTTGAACAGATTTTAGCCTTTTACGTTATATCTACTACCCTAGTAAACGATTTCTACATATGCCTTCTTACTGTGTATAATTTTGCCCCATGTAGATATTCGTCGTATCTATAGTAAACTCATATTTTAACGTTATTTATACAATACATCATCCATTTTCAATGGTTTCGAAATACGATATAACAAGGTATAATAATATACTCTATATATTTTTTTTTGTAGGATATTCATCGTTGAATATAGTAAACTAGTATGATTAATACTAATTTGTAATTATTTTCAGCACCTTCGAAATATATGTCTATAACATGTGTCATATGTTTTGTAATACGTCTTTATAACTTTGAAACTCTGCGTGATTACCTCTTACAATATCTACAGTTATGAGAACCTTGATGACTTAACCTGGAGAAATAAAACAGATAAATATTTTACTTTTTATTGAAACTACTTAATTTATATTTTAACATACATATTTGAAACTAGACAACTTATATTCTAACATACAAATATACATCTACAAAATAGAAAAGTATACTTGAGGGTAACATTTTGTATAACCATTATCTTTTATTCTATAATACCTTCTTCTTTAAGCTTAGAAATAATTGAAATAATCTCAGCCTCGTTTTCTAAACTACTGCTACCCGTCTGTTTTAAAGTGTACAGTAGACGAAGCCTGTCGACAACTTGATTCCAATACGACGTTTTGTTTTTGGAATTTGAAATTCGTAGCTTGTTAATCCTATATAAATTAGGTTTAATAATATGCTCATATTTCCAATGTTTTACGCTTATTATTTTACCCTCTGGTCTATAATCTTTTCTGTATGCATTGGTTAGTGAGATAATCTGCATGTAATTTTCAACATCTTCCTCCGTAGGTGTAGAACCTAGATGTTTAAGTGTTAGTAAATCAAATAGTCCAGGTGTTCCCTTGAAAAGTTTGTTTTTAATTAGAATATCTTTTCCTTGTATTCCTACCGAAACTGAAGCAAATCTCAATTCGTCGTTATCCTTATGGAGACCATATCTCGTTCTATCTATATTTCTTGCTACCAACGTATCGTAATACTCAGAAATATCATGATATTTATCTGACTCTTGGTTATATTCTTCTTCTTCATAATCCGATGATGTCGACGTAGTTGATGTATAAGAAAGTAGTTTTTTTAACTTTTAATGAGTTGTTATTGGATTTAGCAATTGATTCTAACAGAGATATAATCTCTTTTAGTTTGTCATCACAACTACATTCTGTTTTATCACGATGAACTTTTCTATGTTTCGCATTACGAGCATTTATTATATCGTCTTCTCCATCTTCCATATTATGCATTGCTTTCAAATGTCTCTTATAACTGTCAGTACGTGAGAATCCCCTGGAACATTTCTGGCATTGCACTTTATATCCCTGATAAATTCTCATATGACGTGCAAAATCAGATTGTCGAATTCTTTTGTTGCAGAGATTACAAGCAAGTCTGTCCATCTTTAATGGCCGTAGACAACTATTAGCATCATTATAACATAACTTATTTTTAGTATTATTTTATTATATTTCACAGACATATTAATTACGCTATCAACCACATTAATTATGCTATCAGTCACATTCAGCATGCATTCAGCCACATTAATTACGCTATCAGCCACATTCATCATGCTATCAGCCACATTAATTACGCTATCAGCCACATTCATCATGTCATCAGCCACATTAATTACGTTATCAGCCACATTCATCATGCTATCAGCCACATTTATTATGCTATCAGCCACATTTACCATGCTATCAGCCACATTCATTACGCTATCAGCCACATTCATCATGCTATCAGCCACATTCATCATACTATCAGCCACATTAATTACGCTATCAGCCACATTCATCATACTATCAGCCACATTAATTACGCTATCAGCTACATTCATCACGCTATCAGCCACATTAATTACGCTATCAGCCGCATTCATCATGCCATCAGCCACATTAATTACGTTATCAACCACATTCATTATGCTATCAGCCACATTCATTATGCTATCAGCCACATTTACCATGCTATCAGCCACATTCATTACCTTGTATATATCGTCGAAAAAACCCCAACACTTCCTTAAAATAACAATATAACATTTCTATCTAAAAAACCCAACAATAACTTACAATTTGAGTCGAACAAACCAAATTCACACGGTCACCTAAAATTGTATAAATTTCCATTTAAATAGGTCCACATACCAATTTTACCCGTTAATCTGTACACAATATGTTTATTTAACTTTTCCCATTAGTTTGACACCAAAAAACAGATACTTAAGATACAAAATTAACTAAAAATGAAATTTTACTATCGGCACAGGTCTGTGGACATTTTTAAATTGAATTGGCTAAAAATACACACATTGAACTACAAAAACTTTATACAGCTTACACAGCCAAGATGTTAACCAACAAAACTCCAACAATAACTTCATAAACCTACATAAATTAAATTAGAACTGTGGCTCGACAAACCAACACTAGGAACCATAAAAAGAAAAATCACCCATTCTTGAAAATTAAGTAAGATAAGTAACTTTTATATATGCAAATCTACTCATAAGTAGTTAGGCAACACCGATTCGAGCCCAAAATCCCATGTTATTTCTTATGGAGGTTCGTTTTGCATTTCAAGGTCATCCGCGGACAGACTCGCGCTCGCGAGTAAGATCTTCCGCGATCCAACCAAGCGCGCGGCAACGTTGCTAACTTCACACTGTTACATGACATGAGTCGACTTAGTAACTATGGAATTTTATTGATAAAAGTAATTACCTAATAAATTATTATTATTATTGGTAGAACATTTTATTAATAACGAATTAAAAAAATCCTGAGAACATTGGAACATAATCCCACTTTAATGTACCTTAACAGTCAACAGGTAGAAGGACCCGCATTTTTCCCATATATTACCATTAAAACGTAACATTTAACAAAATTTCGAATAAAATTAATCACTCCGTTTCTCTATGTACTTCTTATTAAAATACTAATAATAGACTTACCCCCAGGTAGGAATATTTTTATAAACACTATTAAATTAATTCAGAAAACTGCATATTTTAGACACTGATTAAAACATCACTCAAGCCACTATAAGATAATTTCTATCACATATGTAACTGCAATTATACGTAAATAATTTAACCAATGAAGCGCACGTATTCTGTATAACACACACAATGTTTAATTCCCCATTAAAAATAGCTTAAATTTAACCAACTGAAACTATTCAGGACCCAGATCAAATGCAAACACCAACGATCTCGGATGCCTGCTGCAAACTAAATATAATGCAATATTACTCACCCCCTTTATATACGATAAGAAATATCCGAGCTCAGACAGTCCAGACCCTGTATCAACACGCACAATCGTGTCTGTATACACCCAAACGTAAAGGTTAACTCATTATAGTTTACAAACAATTAAATATGATGCAGGTAAGAACGCGGGACCCTATTTCAATAAAAGATAAAGATCTTACCCTTTACAATAAGTTTCTCCTTTTGAAAATCGATAATAAATAACACGAATTCAACCTTATAATGACATCCAGTCTGTTTATATATGTGCAGATCGGATAACCTGATAACTGAGATCTTCTTAAAATGTATTACGACATAAATTAAAACAGCCCTTTTGTATATGCCATCATCAAATATTTAAATCCGTCTTGAAATTATAAAATGTATCACTGTTTTTAAAAAGGAGAACTATTGCAATGGATCTTACCCACTGCAAGATTGCATGAGCGCATATCTATTCAATTTAATTCACACCTCATTGCATATTAACAAAATCACCAATAAAATTAATTCCCCTCTCTTATGAATGATCCCTTGACGAATATACCTGTATGTTTTTGAAAGAGCTAGGGATAAATTGAAATTCCACCACAGTTAAATTATAATCATGTTAGTACTAAAAATAACTTAATGTGAATTCCGGGCCTTTGTTCATATTTACAAGATATCTCATATGCAAGAATTATGGAATATTAATGTTTATACCTTTTGTCCTAACGTTGAACATTTACTACTACTATGAACATTTCCAAATTACTCTCCTATAAAATTAAAATTGTTGTTACCGGTGTTCTATATTTTTTCAATCTACTAGTTAATAAATGAACATTCTTTATAATTTATAGCATTTTTATTTAAAAACTCATTTTAACCGTTGAGTTCTAACAAGATTTGATACACTCGGCAAACGGATTGACCGTCTTAAAAATAGCAACTTTGCAGGAATAATAAATATTTACGTCAACACAGTAATATGAGATTGATTGATTATATAGTTGATATATTAATTAGCTACATTTTTCTCTTTCACAGCCGATCGATGAAATGAAATAGGTCTAAAAGATGCAGCCATGAAGGAATCTATATTGCGGACAAAATATGTTCTCTTTCTATTAAAACAATCAGATTAATTTATATATTTAACAGGTATAAAAGCCTCTTGCATTCAGGTAGCGCTAGACTATATCCCCATCAAACCTTTATCTTTTCTCCATCTTTTAAATTCATAAAAAGGTGTTAAAATAAGGTTTCCGCATATAATCTATTATTATGTAAAACCAAAAAATGATTCAGAGACGTATGCTGAATGCGTTGAAGAAGGATGCGGCGTTAAAGGTGAACACGGCTTTAACAGACATGTTTGAAGTCAAAAAAGGGGATACTATTATAGAAGAAATAAAATATATAAACACTAAAAATGTAGCCATATACCGATATAGTAATTTAGCCCAATGGTTCAAGATCAATATTCAAGATCCTATCCTTAAGGATCTCGAAGAGTTTCAAGTAAGTATAGAGATTGTTAAAAGTTAGAAATAAACTAACACACATATATTTCTTTATCTAGCAAAAAGATAGCGGATGGACGCTTAAATCAATCATTAACCTCCAGCTCAATATCAATAAGTATTCCCAACAGCTCGGCTCATCCTATTAAATCTGAAGCTCAACATAAATCACATAATACAGCGAGTGTACTTGAGGTCCTCTACTAGCGTCCGAAGAGATTGATGAAGTGATACAAAACTTGTTTAAAAGTGTTTAATATGTATATAATTTAGATAATTGTTCTCATATTTATCCTGTGTTAATAAAACTCAACAAATGTTTTATTGTCTTTTATTTTATTTTTATGTTTTATTCTGTAAGTTACTACAAGTCTACGGGTAATCAACTTATGCATTGCATTCGATGACCTAGTGCTACAAATTAATCTGATGAAATTCCATTCGGAATATAAAAGCAATAGGGCTCGTCCAGGATTGGACCCCGGGACCTCTCGCACCCAAAGCGATAATCATACCTCTAGACCAACGAGCCAGTTATATATGGAAAGATTTTTCTTCGAGAAGATTAGTATGTTTCTCATTACATCTGAATAATATAAAATATAGAACCGATCTTGATACAAGCATTTTCAAAACTGACATAATGTTTTAGCTAAAATTATAGGTCGCTTTGCCCTTATACACAGCATTATTAACAGATTTATTTATTATACGATTTACTTCGAGTAATGCAATTACGTGAGTACCCAGCGTGAAAGTAAATATTGCAACATTCTGAATATAGTAAAATTATATGGCGTATACAGGATGTCTCAGAAATAAAGGGATTTGAGTTAATGGTAGATAGGTGGAATGGAGTAGAGCAAATTTTCCTTATAAAGTTTGTTCTTCAACTGAATAGTTTTCGAGAAAATGAATTTTAAAGTTTCATTGATTTTCAAGTCCGACTCTGTAACACTAACCTACCTTAATGTACTTAAAAAATGTGATACCATTTGTAGAACTGCGTGCCTTTTAAAAATTGTTATTGTATGTCACGTACAAAAGTAATTTACGATATCTGAACGTCTTCAACGTAAATAAAGTTGTTATTACCTATTAGTAGGTCGAAATATGATCTGCTGTTGTAGGTTTGCTTTACTTGTGTTGATATAAACATTACCTAATTCGTTTTATAGCAATTCTAACTGTTATTTGATTTTATTTTATTTACTTATTTCTAAGGATGTCTTGAGATTAAATACAATTCAAATTCATTGAGGTTTTTCAACCTATACTACTACAGCATGTACCTACTATGTTGTAAGAAGAATAACAAAACACCCGGTCACTGTTGTTTAGTCTATCCTTATTTAGGACGCATTTATGTCTTTATTAAACTATAATAACAGTTTAAATAGTAAACATCGTTTTGCTTGGAATAAACTAAATAGAATGAGATCAGCATACTATGTAATATTAAGCTTCACCAGACACCAGGGCCGTCTTCAGTTTGCTTAGTTTTCCGGGTGCCCACAAATTTTTAGTAAAAAGTTTTTTTTAGATAGTGCGGAATTTTATGCATTTTTGGCTTCTTCCATTATTCATATGTTACCCATTAACTCAAAATCCTTTATATTTGGGACACCCTGTATAATAAATTAAAACTTATTATTATAAATTTAAAGAGCGCGACATATTTTTCAATATGTTCTCTCTATAAAACAACCCAGCTATTGGAGACATAAATCACTCTAAAATATTATTATTAAAAATTAAAAATGTATTGCTTGATATAATTTGCACGCGGAAGGGTATTTCACCCAAAACTATACAGGTTCACCTCTTCTAAAATATTTAAATTAATCAATCGCTTCATGAAATCCATAGAGAATTATGCAATCTTATTAAATAAGTCCAGAAACAGATTTATACCAGAACGTTTACTGAGGTAGAGAGAGGTTGAGAAATAAGAAGCTTTTATAGAATGCATTTCGTTTATTTTGTCATCATATCAAAAATACCATATTACATATAAATACTACTACAATACGACTATATTACATAGTACAACTAGAAATTAAATATTTACTTATTCTATGATTTTTCTCGCTTTAAGCTCTGTGATGACTAAAATTATTTCGTTTTCGTTTTCGAGACTGCTGCTAAGAGCTTTCTTTGCGGCATACAACAATTGTAGTCGATCCACTAGTTGATCAGGTGTACTCTGACGTATCCAATCCGGTTTCATCATCTTGTTTAACTTTTTGGGAAGACTAACCTCAAAGTCTGTAATTCTGTATAAATTTGGTCTGATTACATTTTCGTATTTCCAATGTTTAACGCTTATTAGTCGACCGTTGCGCCTATAGTCTTTCTTATGAGCATTAGTAAGTGAGATTATTTTCATATAGTTGTCGATATCTTCCTCTGTTGAACTAGGAGAGCTTATTCGTTTAAGCGTTAGTAAATTAAACAGACCGGATGTACCATGGAAAAGTTTGTTTTTAATTAAAATATCTTTTCCCTGAAACTGTACTTGCGAACAACCAAATCGCCACTCATCGATGTCGTTATATAGAGCGTACCTAGTTTTGTCTACGTTTTTGTGTTTCCCGCTAGCTAATAATGCTCTATAATAGTTAGAGAATTTGTGATAATCTTTTAAGCTAGAATCACATTCTTCTTTTTCCTCATCAGCAGATGTAACGGGAGATAATTGTTCAAGCTCTGATGAGAGATTGATAGCAACGGTCTCTGATCGCGGTATAACACGATTATAATGAGGTTCTGCTTTACCACAATGAAAGTAGGCTAATTTCTTACGTATAGCATTACGCGCGTTTATTATTTCATCATCATTATCATCGTCCTCGCACCTTATTTTTTTATTGACCTCAATAGCACAGGATTCATTGGTATGCATACGTTTCAAATTCACATCTTTAAATGTTACATTATTTCTAGGTGATGTCTTATTGTCTTCTATGGCTTCTATAGTTATCGAGGCGTGTAAAATACTTTAAACAAATAGAACACTGAACTTTATACCCCTGGTGTATCTTCAAATGACGAGCAAACCCTGATCGTAAAACGCTCATGCAACATATGTCACACTCGCGTCGCCGACTCATATCGACTAATAATTGATCATGAATTCCTATTTATATAGCATCTTCTTCAGGTCACTCTTAATTAACCCTGACGCTGCGTCTATCATCACCCTGTCGATCTTGCTTCATCATTAATTAACCCTGGCTAGACGCCTTTCAGCATGAATTCATCATGACACGCCTAGAGATTGATGGAATACCATCAGTACGAGATTCCCGTAATCCAAGATGGCTACCTATAAATCACAGCGTAGTAGTCGCGGTCCGAGATAGGTTAGGTTAGAACACGTGATGTTTCATTTAAAATATACATGTATGACTAAGGGTGAAGAAGGGTGACGAGACTAGCATGACTAAGGGTGAAAAGACTAGCATGACTAAGGGTGAAGGGTGACGAGACTAGCATGACTAAGGTTGAAGGGTGACGAGACTAGCATGGCCCTAGTAGCACACATATATTAAATAAATATATGTTTCGACATCCGCCTAAATATTTAGATAATACATTTTTTTAAATATTTCTTTAATATTATTTTAATATTATTTATATATAATATTTATATTTGTCTATGACATTCTGTCGACGTAATAATAATAAAATATTTATTTGATATTTGTTTCAAAATATTAGAAATTACACAAAAATAACATATTTATTTAATATGTATATCAATATATTTCTAAATATTTCATTTTCAATATTTTATAAATATCTTCCTAATCTTTTAAATATTTAAAACACATATAATATTATATTTATATTTTTTAAATATTAAAGAAATATTGTGTGCTACTGGGGGGCTAAGGGTGAAGGGAGAAGGGTGAAGGGTGACTATATATAAAAGGTAGATCGTTATCAGCGAGAGAGTACGCGAATAATGCCGAATCTTTCCGATGGTGAACATCCTAGCTTACAAAGCAGAGCCGGTAAGTAGTCATCCTATGGGAAGGAGAGAGAAAGAGTTTCCGCTTAGTGAAAAGAGGATCCAATCCCAGAGTTAGCGCTAAAATTCAAATCTAGGGGCAAGGGAAATCCAAGATGGCTCCTTCAAATGACAAATTCAAAATGACAGATGCAAAATTGACAGATTTAATAGGTTAGGTTAGAACACGTGATGTTTCATTTAAATTATAGCAAAATTGACAGATTTAATAGGTTAGGTTAGAACACGTGATGTTTCATTTAAATTATAGCAAAATTGACAGATTTAATAGGTTAGGTTAGAACACGTGATGTTTTATTTAAATTATACATGTATATCGCCCTTCTCCTTAGTCATGCTAGTCTCTTCACCCTCCTTCACCCTTAGTCGCGCTAGTAAAGTTTTATTTAAATTATACATGTATATCGCCCTTCTACTTAGTCATGCTAGTCCCTTCACCCTCCTTCACCCTTAGTCGCGCTAGTAAATGATACATCACGTGTTCTAACCTAACCTATTAAATCTGTCAATTTTGCATCTGTCATTTTGAATTTGTCATTTGAAGGAGCCATCTTGGATTTCCCTTGCCCCTAGATTTGAATTTTAGCGCTAACTCTGGGATTGGATCCTCTTTTCACTAAGCGGAAACTCTTTCTCTCTCCTTCCCATAGGATGACTACTTACCGGCTCTGCTTTGTAAGCTAGGATGTTCACCATCGGAAAGATTCGGCATTATTCGCGTACTCTCTCGCTGATAACGATCTACCTTTTATATATAGTTACCCTTCACCCTTCTCCCTTCACCCTTAGCCATGCTAGTCTCGTCACCCTTCACCCTTAGTCATGCTAGTCTCGTCACCCTTCACCCTTAGTCATGCTAGTCTCTTCACCCTTCACCCTTAGTCATGCTAGTCTCGTCACCCTTCTTCACCCTTAGTCATACATGTATATTTTAAATGAAACATCACGTGTTCTAACCTAACCTATTTCGGACCGCGACTACTACGCTGTGATTTATAGGTAGCCATCTTGGATTACGGGAATCTCGTACTGATGGTATTCCATCAATCTCTAGGCGTGTCATGATGAATTCATGCTGAAAGGCGTCTAGCCAGGGTTAATTAATGATGAAGCAAGATCGACAGGGTGATGATAGACGCAGCGTCAGGGTTAATTAAGAGTGACCTGAAGAAGATGCTATATAAATAGGAATTCATGATCAATTATTAGTCGATATGAGTCGGCGACGCGAGTGTGACATATGTTGCATGAGCGTTTTACGATCAGGGTTTGCTCGTCATTTGAAGATACACCAGGGGTATAAAGTTCAGTGTTCTATTTGTTTAAAGTATTTTACACGCCTCGATAACTATAGAAGCCATAGAAGACAATAAGACATCACCTAGAAATAATGTAACATTTAAAGATGTGAATTTGAAACGTATGCATACCAATGAATCCTGTGCTATTGAGGTCAATAAAAAAATAAGGTGCGAGGACGATGATAATGATGATGAAATAATAAACGCGCGTAATGCTATACGTAAGAAATTAGCCTACTTTCATTGTGGTAAAGCAGAACCTCATTATAATCGTGTTATACCGCGATCAGAGACCGTTGCTATCAATCTCTCATCAGAGCTTGAACAATTATCTCCCGTTACATCTGCTGATGAGGAAAAAGAAGAATGTGATTCTAGCTTAAAAGATTATCACAAATTCTCTAACTATTATAGAGCATTATTAGCTAGCGGGGAACACAAAAACGTAGACAAAACTAGGTACGCTCTATATAACGACATCGATGAGTGGCGATTTGGTTGTTCGCAAGTACAGTTTCAGGGAAAAGATATTTTAATTAAAAACAAACTTTTCCATGGTACATCCGGTCTGTTTAATTTACTAACGCTTAAACGAATAAGCTCTCCTAGTCCAACAGAGGAAGATATCGACAACTATATGAAAATAATCTCACTTACTAATGCTCATAAGAAAGACTATAGGCGCAACGGTCGACTAATAAGCGTTAAACATTGGAAATACGAAAATGTAATCAGACCAAATTTATACAGAATTACAGACTTTGAGGTTAGTCTTCCCAAAAAGTTAAACAAGATGATGAAACCGGATTGGATACGTCAGAGTACACCTGATCAACTAGTGGATCGACTACAATTGTTGTATGCCGCAAAGAAAGCTCTTAGCAGCAGTCTCGAAAACGAAAACGAAATAATTTTAGTCATCACAGAGCTTAAAGCGAGAAAAATCATAGAATAAGTAAATATTTAATTTCTAGTTGTACTATGTAATATAGTCGTATTGTAGTAGTATTTATATGTAATATGGTATTTTTGATATGATGACAAAATAAACGAAATGCATTCTATAAAAGCTTCTTATTTCTCAACCTCTCTCTACCTCAGTAAACGTTCTGGTATAAATCTGTTTCTGGACTTATTTAATAAGATTGCATAATTCTCTATGGATTTCATGAAGCGATTGATTAATTTAAATATTTTAGAAGAGGTGAACCTGTATAGTTTTGGGTGAAATACCCTTCCGCGTGCAAATTATATCAAGCAATACATTTTTAATTTTTAATAATAATATTTTAGAGTGATTTATGTCTCCAATAGCTGGGTTGTTTTATAGAGAGAACATATTGAAAAATATGTCGCGCTCTTTAAATTTATAATAATAAGTTTTAATTTATTATACAGGGTGTCCCAAATATAAAGGATTTTGAGTTAATGGGTAACATATGAATAATGGAAGAAGCCAAAAATGCATAAAATTCCGCACTATCTAAAAAAAACTTTTTACTAAAAATTTGTGGGCACCCGGAAAACTAAGCAAACTGAAGACGGCCCTGGTGTCTGGTGAAGCTTAATATTACATAGTATGCTGATCTCATTCTATTTAGTTTATTCCAAGCAAAACGATGTTTACTATTTAAACTGTTATTATAGTTTAATAAAGACATAAATGCGTCCTAAATAAGGATAGACTAAACAACAGTGACCGGGTGTTTTGTTATTCTTCTTACAACATAGTAGGTACATGCTGTAGTAGTATAGGTTGAAAAACCTCAATGAATTTGAATTGTATTTAATCTCAAGACATCCTTAGAAATAAGTAAATAAAATAAAATCAAATAACAGTTAGAATTGCTATAAAACGAATTAGGTAATGTTTATATCAACACAAGTAAAGCAAACCTACAACAGCAGATCATATTTCGACCTACTAATAGGTAATAACAACTTTATTTACGTTGAAGACGTTCAGATATCGTAAATTACTTTTGTACGTGACATACAATAACAATTTTTAAAAGGCACGCAGTTCTACAAATGGTATCACATTTTTTAAGTACATTAAGGTAGGTTAGTGTTACAGAGTCGGACTTGAAAATCAATGAAACTTTAAAATTCATTTTCTCGAAAACTATTCAGTTGAAGAACAAACTTTATAAGGAAAATTTGCTCTACTCCATTCCACCTATCTACCATTAACTCAAATCCCTTTATTTCTGAGACATCCTGTATACGCCATATAATTTTACTATATTCAGAATGTTGCAATATTTACTTTCACGCTGGGTACTCACGTAATTGCATTACTCGAAGTAAATCGTATAATAAATAAATCTGTTAATAATGCTGTGTATAAGGGCAAAGCGACCTATAATTTTAGCTAAAACATTATGTCAGTTTTGAAAATGCTTGTATCAAGATCGGTTCTATATTTTATATTATTCAGATGTAATGAGAAACATACTAATCTTCTCGAAGAAAAATTTTTCCATATATAACTGGCTCGTTGGTCTAGAGGTATGATTATCGCTTTGGGTGCGAGAGGTCCCGGGGTCCAATCCTGGACGAGCCCTATTGCTTTTATATTCCGAATGGAATTTCATCAGATTAATTTGTAGCACTAGGTCATCGAATGCAATGCATAAGTTGATTACCCGTAGACTTGTAGTAACTTACAGAATAAAACATAAAAATAAAATAAAAGACAATAAAACATTTGTTGAGTTTTATTAACACAGGATAAATATGAGAACAATTATCTAAATTATATACATATTAAACACTTTTAAACAAGTTTTGTATCACTTCATCAATCTCTTCGGACGCTAGTAGAGGACCTCAAGTACACTCGCTGTATTATGTGATTTATGTTGAGCTTCAGATTTAATAGGATGAGCCGAGCTGTTGGGAATACTTATTGATATTGAGCTGGAGGTTAATGATTGATTTAAGCGTCCATCCGCTATCTTTTTGCTAGATAAAGAAATATATGTGTGTTAGTTTATTTCTAACTTTCAACAATCTCTATACTTACTTGAAACTCTTCGAGATCCTTAAGGATAGGATCTTGAATATTGATCTTGAACCATTGGGCTAAATTACTATATCGGTATATGGCTACATTTTTAGTGTTTATATATTTTATTTCTTCTATAATAGTATCCCCTTTTTTGACTTCAAACATGTCTGTTAAAGCCGTGTTCACCTTTAACGCCGCATCCTTCTTCAACGCATTCAGCATACGTCTCTGAATCATTTTTTGGTTTTACATAATAATAGATTATATGCGGAAACCTTATTTTAACACCTTTTTATGAATTTAAAAGATGGAGAAAAGATAAAGGTTTGATGGGGATATAGTCTAGCGCTACCTGAATGCAAGAGGCTTTTATACCTGTTAAATATATAAATTAATCTGATTGTTTTAATAGAAAGAGAACATATTTTGTCCGCAATATAGATTCCTTCATGGCTGCATCTTTTAGACCTATTTCATTTCATCGATCGGCTGTGAAAGAGAAAAATGTAGCTAATTAATATATCAACTATATAATCAATCAATCTCATATTACTGTGTTGACGTAAATATTTATTATTCCTGCAAAGTTGCTATTTTTAAGACGGTCAATCCGTTTGCCGAGTGTATCAAATCTTGTTAGAACTCAACGGTTAAAATGAGTTTTTAAATAAAAATGCTATAAATTATAAAGAATGTTCATTTATTAACTAGTAGATTGAAAAAATATAGAACACCGGTAACAACAATTTTAATTTTATAGGAGAGTAATTTGGAAATGTTCATAGTAGTAGTAAATGTTCAACGTTAGGACAAAAGGTATAAACATTAATATTCCATAATTCTTGCATATGAGATATCTTGTAAATATGAACAAAGGCCCGGAATTCACATTAAGTTATTTTTAGTACTAACATGATTATAATTTAACTGTGGTGGAATTTCAATTTATCCCTAGCTCTTTCAAAAACATACAGGTATATTCGTCAAGGGATCATTCATAAGAGAGGGGAATTAATTTTATTGGTGATTTTGTTAATATGCAATGAGGTGTGAATTAAATTGAATAGATATGCGCTCATGCAATCTTGCAGTGGGTAAGATCCATTGCAATAGTTCTCCTTTTTAAAAACAGTGATACATTTTATAATTTCAAGACGGATTTAAATATTTGATGATGGCATATACAAAAGGGCTGTTTTAATTTATGTCGTAATACATTTTAAGAAGATCTCAGTTATCAGGTTATCCGATCTGCACATATATAAACAGACTGGATGTCATTATAAGGTTGAATTCGTGTTATTTATTATCGATTTTCAAAAGGAGAAACTTATTGTAAAGGGTAAGATCTTTATCTTTTATTGAAATAGGGTCCCGCGTTCTTACCTGCATCATATTTAATTGTTTGTAAACTATAATGAGTTAACCTTTACGTTTGGGTGTATACAGACACGATTGTGCGTGTTGATACAGGGTCTGGACTGTCTGAGCTCGGATATTTCTTATCGTATATAAAGGGGGTGAGTAATATTGCATTATATTTAGTTTGCAGCAGGCATCCGAGATCGTTGGTGTTTGCATTTGATCTGGGTCCTGAATAGTTTCAGTTGGTTAAATTTAAGCTATTTTTAATGGGGAATTAAACATTGTGTGTGTTATACAGAATACGTGCGCTTCATTGGTTAAATTATTTACGTATAATTGCAGTTACATATGTGATAGAAATTATCTTATAGTGGCTTGAGTGATGTTTTAATCAGTGTCTAAAATATGCAGTTTTCTGAATTAATTTAATAGTGTTTATAAAAATATTCCTACCTGGGGGTAAGTCTATTATTAGTATTTTAATAAGAAGTACATAGAGAAACGGAGTGATTAATTTTATTCGAAATTTTGTTAAATGTTACGTTTTAATGGTAATATATGGGAAAAATGCGGGTCCTTCTACCTGTTGACTGTTAAGGTACATTAAAGTGGGATTATGTTCCAATGTTCTCAGGATTTTTTTAATTCGTTATTAATAAAATGTTCTACCAATAATAATAATAATTTATTAGGTAATTACTTTTATCAATAAAATTCCATAGTTACTAAGTCGACTCATGTCATGTAACAGTGTGAAGTTAGCAACGTTGCCGCGCGCTTGGTTGGATCGCGGAAGATCTTACTCGCGAGCGCGAGTCTGTCCGCGGATGACCTTGAAATGCAAAACGAACCTCCATAAGAAATAACATGGGATTTTGGGCTCGAATCAGTGTTGCCTAACTACTCTCATAATAGCCCGTTTTATTTAATTATAGGTGCATTTTATCAAATCTGAGCTATTGACGGAAGATTAAGAAAATATTTCAACTTGCCAGTCGTTGTATTAAAAATTATAATTATAAAGTTATATACACACTTAACTAGTACCCTTTTGTTGAAATATAAAACTTTTTATGCATGTTAACATAATATGAATAAATTATTCCACTAAAGAAACCCTTTTTTAAAATTATTTTCAAAATTTGAGGTTATGTAATGAATAGATCGGAACGTTAAATAACCTTGCATGAAATGTAACTTTAACAAGAAAATATCGCAAATAGGATGTATTTATCTTAACTCCTGTATTTAGCTGGCTTCAACCGTACTTTTGAAACTATAAAATAAACCTTTTAACATGGATTAGTTTATAAACGCCTGAAAGATAGGCAACCCAAATTACCTATATAAAATTTTTAACTGCTTATAACACAACAATATGTAACTATAGTATTTAGACAATACACAGTTATATATAAATAATTAGTTGAAATTAACAATAACACTTAAAGTTAACGATAACACTTAAAATATACATGCTAGAAATTCCTGACTAGAATAAAAACAATGAACTAGAAGTAAATCCTTTACTTTCTTTTTGAATACGTTAATTGATTGTATATTTTTGAGATCTTCAGGTAAGTGATTAAAAAATTTAAATGATTGTATTAAGGGACCTTTACGAATTTTTTCTAACCTTGCAAAAGGAATATAAATGTCACCGGTATATCGAGTAGAGTAATTTTTAATATCACCACATTTTAGAAAATCGTCTAAATTGTTTTTAACATAGCAAACGCATTTAAAAATATAAAGACTCGGCAGTGGAAGTATTGCATATTGTTTGAAAAAAGGACGACAGGATTCTGTGACGGGTAAATTAAACAATGTTCACAATATTCTCTTTTGCATAAGGAATACTTGAAAATTATGCGATCCGTTTCCCCAACACATCAGTCCATAATTTAATAATGATTGTACGCAGGCAAAATAGTAGATAAGTAGCACTTCTCTGCTTATAATACTTCTTAACTTAAGAATAGCAAAATTCCTGGCTACTAATTTTTTAACTAGATATTCTGCATGCATGTTCCATGTTAAATTCTGGTCCAAAAACATACCTAGAAATTTAGTATTCAGACCTTGTTCTAATGTTTGCTCATTTGCCGATACAGGAAGTGGGAAATCCACTTTTGAAAATTTATTGAAAAAACCAGCAGTTCTGTTTTTTGGAAATTTAAGGTTAACCCATTTTTACGACACCAAGTTTCCATTTCAGCAATACAATGATTTGCTTCAGTACAAAGAGTCTGATAATCATTTGCCGAGACAATAGCAGTTGTATCATCTGCATATAACGTGAGACTAACTCGCGAAATATTTAGAGGGGCATCGTTAATAAATAATATAAAAAGTATCGGCGTAAGGATTCCTCCCTGAGGTACACCGAAAGCAACTGGAATACTGTCAGAAATAACTGTGGAATGATTTCTTGAAATCTTAGTCACCTGTGATCTGTTTGTTAAATATGACTTAATCCATTCTATAGCAGGTCCACGAATTCCATAATTAAATAATTTATTAATTAATAGTTCGTGCTTGACAGTGTCGAAAGCACGGGACAGATCAAAAAATATCCCAGCACATTTTTGTTTATTGTTAAAATTATGTAGAATGTGATTATAAAATGACATCACGGCTTTCTCAGTAGTATAGTTATGACGAAAACCAAACTGTTGGGGAGATAGAATCATGTGTTTATTAATAAAGACAATCAATCTATTGCAAAAAACTTTCTCAAATATTTTTGAGAAGACTGACAACAAAAAAATAGGTCTATAATTACCAAAAAGGGAAGAATCCCCTTTTTTGAAAATAGGAACAATTTGAGCTGATTTTAAACAGTTCGGGAAAATTCCAAATTCTAAAGAAATATTAATTAAATATGTTAGTGGGATGTATATTTCATCGCAAATTTCCTTTATCAGAAAACAGGGAACTTCGTCTGTTCCACTTGATCTACTTAATTTAAATGAGATCAGCTCGTCTTCAGTAAACCACGTCTCTGTTACACATAGCACTGTTCAGCGTCATAGTCATTGTTCAGCTAACGATGTGGTATCGTTATCTATTTTTATACAAAAAATTGAATTTGAAGCTATTTCAAGGCCTGTATGACCTAAAACAGATAAGGCACATGGTTGTGATGATGTATGCAAATGAAATAAATAAAGATTATTAAAAGTTTCACAGTTTAAAACTGTGAAACTTTTAATAATCTTTATTTATTTCATGATTATGGAGTTCCACAAAATAAGGCTGGAAACAATAAACAATGTATGCAAATGTTTGCTACCTTACCTGCATCTTTAATTTAAAGAAATATGTTTCAAGTTAAAGATTTGGTGAATTCGCTAAAAACTTCTTCTGTAGTAAGATTATTTAGCTTGAGGCTAAAATATTTCATTGAGTTGTTATCAAGCAGTTCCTTGGGCACAGTTTTAATATAAATGTAAATGTGGGGATTGTCTTTTGTAAAAGATATTAAAATAAGATACAAATTTCTAAAATAATCTAAAATAATGTAATTTAGTTGTTATTTCATGGTTGGATATCTTAATAATAATCTTAATTAAGTTGTAAGGGTGGATTTTGTAAAGATAGGAAGTTGTAACTAGGCAAAATAAAGTAATTAAGTTAAATTTAGTTATTTAATAATTGCATTTGAAAGGTGATTTGCTTGACAAGTTCTAGGCAACTTATTATTTTATGATAGTTCAAGAATTATATATCATTGAAAAGAGAATTTTTTCTTTATTGAAATTGTTTAAATAATAGTTAATAGTTATAAACAAATATGGGGTTATGTAGTATTTAGTCCCAAATCGGGTTTTGTTTATAACTAGAAAAATCACCATAGTAGTGTTTTGTTTTCAAAAGGATATAAAAACAGCAGCCGTTTTGGTGACAAACTCTCTGTTAGTTTCAACATTTCAAACAGTGCATTTGTTTTCAGAGTAAAATTTTAAAATTTGAAGTTTATGTTGTGATTTCAAAAATGAAAACAATCCCAAATACCAAAATGTTATACTTTGGTGAAATACCAAAGTAATTAATAATTGTTGAAGTTGTTGAATCTTATTAGTAAAAAAAATTTTTTTCGTAAAGAAATTTTTTTAGTTTATTTTTTTTAGAATGTCAACCTTCATTATAAATTGGATTATGGAAGGGAATTTATAAATTAATTCTTTGAAGGGACATCTTATCTCAAAAAAGCAGCTGGTTTTTAATTATTTTATTAATACCATTTAATTGGGACATTAGTTGGAAGAGACTTTCTTTGTATTTCAACCTTTTTAATTAGAAACCATATGGAAGAAAGAGAATTACTGTTTTATTACTGCTTCAGTTGGTAATTTAAAAAGCCGCCAAAATTTAAAATTTTTATTTAAATATTTTAATGTATTTATTTCTTTTATAATCTAGTGATTAAGATGGCAGAACTATTACTCCTGAAGGTAATAGGCATTAAACTATCAGGATTGATTTTTCTTTTATTAAGGGTTTCAAAATTTCATTTTTTAAATTGTTTTATTTTAATTATTAGTTGGTTTATTTTCTGTGTTCTTTGTTAAATAAATTCTGTCATTTCAATTTTAAAGAAGCTTTTGGAATATTTTTTGTATACTTTAATTATAATTATCAGTTTCTTAGATCCATAAGTATTTAATGACCTATATTAAAGAGACCCGCTTGTGAGTGTCAGTTGTGGTAATCAAGCTTCACAACAGTTATCTTAACCGGAACATGTCCTTTTATGGTAAAGGCAGGTGGTTTATATTTAGTATATAGCATCACTGCGCTTTTACTGAAGTCTGCTATATTTTTTTGTACTCTCAATTTAAATCAATTTATTATTTTAAAATTTATTATTTACTGTTGTTGTTTTCAAAATTCTACATTTATCATAAGTGATCCGATGATGGGAAAATGGAGTGTACACTTGTACACCTCCAAATATCGTGAAAGCTGCTCACATTAGTAATTTATTGCCAGATATTTCACGTAAAAAATGTGACTGCGAGTATAAATTCTAGGTCAAAAATTCTTAGCTTTTGGTGTTTTATTACCTTTTGTGGTCGTAGATACAGTAAGTATATTGTGTAACGCTTGCAAAAACGCCAATTTCACACTCGTGAGAAATTGGCACTTTTCTGCTCTTGTAACACAATATACGATCTACGATATGCACTTTCTGATTTACTTAAATCATTTTGTATAACAAACCCTTACTTAAGAACTACTCACGTGCACATTATCAGGACTGAATGATTGACCTATTGCTGATTACTGGGTGTAATGTTTACATAATATTAAAAAGTAGTTGCAAGATAATAAAAAAGAAGTTTTATTTTAATTAATCTCATTTAATTGTCGGAGTACATATCTTGGCACAGTTTATCTCATATAAAATATTAAATCTCTATATTTACTTAATTTGGTGTTATTTACAGGTTCTCTCATATGTAGTTGGTAACAACGTTTTAGTTAAGGTATACACACTTGACAATCTAAACCTTTTGTTCAAACCGCAGCATCCATTGTTCGAACACATCGAAGACTACGAGAAGTAATACGATGATGATGCAGCTTTATTCTTTATTTATAACAATTAATATGAATGTTCAACAATTTCTCAGTATTATTTTGACAGTATTCATTTGGGATTAGTGACAACATTCACTATCCAAGTAAGATAATCTGAAACTTTTGTGTAAACTCCGGGAGCGTTCGTTAAACCACAAGCGACACCATAAGAAGTAACTCCACGTTGGTATATTTTTTCATCATGTTCGTACATTAACGGAGCTCCGCTATCTCCTCGACAAGTATCCTTTGCACCGTCACCTCCGGCACAAATCTGGCTGAAGCTAAAACGCTTTGATATGGAACTTACGTTAATGCACGCCTCTTCTGAGACAACAGGAATAACCACTTTCAATAAAATGTCCGAAGCTTCACCTAATCAAAATACCAAAACAAATTAGAAAGCTAGAAGGTTTCTAAACAATAAAATAAATAACTAGAGATGGGCAGTTCAGTTCACTTCGGTGAGTACTTCGGACTGAAGCATTTCACCCAAGTGAATAATTCCTCTTTTGAATAATTCAAAATAAACTATAGTTCATAATGAATAAAGGAATTGCTAACTGGTGTTTGTCGAGATATTGGTTTCTTAATGATCTAGGACACCAAGGCTAATATGATGCTATTTTTTATATTAGAAAAAGGATAAAAAATGGCATCATATTAGTCTTGCTGTCCTAGATTATTATAATACTAATAATAATTGCTACTATTCATTTCCAATCTACCCTACCCAACTCCTCAACCATATCTGACGGTACCTGGAGATCCCAGGGCCACTTGGATGAGATTAGCACGTTGGTGGCTACACAACCAAGGCTATTATCAAAGCAATAGTACGTACTTTAGTGAAGTGAATAATATTCCTTATTTTATACTGTTGTACATAATATTAATCGAAATGCTTGTTCGTTCATAAAATACATAATATTTGGGTGAGTTGAATAGAGCAGAAAAGAAATCATTCGACTCGAAAACATAAACTTCGAAAGGAACAGTTCACTAGAATAATGAAATGGTTCGTTTAGTTCAGTGTAAATTTTTAATCCGTTACGAACTACACATCTCTAATACATACATACCGGTGTAACTAGTATCTCCCCATCCAGCCACAATCATGCTTGCACCCGCTGCGTGTTCTGGTAAATCTGGAGGTGGCAAACATATAGGTGAAACAAACTCTAGAATGTATTAGAAAACTATTATTTTCAAAATAAAATACTCTCCACACTCACACTTAGCTACCTGAAAACTTGACTTGTTTCTCTAAACGTATTAAGCCAATGTCATTGTTACGATATTCCCTACTATAATATGGATGAGGAATAATATCTCTGACGCCAACTGTTTGTACTGGATCAGCACAATATGTATTTGCAACAAATTTTTCACAATCTGGGTCTGTAGCAAGGTTCCAATCTCCCAAGCGAACAGATGTTCTTAAAACATTGTTTACTATGAAAACATTTCATCACTTTTAGAGGTAGTGCTATATATGTTACTTACACAATAGATTGTCCATTTACAAGGCAGTGAGCGGCAGTTAGTACGTATTCGTTATTTATCAAAGAACCAATACAGGTTACACGAAGGTTTTCATTAGTTAATATAAACTTATGCAATATGCCTACTACCCATGGAAATTCTCCAACTTTTGCTGCTATGCCACCGACGATTCTGAGAGTTTCCTTGGAGGTAGTACCGCAAAAGTCAATGCCTAATACATTATTTATTTCTTCTTCTAATGACGGTACTAAACTTGGATTGTCACAACATATCAATGTTTCATCACCGGAACTATAGCAACCGTTTTTAGTAAAATCAGTAGCAATTTTTGATACGATTGTATGATCTGGAGATTGACATTGATTCAATGGCAAACATATGCCGGTTTTCTGGTTAGCCGTTTTGCATTCTTTGCCTCTATTCTTATCGTCTAAAAGCATATGACATACATATACAGTATTGGAAAAACTTCGTCTAAGGATTGGATTTTCAAGTGTGAGCAAGGAGAAAATAGCGACTAGCATTACATCTGAGAAAGGTAGATTTAAGGTTGGTACAGTAGCTACACAGAATGGCTCACCAAAAACGAGACGAGCTCGTTTTGAGGCTCGTTTTCATTCTTAAATGGCATGAGGTGGCAAAAGGCATACTAGTTGAAAGCTTAATGAATTGCTTAACCGTGGTATTTTCATTTTTTGGATTCCGAGTATCAGTTCCCGCGAAAATGCAATTCAAGGAAACAGTACAAATTCAAATTTAATTTCACATTTGGAGCATTTGTCGAGTGATAACACGGCATGGCATTCGTTGAGCATACGTTGTCGTTAACTTAGTCCATATTATTAAATGCTTGAAATGACCACCACCGGCGTTCATACAGTAATAAAGGTTCTGCTCAAAATGTTGCCGCAGGTTCTGGAGTTTTTGTGGAGTGATTAGATGGCATTCAATGAAATTAAATACTATTGTAAAGCAAGCTTTCAAATGGTATGTTACCCCATGCCATTTAAAAACTTTACGGTGAACCTCGCCCCTATTTTTAGGGTTGAAAATTGCTGAACGGAAATGTCCTCCTTCCTAATAGATTTTACGTGTCCGGCCGTATTCGTCTAGAAAGTGAGTTCTATCTGTAGCTTTTAGTCCAGAAAATGTCACTTTACGAGGAACATCCAGGAAAGTGGCATTTTATGGGACACAGCTCGATAAAGTAGCAACATTTTAATTTGTTATGATATATCACCGAGTATTAGGCATGTGAGTTAATTTTTAAACAAAAAAATCGATCTCCTTGTAAAATCAAGACATTTTTGCAACACCATCCGAATATTGCACATGTTTAAATAGCTCTTCAATTATTATTGATATTTCTAAACAAAACAGAATTAAAATCATTATTTTTTTTATTTCTACATATTTGGGTTATTAAATTCGACCACCGAATCAATAGTGTACCATTGCGATCATTCACTAAGGACCGATGAAAAATTATGATGATTGATTACAGAAAGCTGATTTTTCAGTTTTTTGTACAATGTAAATGTAAGTTTATTATATTGTAAGCAAGAACATTTCATTTTTCAACATTATAATTGACCAGTCCATAAATCAGATCAAATTACACCCTACATTGTACAGAAAACTGAAAAACTGGCTATCACTATTTTTGCAATCGTCCCTTAGCGAATGATCGGAACATACGTCAATGTCCGGAAACTTCTTTACCGAACTCCCCTATGGCTCATCCATAGAATTCGTCTACTCGTTCAGTAAAATAGTTTCCGGACTAATAATGTAAATAGCTATTGAATAATCTAGAGAAACCAAGAGATCTATGTGTGAACTTTGTTGTTTTTATAAAGTGAGCAATTTATATTAATTAATTATTAATTAATTAATTAATTAGAATTTTCTCTATATCTTAAGTTGAGGTAACATTGAAAATCAACTGCTAGAAGTTTGTTATATATATATATATATATATATATATATATATATATATATATATATATCGAATTTATATCGTTTGATATATTTAAATTTATATACTACTTCCCAAATATAGAGTGACATAACGTAATTCGATATTTGCAATAATTATAATGGAGCAGATAATATTGGACACATACTTAATAAATTATTAACTTATATACACATTACTTAATTAAAGAACGTGTGCCTAAAATACAACAATATATTGATGACGTACATTAATTCTCTCTTGAATTGAATAATACATTTATTTATTTATAAATCTTCAATTCAAATTCTCCCGTACTAACCGGACAGGACTGTTTCCATACTGATCCACACCGGCCTTATACCGAGAGGATTCGAATCTTATCCACGACCTGAATCGGACCTGAACTTTGCGTACTAATCCCGTCCGAAGTTCTTTCCATTATACCGAACAGTACCAAACCAGGTTCTCCTTTTGCATCGGTCAACCTTTACCCGTCTTGAAGGGAATCAAACTTTTTCGTGCTGAACTAAACCAACTGTTTCTTCCCCAACCTTTCATTGAAATTGATACTTTGAATACACCGTGATCTATTAAGACATAGTCAGACTTTGCCAGTGGTTAGATAACCATTAAAGAAAGAAAATTCCTATATACCATTTTTCTCGTATTTCTATACTTTTGGAGAAAAACGGCATTGAAGTTCAGCCTAATGTTTTCAAGTTTAATAGTATGAATGCACATGACACATATTTTAAAAAGTTCAAGCAGATATTCAATACTACTAGAATGTGCAAGGATAGCGTAATAAAGTAATAAACACATCTTTATTTTGGCCAAGTGTTTCGTAGAATAACAACAGATAAACAGAATTAAACAAACAAAGCATGTTGAGAACAACCTCTCGATGGATATTGTTTCAAAAATGGTATTTTTGTTTTGTTTTGTTTCTGATTACTAAGACAATTTTAAATTCTTTTAATAGGCACATTAAGCCCTATGTGTAATACAATACTGCAAGTTTGCGAATAAAAAATTATAGTATGTATAGTATGTATGTATGTATGTATAGTATATTCTGAGGTCAAGATCAAGGAGATACCCAATACTATTTGGTTTCTCAAATAATAACAAATTGCAAACCCCTTACACTGCAGCTTTTAGTAATAAAACGTAACAGTACTTGTACTTGACTATGTAAACAAATCCATCAATCATTCAGGGTCGTTGAATTAAAACATCAAAAAGAATAATAAGGTTTTACTAATGAAACATTCTAGAATTCCAATAAAAAAATAACAATACCTATTGATGGATAGATCAAATTAGCTAAACATGTCTTTACTTAATTAAAACTAATATCTGTTTATTAACGCATAACACATCGAATTTAATGATATCATTAAATGGGTCAGTATTAAAATGATGTCATTTCTGTCTGCGTTTACTATTAGAATACAGGGGAATCCCGCGGATTAATAGATCGTTTTGTTTTAACATCTAAAATGGAATGTGCGTCGTTTGCATCCTTGTTGTGCTTGTTTAAACAGATGTCACGTTTTTACTGATGGTGTCAATTTCTAAAGATCTTGCATTTATTTCTATTCGACTTAACAACACTGACCTGCGTCAATTATACGTACTTTTCTGAAAACGTCGGTCAAAATTTTCGAAATTTTCAAGTTCATTTAATCAAAAAAAGTTATTTAGGTTTTATGTTTCTAATAACCAGAGAAGCTTATCCTCAAAGTCCGATCATTGAGTACTGCGTCACCGTGTATACTACTGTTCTTAGAAGCCTTCTGTAAAGCAACAAGGGGAACTAAAGGAGAAATTGATTTAAATGTGGTGTATTAAGTGTATCACACAAATTATACTAACCTATCAAAAAGTTGCAATGATAATATCAAAATCCCATTAAAAGTCGGCATTTTACGGAAAACTAATCATGTTATTGTGAAAACTGGATGAACTGTGGTGAACCTAGTTGGCTCTTAATTATCTTACCACTACATAAATGAACCAAGGAAACTAATAGTAATAGTATTAATAATAAAACAAATAATAACTTTATTGCCATACATTAAAAATAAATAAATACGTACGAAAGAACACGAACGATTTATATTGCTATTAATTTATTATAAAAGAAAATATTTTTTCTGTGAGAAACTAGAAGCAACTCTCTTTGAACTTTTAGATTATTTTTGGAATCAGGGATTACTAAATATCTTTTTATTAGTTAGTTTGTGTCCCAAAAAGAGCATAAAATGCATAAAGAAAATATGAACATACATACCTGCAACTGCTACAGACAGTACAAAAAATAACACTGTTAAAAATAATTTATAATCCATAACTTTCAAAACAAGTAGCATTAATGCTGCTTGTTTCTCTTAACTGCGGTAACGCCGCAGGTCAACTACTAAAACAACTTGTTTTTATGAATGTACTTTTTCAATGAATAATTATCTCATCAGTGTTTTCTCCTAAACCCGTTTAGAATGTACAAACGGGGATTTCGCATTGTTTAATAATTCTACGAACTCCGTTATAAAAATCCGATAAATCATAATATTGCTAGTAATGTAACATATTGATATGATATGAGATGGGGGTTTTATTATATAATGGATAAAGATAAAAATGTGATTGCAGAAAGGTTGCAGTACAAAAATTTCAACTTGTTTACCTTTAAATAAAATAATGCTTTGTCTAAATAGAACAGTTGTGAAAAGCTTTACTTTTCACAAATTTGAGACTTTCTGAGGCGGGTCGCTATAAAGGTATTCTATATCCTTATAATTATGGGCAAAACAATAGAAAGCACATAAATAAATAACACAAGGCAATAACACAAATTTTTATTTTTATTAACATATAACAAAGAACGAACGAACAAAATGAAAATTGATACCAGCAAAAAAACTAAATTTTTTTTATATGAAGTAAAAATACAGAAATAAACTTAATTTTAAAATTATATTTATAAACTAAATTGCAAAGGAAAAAATCTGACTAGAAAATTAGATATTTTTAATTCTTTGATTAGTTTCATTTAATTCCAAAATAAATAAGTATTCTTTATATGGAGATAATTAATTTGCTTTTAAACAAATACTTGTTTTCTTTAACTATAAAGAAATCAGTTCTTTCAATAAAGAGTATAGTTTGTTGATAATTCTAATTTATTTATGGTATCATCAAATTTTTTATACTAATAATAAAATAATTATTACGAAAAACTATAAAAACTACAGTTTTTATTTATTAAAATTGTAATCCTTTCCTTTTTGAAATTTGGCTCCACAAAAATACCAACTCTTTTTTTGTAATTCCCATTATTAACTACCTGCTTTCATTAATCGTGACAAAGAATTGAAGAAACATGTGTCATCAATCCATTCATAAATATAATCGTTAATCAGGTCACAGGTATACGCGAATCATATCAATTTAATCAGTTCATAGGTTACCTCGTCTCTTCTAATCATATTAAATGCTTAACTTTCATCAGGTCGTGTAATATACGTGTATTGTTAACTATTTTGATACAGGCACGGTGAAAATTTTGTGATATTTCATGTACTGGCGCCAGATTAGTATTTCTTTGTATCGTGCTGCATTTGTGGTCAACTAAGGTTTACCAAAAATGGTACTTATAATACACTAATAAATGTTTTTCATTGAAGTATACGCTATACGTAATTTAAACGTCTACATTCGATCATGTTTATTGCCGTCTTCGGTAATATTCGCATTTCTTCGTTTGCCTAAACCAATAGCGTTTGTTGGTTTGAACACGTGATGATTTCACGTTCATCGTTATCGGCCTCCCCATTAGCGTTACAATTTGTTGTTGTAATGGCGGTGTATACGTGTATGTAGTATTTGTGCTTTGTTCATGTAGTTTGTAGCAGTAGGTTATTAAAGCTGGAGTGGAGTATTAATAAGGTGAGTACAATTATTATTATTATAGTTATATGTTGTCATGACGAATCTTTTGTTATGTGCTACCTACGCTATTATTGGCTAGTTTTTCAACGGTGTTTGCTGCAATGGACGCGCTCATTCTGTAAATTTTCACACCATATTACGATAATCATTATTCCGGCCTCATGTTGTATAGCATGATAAAAACGTATACGCATTGTTAACAGTCTTCCCAAATTCTATAAATGTCAATAAAAAAACATTAATGACTAGTAACTCGACAGCTGAACGTAAGAAAAACAATTTACGCGGCAAATTCAGTTTAAAGTTAGGTTTTATGTATTTATAGGTATATAAAAATTAGTCGGATTCAAGTTTGTATATTTTTTTATAATGAAGTCAACGTGGTACATATCTTAAAATATTTGTTATGTATACTTAATTGTTACAGCCTCAATTTTCGTGTTTGTGTGAAGATTATTTGATATGTATATCCTGTCACTGTTTTTATGCTGCAGTAAAATTTATTTGAATTTTTTTCAAGGTATACTACATCCCATCCGTGGCTGTTCTCCCAATTACCTGCACGATCAGCTGTTCTTAAAAACGAATACCCTTTTATTATAACGTTATTATAACTTTTATTATAAACAAGATGGAACCGTTTTATTATTAAATAATAAATAAATAATATTTTTTCTTTTTCTGCGATTTTGTTTAATGTCTTTACTAATTACAGTATACAAAATAAACATGAAACGTCCATTCTACCTACCTGCATTGACGTTTAATTGGTATTGAATATAAACCTATTGCATCAACAACTATTTAGTGTGTTTCATAAACGTTATTTATTTGTATATTGTACACTATATATCAACGTTTATCTCGCGGACATTTTATCCTTTATAAGAAGTTGACATTCAACCATAATTATACTACTGGTATAAACAAAGATTACACGTTTATTCAACTATTGTGTGTTGCTTGGGTAACTCACACCTCATCCTTACCTTTAATCAGGTCATAGGTTACCTCACTCCTTCTAATCATATTAAATCCTATAATCCGTTCAGCAGCAGATGATGGACGTCAGGTAATCGCTAATCGGTTCACAGGAATCCGCGAATTCTATCAATTTAATCATGTCGCGGGTACCCGTGACTAATATCGAATCCTTTAATCACCTTTAATCAGATAACAGTTCACCCCTCTAATCACGTTTAATCCTATCAGAGTTCACCTCACCCCTCTAATCATATCGAATCCTTACCTTAATTAGATCAAACTTACTTCACCCCTTGTAATCAAATCAAATCCTTCAAATAGATCATAGATTACCGCACCCCTTCTAATCATACCAATTTTTTTTAATAAGTCACAGGTTACCTCACCCCTCTAATCACAGGTAACCGTTAATAATAATTTTCACATTTCTAATCATCACCTTTAGTCATATCACAGGTAACGCTAATCAATTCTCACATTTCACCTTTTTAATTATCACCTTTAATCGTAAGGTGTCATGACGTCACAAGGAGTGGGGATATGAGGTCAGGTAGAGGAGTAAGGATGGTGATGCCAACTGCCGCTATACCTACTAATATCGACTTAATTTAGTGTTATTTACAGGTTGTCTTATATATAATTGGTAACAACGTTAGTTATCCACACAAGATAGTCTAAAGTTTAAACACATCGAAGACTACGAGATGTAATACGATCACTATACAGCTTTATTTATACTTAATATCAATTTGCAACAATTTCTGAGTACTCATTTGTAATTAGTGACAACATTCACTATCCATGTAAGATAATCTGAAACTTTTGTGAAAACTCCGGGAGCGTACTTTAAGTCGCAACCGTCACCATAAGAAGTAACGCCACGTTGGTATATTTTTTCATCATGTTCATACATTAACGGAGCTCCGATATCTCCTGGGCAAATATCATTTTCACCATCACCTCCAGTACAAATTTGGCTGTAGCTCAAACGCTGTGAAATGGAACTTACGTTGATGCACGCCTCTTCTGAGACAATAGGAAGAACCCCTTTCATTAAAACGTTCCAACCTCTAACTAAGCAAAATATCATAACAAATTAGAAAGCAAGAAGTTTTCTAAATAATAAAATACATAACTAAAGATGGGTAGTTCGGTTAACTTCGGTGAATACTTCGGACTAAAACATTTCATCCAAGTGAATAGTTCCTTTTACAGTTAATAATTCAAAATAAACTACAGTTCATAATGAATGAATAAATTGCTAACTTGTATTTGTCAAGATTACTCCGTTATTCACTATTAAAGTTTCAACTCGCAGCTAATATGTACAGTTGCGGCGAAAAAATTTTCAACGGTCTATTGCGACTGCGTAATTTCGACTTTTCAATTCTCACAAGAGACGTCACTTTTATTATTCCGAAATGTCATAAATGGCATGCAAGCCAGACTCATTCGATGTAAATATCAGAAAAATGCGCTAACTTGATAAATTACCGTTGAAAATTTTTCGGCCGCAACTGTATACATATCAGCGTCTCTTATCCCAAGGCGGCACGACGATAGCATGTATGTATAATTGTATATTGGTTTCATAATGATCTAGGACACCAAGGCCAATATGATGCTATTTTTTATATTGAAAAAAGGCTAAAAATAGCACCATATTAGCCATACTGTCCTAGATTATAATAATAATAATTGCCACTACCCATTACCTGGCGAACCAGGCCTCAGAAGCTATGAAGCTTGTGCGGAAGGAGAGGCGATTATTATCATCAACACCCTAGTCGCTACATTACCAATAGTACGTACTTGAGTGAAGTTAATAATATTCCTTATTTTATATTCTTCTACATAATATTAATCGAAATGTTCATTCCTCTCTTGTCTGAATTAAAGAGAGTAGAAAATAACCCATTTGACTCGGAAACAATAACTTCGAAACGAAGAATTCACTAGGATAATAATGAAACAGTTCGTTTAGTTCAGTATAAGTGAATATTTCTTAGTCTATTACGAACTACACATCTCTAATACATACTATTGAAGTAACCAGTCTCTCCCCATCCAGCCACAGTCATTCTTGCACCCGCAGCGTGATCTGGTGAATCTGGAGGTGGCAAACATATAGGCGAAACAAACTCTAGAATGTGTTAGAACACTATTATTTTCAAAATAAAATACTACCCACACGTATTAACTACCTGAGAATTTGACTTGTCTCTCTAAACGTATTAAGCCAATGTCGTTGTTACGGTATTCCTTACTATAATACGGATGAGGAATAATATCCCTGACGTCAACTGTTTGTGCTGGATCAGCACAATATGTATCTGCAACAAGTTTTGTACAATCTGGATCTGTATCAAGGTCCCAATCTCCCAAGCGAACAGACGTTCTTAAAACATTGTTTACTATGAAAACACATCATTTTAAATTTAATGCTGTAGCACTTACGTAATAGACTCTCTATTTTCAAGGCAGTGAGCCGTAGTTAGTACGTATTCGTCATTTATCAAAGAACCAGTACAGGTTAGAAAAATAGTTTCATTGTTTGATGCAAATTTATACAATATGCCAACTACCCATGGAAATTCTCCAATTTCTGCTACTATGCCCCCGCCGATTCTGTTAGTTTCCTTGGAGATACCGCAAATGTCAATGCCTAGTAAATTATTTAATTCTTTTTCTAATGATGGTGCTAAACTTGGATTGTCACAACACACTAATGTTTCATCACTGGAACTATAGCAAGATTTTCTAGCAAAATCAGTTGCATTTTTGGATACGATTGTATGATCTGCAGATTGACATTGATTAGATGGCAAACATATGCCGGTTTTCTGGTTAACCGTTTTGCAGTCTTCGCCTCTTTTCTTATCGTCTAAAAGCATATGACCTACATATAAGTAATCGTAATAAAAACTTTGTGTAGGGAATGAATTTTCAAGTGTGAGCAAGGAAAAAATAGACAATAAAGATTATATAATCTATCTAAAGTAGATTTAACGATAGCACTATCTCGTTAACTTGGAACATATTTTTTTTATACAAATAAATCAGATAACTTAGCAAATACTTGCATACATTATCACCACCATGCACCTTGTCTATTTTGGTCAAGATTTGTCTTCAAATGACCTCAACTCCATTTTACTCACTGATTTAGGTAACGATTTCACATCGTTATATAAACAATGAACAACTGCCAACATTGTAAGAAAAAGCAACTTTTAAATTTAACCTTTTACTGCCTTTTCTTTTTAAACCTTTTCTTTAGCTTCATAAAAGATTATTAAAATTAAACATTTTTCTCCTTGAGATTATGCTACTCATCTAACATCTTTTTGGAAAAATTTTACCTGGGGATGCAAACATTATATTGCATATTATAAATCATGACGGCATGTATAAAGAAGCACATTAAGCCGTTTCAGGAAAAGCCCTCAATAATATATATACATGTTATCATATCTTAACAGCCAGTATAGTTTCAAGGAATTAAAAAGAAACTTTCCAATAATAGATTTTGGTAAAAACAAGTATTATTATTATTATTATTCTTATTAGCCGCCACTGCTCTTAATTATGCTAAACTCCGTTTCCTTAGGGAATGGTACAAGCTCGTCATCGTGTTCTCATAAGAATAACATAGGAATTGATGAAGTACATGTCACCTTCTCTAAGGTAACGGACTTTACCGCCACATAGATGAACCAAGGAAACGAATAACAGTAATAATAATAATAATAATAATAATAATAATAATAATAATAATAATAATAATACGGATTGATGTTGTTATTTATCATAATTAAAATAATTTTTCCATGCGAAAATATTATATTCTATATTACAATCAACTCACTTTGAATTCTTAGATTATTTTTGGAATGCAATCAGGAATGATTATATATTTTTTATTTAGTTAATTCATGTCCCAAGAGCATAAAATGAATAAGAAAAATAAGTACATACCTGCAAGTGCTGAAACAAACAGCGCAAAAAATAATACTAATAATACTTTATAATCCATAACTTTCAAAACAAGAAGCGATAATGTAGGCAATCAGTTTCTGTGCTTTTCTATACACGTTCAGCTGCGGTAATGCCGAAGGTCAACCACAAAAGAAAATTATAAATTATGTGTATTTATAAATGTAATTTTTCAACGAATAATTATCTAATCAGTGTTTTCTTCTAAAAATATTTGGAATGTAGTGCGGGGTGAAACAAATATATGTTAACTCTTTAATAGCTTTTATTTTTAAGTTAATGTGTCCGCTTAAAAAATAATTTTAAACATTATGTGCAGTTTTGAAACATACCACACATTTTTGAAAATTCGTCTATTATACAGGGTGATAGAAAACGGCGTCTTTTCTTAATTGGAACGACCTGCATATTTTTCAATAATAAAATTGATGTCCTCACTATTTTCGGATTTTAAATATACAGGGTGATTTAGAAATAAAGGTAATCCTGTAAATGGTAGGTAGAGGGGAGGCAGTAGAGCTAATTTACCTTGACAGATATAGGTCAAAAACGAAGTTCTCCATAAAATTAATTTTAAAGTTTTATTGAATTTTGGATCCTTTTGGATCCAAAATTCATTAAACTTTAAAATTCATTTTTTAGAAAACTATTCGTTTTTGACCTATACTTGTCAAGGTAAATTAGCTTTATTACTTTTATTTCTGAATCACCCTATATATTTAAGGTTATCGTATATTTAACTGAGCAGTTTTTGAGTGATTGTTAAAAAATGATCGTGTTTATTGATTCCAGCCCTACTTTGTGGAACTCCATAACCATGACTTTTATTAATAAATATTAATAAAAAGTTTCACAAAGTGATATAAGAAATTGAATATTTTAGATTTCTGTCTACTTCACAAAATATATGAACAAGAGTTAAATTAAAAAATTAAATTAAATATGTAAACAGAGTAACTTAAAAACGTTCTAAGAAAAGAAATACGTTTACTTAATTCTTAACCGTCGTAATTTATAAAGCTAAAGAAAAAGGTTTTAATTTAATAAATATATACAATATAAGTATACACATATACAATATCTAGAACACAGTAGGCACAAAGCGGTTAAATTCTAAAGTTGATTTTTCTTACAATCTTGGTAGATTTTCCTTATCAGCTAACGATGTGGTATGGTTACTTATTTATGAAAATTAAACAGAGTTGAGGCCATTTCAAGACATATTTTGACCTAAAACAGACAAAGAGAATTTTTTGGCTATCTATTTATTGAATTTGCTTAAACAATAATTAATAGTTATAAACAATTATGTGGTTATGTAATATTTAGTTCCTTATGCTCATTTGTTTTCCACTAGAAAAATCACCATGGCAGTTTTTAAAAAGATATAAAAACAGCAAACGATTTGGTGACAAACTCTCTGTTATTTTAGGTTTTTCATACAGTGAGTGCACTTATGCTGAGAGCAAAATGTAAAAAAAATTAAGGTTATGTAGTGAGTTCGGATAATTTTTTGTAAACAAATGTAAACACCAAAATGTTAGGTTATATTGTTTTTAAAATGTTAAAGTGATAAAGAATCCTTATAAATCTTTGAATTTAACTTCTACTTTTAATAATAATTACATTTAATCAATTTAATATTCAGTGCTATAAATTTATTTTGGTATAATTTTTGTATTTACGAGAAGAAATTCTTTTATAGATAATGAAATTTTCTACTTTTGTTACAATTTAGATGCAAGAAAGGAATTGTTAAACACATTTTTTAATCATTAAATGGACTTGCCGTATTTCAAAGAGAGCAGCTGAATTTCAATTTTAAATTATTAATGTCATTTATTTGGACTTTATTTGAACGAAAGGTAAATGTTTGTCATTCCACCATTTGAATTTCAAATCTTATGGAAAGCAGAGAATTGTTGTGTTGTTACAATTTCAGTTGGCAACTGTTAGCGTTAAATACTGATTTGAACTTTATTAATATTTTAATAGTAATACTTTATTAGTATTTATTTACTTTTAAATAATTTTTAGTAATTAAAATTATGAGGATGCCAGAAATATTACTCCTCGGATAAAAGATATTAACTATCTTAGATTTTATTTTTCTTTTTCTATGATATCAAAATTCTAATTTCTTTTAATATTTCATTTTTTTGGTTGTGTTATTTGTGTTCTATGTTTAATAAATTTTTTGTCATTTCAATTTAAAGAAGATTCTGGGGTTTATATTTTTTGTGTGTACTTTACTTGTGTTTCCTAGATCTATATTTATTTAGTGCCCTATATTAAAGCGACCCGCATGAAAGTCTCATGGCGATGAAGTTTATTGAAGTTTCACAACGTTTCTCATTAGCCAGATCAAATCTTTTTGAAGAAGAAAAGGTAGGTGGTTTATATTTCATATATATCATCAGTGTGCTTTTACCGAAGTCTGTTGCTATATGATTGGTTTGTACTCTCAATTTAAATCAATTTAACATTTATCAATTTCAAGCATTATCATAATCGGGTAGTTGCCCAAACGTAGGGCATTCCCAATTAATTATTCAGCTCATATAAATGATTATAGTAGTATGTACTCGTTTTCAAAAGTAATTTTCTATAAATAATCACAATTCAATTGTCAAGGTTATTAACAATTTTGCCTCGCAATGTAAACATATTCTGGCATTGCAGGTACTGTAGGTGACAAGGAAAGATCGCTTTAAGTGTACCCATCGCGCTTGCACTTGTGAATTATGTAGCAAATTATAAAAGCTTTCATTGTTTTGATTCTAATTTAGCAATAATAATGAATAATATTATATTAACAATTATATAATAACGTAAAAAATTAATCAATTTTAAGTAAATTCAATAACAATCATATAATAACTTTATATAGTAATAATAACTAAATTATAGCAAGTCGCCTTGATAGATCAACGGTATGAGATCTGACTTGGTAATCAGACGATCCAGGGTTCGATTCCCCGTCGAAGTTATAATTTTTCTAGATGGATTTGCATTCAAAATATAATTTAATGTAAAACATGAATTAAACAAAATAAATTAACCTTTATCTAAAATTTATAACTTTTATATTTCAAATAATTGATAATATTATAATATTGCATGTGCTGACATCTATGGCGTTTTAATAGAACTACTGATCGTGCGATATCATTTTGCAAGCTCATTTCTGTTCAGTTTGGAGATTGTGAACAATGAGCCATTTTCATGGTTACTGTGCGAAATGTGTAATTTTCTACAGTGGTCTGTAATACTGGTTTTATTACTGTAACATATTACCTATTCGTGCAACAATACTGGCCGCATTCAGCAGACTTACTCATGATAAACAGGTGCTGTTCACCGGTAGATTTTAAATGAATTATGAAAAATTGATTATTATTTGATATATTTAAATTTAGATACTTCTCAAATATAGAGTGACATAACCTAATTCGATATTTGTAACAATAATGGAGCAGATAATATTAGATGAGGATAATTTAATATTAAAAATCTTAAAAATATCTATCTTTGAAACAGATCTTAAACTTATCTATTAAGCACAACAAAATAAACGTCAAGGGGTGCTATTGTAACCTTACTTTAATTGTACTGGTAGTCAACCTTTACCTGTATTGAAGGGAATCAGACTTTTTCGTGGTGAACTAAACCAACTGTTTCTACCTTTCATTGGAATTGATACTTTGAATATACTGTTCTTAGACAATTAATAAAATCTAATTAGGCCTTCTGTAAAGTAACAAGGGGAACTAAAGGAGGAATTGATTTAAATGTGGTGTTTTAAGTGTATCACACAAATTATACTCGCCAATCAAAAAGTTTATACACGCAAAGATAATATAAAAATCCTACTAAAAACCGGCATTTAACGGAAAACTAATTATGTTCTTGTGAAAACTGGATGAACTGTGGTGAACCCCGTTGGCTCTTAATTATCTTACCACTACATAAGTAAGCTAAAAAACGAATAATAATAGTAATAATAATAATAAATCAAATCACTTTATTTCCATACTTTCAAAATAAATAAATACGAAAGAACACCAACGATTTCTATTGTTATTAATTTATTATATAAGAAAATATTTTTTCCGTGAGAAACTAGAAGCAACTCGCTTTGAACTTTTAAGTTATTTTTTGAATCAGGAATTACTAAATATCTTTTTATTAGTCAGTTTGTGCCCCAAGAAGAGCATAAACTGCATTAAAAAATAAGGACATACATACCTGTAACTGCTATAGAGGACAGTGCATAAAATGACACTATTAAAAATAATTTAAAATAATCCATAACTTTCAAAACAAATAGCACTAATGCTGCTTGATTCTCTTAACTACAGTAACGGCCAACTACCAAAGCAACTTGTTTTTGTGAATGTAACTTCTCAATGAATAACTATCTCATCAGTGTTTTCTCCTAAACCTGTTGAGAATGTACAAAGTGGTATTTCTGCTTGTTTAATAATTCCACGAACTCCGTTATAGAAATCCTATAATAATATTGCTAGTAATGTACCATATTGATATTATATGAGAGGGGGGCGTTTTATATAAATTATACAGACAAAAATGTAATTGCAAAAATATTGCAATACAAAAATTTCAACTTGCCTACCTTTAAATAAAATAATGCGCCAGTTAAATAGTGCAGTTGTGAAAAGTTTTACTTTCCGAAAATTCGAGACTCTCAGGCGGGTCGCTATAATGGTATTCTATATGCTTATAATTATGGGCAAAACAATAGAAAAGCAGATACATAAATAAATCTCCAAGATAATAACAACACAAAGTTTTATTTTTAGTTAAGATTTAACAAAGAAACGACAAACAAAATGAACACAGATACCAGCAAAAAATCAAACAAAATGAAACACAGATACCAGCAAAAAAATCAAAACTAAATTTTTCTTGATATGAAGTAAAAAGACAGAAATAAATCTTAATTTTGTGCTACTTTGTGCAACTGGAAGTAGTGATTTTTTTTATTTGTAAGGCTGGCAGTAAGTAAATTTTGCTGCCAGCCTACTCTGTCAGTCTGTCTGTGATAGGTACTAATAACTATTCATTAACTGGCGCCGTTTTAAAATTTGAATGTTATGATGCTCAGAAATAACAGCAAGAATAATGAAACATACTTATTTTTATTATAAATAATTATTTTGATAAGACATTCATGTACTCAATCAAGGTTTTACTGTTTCTATTACAATAAACATTTTTTATCTTATATCAGAAGAAACAACTAAGCTGTCACCTTTTTTTCAACTTGAATTTTTTCCTGCCTACGTGATTTTTTCAAAATGACAGTGGATGTCATTGTATGCGTTATCAGTTATTACCAACATTACCACATCGAAAATACCCGCGTGTACATTTTCCCATTTCTTTAAAGTAAATTGTAAATTAAGGCGAAATAGACAAAGTAGTATGTAAAACACGTGTTACAATGACGATGTTTGTAATACGAGTATAAGTTTGCTTAACGAGCCGCGAGGCGGCGAGTTAAGCAATATACGAGTATTACAAACATCGTCATTGTAACACTAGTTGCACAATATACTATTATTTCATTTCATAGTTCAAACAATTGTTTATATACTACAATTAGTAAAATAAAGTATTACTTGATCTCCGTTGTCAATGACACCGAAGTTCAAGACGTTCTTGATCTCCGTTGTTGTTGGTAACGTAAAAATCATTTGATGTTGCATAACAGCCAGACGTGACATGCTGCGTTATATCTCCTTGGTTACGCGTATGATGACACAGACTTGCTTCATTATACAATAAATTCTGATGAATTTTAAAATGGAGAAATTAGGATTGAAATACGAAATAAAATAAAACAACTTATGCAATACGGAGATCAAGGTTCTTTAAATCCTCGAAGATGTACCGCTTGATCTCCTAATTACATAATATATATTATATGATGACAGTTCAGAAATATTTGTCAACTTTACAGATGAATTTACTTAACCTATACAACTCTATGAATGAATACTATAAGGTCCAGTAAGTGGGTGGACTTGAAAGGTAGTGGACTGTAACTATAACGACAGTATATTCTATCCATCTTAGATCAAAATTGTAAACTTTAACAGGTGTGGTGTACATAAATTAATAAATACCTATACGAATGAATATAAAAAAATACGTTTTATAAAACTTCTACTCTTCACAGTAGTTCCAATTGATATTCGCAGAGTAATCTCACTGCATGGACTCCTAAACAATACACGAGCCCCGGTGTATATTAATTCGTCTACTTTCATTGTTTTATAATATTGTAACAGGGGGTTTCCTTGCACCACCGCTTTTTGTAAGGTTTTTGGGTACTTTTGTCGATCTCGAGACGGTGTGAGGAGACTTTTCTACAGACTTTCATGAAACTTGGCATAGAGAAGGTGCAGGAGTAATACTTCACACTAGCAACAAGAAACAGCTACTTCGTAGACTAAAAGAAGAGCCTCGGGGTAAAAATGGCGGGGCGCCCTTTGATTCAAAATATGAAAAATAAATACACGATAAAATATATATAAACAAATGAATATATTTTGTAATATAGGATAGTTCTTAACCTAACATTTTAGTATACAGATACCATCATTTAATGTATAAACCATTCTATATTATAAGATACCTATATTCATGATGAACTTAATCAAGGGCCCCCAGCAATTTTTATCCAGCATTTTTCTTTTGTTTTTTGAGGTGGATGTTCCCTATTGCTAGAGTAAAGTATTACTCCTGTACCTACTCTATGCCAAGCTTTATAGAATTCTGTAGGGAAGTTACCTCACACCGCGTCTCCAGATTGACAAAGTACCCTAAAAGCTTCCAAGAAGCGGTGTAAAAAACCCCCTGATAGAGTTTTATGAAACGTCTCATGGTGTAGATGTAGATGCAGTACTTCACTTCTGGCAACAAAAGTCACTTTCTAGACTAGAAGAGAATTTCGGAGTAAAGATAAAGATGCGGGCTGACTTTTAACAAAAATGAAAGGAGACAAATTAATATGCATCGGGTCTCGTATTCGTAGAGCATAGACGATGCTGCAACTTTAACAAACCATAACTCGGAAACTCTTTATTATAGAACTTTGGGTCCATGGGAAATTCTAATTCGATTAATCTGCAATGGGTATGGGTTTTTTCATAGGGTTTAACTTAGTTGCGAAAATATACATGATCACCTTGGAATTTAAAATGAGCTAAAAATAATTAAAGATGATTAAAAACCATGGCGTACACAGTTGTACAAAAGAAGCAAATCATAATCCCAAAGTTACTACATACTTAATTAAATATTCCGCGAGATGATTATAAGACTGCATAACAGAAAAGTGTTGATAATTCTGACTGAAGCAACCCGGAGCAGATAAATTTGAAATATTTACTAATATAAATTCATACATATAGACACAATATGAATGAAGTTAATAAAAAAACTTCGACATTTTGGGAAAACATGTTATCACTAATTGAGTTATAGTTAATTACTTATTTACAGTGTTAAATTAAATCTTGTTTTTATTTATGGGCTATTATTCGTTATGAGTTTGAAAATCTGGCAATTTAACTTAAGTGTCAAGAGATCACTCTATGGATAACCAACAGCTTACTTAGGTAATATTGTTACTTACTTATTTCTTTCTAATTCTAGGTTCTAGCTCTTGCAGTAATTAAAAGATATTAGGAGTAATTATTTTTACGTTTAATCTCCGTTTAATTAATTAAGAATGGTATGTTTAATTCGAACCAAAAGCAACTCTTTGCGGCTTTATAAAACAATATACTATTATAGTACAGTTATAAGCAGTAGCATTACTATCGCAAATACTGCAAGACGTTTCTCGGGACGTTGGCTGTAAGTAGATGCTTGATACGAGCAAGCGAACACATCTAGTACGCCAGAGCCGTATAACGTTAGTTGTGGATTGCGAGTGACCTCGTATGCAATGAGTAGCGTCGGACGTTGTGCAGCCAAAGGCTGTTTAAATACTAATTGCGTGCAAATAATTGCTAATTACATTTATTTAGTGTTTTAAGGTATTTAAACAAACTCAATTTTCTTTAGCTGCGAAAATTTCGAAATTCTATACTTCTACTACTGAACTAAAAATGATGATATCTTTATATGATAAGACTGTGTTCTTTTCCATTTGGTAAATCCATTAATAAAAAAGCAGTGAGAAACAAATTAAATTCCCACTAAGTTCCAAACACCAACTTAAAAACATTTATAACTGCAGGTATTAATTATTTTCCAGAATAAATTTTTAAGTCCAAGTTAAAATTCACCACATTGTTTAAATAATTAAATTCAAATTGTTTATTATTATTGTCACTCACTAACTTTTAAAAAACTTTCATAAATTGACAACCACTTTACATAATAAAAATAAAACCTCAAAATTTGACACATGTCAACGGTTATAAATTTTCGCGCTTAACCTTAAAACTTTGAAATTTGCTCCATGAACATACATACTCGATGAACAATACAAAATTACAGAGAAAGTGGCCAGATTTTGATCATCTTTTATACTTTTAGAAGAAACAAAAGAATGCACTGACACAAATTTAGTGGTTTTCACCAGAAACAATTGCATTAATTATTACTAAATATTTTTTAACCAAACATTATTTATAACTATTAATAAATCCCAAAATTAATATTATAGTTTTGTAGAGGAAATTTTCCTCTTTAAAAAGACATCACAATGTTAATTTGGTCGAAGAATAAGATTGTTTTAGCTTGACAATGACGTCCATCTTGAATGCCTTCAGTTACACATTAAAATATAAAAAAAATTAATCTAAAATAGTTAATTAGTACATCTAGATTTGCATATAGAATCCTTCCTTAGAACCTATAGCACACTATTTACAACTTTTTAGGTATCCCAACTACTAAATAGCATTAAAATTTTATACTTTTATTATACAATTATTATAGATAATGAAAGGGTTAATAAAGAGCAAATCATGCGGGTCATTATGTTTTCAATAATTTCAATCAATTCGCATGTAAAATGCACAACACACAATCATATAAGGAGGTATTTACATTCCAATTTGCCGCCGCGCGCCGTTGAGAATTTAAATCTGATTCGTCACCGCGTGGCCAATCACGTTGTCCGGCCGTGCTCCGACTAGGCGCTTGTCACAGACATGATTTAAGCAAATCAGCAAGTATATAAGGTCAGAGCAGAATCTGTTTTCTAATTGATAGTAAACAATCATCGATTGTCTCGAAAATAATCAATTAGTTTATACCTTGTTATGGCCCTGTTAATTAGACTATCAATTAGAAAACAGATTCTGATCTGACCTTATATACTTGCTGATTTGCTTAAATCATGTCTGTGACTAGCGCCTAGTCGGAGCACGGCCGGACAACGTGATTGGCCACGCGGTGACGAATCAGATTTAAATTCTCAACGGCGCGCGGCGGCAAATTGGAATGTAAATACCTCCTTATATGATTGTGTGTTGTGCATTTAATTGATTGAAATTATTGAAAACATAATGACCCGCATGATTTGCTCTTTATTAACCCTTTCATTATCTATAATAATTGTAATTAGAATTTGTCAAGAAATAACCGACAATATGTTAGAAAACTGAAAATTTAGACTCTTTTTAACTCGTAAAAAACTCGTAACAATACGGGTCAATAGCAATAGGAAATACGTAGTGGTATACCTGGCATGTTTTGATATAAAACAATTACGCAATAAACAAATTACGCAAACAAATAAAGCAATTAAAAATATTCAAAAATAGACCACCATAGAAAGTTACATATTCCGCACGATCTAGTAACCGTGAAAACGACCAATTGCAAACAATCTCCAAACTCAACGGTAAAGTATGTGAGGAAGGAGTTCTCAATAATCAGTAGTTCTATTAAAACGCCATAGATGTCACCACTTGCAATATTTATAATATTATTAATTATTTGAAATAAATGTTATAAATTTTAGATAAAGGTTAATTTATTTTGTTTAATTAATATTTTACATTAAATTATATTTCGAATGGAAATCCATCTAGAAAATCGCTCGGTTAGTAGCTACAGCGTAACCATTGAGCTACCGAGACGCTTTTCAATGATGTTTTTTTCTCATTATATAAAGTTACAATGATTGTTATTCAATTAAAACGTAAAATTAATTAATGTTTTACATTATTATATAATTTTTAATGTAATTTTATTTATTATTATTGCTAAATTACAATAAAAACATTGAAAACATTTATAATTTGCTACATAATGCGAGAATATTTGACATTTTGCGCAGAGGTTAATAACCTTGACAATTGAATTGTGATTTTTGTACATTATTATTTCTTGAAAACAAGTACATACGTATGATTATTTAGCTGTAACTACTAAATAGTAGATTAACTGAAATTATACAAATTGTAAACGTATTATTACTTGTCTTTACAAATTTAATGTTTACTTTTGTCGTTTTTAAAATTCTAGATGTATCATGAGTGAATCCGATGAAGGAAAATTGGAGTGTACACTCGTACACTTCCAAACATCGTGGAAGCGGCTCACATTACATCTCTTAATTTATTGCCAAATATTTCACGTAAAAAATATGAATGCGAGTATAAATTCTAGGTTAAAAAACTTTCTTAGCTGTTGTCGTAGATAAAGTATAGTGTGTAACGCGTGCAAAAACACTAATTTCTCACTCGTGTGATTGCAAAATCTTCACACTAGTGAGAAATTGGCACTTTTCTGCACTTGTAACACAATATACTATTTTGATATTGATTATGAAAGTTGACTTTTTTTAACAAAAAATCTTTAGGAAAGTAGCATTGGTTTAATTATTTTGTAATTATGTTTCTAAAAAAACAAACTTCAATCTCCTTGGAGATCATTGTCAAAGAATACTGTATTTCTGGTTTTTTAAAAATTTTGCATAAATCCTTTTAATTTCTAAAGTTACAATATGCCAAAAAAATGTGTACACCAAGTTACGAAGTCTGACTACATAACTACTATTTGCACAATATACATGTATACTAATTTGAGTTTGCTAATTTTACGAAAAAATAACATACATTCATTTATAAATAAAGACAAAATTTGAGAAATACAGTGCTGACCAATGAATGATCTGAACATTTGAATGATCATACATATTCTTAATTCAACTATTCAATCAAGATTGCACTGAGGGGAACACTAAGAAAAGGAGTTGTAATTTATTGGAGTAGTGCATTTTTTACATTTTGTCTTTATTTATGAATGAAAGTATGTTATTTTTTTAATTATTAATTATTTTATTTGTTTTTGTAAAAACATGCCAGGTATACCATTACGCATCATTTTTTATTGCTATTGACCCGTACGATTTATCTTTCTTTAGGAGTTAAAAAGAGTATAAATTTTCAGTTTTCTAACATATTGTTGGTTATTTGTTGACGCATTTTAATTTACAATTGTAGATAATGAAAGGATTATTGAAGAGCAAATTTATTATGCCCATTATGTTTTCAATAATTTCAATCAATTCGCATGTAAAATGCACAACACATAATCATATAAGGAGGTATTTACATTCCAATTTGCCGCCGCGCGCCGTTGTGAATTTAAATCTGATTCATCACCGCTTACTTAAGAACTACTCGCTTGCCCAGTATCTAGACCGAATATGTACTTTTCATTCAGCGCCATGCACTTGAATGTAATATTAGCTGTCCACACTAGATATTTCATCGAAACCTAAGTTTGTACAAACCACAAAATACATTGTTCGAACACATCGAAGATTACGAGAAGAAATACGATGTTGATACAACTTTATTTATACTTAGTTAATATCAATTTTTAACACTTTTTCAGTATTATTTTGACAGTAGTCATTTGTAATTAGTGACAACATTCACTATCCACGTAAGATAATGTGAAACTTTTGTGAAAACTGCAGGTGATCCCTTGATACCGCAAGCGTTACCATAATAAGAAGTAACACCACGTTGGTATATTTTTTCATCATGTTTGTACATTAATGGACCTCCACTATCTCCTCGACAAGTACCTTTTTTATCTTCACCTCCGGCACAAATTTGGCTGAAGCTGAAACGCCGTGAACTAGAACTTCTGTTAATGCATGCCTCTTCTGAGACGACAGGAAGATCTAGCTTCAATAAAATGTCGGAACTTGTACCTAATCAAAATATCAACACAAGTTAGAATGCAAGGTTTCTAAACATTAAAATACAGACTAGAGGTGGGCAGTTCAGTTCACTTCAGTGAATACTTCGGACTGAAACGTTTCATCCAAGTGAATAGTTCCTTTTTATAATACTTCAAAATGAACTAACTATTATAGTTCATAACGGAATGAATTGCTAACTGATATTTACCACGATTACTCCGTTAAATACACTATTGAAGTTTCAACTAGAAACTACACATCAGAAGTCTGTATTTGCACCTGTGTTATTAATTATTATCTTATCAAACTAACAATTTGCTAGGATAATAATGAAACAGTTCGTTTAGTTTAGTGTAAGATAGTTTTTTGAACTCAATCGGTCACGAACTACACATCTCTAATACATACATACCGAGGTAGTCAGCAGATCCCCAACCAGCCACGCTCATTCTTACACCCGCTGCATGATCAGGCGAATCTGGAGGTGGCAAACATATAGGTGAAACAAACTCTAGAATGTGTTATAAAATTATTGTTTTCAAAATAAAATACTATACGTCACAATTAACTACCTGAAAACTTGACTTGTTTCTCTAAACGTATTAAGCCAATGTCGTTGTTACGGTATTCCCTACTATAATACGGATGAGGAATAGTGTCTCTGACGCTAACTGTTTGTGCTGGATCAGCACAATATGTATTTGCAACAAGTTTTTTACAATCTGGATCCGTAGCAAGGTTCCAATCTCCTAAGCGAACAGACGTTCTTAAAACAGTGTTAATTATGAAAACAGTTCCATCATGTTACTTACGGAATAAACTGTCTATTTACAAGGCAGTGAGCCGCAGTTAGTACGTACTCGTCATTTATCAAAGAACCAATACAGGTTATACCAAGGTTTTCTTTATTTGATTTTATTTTATATAATATACCTACTAACCATGGAAATTCTCCAATTTCTGCTACTGTACCACCGCTGATTCTGGTAGTTTCCTTGGAGGTACCGCAATAGTCATTACCTAGTACATTATTTATTTCTTCTTCTAATGATGGTACTAAACGTGGATTCTCACAACACACCAATGTTTCATGACTGGAACTATAGCAAGATTTTCGACCGAAATCAGTTGCATTTTGCGATACGATTGTATGATGTGCAGATTGACATTGATTCGATGGCAAACATATTCCGGTTTTCTGGTTAGCTGTTTTGCATTCTTCGCCTCTTTTCTTATCGTCTAAAAGCATATAACACATGCATATATTGTTATTATTTATTTGTGATCGTAATTACAGTACAGTAAGTATATGTAACAATTATTTGTTTCGGTACTCATCTAGAAAGTGAGTTTTATCTATAGCTTTTAGTTTACAAACTGCCACTTTATGAAGAACATCCAAGAAAATAGGAACATTTTCATTTGTTATAACTATATCATAACGTATTATGCGTGTGAGTTGATTTTTAAACAAAGAATAAGTTTCGTTGTAATATAACGTTGAAATTCACAACCCATTGATTGTTTGACGGTCACTGTTTAAAACCAAGCTTCTCCGTTCGTTTGGTTGTCACTGGTTACCCCTTTCCCTCTGTTTATCGTAAAGTCGCACCTGCGCGGTCAAGCGCATTCTCAATGGTGCAGTTGATATAATAAAATGGTGGATTTGGCATTAGAAGTTGGATGGGAGATTAATTAGAAAATTGGTTTTGATATAATTCGCTTTAGCGGAGAAATGTGATCATTTGATTGTTTATATGTCATTATTTAATCGTCAATTAGACGGAGTAGATTCTAGTGTTAACCATTTAGGTAAACCTTTTTTATTTTCCGCAATGTGCTAAAATCTCATTAAATGCTTTTTCTATTTTAGGTAATTTTTCCTATCAGTTACCTTAAAGGAATTGTGTAATAAAAGACCTTTCAGTTTACCGAAAGGTAAAATTCTTTGCAAATATTTAAAATTAATACCATATACAGGGTGATTTTTTAGGGTTTTTTTTCTTTTGGGTTTCGTTGCTCGTTTTTTTCCTATTCCTGCCCCTTTGACTTTGGATTGGATTTAATTTGAAGGTCTTCCCCTTTGGGTTCGTACCTGCATACACAAGTATAGGGTTGAATGTAACAAGATTATACCGGAGGGTGAAACGAAAAACCCTAAGCAAGGCTTTAAAAGCGTACTGTATCATCCGTGGGTCATCGAATGGTGGGATGTTTGTTTGAAACTGTATGTATATGTATATTGTGTCATTTTATCTGTGTCTATATATTTATAAAACGTTTATACAATTTATTTATTCATGCATGTTAGTTTGAAGAGCTAGATAAAACGAGATCTCGAGTAGTGAAATTGTCATAGGGTAGTTTTTAAGATTTACAGCCACTGTGATACAAATCACCATTCTGTTAATTTTGCTAGACATTAAAATCCTTAATCAGTATAATTACCGTTTACAATTTGCATTAAACAATAAAGCCCTACTTAGAAAGTCTACATTTCACTACATGTTTGTGTTTTATTTATTACTATTTATTTATTGTGTGGTTTTAATATTTGCTTTCCAGCTTGTAACCTGTAAGTATATGCACCGTACGACCAAAATTGTGGAAGTTGTCTATATGTTAGTAAAAGATCTATTTCTTCGTTTATCTAAGAAGTTTGAAGCTTTAGTAATAAAAATTGTTCTAAAACGAAGTGGCGCTTGTTTTTTTATCTTGTATTACCCCGCCCCTCTTCGACTTATTGGAGTTAGCCGGCAAAAACTAAAGTAGTGTTATTTAGGTCAAGCTGATGCTTCCAGCACAGCTATATTTTGGTAGGTTTGGTATTTATATATATATATATATATATATATATATATATAATGATTAGAAGTAATAATGCGCGTAGATATATATATATATATATATATATATATATATATATATATATATATATATATTTTTTTTTAGATAGAGTTTTTGTTAAGTTGAATAATGATTTTACATTAAATAATATTTTGAATGCAAATTCATATAGAAAAACTTATCGACTCTGCTGGGACTCGAACCCAGGACCCTCCACTGTCTAGGTGGTATCTCTACCAACTGAGCTACAGAGTACGACTACCAGCATAGCGAGAAATTTTCCATATGAATTAGATATTATAGCAGACATACAAAGTAACTAGATATTTTTAAATTGTTTTATATATATATATATATATATATATATATATATATATATATAAAAGTAGCCTTTGTGATTCTGTAGGCTATAGTAAAATCATGATAATTTTGAAATTCCATGAAATATTCATCATGTTTATAACACGTCAATTAATATTGATACTTTTAAATAAAACAAATTAAAATACAACTAGTTTGGAACTTACCAGCAGAAATAATTTAACCTCCCACCGTAGGTTAAAAAGTAACATACAGAGTACTTGTTGTACGCCGAATTTTAATGAGGGCTGGTCAGTTTACAGTTTTACCAACAACACGGCTGCATATACACATATAAGTAATTCCAAAGAATTTATTAATTAAACTTCTACATACAATAACAATGCAACGGAAAAAAATCAAAATACTCAAATCGAATTTAAAGATTAATCACACGTGCTTTTAAATAATCGTCTGTAAAATTTTTCCAAGTAAATAAAATTTTGTTTATTAGTTTAAACAGTACTCATATCCCGAAAATAAAAAAAGAAAAATACATTTAGTACATTTCTTGAAGAAAATCATTTAAATTAGTGCAACTTAAAATAAGTGTGGTGCTCTCAAAAGCCGACATGATTCCATAGTTGAGTTAGCAGGAGTGGGGTGATAATAACCGTGGTGCTAATAAGTCGTTGTCGTCCAAGGTTCGATTGTAGTTGGCAGATAACTTCTCTTTTTTTATATATTTTTACAAATCATAGAATTTAAAATGATTTTTTTTTCTTTGATAATATTCATTTAGCACATAATTTTAATAAATTGTAATTCTAATCCACAGTATTGCACACTACTAAAAACATGTTAAGTAGAAATGGTGATCTTTTTTGCATTGACAACATAAATAAGTACTTAATTAACGAGAATTATTAAATTTGTGATATATTGTTTCCAGGAAAAAGTTTTGTATCGCACTCCTAATTCAATTACTATATAATTTGTGCATTTTTTATGAAATCAAGCAAGTCAGTAAATTGCATCAAAAAATTCGAAAAATTGTAATAAGCAGTAAAACAAAACATTTAGCAAAACTACCAGTCGCATGAAAAATAAACAAATAACAAAATTATGCAATTTATTAAATTATGCAGAAAAACATCTTCGAATAAAAAGATTGCATTTTAGATTGTCTTGTAACAAAAATAAATTAAAAAATTTGCCGAATTCAACCCTGTGGCGGCAGTAACTTAGAGTTAATATCATCCCGCTTCAACTAACTAAGCTATGGTGTCATGTCGACTCTCGAACACGCCACATTTATTTTAATAGTAGGTTGTACTAATACAAATGATTTTTCTTAAAAAAAAAAGAGATTAAATGTAATTTTTTACGTCATTTTAAGGATATGAGTAGTGTTTAAACTAATAAAGAACATAATAAACTGAAATAATAATTTTATTTACTTGGGGAGATTTTACAATCAATTTTTTAAAAGTACAGGTCAATCTTATCTGTACCTATTCAATTTCCAAATGAGACATACGGTATTAAGACAGGTTTTTAACAGAAAATATATTCTTACAGAAACACGGAAAATTAGGAATATGTATTGAGACTGGTATTGAGACGCGCCAACAAATATAGATGGCGTTGTACAGCAACAAAATTATTAAAATTAAACAAAATAACGTCCATAAGCGGTAGTTGATTATATATGCGGCCAATGAGTGTTCAGCCCTTACTACATTATCTTAATAAGGGCCACATCCTTTAAGCCGTTACATAGACGGTGCCTATGCATATAAGAAAATCATCAAAAAGTGATTAATAATAAAAGAGAAACAAATAAAAAATGATGATAAATAAAATCCATTAAAGAAGCAAACAACACCAACAGATAACGTGGTCCGTGGATGAATGGATGGATTTCAGACTGGAAAACCACAATTCAAATGCCCTGTAGTTCGTATAATTTCTTTTAATAAAATATTTAATATATTTTATAAATAAACCTTTTTTAATAATTATAATATGTATTTATAAAACAGAACAACTTACAATTACATACTAATATGGTAATGTATAATAAATTAGTTTTATTGTTAATTAACATAAATATTATACATATTTAGTTTAAACAATGACTATAAAATTAAGGGTTAGTTGTATGTAATTATTATTTTTTATGTTTACTTATAAAATAAACAATTCCTTAAAAATATGCGTACAAACAATAAAGGATAATAAATGACCTACAGACAGCATAGCCCTGTGAAAGGGTCTCTTTATTTTCGACTACAAAACCACGGTTCAAATCCCATGCAGTTCGTTTGATTTTTTTAATAAAGTATTTGATATATTTCATAAACAGTTTTTCAATTATAATATTTATAAAAAAAAGATAATTTGCATAAAATTTCCCTTAATTTTATACTCATTGTTTAAATTACATATACTACATAATAATATTTATGTTAATTAAAAATAAAACTTAATTGATTATACATTACCATGTTAGTATCTAATTGTAAGTTATTCTGTCATTTATTATCCCCTTTTTATTTATATTTTTTAATGAATTGTTTATTTTATAAATAAACATAAAAAATAATAATTACATACAATTATCCGGTAATTTTCTAATCATTGTTTAAACTACATATGTATAATATTTACGTTAATTAAAAATAAAACTAATTGATTATACATTACCATATTAGTATTTAATTGTAAGTTATTCTAATTTATAAATATTATAATTATTTAAAAAAAAGATATATTAAATATTGCATTAGAAAAAAATTCTACGAACTGCATGGGATTTGAACCGTGGTAAGCTAGCTAGTCTGAAATTCACAGAGGCATACTATCTGTTGACGACGCTGTTTGCTTCTTTAATAAATGTCAGTTATCATCCTTTTTTGTTTGTTTCTTTTTATTATTAATTTATTTATTATTACTTTTTGATGATTTTTTACAATTACTAATGACTGTACGATATCTTATTAATTGGTTAATATTAATTAATCAACAATTAATATTAATTCATTTACGCGTGCTGTTTCTGGTATCAAAAATCTAAATGTTTCTCTAAATATATCCCTCTCCAAAAATAAAGTGTGGTGAGGGTCTATTTCTACAGGTTCCCCTCTTGTTGTCCCCCTTACCGCTGACCCCCAGCAGAGGTTCATGACTGTTTAAATATAACCTTAACATTAACAAAAACGGGAAGACAACGGTGGAGATTTGAAATTCAGAATTATAATTTTACCAGGATATTACAAAATAAAAGGAATAACGAATGTAATTTGAACTAGGCAAAAGCTTATTTTAAATTATTGACATGAAGAGGAGTCGATAGCCAGAACTAAAATTGTTTGTTATATATTAAAACATGTCCTAAAAACCTTAGAAACAGACTGAACTTGACATCAAACTGACTCCCCTCAGAAACAAAAATTAACGTGTTTCAGATTTTTTTTAATACAACAGTAACATAATTATACAATATAACTTGTTTTCTTAATTGGAATACTCATTGTATTGAGATGATATATTAGATTAAATGAATATTTATAAGATAATTTGATTTTATTTTCGGAAAGCCCCACGTTCGGACAAACCAATAAACTAAGAGATGTTATACAATAATAATATTTATTAATGAAGTTAATAAAACACTTTTATTAGAAATGCCCAAGTTCAGGCAAACCAATAAACCATGAGTTGAACTAAACTAATAAAACTAATTCGGCTAGCTTAATAAAAATAAAAATACAACACCCCAATAGCTTTTCCTTTAACCGGTAGGCTAATTCAGTCTTGAAATGGTTGAGCGTAATACTAACGTAAATACCGAAATTAACTTTACCAATCTCAATACCTGAAGAGAAACTTATGTTGAACCACACCTGGAGTTTTGCTTCTGGACGAGAAATAAATTCAGACTCTGTGCTAAAGAATGAATGGTTACTTACATAACACAAAAGTAATAAATAAATGTTTTGAAATTATAAACACAAATTTTCTTTATTTACCATAAAATGATGAAAATAAAATAATATCAAACACATATAAAAAATAAATTATTGTTTTGTTGATAACATGCTAAAGGTGTTATTAACAATATTTAATATTTCATTTCAACAAACCAACATTAAGAATTTGAATGACTTAAATATAAAACAAAAACTGTGTTCTTTATTTAAAATTCTTATAATTGAAAACAAATTTTTAATAAAAAAATGATTTACTTAAATTTCTGATTAGAAAACAATTACTCTTTAAAACGACTTACTTTAAGTGTAATAATCCCATGTATAACACTAGCTTTATTTAAAACTTTCCCATAGGAACTCAATCGGTAACGCACGCACTAACACAAAATGTGCACTCAATTGTGTCTCCATAAAATCGAACCGAAGATCGATGAACAGAAGAATATTTCTTCTTGATTTTAATTTAAATAAATTAAAATCAGAATTCCATGTGATTATATGAGAAAGTGAAGTTAATTCTACTAATTTTCATAGAAAACGTACAAGTATGTAATCCTCATAAAAAACTTTTATGTTTATTTGTTTACAAACGCATATGGGAACATAACCCAACTTTTAATAGATACATTAGATTTTTAAATTACTCCGACATGGATGCATCCGTGTTTTTTTTATATAACTCCCTTGTTTCTAATCGTAGGTTATTTTATCCCTTTGAATAAAACAATAAAAAAACAAGAAAATTTGCCGACCGCCCTTTTTTCATGACGTCACAGAAATCATCATATCATCGTCGTTAATGCGTACTGGCGTAACTAATATTTAACAACTTTTCATGGGCGCGATTTAAATGCTTATAAAAACTTTATTACATATGACATGATGAATTCTCTGAAATGTTGTAACTAACATTGCTAGTTACAACCTTTCAAAGAATTAAATTAATATCATCTGTAATACTGTAAGTTTTTACAAGCATTTAAACTGCGCTCTTGTCAAGTTGCTAAAAAATAGATATGCCAGTATGCATTAACGGCGACGATATGATTACAATTAACGAAGTTCTTAATTCTAATTAGATGAAAAGCTAGCTGGTGAAAAGACGAATAAAACAATATAAGACACTCATGGTCCAAAATAAATATTTGCAGAGAATTAAACTATACAATTTCCAGCTACTTAGGATTATGGAATAGTTACATTATTACTGAAGGTACCTTTTTCATATAAAGTTTACAACGATTACGACTAAATTTTAACAGAAAATCCAAATTAAAATCGGTCACCATGACCCAATAAAAACATCTGTTGCTAATGCAAGTTCTGGTTTAATAAAAACTTAAATTGAATAAAACTCCAACCATTCTCATCCAGAACACACTACTTCAGATGACTGAATCAAAGCAATGGCGAAAAACATTAAATAAACATCAATAAATTTCAAAAACTGTGAAATGAGAATTCTACCGATTTCTTCTTGTATAAACTACAAGATTATATAGATATGGAGATAGGTAAGTCAATTGTGGCATAATAGATTTCAAGATAATGGCTTAATTAAACTATTTTCAGTGAAACATCCACACGAAACTGTTTTAGCATCCCGAGAAATGGAAAACTATCATCTACGTTAGATAACGCCAATGCTGAAATCTAACATGAAGATAAAATATTCTAGAAAAGTTGAAATGCTATCCTAATCTTGTAACCTTAAGTTGTTTAAAGCATGTTTTATTATATAGCAACTAAATTTTGTAAAATTCTTTCTTTAAAATGGTTAATCATCTGACATGCAACCCTTTAAATAAATAAAACTAGTATCCTATCATGTCTATAATTATTTTTTTATTGCATGAGTACTGTAGATAAACATATTATTCATTATTCCTATGCTTCCCAAGACCTATCGGAAACTTTAAAAGTTCTGTATTTATTATAATAGTATATTATGTATTAAGGGCTTAATTGAGTGTGTAAGAGCTCGCAAAGTCAGTTAGCGCTAAAGGGATAACACGATAAAGGGCTCTAAGACACTAATTAAGCCCGAAATGCATACGTTAGTTTATGTCCGGCCTAAGTTTAAATTAATATTTAATTTTAAAATAGAAATAATTTGAAAAGTGCAAAACTTCAAGCAGGTGCAGTGATAAAACGTCAAGTAGGTAGGTGAAATGGTACATAATTACTGTTATTACTATGAAGACGGCGTAAACAAGGGTAGCTATTTTTCTAGCTGGCTCTAAAAAGTTTTAAAACTCTAATTTAGCAACTTACGCTCTAAGAACAGGCCGCTAAATAGGTCATAGTCGCTCGACCGGACATAAAAATAGTTAAAGTTTCAATTTGTTGATGTTGATCAACTCAAATAATAATAAATACATTCGTATTCTATATCATTTCTTAAATTATGTCTCAAAGGGTTAAAAACAAAACTTTCCAATCATAAACTTTGGTGACAATATTATTATTAGTAACGGGCAATTAGGTGAAAAACCAAGATTATTAATAAATATTTAAGATCCAAGTGTAAAAGGTCATTTTTTATAGCGCGAACGGTTTAACACACGAGCGAGGTATGAGCGAGTATTTTAAAAGACGTGAGTACAAAGAAGAGACTTTTTACACGTGTATCTTACAATGTTCTATCTACGATCATAATACTTTACTAGAGCATTCATTTTATTTGATATATATTTTTTAATTTGTGACATGTATATAAGGGTGCTTTGATTTTTACGTGATAAGTTGTTTAGTAACCAGTTTGTAAAATATTCATAAATCATTTATCATGCACTCTTGTTGACATTAACGTGCAATACAAATTTTATAACACTAGTTTAATACACGTACTGAACCTGAACTCCCCGGACTATTTCCATACTGATCCACACCGGCCTTTTACCATACTGAGGGGACGCGAACTTTTTCACCGAATTGAACCGAACCTGAACTTTGCTTACTGATTCCGTCCGAAATTCTTTCCAGTACTAAACCGGACCAAACTTTGTTCTCCTACTGCATCAGTCGACTTCTATCCGTATTGAAGGGAATCGGATTTTTCCGTACTGAACTGTTTCGTCGTCGTTTTTTCTCGTACTAAATCCAACCGAGTTTTTTTTTCATATTGAACCACAGTGGACTTTATTCCTATACTAAATCAGACCTACCGACATTTCCATACTGAAGCGAACCAGTCCTGTTTTTATATTTTTACAAGATATTATATAGACTTGATACTTTAAATATATTTTATTTAGCGATTAAATATATTATACTTAAGTAAAAGTAAAAGCGCGTGTTACTTAAAAATGATCAAATTATCGTGAAAACTAAAGGAATTCTAGTGATCTTAGTTGACTCTTAATTATCCTACCACTACAAATATGTGCCAAATAAACTAATAATAATAATAATAATAAACGAATGATAACTTTGTTTCCAATATTTCCATATTTTTAAAATAAGTAAATACACACGCTTTACACACAGCAAGAACACACGTTTTGAACGGTTTATGTTGTTATTTATTACAATTAAAATATTTGTTTCCATGGGAAACTAGAAGCAACTCACTTTGAACTTTTAGACTGTTTTTGAAATGCAAGAATTACTAGATATTTTTTTATTAGTTAGTTCCTGCCTCTAGGGTATAAAATGCATAAAGGATATAAGAACATACCTGCAACAGAAGACAGTGCAACTAGTAACACTAATAATAGTAATAATTTATAATCCATAACTTGCAAAACAAGAAGCACTAACAATGCAGGAAATCACTTTATGTTTCTCTTATATGTATAGCTGCGGTAAAGCTGAAGGTCAACTACTAATAATAAAGATACTTGTTTTTATAAATGTAATGTTTCAATGAATATACAGAAAGTGAGCAAGGTTGGTACATGGGAAGTTGCTTCACTGCCCTATGCAACGCATATTAAACGCGGGCACAGAAAAGAGTAATGGAAGGGGAACAGCGAGACGGCTACTTGGAACCTTTTACTGCTGTGCTAAGCGAAAAAGTCCTATCTGCAAAACATCAACTCAGAAATATACCATATATTTTCTTAGCTCACATTAACATTCTATATAGTACATTTCTATATTGCAGTTTTGCAGATAGGACTTTTTCACTTAGCACGGCAGTTTACTGTCGAATAGTATATCCAGCATCCTTAGTTGCATTAAAACGGTAATCCTTTTCTTTGATTGGATTATTTAGCTCGAGAAAATTAAGTGTGATATACATTTTTGTGCCTTAATACATCCAGGTAAGTACCAAATACAAATATTGCGAATTACGCATTTATAAAAGTTTTAACAGATAAAACTAATGTTACTTATTTTAAAGTGACGTGTTCTTTATGGCCGGCTTCACAAAGCTTGATTAAGTTCTGATTAGCATAATTGCGATTAAATTTTAAATCCAGAAATTTCATTGGCTGAGATTTAAGAGACCTGAAATTTTATCCAATTATATTTCTGGATTTCAAATTTAATCAAGATTAAGTTAATTAGAACTTGATCAAGCTTTGTGAAACCGGCCGGTAAAAATGAATTGGATCCAGCTTATTTACTATATTGTTGGGTCGCTGATAAAATAAATTACTTTCCGGTTATTAGATAACATTATTGTATAGTTTCGTTCTTTATTTTATTTACTTAAGATTTAGTAGATTTTGTTACTTATAATAAACTGATTTTGTATTGAAAAGCCCGTTTTCTAAATTATTAAATTATACTTAGGTTAGAATTCATTTTGGATTAGTAAAAAATAAATATGAAATAATAGTACAACGTGTTTTACTTACGATTGTAGCTGCATTAATGAAAATATTGTGTTATCACCAAATTATTATAGTTATATATAACTGGTTATACATGTCACCAGTGACGTCACGCTTTAGGTGTTAGAAAGTGTCCGTGAGACAACTTCCCGTTTACTAACTTTGGAACGTGAGATCATTTATTTTTATTTAATAATAGATTTACTCCGTTATACAAATCCATTATTAATGTTGCCAGGTGCAAGTATAATTCGTTTAGCTGAATAACAAATTAACTTACATTTTCTAAACTGCCAAAACTAAAGTAAGAATTTTTTATGTTTAATTATGCAAAGTCAGCTTTCTTGTTATTTACGTTGTGTAAGCATGCAGTACCTGATTACCAAGATCTATAGGATGCAATGTTCTGACGCGTTCTCATGCTAAAATTACAATCGGTAGTTTTCGTGATATCGAAATTGTATGTTTTATGTTATGCATTTCATTCGTATCACTTGCAATAATATAAAAAAAATTTTATTCATAAAACTAACGTTTCGTTACAGCCGAAACAGGTTACCCACACTTAATAAATTATCGACCGCAGTAAATTATTTTGGTTACCAGCTAGGTAGTCGTGAGGTTGGGGTTTCATAAGATATTCTGTCAGCGATACACTAAAATACATAGAGTTAAAAGTGTGCGGACAGTAGATGTGTAAAAATCGTCTTGTTGATAGATAAGTTATTATTATCATTTTTGAAACATTAATAAAATGATTGTATTCTTTATCATTCCCAATAAAAATAATTGAGTTTATACAAGGGGAACACTGATAATATCTAGAATGCCATGTTTCTAAAAACGAATGAAATTTGTTTGTTCGATTTGCTCTAATAGTTTTTTAATTATCATAATTTAAAGATTGTCTGTTCACCCAAAAATGAATATGACTAGAGAACATTTCCGGGCTATGATTTTTTACGATTTTAAATCGTCATTAACGCCTAAACAATGTGAAGATCGGCTTAGAAGTGCATTTGGCGAAGAACCCCGTCTAAGGCAACAATTTATAATTGGTACAGCGAATTCAAAAGCCGGGTTTTCTTAGTGATGAATTTCGTGAAGGACGCCCAAGAACTGCTGTTACTGATGAAAATATTGCCGCTGTTCGAGCAATGCTTGAGGAAGATCGACGGACATCTTATGAATTTATTCGGGCGACATTGAGCATTGGTATGAGCCAAATACAAAACATTTTACATCAACAGTTAGAAGTGAGAAAACTTTGTTGTCGATGGATTCCACATAAACTGACTCCCGATCAAATAGAACAACGCATTGAATGGTGCAGAAAAACTCAGGAAAAATTCCAAGGCGGCACTTCAAATTTGGTTTGGAATATCGTCATTAGTGACGAATCTTGGATTTATTGTTATGATCCTCAAAAGAAAAGTCAATCGGCTCAATGGGTCTTTCGAACCGAACCTAAGCCTAAAAAAGTCCGAAAAATTCGCAGTGCTCGTAAGAAAATGATTGCTAGTTTTTTTTCTAAAACGGGTCATATTGCTACTATAGCGTTATTGCCGATTGGTACACAAATGTCTGTTTACCACAAATCTTTGAAAAAGTTCGTCAAAAACGCCCCAAAGGAAAAATAATCTTACATCATGACAAGGCATCGTCGCATAAAGCAAAAGTAACAACTGGGTATTTGGCTGCCATAAAAGTCAGCACCATGGACCCTCCACCGTACAGCCCTGACGTAGCACCTTGCGATTTCTTTTTGTTTCGTAAAATTAAAGATAAAATGCGTGGAATCACTTTTTCGTCATCAGATGAAGCAGTGGAACATTACAAAAACCTGGTTTCTGAAGTGTCTCAGGAAGAGTGGCATCATTGCTTTAAGGACTGGTTTCATCCAATGCAAAAATGTATTGATGTCAAAGGGGAATATTTTGAAAAACAATAAAATCATTTAAATTTTTTTAAAACTAATCCTTGTTTGATTTTCTAACAATTTCCAGTGTCGCCCTCGGATTGTGGTTCCCATTGCTCTACCCAGAAAAAGAAGAAGATTACCGATTTCAATAATCGAAAATATATTGCCTGCGCAAGTGACCGGTGCATAATTTCGATGTCAAACAAATGGCAGAAGGAAATCCATCGCGCTTTGGCACTACTCAAAGTATTTTCAGCGTGCGCAGAAAAAACAGCATATAGAATTTTTCTGTCATTTACAAAAATACATTTTAGGGTTGGTAGAGGGCAGAGGATATCAATCTATCGAAAAATGTTATATACATTTTTTTACCGGGCAAACAAAAAACAACTGTTGCCCACTATTCCAAATTGAAATTCTAAAATTTCAAATATACGGTGATAATGATCATATGTTACACCGAATAACTTCTTTATTTTTCAACCGATTCCCATCAAATTTAAAAAATAGTGAATACGAGCATAAATATGCATCTTTCTGCAATTATACCTTTACCTTTAGAGTTCTGGTTTAACCTGAAGTGACATCAACTTTAGAATCTTAAATGGAAGGCCCTGTGTATCTATATATATTTGGCATCTGCATTAAATTGTGACTACGATGGTGCATCATTTTGCTGATTTTTGTTTTTTTCTCTTTTTTTATTTTTAGGTTAAGTTGGATGCGGTACATATTAAATCTCTTTTTTTGGGTAAGCTTATTTATGTAGTATATACTTAGATTCTATAAAAATTTTATACACACACACCTATTTATAACCTATTAAACGTGATAATTTTATATTTTTTAAGATAACTTTTAAACTTACGGTGTAAACCCAATCTTTTATTGTATGAACTAACAGAGAATTTTCCAACAAATCAATAGAACATTAAATCAATCAATTAAAAAATTTTATTTAAAACAGCGGGAACTGAAATTTATTCAATCAAAACCATTTTTAAAATTATTCGACCAATAAGAATCTTTAGCTAGAAAAAAGTTTGATATTGAATTTCTTGAACTTGCATCTGTTAACAAGCATGTTTTGTATTTTCGAACATCCAAGAATTAAACAACTTTCAACATTATTTTAAACCTATTTTAAAACATTCAAAAGTTATTGGAAGTTTCTTTCCGCTAAATTTAAATTCAAATAGCAGCGTCTAACAAATGAGTGGTTTAAAATTTAAAATAAAATAAAAGTTGAAATAATTGTTTGTAATTTATATCACTTGAAAATAATTTCATTGTCATTTGTTTTCTCATAAATAACAAAGTATTATGACGTCAATGCCTTAGTAAAATTTGAAATAACAATCATTAAAGTGTCTAAGCAAATCAGGTTATTATTTATTCAAATAGTAACGACTTTTTGTGGCTTGTTATCTGCAGTTACTAGCACGTTCGTCCGTTAAACACCCTACAGTCGTCATTAAAAGTGACGCTTTAACTGTTAATAGAACGGCATATTTTTGCGTCTTTATACGAAATAAATCGGAAGTATCTTGCTTCATTTAAAAATGCACTATTTTGCAGTGCTGTAACAAAGTATTCATTAATTGATTGTTTAAAAGAACTATCAATTAACAAATACATTTTGATCTACCCTTATACACTTTCAGATTTGCTTAAATTGCATTTATATTGTAATAACCATTTATTAAGAAATGATTGTTTAGCATTTACTTAAAAAATACACTGAAGGGAAATTTCCGTTCCCTAGGTCATCTGGTCTTGGTAGTTACAGTTGTTATTAGTTATTTAAGTCGCTGTTTCGCTTTACCGTTTCTTACTATACGATCATTAGACCAACAGACTACTCTTATAAGCGATTTATAAGCAAATTAATTAGCAGATCACATTTGTATAATATTCTTCTAATGGTACCAAAATCAGGAACAAGCTCCCGAGGGAACGGAAGTTATTAAAGCATTTGTGGGTTTACACGAAAAGGTACCTTACGGAAGTAAGCCATAGGATTCCTTTTCTCGTTACATCTTTTAAATGGCCGATATCAAGTACCAAGTTAATCAAAATAATACGTCATGTGTATAAAATATAGTACGTAAATGCTTTTAGTATGCATCTCTCTTATTCTTATTAATTAAAAATCATATCTGTTATCTTTTATTAACAGTAGTAAAAGCACAAAAGTATTTGCTACATTTTATTCATATGGCTCATTATGCTGATTCTGGTAAAATAAACAATTTGTCACATCTAGTAAATAAGGCCTTTCAATAAATTGAACCGAATTTGATATAAACTGATTCACTGAATTAAAAACTAATGAACCTTTGATGGCTAAATAATACTGTAGTTTCAACATTTATAAAATATTTTATATAAATAAAATTATTTTTTCAGACAATCTAAAATTCTCAATATCTATTTTCCTATTAAACAAGAAAATAGTGGCATCAAGTGTTCAGGTGACAATACAGATTGTAATTATTATCTTCCATGAGGTTATGACCCATATTGTAAATGATTTGTAATTTAACTAAGAATCAGTTTACACCAAATTCGGTTTAATTTATTAAACGGTCTGTAAAAATGTGGCAAAATATTTATTTTACTAGAATCAGCATATTATTTTGATTAATATAATACATTTGATACTTGATATTGCACCATTTAAAAGATGTGATGGGAAAAGAAGTCCTATGGATTACTTCCGTAAGGTTCCTTTTCGTGTAAACTCACAAATGTGTTAATAACTTTTGTTCCCTCGGGAGTCTGCCCTTGATTTCTCCCTCGGGAGCTTGTTCCTGATTTTGGTACCATTAGAATTTTCACATCAAGACGAACAAAATGATGTATAATTTGTCCGTTGACCTCTCCGATACCAAATCAGCAGATTTTTACCATTGTTCTTTGTACAAATGAAATCCATTTCCCACGGATTGAAACCTTGCTTTAGACACGTATTCTTCAAAATTATTGATATTAATTAAAAGATAAAGAAAATGTTAGTTTACGCTATGCAATTGAGGGCAAACGAAACCTAATCCATTTTATGAATTTATTTTCTATAAATAATCTCTTATACTGCATTAAGCTTCTTAGAATTTAAAAAGAACAGTGTTATTAAAGTCTGTGTCACGAACAGCTAGATTTAAAAAGCTGTTTTGTAATTGGTAGGACAGTTTTACAGTAGAAAATATAACACAGCCTATAAACCAATAAAAAGAGTTGTAGAGATAATTGGATGCAGTTCATGCAGAATTGCCAGTTTGTACTAAAGTTGCCGCACATTGTGGTGAAAACAACGAATTCTTTGATTAGATTACAAATTAAAGCAATTAATATCAGTTTTTGTTTAGACAGCAAACAATCTGTAATATATTATATTACACCAATGTAACATATTATAATTCGATAGAAAACAATACGCATATTAGTAATAAATAAATAAATGGCAACATCGGTAATTGTGAGATGCATAAGACATGACACTTGACGGATGCCTGTAACCTAACTTCTTCTTGTTATTACGTTCGATTCAGGTGTTATTTTGTTGTTTTATCATTGCTCGTCTCTTATTTTTCAAAAAACTGTCTTTTTCAAGACAATCTCGTTGTTGTTGGACTTTGAAGTCGGTACGTAAACATATAATCAAAATTGTAATTTATTTGATGTAAGCCAATTGTGTATTGTAGGTAATTATATTGAATATGGCCGAGGGAAATATGGTTTTGTCGCCCCCTAAAAACGGACTTCAAGACATTTTACAGCTAATGACAAAACTACCATTAGAAATATTTTCAAAAGTTGCAGTGAAGATAACTTAGACGCTTCGAAAACAGAATATGTAGAATTTTGGTAAGAGCCGCAGGTATCCATATTATGTTTTTAAGCAAATGTCATTATTATACCAATTTTTATATTTTTTATCACATGCGTAAGTGTGGCTAGCGTATACGAAGTACTGACAGAATATCAAAGTGAATCAACATTCCAAGAACCAAAGCATTATCATCGCAACAGAGCTATTTTGGGTAATGTATGTGATGGAATGAAGAGTGATATACGACGCTTAGTACATTCATTTTATTTTCGTAATGAACCACCTACCTTGGACAAAATACGTACTGCACTATCTAGCAATGAAGAATTAGGTATAATAATATCACGAAGTACACTTTGCAAATTGTTAAAAGAAATGGGTTTCCGGTTAGTATTAATTTTTGTTCTTGTATATTTGAATTTTAGTACAACTTATCTTCTGCAGGTGGTCAAAAAGAAAGCAGTCTAGCTTAATTCAAGAGACAAAGGAGATAGTTGCATGGAGGCGTAAATATTTAAGACAAATAAAAGCATTTCGAGCTGCTGGTAAAACAATTTACTATTTAGATGAAACATGGATCAACGCAAATCATACGGTAGAAAAAGTATGGATTGATACCACCGTTATATCATACAGCTAGGCATTTTTACATGGTCTTTCACCGGGCCTCAAAACTCCACCAGGTAAATATTCTTGCTTTTATTGTTAGTTATTTTTAATGCATTGGGATATCTAATATGACTATTTACATTTAGGAAAGGGAAAACGCTTTATCATATTACATATTGGTTCAGAAGAGGGATTTGTAGAAGAACAGTTACTAATGTTTGAATCAAGCAAAACTGATGACTATTATAAAGCAATGAATGCAACAGTCTTTGAAAACTGGTTTGAAGCCATGCTGCAAGTAATCAAAAAAGCAGATATTCAAAATTGGCTCACTAGCAAAGCCATTCCCTTTGAACCCGACATGGTAAAAGCAGAATTGCTTGCAATAGTGAAGCAATATAAACCTGATGTACGATATGTAGTAGATGACTTGGCTAAACAACATCAAGCCACAGTTTTAAGATTACCTCCCTACCATTGTCAGCTTAATCCAATAGAATTAATATGGGGACAGATAAAAGGTGAGGTATCAAGAAAAAACACCACATTTAAATTAGCAGATGTGAAACATCTCTTCATGGAAGCTGTTCAAAATGTCCTGTTCAAAAAAAGCTGTTAAACATGTAACTGAAGTTGAAAATGATATGTGGGAATTGGATGAAATTATTGACATGCAGGTTGAACCACTTATTATAAGTGTAGGCGAGGATTCTATTTCTGAAAGTGACAAATTTTAATATGTTACTATTGTTTTATGGCAGTTGCCACTATCGATGTAAACTCACATTAAAGTAGCATTATTAAAATATTTTTTGTTTATGTACATTATTGTAATATAACGACAAATACACAATTATAATCGAATAAAGATATTTTGTGTTCATTGTGCTGTATTTTTTAACAGAATTACAGGATTTAATGGAATAATAAATGGGTTTCTTTGCTTTTGTTATTTATTTATACCTATATCGTCAGTCCAACCATCCTAATTCAATTTCTTTATAATTAAGACTTTAATTAAATATTTATTACAGTAAATCCTGGATGTATTTATTTCAATTAAATACAGAACAATTAAACTCGTTTTTAATAAATAATACAAGATGCCAAAGTAAGGTTAGGTTCATTCGTCATATTATTCAGCCCCGAGTTGATTTTTTAATAAATATCATCATTCTAGTTACAAATTATGCAGTCAATATCTATTCAGCGTTGTAATAATAAATGCTAAATAAATTAATGCAAATCTTTTTAATAAAATAATCCTGAAAGTGACATCTATTAACGCAATAATTAAATAAAATGTCCTTACAGTGTGAAACGGGTTTCTGTCACGGAGCTCCACCCATTTTAAATAATTACTCTATCTGTTCGTGACACAGACTATAGTTATTATTCTTTACATAGGTTAATGTATTTATTTATACAATTGTTCCTGGGCCATATTTCAGAATTTAACAATTTCTCAACGCTTTCTAACCGATACTTTGAAGGATGCATATTCCTGCGGATGTTTCGAGACGATCTTATTTACGGTGTATCGATATTATTCATTTTAAGTAATTTTCAATATCTTCTATCTCACACTTTGGACCTACTCTGCTCTACCTATACTGCGTTAAGCTTATTCTTAGAATTTCAAAAGAACAGAGTATTCTTAAGTCATTATTCTTATTTGGCTTGACAATCTTTTATGGTTACAAATGTTGAGTTTATTTAGCTCTGTGCACCTTTTGATAAAATAAAAAAAGAAATTTATTCGATTTTATTATTGGTTATGCATGTTTATTGTCATATTTAGACTTCAGTGGTTAGATGCATATAGCCTGCCTTAAACCTTTAATAAAGCATGAATAGTTTACCCATTTCTGAGAACTTTAATATTACGGTCTGTTATATCCTAGCACAGGATCGAGTTCACGTCAGTTTTGCGGCACCAAAGTTTCATAGCATGAATCGGTACAAGAGTTGTGTGGTCAAAAGGAGTGTTCCTGTCTAATTTTCGTTTTGAGATACGAGAGTTGGGCTAATATAACATTAGTCATATTTTATAGTTTAAATCGAGTATTAGTGAACAAAAGTATTATAATAAAGTACCGTGAGCTTGCCTGTCTAAGATTCCAAGCTTTTGTTGATCCAATTGATTTTTGAAAGATTAAGTCTCCAAATCTAAGAAGTTTATGAATAGGATATTTATTCAAAGGATTAATTCAAAAAGGATATTGCAGTGTTTTTCATTTAAGGCGTTATCGGAGTTTGGGGTAGAGTATACATATTTCCTAAGTATATTTCGTACGATTATAGCTAGCCTGTTTATTTTCACCTGTACAAAAACCGTTTCAATATTTGAGTATTTGAACAAAATAATAGCTGTTCTTTTATATGTAGATCTTATCAAGATTAACGCTCTCCCACCACATCCATGTACGGCTTCAATCTTCTCTATAAATTGTATACTTTTTCAGGTCTAATACACTGTTAGAAATAATATTATTGAATAACCACGTTTCACTGAAAATAGTGAGGAGTTTTATTAAGTCTATGTTTCCGTTTCATGGGGTTCTGGTTTTGGTTTTGGTATCGTTTTCACCGTGGTACCTTACACCTTTAAGACTTGAACTCACTGTGCTAATACAATTTTTAGCTAATACAAACGAATATAACTCAATAATTGTATGAAGTAGAAATTCTAATACAACGGAATATCAAATTTAAGTCTTCTATTAAATAACCACAGTTCAACTTTATTTTTCGCTGTGTTACAATCTTATACGACCTACCGTTATTACTAGGGTATATTCCTTTGAAGTAGCCAACAAACGTCATTTCAATAAACTGTTAATACAAAAATTATAAAAATCAACACTTCAAAGGCAGTAGATGGTTCATTTTTGTTGTAAGTGAATTAAATGATTTAGAATTTTCAAATAATATGCAAATATTAGCTCAAATTAGTTTATTTTACAAAAAGGTCTTTAAAATACTGAAATATTAATTCAACGAATATTTAATTATTAATACTTTATTATGAAATAAATAAAGATTATTAAAAGTTTCACAGTTTTATTAAAATATACCTGACAATATTGTTTCGACAGCTATGCTGTCATTATCAAAGGTAATATAATTATAAACAAACACGTCGCTAAGGTAGATACAAAATAGGTAACTAGATAAAATAATAATAATAATAATAAAAATTAATAATAAAAATCATAATTAAACATCTAATACTTCCAGTAACGGAGAATTACTGAGCTCAAGTTGTTCATTCATTAAAGGTACCCTGAGTTTGTGTTTGTATATCTCAAAGGCTTCTAAAATGTCTAGTTTGCGTTTGTTATTACAAAAATGTAGGAATTTAATATTATTTTGAGTAGTCATTGTGTGATTTTGTTCTAAAAGATGTTTGGCGTAATTCGATTTTTCAGGATGTTTATTTTTGTAATGACGTACGTGTTCTTTATATCTTATGTCAAAATTTCGAAGTGTTTGTCCAATATATACCGAACTACAAAAAGAACAATTTAAACGGTAAATGCCCGATTTCATGATATCATGTGTTCTGTCTTTAGCATTAAATAAAAATGAAAAAGTGTTAGTGTTGGTTTTAAATGTTATTTTATAATTGTTGGTTTTTCTTAGTATATGTGCAATTTTTTCTGATATTTTGCCAAAATATGGTATAGATATGTAATTTGTGTCTTCTGTTTGATTGTCAATGGGATATATTCTTTTGATAGCTAACCTATAATCTTTTTGTTTAATTAAAGTGTCAATCATGTTCGGATTATAATGATTTGCATGTGCTAGTTGTTTAATGGTTAATATCTTTTTGCTAAAATCTGATTTTGTTAGTGGAATAGTTAAAGCTCTGTGTACTAATGATCTGTATGCTGCTATTTTATGTGTATTGTGGTGACAAGATTCATTTGGTATTGTTATGTCTGTTTGTGTTGGTTTTCTGTATATGGAAAATTCAAAAAGATTGTCTGCGTTAATCTTGATATTTAAGTCTAGAAAGTTTATAGCCCTGTTTTGTTCTGTTTCTAGTGTAAATTTTATATTAGGATGGATATTGTTTATAAGAATTAAAAATTCATTGATAACCTCAAAAGAACTGTCAAAACAAGCTAAAATGTCATCAACATAACGAAACCAGAAGATAATGTGTTTAGAGAGGTTTAATTCAAATATTCGATCTTCAAACTTGTCCATAAATATGTTAGCTAATAGAGGACTTAGAGAATTACCCATAGGTAAACCATCCTTTTGTAAATAAATTATGTTATTAAAAGTGAAATAATTTTGACTTATACAAAGGTCAAATAATTGAATTAACTCTAACCTTTTAACTAATTCTATATTACTATTGATCAAGAAACTATCTAATAAAGGAATACATTCTTGTGGTGGTATTCTGGAGAACATGTTGCAAATATCAAAACTAACAAGTTTTGAATGTGGTGGAAGATGTATGTTTTGCAGCTTATCTACTAATTCTAATGAATTTCTAACAGAGTATTTCGATTTGTAACCTATCGTGTTAATAATCTGGTTCAGTTTTTTGGATAAAATGTGATTAGGTGCATTGATGTATGATACAACTGGTCTTATTGGCATATTCTGTTTGTGGGTCTTCACTAATCCATACAGTTTAGGTATTTGTGGGTTTTTATTAATGATTTGTTGCTTTTCTAATTCTGAAAAGCAGATATTGCAGTTTTCTAAACTTTGTTTTATTTCTTTTTGGAATTTTGTGGTTGGGTTTTTGTTTAACGTTTCAAAATTTTCTTTATTAATAAATTCATTAACTTTTTGTATGTAAATATCTTTAGAAAGAATTACCAAAGTGCTACCCTTATCTGCTTTAACAGAAATTAGATTGTTCTCTGTGATTTTCTGTTTTATAGATTGAAGAAGTGATATGTTAGATGTGTTGTACATTTTGTCCTGTTTCAAAGACATCTCTTTTAACAAATTCGAAATTTGGAATTTTGCATAGTTATTATGATCTTTCTTAAGTATAGTTTCGCATTCAACGGCCAAAATTTCTTTAATTTTGTTGGTAAATTTTGGAAAAGGACAAAATTTGAAACCTTTGTTAAGAAATCGTGTTTCTCTGTCATTGAATGTTATATTCGACAAGTTTATGAAACGAGGATAAAAGTTTGTAGTGTTCTGACAATTATGGTTATTTTGTAGTGTACGTTTTTGTTGTACAAGTCGATGAAGTTTATTTTTCTGTGTGGTGTATTTTTTGAATTTAATGTGACTGACGGTTTCTCTAATGTCAAAATCTAAGATGTCAAATTGGATATTGTGTAATTTATGAGTAAGTTCTGTATAGAGTACCTTTATATAAACGTGCATATTGTCTCTTATACTAAACCATTTCTTCGATTCTTCTTTGAGCCATCTTCTTTTGGCATTCCTAATCACTTTTTCAGTAATCGAATTCTTGGTTCTGGTAGTGATGTTTTGTAGTTCGGTATATATTGGACAAACACTTCGAAATTTTGACATAAGATATAAAGAACACGTACGTCATTACAAAAATAAACATCCTGAAAAATCGAATTACGCCAAACATCTTTTAGAACAAAATCACACAATGACTACTCAAAATAATATTAAATTCCTACATTTTTGTAATAACAAACGCAAACTAGACATTTTAGAAGCCTTTGAGATATACAAACACAAACTCAGGGTACCTTTAATGAATGAACAACTTGAGCTCAGTAATTCTCCGTTACTGGAAGTATTAGATGTTTAATTATGATTTTTATTATTAATTTTTATTATTATTATTATTATTTTATCTAGTTACCTATTTTGTATCTACCTTAGCGACGTGTTTGTTTATAATTATATTACCTTTGATAATGACAGCATAGCTGTCGAAACAATATTGTCAGGTATATTTTAATAAAACTGTGAAACTTTTAATAATCTTTATTTATTTCATGATTATGGAGTTCCACAAAATAAGGCTGGAAACAATAAACAATACTTTATTAGTTAATTTAAAGGAAAAATGTTTAACATAATTAATTATCTTGTAATAATATGTTGTTTTAATATAAATAATTAATATTAAAAAGTGTAATAATACTAGCAGTAAATAAATGGACGTTCTATACAACAGTTGCTACTGTTTGGGTTATAGCTAGTAAGCTAATTGATCACATACACAGAAACCCTGAACTGAAGCACTAGATTTTAATAATTAAGTTTAAAATTTTATATAGCTTAATTTGTTTGAATTTATCTTCAATGGCGAGAAGTATAAGTTTGTGTACCTCTTTTCATTGCACTAGAAATAAGACTACATATATAAAGATTTTATCACTTAAATGTGTTGTTTAATTCATATTAAATACTGTGAATTTTGTATCCAAAATTTAGGAAATTTTGTAAAATTTTAAATTTTTTGTTGAAAACTAACACTTTAGAAATATTTTATCAACTTTTCCGGTTAAAAATAATTTTAAATTAGTTACTTGTGTGTCATTGATTATACAATCAATGTGTATACTTTTTAATAAGGTTAAATAATCCATATTTCTTTATGTATTATCAAACAGTTTACTCACCAAATACTTAAGTATACGTAACATCCAGTTGTGCAATTTATTGTTATTATGTAATTCATTTATGTTTAATTTTTAAATGAGTGATATCGACGGGTTATGTGACTCTCTTAAGGTTTTTTGTTAATGTAAATAGATCGTTATTATTGCGTAAAAGTATTGTGTAATTAATCTGTAATAGATTGAGTCAAATATTATGATTATGTTTTAATCTGCTATTATGTTTGTAAATAGTGTAGTCATTGTATTAGATGGTAAGGTGACGTCAAATTGTGTAATGTGATTATGTAAATAGTAAATAGTATATAAGCTTAGAAAATCATATTCTTAGGACACTTCCTGACATAAAGCGACGCAGTAAAGTCGTGTAAGAAATATAGTACTAATGTAAATAGACACTTCTGAATATAAAGCGACGCAGTAAAGTCGTGTTAAAGAATAGTAAAAATGTAAATAGACACTTACTGTTAAACGACGAAAGAGTAAAGTCATGAAAGATATTATAGTAAATAAAGCGACAAAGTAAAGTCGTGTAAGAAATATAATACAAAATGTAAATAATTAGTCTTGCTTGGATAAGTTAAGTTGGTTGGTTAATTGAATACGGCGAAAGTGTAGAAAGTTATAAATTGTAAAAGTGTATATAAAATTGGTGTTTTATTTGTAAATAAACAGTTAGAATTAACATTCTTCGAAAAAGGGAAATAGTACCCGCTATTAAAATAAAACAAAAGTCAGTTACCAAAATCAAGTGTGTGGATGGTGTTGTATGGGAAATTCATGCAAAGGAAAGTCAACCGGAATTGGAAACCAGCACTGGGACAACCTAAAGTGACATACGCTGCCAATGGTATTGGAGAAGACCAACTTTATAATAAAGGTAGGAAGTTATTTCCTTCTGTATTGGTATCTGCTGAACAAAAGACTATCGTTTGTGAGGTGTAATTATGTGATTTGAACAATTTAGTAATAGTTAAATTTAATTAAGAATTCAATTTTAAAAGCGATTTAAATTTCAATTTGTATATTTTTAAAACCACAGGAATCCACATTCGCCCTGAGATGAGTCTTTCTTATTAATTTAATTCAGTTATTTTATGTTATTTAATTGGCGCCCAACTCTCTTACGTAAACTTGAGTTATAAACAAGAACTCACGTAATATTATCTTTACATATTGCATTATTTAAAACTATTAAAAGGTATTTTCTAATCATATAAGAATTTATAAAAGAGGGAAGTTGAAAAGCATTTCCAAAGTTCACAATCATTTTTAAAAATAGATTTATTTATAAATCAATTATCTACGATCTAACAGTAATTATTCGTTATTTGAAAGTAACTGATGAAATTGAATATAATTAATATTTTATTTTTAATTAGCCAAATTCATCGCATATATTTATATTTGGCTAGCCAATGTGGGAAAAGTTCAAATATTTCTTTTTTATGCGAATTCATCGCATATAAATATGGTTTGTCCCAACGTGGTGCAAAAGAAATCAAAATTATTCTGTTTATGCGAATTCACCGCAATATATACACATGAATGTTATGCTAATGACGGATATATGATAAGGATGTATTTTTCACGTATTAATCTTAATGTGTCAAAGATATACCGCGAACTAAGTAATTATCACACATCATTGAACATGCCTTTGGAATATTAATTATGGCATACAAAAAGAATTATAGGCACGTACTTTTCATAGAAATTTATATTCCAGCGCTACCAGGGCAGCTTCATTGTTGACAATTCCTGAACGGTTATGTTTTTGCTATTAACAAAACTAGTTTCCATGAATTGATTTAGTAATTAGTAAGCAGTACGTATTTTTGTCGTACATTTCATCCTGGATGATTATCATTGAATATACAAGCAGCGGCTCTAGTACAGTTTAGATAAAATATGTACTCGTATGTACAGGTAGTGCTCCATTAAAATTCGCTTTTGAAGCGTGTAAATCGTTGTTTCGCTTAACGTTAACAAAAACAGTAACGCAGATATGAAGATTTGAAATTAAAAATTCTAATCTCACCAGAAAATTACAAAATAAAGCAAACTAGCTAAACCAAAGCTTATTTTACTGAAAAAATATAAAGTCAGTTTTTAAACGTTTTTAACGTGGAGGTTGGTAGGGATAGGAGGTAATCAGGAGGTATCAAAATTTATCCCCTTAGAAGTAAACAGTGACATGTTTCAGGATTTCTTTGAAAACAGCACTAACTGGGTGACTCGTTTTAGTAAGGATGCCCTGTATATAAAGTGGCACATTAATCCGTTCCCTCAAAGAATAAATATATCCGCTATCATTCCTTAACACTACCTATGTCTCAAAGAATTAAAAATAAATTAACCAATTATAAATTTGCTAAGACATCACTAGGTGAGAAATAAAGTAATATTAGGCATATAATACAGGGTGTACAATAGCTCCACGCTCAATACAGTTTATTAGATATTAAGCAGAGTTGAAAAGAAAAAACTATGAGTTTAATGATGCATTTGGTTACGATCAAAAATCAATTATTCTTTGAAAATAGTTAGTCCAGTAGTCGGATAGTTTTAAATTTTGTATAGAAACATTATATGTTTAATGGTGTAAATGACAAATCCAAGTTTTCGACCTTGGTTGGTTTCCACAAACAGTTTTTCGAAAATATCTCTGTACTGTACTGTAGCTGTAAGCTATTATAACTATTTTATTTTTTCATGAATGATAATTAAATATTTTCATTCTATTTTATGGATATATCTTTTCCCTTAGGGGTCCGTCTGTCAGTTGGCACCGGTGCCACTGCAGCCTAGAAGTCGTACTGTATTCTCCGTATAACAAGTTAATCACAACCACACTTTAATAGTAGTTCCCTGTATCAATAAATAAAGACTTCTCGTTAGATGTGTGAAGTCTTTCGGTTTCAATGAGGGTTGTCCGAAAATACGCTGTCTTTTCCTACTCAGCCCATTCCAGTTGCATAAAACATGCATAGGTGTTTCTAGTTCTTTATTACAGAATCAGCAAATGAGGTCTCCATTAAATTTGTCGATTCTACACAGCTGTTCCTTGACGGTAGTATGCCCTGTTAGGAAACCCGTAATGATCTTGAGTTGCAACCTACTTAAGAGAAGAAGCTCTGTTGCTCTTTTCTGGTAAGGTCTGTCAATGAACGCCTTGGTTATTACGTTGCCAACTCCATTCTTGAGTTTTTTCATTACACACCATCTCTGTACTTGATGATAAGTCCTAAGTTGGTGGTAAAGCAGCAAGATTGAGTGTACTTTTACGGATTTTGCAAATCGTAGATAAATCCAATGTTTCATAAATTCACCACCATACCAAGTGACTAGAAAACGCTCCCCTGCATCCGCAGTACTTTCTGAATCAGCCTCTGATTGCTTAAATGCTATAATGAGCTTGTTAAGTGTGGATTTTTCTCTGCAATGGTACAAAAGAGAGCAGATGTAAAATGAAATAATATTTGCAGCTGCATTTTTTTGTTTGAAAGATTTTGTAGAGTATAATAAAATTGTTCTTTTTTTTACCTCTTCCTAGTTTTCGGGAAAAAAATGTTTTTATGAGATGATGCTAATCTTATTGTTAATAAAACCAGTAGATCGATATCTTCGCCGATGATAACAACGTCATATATTGAAGCCATGGAAATTGCAGTATTAACAATTAATACATCAGCATCTTCTGTAGTTTGTTTATAATAGCTTTATTGAAAATACTTTGAAGCACTGTAGCTCATACATTATTAGTTAATAATAGAAAAAATATTTTAGACAAAAGTTTTAGGAAATTGTATCTGCTACAGAATTGATTAATAACTATTTAACAAGGTCGAAAACTTGGATTTTCATCTAGACCACTAAACATATAATCGTATATCGAAAATTTAGAACTCCTGATGTTTAGCAAGGCAACTACGCCACTACTGAACTAATTCCATCGAAAATATTTGCTTCATACGTCGCAATTATTTTGAAAAATTGAATTGGAGTGTTATGCGGTATTATTTCATCAAGTATTATTAGTCTATCAAAACTGGATGATATCTGGTGAACCCCGTAGGCTCTTAAGTATCTTACCACTACATCAATGAACCAAGAAAACTGATAACGATAATAACAATAATACGAATGATAATAACTTCCAATAATAATTTCCATAGTTTCAAAAAAAGTAAATACAAAAGATCACACGTTTTGAGCGGTTTATGTTGTTTTTTATTATAATTAAAATATTTTTTCCATGAGAAATTTTTATTTATGCTTTTAAATTAGTTTTAAAATGCGGAAGTAATCAGAGATTACCAAAAATCTGTGTTTAGTTCGTGTCCAAAGAGTATGAAATGCTTAAAGAATATAAAAACGTACCTGCAAGAACTTCAGAAGACAGTGCAGAAATTAACACTATTAATAATAATTTGTAATCCATAACTTTCACAACACGAAGCGTTGTGTAATTCTTATTTCAGCCAGTTTCTTATATGTTTACTGAGGTAATACCAAAGGTCAACTACTAGAAATTTTACAATTGTAATTTATAGATGAATAATTATTTATCTAATAATAATTATCATCATTTCTCCGTATGCTACTCCGTTATTATACAAATCCTATAACAATGTTGCCAATGATGTAACAGAATTAATTATAATTCGTTAACTGAATGACAACTAACATAACCTAACTTGCTACAACGAAAGTAAGTTTTTTTTATGTTTCATTATGCAAAGACAACTTACTTGTTATTTTCAATTTGCAAGCATGATTACTATAATTTTAGAAGACACAGAAGTTGTCTGTTCCCATGCAAATATTACAATCGCCAGTTTCCGAGATATCAAAATTCCACATTTTATGTTATCTGCGTCATTCACATCACTTATAGCTCCAATAAAATAAAAACTATTTTGTATTCATAAAACTAAGGCTTTGAAAGGAACTTGAAAGAAAGCAAAGAATAGAACTAAAGATAGCATATGAAAAATCTAGCGGCGAGTGGAACATTCACACAATTGCACACCCTCAAAAGAATGACTTCATAGATAGGAAGACAATAACGTAGGAACACAACATCATGATGAACGAGTACTTGCACGGAAAATGAAAGGTGAGCACGAATTGCTAGTAACGCCCAACCATCCCCACCTTTTAAATACTTTGGAATTATACGACACCTTAGAAATTATAAAAGTGAGGACTAGAACCTGTCGTTTCATGACGAGCTGTTCATATAGCTAAATGTTCAACTCATCGTAGTTGATGCAGAAAGCTAACATAGTTTGCTCTGTGGATGTCTCTGTCAGCGCGACGATAATACAATGCTATATAGGAAACTTTAACTTGATACTTCGAACACAGATTGAAACTCCATGCTTTTCATTTGTTCGCCATTATCGCACACCAAATACAGGGTGTTCCGGACAAATATGCAGTGCTTTAAGGGGGTGAAAGGTGACCATATAGAGACCCCAAAACTCATAAAATAAAAATAAAAAATAAAAAAAAATTTCGGATTTTTCCGTATTTTTTACAAGTCACGAGTCGACTATGGATTGTTTGTAAGATTTTGACCCTGAATTACTCATAAAGCAAACAATGATCTCACATCTGCACTACTAAATTAATAACTGACCTCCGCTACGTACGTATCAATTTACAGAAACAACAGAATTGAATTTTAGCAGCGGTTGCCGAGTGACTCACTACGTTGATGACTTGATCATTTATTAAGGTCGGTAAATAAAATGTAACATACGTTCGTTGACCTAATTGTGATGGAAACATTGCCTGTTTTTCATTTTACGAATGTCATTTTAACAGAATGAGTAAAACTTACCGTTTAGATGCAAACAATCTTTATAACATGTGTTCAAAAACTCCCGTACCTGTCGAGCAAAGTGTAGTGGTGCTCAATAGTGGGAGTCCGTCGAACACTTCATTGACCAAAAAATGTAGGCGCCAGTCACCGGTTAATCGTTGGAGCAGAATAAAAGGTCTTATGTGGCTGTTGTGTGAATTAAAAACACCCGCCCAAGTAAAACATTTTGTGCAAACTGGGGATTTTCCTGTTTGCGTTCCAATAGCCATTGGCAAAATTGCACTCGCGGTATACGTGTACTTTTTGAAAATGGTTGATTTGAAAAGTTCCGTTCATTCAGCAGGCGTGTTTGGTTCTGCCATAATTTAAACAGTAACTAAATACCCTTAAATAAACTACTTATCACTAAAACAAACACTTAACACTACCTAATGCAAGTTATTAATTCTAAAACGTGTATTAATCGAAACTCAAGTTTACCACCACCTAACACAAAGATCTGAGTCAGTAACAGTTATTACAGATGTTCAAAATGAGTGTTATTATTTAGTTAAAAACGTTTTAAAAGCACGTACTGCTATTTGGTGTTGATTACAATCTTCGAAGAATTTATATTTATCCTGCTACCTGCTTGGGTTAGTTTATGGTCCTTTTGTCCACGACCTTTAAAAGTATGTACTAGTAGACACAATTTTCTTTTCATACAGTTTTATCTACTATTTTGCAGTGGCGTGCCTATTATTTTTATAATGGGGGTTGTCATTTCAAAGGGGCATTTCAGGAAATTGTTAGTAAGATGTTACTCTACACATGTTTCTCTATTGCCCTTTAACGGGAAAGGCATATTTTCCAAAACACCCTGTATTCTGACACGCCAAGCATCAGAAAGATTCCTTCGTATACACTTCAACCAAGAAAACGAAGTTGAAATAGAACAACAAACTTACTGAAGTGGACCAAGTACAGTAACGGACCAATCGAGCCCAAGCTAAACATTTACCACTGTTCATTAATTAGCGTCGAGAATCCATGAGTTCAGCAAGAGTTTTTCGTTTTAGTTTGTATTCTGCACAGACTATGCAAGATCTTTAACATAACTAGTCCTAGAAAAAAGTGGCATTTCTTAAAAAGTCATTATGGCTATATATCTATTGAATGGCGTAAGCTACAAACTTCAAATTTTCACAGATTATACTTGAAGCAATCCTGAAGATAAAAAAGAATTACCGGCATTTCATCAAGGGGGTAGTAAGGCAACACACCAGGGGAGAATAGTTTTCCGCAAAAATAACTATTATAGAAATCTTGATTGTGAGTAATCTGTAAGAGATACGTATCCGCATCCGGACATTTTTGTTAGATTTTTTGGAGAGCTACAACTTTCTTAATTGTGTATTTCATACTTTGCTCATTACTGCACTCTCGAAAAATCCTCTAAATAATAATCTGTGTATATAGAAACCTTTGCTAAGAAATAAGCTATTTGACAACTGCGTCCAGTTGTCCCAACCCGTTCTCTGACGGCGTTCTGTTATTTCAGTTGGAGGTATCAGGGTTGTGATACCTTAGTTTTTGGTATTTTAACAAATTTTGTATTTAGAATTTTTAAGCCTTCCACATTCCTCCGCGAAAGTAGAAATAGTCTTTTTAGTTATTAATTTACCCAAAACGCTTACAAGCAGCGAAATAAATTATTACTGCTTTACCGTGTTCACAAACGTTAATCAGTGCTCTTAATTGCCCTAATTTCACTATAAACTACAAAAAAAAAACTTACGGTCTTACACGAATAATTACAAGATGTAGAAATCTTAATTTATAGTTCATAAATTAAACAAACTTACTTTTATTATGTATGTATGCATACAAAACAATGTTACAATATTCACTGAGTAATTACTATTTTTTAATTTGCAATTACTATCTATTTTGTGCTTTGTAAATTTTTAACATACTTTAAGAATTTTTATTGTTGAACGTTTTTCTTAATAGTATGTAAACGATAAACTTTTAAAATTCAAGTCTACAGATTTTTTCCAAATATCTTGAATAAATCTACCGATAGTGGACATTATGACCTGATAACACTGTTTAGGCAGTCACTTTGACCTGACCTCGTCTTGCTGGATTTACCAGTGTTAAATATCTTATCTCAAATTTGTCCTTAATATACGTACACAGATTTTAATTGAATGACATACGCTAAATTGTTAGTATCACTGTTACTTTACACTTGAATATATATTTTTTTAGATTATAGCCTTGTTTTTTACTAAGTTTGCCAACAATCAACGAAAAAACAAGCAGAATAAAATGAAATATATCCACTTAAGAAGAAGTGTATAATGGTAAAACATTCAAGGTAAATAAATCAAACATTTCAATCACTACAACAAATATACTCGACCGCCAACATGTATTACCTTAAAAATAGTGTCTTGAACCTTCTGTTATTTACAATAGTACAAACTAACGCTGCTGGTAAGTACAATGCTATTCTTATTTTATTAAATTCTTGTTGATACTCTTAATATGTCACTTATAGAACTTTGTAAAACGCCAAATAATGAACCTGGAGAATGTATTTTGCTAAAATCCTGTCCGGTTCTTCTTGAAATGTTTAAGAATAAGACAGCGTCAGCGGAATTTACTCGAAATTCAATTTGTGGTTTTGAAGGCACAGATTCTAAAGTATGTTGTGCTTATCAGTTAAATTTAACCAATCCAGTACAGAAAAATGAACAAAAACAGAACAATAGACGTTTATTGGCAAACAAGAGGTTTTGTGGTTACCAACACTCCGATGACTATGATCGTAATAGCAACACTACTACAGTGTCAGAGTTTCCATGGCTAGCACGCATAGCATACCGACGAAAAACTGAAACACCCGATTCATATAAAAAACGATATCTTTGTTTGGGTTCTTTATTAAATAACAGATATATATTGACTGCGGCAAATTGTGTTCTGCAACCTTTTTTTATACCGTAAGTGATTTTAATTATTCACGAACGTTACATTTTATTTTGTCTCTTGCTGATTGGTATACGTTCTTACTTACATGTACTTTACAGAATGGAGGTACAACTTGGCGAATACCACATTGCTAATGACACTGATTGTGTTACTGAGAAATCGAATGTTGAAGAATGTAGCGATGCTACTAAATGGTATGGAATTGAAAAGATCATAGCTCATTCAAATTATAACAATATTAATTATACAAACGACATAGCCTTAATACGATTAAACGGCGAAATAACATATTCAGGTATTTTTTATTTATAATAAAGTTTCACGCAATAAACTAAAATGTTGTAAATTTCAGATTACATACGACCAGTATGCTTACCATACCCTGGAACAACTTTTGCTAATCTTGGAAACATACTAACAACGTCCGGTTGGGGTTTCATAAATCCAAAAGGGGACACGGCAATAGTTAAGAAAAAAGTCTTAGGGATATTGATATCTGATGATGTATGTAAGAATGCATATGCGATTGCCAAGATAACAAAAAAACACATATGTACCATACCAAATATAAATTCTAAGGAATTAAGCTGTTTCGGTGATTCTGGCGCACCTGTCATTTATTCGCATAGGTTGCAGTGGCATCAAGAAGGTATAGTATCCTTCGGTGAGGGGAGATGTGGATCCGGAATTCCCGATGTACACACCAAAGTTCAACAATATTTGGATTGGATAGAGGAAAACATTGAACCTTAAATACTAAAAACGTATCGGTATATAATATTTAGGAAAAAAAGGTAGTTTGCTGACAAAAGATGCACTAATCTGATATTTTAGAATTGCAGTAATTTTAATTACTGCTTAGTTAGTAATATTAGACCTGCATTGAATGATTTTGTAATCTGCTCGTGCTTATTTTGTCTGGCTTAAATATTTGACTATATTACATTTAAATACAACGACTGTAGAAATTTAAGTACAGCAAAATGTTATAATCGGTCGATCAGTTTCTATATGAAAATCATTATTTTTATACCTATTTACCTTTGTTGGAAAGTACGGGTAATACTTGATGCAGATTTGATTACAATAATCTTAGATTTTAGATATCATATTTTATCAAATGACTTTTCATTGTATGAATCGCGCAGAGAATATTCCATGTAATTATTGGATTAAAATAAAATGATCAGCTACACGTTTTATTTATATAATTTATGAGAATATAATAATAATAACTACTACAACCCATAACCTAATCCAAGGCCCCAGAAGCTATAAGCTTGTGCGGGAGGGAGGGGACGATTACTATTATTATGTAGGCCCAATGTGCGGCTGCAGCCGACTGATAGATGGAACAGCGCAAATCCCACATTTGTGTTACAGCTAAGCAAAACTGCAGAAAACCTTAACCAGATCTGCCAGCGCCGAGAGTCGATCCCGGGCCACTTGGGTGAAAGTCCGGCACGCCAGACATTACACTACCAAGGCTGTACAATGATACTACAGATTTAAAGAAATAACCAATATATTAAAAATTAAATAAAACTGGAAATGAAAGTTATAATCAAAAACATTTAATTTCGTTCTTATGTAACTAATAAGTGAAAGAGAGATCTATGAATTATCTCCCTGATGATTTCAATTAACATCAATGTGAATCTTTTACATAAAAGTAAATTCAACTATTCAATACAGCTTCAAGCTTTAAAACAATACAAGATACGATTGTGCAAGTTTCTTACTCTTTGCGTATGTAATAAATTAATCCAATTTCCCGTCTGGAATTTGCTTAATTTCACTTTAATTAATATGTTCTTGGGTTAAGCGCTCGATTGTAAAATGCCCATTATTATTCTCGAGAATTTTATAATGTTTATAATTTGGATTATTTAGTTTTACACTTTATTGAAATTCTTAAGTTCACAATTAAATAAATGAGTCCCGAATGTTTGCTTTCTTTGTTGGAACTAATTTAGTGCCAAAATCGTTCAGTTGAAGATCTACCCGGGAACTGCTCTCTAAGTCAAGCTTTTCGAACAGCTCGACGAAAAAGCTGATGTTTCATAACTCCCGTATTTTTCCAGCAGTTTCTGCCAGCTCGCAAAACTGCACCTGAACAGGTATCGGTATATAATATTTAGGAAAAAAAGGTAGTTTGCTGACAAAAGATGCACTAATCTGATATTTTAGAATTGCAGTAATTTTAATTACTGCTTAGTTAGTAATATTAGACCTGCATTGAATGTTTTTGTAATCTGCTCGTGCTTATCTTGTCTGGCTTAAATATTTAACTATATTACATTTAAATACAACGACTGTAGAAATTGTAGTACAGCAAAATGTTATAATCGGTCGATCAGTTTCTATATGAAAATCATTATTTTTATACCTATTTACCTTTGTTGGAAAGTACGGGTAATACTTGATGCAGATTTGATTGCAATAATCTTAGATTTTAGATATCATATTTTATCAAATGACACATCATTGTATGAATCGCGCAGAGAATATTCCATGTAATTATTGGATTAAAATAAAATGATTAGCTACACGTTTTATTTATATAATTTATGAGAATATAATAATAATAATAATAATAACTACTACAACCCATAACCTAATCCAAGGCCCCAGAAGCTATAAGCTTGTGCGGGAGGGAGGGGGCGATTACTATTATTATGTAGGCCAAAAATGTGCGGCTGCAGCCGACTAACATATGAAATATTATTTTACAACGAGAGTTGTAACAAACATATTACATACAAGTGGAAGACGTTACACGTTAGTCGTTAGAAGTAAAGCGCTGTACTATCTTTTTTCTACGACCAGACACTAAATTAGTTATGATATTAATGCATTTAACAAAAAAAAAACTGACAATGTCACCAGTACAATGTTAACGATAAGTGAAAATCTTCTACCGAGAAATGGCACCTTTTAAAGTCAGTTTTATTAAAATAAAGTACAACGAAATAGTATTTAATAACATAATTATAGATTATTTAAGGCTGTTTTACCGCTTTGCAAGGATCCGTATATGACATGGGCGTACCGCTGTTTAGTAGTCAAAATCGTTCCATCTGTTACAGACAAATAAGTATAAAAAGGACAGATACATTTCAATAACCTGTTAACAGTGGAAGGAGTAATTTATACCTAAAACTAATATTTGATTTGTTGTGCTGTATAAAAGGTGTTAAAAGTCCACGTGCACTAGAGCAATATAACCGATAATAATCACCAAATGTTGCGAATTTTTAACATAGCAATAAATACTATTATCTTATTCATTTTTCCAATTGAGGACGTTTTCATAAAATTCGATATACTTCGATATACATTATTTAGCGTGAGAGATTTTTATATTTTAATTAATGTTTAAATCTAAATTGCACTTCTCGAGTTTTAAAAACCTATCGCACAGCATACCGTATGTTCTATCTCTACCAAACGTTTTAGGAAAAAAAATAAAAAGAGATGCACCATGTTATTACCAAAGACTTCATTTGAACACCAAAATGGTTATAGAGAATAGTAAATATTATAAGAACAATTTTTAAAATAGCAAGATTAGTAATTCTTCATTACTGGAAATGTTAGGTATTTAGTTTTATGTATGTTTTGTATCTACAGTTGCTCACAGTGAAAATCGTACAGACACACTTTAAATAAATTTTATTCAGAAAGGAATATGTACATATACAGTGTGTTTTTTGTAAACGATAATATACGAAATCCAATGGCATTTTATCATTTCCCTCCTAAAATTGTACCCTTGCAAATGTAAGTAGGAATTTCGGTATCAATTCAGAAAGAAGAATTCATCAAAAACATATTAAACTTTATGAAGAAAACCAAAAAGAATTTAGAAAAATACTTACAAAGCTTTATAACATTGAAATTTACAACTCGTTGATTGTTTGACGGTCACTGTTTAAAACCAAGCTTCTTCGTTAGTTTGGTTGTCAGAGGGTTTCCCTTTCTTTCTGTTTATCGTAAAGTCATACCTGCATCAGTTACCTTGAGGGAATTGTATTGTAAAAGACCTTTCAGTTTATAGAAAGGTCTTTTTTTTCCTTTGTATTTTTCGTTTGGGTCTTGCTGCTCAGTGTCTTTTTGTCTGCTTGCCGTTGACTGGGTTCATTTAGAAGGTCCTTCCCTTTGGATCCGTACCTGCATCTATATATGTACCGGGTCGTAACAAAACAAATAAAATATCGAAGGGTGAAGTGAAAACCCCTAAGCAAAGCTTTAAATTATACTAAAACAGCCGTGGGTCTTCGAATGGTGAGATGTTTGTCTAAAATTGTATGTATTCTGTGTCATTCTATTTATGTTTATATATATTTATTAAACGTGTATACAATTTATTCATGCATGTTAATTTTAAGAACTTAGTTAACACGAGATCTCGAGTAGTGAAATTGTCCTAGGGTAGTTTTTAAGTGTACAACCTGCTGTGATACAAATCACCTTTCATTCATTTTTTTTAATAGACATTAAAATTTTTGATCAGCACAATAATTACAATTACAATAAAGCCCTACTTAGAAAGTTTACATTTCACTACGTGTGTTTTATTTATTTAGTATTTATTTATTTGTGTGATGTTAATATTGCTTTCCAGCTCGTCAATTGTAAGTATATATGCACTGTACGACCAAAATTGCGGAAGTTGCCTATATTTTAGTAAAAGATCTATTTCTTCGTTTATCTGATAAGCTTGAAGCTTTTAGTAATAAGAATTGTTTTTAAACAAAGTGGCGCTTGTTTTTTTTATCTTTTATATCTTGTATTACCCCGCCCCTCTGCGACTTATTGGGGTTAGCCGGCAAAAACTAAAGCAGTGTTATTTAGATCAAGCTGATACTTTAAGCACAGCTATATTTTGGTAGGTTAGGTATTTATCTATATAAAAATAGCCTTTGTGTTTCTGTAGGCTATAGCTTATTGATTTATTGCTTTTGGTAATAAGCTATAAAGAAAAGCGGAAAGCTGTACGCTGATTGACCTAGCGGTTAAAGCGTCAGATTCATAATCAGAAATCGCTGGTTTCAAGCCCCATCCTCGTATACGTTTTTTTATTTGTATTGCTTACTAATTACTATTTTTAGAACATTATTACAATTATTATTAGTTTTTTTATTATTAGATGTTTTTGCTACGGGAGTTTACAGTTACTTTTTGTACAATTTTAACTACCTATCAGAAAAGCAAATGAAATAAGGGCATAAAACTAATAATAGTTGTAATAAAGTTCTAAAAATAATAATTAGTAAGCAATACAATTTAAAAAAAGTATACAAGGATGGGATTTGAACCAGCGATTTCTGATTACGAATCTGATGCTATAACCGCTAGACCAATCAGCGTACAGCTTTTCTTTATAGCTTGTTAGTTATTACCAAAAACTAATAAATCAATAAGCTTTTTAAGTATTTTTCTAAATAGTTTTTGGTTTTCTTCATTAAGTTTAACATGTTTTTGACATAAATGAATTCTTCTTTCGATTGATACTAAAATTTCTACTTACATTTGCAAGGGTACAAATTTAGGAGGAAAATGATATAATTCCATTGGATTTCCTATATTATCGTTTACAAAAAACAGACTGTAGAGTGTTTTATCTTTGTTACATAGGCGACTAGCATGTGAAAACACACTTTCTCGGATATTGGCTCCCATAACTATTTCAGAGGAAAAATCAGTATAGCAAAGTGTCAGATCTTCTTGATTGCTGTTCAAAATTGTAGCATTCTGTGCTAAATAGTTTCCAAGATATAAGCGATTTTCTGTTATAGAAAATTAAAATTGTAAATAAGAAATTCGCTAATAACATTTACCAAGTTGAATTGAGACGTTAGATGTAAAATTACAAAAACACATCAACCTGGTAGTGATTCTTTAGATTAATTTGAAAGCCATAGCTAATAATACTTTATAAAAATATGTTTCTTGCACAATTTTCATCTATTTCTTACACACTGGTAGCACATTCTGATCAGTGACTGTGTTCCATGTAACAATCGCTTGTATCTTGGAAGGTATTTATTACAGAATGCTAAATTGTGTTGTTTTGAACAGTACTCAAATAAATTTAAAACTTTTTAAATTGATTTTTCCAATTTTTCAATATGTCGAGGTAACCCCATTTGTGCATTATGCCATCAATAAATATTAAATCTCTCACGCTATTAGCCGATACACAACCCCAAACCATTTGTAAACTATCTCTGTTTGTTTGACAGTACTAGCGGTTAAGGTTTTCACTTTTAATTATTCATTTGGTTCCAATTTTATTCTAACTTTGCCGTTGCAGTTCTGGAAACACGTAATTTCGACATTTCTGTAAAAACTTTCATCGTCTATTGAGCTGATGAAGCCAGAAACCGAGAACCACAAACTATAAACAATACAGAGCAGTCTGTTAGCTCCACTCTTAGAAAATTCTTAGAAGAAGTTAAATCGTGTTTTCACACCTTATCCAACAAAACAATTTGGTTCTTAACATGCTGACAATGTTAATGAGTAAAAATAATAATCAGCAGACTCCGAATAGGTCAAAGAAAATCCAATGGTGTTGCAAAATACCAAGATGAACTAACTTTGTTCCTAAAACAAACTTTTATCGACATGCTTTTCATAATCGAAACACATTTTACAGAAAAATCCTATTTTAAAAATCCAAATTATCACATTTATTACACCAATCATTCAAACAGAACTGAACAATCAGGAACAGTTATATTAATAAAACACTATGATCTACCTAAATATGAAGAAAAAATGCTTTAGAGGCATATGGGCACATCTAATATTACCATACGAACTCGCTGTTGCGGCTGTGTACGGTCTTCCTAGGCTAGTGATTCCCAACCTGTGGGGCGCGCCCCCTTAAGGGGTCGCCAGATTACCAAAGAGGGGGCGCAAAGACATGAAAGAAAGACGAAAAGAATGAAACCAAAATAAGAAAAGATACATTCTGTACGAAAATAAGATGTCTCCCTTAAAATAGGTAAATACATATAAACAACACAAAAGGTAACTTCTAATTACGGTGGGGGCGAGGGTGTTGCCAAATGTGGCGTAATTTTGCTATTCTCTCAAAATCTTAGCGTTGTTGCCGAATATCAACAGCAAAAGAAAAATAGATATAGAAAAAAGTATTAAGACTCCAAAAGATCAATGGAAGGGGGGTGCGCTTAAAACTAATGTGAGAAGTTGGGTCCCAACTATTAAAAAGTTATATTGAAAAAAAAATACGAACAATTCTTTCGCACATTGGAACCTAAGATCATTGCCGGAGAATATTTCAACAGCAACCATACTATCTCGGGATCTCAATAAGTCACTACTAAAGGTAAATGGTTGTACAAAGTTATCCAAGAAAACATATTGGTCAAATAAACGTGACATCGACAAACTACGCCATATTTCAGCAAGCTTCGATTTAACATCAGACCATTTACCAATTATAGCAATAATTAGTACATGCATCATAATAAAGAACCCTCTAACAAATCACATAATCCAAAAACAAACTGGAAACTATATTGCCATAAAATAAATAAATAAATCTACAGATTTGAATATAAGTCCGAAGCAAATTTCATATACTGCTAACTTCCTCTGGACATTAAAACGGTAGTCGATCAAAAAAGAAAAGCCCAGAGCTTAATGGTAAAGAAGTCACTACCCATTAAAATGAGACTGAACAACTTAAACAATCCACTTGATGCACTAAGGGACGACATTTAAAAGCTACCTACGTATCGAGATTAAACAGATACGTTAACTGAATTTGGAGACCAATAAAATCTTCGTTAAAACCCAAAGCTACCGTCCTCCAACATTAGGATGAACTAAAAGCAATAAAGAAAAAACATGTATTTGCGAAATATTTTGCAGGCGTATCCCAACTACATGATGACATAACCGATGATGCAGTCCTAGAATACCTGACATCAACCACAACAACTTCCGCACCCATATCAGTAATCACTTCAAAGCAGATTAAAGAAGTGATATAGTATCTAAACGTCAAGAAATAACAAGCATCGCGCCAAATTACACCCAAATGTTAAGAGAACTACCAAAAAATGACATCGTGCTATTTGCCTACATTTTCAATGCTGCTGAGACTTCATTACTGTCCCAATAAATTTAAAAAACCTGAAATAATTCTTAATTCCTAAGACAAGCAAAGATCACAGCAACGTAACATCTTACTGCCCTACCATCTTATATTCAGTAATTTTAAAACTATTCTAGGAGTTAGTTTTACAAAGAATTCACCATGACTTTACGTCAACAGACTGGATACCATATTATTAGTATATCAGGTGGCACGCAAAATAACTACTGCTCTAGAAGAAAAAACTTATTTCACAACTGCTTCTTAAGACGTTAGCCAGTTTTTGATAAAGTCTGACATAATGGGCTCCTTTATAGAATCAAACAACTTCTACCATCGCAATATCTGATATATTGATATATTGATACCATAATATCAATAACATTAAATGTTACGTAATATATATAAATCGTATACAAAAGCATGCTGTATAATTGGTTGCCTTTGTGTTCTTAATGCTTTGATTCGATTATTTTCAAATGCAACATAGGGAAATTACATATTGCAATTTAATTTAATAGCGCTGTATAATTTAGACAAATTGCTCTCGAAGAATGCATAGGTTATGGACTACTAATAGGTAGCAAGTTAACATAAATATAAAAATTATTATTTTTGATTAGTTTAATGACTGTAACCTTGAAAAGTTGAATTTACTATTTCTTACAACATTTTGCTTGATAGATGTCGTTTGTCAAAACTAAACCTATCATTTTAACAATGTCTTCTCAGAAGTTACTACTGATTTTGTCGACTGATAATCTGGTTTTTGTTGTAGCATAAGTAAACGAATGGATAGTTGCAAAGGTTTTTTTTTAATCAGTATATTTACTGAAAGGTAATCCTTGCCATTTTGACAAGCGTCTGCCATACATAAAACTACAAAAAAAATCGTCTGCCTAAGTAGAAATATCATCTCATTCACCAAATCATTTTGCTTGACAACGTGGTATATTGTAGAATAAATACTTTTCGGTAAACAAAAGTCCCACGATTGTACTGTTTATTGTAACTCTACTATTGTCACAAAAACAAATTAGTTTAACTTTATAAAATCTTGCAACTAATACTCTCAAAATTTCTTTAACGATACTTACTTTAAATTTCATTGCTTCAGTAAAGATCGCTCTTTCTGCAAATTGAATTCAGGATCGTAAGTGCTGGTTTCTAAAGCTTTAAGATTGCAAAAGCGGAAAAGAGATTAGATCAAACACATTACAGTTACCGGTTCAAACTTATCTACATACAAGAATTGCTTTAGAAGGCTTTATGACGGTAATCATCATCCTTTTCCGCACATAATCCTGTAATGTCTCACTGTTTTTACTTAAGAGGCTTTGTAATGCACAGTTACGCTCTGAAGAATCTGTAGCTACATGAAAACTCCTTGGTTACAGGTTAATAATTCCATTAATTTTAAAACTGAACTTTGAACACCGATCGTCTGGTTCAACTTTAACGAAACCCCGAAAAGGGCCAACAAATAAACACACATAAATGTTAAATAATGATAATAAAAGGGATGAATTCTTCACCTATAATTTTATGTTTCTACCTGAACTCGGCTCGCACTGTTACTTAGCTTAATGCATTTAACTTGTAACATTCTTTCTTCATACAATTATTATAACCGACCGGTAATACGGACGAAAAGTCCTTTGTTTTAAAGCCATCAAATTCTCTTTATGCGAAACTTTAAACGTACGTACACACACATAGGATTCGATACGTAAAGGGAGCCTTCGCTCATATCACAAATTAATTATCTGTAACGACTCCCTTCTGTACAGATTCACTAAATAACTGACCGGTTTGCTACAAAAATATCTCTGGGAACACCCCGAGAATAGTTAGGGCAACGGCCTGCTTAGGATCCCATCATGGAACTGTCCCTCGATTCGACGGTGTCTTTTTGTTTGAAAGACTTTTTTAAAACCACCACTGATATAAAAGCTGGCGATAATTTTAACCAATACGGGAAAAGGCAGAATTTCTGAACATGCAAAATTAATAAGTGCTTATCTACTTCTACATGAAATGGGAAGCAATAAAACTTGACACATACACAATAGTAGTTTGTACTACAAGGGTGGATATGATGCCTATATCGCACGAGGACGAAGTTTGAGGGCGATATAGGCATTCCACCCAAGTTGTACAGTATCTTTTTTCTTCGACTAAGCAAAACAATTGCACAATAGATTGCATGTCTCCTTGAGAAATCAAATATAAGGATTAACCCATGCTTTTATCCATGCTAAACTATGGTTTGTAAAATCTCCCTGTCATTGTAAAATTTTTAATAGAATTATTAGAACTGTGCAGAAATTAACATTTTCCAAGAGAAAATTATTATTTTAAATTTTGTTTTATAAAAAAATTTAAAAAACAATTATTCTCCCAGCTGGAATTGAACCTGCGTGTCAGCTTTAGTTTATTTATACCTAGCTTCTACAGACTGAGCTACCAAACCCCCATCACAAACTGTGTCTACTATATTTATTATAAAAGTAGGTTGTACTTATTTAAATGATTTAATATTTATGTATTTCTAATTATAAAAGTATAATTGTTAGGGCTACAATTTCACAAATCACTTTTTACGTGAAATCTCTGGCAATTAACTAAGAGATGTGATGTGAGCAGCATTCCATTTTCTCATCATCGGATTCACTCATGATCAATCTAAAATTTTAAAAACAAGTAAATATTAAATTTTTAAAGATAATTTAGTTTCAGTCAATCTAGTAAAGCTAGAAAATCATTGTACTCAAAACTTTCAAAAGTAATTTTTTATAAACAATCGCAATTCAATTGCCAATGATATGTTTCAAAGCAAACCTTCGAATTATGATTTTAAAATGTAAAACAAAATAGGGCTACAACCAATATAATAGTTCAAGTTCAGTTTGGAGTTTACAGATTGGTCGTAGACAAATACTTTTTAATTTGCAATTACTATCTTTATTTATTTATTTATTTATTTTGTGTTTTGTGTATAAATAATAAACCTTTAAAATTTAAGTCTACCGATTTGTTTCAAATATCTTGAATAAATCTACTGATAGTGGAAATTTTGACCTGGCAACACTGTTTAGGCAGGCAGTTTGACCTCCGCACGCTGGATTTACCAGTATTCAATAACGTATCTCAAACTTGATTTTAATATAAGTACGTACCTAGATTTAGCTAGAAAGGTTAGCGTCTTCTTTAGATTTGAATATTATTTTTTAGACTATAACAATGTTGTTTTTAGTTTGTCAACAATTAATGAAGAATCAAGGTAAATAAAATGAAATATATCCAATTAAGAGGAAGTGTATATTGGTAAAACATTCAAGGTAAAGCAATTAAACATTCCAGTAAACACAACAAATATAATCGACTGCTAACATGTATTACCTTAAAAATAGTGTTTTGAACCTTCTGTTATTTACGATAGTGCAAACTAACGCTGCCGGTAAGTACAATACGACTATTATTTTATTAAATTCATGTTGATGCTCTATTAAATATCACTTATAGAATTTTGTAAAACGCCAAATAATGAACCTGGAGAATGCATTTTGCTAAAATCCTGCCCTGTTCTCCTTGAACTGTTTAAAAAGAAGACCGCTTCGTCGATGGAATTTATTCGAAACTCCATTTGTGGTTTTGAGGGCACAGATTCCAAGGTATGTTGTGCTTTCCAGTTAAATTTAACTAATCCGGAAAATAAAACTGAAGAAATAAACAAAAATGAACAAAAACAGAACAATAGACATTTATTGGCAAACAAGAGGTTTTGTGGTTACCAACATTCCGATGACTATGATCGTAATATGAACATTACTACAGTTTCTGAATTTCCATGGCTAGCACGCATAGCATACCGACGAAAAACTGAAACGCCCGATTCATATAAAAAACGATATCTTTGTTTGGGTTCTTTATTAAATAACAGATATGTATTGACTGCGGCAAATTGTGTTCTGCAACCATTTTTTATACCGTAAGTGATTTTAATTATTCACGAACGTTACATTTTATTTTGTCTCTTGCTAATTGGTATACGTTCTTACTTACATGTACTTTGCAGAATTGAGGTACAACTTGGCGAATATCACATTGCTAATGACACTGATTGTGTTACTGAGAAATCAAATGTTGAAGAATGCAGCGATGCTACTAAATGGTATGGAATTGAAAAGATTATAGTTCATTCAAATTATAACAATATTAATTATACAAACGACATAGCCCTACTACGATTAAACGGCGAAGTAACATATACAGGTATTTTTTATTTATAAAAAAGTTTCATGCAATAAACTAAAATGTTGTAAATTTCAGATTACGTACGACCAATATGCTTACCATACCCTGGAACAACTCTTGCTAATCTTGGGAACATATTAACAACGTCCGGTTGGGGTTTCTCAAATCCAAAAGGTGACACGGCAATAGTTAAGAAAAAAGTCTTAGGGACACTGATATCTGATGATGTATGTAAGAGAGCATATTCGATTGCCAAGATAACGGAAAAACATATATGTACCGTCCCAAATATAAATTCTACGGAATTAAGCTGTTTCGGTGATTCTGGCGCACCTGTCATTTCTTCGCATAGGTTGCAGTGGCATCAAGAAGGTATAGTATCCTTCGGTGAGGGGAGATGTGGATCCGGAATTCCCGATGTACACACCCGAGTTCAACAATATTTGGATTGGATAGAGGAAAACATTGAACCTTAAATACTAAAAAGGTATCGGTATACAATATTTAATAAAAAAGGTATTTTGCTGGCAGAAGATGCACTATTCTTATACAGTTTAAAATTGCAGTCATTCTAATTACTGCTTAAGTAGTAACATTAGACCTGCATTAAATGTTTTTGTAATCTGATCATTCCCCAGCCAGCACACTGACGTCATAATGTCACCATTTTCTCGGCAGTAGCGACGTCAAATGACGTATTAAAATGACGTCAAATTGTCGTAAAACTGACAGCATTATGTTACAGCCCAAAAACGTCAATATAAGACGTCATTAAAACATTGTTCAATGACGCCATTAAAACGTCCTATATACTAGGACTAGGACAGGAATTATAAGTAAATAGTTGAATAATGGAAATAATATTTATTTTATACTATTTCATATATTATTATTAAACAAAAGTAAACATTCAATAACAGAACATACATCTCTTCTATTAACTCAACATCTCATAATTAAAATCGGGGGTCCGAGCGCCTACGACGCGCGATAATTTAATTATAAAATATTGATTAAAATATGATTAAAAAATCATTTTCGATTCACCATGAGATGCCAGATTAACGCAGTTAATTTAAAAAAATTCCCAACTCTGAAAAAGGGCTGGGCGGGAGGGGAAAAAATAGTTTTTTGACGATCATCCCAATCAGACAAAAACCATACAAAAGCCTCTAATATTAAAATAATTCTGTATCTCAGAAACCATAAAAGTAGGAACCATAATTTTGGTGTTATTTTGCTTCTCTCGTTGCCCCTAGCTTATATCTAGGTCGCCGCGTATTTGATCTTTCGTTCCCGAGATCAATTGGCGTTTTAATATAGTAGGATTAAACAAAAGTAAACATTTACTAACTGAAAAGCTACTAAAACAATATGCAGAATAATTGATGATATTAAAATAATATTAGTACTAAGTACTAAGAAACCATTGTATTAGTATTAATTTATTAACAATGGTAATCTCACAAAATCGCCGAACGAGTAAAATTGTATAGGTTATGTAGTATTGCGAGGGAACAAGTAATTATTAATACTCACCCTTTGTGAGAAACCACACAATTATTATGCAGTAGTTACACCTACACATACCTATAAATGTAGGTACGTTAACAACTTTAATAATAAGTAGAAACGTTACTAATTAAAGAGCAAAACAAATACACGAAAGACGTTGTTGCTGTTTGTATTGCGGCATGTGGTCACGTGCAGATCAGTAAAAAAAATGAAGTAAAACAGTGTTGCTAGATTTGTCTCTCGTACATCAGTGGACCTGAGAATACAGAAATAGTGTAATTGAATATTGAAAATAGTAAAATAATGTTTTCTATTTAAATTCTGCAAATGTAAAAATAAAAAATATTTTATGGAATATACCACTTTTTGGTTACCTAGATAGTTCATAATATTATAAGTCTAAAAACGACCTTATTGTACCTCTAAAAGACGTCGTTTTGATGACGTCTACGTACGTCACATAACATGACGTCTTATGGACATCATTTATTAGTCATATGACGTCAACGACCAATAATCACTTAAAAATAACGTCATTATAACGTCAGTGTGCTGCCTGGGCGCTTATCGTGTCTTGGTTCAATCTTGAATATTTGACTATGTTAAATAATAATTTAAAGACAATGACTGTAGGAATTCAAGTAGAACGGCCAACGGAATGTTTTGGGTTGATGAATTCCTATGCGAGAGTCATTTTATATTTACTTTTGTTGAAAATTATGGATAATATTTGATGCAAATTTGCATCACAAATTTGCATTACATTTTACTTATCAAATGTCACACCATTGTTGTATGCGTCACGCAGAAAATATTCCATGTAATTGTTGTATTAAAATAAAATGATTAGCTACAGGTTTTATTTATTTAATTTCTGAGAATTGTAAACACATTACATACAAGTGGAAGAAGCTACACACGAGCCGTTACACGAGTTCCACGAGTACAATCCCTTATAAGTAGAGCGCTATACTATATTTTTTCTACGACCAGACACTAAATTAATTGTGATATTAAGGCAATCTTAAATGACAGTTTGTGTTTTTGCGCTTGTTAGATGATGATCAAAAAATTGATTAAACATCCGAAGATACTTTCTGGTAAATGGTACGGTTATCTCTCGGCAGTTTATCAAGGAGAACTTTACTAAACTATAGAATAAGTCGCTTCGAGCACTGCAAGTTGCAGCTCCCAATTTGGGGAAAAGATAGTTTTATTAAATTTTAAGAACCACTGCGGTATAGTGCATAAAATTTTCAAGACGATGGTGCCAGTTCAATCGAGATTAATGGGCGTGAAGTTTTAATTTTTATGGAGCAGGTAACTAGAACGTATTCAGTATTTTTAACAGTCCAGTTGCATATCCCAATCTCTAGATTTAACATCTCTTTTAAGATTCATGATATGAATGTTGTAGTTTTGTTTCATTGCGGATTTACGTGACTCACTTTCCATAAACCTCTAGCCAGACCTTGAAACAAACGTTATTTTAACACAAAAGAACAACAAAGCAAATTACTTTAACTTTCAAAAATTCTTCCGCAAACTGTACAACTCAAGATTGCTACGGCTTGAGATCTTATCTTTACAAATTTAATTTCAGGTCGTAGGTATTGTTTCCAATAGCTCACTAATTATAAAAGAATAAATAAAGGTTTAAGACACAAGAAAATACATATTGTTGAACGCCATCTGTTTAGGAAAGTCCAGGAATTTTATAAATATAATGAACTAATACTCGCAAACAAAAATCATCATCAGATCTATTAAATTTAATTCAAATATTAGTCATAATCAATTGTGTCAAAGTTAGATTGAATAAAAATATTTCAAGACTTTCATAAATATACCTGTAATATTCAGATTAATTAAATTTAATTATAAGTTTCATTAAAACGAAAGAAAAATAAAAAAAACTTTCATATAAAGCATCGTAGTAAACAATAATAAAAATAATAGGTCAAAAATATTTAATACAAAATGATAATCCTCTTATATTAACATTGACAAAATAAAATTCATAAAGTCACAATACCTTCTTCAATTAGTTCACTCCAACGTCACCTTACAAAGCAATTAATACAATATTGCCTTTTAAATCTGAACAAACACTTGTCACCAAGCTCGGCCGCCAGATGAAACAGAAGAATCTGGAAAACACCCTAATTTCTGATACGGCTGCGGAATCCTTAAACCAGGGAATTAAAGTTCGGTATAAATATCTTTTTGTAGAACTGATTTTTAATTAATTTCCCTCTTTAATTAACTAGAACAACCATATAAACTTCATTGTTAACTATTAAAAATATTCTTCTTGAACACCACTTATTAATAAAGTTGGTCGTGGGAATCTTTATTACGGAAAACACTACACATAAGTGCACCATTCAAAGATTATTTAGATTTAAAACTTCCATATCATAGCGATTTTTAAATTTAATCACTTAAATTTCTACAAATTTAAAGAACGGGAAACTTTATAATTTGGTTAACTTATTAATCCCAAAAAGTCAGCGATAAATTGAAGCAGGTGAGCTTTCGATACGATAGCGGAACTAAACATACAAAACGGAAGTAGTATAACTTAATTATACTCTTAAAGACGGGAACTTTGTTCATATTAAAAACGGTAGAGTTATAAATAAAGATTAACAAAAACTTTACCTGGGGCATCTCTCCAAGAGAGAGAGAGCCCAGGAAAACAAAAAATTATCTTCCATTCGGCCCGTCCATCTACTTGTTTACAGTTCGAGATTTTCTTGTCAACTCTTCTAAACTAAAAACTATTTTTTGATGCTATGATTTTCTGATGGGGCGAGATTTTTAAACAGTCCAATAAGAAAAATAGCGGGACTTCTGTCAGCCAACGAAATACATTCATGTCATTTGCTAAAGCACATTCCTAACTAAACTGAAGGGGATTCCCTTTTGAATTTATACGTACAAAACTGAAGCCAATAACACACTGGTGTCTAGACATCTCCTTCGACAGAATTCCTTTTGGCGGTAAATTGTTTACTAGTAAAATATTTTAAGGCTATGAATTTGAGCTTTCATACGTTTTAACTATAAGGAGATTTTTGTTAACGCCAATATTAGATTTTAGCTCTATAAGCTCGGAATTAAAAACAGTCTTGTTTTTCTAGAACCTTCTATTTTTCGGAAAATAATCTTTTAACACTGCAAAAGCGGTGCTTTTAAAAGGGAATCTGCAGATTTTTCTAGAAACAAATTTTATCGATCTGGGAATGTTTCTTTTAAATGACCCCTGATATTTTACCGAACTTATTTTAAACAGAATACCAACGTATTTTAAATCAAGAAGAAATATATAATAATATACAGGACTGCACTAAGGGTATTTATCAATTATACAAACAAAATTGCATTTTTCGGAAGTTAAAAAAAAGAGCCGTTACAACCTCCCTGTTGGGTAAGGATTTGACATACGTTTAGTTAGCGCGCCACTTACCTATTGAATGCTGCCAGGTGTTGCTGGTGGGAGCGAGGTTACTAAGTCTCTTCACTACTTATCCAGCATGCGGTTTCCACTGCCCGGTGGAGAAGTCCAACCTGAAATGTGGGCTGGGTTTGGATTCTAGGCCTGTCTAGGATTTCACCGTTTTGGCCTACCAAATACGTGTTAGCGTTAAATTACGCTTACAAAATGAGGTAATTTTTACATCGTGAGATGCAGCTTAGCCAATTACATATTTCGAATGAACTTGAGAAATGAGAATACGTCCCCAGGTAACTATATCTATATATTCTTTTAGTTTTTGGATAAAATAATTAGCAATAGTTAAATAAATATGAAGTTTTAAAGTCCAAATTTAATTAAAAATAGCAGTATTGTTACTTCGGAAATGATCATAGTAAAAATTATAAAATCATAGACGCCGTCGTTGTTATCTTGGCAGTAACTAAAAAAGACGGTCTGTTAAAACCTTTTTCGGCAGTCCTGAGTGATATATGACGAAAAAAGATGTATTACCCGCAGGAGGAGACCTTGTACAATATTTTCCGACACTGCCAAACCTATGTTGAAGCAAAGATTAGTTGAAAGATTACATACATCAATCAAAATATGAAAACCCAATCCCTTTCCCTATTATTAAATGCAAATTCTTCCGCTTATTGGAGTCACTAAAGTCTACCTCCGTTGGATTGTTGCATCTATAACCAAAAAAGTAATACTCCTAACACAAAACATACAAAGTTTCTGTTATATCGAGTGTTTTTTTAAATTTGACGTCAACGTAGGCTGTGAATAGTCGATTGTGAATTATTTGAACGTGAGTAATTTGAACGTTTTGACAATGACATTTATTAATACGATCAAGATCCGTTCACGATCAACTACCCATAGCCGCCTTCGACTTTTAAATAATATATTTAAAAATATCTTGCATTTCATATCGAATTAATACCGCGTTCTTACAGTCTATTTTAACATAGTTTTGATATATTATCAACTTTAAAATAATTTTAATTTAACATTAAACGAAACGATAAAATAACGTTACTCGTGCTATCAGAAATAAAAATATACAAATCATCTTTATTACATGTAACCAAGGAAAATTTACATAACTTTGCATCTATTAATGATATTATTTTTCAAATAAAATAAAATTTGTTGCTATTGTTTCGACTTGGATGTTTTGTATAGGATAGGCTTCAGGCCAATTGTGCAAAAGTGCTGTTGTTTTTTAATCCCAGGTGGAGATAAACTATGGAACAATCTGAATCCTGTCCAAATAAACTCTCCAAACAACAAAAAGTTTTGTCAGCCAGAGCAAAACTTGGTAGATGTTGGTACTGATTTCGGCAGCACTGAGGAGAGTATATCATATTTTAGGGCCTTTTTTAACTGAGTTTAACATGTAGGGAACCCCTGTGCCAAAAATCATAAAGGAGAGTCATAAATCTCGATCATGGGGCATAATGAGACCTAAGTCTAAAGACATTTCTAATACAGACTGAGACAAATTTCCATGTGGTAATTGAGTAAAATTTGAAAATGGGTATTTTCATAATATTTTTAATAATTATTTCGAATTGAAGTTAAAAGATTACTTGGAAGTCAAAACTAATTAAGTCAGGAATATTGAAATAATTAACTTTTCCCATTTTTGGACTATCTTATTTTAGATTTTCCTAAGTACACTTTAAGGAATGCTAACCTACAAGAAAATGTAGGTACTTAAGATTTAATTCTTTTTAGTCGGATTTATGGAATTTTCCTTAAAGGAAGCTTGGGTCTTTGCTCTACTGAATTTTCTATAAGTCTGGCAACCCTGTTCCTTATCATGTTTCATTACTACTGATAAGAAGTGCAAAAGGCAGCTTAATTTAACATTAAAACGTCTATTCTTATTATTCCTCTGTACATACTACAATAATCTAATGTAAATTCATAATCAATTCATAATTTAAGTCAACATCGTTGCTGATAAAAGCTCGAAAAAGTTTTAATTATCAGTGCACATTTATCTTAAGTGATGTAAGGGTAACTAGTATCCCAAGAATTGATAAGTTTTACTCAAATATAAATATGTTAAATTTTCCAGACAATATAATAGATAAGAAGTACTATAATAAATTATGGAAAATCTTGAGACTGAACATCAGATTAATACATCGATCAATGGCTGCTACGTTAATTCTACCACTCGCCCCAACGATATAACATCAATTTTACAGAAACCGCAAAAGAAGCAAAGATTAAAGGTCAAAAATCATCTTGCATGTAAAATATGTAACTGTAGATTTATCTTAAAGAAAGATTTAAAATCTCATGAAAACATTCATAGTGGTGAGAAACCATCTAAATGTAATGTATGTGATTATAAATATGGAAAAGTAAATAACCTGCAAACACATATGATGTCATGTCATTTGAAAAGTAAACAGAAAATTACTCTAAAGACAACCGAACAGTATACTTGTATTAATGACAAACAATTTGAATGTAAAGTATGTAATTACCAATGCAAATATAAAAGTACCTTACAAATACACATACAGATTCATGGTGACGAGAAGCCTTTTGTGTGTAATATATGTGGTTATAAAAGTTTACGAAGAACAACTCTGCAGGGCCATATGTATACGCATACTGGTGAGAAACCTTTTGAATGTAATATATGTGGTTATAAATGTACAAAAAAATGCAGTCTTAAGAAACATATACTTATCCACAGTGGTGAAAAACCTTTTGAATGCCATATATGTGGATACAAGTCTTCAGCAAAGCAATATTTGCAAATGCACTTATTCCTTCATACTGGCGAAAAACCATTTGAGTGTAATATATGTAAATATAAATGCTCATTAAAAACCACTCTAAATGCTCACTTGAAAACTCATAGTGGTGAGAAACGTTTTGAATGCAGCGTGTGTAATTTCAGATTTTCTCGAAAAGGAGGTCTACGAAGACACATGCTTATCCATAGTGGTGAAACACGTTTTCAGTGTAGTGTGTGCAGTTACAAATGTTCACGTAAAGAAGGTTTGGAAAGACACATCCGTACACATAGTGGTGAAAAACTTTTTCAATGCAGTATATGCAGCTGTAAATTTTCACGGAAAGAAAATGTACAAAGACATATGCTCATCCACTCTGGTAAAAAACATTATGAATGTAATATATGTAATTATAGATGTTCACGGAGTGAAGCATTACAAAGGCATACATTAGTACATAGTGGTGAAAAACCTTTTGAATGTAAAATATGCAGTTACAAATCTTCACAAAAGAAATGTCTTCAAAATCACTTACTTACCCATAGTGGTGAGAAGCCTTTTGAATGTAATATATGTAATAATAAATATGCACTAAAAAGAAGTTTACAAAACCATGTACGTGTTCATAATGGTGAGAAGCCATTTGAATGTTATATCTGTGGTTTGAAGTGTTCACAAAAAGGTAACCTTCAAATGCATATACTAACACACAGTGATAGGAAATCATTTGAATGTAATATATGTGGTTACAAGTGTTCATTAAAAGGGCATCTGAAGAAACATCTGTTCACTCATACTGGTGAGAAGCCCTTTGAATGTAATGCATGTGGTTATAAATGTTCTGATAAAAGAATTTTGAATAAGCATGTAGTAGCTTGCCATTGCATTTAAGAAGCTTAGATGTTTGTATTTACTAATACTAAGTAATGAAATATTAATTAAAAAGAAACTGACATGAAACTGTCGCTAACTCTAAGTATTACAAAATATATCCTAAAGTTGATTGTGTAACTACCAACAATCAAAAACTAGATGTATTACATGATTGTATACCAAAACAAATAAAATGAATGGACAAGTCGTTACACGTTTCATTATTTTGTAATTTACATCTTTAATTTTATGCTTAAGGACCTTCAGAAAATCTTCATACTGTATACACGGAAAAAGGTAATAATGCTTACGCTTAATAAAATTTATAAATAAATGCTTAAAAAATACTTATTTTTATTGTATTTTTTTACTTACTGTGTTTTACATATTCTAAAAAATAAATGTTCATATTTACGGGTTGAATTGGGCATTTTAATGAATAGAAGAATACAGTAGTGATGAAAAAGACATTAAATAATAATAGTTCTTCAAAAGCAATGTAGTCATAGCCTACCAACTAATTTAACTTTTATTATTCTTTTTCTACTACATTGCACTTCAGGCTTAATAACTGGAAAGTAAGATTTTTTTTAATTGTTTATTGAAGGTAAGTGTAGCCTATTTTCAACATAATTGTCATTAAACAACTCAGCAACATGCTAGACAGAACATGCTGCACAGCATGCTTGCCCAAACTGCAACACAATTTTATGGATTGTTGATCTCCATAAGATGTACATCACATGCTGATACATATGCACATGGTTTCCCATCTTGCAATTAGACTGCCCCTAATCCAAAAGTTGAAAAATCTACAGAAATTGTTAGTAGTCTTTAGGTATTAAAATACTACAAAACAGGATTCTCTGTTACTACTTTTTTTTAATTCCATAAAGGCTTTTAGTCTAGAATTCAGAGAATGATGTCATGATCACAAAAATATTAAATTAATTTAATTTATAAACCAGATAAGCACTTAGTAATAGCCGACTTAGAATACTCTTTCAAGGGCTAAAGTTCTATGCATCATAGAAAAGGTCACAGTAGAAAATGAAAGATTGAAACAATTATAAAAAGCTATGCATAATGTTAAACGTTTATTAAAAAGGTTGGTATGTACAAGGTTGCAGAAATTTCATTTCTATGTGTGAAAATGAAGTGCACCCCTTCCATTCTTGTTGTTAGAAAGGTTGTGTGAAGCTTATTTACAGGTTTCTATTTTTTCTTTTGTAAAAATGTTTAAGAACTGGAAATATTTTAAGAGGCTCAAGAAAGAAATTCGGAAAAAATTACTTGCAGAAGTAAATGTATTTGAATCTGGGGGAATTCCACCCCCCAGTTGTCACCATTTATTTTTACTTTATCCTATCTACTATATATTTAACGTACATATTATCAAATTATTAATATTAAATATATTAATAATTAAACATACGCACGTACAACTTAATATTAAACGTATTATTACAATATTCTAAAAGTCATCTAGTAGTCATTTTGAGACTTTACGGCTTATCTTTGCTCAGGCTAATTTCGAAAATGGTCAAATGTTGAAGTGCAGGGCATTCTTCCGGCTCTTCTCTTTGTATTGGGAGAAAGTTGCAATGATCCCGTGGTTATGCTGGTTTTATTAGGAAATCATTTAATCCCAGTGGTGTAGCAAGGGGGGTCCGCCCCGGGCCCTAGCCTAACGGGGGACTCATACAAGATTTTTAATTTTACATATTTTTTGTAAATATTTTAAAATTTAAATTTTATATGTTCATATTTTTCAATATTACTTACTGCAAAACAGTTAATAATGATTATAAACAATTATCTTTCCTGAAAAGGCACTTTTGATGGAGTTGCTTTTTGTTCATACTTTATCATGTATTTGTAATTTGTTGTAATGCGAAACTATTTTTTGTAAATAATAACTTAATTTTAACTAAAATATATATCAGTTTACATAATTATAATAAACTTGTATATTTTTTACCTCATTTAAATTGAATATATTTTAGAAAAACTAGAAATTTTAAAGTTGTCCATAATAATGTGTGCACCAATAGTATTACACAAGATACACAATACTTTTCAACTACTGGCTAGGCTAATTATAACTAAATTATATCTTCATAAATTTTTAAAATGTATAAATAAGTGTTTACCTCATGCCATTAAATTGTTAAATATGAATATTAAATGTTAAAATTAATAATAGTTATTTATGGTACAAGTGAGTTAAGTAAGATATTATCCACAAACAAAAAATTTACCCTCGAGGGCTGGTAGGCCCGAGAGGGTTAATTTTTCTGAGTGGATAATATCCTTAACTCACGTGTGCCATACAAAATTTTATCCAACACCTCTTTATTTAAGTTTAAATATCGAATTTGCAATTTAATGTTAGTCTGTAGTTTTTGACAGTAATAAATTTAATACTCTAGCGCTATGACTGGATTTTAATATTATGTAATGTAAGCTGGTGATTGGTTGCTATGTATAATAGCAGCCAATCACCATTCTAACGTAAGTATAACAATGTTTTTCTACCCACAAGTGAGTAAACACCACCTTTAATTGCTTTCAAACATCAAGTTTTAGCCCTCTTTATTTAGAGGTGTTCGATAAAATATGTTTGTTTGTTTTGTATTTTTTTATTAGTTGATAAACATTGAGGATTTTAAGAATCGTTAACCACTACCTTCTACGGAAATGATAAATTAAGTATAGCATTATAGTTTTCATAGTATACATTGAAAATAAAACCTCAACTTGTACAGTCTATGTTAAAACTCTTATTTTGGTTTCTTCTTACTACATGAAACTGCTTTCGGTAATAAAATAAGGTCGTAAATTCTCAAAACTCCACCTTTATATATTAGATACTTAATAGATAAGTAACACCGACAACATGTCCAAGATTACTAGCAACACTTTGGGATAATACCTAATACACCACAATACCTGAATATGTCTATAGTTTACAAAAAGATAACTACTACTACTATAATTCCTAAAATTTTAATTATATTTGAAATTAACTTCATAAGCACATGGTACAGCCACGTAACACGTGCAACATTTAATAGTTATTCAATCCTTAAAAGCAATTGTAAAATAAACATAAATTGTTTGTTTTGCTTAAATGTAAATCACTAACAACATGCATCCTAAAACATGTTTGTAGTTAGCTAAAACGTTGTTATCAGAAATCTGATACTTCTGCGATGGGCAGAATCATCATACATACCCAAAAGAATTTACTAACTGGTCAGTGGTTCCCAAACAACAAGCTCTGATCTTATACAGGCGTTTTTAATTTTTTTTACAACTTTATTACTTGGGTAATTAATTATACTACTGATAAGAAACCTATAGTATAAATTAATGCGTGTAATTTAGTTAAACCCTGTACATCAATTCATTTAACACAAATATAAGGAATGCATTATAATGATGGACATTGTTACTTAAAGTAATAAAAGACATAATTGTGTGATATTTTTATTGAAAAGAAAAATACATTATTGTCACAAACGTCTTCTAATTTATCATCTTCAACAGTTTCAATTACATTAAAATCCAAAATATCAGTTATTTTCGATTTCGGTTTAATAATCAAACACAAGTTCTCTAGGTTCAAGTCCAGTAAATTTCCTGGATAGCTCAGCATTCTGATTTGATTTTATGAACGATTTTTATTTATACGATCGTTTTGTATGAACTAGCTAAAGGGTTGAAAAAGGCAGTCCTATCGCTTCTTAGTAGTTACTAACCTATTAATACAATTACCAATAACATAATAGAATTGCAGCACAATGGTCTATTTCTTAAAATAAACTGGAAAGCCTTGTACTTGGAATAGAACATTTAAAGTCTTTGGGTGATTGAGTATATGTTTCTGCAAAATTCTTTTACGTGAATGTTTACAATTACATATTTTACACTCAAATGGTGTTTCATTATTGTGGTGTAGCAATGTGGACATTCAGATCTCCTTTTGTGAACATTTATAAGAACGCACACAACATTCATATGATTTCTCACCACACCACTGTGCCTGAGCATGTGAATCTTCAGATAGCTATTTTTGTGAAGATTTGTAATTGCATACATACATTACATTCAAAAATCTGTGGTCACTATGAGTAGACATGTGTCTCTGCAGACTTTTCTTTACAGAGCTTTTATAACTGCACACATTACACTCTCACAACTGTGAATGACCATATGTCTTTGCAGAGTTGCTTTTCGTGAACATTCATAATTGCATATATGACATTTAAAAGGTTTATCACCACTATGTGTAAGTATATGACGTTTTAGATTTTGTTTTTGTGAACATTTATAACCACATATATTACAAATAAATGCTTTATCTCTGTGAATAAACATGTGTCTTTGCAGGTTTGTTTTGTGAGAAAACTCATAATTGCATATATGGCACTTAAAAGGTTTATCACCACTGTGGATCAGCATATGGCTCTGCAAATTCCTTTTAATTGAACATTTGTAATCACATATATTGCATTCAAAAGGTTTTTCCCCTGTATGAGTTAGTATGTGAGTTTTCAGATTGTTCTTTTGCGAGTATTTATAGTTACAAATATTGCATTTGAAAGGTTTCTCGCCACTGTGAGTTCGAATGTGTTTATTAAAAGTTGCTTTGTATAAACATATATAATTACAGATATTACATTTCAATAGTTGTTTGCTACCATCAGTCACTATGCCAGGGGTTAGATCTGTGTTTTCAGATTGAGACTTTCTCTGAATTTGTGTTTCACAGTTGCTTTCGGTGCCATCAGTAATGCAAGTGTTATAATTCAATGTGGCAATATTCTGTTTTGTTTCCAGATTTTCTGTTATATGCAACTCTGTCTTCAAACTTGGTTTATCTTCAATGATGTCAGTATCATATTCAATTTCTAATTTGATAAACGCGAGATGTTGATCAGCACCTTCAAAGAAACAAATAACTTTTAGTATATCAAATGTAAATACTCTTACCATTTAGGGACATGATGTTGACAATAAGTATCTTAATTAGATCTTTTCAGTAATAAAAGTGCAATTAAGGTATTCGTGTTTGATACCTTATCAAAAGAAAATTAATAAATTGACCCTGTTTTCCAATTACAGCACTAAAACGCATTATGCGGCATAATGCTTAACGTTAAATGTTTCAACTGGTTTCAACTACAGCAACGCTTCGCACAATCGAGCACTCTCAATAGTACTGCTTTCGCGTGATGCGTGCAATCGATACCAACTCAGTAGCAGAAAATTAACAAGTGTTTTTTCTTCGAGTTGGCATTGATCGAAATTTTATTTATATTATCGTTTTAGTAATATATTGTTTATTGTTGAAAAGAATTTTAAAGCTTTCGTCTCGTCGTAGTTTTTTAGAAATAATAAAAAGTTAGTTCAGACTGTGTTAAAAAATAAATATAAGTATGGATGAAGGTATAAACATTGACTATTTTTTTTAATATTCTATATATAAAATGTGAATACAATTTCATTTTAAAATTCGAAACTATAAAAAAATTTATTTTACAGAAATATACTTTTGTCAACATTGCAATGGCTTGATCGAATCATTTAATGAAGCAAGCAATCATAAATGTTTTCGTGGAAAAGAACATATTTATCAAAATGAAGAAGACAACACAATTATTTGTTGATAATTACGAAAATGAAAATAAAGAAAACCATGAAGAGCAAGTGTTTAACTACGAAGAGTCTGAAGTTCATAATTCTTCATCATCAGGTACAAATAGTTCTTATTGATATAAAATTTAATGTTTTAGAATATATAAAATGGCTTTTACTATAATAATAACTACTACAACCCATAACCTAAACCAAGGCCCCAGAAGCTATAAGCTTGTGCTGGAGGGAGGGGGCGATTATTATTATTATGTAGGTACTAATAGAATACAATTTTTTCTAACAGTTACGGAATAAATAATTTTTATATTTTAAATAACTTTTCAATATTTGAAAATGTTCAATTTTCTTAGCAGGAAGTTAAAAAAATTATCTACTGATTAGAACTAAAAGTTTTATTTGTATATTCTAGGTTACACTGCAAATATTATTGAAAGTGTTGAAGACTTAAGTGATCCTAATCCAGGTTTACAGATCAGTTCAAGATCAATTCATAGCAGAAAATAATAATTTTCCAATTTGAATCACAATTCTGACAAATCACAAAACCTTATCTGTAGGTGCAATAAAACAAAAACATTTTTTATTGCTGAGAGTGAAATTTTGATGCAATGATGAATAATTTCAAAGTAAATAAATGAGGGGAGAAATACACTAATCGTTTCTTACAGGAAAATATAATTTTTCCAACTTTCCACATCTAGCTAATATTATTTCCCCCTCATATCATTATTAAACACACTTCAAAAACTAGGTAATTGGAGGGCATGGGGGGAATAACACAAATCAGATTGCATCATCAAGCTCCAAGTGAACCAGATGGTTCTAGGTAATTAACACTGGGTCAGTAGATTAGTCTATTGGAAAGCAACTGTGTCACCCTGGCGCCAGGCTGATTATATGTAGCAACTCTATTTTGTCCCCAAACGACGCGCCATCTGGTATGTACAAAGCCAACTCGAAAAACATCACTGCGAGTATGATCAATAATTTAGTGCTACAGAAATTATTATAACACAAAATGGCATTAAACATATTCCAGCTGTGTTTACCTCATAGGTACATGATTTGGTGGTAAAGTTACTTCTTTAGTAAGCAAGATTAATCATTAGTTTGTAGTTGATGACCGCAAAGCGACTCCACTTTAATCCGACTCCCACTTAATGATGACTCCATGCGTGATTAAAACTAGATATAATGATGATGAATAGAAACACGAAACATATGCTCACTAATGATAGTGATAAACCATTTGGATGCAATATTTGTAATTATAAATGCTTACAAAGGCATAGTTTGCGAAAGCACATGCTTACTCATAGTGGTGAGAAACCATTTGAATGTAATATTTGTAATTATAAATGCTTGCAAAAATTATGTTTCGAAAAGCATTTGTTCACTCATAGTGGTGAGAAACCATTTGGCTGTGATATTTGTAATTATAAATGCTCACAAAAATCAAATTTGGAGAGACACATGCTTATGCATAATGGTGAAAAACCATTTGGATGTAAGATTTGTAATTATAAATGTTTGTTTAAAGCAAGTTTGCAAAAGCACATGCTTACCCATAGTGGTAAGAAACCATTTGGATGTAAGATTTGTAATTACAAATGCTCTCAAAGAGTAAGTTTGAAAAAGCACATGCTCGCTCATAGTGGTGAGAAACCATTTGGATGTAGTTTATGTAATTATAAGTGCTCGCAAAAACCAAATTTGGAGAGACACCTGCTTACACATAGTGGTGATAAACCATTTAGATGTAATATTTGTAATTATAAATGCTCGCAAAAAATTAATTTGAAAACGCATCTGCTCACTCACAGTGGTGAGAAACCTTTTGGATGTAAAACCTGTAATTATAAATGTTCACAAAAAGTAAGTTTGGAAAAACACATGCTCGCACATAGTGGTGAGAAACCATTTGTTTGTAATATATGTACCTATAAATGTTCAGTAAAGATAAGTTTGGACAGACACATGCTTACACATAGTGGTGAAAAACCATTCGGATGTAATATATGTAATCATAAATGCTCGCAAAAATCAAGTTTACAAAAGCACATGCTTACACATACTGGTTTGAAATTTGCAACTAATTGACATCTATTCCTAATAAGGAAAAATTTCTTATTGAGATGTCTTACGTACCCAAGTGGTGCTGAAATGGAAATTCATATGAAAATTATATATTTAATGTGTATCTTTGGTATATTAAAATTAATACGTCAAAGATAGTACATGCCTTTTAGATCTTCGTTGTTATAATTATTGTAATTGACATTCACGTGGTTTTAAGGATATGAATTGAACAACACATATTGAGTGGACTTACTCTGCTCTAATACATTTTTCCAGACTTTACTTTTAAGTGTGGTTGACATTATATAGATGTTACATTTATTTGTTTGTGACTAATCTTAATTAAGTGTTTGCATTTAAGTCCAAATAAAGTGTCTGTGATGTATTTACAGTTAGTCTTAGCTAATAAAGCAATAATCTTGAAATGATTCGAAGGGGTGCTGGGGCGGCCTTTCCAGTTGTCGCCGGTAATCCTAAGACGTCAGTCATTTTAAACAAATCCGGATAGCTGCTAGTGGTGAAAGGTAATCCAGAGAACGACACAAGTCATGGAAGCCAATATAGGCTGCGGGAGTGCGTTTAGGGCACCTACTTTACTTATTAAGGCAGATAAAAGGAAGGAAATATGTTATCTTTAACGTTAATAAATAAAACAACTTTTACACCAAATAGTTTTATTACCACAAGAAGCTCCAACAAGCACTAGGACTAACCTTATAAGCATGCGGTCAATTAATGTAGCCACCTAAAGCGGAATGAAATTAAATTACACTTTTATTGTAAGAGCTCACATTAATTAAAATTTATTTTAAAACTTTTCTTCTTTTAAACTAAGGTTTCTTATGTTTTAACTACATCTTAAAATGTAGAGTAACCCATTAAATGTAAAATCAAAAATATTATTGACGTAATGTAATCAATTAAAATTGTAAAGTTAAAACTTGGATAACGAAGTTAGCTCTTGCCTGGTAGATAAATTAAAGAGAATTAAATAAAGTAAAAGAGAGGGGTGGCTTTCTCAGATGTTTCCAACAGAAGAAAACTCGAGCATATTCTAGTAAAAATAATTCTAGCCACACACCTCTTAAACTTCAGTTAGATAAATATTGCTTTGTTTAGTAGGAATTTGGTGTGATTGTTCGAGATCTTCTAAAGAATAATTTCTTCAATTATTTGTTTTACTTCTTATATTTTAAATAGTTCAGGTTCTAGTTGCCAATACGTACTGATTATCTCTTGCATACATCAGAGATTGGTTGGCGCTACCGGAGTCTGGTTATGAATGAACTTAAACATAGTACCTACTTACTCAGCACTAAGGGAAGATTAACGAAAAATATTTAAACACAATTAATATTTCTAAGTGATTATCAATGGCATGTGATAGTTACATGCTCCATGTATATCTTTGGTGCGTTAAATCTAATGCATCAAAAATAGATTTTTTTTTTATATCTTCATTGTTACAATTATCATAATTGATGTTCAGATGCTTTTAAGGATATGAATTGAACAACACATGTTAGTTGAGTAGGATTTCCCTTGTTTTAAAACATTTTTACAGATTTCACTTTTTTTTACTGTTAAGTGCGGTTGCCATTATATAGATGTTATATTTATTTGTTGTGACATGGTAACTGGGCGTTTGCATTTAAGCCCAAATAAAGGGTGTCTTATGTATTTACAGTTAGTCTCAGCTGATAAGACAACAATAATCTTCAAATGGTCATGTCCTAAGTTATTGATTGTGAATTTCACACACTTCTTAATTTTTGTTGTTTGTCTGTAATGATAGACTACACAATATAATAAAAAATATAGTTAAATAATACCTCTTTTGTAAAATTTCATTTAGAAATTTTTGTATTGTAAACAATTTGCACAGTATTGTGTGTATCTCTTTCATAGCCACTACTATTCTCATGACGTGTACTCGTACTACAGAATGTTTGCTAGTAAGTACATAAGTACTGTACCATTTCGGACTTTTACTATATGCTTTAATTCAGTTTTGACTTTTTTTTAGGAATGAAACCTGGGTGGTGTTCAAAATCTCTGATTTCCCATTCTTCAAATATTTCTAGATATTTTTCTAAGATGTATTCTTGTGTTCTTTATCCATTCATTGTCCTGTCCAATCTGTAGTGAGACATATATTTTGATTAATAAACTAAAGGTTTTGCTGAAGTGATAGTTTCATTTGTGTGCATAATAATAATTCGAAATCGTTTGGAGGTGGTTAACCTCGACCCCTAGTAGCACACATATATTATATAAATATTCATTTCCAAATATTTAAAATATATCTCTTTCAACATCCGCTTAAATATTTAGCTTATATATTACTTAAAATATTTCTTCAATATTATTTTAATAATATTTATTTAACATTCTAGTTAGGATATCTTATGAATGTTATATCCACAGTAGCACAAATATATTATATAAATATTCATTTTCAAATATTTAAAATATATCTTTTTCAACATCCACCTAAATATGTAGCTAATATAATATTTAAAATATTTCTTCAATATTATTTTAATAATATTTATTTAACATTCTATAGTATGAGTAAAAAAAAAGTAACTCCATCAAAGGTGCCATTGGGATTTTGAAGCCATGTGTATTATAACACCTAAAAATTATACAAAATAATCAGAGTCCTTTGACAGTAACAGTTGTTATTAATTTGATATAATCTTCTGGTGTTATAATACGCACGAGTTTAAAATTCCAAAGGCACCTTTGATGGAGTTATTTTTTGTTCACACTACAGTTAGGATATCTTATGAATGTTATATTTCTGATTCATATATTCCTAGAATATTATTTTTATATTTTTGGAATATTATTAGAATGTTTTTAAGAATATTTTTGTACGGGAAATTATACTCTATAGCAACATGAATTTCAATTTTCTTTTCACCACTCATTTTCTTGTTGATCATTGGTCATTTTAAACTTTTCAGATAAAACCCTATACATGTTGTTCTTCTACTAAAAAGAGAATTTTGCTCTCTTTATGAAACCATATTCTCTAACAAGTGTTACATAAGAAAATTTTTGACAAAAATTGCATTTGAAGTTTATTTAGCATAAGAGTTACACTAAGTAATAAAACACTTTGGTTTGAATTAAAATATGTATATTATTTTGGAATGGTAAAATGACCGTCAACAAGAAAATGGTTTTACTTCTCTAATTGTAAATGTAGGTAGTATCACAAAAAGGATTATACACCTGACAAAAATATTCACAGCTCATTTTAATTCATGACAATCCAATAAAAAAATAACTACTCATCCATCCTGAAGACTTCAATAATTATATTATAACTGAAATATTAAATTAAATAGCAGTTTATTTGCTGGTATATTAAGGATATAATTTCCACCTCATGGAATAAGACTGGAATAAAAGATATATTGTAGCAAAAAGAATTTATTCACTCAGTAAAAATATATAAATACTCGATAATTATTCAACAGGAAGCTTGTCTTGGGACTTAATTCTTCTTTCTGTAAGAATAAAAAAAAGATTTAGGGTTATAGTCGATCTTTCGCAGCAACTAATTTTAAGGAAATTTATATAATGAGCAAGGACTTTTAGAATCATCTGTACTTCTAGTCACCATATTAGTGTAAAGTCAAAGATTACAACAAATTGAAGTGTTTTATTATTTTAAGAAAAAATAATTCTTGTTCAGAAAATCTTTATTTGATGTAGTCAAGTCCAATACCATTATGTGGGGCGACCAATAATAGAAAATGTGATTAGCATTTTCATCTATTAAATTATAAAAGCAGAAGAAAGAAACAAAAAAGATCTTTTTAGGAGAATTATTAAATTAGAATTATATAACCGATAGAGACAATAAACCGAAGTGTGATAAATTAAACTGATTTAGACTTTATGTAACCAATGTGACTTTATATAATAAACAGGCTTATGGAATTTTATACCCAATTAGGACTTATGTTTATGTATTTGTTATTAAGAATACGAAAGGGAATAGTTTGTATATGATTAAAGAAAGATAATTGAAATATTTATTAAAATAGGGGAAAATGGGGTTTAAATTATGATAATTATATGATGAAATGATGAATGAAGAGGAAAATAATGATATGAATATAGAAGTATATTGAATGATGATTTTTAGTAAAATGAAAGATTAATGAATAATGAGAAGATGAAGGATTAATGAAGGGTAAATGAGGGTGAATTTGATTATGATTATTATAATTATAAACGTTTTATTGATAATACAAATAAAATAGAATTGTGGTTAGAAGGTTAGAAGTATTTTACAAATGAGTAATATTGAAAATTATGATTGAAATATGTTATCGATGAGGAAAAGATTAGTAAATTAATTAAGAGTGCATTTATTAATAAAGATGAATATGGAAACTTGATGATTATGATAGAATGAATTAAGATTTGTGAAAATACAGAGAAGAAGGATTATGAAATAATTAGATGAATAGGATTGAGATGAGCATTAAAAGATGTAATTATTGTTGTAAATATTGTAGATAGCTTGTTATGATAGATTAGACTAGGGAAATTTATTGGGGATAAAAGATTAAAATACAAAAAAATGAATTGGTGTTTAAAAATAAAATTATTTTAACATTTATTATGTTTAAAAGTAAAATTGCATTTTACAATTTTATTTCAAACAGGAGGGGATAAATGCTGTTGATTTTAGTGTCAAAATTTTGGAAATTTTCAAAATGATTTATATCCGAATTTTATCTAACGTCCGAAGTTTATCCGATTGGTGATTTATATTCTAAATCCCTCTAAATATTCCAATTTGATATTCCTATCTTTTCTCCTTATCGATATCGTTTGCTTTTAAACTTCGAAAATTAATAGCTAACGTGAACTTAATCCATTCTATATAATGCAAAATTATTTTGTATTATATTGTATGTTTTTAAATTTTGAATGGTTAGTGACGATCCATTCTATTTTACGATTAGAGAACGCCGCTTAATGCGGCATATAACTCTATAGATTTCGTAAGTGTTTTCTCTTGTTATTAATGTTAATTGCGGCAATATATTGCTGTGGATTTTAGTGTCAAATTTTGGAAATTTTTGTGAAATTTTAAAATCTGTTAAAAATTAACACTTTAGAAGTATTTTATCAACTTTCCAGTTAAAAATAATTTTAAGTTAGTTACTGGTGTGTCATTGATTATACAATCAATGTGTATACTTTTTAATAAGGTTAAATAATCCATATTTCTTTATTTATTATTAAACAGTTTAATCACCAAATTACCTACTTAAGAATACGTAACATCCAGTTGTGCGCAATTTATTGTTATGAGGTAATTTATTTATGAGTAAGTTTCAAATGAGTAATATCGACGGGTTATGTGATTCTTTTAAGGTTTTGGTTTATGTAAATAGATTATTATTATTGCAAGTGTTGTATAATAATCTGTAATAGATGTGTCACTGTGACAAACTATGTTTTAATCTGCTGTTATGTATTATGTATAGAGTATAATCATTGCATTAGATGGTAAGGTGACGTCAAATTGTGTAATTAATCTGTAATAGATTGAGTCAAATATTATGATTATGTTTTAATCTGCTATTATGTTTGTAAATAGTGTAGTCATTGTATTAGATGGTAAGGTGACGTCAATTTGTGTAATGTGATTATGTAAATAGTAAATAGTATATAAGCTTAGAAAATCATTTTTTTAGGACACTACCTGACATAAAGCGACGCAGTAAAGTCGTGTAAGAAATATAGTACTAATGTAAATAGACATTTCTGAATATAAAGCGACAGAGTAAAGTCGTGAAAAGTAATATTGTAAAAATTTAAATAATCTAGTCTTTATTCGACAGTTAAATTGGTTGATAAATTGAATACGCCGAAAGTGTAAAAAGTTATAAATTGTAAAAGTGTATAAGAGTATAAAGAACCACCTTTAAATTAAATTACTAGTAAAGTTATTGCTAATCAATAAAATCTACGTTAAAACCATAAACTGGTGTTTTATTTATTTAAACAGTTATAAAACAAAGATTCTTCGAACCCGCAGGGTGGCTGAAAGCGGGCAGCCATTGGGGAGTAGCGCCCCCACGGGTACCAGCTCAGTACACCTCGTTCCAACACACATACCTGCCCGTACACACAACCATATACACACAGTCTTTCTAAACTATTACAAACACACCTACACTAAATACACATACACTGCATACGGGCAGGTCACCAACACGCACACTCATTCCTTGTTTGACAGCGTGGGGAACTAGTAGCAGTCTGAGATCCTTGGGCTCGCCTGCTGGAGGGTACAGCGGATAAAACTGGGTTCCGGGGTGTGCACTCCCAGGCTGCAAGGTAGTACAGGGGCCCGGGTCGGTCTAGCCAACATGACCTGGCTGCCCTATCAACTTGCGAAAATCTCGCTTATGCCGTAATGCCAGGTGGCGCCTGGACCGGGAACCTTGCGGTATAATGCGGGGGGCTCCGTCGAGGCCACCGGAGTCGGGTTCTTTGGAATCCTTTGGCTGTTGCTGGTTCCTCAATCTGTCAAACACAAAAAGGAATGAAGAACATAAATACATTAGTCCTACACTCACTCACACTTAAACAAAATTTAAAAAACTTTTATGATGATGCAAGATAATATGGACGACGTTTTAAAAGTGCCCCTTGCGCAAACGGAGCTTCCCGGCTCCACCCCTACAACCTACACCTTCCCTCTCCCTTCGAATTCCGTACCAGTCCCAAGTACTCCAAGCAACCCATCCAACCTTTCCATCCCCACCTCCCAGATTCAATCAACTGTCGAATCACCTGGCAAAAGAAAAAAGCCAGATCAATCTCCAACAGAAACGGATAACGAGTCAATGGCTGGAAATATGAGACAATTCCCGATTAGTTATTCAAAAATTAATTATTTGTTAATTCAAAGAGACGAAGGTTCGTTTAGTACTGTTAGCCCTTTTGTTATTTTTAGATGTTTAAAAAGAGAAGTAGGTGATGTTAAAAGTGTGAAAAAGATTAATGATGGTTTGTTGGTGGAAAGTATGAACAGAGAACAGACGAAGAAATTATTAGCTCTAACTAAATTGGACACCATAACAGTCAAGGTCTCCCCACATAAATCCTTGAATTTTGTTAAAGGAGTTGTTACATGCTCCGATCTGAACAATTGTACAATAGAGGAAATTAAAGAAGAGATAATAAAGTCTAGACATGTAGTAGATATTAGAAGGCTTTCTTACAAAAGACAGGGAGAAGTTGTGTTCACATCATCGTACGTATTGACTTTTGCTGGAAACATCCTGCCCGAGCGAGTGAACATCGCTTTCTACTCTCTTCCCGTCAGACCTTATATACCTTCCCCACTACGCTGCTTTAGATGTCAGAAGTTCGGACATGCAGCAGTTCGTTGCAATAAAGAACAGGTATGCATATGCGGGAAACCGACGCATCAAGGTAGTGCATGCGAGATCCCCGTAGTATGTATCAACTGTGGTGACAATCATCCCGCCAATTCTAGAAATTGTTCAATATATCGACAGGAAGTAGCGATACAGAAATTAAAGGTCACAAAGCGTATTAGCTACTTTGACGCTAAAAGAGAAGTACAACTAAATACCCCTTCAGGAAACACAGCAACGTACGCTAGAGTTACTGCCAAACCCGTTCAATCGCCTGCAGTAATAGACTATAAAAACTTAGTCAATCTGCTCATACCTGAAATAGTTAAAGCTATACAATTACAATTCAAAACTCCTATGTTATTAAACCCACCCCCACCCCCACCCACCAACACTATTTTTTCAAAACCCCTATCCCTACCAAAACAACCCCCCCAATTCTCCCTAAGATCTCCTACCCCGTCCCCAAATCCCAAAGAATCCCAGGATAGTTTGACCAGCAATCCAGTAATATCAATTGACTCTATCCTAACATCCCCTATCCTTACACCTCTGAACTCAGGTTCAGACACAGAAATGCTCCCTTTCACAGGGACGATAAAGAAGAAAAAGGGTTGGCCTAAAGGCGTTCCGAGAAAACCCAGAGATAGTAGTAAAGATCGTCTCTCCCAGTAGCCTATAATTACTAATGGATACCATAATCCAATGGAACATTAACGGTATTCGAACTCATAATGCCGAACTAAAGTTATTGCTCGTCGAAAAATCCCCCATTTATGTAGCATTACAGGAAACCCACTTAGTTCCGGAAACTCCGTATGACATCAAAGGCTACACTGTTATTCGTAAAGATGTTATACCTGACTATCGAGCCAGAGGCGGTGTAGCTATATTGGCAAAAGAATCTGTCCCGGTACAAGCTGTAAACATAAATACAGAGTTGCAGATAGTTGCAGTAAAAACCTTTTATCCTTGTTTATTAACTATCTGCAATATATACTTGCAAGACATCCACTGGACAGTAGAAGATCTACGGAACGCCATCCTTCAAATACCTCGGCCGTTTATACTTCTTGGAGACTTTAACTCCCATAACCCGCTATGGGGCTCCGACCACATAGACATCCGTGGACGCTACTTAGAGAATCTGTTTGAAGAGTTAAACTTAGTTATACTTAATACGGGTAAGGGCACTTACTTTAACTCTAGATCTAATAATTTCTCGGCCATAGACCTTTCCGTTTGCTCTCCAGAAGTAGCGCACCTATTTTTATGGGATGTTTTGGATGACCTTCATTCTTCAGATCACTTTCCTGTAATGCTACAGTATGCTACATCTAATTCGCGCTTACCTTTACAAGTTGCCCATAGAAAGTTTAATGAAAATAGAGCTGACTGGTTGAAATTTCAAAGCAATACTACCACGCTACATCTCAGTGATAACATTACTTCTTCAGTAGAATCTGTCACACAAACCATTGTTTCAGCTGCTGAGGAAAGCATTCCTTTCACATCGCCAAACTGTCAGCGCAAGAAAAAAGTGCCATGGTGGGATGAAGAAGTAGCAAATGCCATTAAAGAAAAAAAGCGAGTATTAAATAAATTCAAAAGACATCCTACGCCTGAAAACGTAGTCAACTTTAAACGCCTTCGCGCACGAGCTCGTCGAATTATTTTAGAAAAGAAACGTCTTTCTTTTAAAACTTATGTATCAACTCTCACCCCACAAACTTCTCCATCGGAAGTATGGACTAAAATCAGATCCATAGCAGGAAAAAAGTTTCCGATTATCTCACCTGTGATAGAGGTTAATGGAGAGTTGATTACAGAAGTTCCTAGACTAGCGAACGAATTTGCACGTCATTTTCAATCGACGAGCAAATCCGAAAACTATAATGAAGAGTTTCGTATAGCTAAGGCCAATTTAGAAGTTCCATTGGATTTTACAGAACTTAATGCATCTTTCTATAACACTCCCTTTACCATGGATGAGCTGGAGAAAGCTCTGCATGAATCAAAAAACTCATCTCCTGGTCGAGATTCTGTAACCTACAACATGCTAAAGCACCTACCTAATACTGCCAAACTTGAGCTGTTGCATTTGTACAATCAAATATGGGAAGAAGGATTTTATCCTGAACAATGGCAGGAGTCAGTCATAATTCCTATTTTAAAACCTGGCAAAGACCCCAAAATATTATCTCATTACCGCCCAATATCCTTAACTAGCTGCCTGAGTAAGATACTTGAGAAAATGGTCAGTTTTCGCTTGATTTGGGTACTAGAAAAGCATAACATGTTATCTAAATTTCAAATGGGTTTCAGAAAATTTAGATCGACAACTGATCAACTTGTTTATTTAGAAAACGCTATCCAAACCAGCTTTATCCAGAGGAACCATCTGACCGCCGTCTTTTTTGACCTAGAGAAGGCTTACGATATGACGTGGCGGTATGGGGTCTTGCAAACGTTACACAAGTGGGGCCTGAGAGGTTGCCTGCCGACATTTATTGTTAGCTTTCTAGCCAATAGAAAGATCAGAACGCGAGTCGGCAATATTGAGTCCAATGCATACAAAATCGAGAATGGCATACCTCAAGGTTCTACACTTAGCGTACTCTTATTTGCAATAGCCGTAAATAGCTTATTATCAGGCGTGGATCGGAGAATTGGGAGAAGTTTATATGTTGACGATCTTTGTATCTTTTATTCAGACAACAACTTTGAAAATATACACCATGTTTTGCAAGAAGCCATTGACTCACTAACAAATCGCGCAGAAAGCCTAGGCTTCCGTTTTTCTACTGAGAAAACACAATCTGTACATTTCTGCAGATTAAGATCATGCAATAGACCCCCCCAACTTACTATAAAAGGCCTCCCTCTCCTAAACACACCAGAAATAAGATTCCTTGGTGTGATATTAGATAAAAAGTTACTATGGGGTCCACATATTCAAAACCTTACTTCGTTATGTAAAAAGAGGCTGAATATTATCAAATGCTTATCAAGCATTAAGTGGGGTGCGGATAAAAATATTCTCTTAAATATTTACAAAAGCATGGTATTAACAAAAATGGATTATGGATCTATGGTGTATGGAGCAGCTCGCAACTCTCATCTAAAAGCGCTCGATCACATTCATGCCACCGGCATAAGGTTGTCCATCGGGGCTTTTCGTACGAGTCCCACAGAAGCCTTGTATTCTGAATCGGGTATCCCACCTTTAAAGTACAGGAGAAATCGTCTTCTCATAAATTATGGAATTAAAATATGGGCTCAACCGCGCCATCCTAATTATGAATTATTATATAACGAGGAGCAAGTATTACTCTATGCGAATAAACCAACTAGAACTCGTCCAACCGGAATTCGTCTACATTGTATTTTGCGAGAACTCAACGAAACACTGCAACCCGTGTATCACTTGGGAGTTTATGAAGTTCCGCCATGGCAACTTCAAATACCTAAAATTGACCTTTCCTGTTTGCAAGGCACTAAAAGAGATACCAACAATAAACTCTTTCACAATAGTTTCAAAAACATTTTAGAACATCACCCTGGTGCGGAAGTAATTTATACCGACGGGTCGAAAACCGAGGAGGGAGTTGGCAGTGCTTTTGTCATAGTAGATGACTCTTATCATTGGAGAATTCACAAAGCTGCTAGTTCGTTTACAGCTGAACTGTATGCATTATGGCAAGCTTTGCGCAGCATAGAATTCTCCAATAAGTCAGATTTTTTAATTTGTACAGATTCGTTGAGTTCCCTGGAATCTATATTGAATAAATTTTCGTTGGACCCTCTAGTTCAACAAATCCAAACTCTACTCGATTGGCTTTCTCGAATGGATAAACAAATAACTCTGGTTTGGATACCTGGACACATAGGAATCCAGGGAAATGAAAAGGCTGATCTAGCAGCCAAATCAGCCGTCGAACTTGATAATCTAGAGAACATTCCTATTCGTTCAAATGACCTTAAAGATTATTTAAAAGAGAAGATTCTAAACTCATGGCAAATACGATGGAATAGTGTAAATACTCACCTTAAGGCAATTAAACCTTTAGTAACTCCTTGGAAAAACAAAACCTGCTTATCAAGACCCGAACAAGTTGTTATTACTCGTTTGAGATTAGGTCATACTCGTTTGACATCTTCCTACCTTCTACAAGGCATCGATCCTCCTATTTGCCATGAGTGTCAAACTCAACTCACAGTAAGGCATATCTTAGTGGATTGTCCCACTTACAACGAAGCTCGTCGAAAAGCTTCTCTCCCGAATAGCGTTATTGAAATCTTATCACCAAGTATCGAGGATAAGGTCATCGTCTTCATAAGAGAAATAAATCTATTAAATAAACTGTGATATGATAGTATACTTTAATACTTTTATTAACTTTTATGGCAATCTACTATTTTACACAATATCCTTTTTCCTTTTTATATATACACAAACAATTTTATCTATTTATTTATATAGCTATACTTATTTATACCTTATATTTTATTTATACAGACTGATTTTAAATATACTACTATTTTAGATTTTGTTAATAAGTTCATGTTTTGTTATTATCGTCTTTTATGTTTGTTGATATGTATATTGATTGTTGTGTGTATTCATTGATGTTTGTTTTGCGTCTATGGTCCAGTATCAATATATTTATGAAATGCGGCTAATAACCTTAGTTGTTGATGCCGCTATATCAATTTAAAAAAAAAAAAAAAAAAAAAAAAAGATTCTTCGAAGAAGGGAAATAGTACCCGCTATTAAAATAAACAAAAGTGAGTTACCAAAATCAATATGGGAAATCCATGCAAAGGAAAGTCAACCGGAATTGGAAACCAGCACTGGGACAACCTAAAGTGACATACGCTGCCAATGGTATTGGAGAAGACCAACTTTATAATAAAGGTAGGAAGTTATTTCCTTCTGTATTGGTACCTTCTGAAGAAAAGACTATTTTTGTGAGATGTAATTATGTGATTTGAACAATTTATTAATAGTTAAATTTAATTAAGATTTCAATTTTAAAAAGTGATTTCAATTTCAATTTGTATATTTTTAAAACCACAGGAATCCACATTCGCCCTGAAATGAGTTTTTCTTAATAATTTAATTCAGTTATTTTGTGTTATTTAATTGGCGCCAGTAACGTACGTAGAATCGCAATATAGATAAGATCATGTTACATGAGAATTGCTTAAGATAATAAATCTCACGATATCAAATTACAGTTTTCTGATAAGTCGACGTTATCTCTATGAGAACTTCTTTGGCATTTATTCTCTCATGACCATGAGAACTGTGTAGGCAGATAAGGTATAAATACCTCTGTTTTAATCTTAAGTCTTTAGTCTTTATTAAATATTCATTCAATACACAAGTCTTTATTAAATATTCATTCAACACACAAGTCTTTATTAAATATTCATTCAACACACAAGTCTTTATTAAGTATTCAACAAGTGTTTATCCTGAGTGAGTATTAAAACTAGATGTGGATTTTAAAATTGTCTTGCTAGTAAAAACATAAAGGCTCATTCGAGTTTTAATTAATTATATTGCTTAATGTCATTTAAATGTGAATTCTAAAATTGTTCTGTTAAGTGTGTTAATTCAAATTTAATTATTTAAACTCGTCTTAAACTCGTTGAATAATTACAGACAAAGTAATATTAATATTTGTATTCTAAATGTTAAAAGAAATAAGGTTTTCTCTCGATTAAAAATAATAAAATATATTCTACGACTGCAAACGAAATATATAAATGTGTTTTATTATATTCAATAAATAAAGTTTTAAAAAAAGCTTCGGCCATATTCTATGGCCACAAAATAACTGAATTAAATTATTAAGAAAAACTCATTTCAGGGCGAATGTGGATTCCTGTGGTTTTAAAAATATACAAATTGAAATTGAAATCACTTTTTAAAATTGAAATCTTAATTAAATTTAACTATTAATAAATTGTTCAAATCACATAATTACATCTCACAAAAAATAGTCTTTTCTTCAGAAGGTACCAATACAGAAGGAAATAACTTCCTACCTTTATTATAAAGTTGGTCTTCTCCAATACCATTGGCAGCGTATGTCACTTTAGGTTGTCCCAGTGCTGGTTTCCAATTCCGGTTGACTTTCCTTTGCATGAATTTCCCATATTGATTTTGGTAACTCACTTTTGTTTATTTTAATAGCGGGTACTATTTCCCTTCTTCGAAGAATCTTTGTTTTATAACTGTTTAAATAAATAAAACACCAGTTTATGGTTTTAACGTAGATTTTATTGATTAGCAATAACTTTACTAGTAATTTAATTTAAAGGTGGTTCTTTATACTCTTATACACTTTTACAATTTATAACTTTTTACACTTTCGGCGTATTCAATTTATCAACCAATTTAACTGTCTAATAAAGACTAGATTATTTAAATTTTTACAATATTACTTTTCACGACTTTACTCTGTCGCTTTATATTCAGAAATGTCTATTTACATTAGTACTATATTTCTTACACGACTTTACTGCGTTGCTTTATGTCAGGTAGTGTCCTAAAATTATGATTTTCTAAGCTTATATACTATTTACTATTTACATAATCACATTACACAAATTGACGTCACCTTACCATCTAATACAATGACTACACTATTTACAAACATAATAGCAGATTAAAACATAATCATAATATTTGACTCAATCTATTAATAGGCAAAAAATCTCTTTTTAAACATTTAACTATTTCATTCCAAGTACTAACATCGTTTTTAATACCTCGATACCATTGTAAAGGAATATAGAAATTATCAAAATTTATATTATGTGTTTTTGAAAGATTAAAATATTTAGGTAATAAAGTTCAATCAATTCAATTGCGTAAAGCTCATCAAATTCCTTTTAGCAATAACTAGGTTAAGTAAAAATGCAATGCTTGTATAATAGTTGTAACAGTTTAATGACTTAAATTAATAAAAGAGACGACGACAGTCAAGATATTATATAAGAAATAAAACACTAGTGTAAGTAACACCTCACAAAATGATTAACACTTAGTGCCTTTTTGTTCACATTTAAACACTAAATACCAATATTAATAGCTTGATGAAGCTGCAAAATCTGGAAAAGATTTAAGACTTGCGTTTTTGAATTAATTAAAAAACAAGATCCCATATAAAATTAATTCACGTTACGTTTAAATCGATATTTATAATTTTTCGCTAATAATAACAGTATTATTAATCTCTGAAAATTATTGAAAGAACTGGATTACGGTAACAAAACACTTATTACACTTTAGTTATAACTCTTTAAATTATATGAAACTAATTATTAAATTTCGATACGGTATTTATAATAATGATTCTAATTAAGTCAAATTAGATTTCAGTATTTTTCACAACTAAAGACGTTGCTGTATTTGGGAAGTGCAATCGGCAAAACAACCCCTGTGCGTATACGATAATAGACGGAAAAGATCTGCACTCTCTTAGTGTTTATTGCGAACTTGTGTTCAAATTGAAAAATCTTCGGCGATCGTGTGGTTTTGGAAAGGGAAATTTTTAAATGAACCAATAAAAGAAATGGCGGGATTCTCCTAAGCCAATGAGGGATAATTACGTCACATTGTTCCAGAGCATTTCCAACGAAAACTTTCGGGGATTCCCCTTTGAATTTATACATTACACGAATCACATTATACTTGCAGGCGGCTGTCTATACAATTTTATTCTAGAAGATTCTGTTTGTTGGTATTTTGTTTACTAGAAAATATTTCAACCCAATGTATTTTAAAGCTGTAAATTCGAAGTTCCATGCATTTTAACCATAAGAAAACCTTTGTTAAAACGAATATTATATTTTAGCCCTATATAAATACAATATTGAAAACAATTTTGTTGTAGAACATTCTATTCCACAAGGACAATTCCTATTGTCCGTCAGAACATGAAATAATAAACATTAACACTTGCAAAGGTGGTACTTTTTTTAAAAAGAAAACTGCAGATTTTTCAAATTTTATTTTAGTCTGGGAATATTTTTTGACACCTTTATAATTTTGAGTGAGGTGTAATTAAGTGATTTGAACAATTTAGTAATAGTTAAATTTAATTAAGAATTCAATTTTAAAAGTGATTTCAATCTCAATTTATATTTTTAAAACCACAGGAATTCGCCCTGAGATGAGTTTTTCTTAATAATTTAATTCAGTTATTTTATGTTATTTAATTGGCGCCCAACTTATTATTACGTAAACTTGAGTTAGTCAAGAACTCGCATAACATTTTTATGTAACTAGTGCATTATTAAATCTATTAAAAAGTATTTTTGAATCATATAAGAATTTAAAAAGAGGGAAGTTGAAAAGCATTTCCAAAGTACACAGTCATTTTAAAAATCAATTTAATTATAAATAATTATCTACAATCTAACAGCAATTATTCGGTATTTGAAAGTGTTCTGATCAAATTGAATATAATTAATTTTTATTTTTAATTATCCAAATTCATTGCATATATTTATATTTTGCTAGCCAATGTCGGGCAAAAGAAATCAAAATTTCCTTTTATGCGAATTCACATATATATATAAGCCGAGAATGGGTGTGTGTTATTCACAAGCAGCTACCCCTAGCTGAAGAGAACCAAACAGTTCGAAACATGTCCTAGGGTACTGCTTGTGAATTACACACATCTCATTATAATTGTGGGTTTTTATATATCGTCATTTTATGTAATGTAATATTTATCCCAATTAATTTTATTTTTATAATACAAAATTATTTTGTATTATATTGTAAGTGTGGAATATAGTTTCGGAGATGGTAATTCAATTAGCAAACGCATATAGTAGTTTCGTGATTTGTTTCAGGATGTTTACTTATATATGAAATGGTCCAAACCAGGCAATCGTTCTCTGCTCATTGACACAAGCCGTGAAAGTCTTGTGTAAACTTCCTTTGTTTTAGCTCGATTAAAAGAAATAAATATTTGCTTTTTTATTTAATACTTATACCATCTAGCGTTTGTATCTTTATTCAGAAATGCTTATTTCTTTTTATAAACAAGCTTATTTCTTTAATTGATCCTGCCTATTTTCTTTACATTGAGTTGGCAACGCTGTCTACACTCCGAAAAGTAGGCTCGCACAGGCTATCATACGTGAAATGTTATGCTAATCAATCAGCTAATTATTAAAATTCATTAGGTAACTTGGAAATACTTCCATAAATTCCATTTAAATAATAATACCATAAATAAAGAGATAGTGATAACACTTTCTGGCAATTTTACAGATATTCGTACAATGGACTTCGATGAGATAAATATAATTAAAAATGAAGTAGATATCAAACTAGAATCAGAAATAATGGAAAACTTTATCACCAACAAGCAGAGTCATGACAGTAAAAAGGAGTCGTGTAATAACACCTCTATTTGGCAACATCATGGGCTAATTAAAACTGAGCAGCTTTACAAATGCAACCTTTATCAAGCAAAGTTTCCACAAGAAACTATCCTTCACAAACGTTTGCTTACTCATGCTCAAGAAGAATTACAATTAGAACATAATACATACGGTTGTAAATTTACAACAAAAGACATGCTCAAAACACATAGTGGTGAGAAACTGTTTGAATGTAATTTATGTGAGTATAAATGTTCACAAAAAGCTCATCTAAAAAAGCACTCGCTCACACATAGTGATAACAAACCATTTGAGTGCAATATATGTGGGTATAAGTGTTCACTAAAGAGCATTCTAAAAAAACATGTACTCAAGCACAGTGGTGAGAAACCGTTTGAATGTAATTTATGTGACTATAAATGTTCACAAACAGGTGGTCTCAAAATACACATGCTCAAACATACTGGTGAGAAACTTTATGAATGTAATTTATGTGACTATAAAAGTTCACAAAATGGTCATCTGAAACAACACGTGCTCAAACATACTGGTGATAAACCATTTACATGTAATTTATGTGACTATAAATGTTTACAAAAAGTTCATCTGAAACAACACCTGTTGAAACATACAGGTGAGAAATCATTTAAATGTAATGTGTGTGATTATAAATCTATACGAAAAGATCATCTGAAAGTACACATGATCAAACATAGTAGTACAAAACCATTGGAATGTTATTTATGTGATTATAAATGTACAACCAAGACCCATCTCAAAACGCACCTACTGACACATAGTGGTGAGAAACCATTTCAATGTAATATATGTGAGTATAAGTGCGCGCAAGCAAGTAGTCTCAAACAACACTTGTTCATACATAGTGGTGAAAAGCCATTTGGATGTAATTTATGTGGTTATAAGTTTTCAGTGAGAAGTAAACTGAAAAGGCACATGTTTACGCACAGTGGTGAAAAATTATTTGAATGTAATTTATGCAAGTACAAATCTGCACAAAAGGCTCAATTAAAACAACACATACTTATACATACTGGCCAGGAACCATTTGCATGTAATTTATGTGAATATAAGTGTTTACAAAAAGTTCATCTGAAACAACACCTACACAAGCATAATGGTGAGAAACCATTTGCATGTGATTTATGCGAATATAAATGTTCACAAAAAATTCATCTGAAACAACATATGCTCACGCATACTGGTGAAAAACCATTTGCATGTAAATTATGTGATTATAAATGCTCGGTGCAGAGTAGTCTTAAAAAACACATGCTCACACATAGTGGTGAAAAACCATTTAAATGTAATTTATGTGAGTATAAATGTTCACAAAAAGGTAGTCTCAAAAAACACATGCTCACTCATAGTGGTGAGAAACCATTTTCCTGCAATTTGTGTGAGTATAAATGTTCACAAAAATCTCGGCTGAAACAGCACATTCTTAAACATACAGGAGATTAACCTCTTTAAGTGTTCAGTGAGGAATTGTCTCGAAGCTCATCTGTTAACACACAATTGTGAGAAACCTTTACAATGTAATGCATGTGATTATAAATGTTCAATAGGGAAAAATCGTAAAACACATCTGTGGTGAGTGGAATGTGGTTAATATCTTCTAAAATTATTTTCACACTTCTAAATATTTATTATGTAATATTATTTTTATATTTATTTGATAATATATTTGTAAATAAACAAATGGTGGTTTTTGTCATCACTTTTTCAGCCCTATCCCCCTTGAAAACTTGAATGTACTGCTTATCGACGTGTGTTCTTGTATTTTCTTTTTTTGTCTGTTCATCAGCAAGCAAGCCTGTAGGAAAAAGAATGTCTGCAATTGAACATACAAATATGTACATGAAACATATTAATGTGTAAGAGGTATGTAGATAATATTCTGTCTGCGGGTGGCAAGCGGATAAACCTGTTAGTTCACGACCAGTTTTCAGGATACAGAGTTTGCTGCTCGCTGACAGAACTTCCTAATAAGGGATACATATGAATCACTGCTGTGTGTAAGTGTTGTATTCTTTTTTGTTATTTGGGTTTTCCTTAAAGAAATTCTTGTAAGTTCTTTGTATATGACAATGTAGTAGTAAATAAGTTGAATATATTTAAAATTGATAACTTACGAGGGTAAATCAAATATAAATGGTAATTTTTGTTTCATCATTTATTGAATAACATTATACACAAATCATTATTTTAACATTTTTCAATATAGTCTCCTGCGTGATGTACACACTTTTGCCACCGATTTGGAAGTTTCAGTATTCCCTGGTTATAGAAAGTTTGAGGGCGAGTTGTCAACCAATTGCGCACGTGCTCTTCGACTTCTTCATTCTCCCAGTGATTCCTTCATAGGCGCGGCGCCAACAAAAAATAGTCACAGGGGGGGCAAGTCAGGGCTATAAGGAGGGTGCTCGAGGGTTTCCCAGCCCATTTCTTCCAGTGTATTCCTTGTCAAGGCCGCGGTGTGAGGCCTGGCGTTGTCATGGAGGAGAATGACATCTCTGATGGGCATGCCTTGTCTTTTGTTTCGATAGGCGGCTATTGCCGACCGTAACAACTGGCAGTAGTAAGCCGCATTCACTGTACGTTGATCGTGTAGAAAATCGATCAGTAAAATTCCCCTAGAGTAAAAAAAAGTCGTTGCAAGGACTTTTCCAGCTGAGTGCCGAGTTTTGGCCTTCACTGGGCAACCTTCATTCTTTCTTCGCCACTCCTTACTTGCCATTTTAGATTCGGGAGTGTAGTGATGTACCCACGACTCATCACATGTCACGATGCGCTGCAAAAAGGCCTCCCCTTCTCGCTGAAATCGATTCAGAAGCCTTTCAGCGATCTCCGACCTAACCTGTTATTGGCGTTCAATAAGCTCTCGAACGGTACGGGTATTGTCATCTGTAAGGCTTGTCCTTGGGCGTCGATCATGACTTTCGTTTTCAACACGTTTTCGTCCGCCCTTAAATTCTCTCGCCCACGTATACACATGATTCTGAGACAGTGTACTGTCCCCAAACTGTGCCTGCAAACGAGTTAAAATTTCTGACGACTTAACGCCTTCATTGGTTAAAAACTTTATGATAATCCGTTGCGCAACAGACGAATGTACCTCTTGCTCGGTCATGGCTGTACTGACGACAAAGCCAAGGATGTGCGCGAACCCGGCCGGCTCCCCACTCCTCATAAACCAAACATCTACTCCACACAACATCAGCTACCTCGGAACTGCATTCTAAGCGGAATAGCAAAATTACCGTTTATATTTGATTTACCCTCGTAGTAAGGTGTGGGAATGTATTTGAAAATATAAATTTTGTTTTGCATTTAAACATCAGCATTTCAGTACCTTTTGAAATAAGTTTATTTGTACCATCAAAAGTAAATGCAATTTCCAAAGTCCATGTAGTATTTAATTACCATATATACATGTGAAACAAAGGTTTTTTTCTACACGAAAACACAACAATAAAACTTTAAATATATCAAAATATTTATACTTACGTTACCATAATGCTCAAAATTGCCTCAACTTGAGATCTCATTCTTATTACAAATTTAATATCAGGTCGTAGGTATTGGTTCTACAGTTGTCTAATTATTAAAAGGATAGATAAAGGTTTCAAAACACAATAAAATACATTAACTGGGCGCCATCTGATTATGAAATTTGACAAGGATGATTAAAAAAGAGATTTGATATCATTAATCAGAAAATGAAGTCAGATCCAATAAATTTTGTTCAAATAGTTTACTATATTCAATAGTATTAAAGTTAGGCTGGAAAAAGTGAAATATAAATAAAGACTTTCATAACTATATGGGTCAATATTATTCGTATTTGTTAAATTTAAAATACATTTCCCACAACTATAAAACACAGGAGTCCGGAAAACTGTATCTGGCAATACTTTGCACTAACCACAAATTCTTAATTAACGGCGCCGGATCCGAGCCCGGCCTCTCTCTACTATTACTGAAAACTGAAAATCCACTGTACTGAAATAAACGATAACAAATTCTGTCAAAGCGTGACTTCTACTCTATAGCTTGACTGTCGACTTACTACTACTGAACGCCAACTACTACTATTTAACTTCGTCTTTAGACGTTAGACGGGATGTTTCTTAGAGGGGTGCACTTTTACATGGACCAATAAAAGAATTGCATGATTTGGTTTAGGTGAATCAGAATTAATATTTTTCACACAAAGAGAATCCAGAACGCAATACCCTTTATAGCAAAACTTGCAGACGGAATGTATTCTAAAACGCAAATATTTTTATTTTAAGTGTGTCATTTAACACGTACAGGAAATCGTTCATCAAAACAAAATAGGTTTTTATAATATTTTCGTGTAATAAAAGCTGAAACGTATATGAGAAGATTTGAAAACATGATTTCACACTGACCAAAATTGCCAGCTTTTTAAATTTTAGCAACGGAATCATTTGACAATGCAAACACGTGTGTAAGCCATACCCTTTATTTACAACAGAAACTATAATTTATTGTACAAGACAACAACTCCACTAGTCGGGGAGGATTTTTAAAGATGACCTTTAATATATTTTTATGAGGTTTATTTATATAAAATGCCGACGGTAATTTTAAATTACAAAAAGAACGCAAATTTACAGGACCGCATTTAAGATTTTTAGTAATTATGCACCAAAATTTCATTATTTCGAAACTAGTAAAAACGTACCGTTACAGATAATAAATTATATTCTTATATAATTATATAATATCTTCCAATATTACTAATTTCGGATGTGTCCCTTTCTGACTACACCAGCAAAAGTTTTTGAAATGATCTTACACGAATATTTGTTTAATCATGTGAAAGAGAAAATTGATTTCAACCAACATGGGTTTATGCTTGTACGTTCAACATCTACAAATCTAGTTGTAGAACACCTTGAAGCCTGACATCCAAATGCCTATAAAGTCCTTGGCCACTCAACAGCAAACTGAAAACTACACATAATTATCTACAAATAAATATCACAATCTGCCCATTAGGTCTTTGATATACGGCATTAACTTCGTTAAAAATCTAAGCCAGTGAGGAATAAGTAAGTATACTTTGAATTTCCAAATTTCTTCTTTCCTAAAGATATGGACCAATCCCATTGCTTGTACAACAGGTATAACTTTTTAAGGTAAAGGTTAATTTTTAATTTTAATTAACCTACCCGGAAAGCAGATGGTCCTGGGTTCGACCCCAGTCAGGATGATGATTGTGGTGTATGGATTTGCATTCAAGTATAACTGTTTAAATTTGTGATCAGCATAGCATCGCAACTTGTTACAGCAGCTGTAGTAGTAGTGGTAGTAGTAGTAACACTAGCAGAAGTTAGAGGTCTGAACAAGTTCTGAACTGCGCGAACATCATCCTAAGGTAACGGTGTGAGATGTTCATTAAAAGATTGTACATTAGGTACGAGGGCATGACCTATTTCATACGTTAGTATAGTATACAGACTTATTTCTCCAGACACTTGAACTAATTTATAATGCCACAGCTCGTCATAGTCCACACGTATTTTGGTACTTTCCTTATCCACTTCTGAATAAAACTTATAGGCTAGAATCATTCAGGGATTACTATCTAGATCGTGTGAATAATTTTCTTTATTCTACTTTCATAATGATCTAAAATAGCAAGACTAATATGATGCTATTTTTAGTCTTTTCTTTATATCAAAAATAGTATGACTTATATACACTGTTAAGGTGAACGGTTAAGACATGATTAAGCTCTAGGTATGCGACTACTCTTATTTATATAAGAACATCAAACACTGGTGTCTGCAGATTACCGAGTTGTAGTTTTGTTCTCTATCTTAATTGTACCGAATATCATACCGTCAACAGTACAATATTATTTCCAGAGAAGGTGTTAGGTAGCTGAAACTATCGTAATATGTTACCGTATTACCTCACTTATTGGAACCTGTAGCGTCATCAGTAGAAAGTGAAATAGTAATTCCACTTTCTTTAATTCAAGGATTAAGACGTAACTTGTCTCGCATGAAAACATTTCTGAAGTACTCGACACCTTTAGCATGTTAGCATTCACAAATCCTGATCTGTCGGAGGTTTCCGAGCCAACCTGTTAATAAGCTGTTGTTCAAGTAGAGAACCTCGCTTTCCTAAATCGATTCCATGGTTTGGTTGTGTCATATGGGAAGTTATTAAAACAGAAAATCACACCTTAAAATTAGATTGGTATCAATTAGTTCAAAAGGGAGCAATCTCCACTTTAAAAACATCTTATAAAAATGAAATTCAACTGTATTTCTAGGTTGAAAAACAGTTACTAGCAACCACGAGTAACTTAGAGGTACAGATATCTCCTATAGTTATTACACAGCCACTCCTATCTTAACCTATCATTTCTGCTGCTGATCACTTGTAAGTGATATATCCTACTGTCACAGACGAAATCATTAAAAGTTAAATTATTTATTAGTAGTCTTTTTTAAGTTGCATTTCAACTAGTATAAATTTAATGTTTTGCAAGGTTGCACACATATTTCTAATCTTGTAAAAGTTTACTGCTAAAAATATAGCCTAGTATACAGCTGTTCTGAATGTTAAGCAGTAGATAATGATTATCTATAATTTGTTCATTCAGCTTTCAGTAGTTAATCACCATCTAATATCTAATTTTTCCTGACGCATCCAGCTTCTTCGGCAATATATGGACAGGGCAATTCCAAGGGGAAATGGATTTGCAAACGTTGTTTTCTAGAAATTCTTGTGCTTGTCTTTGAATCTCTTCTTTTTGTTTTGGTGATTTCTTATAAGCTATTTATGATCTTGTCAAAGGGTTCTCAAAAAGTTTACAAAAATGTCTTCTGTACTTCTACCTAGTAATCATCTTAATGCATGGTTTTCCTTAATTATCTTCCTCTTGAGAAAGATCTTCATGATAGCGCAGTTCACTCGATGTCCAATTTGGCGGCGTTTAGCGTTTTGCTTGCACCTTTATTTGAGATAGTTTCCATCGGGGGTAGGTTTCACAGATTATTGTACCGGCTGCTACACTTACGCTCTTTGATAATTATTGTGGGAACTTAACTGTGTTAATTGCATTCTGCAGTGGTTTTGTATACATTACATGTTGGTTAAAATCATTTTTAGAATACCTTCTAGAACATTCGCCTCTACCGGAAGTGAATCCCAGCCAGCACACTGACGTCAAAATGTCGCCGTTTTCTCGGCAGTAACGACGTCAAATGACGTATCAAAATGACGTCAAATGACGTCAAATTGTCGTAAAACTGACAGCATTATGTCACAGCCCAAGGACGTCAATATAAGACGTCATTAAAACGTAGTTCAACGACGTCATTAAAACGTTGTTCAATGACGCCATTAAAACGTCCTATACTAGGACTAGGACAGGAATTATAAATAAATAGCTGAATATTGGAAATAATATTTATTATATACTATTTCATACATACTTATTAAACAAAAGTAAACATTTACTAACTGAAAAGCTGCTAAAACAATATGCATAATAATTGATGATACTAAAATAATATTAGTAAGTACTAAGAAACCATTGCATTAATATTAATTTATTAACAATAGTAATCTCACAAAATCGTCCAACGGGTAAAATTGTATAGGTTATGTAGTATTGCGACGGAACAAGTAATTATTAATACTCACCCTTTGTGACAAACCACACAATTATTATGCAGTAGTTGCACCTACACATACACTATAAATGTAGGTACGTCAACAACTTTAATAATAAGTAGAAACGTTACTAATTAAAGAGCAAAACAAATACACAAAAGACGTTGTTGCTGTTTGTATTGCGGCATGTGGTCACGTGCAGTTCGGTAAAAAAATAAAATAAGCAGTGTTGCTAGATTGGTCTCTCTTACATCGGTGAACCTGACAATACAAAAATAGTGTAATTGAATATTGAAAACAGTAAAATAATATATTCTATTTAAATTCTGCAAATGTAAAAATAAAAAATATTTTATAGAATATATCACTTTTTGGCTACCTAGATAGATCATAATTAATAATATTACAAGTCTAAAAACGACCGTATTGTACGTCTAAAAGACGTCGTTTTGAGGACGTCTACGTACGTCCCATAACATGACGTCTTATGAACATCATTTATTAGTCATATGTAATTTTCTAAACGGAACTTGTTACATGTTGATTTCGTAGAGCCCAATTTATTTAGTATTGCTATCGTAGCATCTTGTATCATGTTCATAGCAATTCCTTTTGTCTTCTTTTTGGATTTAATCCTAGGGATTTTAAACCAATTTATTTCAAGAATTGGGGCTATCCCTGCATTCGTGGAACAAATATCACAATTTTTCCACTACTAGCGATTTCTAAAAAATAAAGCTCGAAAAGTCATTCTATTATTAGCAATAAAAATTTCTAACTGAACTTTAACTTAAGGTCCTGCTGCATATGGTGCGCCTTTGCCTCCAATGCTTTCTTTCTCTCTCGAACGCACGCTAGATCAGCTGTAAAAATCGTTTTGCGCGCTAACGATAAACGTCACAATAAAGTAAAACTAACCTGAAAGTGTCTAATAAGAAAACCTCGTTCGTTTAATAAAGAAGTGTGGGTATCTTAAAAGTAAAACAAAATAAATCAGATTTAAAACAAAATATTAAATAATAATATTTTGATTCGTGAACTCGTTGACTGATTAATTTTCATTTTTTAATTACACACATATTATACAAAGTTTTAAATAAATTTAAACCATAGGCGTTTCCGAAAGCTGAATCGGGTTAATTAGGTGGTTACTATATTAGGTACTGTCATTGTTATTGACATTAAAGAGAAAGAGACAGAAATAGTGATCTGACTGACACATAAATACAGTAACAGCAAATTTTGATCAGTTTGACAACAGATAAACAAATGCGATTGTTAAGTTATAAAATGCAGCATTCATAGCACAATATCAATCACTATCAACACTATTTCAGTGGGACGACTACTATATAGGAAATACTTTCAAATTCCTTATAAATAATAAGCAATTTTAAAATTAGATAATTGTTTATTTCTTATTGGGTGTTCTTCAGAAACATTGCAAGTATTTAAAAACATACCCATTTATAATACTTATTTTTTGCTACTTTTTGTTTGTTGCAGGTTCTTGTAAATTTACAAATATCAATACAATGGATGAGATAATCTTAATTAAAAATGAAGTAGATATCAAAATAGAATCAGACATAATTGAGAACTGTACCACCAATAATCAAGTGCAAGCTCATGGAATCAAAGAGGTGTCATCCAATAATACTACTGGTATTTCGCAGGATCACGGACAAATTAATACTGAGTACAAATTTAACCTTAGCCAATCAAGACTTCCACAGGAATTTAATTTTTCAAAACACATGCTTGCTCATAAAAGTAAAAAACGATTTCAATGTAACCTATGTGCGTACAAATCTACAAGACAAAGCAATCTTAAAACACACGCTCTTACACACAGTGGTGAGAAACCATTTCAATGTAATGTATGTGATTTTAAATGCTCAGTGAAGAGTAATCTTAAAATGCACCTACTTACTCATAGTGGTGAGAAACAATTTGCATGTAAATTATGTGACTATAGTTGTTTACTAAAACATTCGCTCAAAGCACACCTGCTCACACATAGTGGTGAGAAACCATTTGAATGTAATTTATGTGGTTATAAGTTTTCAGTGAGAAGTAGACTCAAAAGACACATGTTTACGCACAGTGGTGAAAAATTATTTGAATGTAATTTATGCAAGTACAAATGTTCACAAAAATCTCAATTGAAACAACACATGCTCGTACATACTGGTCAGAAACCATTTGCATGTAATTTATGCGAGTATAAATGTTCACAAAAAATATATCTAAAACAACACCTGCTTGTACATACTGGTCAGAAACCGTTTGCGTGTAATTTATGCGAGTATAAATGTTCACAAAAAATTCACCTGAAGCAACATATGCTCACACATAGTGGTGAAAAACCATTTGCATGTAAATTATGTGATTATAAATGTTCAGTGAAGGGTAGCCTTAAAACACACATGCTCATCCATAGTGGCGAAAAACCGTTTGAATGTAATGTATGTGATTATAAATGTTCACAAACAGGCAGTCTCAGAATACACATGCTCACACATAGTGGTGAGAAACCATTTGTCTGCAATTTATGTGAATATAAATGTTCACAAAAATTTCGATTGAAACAACACATTCTTAAACATACAGGTGATAAACCTATTGAATGTAATTTATGTGGTTATAAGTGTTCAGCGAGAAATAGTCTCAAAGCACATCTGTTAACACACAATGATGAGGATCCTATACGATGTAATGCATGTGATTATAAATGTACAATAAAAAGAAATCTTAAAACACATTTGCTTATACATAGTGATAAGAAGCCATTACAGTACAATTAGCCTATGAAGTTTAAATTTATCTGAAACGGTGCATGAGCTCGCATAATACTGAGGAACGACAAAGAATGATTTATGTGCTTATAATTATTAGGTGAAGAGTAGTGGTTGTATATTTGGGCTAGAATGCAGCGGATCAACATTCCTGTACTTTTTTGAAGATGCAGAACACAGAACTGTTTTCTAAACGTCATGGTTAATAAACCAATCAGGAAATGTGGCCAATATCATCTAAAATTATTTTCACACTTTTATAAATATTTATTATGTGATATTATTTTTATATTTATTTAATATTAATTTTGCAAATAAAAAAATGGAATTTTCTTCATCGCTTTTTGTAAGTAGTGCATCCCTCTTGAAAACTTGGATGTGCTGCTAATTGATGAGTGCTCTGGTACTATTTTAATAGAAATTCTTCAGCAAGCCTTACTCTTAACAAGCAAGTCTCCAATAAAAAAAAGGTGTGCTCTAAATTATTGCCTTGCAAATTTGATGCAGCACCAGTAAAAAGAATATCTTTAATTGTTTGTAAATTGTAATGTTGTAAATGTTTACATGAAAAATAATAATGTGTAAATAATATTCTGTCTGTGGGTGGCAAACGGATTAACCGGTTGCTTTCGCTGACAGAAACTCCTAAAGGATATGTATGAACCGCCGCTGTGTGAAAGTATTTTATCCTTTTTTTGTTATTTGGTTTTTCTAAGATAAATACCTACCGATAAGTCCTTTGTATATGACAATTTAGTAGTAAATAAACCGAGTATCTTCAAAATTGATAATCTTGTAAGATGTCTGAATGTATTTGAAAATAGAAATTTTGTTTTGCATTTAAACATCAACATTTCAGTCAGATAGGACTTTGAGAATATAAGCTTCTCTAGTCCATAGAAACATAAAACCTTAGTAACATTTTTTGATGAAATGAACTTGAAAATTTCGAAAATTTTGCAGGGCGTTTTCAGAAAAGTTTGTATAATTGATGTACGTCAGTGTTACAAGTCGAATAGGATTAAATGAAATTTACACCATCAGTAAAAACGTGACATCTGTTGAATGACCACAACAAGAATGCAGACATTCCATGGATGTTGTTGAAACAACTTATAACGTTCTATTAATCCGGGGGATTCCCCTGTATTCTAGGCAGAAATGACATTTTAATACTGACCCATTTAATGATATCATTAAATTTGATTTGTTATTCGTTAATAAAAAGATACCTATTAGTGAATTAAGTAAATACATATTTAGATAACTTGATCAATCCATCAATACATATTGTTATTTGTTATTGGAATTCTAAAAAGTTCCTTTAGTAAAACCTTATTATTCTTTTTTGTTTCGATAGAACGTCCCTGATGGATGGTAATTTGTTTACATAGTCTACATAGTATAAAAATAATGCGTAAAAAAGCACTGTTACGTTTTATTACTAAAAGCTGCAGTGTAAGAGATTTGCAATTTGTTATTATTTGAGAACCCAAATAGTATTGAACTTCAAAATATGTGTCACTATTACATGTACTATAATTCTTTATCCACAAACCTGCAAACTTGTATTACACATAAGGGTTAATAGGCCTATTAAAATAATTTGAAATTGTCTTACAAAGCAGAAATCACAAAACAAAAATACCGTTTTTGAAACATAATACCAAACAAGGGGTCGTTTCCGTTCGTAATTTTGTTTTATCTGTTTTTATTCTACGAAACACTTGGTCAAAGTAAATACGGGTTTATTACTTTATTATGCTACCTTGCACATTCTATGTAGTATGTAGTATTGTTTATCTGCTTGAAGTTCAAAATAGGTGTCATGTGCATTCTTATTCTTCAATTTGAAAACATTGTGCTGAACTTCGATGCTATTTTTCTCCAAAAGTATAGAAGTACGAGAAAAATAGTGTATAGGAATTTTCTTTCTTTAATGGTATCTAACCACTGGCAAAGTTTGACTATTCCTTAATGGGTCACCGTGTACACATGATAATAAATAACCCCCTTAGTCTGTAAGACTTCGTTGACGAGATAACGAACGTTAAAATATCGAAGTTCTTTATAATATCGAAACTCGTTATTTTGGTATTCTGTAAGACAAATTCTTACGAAAATCGTTATCTTGCAATCGATGTTTTAACGAAAGCTTCTGAGGCATCGTTACGCGGGAGCTGAATGGTATAATTTGTATGAATTCAAACACGGTTCAATTAGAAATCAGATTTTAAATTAAATTTCAGAAAAATTTATGTATAAGACTAGTTTATGTATAAAAAACTAATCGGTTTATGTGTAAAACCCATTAGGTATGCAGTTTTTCCAGAAAACAAAAATTCTTGTAATTTTTCATTCAGTATCGTTGTACATGTAGTTTTCTATTTGCTAGAATATTTTTATTTTATATTTTTTCTTTAAACGTTTTTAAAATAGCTACTGACAAAGAAAAAAATGACAATTGAAATTTGAATAGGAATGATTTACGAATTACGGTCTTGCTTGCAAGTAACGTACGTAGAATCGCACTATAGATAAGATCATGTTACATGAGAATTGCTTAAGATAATAAAACTCACGATATCAAATTACAGCTTTCTGATAAGTCGACGTTATCTCTATGAGAACTTCTGTAGCATTAATTCTCTCATGACCATGAGAAATGTGTAGGCAGATAAGGTATAAATACCTCTGTTTTAATATTAAGTCTTTAGTCTTTATAAATCTTCATCCAACTCAAAAGTCTTTATTAAGTATTCAACAAGTGTTTATCCTGTGTGAGTATTAAACTAGGTGTGGATTTTAAAATTGTCCTGCTAGTAAAACATAAAGGCTCATTCGAGTTTTTAATTAATTATTTTGCTTAATGTCATTTAAATGTGAATTTTAAAATTGTTCTGTTAAGTGTGTTAATTCAAATTTAATTATTTAAACTCGTCTTAAACTTCGTTAAATAATTACAGACAAAGTAATATTAATACATTTGTATCATTAATGTTAACAAGAGAGTTTTCTCCTAATTAAAATTAATAAAATATATTCTACGACTGCAAACGAAATATATAAATGTGTTTTATTATATTCAATAAATAAAGTTTTAAAAAAAGCTTCGGCCACAGAATATAAGCAAAACTTGCAACTTCTGTTTTTTTTGTGCAAAGTTTAACAAATATAATTTAAAAAAGTTTTTCGGGCCGGCGGTAGACGAGTGGTGTCAGTGCATCACTCGTGTTCCAAGGGTCGTGGTTTCGAATCCCACTTGGGGCGGCGGGATTTTTCTAATTGGAAAATTCCGCCACCTCAACTATGGGTGTGTGTCTTCGTGTTGCATGTTAGATGGGGGACAGATGACCTTAGCAGTTTGTTCCCCCGTAGTGTAGGCGTGAAATAAAAAAAAAAAGTTTTTCTGTTTACTTTTTGCAGTTCTTTCACAATAACACCGACAGATTCTTGTAACTTTCATTTGTGATTAGGTACCTTTAAGAATACGGGTTTCTATTGTATTTAGATTTTACCATCCGATAAGTCTTTAAAATCCTATAAAGTAAGGATTAAGGGATTAAACAAATTATTGCTTCTAATATTTTGTAAAAACTTGAAACGTACCTACTACCTAGGTAAATATTAAAAAAAGAGTTTTAAATATATTTTTATTAGAAAACAATAATAACAATCACAATATTAATAACAATAACAACAATTAAAAAACAATAGAAATTCAATAAACTACACAAATTCAAGAACGAAAGCCAACGTAAATTTGAAACCTGGCGCGCAAATAACGTGTAGTAAATAGGAACATAACCTATAATAAATAACATGATCATAGTTACAAACCGATAAACGTACTACAGGAGCCAAAAACATAAATCATTCGTTATACTGGAGTGAACCGCAACGAAGCAGGTTACAGAATAACAAAATAACGAATTTCGTTTGGAAGTACACTTCTTATCGAAATTCGATATATAACGTTCGATATATAACGAAAGTTACAGAATAAGGGGGTTAGTTACCTTATAACTTCTACACATAAAAAAATAGGATGAAACGAAAACTACAAGAGTAACACTGTGAGAGGGTTGTGTACTAAATTAAATTTATTTTTAAACAATTTACTTAATACCGATTATGATGTAATTCTCCTGACCAAATCCTGGTTAGATTCTGATATTTACAGTAGCAAAATGTTTGATTCTCGTTATATGGTGTATAGGAAAGATTGTAATATTAGATGAGGATGTGGGGTTCTAATAATAGCATGTCATATATATTAAGCACTGCAACCCTCAAAAGTTCATGGTTTCGGTTCTTAACCATTTCTTGCCGGTTTGTCAAATTGATTTTGTCCAGGTCCTTCCTAACGCACTCCCATCAACTTTTTCTTGGCTGTACTCTGCGATTTCACCCTTGCGCTTCACCTTTAAAAACCTTCCATGCATTCTAATTGGCCCTGCCACCTCAATCGACTTGACTTTACATTTATAATTCGCATCTAGTTTTGTTTAATCCGGTCCTGACCTTAGATTCTTTTGTTTGTTTGTTTGTTTTTGGGCGAGGAATCAGGATGGCGGAGCATCCTTCGTACCTCATGGCACCGATTGCTATGATCATTTGGCCAACCCTACTAGAAATTAGCCGAATCTGGGGGAATTCCATCCCCCCGTAGGGATCTTTATCGTGCCAAACATCGCATTGACACGGGACCTACAGTTTTACTTCCTATACGAGAAGAAGGCATGTTTTTAATTTTTCTCCGCTATGAAAAATTACCAGCTCGGCCGCTTAGATTCTTTTAGATCCAAAATTCATTAAACTTTAAAATTCATTTTCTTGAAAACTATTCGTTTTTGACCTATACTTGTCAAGGTAAATTAGCTCTACTGCCTCCCCTCTACCTACCATTTAAAGGATATCAGTTATTTCTGAATCACCCTGTATTTTCAATTTTTATTGACCATCGGTAACCCTATTTTACACAAGTTCATTGTACCTACATTTTAATCTTTCTCAATTCTTTTATGTTGTTTGCTGGCCCAAGTGTTGACTTCGGTGGGCGTTCTTGTTCGGGCACCTAATTTGTAGGGCTCGCTGCCCTGGACACCAGCTTGCTTACAAAGGGCGCTGAAGTTCTGGGTGATCGGCGGTAACTCTCGGATCCTAGTAATTGCTAGTGGAAAAAAGGTAATCCAGGGAACTGCTGGGGTCACTGTGATCGGCCCTGCCTGGATCACTTTACCTGTCCCTAAATCTTCCTCAAAGTAAGAGTGTTAATACTAGAACATAAAACACAATTATCAAACTTAATAAGATTTATTGTTACTAAAGCTCCAACACTCCAACAAGCGTTAATATCTAAACCTAAAAGCCTACGGTTATCCACGGTAGTCACAGCAAGCGGGGTGGAATAACAAGCAAGCATGCAAACGGTATCGGGGTACGTGGTCGGAAAACAGGGTGTCGGGTAATGGCGGACGGACTGGACAAAAGGGAGGACGGAAAGAGACCCCCAGGCTACGCACATCGAGGTCTCGCAAAGGATAAAGAATAAAAGGAAGAGACCCCCAGGCTACATACAGCGATGTCTCGGAAAAAGATAAGGAAGGAAAGGAGAGACCCCAGGCTACGCACATCAAGGTCTCCGAAAACAGTAAGGAATAAAAGGAAGAGACTCTCGGGCTACGCACAGCGAGGTCTCCAAAAGTGTAGAGAAATAAAAGTAAGAGACCCCCAGGCTACGCACAGTGAGGTCTCGGAAAAGGGTGAGGAATAAAAGAAGAAAGCGGGCGGAAAGGGAATCGGAATTTCGGTAAGAAGACTTACTCTTATATTCCCTGGAGTCGGTCTGCTGGGCCGACTTGGCTGCTGGCTGGTTAGTCCTACTGGTGATGAGTCCTGTACGCGGACTGAATAAATCGGCTTGCGCACTTCTTTATATAGGTGGTCTCGGAGCGTGGGGGAAATGGTAGGAGTGAAACGGAGCGGCACGATGAACGCCAAATATCGGTTAGGAAAGGAACACGTGCTCTCGCTTGAGTCGGTGTCTGATCCGAGCGGTCGTAGATTGCACGGACAATAAGCATATTCACTCTTATACCCAAAATAATTTGCGAAAACTAAGTAACTTAGTTACACCTGTTACGGTGAATGTTTGAGACATGATTATGCTCCAAGTACGAGGCTACCCTTATTTATATAAAACTTTCAAACACAGGCGTCTGCAGTTTACCTATAGTTGTATTTTTATTCTAGTCTTTAATTGTACCGGATATCGTACCGTCAAAAATATCGTATTTTTTCCAGAGGTGTTAAATAGCATTGCTTGAGATGTAACTCGTCTCGCATCAGGCACGTAGCCATGGGGGGGGGCTTATTATAATTATAAATAAATGTTTTTGCATGTACATATAATTTTCATTTATTCCCCTACTATGCACATCATTATCTTTGACCCTTTTTTTGAGATGAAGAATATTTTTAAATTAAACCTCCCTCCCATCCCGAAAGAAAATTCTGGCTACAGACCTGTCTTGCATGAAGACGTTTCTAAAGTACTTGACATCTTTAGCATGTTTTCTCATATCCTGATCTGTCAGAAGTCTCTGAGGCCACTGAGCCTTATAGAGTTTTAAGTAGAGCAGAGCGCCTCGCTTTCCTAAAGCGATCGATCCCATGGTTTTGTTGTATCATATGGGGAAGTTAAAACAGAAAATAACATGTCAAAATTAAGATAAGTATCGAAAATCAATTAGTTACAATCAACATCATATAAAAACGAAATTCAACTTTATTTTTAGGTTGAAAACAGTTGCTAATTAACTTTTCTTGACGAAGAAAGGCGTTTTTAAAAATGGTACTTTATTTTAAAAACGCAAATGACGGAGCCCAAGTTACGAAATGAACACAGTTTACTGTTAAGTGCAATAAGATATTTATTCGTCGTGAATTTACACAATATACACTTGCATAATCACTTAAATACTATTATACAGTTTCAACTTAAAACTGGTAATTATGATGTTCAGAAAGACCGAGGTAAATAGTAACCATGGCTACCAGTTTCTACGGCTTTCCGGGCGAGTATGGCGTAAAAGAGGGTAAACATTTACCCTGGTAAACAGTTTCTATCTTTAAGCTTCGTCGTAGCTCAGACTGATTTGTCCCACGAAGCTCTGGTCTTTATATACTCTTTCTGTGGGCGTAAAAATCCTTCAGTTGACCACACGTGGCCGTGGGATGTGCCTACGTGATGATAGCATTCTACTTCCTCTAGGAATACATAGAAAATGCATTAGATATAGTTCTGAGCATTCCAGCTGCTTGCTATGCACACACGTGGCCGTGGGTTTGATACTGCACCTGCAATCGTGGGCGCTCCGCTCGAGGCGTTTATCTTGCATACATTTCAAGACAAGACCGAGGTAAACAGTAACCATGACTACCAGTTTCTACGACTTTCTGGGTGAGTATGGCTTAAAAGAAGGTAAACATTTACCCTGGTAAACAGTTTCTATCTTTAAGCTTCGTCGTAGCTCAGACTGATTTGTTCCACGAAGCTCTGGTCTTTATATACTCTTTCTGTGGGCGTAAAAATCCTTTAGTTGACCACTCGTGGCGGTGGGATGTGCCTACGTGATGATAGCATTTTACTTCCTCTAGGAATTCATAGAAAATGCATTAGAGACAGTTTTGAGTATTGCAGCTGCTTGCTATGCACACACGTGGCCGTGGGTTTGATACTGCACCTGCAATCGTGGGCGCTCCGCTCGAGGCGTTTATCTTGCATACATTTCAAGACAAGACCGAGGTAAACAGTAACCATGACTACCAGTTTCTACGACTTTCTGGGTGAGTATGGCTTAAAAGAAGGTAAACATTTACCCTGGTAAACAGTTTCTATCTTTAAGCTTCGTCGTAGCTCAGACTGATTTGTTCCACGAAGCTCTGGTCTTTATATACTCTTTCTGTGGGCGTAAAAATCCTTTAGTTGACCACTCGTGGCGGTGGGATGTGCCTACGTGATGATAGCATTTTACTTCCTCTAGGAATTCATAGAAAATGCATTAGAGACAGTTTTGAGTATTGCAGCTGCTTGCTATGCACACACGTGGCCGTGGGTTTGATACTGCACCTGCAATCGTGGGCGCTCCGCTCGAGGCGTTTATCTTGCATACATTTATAATTAGGTCACACTTCGCTTGAATAATAACTAAATGTTAACTCCTCCCACGCAAGAATGAAATATACTTTGAAGAAGAATATTTCAGTGATTACAATAAAGTGACTGGGTAAATGAAAAGTAGGAGGTGTCACATTTTACAAATATACTGATAATAATAAGAATACATAATAAGACAGTAAATAAAATAGTACTTAATATATGGAGATTACATAGATACATAATAGGAGTATATAGTACATAATATAATAATAGAACAGAGTAATAATGTAATGATAATATATATAATACTAATATATAATTAGGTATGATGTTAGTATTGATAATAACAATAATAGTTATGTTAAAGGTGATCTGCATTGGACCAGGGGACTTGAAGTTGGGTTAAAAGTTACACTGTCGGGTTCTTTAAGGGATGCCATTAGTTGATACATTTTGGTGGCAATTAATCTGCGTTTGTAGTATACAAAGAAGTTAAGACTTATTGTTATGATAGTCATGATCAGTGTGAGAATTAAAGGGCCATAATGTAATGGTGTATATCCAATAGGATTGATACTTTCGAGTGTAGAAATGTCCTTTGTTAATTTCGCTTGATTCTGGATTAATTGATGAAAATTTATAGGCGATAGGTCAATTTTTGTAATTTCGGGTACATGGATTGAATCGGGTTGCAATTTTCCGATGGATGCCATAGCAATTCGTTTTTCTTCTAGGGAAGATGATTGAAATGTAGCCTAAAGTTCGTTTTGATTTATTAGAACGGAACAGCCACTGGTAAGATGGAGCAATATTGATTCAGTAATGGTTTTTCGTGTTATAGAGTCGATACATCTGCTATCGATGATCGTTTTATTAGGGGAACTAATGATCCAGGTAGATCGATTTATTTTTATTACTTTTGTCGTATGCAATTCAAATATGACAGGTTGACAGTTTTGAGCTTCTTTGAAGGCTAATAATTGTGTTTCGCACAATTTGGAATTTGGGATTGTGAAGTAGTTTGTTTGTGAACAGAAATAATGTGAAGGGGTTATTTGCATACACTGATTATCGGTGATGGGAATGCTAAAGTCGGTATTAAACAGTATGGTGTAGATGGGAATGACCATTTGGAATTGGTTGATGTAAGCAGCAGGTTTTCTAATTTTATTGAGATTTACTCAGCTAATCTTATTGGCTTGCATCATGGAAATGGTTGCTTTGGTATAAGCAAGTTCTAAAAGAATGGTATTTTTTATCCTGCTAGTTGGGATTTTCATGTGATAATCTTACCCTCCGGTGATGGTGGTTTAATTCATTGAAGACACCTGTAGGCCACTGCACTGTCTCGCAACCATGAGTTGGTTGTTCCTGACTTTTAATCCTAGAAGCTGGGTATTGTCAACTATATTTTATTCTGCTATTTGGGATTAGGATGTGATAATCTTACCCTCCGGTAATGGTGGTTTTAATCTTTGAAGACACCTGTAGACCACATTGTCTCGCAGCCAGGAGTTGTGTTTCTGCCGTTTAATTATAGTAGCTGGTTTTGTCAGCATTGACATCTTTGGTACTGTAGTATTAATTTGGTAAATTTTGAGAGTTTGTAACTGTAAGTATTACAGAAGTGTTTTCCCTTCTTATTATACTTATTCATAATTAAAGTTAATTACTTACCTTCGTTGTGATCAAATCTTTGATAAGTTATACTGGTAGTACTTTGTAAATTTTTGCTTTGGTATTAATATTGCTGGTACGGCGCCTTATTAAGCAAGCTTGCCTGAAACTATTACACGTTATTTTTTATGATCTTTTTACATTTATTATACTTGTTGATTGGTAAAGATTTAAGGTTAGGAATTGAGTTTAAGCGTTCTTACCTGTTATACTGCTTCCTACCCACCTTTTACTGCTCCCAAATTTGTTTTCAACTTTAATTATTTACACCTCTGTTCACTACAAGTTGCACTTAATTATATTTTGTAATTTGGTTAATTGTTGTATACAAAAAAAGAACTTTCATTATTGACATTTTTGTTATCGATTTATTTATCAGAAAATCTTGTACATTTATTATACTGGCTGTTAGTCATATCAGTGGTCATTCTTCATACCTTATTGTGGCTATTTATTCTTATTATTAATTGTAGTAGGGTGTTTGTTTAGCTCTTGGTGACTATTGTTTTTTATTAAGTTTTTGTAGCTTTTGATATTTACTTATTTGTATATTTGTTATTACTACTGTTACTATTTACATTTATATTACATTATTAAATCTTAATATTAATTATACGTTTTACATGATTGTGTTGTGTTTTTGTTATGATTGTGTGTATTTGGTCATTCCCCTTCTTTCTAGGTTTCTAGAATGGCGCCCAGGCAGCAAATCGTTCTTTTTTAGTAGCTATCACCGACGAACCAACCTACCAGCTCTCCTTTTAACCTTGAGCACCGTAAGCATTAATATTGTACATCCTGGCTACTAGGATGTCACGATAGTACAATGATTTGTAATAATAATAAAATTTTGTATAATTACAGAATTCATATTAAAACGTCGGTATCGCCTGAATTTTAGAATAAATTACAATGCCGATCGCTATAATTTTTACATATGTAGTTAGAATTTATGAAAAAAAATACTAGAGATATTATTATGTTTTGCATTACATAATTGATTTACAGACATTTAAAGTTATCTATGTAAGCTAGTTATGGTAATGTATACGTTTAAATATAAGCCAATTTTAAAATTTTATTGTGCATTCAAAAATTAATAACCACTGCTGCGAATTAAAATTAAAAATAACACTAAAATACTGTCCATAAAATATTGTCCACCAAAACTGTCTAAAAATGATTATAATGGTAACCGAAACTGTAACATGATTATTAATGTTGATCTGTGAACTACTTGAGTACTTTCATATTGTTATAGAGAGATATTTTAGTTTTAAGAAAGAAAAAATATTTATACTGAGATGGTATTTTGATGGGGCTAGATTAATATTTATTGTTGGGAATAATAAACCCTCTAACACTTGATGAAAGATGAAAGGTTATAAATTGCAAAATTAACCTGTTATTATTGAAATTTACAAACACAAAATCGTGGTAAAACAGTCTGAAAATATACACAACTAAATATCCCTACCTAAATATACCTTTATCATAAAAAAATTCTCCGGCTATAATTTCTAAACTGGAAAGCAAGTTCTATAAATGCATGAGACGAAATCAGGCGAGTCGCTAATTAATTAGGAAGCTATTTAAATTAAAGCTGTAAATCATTGTTAATGGACCAGATACAAATAAATTTCTTTTTAAACATTTAAATGGATAATTTTATTTATGAACACACAAAAGACATAAAAATTTAAAATTAATTGGAGAGAAATGAAAACAATCATTAACATAAAGCAAGAAAGAGAAAGAGAGAAGGAACCAGCACCACGGTCAAGCGCAGTAGTGCGGCAGAAGAAACAAAAAGAGGGAGACGGAAGTCAGTAAAGGAGAGCGGGCTGGTGTAGCGGAAAGCGGTGAATACACTAAAGCTAAGCTCACCTGTGTATTCTCGTTCGGTCCTGTTGTTGTTACTATTCACTATGCACTTCACTTTGACTTACTATTTCAACTTGTAGTTGAGACTACCAACTCACTTAACCACAACACGACCTCGGCTTTTATAGGCGACAAGAGTGCGCGTGTCACGCTAGGCGGGCGGCTAGACAGTGGGGGATCAACAGTGGGGGAATCGGTGTAGCCGCACTCGGTTCACGGCAAGGTCGCGCGGAAATATAGAAAACTTCAAAACTAAATAATATTCTTTAATAATAATTATTATTACGAAATGTTCTAACAAATTAATAACTTTGTTTAAGTAAAAATAAAAAATTAAGTAACTTCGTTACACACCCCTCCTTCTTTAATAAAAAAAATAAACAATTTTTTTCCTGTTTCCCCATCGTATGGGGATCAAACTTAAAATTTCCCATAGAGTAAACCCAAAAATAAAATATTAATACTCTTGTAGTCAGGTTTCCAGCCTAACGACGGTGGAGGATGTTGTAACTTCATGGTTGTAAAGATGACTCCTATTTAGAGTCACTCCAATCGGTCATTTATAAACGGTTTCAGGTCTTTGACGTGGATACGGAAGATCCTCTTTCCGGAATCATGTCTGAGATTATAGACTACGGGAGATAGTACTTTGGTAATGGTATAAGGACCGGAATATTTGGGTGCTAGTTTGGCGTCGAAACCCTGAGCGGCCGAGGATAAGTAATTCTCTCGCCTCATAACCCGATCTTCCAGCTTAGGTCTCCAATCCCGTCGCCGGAGATTATAATGATGTCTTTGTTTCTCAAAGGCTCGGCTGAGATTTATACGGACTATACGGAAAATATCGTTCATTTTATTTAGGCGGTTACAGTGATCTGTCATATGCGTCGTACTGTTGAAATCTATTTCCAGTTTTTCCTCTTGGCGGCGCACTGTGTTAGGAAGCTCCATTTCACGTCCAAAATTTAGAAATGCTGGTGTGAAGCCTGTTGACTCGTTTTGTGAGCTATTTAACGCCATTATAAGATCCGGCAAATGTTGATCCCATTCCCTTTGGTCCTCCTCGCAAAACTGAGCGATCACAGTTTTCAGTGTTTTTGTTGGTCCGCTCCACTGGGTTGGACTGGGGTGTGTACGGCGGAGTGCACTTGTGGATTATTCCTAAATCTTTTAATAATTCACGGGAGGTACGGCTAACGTATTGCGTTCCGTTGTCTGTTATAACGACTTTGGGAGTTCCAAATCGTGCGATTACGTCCTCAAACAATGCTTGTGTGACTACTGCTGCTGTAGCTCGTCGAATCCCTCGACATTGAATCCACTTTGTAAATCTATCTTGAAATACCAGCAGGTAACAAGTTGGTACTAACGGTTTCCCAGGGATATCTTGTTGGCGAAGGTTGCATTTTACCTGGTGTCTGTCATTGAGAAATTTTATATTTCTGACATTGAAGACATTTTCGAACGTAGTTAGATATATCTCGGAACATTCCTGGCCAATAATAAAGATTGGCTATCCTAGCAACTGTTTTTGTTATACCCATATGACCAGCGGTTGGGTTATCATGGTTTTCCCTTAGAACTTGTAAGCGTAGCGGTTTTGGAATACATAATTTCCAAGGTTCTCCAAAATCGTCATCCTTAAGGTTGTAATTATGAAAGTGGCGGTATAATTTATCTTCTCTAATGCAGTAATCAGGAAATTGGTCGGGGTTTTCTCCTACTTCAGTTAACATCTTTTTATACCAGGCACACTCACTTGCTTCAATAGCTCCTGCTTCAGGTAGAATTAAAGTGTTATCCTGTCCTGGTAATGAATCCCTAGAAAGAGCGTCTGCAACCCGGTTTAAAACTCCACGTCGGTATTTTACCTCAAAATCGTATTGTTGAAGGAACACACTCCATCTGGCAATCCACATCCCATTGGTGATGTGGTTGGGGAAAATGTTAAGTTTTCTACATTTCATGAGGAAAGATCTTCGATTCCTGAAGTTTTTCAGTTTGATGTTTATGTTTGGCCATTTTTCTAATAGCCAATTGCAAAAAGCCTGGATGTTTAAAACTAGTCGCGCTCCACACTGGACCGTTTAATACAAGCTAGACGTAAATAATTCTAATATCACTTTAAATGATTGTAGTCGTCATATTTTGTGTAGATATAGCTCAGTATTCGCTATGTGCGTCGGCTTGGAGGGGATGTGATAATCACTCGAAGCGCGCTAGGTGGAGCAATAGAGCAATAACGACGGACGATTTCAGTAAAATTTGCAAATATAATGGGTGGAAATATTTGTTGCGTAGTGAATTGTAAAAATAATGGTTCAAATAGCAAGTGCAAGTTTATATTATTTTTACCATTTATTGAATTTTCAAATGTGCATATATGGATATAACCTCAAAAAGTCAAATAATAACATGAAAATATGTATATTAAATACAATTTACTTACATGCTTATTCTTCTCAATCGCATAAAAATAAATACTGTAGAAAGTAAACAAAAAATAGTCTTTATATTTGATTTATTTCACATTTTCGATATCCGTTCATAAACGCCAATGTTATGGTTTCCGTCCTTATTTCTCAGTCTACGACCAGAGGTCGCCACGAGGCGCCATGCACATAGCGAATAAGTAGTTAAAGTATTGTAACACTGATTTTAACTTTTATATTGTTTGCCTATTAAACTTTGTTTTGATTGCATTTATTATTATACGCTATTTATAATAATACACACTGTATATTAAATAAAGGTATAAATTATTATTATTGTAATACAATTTTGAAAAGGATAGATAGCTAAACCTTTATCAGAGGCGCAGGCGAGTTTCCTTGAGACCGTGCGATAGACGGACATTTTGTCATTTTTAAAAAGAGATCTGAGCGAGTACTTTGTACATATATTACAACTAATAATCTTAGTTATTAACATATTTTAATTAAACAAGAAGGCCATTCTATTTTATAGAAGGTATGTTAATGTTATCTTATTATCATACTTAAGTATTGTTTAATACTTTTTGGTGCGATGCCTAATTTTGAGTAATTTTGCATTTTAGATTAGACGGCCTGTATGTAAGTCTGTAAGTTAATAAGTCTGCAAGTCAGTAAATCAGAAAATTAGCAATTTAGCAGGTTTGCAAGCTAGCAAACATAATTAAATATTTGACTGCATCAACATACCGACTAATATCATCATCATCAATTATCACTTTTCCAAGCCTACCACTGGAAATTCGCCTGAGCTCAATAACCGACGGAAGTTCTCATTGGAATCCGTTGCAGAGATCCAACGGTGCTATTATTCGTCAATTGTACGGAAGCAATACGTTTACCAGTTAAGGAAATCCAGATTCAGGTCAGACTACTCCAAATTTTGTTGTACCACAGATATGCAATCGCTTCCTGTGGCGATTATCGAATATCGATCAATATTTATCATTCTAACGATTTAAACTTATTTTACAAAACTATACATACATTATCTTACTTTAATTATTTTCAAACTAATATAGAATTTCAATAACTAGAAATGTAAACCTCAAATAGCTATTTTGGGTATTTTGGATAATAAATAAATTAATTATCTATACCTATCAATACGTAACTATCAATAATGAAATTTATTTTTTACACAATTATTTTTGGGTATTAAAATCATTAAATTTAATAACGCATTTATGATTATTTCATTTATAAAGTATAATAACTACCCAAATACTAACAATTCTATATTATTAGTTTTCAAACAGCGTAAAACTAAGTGGCGCCAAATAAAAATAAAAGTAAACATTTTTTTTGTAATTAATGATTTGCGCCTTCAATGAACCCACGACCCAAGCCACCAGACGAAGAGCTGCCATTAGCTGTAAGCCCGGAAGGGTGACAGTATAATTAACTATTTTAGAAAAAATAGTTAAGTGTACATAGTAAGCTCATCTGGGCAGACAAAAAAAAACAAAGTTTCTTTCTTAAGATTTAGTTTATTACACTAGTTAGATTATAATTATTAACAAAAAGTTTTATAAATAATGATGTAAAGAAATAGTATATTACATTTCGAGGGTTGTAAGTAGCAAATTACACTTTGAAATTTCATGCGTACATAATTGGCCTTACAACTAGAGCGATATCTTTTCTCCGACCACACATTAAATTGATTGCCAAAGTGTGACATTTTTTAAATAACAGTTTGGATTTTTGTACTTGTCAAATATTTTGACAAAATAACTGATAAACAAAAATGTTGCTACTGACTATAGCATAATATACATATTACGTAACAGTTTTCCTTTTCATTACATAATAGTGTTCACAATGACACCTTACTTGTCAAGTAAATCATTGTACTTGACAACTTACGTATATGGAAGTAGAAAAAAGTAATTCATGATTTGTAGTAATGAAACCAATAAGACCAGCAGTGCCAGGGTTCTTGTGCACCTGGAAAACCTGGAGAACCTGGAATTGTCAGGGAAAATTCTTTGTCTGGAAAACTCAGGGAAATTACAAATTTTAAAAGCGCAATGGTGCTGTCATCAGTCATTAATAATTGAATATGTAATATAGGTACATAAACAGATTTAAATTTCTACCGAAGTAAACTTGATTTGCTTTTTTCGAGGTTTTTGCAGAAAACCAAAGAACAAATTGTGCCCTTTTTCTCAGAGGCGGTCAAATTTGATACTGCTTTCAGTAAGAACGCAATAAATACGTTCCTGTAATATACTTTTTTTATTTATTTTTTTATTTTTCACGTCAGTCCCTTTCGATACGCTGTATGCGTGTGGTATATAACAGTGGCTTGAAAGATTAATAATAACTGGTTTTAAATTTAAAAAGTGTCTGTTTATACTGAATATTCCTTCTTGATGAGAGGTGGTTAAAAGTGTAAATATTTATTGTTTTTCCGTTTTTAATTTAAAGTGATACGCCAAGGGTAAGTCTATACATTTTCTGCATTAGAACTAGTTTTTCTCTTTTTATGTAGTTAATTCAGCCGTTGATACATATTAGTGTTAGAAACCATTCCGATCCCTGAACGTGATTCAAGAGTCTGTGTGTATTTATTAACGTAATTTTCTTAACATGGAGATCCGAAGAAAGCCCTTCACGAAGGGTAGCTACTGACATAGATATGATGGTTAGACGAGCCTGCAAAACTCGCAGTTGTATCAAAGACTGTCGGTTCCTTTAAATTTCATGATCTATTTGGGTAGAAAGTTTCATTAGAATACAGCGGTCTTGATCACTTGGTTAGTCAGCTGTGAAATATAAAATTCTAGGGCGGGAAATCCCCATGATGGTGACTTCAAGAATGATAAATTCAAAATTTTAAACGTTTTATCGAGCTGTCGTCGTCGTCGTCGTTGTAAGGGCCTTTGTTGAGTTAATTGAAACCGCGTGACGAACTTCGATCTCTGTCGATAGCCAAAGTTACTAGAATAGAGAGGGATATATACGAAAAAGTTACCGAGAGAGAGAGGGAGATAGCTAAATAAATAATATATTTAAACATTGATGTCTCATTTACTAGCATGATTAAGGGAGAAGGGCTACTATATATTTAAACATTGATGTCTCATTTACTAGCATGATTAAGAGAGAAGGGCGACTATATAAAAGGTAGATCGTTATCTGCGAGAGAGAGAGAGAGAGAGAGAGAGAGAGAGAGAGAGAGAGAGAGAGAGAGAGAGAGAGAGAGAGAGAGAGAGAGAGAGAGAGACAGAGTACACGAAAAGTAGAAACATAATTTAATTCCTATCAGGCATTATTATTTCTTCTAGAAAAGGTAGAAAGAGTACAGTGTGTGCGTGAGAGAGAGAAAGGTAGCAGAACGTGTAGGTAATAGTAGCGAGAGATAGCTAGGTACGCAAGACATTAAACGCTAGGTGTAGGGATAAAATATGACCGAACCAACCAGAACGTATTCCAAGATGATCGAAAATGGAAACTTTGGTTAAACCGTGAAAGTAATATAGCACTTAATAGGTATATTGATTATAAACAATGTAATTATCATTATGCAATTATCAAATGCAAAATATAACCTATAATTGCATTAAATTACACATAATTTTAATGTGGTTAAGAATTTATTTTTAATTTACTATTTTCCTCTTTGGATATATTAAACCTATATATTAAAATATGTTAAAACTGTCGTAATCATTTCTAACTTTGATAAGGTCAATAAATTTAATGTTTGATACATTATTTAGTGTTAGAGATAGGTTCAAGGTCAAGACCTTGAGAATGCGGTGTTGCCACGTTTAGAGAGATAGAATCAAGGTCACCAGAGAGAGATAGGTTCAAGGTCACCAACATTGGGTGACCTTGAGAATGCGGTGTTGCCACGTTTAGAGCGATAAGTTCAAGGTCACCATGTGTTAGAGAGAGATAGGTTTAAGGTCACCATTTTGCTGACCTTGAGAATGCGGTGTTGCCACGTCTAGGTGACAGAGATAGATTCAAGGTCACCATTTGCTGACCTTGAGAATGCGGTGTTGCCACGTCTAGGTGACAGAGATAGATTCAAGGTCACCATGTGTTAGAGAGAGATAGGTACAAGGTCAAGGTCAGGAGTGGGGGGGTGGTTCCAGAACTCTCCTATTTTCCCTACTCCTATGGTAGGGAAAAAGATGGCCGAACCATTCAGAACGTGTTTCAAGATGACAGACCGACCATCTGGGTATGGATAAAAGCTATCGATCAATCAGATCACGAATGGGCGTGTCTACGAGGTATTCATATTAACGCTACATCTATTAGCAAATATCCGTAAATTGTTAGGCGATAATACAGATTTCTTCGTTGAGAGAAAAAGAGATAACAAGGTACGCAGGACAGCGAGAAGGAGAAAAAGAGAGAGAGTTTCCGTCTAGTGAAAGGGATAAAAGATGATCGATCCAATCCCAGAGCTAAAAATTCAAGAGTGGGAAATCTAAGATGTCGACTTCAAAATGACAAACTTTAAAATGAAATACCACTGTATGTAAAATTATATTAGGGTTGTAAGGGATACCAAGAAATACGCACTGGAAATGTTTCATTGATCGGTTGCGAAAGAGAAAAATGTAGCTAATTAATATATCAACTATATGATCAAACAATCTCTCGACGTAAATATTATATTAGAAATTTTAAAAAGGTATACAATTTATATAATGGTAGAGATAGATAGTAGGTATTGCGCCACCTGGCCCAGACATTTTTGCGGGGATGCAGTCGTCGTTAAGTACGGAATCTGCATTACCGACATTCTGTATTACCGGCATTTGGTTCGTCACTCGGCTAAATGGCAACGCTGTTGCTAGGGGAAAACAGATGGCGCCAGTGTCGTTTTTGTACCGACATTCTGTATTATCGGCATTTGGTTCGTCACTCGGCTAAATGGTAGCGTCGTTGCTAGGGGAAAGCAGATGGCGCCGGTGTCGTTTTACGTGATTTTTGTACCGACATTCTGTATTATCGGCATTTGGTTCGTCATCATGAAGAAAGCTGTATTACCGATTACGGGCGTTCTACTGATTGTTAATAGGGGGAGCCAAGGTTTATCATTTTATATTAATAAATTTTACCGATTTCTTAAAATAATTATCGTCGTCATTAATACTTTAATTACATATAATAATTTAAGATAATTAATTCAGCATTAAAATTTTAAACGAAAATCACGGAACAATTTACGGATAATAATAATAATAACAATAATTATAATGTCTTTATTTCCCTTACAGGCTTACACCCAAATAGGGAAAAATATGAATTTACAAATGTTTTCATCGTTTATGCTATTCTCCTGTAATATCTCATGGGTAATGTGTAAAGAGCGGAAAATATGCAATGTGCATTTTATGATGTTGATGAAATAAGAATTATTTGTAGATTCAATTAAAATGCCTAAAACCTAAAATTTAAGGCTTTAATATTATTGTTTATTGTATATTTTATATCAATAAATGCGAAACTCCGTGTAATGCCATGTAATAATAATGCAACAATGTAACATAACTGTATACATCGGTGTATATATAAAATAAACTTGATGTTGATGAAATAAATAATAGAAACAAAATTTAATTTATGATTTGATTTATTGAAATTTCCTTATTCTTATAACAAATAAGTTTTTACTAATAATATTTAGTTATTACTAGTTAGTTAATAGTATATTATATACATATTTGTTGCATTTTTTTTTTGTCGAAACCCATGCATTTTTTGTCAAATTTCGTTGCATTTAAATGTGCATATGTTTTCTTTTTGCCGTGCATTTTTCCGCTCTTTAGTAATGTGTATTGTGGTGACAAAATTCACTTGGTATTGTTATGTCTGTTTGTGTTGGTGAATATTTCACCATTTACAACATAATCATGAATAAAGTGGTTGGTGTATTTTTGCATACGAAACAATGGAACATTTATTTACGTTTAAATTTAGGCGATTAGCTTTACACCAATCACATAGAAAGTTAATGTTAGACTGCAAATATAAGCAATCATTGATATCTCGTACTTGATGATATATTTTTAAATCGTCAGCAAATAATAGTTTCTCGCAGTGTATAGATTGATGATGATGATGAATACCACGTAGACACGTCCATTCGTGACGGGTATCTTGGAATACGTTCTGCTTGGTTCGGACATCTTGTATCCCTACCCTCTGGCGTTTAATGTCATGCGTACCTTGCTATCTCTCTCTCTCTCTCTCTCTCTCTCTCTCTCTCTCTCTCTCTCTCTCTCTCTCTCTCTCTCTCTCTCTCTCTCTCTCGCTCGCTCTCTCCTTCTCACTCTCTCCTTATCATCTATTAGAGAGGACGCATTAAAGAGTCTTCTCTCTCTCAATGTCTCCTCTCTCACTCTCTTGCTCTTTCGCTCTCTCCTTATCACCTATTAGAGGACGCATTAAAGAACCTTCTCTCCCTCTCTCGCTCTCACGCTCTCTCACTCTCACGCTCTCTCACTCTCTCTCTCCCTTCATCCTAATGCTAGTAAATGAAACAGTATTGGATAGAGGTAACCGTTACTAATGCTAGTAAATGAAACAGTATTGGATAGAGGTAACCGTTAGGTCTACTGTTCTGGGATTGGTTCGGACGGTTTTGTTATTTTATACGTAAAAATAAAAAAAAATCGATAAATGTTTTACTGTTTTTATTATTTTTCTTATAGTTACACAATATTACTAATATTCTATTGTAAATCAGCTTAAACTAGGTGATTATAGTTTTATATAGTATATTACTTTATTACTCAATATAAACTAGATATGTTATATCAGAATGTTACAAATTAATTTTCTAACAAAATAACTTAGATCGGCTTATAAATACATATATATATATATATATATATATATATATATATATATATATATATATATATATATATTCTAACACTTAACATTTACTTAATAGAATATTAACTATATATTATACTTAAACCTCAACAACATACTTTATTTAATCTAGTAATATAAACTTTATATAGGTAAGAACTGTCATTTAACAACATCTTCCGCCTTTATCCAGGACTTTTCATATAGGTAAGAAAGTCAAGTCACGTTACGTTCAACGAAGCCAATCCCGACGAGTTTTCAAGGTCACTCGAGTTTAGCCGAACATACCCGAACAATTATTACACAATTCTAATCATTCTAGAACATTCCAAGGGGTGGGAGTAATCCAATAAAAGCAAAATTTCTCTAACCTAAATCCATTTAGTAGTGATCGTCGAATCAGTTAACATGGACGCTCCTAAAATATACAGTGTTAGTCAACTCTTGGGAGTTAAAGTAAAACCAACAAACGAACGTTTTGGTCTGTGGTTATTGACGGAAAATAGCAGGAATAACAATCTAATTACAGATGTTGGCAATATAAATTATTCGGAAGGTGAACAACTCTTTAGCGGTAGTGATCTGACACCGATTACAGATCCCTTCTGTGATAACATAATGCTGGTTAAAATAAGTGACATTGTGGACTGTGTTGGACAAACTGGGAAAGGTGAAAAAGGTGGATTTTTAGTTAAGAAAGAGATATGCGGGGCATTTAATAGCTACTTACGAGGAAAATTCTCCAAGTTTATTTCCGCCAGACATGGTGTAAAAGCAAAACTACCTTTTCTCTTACAAGGTGGGAACAAAATGGCCGATGGAGTACTAAAAGTTATTGGACAGGAAGGTAGGGAAAATATTATTAAAAAATATGCAAACCCATTAGTTATCCCTTACAAAGTAGAACTAGCAGATGTTAAAATCGAAACTTTGTTAGAAGAACTACCAATCATCTTAAAGGAGCTCCAAAAAGAGGATTTTTACCTTATGGATTTGGATATTACGCAAGATTTCGCAGGAATATTTAATAAAAAAGAAATGTGCGATTATTTAACAGCTAATTATAACTTCTGTTACCAAGGCGAGTACAAAGAAGATTGTAATACGATTGTAGAAAATAATAAAACAGTGGGAATAGATTGTCTAACATGGATAAATTCGAATGCAAGAATTAAAATATACAACAAGTTTATCTGTCAAATAACAAGCGCAGGGGTAAACAAACAACTTGGAAATCATATAATCGATTTTATTTCTTGTCCAGATGTGCGATTAAAGGAAACTTTTTCATCTACTTTAGCTAAGGAACATGGAATAACCAGATTGGAAGCAACAATCTATAACTATACAATTGGAAATTACTGTAAACCATCTAGTGTCTTTGATCCCCTAGAAGATTGTTTAAGTTTATTAGAAAATAATAAAAGTTACTTTCGAAATGCTCCATTTTACTCTGTGTCGATTTCTAAAATGTGGTCGAAATTAACCGAAAGTTTACAGAACAGTTGTTTAGTACTCTATAATAATCTTTTACAGTTTGTATTTTGGGCAAATTTAAATACACGGAAGCTGACTGGATTACAAATTAAGCTGCCTGGTGATCTAAAATTACGAGAAAAGATGGTTAATTACGTACTTTCCGCTTTTAGCTTTAACTATTTACCTATTAATTATGTAGAAATTGTGGAGGATGTTGTAAATAAAGATATTATAAATGTTATACACAAATGTTATATTAAAGCTGGCGAGACCTTTTTTTCTCGGAACAGCACCATTTTCTCCACAATCTCGGAAGATATAAGTATCGAAAACACCGGTTTGATCAAAACGAATAATGTAATTCCACAAGTTTTAAGGAAGAGAACCAACATAACTAATAGGTTGTCTCCATATCCAATTAAGGAAATAAAACCTCTCTCATCTGTTTATCTATTAAGTATAAAGAAACGAAAAATGGACCTGGAAGAAACAGAAGCAAAAAGAAGAAAGATCGAGTATTTAGAAAAAACCATAGCTGTAAAGGAAGAATATAAACATTTACTGGATAAAGAGCAAGAGATAGAAGAACTTAAAGATATGTTGGCAAGTTATTTTGACAGAAAATGGATAAATTTGGACATAACTGGATTCTACAAAGTATTTGCATTTACTGTTAATACCAAAGGAAAATATCCACATGTTGGAGTACTGGCCGAAAAAGATGGAATTAAAAGAGTTTACTACTTAAAAGGATTTGATAAAAGTACCCTTATAAAAGTTTATCAATCTCGAGAAAACTTTAAAGAAGAAAAGGAAGGCGTCATGGTCATTCCTGTTAATGGTCTGGATATAATACGCTTGGAAACTGGAGAACCATTTATAACATTTAAAACGAATGGACTTACATCTTACAATAGGAACACATTCGTTAAGGTGGAAGAATTTAAATTTTGTATCAAAACACCGCAAAACTTGGATAACTTATCTTGCACACAGGAAGATATAGAACAAATAAATATTGTTACAATGCAATCGATTTGCGGGAGTGTTAAACCATCCCAGTGTCGAAGGTTAGAAGAATTGCAAGAAGGGACAGAGTTAATAGTTTTTGCCATTAAAGAAATATATTATAGAAATAAAAAACGTTATATTTTAAAGTTCGAAAATTTAGAACCATTATATATGTCATATAGGTAAGAAAGTCAAGTCACGTTACGTTCAACGAAGCCAATCCCGACGAGTTTTCAAGGTCACTCGAGTTTAGCCGAACATACCCGAACAATTATTACACAATTCTAAACATAGACAACCGATATTATTATAAGCAATCGTTATTAACAGTTGTCTAATACCTGTTTAACACCAGTTAGACCCTTGTTTAACGCCTGTTAGACACTTGTTTAATACCTGTACAATTGGTGGAAGAGTGGGTGATGGTAAAAAGACAACAACAAAATAATCCATTATAATTAGGTGTATTTTTCAAGTTTATAAACAATATTAACATTACACATATTTATACGCAAAATACAGACATTTCTTTATTTCTATTTACAGTAGTCTTAATTTTATCTAATTTAATCTTTATCTTATAATTAATATCTATTTTAAGATCCTCTATTTCTTTTTCTAAAAAGTAATTTGACATATATAATGGTTCTAAATTTTCGAACTTTAAAATATAACGTTTTTTATTTCTATAATATATTTCTTTAATGGCAAAAACTATTAACTCTGTCCCTTCTTGCAATTCTTCTAACCTTCGACACTGGGATGGTTTAACACTCCCGCAAATCGATTGCATTGTAACAATATTTATTTGTTCTATATCTTCCTGTGTGCAAGATAAGTTATCCAAGTTTTGCGGTGTTTTGATACAAAATTTAAATTCTTCCACCTTAACGAATGTGTTCCTATTGTAAGATGTAAGTCCATTCGTTTTAAATGTTATAAATGGTTCTCCAGTTTCCAAGCGTATTATATCCAGACCATTAACAGGAATGACCATGACGCCTTCCTTTTCTTCTTTAAAGTTTTCTCGAGATTGATAAACTTTTATAAGGGTACTTTTATCAAATCCTTTTAAGTAGTAAACTCTTTTAATTCCATCTTTTTCGGCCAGTACTCCAACATGTGGATATTTTCCTTTGGTATTAACAGTAAATGCAAATACTTTGTAGAATCCAGTTATGTCCAAATTTATCCATTTTCTGTCAAAATAACTTGCCAACATATCTTTAAGTTCTTCTATCTCTTGCTCTTTATCCAGTAAATGTTTATATTCTTCCTTTACAGCTATGGTTTTTTCTAAATACTCGATCTTTCTTCTTTTTGCTTCTGTTTCTTCCAGGTCCATTTTTCGTTTCTTTATACTTAATAGATAAACAGATGAGAGAGGTTTTATTTCCTTAATTGGATATGGAGACAACCTATTAGTTATGTTGGTTCTCTTCCTTAAAACTTGTGGAATTACATTATTCGTTTTGATCAAACCGGTGTTTTCGATACTTATATCTTCCGAGATTGTGGAGAAAATGGTGCTGTTCCGAGAAAAAAAGGTCTCGCCAGCTTTAATATAACATTTGTGTATAACATTTATAATATCTTTATTTACAACATCCTCCACAATTTCTACATAATTAATAGGTAAATAGTTAAAGCTAAAAGCGGAAAGTACGTAATTAACCATCTTTTCTCGTAATTTTAGATCACCAGGCAGCTTAATTTGTAATCCAGTCAGCTTCCGTGTATTTAAATTTGCCCAAAATACAAACTGTAAAAGATTATTATAGAGTACTAAACAACTGTTCTGTAAACTTTCGGTTAATTTCGACCACATTTTAGAAATCGACACAGAGTAAAATGGAGCATTTCGAAAGTAACTTTTATTATTTTCTAATAAACTTAAACAATCTTCTAGGGGATCAAAGACACTAGATGGTTTACAGTAATTTCCAATTGTATAGTTATAGATTGTTGCTTCCAATCTGGTTATTCCATGTTCCTTAGCTAAAGTAGATGAAAAAGTTTCCTTTAATCGCACATCTGGACAAGAAATAAAATCGATTATATGATTTCCAAGTTGTTTGTTTACCCCTGCGCTTGTTATTTGACAGATAAACTTGTTGTATATTTTAATTCTTGCATTCGAATTTATCCATGTTAGACAATCTATTCCCACTGTTTTATTATTTTCTACAATCGTATTACAATCTTCTTTGTACTCGCCTTGGTAACAGAAGTTATAATTAGCTGTTAAATAATCGCACATTTCTTTTTTATTAAATATTCCTGCGAAATCTTGCGTAATATCCAAATCCATAAGGTAAAAATCCTCTTTTTGGAGCTCCTTTAAGATGATTGGTAGTTCTTCTAACAAAGTTTCGATTTTAACATCTGCTAGTTCTACTTTGTAAGGGATAACTAATGGGTTTGCATATTTTTTAATAATATTTTCCCTACCTTCCTGTCCAATAACTTTTAGTACTCCATCGGCCATTTTGTTCCCACCTTGTAAGAGAAAAGGTAGTTTTGCTTTTACACCATGTCTGGCGGAAATAAACTTGGAGAATTTTCCTCGTAAGTAGCTATTAAATGCCCCGCATATCTCTTTCTTAACTAAAAATCCACCTTTTTCACCTTTCCCAGTTTGTCCAACACAGTCCACAATGTCACTTATTTTAACCAGCATTATGTTATCACAGAAGGGATCTGTAATCGGTGTCAGATCACTACCGCTAAAGAGTTGTTCACCTTCCGAATAATTTATATTGCCAACATCTGTAATTAGATTGTTATTCCTGCTATTTTCCGTCAATAACCACAGACCAAAACGTTCGTTTGTTGGTTTTACTTTAACTCCCAAGAGTTGACTAACACTGTATATTTTAGGAGCGTCCATGTTAACTGATTCGACGATCACTACTAAATGGATTTAGGTTAGAGAAATTTTGCTTTTATTGGATTACTCCCACCCCTTGGAATGTTCTAGAATGATTAGAATTGTGTAATAATTGTTCGGGTATGTTCGGCTAAACTCGAGTGACCTTGAAAACTCGTCGGGATTGGCTTCGTTGAACGTAACGTGACTTGACTTTCTTACCTATATGAAAAGAATATTTGGCATAACAAAGCGTACAAAGCATTCAATAGGATGTTTCATGAAAAAACGAGTATGTCTTCATGGTTATCCGAGCAGATTTCAACCTAATAATAATAATTGTTTAGTTATTTTGATTATTGTCTAGTTGTTTAATAATTTTAAGAAACATTGTCGTCGTAGAATAAAAGATGTTCTATCATGGTTATCCGAGAACAGATAGTTGTTTAGTTATTTAATTATTGTTGTTTTGTTGATGTTCAATAAAAATTTTGAGAAATATTGTCATAGAATAAAAAAGATTAATGTTTTATATGTGTGTATTATTACCATTCTCACCCGTCTGTACCAAGGTATGAAAAAGGTGATAGCTATAACTGAGAGAGAGAGAATGAGGTAATTACCTACGAACACCTGCCTGTGATGATGATGACGTGTCAGCGACAGGATGAAACTTGTCTGCCAGCGATGCCTGCCTGTTTACCGTATGCGTGTTACTGAGCATGCGCTGGATCTAGGTAAGTATAGGTGACTATATAAAGCCGACCGTTGTTAGCGTGTAGCAGTAGACAGTACGTGTGCAAGAGCAGCAGCAGCAGCAGCAACAGCAATTACGATGATGGCTAGCAGTCCTAATTATTGTTATGATAGCTGTGAGAGCGAACCTCTGGAAATAGGTAAGTTATTGTTGTTTATAAAACTTCAAGTTTGTATGCTAATTTGTGTCTATTTTGTTACTTCTTTAGATGAAGAAGGTTCGGATGTTGCAGATCATGCATCATCATCATCAACAACAAGTACCTACAACGACGACGGTCAAGCGTGGAACAACGAAGTCGAAGAAACAGGTAAGATGTTTAAGACTTTTGTGTGTGTGTTTATGCTTATATTAAACGATTATTGTATTATTATTGTTTAGCGTTCCTGCCGCAGCAGCAGCCTCTATACTACGCTGATGACGCTGTAGCAGCATCAGCAAACTTTACCATCATAGATACACCGGTAGCAGCAGTAGCAGCAGCTAAACGTGAAGTACGTGTTCAACTGCTCGGGGCTGTCCAGTATCCGTTGTATGTAACGAGACCTCCAGGGGAAAAAGAAAACTACGATCATATACACAACATCCAAGTAGGACTTATTCCGCCCGACGACGACGCCCAGGGAGAATTTGCCGTGGTAGTGAAGCTTGAGTGCGTGAATAACGTATGTGAGTATGGTGAATTGGTGTTGTCGGAGCGGGACTGGTTCGAGCTGTATGATATACGAGTCGAGGCAATGTTTAAAAATTTCTTTCATGGTTGCTGCTGTTGCAACAAGGACAACAGTGTACTACATCGCGATAAACATTTGAAATTCCATCTATGTGACAATTTATACATCGAGATTATTCACAACGAGTTTTTCGGTAACAGGGTTGCCATACATGATACACAGCGGACTATAACCTTAAAAGATTACGAGTTTCAGTCTATAATGCATTTAGCACCGTTGATCAATCATCATGCTCGAACGTTACGTCTCTTCGACTTTTCACGTTTCTACCACGCAAACATAGAGAACGTAGCGGAAGGTCAACTGAGACGCCATGAAGATGCCTATAAATCGCTCCCGACATCCGATTCAATTTTATTCACGTCCGAACTGTTATGCGGTTACTACTCAGCTACCAGTTTAATAGACAACACAGCAGCAGCAATTGGTGGTGGATTGAACTCGTTCATTTTATTAGAAATAATAAAACATTATCCGCAAAAGTTTATCGATGCCGTACGTACACGACTGCAATCATATCAGCAACAGCAGCAGTCGGAGACGTCAACGACAACAACGTTTGCACCGTCGTATTAAGAACACCATGGCGGAAATAAACTATCTTAGAAATAGGCTGCAAAAATATTTGAACAATTTGCAAGTGTTACGCGATGATCTCAACTCATACTGTGTAATGAATAATTTGTCCAATCATATGTTACAATTGTCCATTAAATATCAAAATAAATAATATGTATAAACATTGTTGTTGTTGTTTCATTTACTAGCACAGGGTGAAGGGGTTGACTATATAAAAAAGGTAGATCGTTGTCATCAGCGAGAGAGTACACGAATAAAGCCGAAGATTTCCGACGGCGAACATCCTAAGCTACAAATCCGGTAAGTAGTCATACTATGAAAGAGAGAGAGAGAAAGAGTTTCAACTTAGTGAAAGAAGGATCCAATCCCATAGTTAGCGCTAAAATTCAAATCTGGGAAGATGGGTGCTTTAAGAATGACAGATTTAAAATGACAGATTTAAATGACAGATGCAAAAATGACATATGCAAAAATGACATATGCAAAAATGACAAATTTTAAATGCATAAATGACATATGCAAAAATGACAGATTTAAAATAGATTCAAATTTAGCGCGCGCATGCAAGATGTTGTGATATAAAATGGTTGCCTCTCTGTAGTAATACAGATTTCTTCTTCTTCATGACACGCCACCTAGTAGTAGTACACAACGCATCGATAATACAGATCCCTTCATGACGCCCTCTCTTAGCAATACACACTAATTGTAGCATTACGCCCTCTATTGGTAGCACACAGATTGCCGGTAATACAGATTCCCGTAATGGCGGGCAGGCGTGGTCAAAATGGCGCCCAAAGTTCCAAAATGGCGCACGTCCAATCAGAGAGCAGTAGGCGGGGAAATCCAAGATGGCGGCGACCAATCAGAAGCAAGGGGAGGAGCTACAGGAGTGGGGGTAACCAATCACAGCGAAGGGGGAGGAGCTACAGGAGTGGGGGTAACCAATCAGAGCGCAGCAGGCGTGGCCAAAAAAAAACTGGAGGGGCTGGTCTCAGGTGTCCCAATACCTACTATAGATAGAAAACTGGCGGTTCGTTTATATCGAGCAAGTCCGCGGTTTGCGTTTAAAGCTGAATTTCAAATTTTTAATGCTGGATCAGTTATCTTAAATAATTATTACTATATGTAATTATCTTATTAATGACGATAATCATTTGAGAAATCGGTGAAATTTATTAATATAAAATGATAAACCTCGAAACGCCCTCTATCACCCAGTACATACGTAATCGATAATACAGATTTCTTCATGACGACCTCTAGTAGTAATAGTACATAGTTTGTCGGTATTCCTTCATAGTGCCATCTCTTAGAAGCATGCATGTTGTCGGTAATACAGTTTCCCGTCATGGATTCATAGGGTGTGGTAAAATGGCGCCCAAAGTTCCAAAATGGCCGTCATCCAATCAGAGAATAGTAGGCGTTTTCAAATGGCCAATCAGAGAACAGCAGGCGTGTCATCCAAGATGGCGTCGACCAATCAGAAGCAAGGGGAGGAGCTAGAGGAGAGGGGATAGCCAATCAGAGAGCAGTAGGCGTGGCCAAAAGTAGGAAGAGTGGGAGTCTGGCCAGGTGTCCCAATACCTACTAAAATGTGTACAAATAAATTGTCATATCCTTCACCAAACTTCAAAATACTCCATGCGGGAAATGCAAAACCTACTCCATGAATATTTAAAAAAAAGTGTCATGCAAATCCGTGCGAAATCAACCGACTACAGTATTGGAAAGTAGACACTTCAAACTTTCATTTAAGCTATATATGATCGTGACATATCGCGGCACACATACTTAGATTCTCCAAAATATTTCATCAACATGCATTTTATAAACACTGAGATATATCTTGAGTTTGGATTTTTTTTAAACAATATTACACAAGATACAAATTTTTCATTAAGCCAATAAAATAATACATACATTCACTTATATAGGACATTTTTCTCAAACACTTAAGACGACTGTAAATTTCTAAAACACATTCTTTGAGAGCGTGTCAACTGCAAGTTCATAAAGTCGTCTGTTGCACTTTTCTTGTAAACCAACTTTGGGGTGTAATTACTCAATTAATTCGGGATACAGGATTGGTAAATGCATTTTTGAGGTCAGTGGTTATCTGTGATCGATTTGAAATAGGGCTGGTAATGAAATTAAACTTTGACTTTTTTTCGTCTAGCTTGTATTAAACGGTCCAGTGCGCGCTCTATGGGGCCGTCCATGGGAGTAATACGTTGGATACAACCCTTAGAGGCCTTGACATCGCTTAATACCTAATTCTTAAAATAATGTTTTTAAAAAACGAACATATTCAACTGATCAACTTTCTAATAGCAGTCAAGTACCTCCTTTTAAAAATATTTTTATTTTAGAATGCAACTAGGATGCTGGAAAATGATGTCGTTATGTCGAGATCATTCCTAGAAGTGTTAAGCAATTAACTCGAAATAAAAGGAAATTGCAATTAAAACAAATATGAGTCAAACTGATATTAATTATTTTTATTACGTCCATATATAATACAACCAGCTTGTTCGGGGTTCTTATCCTACAGAGTGGTCCTGATAGCAAGTGCATCTACGCGGTGAAAATCGTTAGTTTAAGCGAAGAGAAAATCCTGACATAAAAGCAGCTTTCTTTTGCTATGAAAACAATTTCAAGGTTCGTACCCTCATTATTATTATATTAATTTAGTTATTTTAATAATGAAAAGTTTGAAGAACTATCGGTGTTCGCTAGGTAATTGCTATACAATCATTACCGCAAATGCAACAATGAAGACGAATTTAACAACGTACCTTTACACAGATTACATCCTTACTTTTTACACACAAAAGAAATTCCCCAAACAGTTGAAGTAATACTTATACCAGTAAACGTTCTTTTCTAGAAATTTAAATATGGATGCTTAAAACCCTTTAAGTTAGAATGTGGAAGTGTTCTGTATTATTTACTTTCGAAGAAAGATGGCGCTGTTATGAAATACGTCTTTCTCACTATTAATATATATTCAACTTTGGTATATAATAACTCAGAGCAAACCGTAAATAAAATATTACAAAAAACTAAACCGGTAATATTTACTTAAAACCAACAAAATTTTTGAACTCCAGCAGCCTTTCTACGAACAGGCAAATTTGCTGGATAATATTTTAAATAAAATTGATTCTTTTACAGCTAAACATTACAACAAGGTTGGCAGCTCTGAGGATTTTGTCCAAATTTAATGTTTTTTTTTATATGCGTAGGAAATTTTAAAGAATTTATATTTTTCACAAACTTTAAAAACGCCCCGTTAAATTACTAATTGATAAAATATTTTGAAATTTGGACAAGCCCAAAATATTTTTTTAATGAATTTGAACAAGATTGGGTTCTCGTTGCTGTTTTTAGAGAAAAACCGTTTGAATATTTAGCTCAGTTCAATAGAGACAAACAAAGGCTTTGTCTTGCAAGAGGTTGGGGAAGTTCATACTTGGCGATTTTGTTAATTCTGCCGCGTAATGAAAACCTGAAATTTGTAAACACAAGAAGTCACCGCCGACGCGGCCATCTTGTAGAATGGTGTGGTTAAAATCGGCATCTTAAGGATGTCCCGTTTCCGCTGCAATTGAGAGTAATAGTATACTAAAGAACGAGTTTCATAAGGCAATATTTATTGCACGAGTCCAAATTTAGAAAACGAGCCGCTTGCGGCGAGTTTTCTAAGGACGATAATAATCGTTTTTCGGGTATCAATCGAAAGAGCAACATTGAATTTACCAAATCATACTTAAATTATGTAATTCTTGAGTTGTAAGGTTTGAATGACTTTCTACCTTATAACGGGAATAAGAATTACAAAAAAATTGCAATTTCAAAATTTAGGGATTTTTGGGGTAGTTGACAACACTGATGTGTCATTTGAAAATTCATTGATTGACACAGAAAATTGAGTGAAGTTTTTATCAATTTTCTGTTTTTTTCAATGCCACCAAGTTTGAAGCAGTTGTGATACTCAAATGAGCTATTAACGCACTGTTTTGGGTGCTTTAACAGCTTTATTATAGACGCAAAATAGAAAAAAGTAATTATTTACAAAGTTATAGAGAATAAAATTTGCTATAAATCTTTTTATGAAACAAATCTATCCCACATCAATTAATTGTTTTCAAGTTATGAGAGGAAAGGGGGGAGAGCACTTGTTTGCAACTTTTCCTATAAATAATTTTAAAGATTATTGATTGTTATTGTTATTTTTTTGTTAATATATTATTAAATAAAATATATCATTAATGGTTTATGTAATGTATACATAGTATATATGTTACGGTTATTGTGATAAACTGGTCAATGTCAAGACGTTAAAATCCGGTCATTGACGTAAATATCCAGTAAATGTCAACAATGTTCTTTAATTTTAATACTGAAAATAACATTGACCGGTTATTATCGTCAATGGGCATCCATAAACTAGAATTCATAATGTTACGGTCAACGTAGTAAACTGGTCAATGTCGGTAATTGTCGTCCAGTCTCATAATGCAAAACTTCTAACATAACCTCACCTGCGGCTTGACCATTAATAATTAATTCAGGGAATGTTTTCGTGTAATTAAATATTACTTTAATTTAATAATAATTAATAATAAATAATTTAATTTAAATGTTAAGATATCATAATAATATAATATTTTTTCTATTTTGCGTCTATAATATAGTATATTAAAGAACAAGTTTTATTGCACGAATGCTAGTTTAAAAAACGACCGCGTAGCGGGAGTTTTATTAAAGCATGAGTGCAATAAATGTCTTATAAAACGAGTTCTTTATACTATTTTTTGTACTTTGCACCTCTTTTTTACTAATTTTATCCGTTTTAAAATAAAAATTCGCACTTTTAAGATTTGGGGAATTTTATGGTGGTTGGTACCAACAATCGATAAATGTCAAATTTTGACATTTGAAAATTCAAATTTTAATTTTACAATGATTTCAATGACATTTCGTATGTCATGGTTCATGACTGACAACCTGGAAAAACTAAATTACACTAGTTCTAATTCGAAACTCAAATGAGCTAGTTCAGCACTACTTTCGGTTCTGAATGAGCCTTGATATAAACGTAAAGTACAAAAAAGCTGTTAAAGCACTCAAAACAGTGCATTAATAGCTCATTTGGGTGCTTTAATAGCCCAACTTTTTCAAAGTTGGTAGCATTGAAAAAAAAATGAAAAACAGAAAATTGAAAAATACTTCACTCTAAAAATTTGAATTTTCAAATGTCACATCAGTTTTGTCAACTTGTTTGCAACTACAACAAAATTCCCTAAATCTTGAAATTGCTAATTTTTTTATTTAAAAAGGGAATAAAATGCGCAAAATAGAAAAAATAGCATAAAAACTCGTTTCATAAGTCATTATTGCACTCGTCCTTTAGAAAACTCGTGCAATAAATTTTGCCTTATGAAACGCGTTCTTTAATATACTATTATAGTTTAATATTATTTTAACATTTAAGTTATTAGTTAAGACCAATCAATTAATAAATTAAGCTGCAGATTAGGTGTTAGGTTATGTGTAAGTTCAAGTTTATTAAATATTTGGTGCTTATGCTTCTATGAAATTTTCGAGATTAGCCGGTCCACAACACTGTCCGTAACATTATGCGGCCAATATCGTAGTAAATCATATGAGATGACATCTTTAAATGCCGTCTTTAACCAATCAGCTGGGCATTAACATCATTGGCCGGCCATTGACGTAAACGACCAAAACAGCCGGTTATTGACGTTGTATTCCGGTCATTTACGTAATTGTCCGTATTTACCCCCTTGACCGTAACATACACACGCACATACATACTCAACATAGAAAAACGTTCCGCTTTCCTCTTTCATAACTTGTAAACAATTGATACGAAAAAAAATTGTTTTATACAAAATTTGTAGGAAAAGACAGCGCCGGCAGCAACGTCTTGTGTTTACAAATTTCCCCCGACGTATAAACTTTCCCCGACCTTACGCAAGACAAAACTGCCGATTGACTGGACTAATTCGCAATTCTGAAAATTAGCAACTGCAAAGTAATTTTCATAAACAATCACAATTCAATTGTGAAGGTTATTAACCCCTTTGCTGCGAAATGTAAAAATATTCTGACATCGTATGTATTGTGCGTGACAAGGAAAGAGAGCTTTAAGTGTACCCAACGCGCTTTCACTTGTGAATTATATAGCAAATTATAAAAGCTTTCATTGTTTTTATTGCAATTTCGTAATACTATATAATGAATAATAATGACTAAATTATGGTAAATCGCCTCAATGGGTTATGTGTGCTGCTTAGTACCTTCTTTGAAATTATGTTTTCAAAATTCTAACAGACGGCAGCGTTTTCCAAACAGATGCTTCTGAAGTTGCCGTAAATTCAGTAAAGAAATAGCGGTTATATTCCAAGATGAAACTTACAACAAAAGATCAAGAAAATATTGCAGTTTGTGTGTACTATATTAAAAAATAAAACATTCTTTGATTCCTGTGAGCTTTGCATTCTCGTGGCACCCGAAGTTAACATAATTAATAGTAAGTTATCTGTTAGTTATTATCTTATAACCTCATTTTTAACATTGTTCATAGACTTGCATATTTCTTGAGTTTCTTCCTGACATTGTGAAATTTTTCAGGTTAAAGAATTGCCTGATAAGTTAAGAGAATATTCTGCTTATGATCTGGTTAAAAGGATTTTAACCTTAACACTAATTATCAAGCTCGATAGAGCTGGCTGATGGAAAGAAAACAAAAAAAAGATTTTAGCGATTGCATAAGTTTTATATTAATAAGTGGCACTGTCTTAAGCATTACTAAATTATCTCAGTATAATAAATTAATGTAATATATAGTAAATTAGTGTATCTTTTTTAGACTGAGCAGAGCAATCGGGTCAATCCCAAAGAACACTGAAAATGCTAACCAGACATAATTAAGGAGAGCCTTGGATAGATTATCTTTATTTAAAGAATGTAACTTCCTATTCTAAGAAAAAAAAAGACAATATACTTTTTTGATTGCTGTTGTGATTTTTATTTCTATGCCTAGTATTAACATTTCCTTAAATAAACATCTTCAAGCAGATGTCTTAAAGATATGTTGTTGAAGACATCTTAAAGACTTTTGTAACAATGGACGTCTTTAAGATAATATAAGGCGAAAATGGACATCCATAAGACGTCTTGAATATCTAAACTCCACATCTTTTAAATGTTTTTAAGATGTATTTGTGCTGTTTGGAAAAGTACCCCAGAGCTTGCTTAACAACATTGCAGTAAAACATTTTAGTTAGAAATTCAAATAACATTTATAAACATCCATTTACTATGGAAAATCATGAATCGTCAAAGAAATAGAACATTTTCTTGAAATTCAATAACAAAAACTGTAAGTAAAGTAATAAATATTTGTGTATACCTTCTTACCTATGCCTTTAATATGCCTTTTCAGGTAAAAACAGGCCTTAAAATGGCTTCAAAATATGTAAATGTAAGACTATCAACCAACGACATAGGATCGTCTATCATGAAATTGAGTTTGTGAAATTCAAGTCAAGAATCTGTTTAAAACTTATTCCTTCCCATCTCACGGTGTTGTTGTGTGTATCCTTCATAAATTATTTTCGACGACTTAAATAAACATTATTATACAACGTTTAACCTGTTATTATATATAGAAGTGAAGGTGCTGTCCTATAAAAACACAATTTCCTTCCTGTATAACGGGCTCTGAAGACTTAATTGAGTCTTTTATTTATTCACTCACTAAAATTGCTATTTTTACAAAAAAGAAAAAATTTCTTAAAATTGGTAACTTTTTTTTGGTTTACCTTCATTGTTATTTTGCGTGTGGGAATATACACGTTCTTTTAGGTGTATTGTTAAGGTAAATACGTGTTAGCATTAAACTTCTATATGAATGATGACGATTAGCTCTTTGAATGTCCCTTGATCCTTTTTCTGCGAAAGCAACGCCTTTACGTGTCATTGTGTCAGGTGGAATTTATTAAAAGAAAATATTCGTAAAAGATCTTTTTTTGCAAGGGTGATTATCTTTATGTAAGAATTCTTATGCTATTAGAATATTGACAGTAGCGGCTGGCGGTCGTTCGTCTGCCCAGTCACACGCGTTAAATTAAGCGTCGGCACGACCTACGAGTGTTATTGGCTAGGCGATCTTCTACTTTACTATTAGCAATTAAGTTGTTAACCTTCGGAATTTGAGTTTTTCATGGTTTCAAGTATTGAAACTGAATATCCGAATCTTTCAAATTCTAGATCTCTAAATATAAAACTCCGTGAAACTCCGAAAGCATGAATTGCAATACTAAAATTCTGAAACTCTAATAATCTCTAAATATTTAACACTCTTAAATAATAACAACAAACAATTTGGGTGATGCCCTCTATACTTTTCAATTATTTCTGTATTCTATTTGGAATCAGAAATCCTTTGTGATTAACATCGAAGGCCGCTGAAAATAATTTGAATAAGTAAGAAGTCTATGCCTGGAGCTATATTCTGTGTAAGTATAAGATGTGTATGCTTTATTTGTTTAGTGGATGCGTCGTTTGTTAATATGGATAATTTTGGTTGTTTAAAATTGATGCTCATGAGTGAAGAATTTTGTTCTTTTATTTAATTTATGGAATTTTGAGTGTTTCTGTTACACTATGCAGGTGGGCTTCTAAAACTAAATCTCTAAAATGTTGGAACGTTTAGAACAGCCAGAAATACTTGAAGGTACTGAAATATAAACTTCGTATATTGTACTTTGCATATTCAAAAACGCGAAGATTATTACAGTTTGTGAAATCTTTGATTTTTGAATTTTTTTTAAATATTATTATATAATAATAAATTAAACAACTTATTGTGGAAAGCTCCACGTTTTGGACAACAATAAATTATGAGGTGATATAACACTAAATAAATAACTAAATGAATTGTAAAGCCCCACGTTGGCTTGGTGGCAATAAATGACTGTGGTGATTATATAGCAAATAAAATAAAAGTATTAATTTTAATATAAAGTTCGGTTAGCTAAATAAAATCAATACACCCCAAAAACTTTTCTATTTATCCAGTAGGATAACTCAGTGTAAGTAGATTTGAGCATAAGACCTAACCTGAAACGCCAGATAATAAACTTACCAGTTCTTCTGTCTAATAAAGCTTTATTTTCAAAAACACCCGAAATATTGCAGTAGAACGAGAATAGTTCAAATAATCTTAGTGATATATTGTAGCTAGATACAATTGTATGAAACAAAAATAAATAGACAAATTTAAGAAATATTAAACAGATTTATTGTTAATCAAATAAATATAAATGATGGAAAAATTCATGAAAATAAATGGGATAATTATTACAGTTTGCTCAAATGGAATTGTATGTGTTGGCGACAGGACAATAATGTCGCCAACAACCTTCACTTCAGCAAACCCTGTCACGTATTAATATAAAAAGATAAAATAAATTTAATTTATTTGGCTACACATCAGTGTGGGCACTCTAAGTACTTTAAATAAATACAATAAATGATAAGTAATTTTACTAGGCTCTTTGTTTACTTTTCTGTATAAAAATTATAGTTCACATTTACTTTTGTGTAGAATCCAACATACGAGTACGCAAAACATTTATATTCCCGTTGATAAAAACATTGGTACCGTAAACACACAAATTTTCTTCTTATTTTTAAAAATACTAGAATTGCATTTATTCAGAACAATTCTATCAGAATAATCATATTGATGATTATTCTTGAACCCAATAAAGGTGACACTTTGTAAAAACTTCATGTTTGTTTAAAAAAATATTTACATGGATATCTTAACTCTACTTAAAATGCAAATTTAATGCGAGTTAATGTCGGAGTTAATGCGACGTGGATTCACGTGTATTTTTTAGCTAACTGAATTTGTTTTCTTCTGTAGGTCCTTTTATATGTTCAGTCGAAAACAAATGAAAAATATGAAAATATTTTTTGAACTTCAATTGTTTTTAACATCACACAAATCGAACATATGATTATAATTAACGAATTACTTAAATCTAATTACAAAAGAAAGATAGCTGGTAAAAAACGAATAAAGCGATATAATACACTTATGATCACAATTGATTCCTAACCAAATAAATTATTAACAAAAAACGCCAACTGTAACAAAACTAATTAAAACTTAATTACTCCCTATTTACATAAATTCCAGTTATGTTACAACATGGGTTTGTTGGCTCACTATACACTGCAACTTTCTAACATAAGTTTACAACAATTATAACTGAATACAAAAGGAAAATTAAAATCACAAATCGATCGCTTAGGCCTTGTAGAGAAACATGATGCTAACGCATCTCTTGGTTTAGTAAAACCTTAAACATAATTATACCATTCTTGTACAGGGTACACTACTTCAGGTGACTGAATCAAAACAATGGTGAAAAACATTGAATAAACATCAATAATTTGATAAATTGCCAAATTAACCTAGACCCGATACCTTCTCAAGAAAAAAATGAAAGATTGTCCAGATAAAATAATAAGTAAGTTGATTATGGCATACTAGTGTTTAAGGCAATGACGTAATTTATTTATTTTCAGTAAAACATCCACTCGAGACTGTGCGAGCTTCCCGGTAAATGGAGATAAATCATTCAAGAAAAACTGAAATGATATAATCTTCTAACCTAAGCTACCTAATGCATGTTCTGTAGTACAACAACTAAATTAACTCGCATTCCTTCTTTATTATCTATTAATTTTTACTAAAGTAAGGTTATGTGTGCTTTTAAAGATCGTACTACTTTTATCCTTCTTTATATTAATAATTTTATGCATAATGTAGCATGTAAACCTTTAATATTTAATAAAACTAACGTTCTAGTTTGTCTACAGTTATTTTTATTGCATATATGATGCCTCAAATAAACATAATATTCATTATTTCTTACTTTCGGACACAATCGGAGACTTTAAAAGTTCTATTATTGTTGTTATTGGATTTTTAATAAGATGATTTGATGTCATCGCAATACATATTTATTTTATCCCATACTATTTCAGACTCTTATGGTAAAACATGGGAACAGGAGTTACGGAAACGTAGTAGAAACTTACCTTTAATGGTATTATACTTCTAACTGCTTTAAACTAGCTATAGCGATTCTTTTACAGGAACTGTATAAGATTCTCATCTGACAATGTGCTTTGAGATTTTATGCTCATATAATACCACGGATATAAACGTAAAAATCGTTTAAAAACACAATGAATAAACAATTGAAATATAAAAAATAAAGAATAAAGTTTTTATTTATTATTTACCCCAAACCAACAACAACACACAAGAGTAAAGTAACATCTAGTAAGCGAAAACAAGAAACAACAAAATAAAATGCTAAATTTTAATAAAGAACTTCAAAAAGATTGATTTATTGAATTCTTATCAAATATGAATTAAATAAAATTGTAAAATTTCTAAATTACACAAAACAACTATTAATTAAAGAGCACCAACAAATAGTACATTCCAGGTAGAAAGTCAACGTAAATTGAGAGAATTCCACAAAGCTCCATCAATACGTCAAACCACGGAACTGAAGCGTGAAAGAGGATACGACGCCTTAATTTCAATGGGTGACAGAAGACATCAAAAGGGACAAAAAAGTCTTAATACACTTTTTCTATCTTAGCTTTCAAACAATTTAGAAAAAACATTGTCATATCTGGCAACCTTGTTTAAAAAGAATTACTCCATAATCATGAAATATAATCAAATTAAAAGATTAATTCAAAGTTTCACAAAAACTTGTGAAACTGAATTAATCTTTTAATTTGATTATAGTTCATAAAAATCTTTGTAGATTTTGTAGCACCCTTGTTGCTTGACGCATTTTTGTTTTACTGTAAAACAAAACGTTTGAATTGGTTTTTATAACAAAAGGTATTTAAAAAGATTAAATGAACAATGTAGATCAGGGGCGTGTGAACAACACCTGTGTAAATATGAGATAAGATAAATAAAGGTACAAAATATGGCGAATACAGAAATCAATTTAACAAAAACAATACCGCATTTGTTTGAAATTTGTGTTAATTAACACGTATTTCTGGAATGCGTAAAATTTAGTAAATCAAATGTAACACGTAGAAGTTTGCAAAATTTTGATTACAAAAAATAGTTGTTATTCTGGGCTTTTACCTGCATAAACAGATTGCTTGAAATGTTTTAAGAAAACAGTAAAATACAATTGTTTATTAAATAAATAAATAATAAAAGTGACATGCACTTATATGTTTGTACCCTCTGAAATCACCACACAGTTAATCAAATAGATGAAATTATTTACGAATAAGTGCACATATGTGTTGTATTAAAAGAATACATTAGGTGAAATAGGTATAACTATGGACCACTTGCCATTTCAAAAAATAGGCTACGTTACAATTCGTTAATTTTTCTCCTTTAAAAACATCAATTAATTTAATACAACATTCAGTTAGTGGTACAAAATAATTATTTCTTTAATTACTTTAATCAGCTAAAATATTCCGGACGCCTATGATTTAAAAAGATTTTTGACGAATTGTTTATCTTATCTCACCCTAAAATGGTATTATTTATGCAGCTGTGTATCAGGCGTTGATCTAAATTCTTTATTAAATTGTAAGGTATCGTAATAGCAGCATAGACAAAAGCGTGATTTATTGACAAATTATTTCAAGCTGAACAAACTACATTCTTAGCATTATGAAGACATAAAAAGACTATCGAGCAGATTGTATTACAAACGTTGCAGGGTTGACACGTGATTCTAATTAATTTTTAAATTTAAAAATTATCCGAATTTACGGGTAAACAATTGATCATACGAAAAAATGTTATAAAGGTTTTTTGTTGTGCTAGATGCTTTGCATTTGCTGACAAAGTTCCATAATTAAACTACTGTTATTAACGCAGCAAAATAATCTTTTTACGTGGTACGTTTTAAAATAAAGTTGTATAAGATTTTTTTTGTTCCTTTTAATGCACTTTGTCTTTTATCACCCCTTAAAATTAACGCGTCGTAATCTCTTCCACCCAGTATAATACCTTCGATAAATCGGAGAGTAGAATAATTTGCATGAAATGTAATTTTAATAAATAAAATAAATAAATAGATTTTGTTCATAATTGCTCATTGCCCAAAAATGTAATCTAGAAGCTCATATGAATTATGCAACAAGTGCATAGAGTAATACTTTTTTTACGAATGGGAAGTTTGACCGCATGAATCGTAAGCGACTGCGGCAATTCCATAAGCGAAAAAAAAACATTTTATGCATGTGTTTCATACAATATTTTTTCTACGACTGACTGCAATTATAAAAAATAAAAATTGATATGTTATATATGTTTTATTTTTTAACAATGAAATTAGGAAACGTCAGTTATTAAAGAACATAAATTGACAATTAAGAAACTACTTATATACTTTCTTTCGTAATAATAATATTAAAAGTACTTTTGGAATTATTAATATTAGTTTTTGACACAAACAATTTATTTTTTTTTGGGTGATTTAGACATACTGATTCATGTACACTGTTGTTCGTATTTGGTATAACGCGGGAGCCATAAGGCACACACAGGCTAAGGCATAATCTATCAACCTCTCTGAAAGAGCCAATTAAATGAGATACATCTGAAGCACCTTCAAAGCTTTGTAAGTAAGTCAGAATGGACCACCAAAAATAGTGAAATATAGAACAGTTTTTTTAACAGTCGCAGAAAAAATTATTTAATAACACAATTTATTTTGTCATAAGCAGAGGGAGGCGTTGACCTTGCTAAATGCATGTTGATGTTCAGTTTTGTGAGGTCGTATGTATAAAATTTCGAAAAGCGACCATTACTTATCATAATTTTATAGACACGACTGCACGGTCTAGCGTACATAACTACCCATTTAGCCAAAGTCTGCCTCGCCGTGGTTATAAGTCGTATGGCCGCTAATATTTTTAACTTAACTTTTTTAACTGTATAAAATACAATATTTAAAAAAAACAACAACATATTAATCCATATCGCGCACTATAGCCATAAACCAGTCCACAGACAGAATTTGTTCTCCATGGTAGAAATACTTAATATTGATTTGGTATCTACCACTCGGTATGTATGGTGGAAATTTTGTATAGTCGGGTTGCCAATTACATATATGAAGCCACCCCTAAAAGTTGATTGCTCTAACTCCTAAATATACAAGTTACCTATTTTTACTATTACCTTAGTGAAAGGGCAGTGCATGCCATATCCACATTGGTATATGTTTTCAATACCATAAAGACCCGCTTTTAGATATATGCAGAAATTGCCATCAAACTGAATTGGAAATAAACGATACTCATTGCTAGCAAACTTGTAACCTTGCACTACAAACTATCACAAAAAGTAATTATATTTTGTTCAATAAGATACATACGTACATATTGCTATAATAATTATGTGGGAACAGCAATTCTTTAAACTTGTAAGTTGATTATGAAAATGATTGAAATTTGATAAATTATTAAAATTGATTTGTCAGTACAAACAACACATAAAACAGACTTCAGTAAAAGCACAGTAAAAATATATACAAAATATAACCTACCTACCTACCTTTACCATAAAAGAAAAAGCTCCGGCTAAAATACTTGTTGTGAAGCTTGGGTCTTACCACAACGAGATTCAACAGTCGGGTCGCTTATAGGATAATGAATAAATATGGATCTATGAAACATTATTTAACTACAAACAAAACAAAAAACTAAACCATTAGTTTCTTTAAAATTGAAATAAAAAAATAAAAAATGAAATTTGGATACCCTGAATCAAATAAAGATCAATTCTAAGATAGCTAATTCTTTTTATCTTCAGAAGTAATATCTCTATCGTGTTATCTTAAACACTAAAATTAAACTAATTAGATACCTTAAAATATTAAAAAAATACATCAATGAATTGGCGCCTTTTCAATTACCAACTGATGTAGTAACAAAACAGAAATCCTCTTTCTTCCATATAGTTCATAACTAAGATGGTTGACATAAAAATTAAACACTTCTCTCTATATAAATGTCGAAAATAAATAGTTATAATCGAAATTATTAAAAAACCCACTGTTTTCTTGAGATAAGGTAAGTCCATTCAATAATTAAATTGATAAATTCCCTTCCATCATCCAATTTATAATTAAGGTTAATAATCTCAAAAAGTTTTCCACTAATAAAATTCACAGCACTGAATATTATTTCAGTTGAAAAATAAATTGTTGTTAAATCAAACTATTTAAATTCAAAGAACTTAAAACATATTATTAATCACTAGACGTTTCACCAGATTCGAACCTAACATTTTGACGTTTAGATTTGTTTATATTTTGAACTCACGACATTACCTTTAAATTTTAAATTTTGCTCTGGGCACATATGCACTGTTTGAAAGATTTAAACTTACAGAGCGTTTGTCATCAAATTACTTGTGGTATTTATCTTTTTTAAAACAAAACACTACTGATTGCTGATGGTGATTTTTCTAGTTATAAACAAATGCCAATTTAGAACTAAATCTACATATCCACATAATTGTTAATAATTATTAACGATTGTTTAAACAAATTCTACAGTTAGATACAGAAAAAAATCTTTTTTAAATGATATCAAATACTTTTACTAAAAGACAATAATAAGATAGCTAGTCCAACTATCCAAACTATGAAATAACAACTTCACTAACATAATTTCAGATTGCCAAGGTAAAACACAGAAATTTGTATTTTCAAACCAATACATCTTCTATAAAAAACAATCCCAACATATACATTTGTTTGTTAGTTGTGCCCAAGGAACTGATTGACAACAACTTAATGAAGTATTTTAGCCCACAAGCTTTTTAATCTTTATAAATAACAAAATTATAATGAAACGACTAAATCGTTAACTTGTAAAAAGTTTTTTATAAAATAAAATCTGCAGGTAATGTTATAAATACTTGCATACATCTTCACAACCACGCAGTTTGTCTGTTTTAGGTCAAAACAAGCCTTCAGATAGCTTCAAATTAATACTTGTGTACAAAGAAATTAAGTAACAATGGCACATCGTTGGTTAAACAATGAAATCTTATTAAGATAGAAAAACAAATCAACTTTAAAATTTATTGTTTTTGTAGCTAGTGTGTTATAGAGTGTTTCTCTATCAATTGGAAACATTTTTGTTTGGTTTCATTAAAAAATTATTTAAGAAATCCGCCTAGAAGTTATGCAAGCCAAATAGCATGTTTGTTAATAGGGATGCATCCTTTCGAATAGAATGTCATATATAAAGACAATACACATACATGGTGTAAATAATATAACTACAAACCTCGTAATAGAGGGTAGCTATAACGATTTAGAACATATTTCCCTTTTCTTTTTTTTTTTGTTTTTACTTGTTTTGTATTTTTAGTGTAATGTAAGTACAAGACGCGTACTTAAAAATTAAAATGCGATTTCCTCGAAAACTAGCAGGAAGCAGGAAACCCATTTCGAGGTTTCTAGTTAAATTAGTTACACCCTGATGTAAATGCATACGTACAGTCATTTCATTTCCAAGTGCCACTTTCAAGTAAGCAGTAACATTAACAGCATGATAAGTACGGTTATATTTAAAATTTATGTAGCTCAGATTTAAGTATTTCAAATTAGGAGCACTTTCGAACCTTTCCGATATAACTCTGTAGTCATTTTGGTGGTACTGTAAAAATAATTTTAATAACGTGCATAAAGCAAATGTATATTTATTAGTTTACCGTAAAAATGCCATAAATAAAGTAGAATAAAAGTATTAAACATAACATAATTAATTTATGGTGTGTTCGTTATACACAAATGTACTCGTATGGATTACTATTTTAAACTGTCTGAAATCGTTAATTTACCATGAACCAGTATCTAACCTTCATATTTGGTCATAGAACTCATAATAAAGCAATTAAGCAATCTGATTAAAATGTACGAGGTAAGCACCATAAATTCTCGGGCTGATGTAGAAAAAATAAACTTGGTAAAATATAATAATTTTTATTTTTCATTATAATCTCCCCTGCCAATAAATTTATTACTAGGTAGATTAATAATTCAATGTCCCTATAAAAATAATCTGTAAAGTTTTTTCTTTAAAATGTTCAATTACAGCTGCTTGCAACTTGTTCTAGTCCTTAAAACGACGTCTCCTAAGGACTTTCTTTAAATTGGAAAATAAATAATAGCAGCCATATCCGGACTGTACGGTGGATGATCCAATGCTTCAAAGCGGCATTCGCGAATGGTAGCTTGTCAAATTGCGGCAGTATGAACGGATACATTGTCGTGTAATAATCGAACAGCTCTTGTTAATTTTCCTCGACGTTTTTCACGAATATTATTTCTCAATTTATGCAATAAAGACGCATAATATGTACTGTTAACAGATGTATTGCGTTCTTTAAAATCAATCAATAAATCGCCGTCACAATCCCAGAATATTGTTGCCATAACTTTCTTTATCAATTGAACGACTTTCGCCTTTTTGGGACGAAGTTCATCGGGTCGCCGGCATTCCATCGATTCCCTCTTGGATAGAGCATCATAATACAGAACCATTGTTTCATCTCCAGCGACAATGGACTCCAAAATCGGCTTTGGGTCGTCTTCACACAAGTTTAAAAACGAGCGCGCACATTCGACGCGACGTTGACGTTGAATTGAAGAATTCGGCTAACACTTGTTTCCGAAATGTCAGACATCACTGCTAACTCCTTAACTTTCAAACGGCTATCTTCTAATATCATTTCTTCAATGATTGCAACTTCTTGAGGCGTTACCGCTTCAATTGGCCGACCGGTGCGCTCATCATCTTCCAGAGATTCTTGCTCCAAACGGAAACATTTTGACGACTTTTTAGAGTGGAATATGAAGGAGATAAATCACCATAAACCCGTCTAAACGTTATTTGATTTGATTAGGCGTGTACCCTTCTTTTGTTAAAAATTTAATGACCGCGCGGTACTCAAGTTTCGTTAGCTGCGACATTTTCATGCACTCGCCACGATGCTTGAGTGGCTACTAAAATGTATTACGCTTCTAGCCTTAATATATATATAGTGTAGGGCTCTTACATGTTCAACTATAACGCAACCGAGTTTGAACATGTTGGCACCTGTAGAAGCCTGCCGGGCCGAGAATTTATGGCGCTTACCTGGTACTTGATATTTTTCTATAATACTTAATAAACAGTTCACGAACTTTTGTCATTAGCTTTCCCTTCTAATTGACTTGTTTTTGTTTGTTACATGTTACGTTCAAGGAAAACCAATTGTAATCTCACTTTTCCTATCATTAACAAACAGTTATAAAACTCTATCCAATATCAATAATCAAGTTAGATCTTTTTGAGTATTCTTTATTATTATTACACGTTTGAAATAAGTAATTTAAGTTCTCACAGTTTTATTATTAAACAAACATTTAAATCGTTATAACAAATCAATCATCTGAGTTAATTGTGTATTATTTCTACATAAAAATCTTCAAGAAACCAATAAAACATAACTGTATATATATCGGTGGCGTATTTAGGGGGCTATCGGGCTAAAGCCCCAGCCGAAATTGTTGGAATAGTCTAGGTCATGTATGTACCGAAACCGTGGTTTCCCGTAAAAACCTGGAAATTTAGTAGTAGCCCCCCTCACACGAAAAATTATAAATACGCCGCTGATGTATATAGCCTGTGGTTGAATGTTGAAGGAGTTTTTAAATAAATTTTTCAAAAGTTTGCACTTACTGTGGCAGTTACTGAGTTTTAGACGTAACTGTAACTCTGAAATTAATGCAGATATGACTTTCAAATCCAGATAAAAAGGTGCAGCAACACAAAGTATGTGCAAATAATACATAAACCAGATTTCAAAAAAAGTCAGTTACTGTGTTTCTGCTTGGGACAGTCGATTAGTTTACAATATAAAATGCTTTTGTAGTTTCCTGTTTGTTTCAGCAAACGAATCAGTTTATTATCCAACTAATCTATTTTCAATTCGCGTCAAAATGAATCTTACCAAAGGAAAGTAAAGGATACGAGCATACGCCTAGCAATTGTGACGTCACGATGGTCGCCGAAGGGTTAACATAGAACCTATGAACTGTAAACATATAAATAAGTCTGTCAAGTCTGCTTTAAAAAATATTGCTCATATTTGTTAGATATCAAACTCAAACCTCCCCTTTATAACAACTAAATATTTATTTGTTATCACCAAACCTAACTTTTAAATGCTAGTCACAGACTTGATCTCTAAAATAGGAGCTAGGTCCGCAAACCTGGGTTATAAAAATACTTTATTGTAATTTGATAAAAAATTGTCAAGGACTCTACATCAAAAATAATTTCAATACTTTTTTGCAATAGAATATACGTATGTATTGTCATGATTAGGTATAGGATTTTTATGCATTTGCATGTTTTTTCTGCTTATAGCAAACATATGCAGAGTTATATTTCTACATGTTTAAGCCACATATGAATCACATATGTCAATTTGAAAGTGCATATAAATGCATATTTAGATGTTTTTTATAAATGCATGCATATTTTAGCATTTTTGAACGAGTGTGCATATTTTACCACTTTTTGAGCGTTTTACATGCTTTAATTATGAAATTTCTAATATTTTTTAAATAATTTTAGCATTTTAGACAACCAACCAAGGGCGGCTTAGTTGAGTCTAGGGGAAATCCATAATTTAAGCTTATTGTTAAATACTAGGCTTTAAAACATTTTATTGCCTTAACCATCTGTGTACTTGTTAATATTTTCTAAGAAATAGTTTCAACTAAAATTGTGATAAATAGGTATTAGGAAATTCCAAAGACCCTTTGACAACTTCCTGTTCATAGAAAAATTTGCCTGTACTTTTGTTTACTAATCTTGTAATCTTCAATTAAGACAGTTCAGAAATTGCAAACTGCATTTCAGTTTGAAATTTTAGAGTGTAAAGATGGGTAAAGAAAAACGGTCTGTGTCTGTTACACTTCGAAGTTATGTTAAGGAATTCAGTGTTCTTACAACTGGCGATAAGGTGTTGTATTGTGCAGTGTGCGACGATAAAGTTACTGCAACGAAACGCTTTCAAGTTACACAACATCTGAACACGGTTCGACATCAAAAGTGTGTTGCCCTGAAACCAAAAAAACAAACATTGTTACCGGGGTGCCTTAAGAAATCCCGCGGTGAGTCCAGCAAATCGATCGAATTTAATAAAAAACTATGTAGTGCATTAGTGGCTGCAGATATCCCGTTAAGTAAAATTAATCACTCAGCATTTCGTAATTTTCTGGAAGAAATTTCAAAAATGGCAATACCCGACGAGTCTACACTCAGGAAAAATTATTTACCTCGTTTATACGAAGAGACCATAAAATCAATTAGAAAACATGTAGCGAATAACTACATATGGGTTTCCATTGACGAATCTACTGACACTACTGGAAGGTGCGTAGAAATTTGATTTCCTTCGTTTTGTTAGTAAAATTTAACTAATTAAAGACAGCAGAGCAATTTACGGATGTTTTATTTTCTATTTTGTTAGTTACATATTTAATCCCAACAATATTTTTGCTTGATTAAAATATAATTTTTTTTAAATAACTGTTTTGCGCTAATTGTTTGTAACCGACTAATTATGTAGTTCGATCAAATAAAAATCAAATTTTCGTTTTCAGATACGTGGCTAACGTTATAATTGGCGTTTTAAATTCGGAGAACAATCCCAAATCCTATCTATTAGCAATGGACGTTTTCAAGAGCACCAATCATTGTTCTGTGGTAAAATTGTTTAATGATTCGATGGCTATTTTGTGGCCGGACGGCATACAGTACAACAAAGTACTCCTGTTCGTCACCGACGCGGCACCGTACATGATCAAGGCTGGAGCAGGCTTACAAGTTCTGTACGAAAAAATGATCCACATAATTTGTCTTGCCCATGCATAGAGTTGCGGAAAAAGTGCGGGAAATATATCCTAACGTAAACTGTATAATTTCAGATGTAAAAAAAAAATTGTTTGTAAAGCTCCATATCGCATACAAATATTTAGGGAAACTGCTCAAGAAGTGCCTCTCCCACCTGAGCCTGTAATTACAAGGTGGGGTACTTGGCTTTCTGTAGCAGAATATTATGCAACTTATTTTGATATTATTAAAGCATTTGTAAATAAACTTAATAAACACGATGCACTATGCATACAAAGCGCACAGGATGCTTTTAATACTAATGAGGTGAGGGCAGAATTATTGTTAATTTTGACAAATTTTGTGCGTTTAGCTAAAGTAATTCAGAAATTAGAAAGTCAGGGAAATTCATTAAATGAATCTCTTGAGCATGTAAAATTGTTAGGGGTTTCTTTGAATAAAATAAAAGGGCCAAAGGGTTTGACTATAAAACAAAAATTTAAATCCGTTATAGACAAAAATCCTGGTTTTCACTTAATTAAAAGCATAAACGATGCATTATCTGGCCAAGACATTTTAGATGAGCTAAAACATGATTCGCTTGTAGAATTAAACAATTTTAAGTATGTCCCAATTACGTCTTGCAATATGGAATGGAGTTTCTGAAAATATAAAACAATATTTAGGGATAATAGGCATATGTTTACTTTGAAAATTTAAAAATGTAGGTCACTGTGAACTGTAACGCTCTATGTTTAGAAAATATAATTAATTAAATTATTGCATATGATGTCTAATTAAAATAATTTCTGTAAAAAAAATGTAAATAACGCTAAACAGGTGTTTTTTTAATAATGAAAGTGCATATATTTATTAAAAATTTCTAATAAACGCATATTTCATGATTATTAAGTGCATATTTCACGTTTTTATAGTGCATAAGTACATGCATATTTCAGCATTTTTAAGTGCATACAAATCCTATACCTAGTCATGATATTTGAAATATAAGAAAATAAAGAAAATACCCACTCGGTAGGTTTTACCAAGCTTAAATAAGGTTTTTCCAACGAGACGTCAAATAGGTTGCCTAACCTCACTGTAAAAATTATTATTTGATAGAATTTTCTTTTAAGAAACTATAAAAAAGTTTTATTTTAATAAGCATGCACTCTAGAATACATTAGGCAGTAAAAGGATATTTTTAAAGTTGATTTTTCTTAGAACTTTGGTAATTTTTCATTGTTTAGCCAACGATGTCAGATCGTGACCTAATAGGACAATTAAAATAAAGTTGAAGCCAAATTAAAGCAAGTTCTGACCTAAAACAGACAAGGTGTGTTGTAGTGGTGGTGTATGCAAGTATTTACTACCTTACCTGAATTATTTATATGAGAAGATTATGTTTCAAGTTAAGGAGATTTTGATATCATTAAGTTTTTTCTTTCATTCAGAATTTTACAGCTTGTGTCTAAAATGTTTTGATGCTGTTTTGTCAAGCAGTTTCTTAAGCACAGTTTTGAAACTATCTTGAATGTTGGGGTTGTTTTTTGTAGAAGATATCATTGGGATAAAACGCAAGTGTTTGCGTTTTTCCACTGCAATCTGAAATAATGTAATTTAGCTAGTATTTTCATGTTATGGATGACTAAAAACATGTAAATAATGTTATTAAGATAAGAGGTTGAATTTTGTCAAGATAGGAAGGTGTAAATAGGTAATTTTAAGTAATTAAGTTAAATCTAGTTATCTGATAGTTGTGTAGGAAATGTGTTTTGGTCGACATCTTCTAGTGGCTTTATTTTTTATGTCAATATAAATGTCATATATCTATGGATAGGGAATTTTCTTAACTGTCTATTTATCGAATTTATTTAAAGAATAATTAATAATTATAAACAATTATGTGGTAATGTTGTATTTAGTTTAAAAATTCTTGTTTGTCACCAGAAAATCACTGTAGTAGTCTTTTATTTCAAAAAGGGTATAAAAAGATTGACCATTTTAGTAACAAATTCTCTATTATTTTAGAACTTCCAAGTAGTGCACACACGTTGAGAGCAAAGATTTAAAATTAAGGGTAAGTTGCAAGTTTAAAAAATGTAATGAAATCCAACCGTCAATAACGTTAGGTTATATTTTGGTGAAACGTCAAAGTATTTATTTTTTATTAAAGTTCAGTGAATTTAAGTGTTTTAAGATAACACGTTTATAAAAACGTTTAATTACTATAATAAGCAATGTTTTCAATTTATGAATGGGACGATTTTAAATACAAATGGAAATTTCTTATTTGATAATAAATTTACACCAAAATATACAACATTAACTATTTTTACTATTACCTTAGTCAGAGGGCAGTGGGTGCTATGTCCGCATTGGTATATGTCTTGAATACCATAAAGATCCGCTTTTAGACATCTGCAGAAATTGTCATCAAACTGAATTGGAAATAAACGATACTCCTTGCTAGCAAACTTGTAACCTTGCACTACAAACTATTACAAAAGCTAATATCTTGTTGAATAAGATACATACGTAAGTAAATACATATACAGTTTTTGCTTGTTTCGTATTTTTAGTGTAATGTGAGTACAGGAAGTGACCACATATTCTAAATCATTACAGGGTTCTCCCCATTATGAGGGTTTTAGTTAAATTAGTTACACCCTGATGTAAATGCATAAATACAGTCATTCGATTTCCAACTGCCACTTTCAAGTTAGAAGTAACATTATCAGCATGGTAAGTACGGTTGTAAGTAGGTATTGGGATACTTGAGCCAGACGTTTCTGAGGGGGACGCAGTCGTCGTTAAGCACGGAATCTGCATTACCGACATTCTGTATTACCGGCATTTGGTTGGTTACTTGGCTAAATGGTGTTAGTATTGCTAGGGGAAAACAGATGGCGCCAGTGTCGTTTTACGTGATTTTTGTACCTACATTCTGTATTATCGGCATTTGGTTCGTCACATGGCTAAATGGTGTTAGTGTTGCTAGGGGAAAACAGATGGCGCCAGTGTCGTTTTACGTGATTTTTGTACCGGCATTCTGTATTACCGGCATTTGGTTCGTCACATGGCTAAATGGTGTTACTGTTGCTGGGGGAAAACAGATGGCGCCAGTGTCGTTTTACGTGATTTTTGTACCTACATTCTGTATTATCGGCATTTGGTTCGTCACATGGCTAAATGGTGTTAGTGTTGCTAGGGGAAAACAGATGGCGCCGGTGTCGTTTTACGTGATTCTCGAAGTACGGAATCTGTATTACCGGCCTTGTATATTACCGGCATATGGTTCGGCGCTCGGCTAAATGCTGCTAAAGTGTTGCTAGGAAAAACCCAGAGGACTCTGTTAATAAAGGGCGTCATGAAGGGGTCTTATTACCGGCAGCCTGTGTACTACTACTACTAGAGAGCGCGTCATGAAGAAATCTGTATTACCGGTATGTAGAGAGAGGGCGCGTAAAAAGAGAACTGTATTAGAGAAGCCCCTTCAATTAGAGTCTGCAGCCATTTTATATCACAACAACATGTGGCGCTAAATTTGAAACTGTACTGAATCTGTCATACTGTCAACAGAGGTGGTGACGTCATGAAGAAAAAGAAGAAATCTGTATTATCGACGACCTATGTACGGCTAATAGAGGTCGCAATAAAGAAATCTGTATTATCCTATGTACTGATGTTACTACTAGAGGGCGCAATAAAGAATCTCCTCTCTCGATGTCTCCTCTCTCACTCTCTCGCTCTCACCTATTAGAGGTCGCATTAAAGAGCGTTCTCTCTCACTCTCTCGCTCTCACGTTCTCTCACTCTATCTCCCTTCATCCTAATGCTAGTAAATGAAACAGACTTGGATAGAGGTAACCGTTACGTCTACTGTTCTGGGATTGGTTCGGACGGCTTTGTTATTTTATACGTGAAAATAAAAATCGATAAATGTTTTACTGTTTTTATTATTTTTCGTAAAGTTATACAATATTACTAATATTCTATTGTAAATCAGCTTAAACTAGGTGATTATAGTTTTATATATATAGTATAATACTTTATTACTCAATATAAACTAGATATGTTATATGAGGATGTTACAAATTAATTTTCTAACAAAATAACTTAGATCAGATTACAAATATATATATTCTAACACTTAACATTTACTTAATAGAATATTAACTATATATTAAACTTAAACCTCAACATACTTTATTTAATCTAGTAATATAAACTTCATATAGGTAAGAACTGTCATTTAACAACATCTTCCGCCTTTATCCAAGACTTTTCATTCAAGCCGAGCCATTTTACATAAATGTCACCATTGCTGCGGCGTTTAAGTACTTTTTCAACTAAGTAAACGTGTGGCTGTTTGGTTTTCTGCAGCTCGAACTCGTAGAAAGCTCCTCGGACAGCAACCCCATGAAGATATTCCAGCAGATATGTGACAGGTTTTGTAAATTGAACTTTAACTATTTTGAATAATTCAGTTGACCAGCTGGGCGTGTATCCCTTAGAAAAGACCCCCTTGAACTTACTAATACGTACGAGGTCATTGAAGTCTAGTTTACGTTTACTTCCTGCAGCGACATCAGCTTTTACATTAGTGTCATAAACGGTTAGTTGGGTCGTAGGTGTAACAGTAGCAGAAGCTCGGCCTATCGTTCTATGTCTGGTGTTGTTATAGCTGTCAACTACCCTCTGTAATATATCTATCCATTTAAATGATCCTTGGTAGCTAAACTCTTTATACAGCTTTTGCTTAATTGTACCGATAACGCGTTCAACTATCGAAGCCTTAATTACGGAATATGTAGAGTAATGATTTATACTGTGCTCTTTCATTAATCGTTTAAAATGTTTATTGTAAAACTCTTTCCCGAGATCCGTCTGAAGATTCTTGGGTATGACTGAACTCTTAAAGATGCTGCGGACCTGCTTTGTCACCTCTTCCCCGGATTTAGTTTTCAACGGTCGTGCATACAGATATTTCGGATAACAGTTTATCATCAGCAGTATGTAACGATACCCCTTATTTACTTTAGCATAGGGCATAAACTCGGCTAAGTCAGCCTGGAACAAGTCCTGGAAATGTTTTATTATAGTGCGGCGTCTTTGAAAGTTTTTTCTAGCAGCCCTGTGTATTTCATCAACAACGGTTTGTTTAGCACTCATCATCATACAATTAATATCAACGACACCGAGAGAGCAACGTTTCAAATAATTATACTGGCAGCAGCCGTGTTTGATGAATACTGAATAATGTTAAAAGCAATATATCATTATATACCCCCGAAATATTCTATTCTATGATGCCTTCCTCCTTAAGTTCACTTATAATTAATATTATTTCGTTTTCATTCTGTGGACTAGTGTTGCCGGCACTCTTTACAGCATATAACAAACGAAGCCGGTCGACTAGCTCGTTAGCCTTATTCCAGTAGACGTATTCGACTTTGCAATCGCTTAAATTTTTAAAATTTGATGATTATGATAGTCTAATGCCTCAACCTTTGATTCTGGGTAAGTTCGGTTTAATTATATGATCATACTTCCAATGTTTAACAGCTGTTAGTTTACCCTGTGGTCTATATCATCCAAGCGGCCCGCGATCGACTCCCGGCGCCGGCAGATCTGGTTAAGGTTTTCTGCAGTTTTCCTTAGCTGTGACACAAATGTGGGATTTGCGCTGTTCCATCTGTAAGTCGGCTGCAGCCGCACATTGGGCCTACATAATAATAATAATCGCCCCCTCCCTCCCGCACAAGCTTATAGCTTCTGGGGCCTTGGTTTAGGTTATGGGTTGTAGTAGTTATTATTATTATTATTATTATTTTCTCATTCTCTAGTTTAGTCGCCAATAAGTATGCGCGAATTAAATAAAGATTTTCCTCTTTGCTCCAGCGCATACGCCGTTTCTTCTTTTGCACTTCAGTAGCGGGAACCTTAGAAGATTCCAAGCTGCCTTCACTGCCTGAACCACGTTCAGTAGAAAAATTTGGCCTTATGGTGCCAGTTCGCTGAGAGGCGCCACTCGCCTCACTACTCCCAGCTAGAGGCCGCTGAACCGTACCAGAGGGGCCAGCCTCCAGGGTTTCCCTCCCCGCTCCTCTGGTGTTATACCTTTTAAAAGAACTGCTAACTTAATACATACGACACATTACGGGGTTGTTGGCCCAAGTAATGGTAAACCCCCCAGTAACGTTGGGGACACGGCATTTTATACCTGCTGCCAGGTTTTTCCTCCTTATTGTTTTTATTTCCTGAGAGAGTACAGGATAGGTTCCCCAAATTAGTTCCAATGAGAACAGCCATGACTGAGGTCGCTGGCTGTACCGTCTACCATGTCTACCAGTGAATCTTACGGTAGCAGGTCGTTGACCTGGCCAGACTTATCTTAGACTTATTATTATTATTATTATTATTATTATTATTATTATTATTATTATTTTTATTTTTTTAACTCAGAGATAAAGTCTGGAAAACCATATTATAACGGGTTCTGCTTAGAACAATCGTTATAATAACTTATTTATAATATGCCGTACTGGTTCTTATAAAACATTCGTAGGACATGGAATAAACATGAGATTTGGTTTTAGGTTTGTATATTTAAAGTTTTTCTGACGATTCTGCAGGTTTCTAGAATTACTGTTTTTTGTAGATGGGTGATGATAGTGGGTCGTATTTCAATTTTTTCTAGGTATTTTGTTAAGTTGTTTGTGATTAGACCAGTAGCGGATATTACTATAGGTATTACTAAAACACTTTGAAATTTGTAAATGTCTTTATACTCTTGTGCTAGTGCTTGGTATTTTGTGATTTTCTCTCTTTCTGCCTTATGTAAATTATGATCGTTAGGATGAGTGACGTCAATTAAGAAAGCTGTGTTTTGTTGTTTATCAATATATATGATATCAGGTCTGTTGTTTGCTATAGTACGATCAGTTATTACCGGGGTATCCCAATATAATTTGGATGTGTTGTTTTCTAGGACAGCATATGGTATATATTTATAGTATGGACTTTTTTCATTAATTAATTGTGAATTATTATTATTATTATTATTATTATTATTATTATTATTATTATTATTATTATTATTATTATTTTCTTTTATTTTATTCTCACAGCTTTCAGTGCTGGTATTAATGCGTCCTAACCTGGGTACAACAAGTACCCTAGGGTTAGGTGCATATTTGCTGACGTATGGTGTTAGTTCTCTAAGAGAGAGAACACAGCACCACACCAGCCCTCTGATTTCATCTATATTCCATGGGGTTCTACTTATTATCATAGTTTATTCAAGTTTTCTTTCCCCGTCAAGGCGATCTAAGGATAGTCCAATTTGAGTTTCCCTCGGTTCGGTAACCAACCTCAGATTCTCCTTTTTTTCTCTTCTACATAGGTTTTCAGGAAGAGCGTTGTTTCTATAGATTGGTGATTTAGAAATCAAGAGGATGCTCTCTAGGGATCTTGTGGAGCCGGATTTGTACGTCTAGATGATCAGATACGTACAGACTAAGGACGCTGGCTGTACCGTCTACCATGTCTATTATCGAATCTTACGGTAGCAGGTCGTAGACCTGGCCAGACATATTTATTATTATTATTATTATTATTATTATTATATGATTTCTTATGCGCATTAGTAAGGGCTATTATCTGCATATAATTATTGATATCAGCTTGCGATGGTATAGACTCTAATTCACTAAACGTGAGTAAGTCAAACAGACCGGGTGTTGCTTCGAAAACGTTGTTTTTAATTAGGATGTTTGTATCACGCATAGTCACAGGGGAAGATGCAAATCTCCATGCGTCTCGGTCAATTTTATATCTAATACCGAATCTAATTCTATCTATATTTTTGTTTCCGACAGCTTTAGCTATCAGCATACCGTAATGAGTAGGGAGATCAAGAGTTTTATTAGATTCTTCTTCTTCGTCTGCTTCCGATGGTGATGATGATGATGCAGCAGGTTGTTTTTTAACTTTCAACTGGGGAATGTAACTAGCAGTAGTAGTAGTAGCAGCAGCAGCAGATGGTTGTGTTTTAACTTTCAATAGGGGTACGTTAGAGGTGTTAACTGATTTAGCTATGGTTTCCAGCGGCGATATAACTGGATTGTGCGTGACGCGATACATACGTTCTGCTTCTGCTCTATCACGACGAAAGTATTAAAATTTCTTACTTATAGCATTACGAGCGTGTATTATTTTACGCTTTAAACTCAGATCATACGTGTTGGACATGTCGGCTATGAAGAGACTACTAAACAAATCGACTCTAATTATAAACTTATATATGAATCAAAACCCTTCCGATATCTGCCACGGCCTAGAGAGCTGTCTTTATTAATTACCAGGAAATCATGTGGCTCCTTCCAACACAGAGAGCAAATGTTTTTGAACTGTTCATAGTTAATACCGTCTCCTACAACATGATCGCTAAACACGTGCTTTAAGTTCAACTCGTCTTGTATAAAGAGAATAATTAGGTTTGCATTGTCCCTTATCAGATGTTTCGGTATCTTGGCGTACGTTTGACCTAGATAAAAACAGTCGACACCCTTATGCCTACCCATGCTAAAATATTCTCTAATCTTTTCCTGCTTGCTGCAAATAATTATATCATCAAAAATGAACACAGAATTAGGTTTAACATCACCGGGGCTGATTACTTCATCGTTTTCGCTAAATTCATGATATCCCATACCTGTAAGTGGTTTCATAATACGTCTTAAGAATTCATATTTAGGCTGAAATAAAGACTTGGCATATAGGTAGATATTTTCAAATCTTAATCCGTTTTCGCTAATAAGTAAACCTAACATAGCATTAGTTTTACCGCAGGAAGATGGACCGCTCAATATTGCTCTACATGATACAGGTAACAGGTCGCCATGTTTCCTAACATCCTCGCGTGATCGTTGTAAAGATGTATCATCGCAGTCGTCTAGGTTACATATGTTTAATGACTTATTTTGTTTAACGTTCATTACGGTATGCGTACGTGTCTAGTCACGGTCTCGTTAAACGGATTATACTCGATTAATGCGTCGTGAAGGATCAAACAATACGCTTTAGTTGTGTTCGTAAATGCGACAGAAGACTTGAGTTCTAATCTAATATCGACAGTGGAATCCTTAAAACTCTCTACCTGTCTTGTTCAGTCTGTAAGTTCAGCTGGTTGTCTTAGGTCCCCGAAGGGGTCATAGTACAAAACGACGTTTCGATCCTTTCTATAGGCAACCCAATGAGTACCAGGTCCTCCAGCGTCGTCAAGATTAACAATAGCTCTTTCGAATTGCAAAGGTTTCGTTGCAGGTAGACTTGTTCTCATATAGACACCTCTAAAATAGGGAATGTCTTTCGCATGTTTTATTATATCTAGGTCTGTAAGTGGTCTCCGAGGCAAGTTATTCAGTTTTTTAACCGCCTGACATATTGTTTTAAGTACAATGCAGCTCCGCCAGCTCTATACGGCTTCAGGTAAAGGGCGTTCCCGTTCTCACCGCTTAAAGCGATAGCTTCCATACTTTTATTATGCCGTGTAGTTTCTTCTAGTTGTCTCTTATTACTATTAGCAGTGTTAACAGCTTTTGCTACCCCCGAAGCGCCTCCTATAATTGCACCGAGAGCCGAGAGGCCAGCAAAAATTGGTATGAGTGGTAAAATACCCCCTGTAGCTGTAGGCACAGGAATAATTCGGGGTACTTTAACGTTTTTTCGACCGCCTACGTTTTGAATGATTCTTTTGGCAGAGCTCAGGGCATGATGTATTAAGTCTTTACCCGTGAGTCTCTTGCTTGCACGATTCACTACACCAACAAGCTTCTTTAAAAGGCCACCTTTGAAAGTGACAGTTTTCTTCTTCTTCATCTTTCTAGCGAGACCCTTTTTCGCTGACGGTTTCTTTGTCTTTACGCCCATTCCCAACTTTCTTTTAGCCTTCATTATACCGATTACAAACAGAGCTGATGCTTTTCCCCTAATTTAGAGTCTTTAGCCTTAACACGCTTCCAAGCGGCTTCTTCTAATATACGATCTGCCTGGTGTCTACTGTTCAAATCGGAGCTTTGAGCGTACGAGATGTCGTGCTGCATACACGCCTGGTCCAAAGGATTTATACCTTTATCGCCGCGTTGTAATCTTTTAGATAATTTAGTACCAGGTCCACAGTACTGATAGGAAGGAAGATGTAGTTCAATAGGTAGCTTGTCTATGAGCTTGTTAACAAAGCCGTTACCCTCGTGAACTAACATCTGGTACTGAGAGAAGAGACTGCTTGTACCTGTATTTATACTCGGTCGCCGCCGCCTGACTAATCTGTGTTCTGAAATCTCTGCGTATAGATAAAGTCTCTATGATCAGCTTGTAGAATTTCACACAGATGCTTTTCAACATTATGTATTCTTGTTTGAAAACGGTATCTGTCCAGAGCTAATGTTTGCCAGTCTCCCTTTCTCGCCTGTCTGTATGCATACTCCCATACTACCATATGATGTATATTATTCATGCGTGCGTCGGCGAAACTTACTTTCTTTACCATATCGATGTGTTGCTGCTACTACTACTACATATCACTATGTTTGGAGAGTTATTATTATTAGTAAAACTAAAACTTTGTTTAAATACATTTTTTTTATTTCTGCAACGATACATTTAGGCTAAGATAAAAAATAACTGATTAGCGTAGATATAAGCAAACTAAGCATTTACGCAGCATTCCCGTAAGGCTCACCACATTTCCTATCTGCGATAATCAGGCATTTGATATAATACACTTAAAACTAGAATAAAAATGGTGTCCATATCAATATGATTAGGTCAACCGATAGTAGTAGTAGTAAATTCCGTTATTAGTCGGCATTGTACACTCTCTTTATGTTGTAAGAGTTCGTACGTGTTGCAGATTCGGCTATTAGGGCATCAAACGATGATCGCATAACTTTTTGAGTATCCTCGAGCGCTTGTACTTTATCTAATAATTTTTTATAATTACTATCTAGGGTATTATTCGTTTCTTCTATCTTTGTCAACACACTTGAATGATTAGTATCCATCTCATCATTTGTTATTAGGAGATTTCTCTTTGTTTCTTTTTCCAGCGTTGTTAGCAAACTGTTAAGTTTACTAGTTTCAATGTCAACCTTTGTTACCTTTTGCTTTAGATCTTTAATAGTGTTCTGAGTGTCGGTAGTCATTGTAATGAAGGTTTGTACAGCAGAGTCGAATTGAGCATCTACATAGTCTTTAGAAGTGACATCCGTACCATCTATAGGGTAACTTACTGAAACAATACGTTTACCATCTGCATTAAACTGCATTTGATCGTTTGTATGCATAGCTCATTTGTTAAAATAATGCCTAGAGATTACATCTTTATCCTCTAGAGGCTCCCCTATATTACAAATTCTTCCATCTTTAGCATCATAGTACGACCCCTGTCCTTTATCCTCTCGTCGTCTCAAACATTTAGAGAGTAATTTTCTTTCAACATCGTCCACCAGCTCGTCGGTATACTTTTTCGTGCAAACATCGTGGTCGTCAAGCGGTCCTTTAACGTGTACTAGTCTTCTTTTCTTAACATCCATTACACCTTCATCGCTATCTGATAACATTATCACAGAACGCTTCGTGGCAAGATTGTTATCGTTGATAGGAGCGCCTACATTAGTTATACGTCGGTTCTCAACATCGAAATTGCCCTCTGGTGTTAATTTGAAACCATAACCTCTCGGTCCACGTTTTGTTGCAGCCATTGCTTCATCTATCATGCTCATCATAGTTCTGCCGAAGAGATCTATTGTGTTCATGATGACGTATGACAAATAACTCTCATGCATGAACAGAATACACAGTATTTATAGCTGAGATCTTCATAGCGCAATGATATACATATTTCAATACGTCATGAGATTTATACAGTTCGTCGGATGTTCTCGGGTACAGTCGTAGACGATACTGAGACTTCTCGTAATCAGCTCACATTTAATTTAGTAATTATTAAGTAAAACTTAGAGGTAATATATGTGTATCCGTTCTCTAAGATATTAGTCTCAGTACAAGGACATGGATTTATAGAAGGTCATAATTGTTTAAAGAAAATACTATAAAAATTTAAAGAAAGTGTACAAAGAAGAGGCTTTAGAAAAAACAAATACAGAGGTAACATTGTACCAATTTAAAAAACAATTGAATAAATTAGTTATAATTCATCACAGCCCTATTTGATAAATTTAAATTTTAGAAAATAATATCTAATTTAAATTACTAATCACGTATGCATCCCATGAACTAGTCATAAAATATATTTATATCCTAATAGACATCATGCAATATATCTTAGGGCTGAAAGCTGTTTCAGCTGCATCGTCAATTTTTATTTTAAATAACACCGTTCTTGAAATATAATATACCTACATTTAAAGGTTCTGCATTTAATCCCCAGTTTAATTTAATGCTGTATTACGCTGAAAATTGAGGTATCGATCGACCTATCGATAAAGATTTACCTGAGAGAAAAAGAATTTTTATATCAACAAGCGATGTTATTATTACTGGCTAAAACTTTTTAAGCAATTTATATTAACAACTTAGAATAGGAAAACTAACAAGTATTTATTAAAGAATTTTAAAAGTAAGGTATTAAAATTTAAAAATAAGGCTTTCCCTGTATACTAATTTAACGAATTTCTTGGTTCGTGTACGCCTGATTGTATCTGAAACGATTACAGCCCTATTATAGCTGCGTGAATAGTTAATGCCTCGAATATCCTAAACTAAAACTTAATTTTTTATGTACTTGTTATGTTTCCAATATTCCCCAAATCGTTCAACGCCAGCTATTACTCGTATTTGAATAGTTATTAACTTCAATATTATCAACTAATTTTGGTATCAAGATAGATTTTTGTTCGAAATCTGGGCTGATTGTTGAATAATACGTTGATTTGCTGCATGAATTCAGTATGTACGTTCATGATTGCGTAATAATACTTTAACCGTTACAACTTGATGAAATCAAATCATAATGAAATATTTTTCGTACGTAATATCTCTATAAAAATGATGGTATGTAATTATCTATACTTGTAAGAAAGATGTATTCCATTTATACGAGACCTGTGAGAGCAAATTATTTCCCAAACTCTTAATTAAGGTATCGATCGACCTATCGATAAAGATTTACCTGAGAGAAAAAGAATTTTTATAACAAAAACGATGTTATTATTGCTGACTAAAACTTTTTAAAACAATTTATATTATCAGCTTAGAATAGGAATCCTTTCTAAAAGTATTACTAAATGTTTAAACACTATTTTCTAGTATGTATTAAATAGCATCATGATTGTAACCTATAATAACTAATATCCATGCGAAACAAATATAAATAATACAATATCTATCAATATCTATCAATAGTGTAAAATTCCTCTTTATAACTAATTATTGTTATGATGATGAGACCTGTGTGTTTGATTTATTGCCCCATGGAAATAGGTAAGTTGTTTATTAGATTCCTGTAATATTAAAATTAAGGGGAAAAAGAGGAAAGTGTCGGAACAAATTTTTGTTTATTAAAAAAAGAAAAGTGACAGACCGCCTTAAAGATTTTATGTGAAAATCTAAGTATTTTGATTCGGAAAAAAAATAAATTAAAACCTAACCATCATCGACCATACTCTTTTGTTTTTACTGTACAAGGATTTTAAAAATGTTCAAAGGTTAGTACCTGTTATCATGCCTCAGGTAGCCAAACCGACCCGTTTGGGGTATAGTGATGCATTTTAATCTGATAATTATCTCGATTTCAAGTCTACAAAAAAAGCTGTCTTTAAGGAAGATTGAAAAGATTATATATTGATGATGAAAAAGGGAGAGAATTTTTACAGAAAAGAATCATTCAAACTTACCTGTTTTGGAGGGTTCGAAGCAGGTATAAAAACCGCAAATTTCTAGTGATTTGGAGGTCGAAGCGTGCCTTTTTTAAAAGAATGTATAATGCCTCAGGGTGTTTCCCTTTTTGTCGTCTTCGTCATCGAGGGTAAGGTAAAATTTAACTCCAGTTTATTTTGGTACCTTCTACAGTATAGTGGTGTTTTCGTTTTTAAATTTAAAAGATGATTAGTGTATATTCCATCTTGATGTGAGGTGATTAGGTGTTTTAATTTAAAGTGATATATGGTATTACAAAGTGCAAATGGTAAGTTATTTTTTCTGCATTAGAATTAGGTTTTTTTCTTTTTTTTAAATAGTTAATTCAGACGTTGATAATAATACATATTAGTGTTAGAAACCAGGCCGATCCCTGAACGTGATTCAAGACCCTGTGTATTTATTAACGTAATTTTCTTAACATGGAGATCCGAAAGCCCTTCACGAAGGGTAGCTACTGACATAGATATATCTGTTAGTCGAGCTTGCAAAACTCGTTGATATCATTAACGATTGTTGGTTTCTTTAAATTTCATGATCTCTTTGGGTAGAAAGCTTCATTAGAATACAGCGGTCTTGATCACGTGGTTAGTCAGATGTGAAATATAAAATTCAAGGGCGGGAAATCCCCATGATGGTGACTTCAAGAATGACAAATTCAAAATTTTAAACGTTTTATCGAGCTGTCGTCGTCGTCGTTGTAATAATAATAATTCCTAGCTAAATAAACACTCTCATTTAACACATTCTATTTAAACACTGTGATGTTTAATTTACTAGCATTAGGGTGAAGGGAGAGAGAGTGAGAGAGCGTGAGAGCGAGAAAGTGAGAGAGCGAGAGAGTGATAGAGAAGGCTCTTTAATGCGACCTCTAATAGGTGAGAGCGAGAGAGTGAGAGAGGAGACATCGAGAGAGGAGATTCTTTATTGCGCCCTCTAGTAGTAACATCAGTACGTAGGATAATAGAGATTTCTTTATTGCGACCTCTATTAGCCGTACATAGGTCGTCGATAATACAGATTTCTTCTTCTTGTTCATGACGTCACCACCTCTGTTGACAGTATGACAGATTCAGTACAGTTTCAAATTTAGCGCCACATGTTGTTGTGATATAAAATGGCTGTAGACTCTAATTGAAGGGGCTTGTCTAATACAGTTCTCTTTTTACGCGCCCTCTCTCTACATACCGGTAATACAGATTTCTTCATGACGCGCCTTCTAGTAGTAGTACACAGGCTGCCGGTAATACAGATCCCTTCATGACGCCCTCTATTAACAACTAACAGAACGTCCGTGATCTGTTAGAGCGTGAAGGAAATAATTAAGCGCCCTCTGTTTTTTTCCTAGCAACACCATTTAGCCGAGCGCCGAACCAAATGCCGGTAATACAGAATGTCGGTACAAAAATCACGTAAAACGACACTGGCGCCATCTGTTTTCCCCTAGCAACAGCGTTGCCATTTAGCCGAGTGACGAACCAAATGGCGATAATACAGAATGTCGGTACAAAAATCACGTAAAACGACACTGGCGCCAACTGTTTTCCCCTAGCAACACTAACTCCATTTAGCCAAGTGACGAACCAAATGCCGATAATACAGAATGTCGGTACAAAAATCACGTAAAACGACACTGGCGCCATCTGTTTTTCCCTAGCAACAGCGTTGCCATTTAGCCGAGTGACGAACCAAATGGCGATAATACAGAATGTCGGTACAAAAATCACGTAAAACGACACTGGCGCCAACTGTTTTCCCCTAGCAACACTAACTCCATTTAGCCAAGTGACGAACCAAATGCCGATAATACAGAATGTCGGTACAAAAATCACGTAAAACGACACTGGCGCCATCTGTTTTTCCCTAGCAACAGCGTTGCCATTTAGCCGAGTGACGAAGCAAATGCCGGTAATATAGAATGTCGGTAATGCAGATTCCGTACTTAACGACGACTGCATCCCCCTCAAAAACGTCTGGCTCAAGTATACCAATACCTACTGTTGTATTTAAAATTTATGTAGCTCAGGTTTAAGTATTTCAAATTAGGAGCACTTTCGAACCTTTCCGATATAACTCTGTAGTCATTTTGGTGGTACTGTAAAAATAATTTTAATAACGTGCATAAAGAAAATGTATATTTATTAGTTTACCGTAAAAATGCCATAAATCAAGTAGAATAATAGTATATTATTTTATAAGTGAGGCAAATACATCATTATACGTAAGTGACAATTTTGACCCACGAGCGTGCTTGCACGCGAGTGGGGCAATTTCTCACGAACGAATGATGTATTTGCCTCACGTTTGAAATACGACGTTTTATCTTACAGATGCGACTCCAATAGAAAAAGAATTAAAGACTGTAAATAAAAATGAAATCACAAAAAATCGTATTACTGTAGATATGAACGTTCGTAGCAACGAAACAATTGATTGTTTTGAGAAATAAACATTGCATTTGCTTGCATTGCTTTTTTCACAATTTGAACTACATCCGTAAAATGGATTGTCTGCCAGAAAATATTAAGTTAGACGCAGAATCTGCTATCTCGAATTTAATTCCGGCAAAATCGAAGGATCATTACGACAAGGAGTATAGTTTGTTCAAAAATTGGAAGGCGGAAAATTCGTTAGGTGACAGTTCGGAGGAAGTGATGCTGGCATATTTTGCTAAAAAAGTGAGTTGAATTGAATTACATCATGCATTGTGTTTTATAGGCACAGAAGTACAAGTCATCGTCGCTTTGGGCGCAGTACTCAATGATCAAAACCACAATGAAGGTTTATGAAGATGTAGACATAGGCAAATATTACAAATTGACTGCATTTTTGAAGAGACAGCATGTTGGATACGAGGCGAAACAATCGTTGACGTTTTCAAGAAATCAAATCGACAAATTCCTTCAAACTGCCCCTGATGACAAGTTTCTAGCAATAAAGGTACGAGTAGATTTGACATGTGTCAACGGTATAATCAATTTTTCTACGTATTTACAGCTTGTTGCTGTTGTCGCAATCGCGGGTGGATGCAGGTGTGACGAGTTGGTGAAGATGGAGCTCAAGGATGTAGAAGTTAAAGAAGGTTTACTCTTAATTCACTTGCCGTACACAAAAACCCATAAAAAAAGGTCGTTTACTATTCTGAACAAAGGATTTGGAATTAATCCATTAGATTTGTACAGGAAATATATTAATGTACGCCCTAAAAACGGAAAATCCACGCGATTGTTTCTTTGCTACCGTGGTGGGAAATGCACAGTGCAACCAATAGGTATTAACAGTTTTGGAAAGATGCCTGCAATGATAGCTACATTTCTCAAATTAGAGAATTCAAACATGTATACAGGCCATGCGTTCCGAAGATCAGGTACAACTTTGTTAGCGGATTGTGGGGCTGATGTAAGAACGCTGAAACGTCTTGGTGGCTGGAAGAGTGATGCAGTTGTTGATGGTTATATTGAAGATTCCTTACAAAACAAAGTAAATATTGCACAACAAGTTCTTGGGCTGAAAAGCAGCAGCAATACAGTTAACCAAGAGTTTAAAGTTGGATGTCAGAAGAAGGAGTTGAATTTACACGATACTCCGGTTTCTTTCAACAATAACAATTGCACAATTACTGTTAACGTTTATGCACATAGAACATAAATTACATTGTAGTTATTTCGAATAAACAATTAAAAGCAAATTTTGAATATTTTGTATCTACTGACAGTTCTACTCACTAGTGAGTAATTTTGATATATTATTTCACTTGTGAATAAATTTTGATTTCTGTCACTTAAAACAAAAGTATAATATATGTCAAAAACTGCATCTGTAAGATAAAAATATTTATCCAACACCTCTATATGAATACCATGTTTACTATGGTAATTTTAAATAAGGAAAGTGATTGTTTACTCTTATGTTACATTATAACCCACGTTGCCCCTAGCAACGTGGGTTATTTTTAAAAACTCACTCCTTCAAAGATAACAACCAATCACCAGCTTACGTTATTTAATATTATTAAAATCCAGTCATCGTGCTAGAGTATTAAATTTATTACCATCAAAACTACAGACTAACTATACATTGCAAATTCGATGTTGAAACTTAAATAAAGCGGTGTTGGATAAAATTTTGTATGACACGCGTGAGTTAAGAATATTATCCACTCAGAAAAATTAACCCTCTCGGGCCTGCCGGCCCTCGAGGGTAAATTTTTCGTTCGTGGATAATATCTCACTTAACTCACTTGTACCATAAATAACTATAAACATAACAAAATTAATTAATGGTGTGTTCGTTATACACAAATATACTCGTATGCCCTATTATTTTAGACTAACTGAAATCGTCATTTTATCTTGAATTGGTATTTAACCTTCATATTTGGTCATCATTAAATATAGCTCATAATAAAATCATTAAGCTTTTGTTATAATTCTTTTTAGCAGAAATAGTTTATCCTATTCATTTATACTTCAAACATTAGTTTACAATATAAAATGCTTTTGCAGTTTCCTGTTTGTTTCAGCAAACGAATCAGTTTATTATCCAACTAATCTATTTTCAATGCGCGTCAAAATGAATCTTATCAGAGGAAACTAAAGGTTACGAGCATGTGACGTCACGATGGACGCCGAAACGTTAACAGAGAACCTATGAACTGTAAACATATAAATATTCTTGTATTTCCTTCCATTGCCGCAGAAACTTATTAATTCACACGTTTAAAAAATAAAAACAACTTTTAAGATTGAACTATATTATTATAGTTACATAATTAAATAAGAGTGATCGACGAGAAAGGCATTGATAAAAACATAAATCTTATTTTCTTTGGTTAACTGAAAATTATTGTAGTATAATATAAAAACTTTCTTCAACTTTCTAAAACTAAATCTGGCCTTTTCTATTTTTCTGTATTTATTTAATAGAATATTTGACATCAGCTAAATAAGCTCACATAACTATAATTATTTTCAAATAAAAGCTCATTGTTGTTCTCAAATATCTTTAAATATGAATGGCAGTCTGTCAAGTCTGCTTTAAAAAATATTGCTCGTATTTGTAGGATATCAGACTCAAACTTCCTCTATGTAACAATTAAATATTTATTTGTTACCAGCAAACCTGACTAATGCTAGTCACAGATTAGATCTCTAAAACAGAAGCTACATCCGCAAACCTGGGTTATAAAAATACTTGATTGTAATTTGATAGAAAATTGTCAAGGACTCCATATCAAGATAATTACAATATTTTCTTGCAATATAATATACATATTTTCATGATATTCGACGTATAATATGAAGAAAATACCCACTCAGTAGGTTTAAATAAGATCTTTCCAACGAGGCACTGTCAAAATTATTATTTGATAGAATTTCTTTTTAAGAAACTAGAAAAAGGTTTTATTTTAATAATATATTTTGATATCGTTAAATTTATTCTTTTATACAGAATGTTATAGCTTGTGGCTAAAATGTCATGATGTTGTTTTGTCAAGCAGTTTCTTGAACTCACAGTTTTGAAACTATCTTGAATGTTGGGGTTGTTTTCTTTGTGAAATATATCATTGGAATAAAATGCAAGTATGTGCGTTTTTCCATTGCAATCTGAAATAATGTAATTTAATTAGTATTTTCATGTTATCGATATCTAAAAGTATGTAAATAATGTTTATTAGGATATAAAATTGAATCTTGTCAAGATAGGAAGGTGTAATATAAATCAATATATATGTCATATATCTATGGATAGGAGATTTTTTTTAACTTCTATTTATCGAATTTATTTAAAGAATAATTAATAGTTATAAACAATTATGTGGTTATGTTGTACTTAGTTTAAAAAATGTTTTTGTTTGTCACCAGAAAATCACTGTAGTAGTTTTTTTGTTTCAAAAGGGTATAAAAAGAGCGGCCATTTTACTAACAAATTCTGTTATTTTGGAACTAATTAAATTTATTTAGCTTTTGTGTACATTACTTGTGTTCCTAGATCTATGTATATTTATGTAGTGCCCTATTAAAGCGCCTCACCTGAAAGTCTCAGTGTGGCGGAGACTTTGAAGCATCACAACGATTGTATAGCCTGAACATTTATTTTAAAAGCAAAAGTAGGTGGTTTGTGTTTTGTACGCATCTTCACTGTGTTACCACCGAAGTCTGTTGCTGTGTAGTTTGTTTGTACTGTTATATAGTTTTATAATTTTTTGCTCGAACATAGGGGTTGCCTGATAATAAACGGTTCATAAGCAATCATAGCAGTATGTAATTTAGCAAAGGCTTTGATCATTATTAACTCAAATGATCTCAGTTCTAATAATTTCAAAATATTTATCAGTTGGCAATATTTTCTTCAATTTAGACATTTATTGTCTATTTTTATATCTTGTGATTTATGTGGGTCATCAACATTAAACTAGATTTTGAATATTATTTGTTTGGATACAATTCAAAATCTTAAAAGTCGTTTCGCTTTGACCGGCGATACTCAACCAGTTTCTTAAGTATTTCGGTATTTTAACTAAACACATTTGAAAATTTGTTTATTAAAAGTTACCCGTATTTATAATTATACCACTTAAAATAACGGATATTTAATAAACAATTTATCCGAGCAGTGACGATTTTAGTGAAGCAAATTGCCGATAAAGATACAAGACTACAAGCGCTTTATTGGCTCATGCTGCCTAAACCGTTATAGATATATTTAAACAAAATATGAAATAATTATTGAGAATAAAAAGTTCTACAAAAAAGTCTAAGACAGCATATACCTATCTTTAAAAAATAGTCTACGATAATCATTTTTATGCTACAGTTTACGGTGAACAATCAACGTTAAACTTACACAACAATTCTTAAAGTCATAATTTAATCCTTGAAAAATAAATTGTTTATTCAGCTCAAGTATAGAATGTAGATAATGCATGGCCTATATACTATATAACTTGCATTTATAATTTATGAGATATTTTACTTTTATTGCATGCATCCGCAAAGCATTAGTCGGTCTGCCCGAAGTGCTTAGATTCTGCATTTGCGTGAGATTGAAAATATATTACTCCGAACAAGACACATGATCGACTGGTTACTTATTTCATCTGTACTAGGACCGAATGGTTCTAGTTACTTCAAGGCTACACGATACTTGAGTGGGTTGTTAATTTACTTATGTTTGTGTCAACTTGCTTCTAGTTAGTGGATTTTATTATTTTAATCCATTTCTTTGATCCAAGGCAAGAAATATTACAAAGAATTATTAAGATTAAGAACAAAATCGGACAACCATTTAAGAGCATTATATTATCCACTGGCAATGTAATGCTAAAAAGGTGGAAGTCACTTTGCCACCACTTCCTCTCAACCGAATACGAGAAGCCATAGGTTTTGAAATAACGGTTTTGTTGGTTTGCAAGCAGGCATAGATTTGTCTGTTTACCTGCATCAAATCAATCGGGTTGTACATTTGGAGTTAAATGTCATTAGAATATTTATAGCAATGCGGGTTGTTCAAAAACAATTTACAGCGATAACGTTACGAACTGCAGTGGTACAGTTAAATAGTATGTTTAAAAAGATCGATTGGAATCTTATGATGGATTTTGTCTCAGTAGTTAGAATAGGCTAGCTAATAGATTAGAATTCCCATTCTAACCTATGGAATGGAATGGAAGTTATAAAGAACTTGTCACCGTGTTGATAATAATCAATAATAAATTTGTGTCGGTCAATTATTTAACAGATGATCCGAAAGAGCTGTGCGCTCTGACCGCGACTATTTTCACACAAGAACAGTCCGAGAATGGCACGCCTGATTGTGATTTTGCAATAAGCCGTAGTCGTAGAATGGCCAATAAACTAAGACTTCGACAGAGATCCAAGTTTTCTGGACAGCTCAGACTTTTCCACAGGAAAGGACTACCGGACAAGAGGCTGGCTTGGCCGCTAGGAATGCAGTCGAAATGCTTCCTGGATATGATGGGAAAATTGAATTAGTTTCTGCATCTACCACTAGAGGTACCAGTTGTTGTCAGTGAAGTGCAGATAATTTGCTCGTTGGAATGTATCGGCGCTGATGACGTGCGAAAATCAGGACGAAGGTGATGAAGTGGTTTCCTAACGATATAAGAAGCGGAGTACTCGAGTGCAGTGTGAAGATCACCCTTGGTTGTTGTAAAGTGAGGACGGTGAACGAGGAGGTGTATATAGGTGGGCGAATGTCAGATGCGTGCTCCAATGTTCCCTTGTAGGTTTGTTTTGTAACTAAAATGTTATTAACTTTCATAACGGCCTGGTATTTTTTTACATAATTAGTATAGATTTAGATTTTTTTTTAGTAAAAGCATTCGAAGTCTGCTACGGTGAATTAGTGGTCAGGATATTGGTTTCATAATCCAAAGGTTGCAGATTCTATCCCCGACCGAGCTGATAATTTCTTATTGCAAAGAAAAATTAAAACATGCCTTCTTCTCCGGGTAAGCAAGTAAAACAGTATCTTCCGTGTCAATGCGACACATATTTATATTTTCTTTGTGTTGTTTCAAATCATTGAATAAATAATATATCAAATTTTTTATTATCTTTCTTAATTTTTGACAACAAGAAACAATGTTTCACTGAAAGCCAATCAAGGATTCACGGTACGTGTAAAAAAAGTTCAGAAAGTTGTTAAAAGTCTTTCCTGAGGATAATTCTGAAAATCATTTCCAACATTTAATTACTTGCGCTTGTTCGCCGTCGTCCGTGGACGCAAGCGGTATAGAATAGAGCTCTCCATGGACCAAATTAGTTGTTCAATCCGTTCAATAAAAACTGTCACACTAGACAATCGTGACTTGCAACTTCTAAATTGAAACGAAAACCACCTTATTTTTCTGAGCCACCGACATACTCGTGGCGATTTTCAATTACATTTTCTTGGATGTTTTTGCTTTAGAGTAGACTTTGTTCTTTTCTGTTTGAGTAAAGGGTTGCTTTTATGACCTAGGACTTCCGAGCATGGATGAACATTCTGCAAAATTATTTTTTGTGGAAAGAAAGATAAGACAGGTAAAAATAGTTTTTTGGGCAAAAATTAAATTTCACTTAATTTAGGAGAAGAAAAGGTATATGAAGCTTTCACGTAGTTAATCCTACGTCTACATAAAATAATTTTACGTAAAGAGTTTTATTGTAATTGTTACAGGAATTACGTGAGCGATATTTATGCTTGCGATTCCGAGTCTTCTTTTTAATTAGAATTGAGAAATTTTATACGTATTCAGCGCCTCTGTATCCAACTGTGTTATTGTCAAAGCGTAAAATACAAACTATTTTAAATGAGTATAAGGCAGACCTGCAAGTCTAGTGATTAATTCTTTGTGTTAAAACGTGTTAGTTCTTATTACAGTGCTTAGAAAGTTTTAAGTTATCTTGTTGAATTTCAAGAATTTTCTTAATCATACTCACTTTATAGTCACAAAACTTTCTAATGTTTCATTACAAATAAATGATTACTAATTTAGTATTCATAAAAGAAACTGAATTATTATCCATAATTAAAGTATTCATTAGCTTCAATAACTTCAGGGATATAACTACCAGTAGAAATTGAAACCAACATCACAGATGAATCAAGACTCATTTAAAAAATCGGTTATTTTCAGAACTACAAAATTCTGTTACAAAAAGACTTCTAAAAACATAGCTTAAGCATAAAATCCAATCCACCTCTGTGTTTATATCGACTTTCGCGTTTCTGTAAATGAACTATTAAGCATTTTGTAAAATAAGATGGATCTAGAATGGAACTACTTTAGAATATAACTGCAGTTTGTATGCACTTTCAAGATTAATGACACTATGCGAACTTTGTTAATTATGCTCAATTTCAAACATCCTGTTAGTGTTTTCTTTCGAGCACAATTAGTTTCTAAGTTGGAAAATTAACTTGATAATTGTTGACCTTGAAGCATAAACAGACTTCAACTGCAGCTGGTTGAGCAAAGTTGTTGCTAAGTAAAAACACCGGTTGTAGTAGTTGATCTAAACACAGTACCTCAATTAAATTGAAGTTAGCTTAAAAACTTCATAGCAGTACACGTTGCCAAATTTTCTAAACAACTTTTCAAATTATTCTACTGGTAAATGGGTCGCTAATAACAACGCAAAGTGAACTTTAGATTCTTTCAGAGGTAGCATCTACACAGTTTAGAGACAACTTTACTCGCTTTAATCAATCTAAAATGTTTAAATCTTCAAACGTTTGGAAAACTTTCAATTTGTTCAGACTTCAAAGCTTCACTGTCTTCAAACTTTAAAAGTGCAGAGATTCCTTCCAACCTGAGCATAAAACTTGTTACATTTTTAATTCATACGTCAGTGTTTCTTAACCGAAATTTAAGTAGTACCGCAAAAATTTAAAATTATAATTTAATGCGAAATTTAAAAATATTCAAACAACATTGATGTATTCTTGCCAGCTATTTTTTAAAATTTTAAATTATTTTGTTTTTAAAAAATGTATTACGATTTTAAAAACATTGCCAAGTAAATATTTAATTTCAATTAAATTGTTTTCAATTGGGATAAGGATTTCGTTGTTTTAATTAGTTTGTTATGGGCATTAAAAATCATAGAGATGTTTTGTAAGAATAAAGAACTGTATGTTTTAAAAAATTTGGATAACGATTTTGCTGATTGAAATGTAAACATAGTGAACAATTAATTGTATAAAAGGCCAATAAAATAAAGATAGATATAATTTTATTTTGCATAAGACTTTCTAGTTGTCACTGCGATAATTATTTTTATAAAATCCAATAAACGATTCGATATTATTCAATATCAATTCAATTATAAATAATTGTACTCATAAAAAATCTTTATATTATTAATTTAATGTTAGACATTTCCAGATTTTTCATCGTTAATTTTACAGTGTCGGTGTGTGGTAAATGTATAAGATAAAGTTTGGTATACCACCTCCTTACTGTTCACGCTTCTCTCGAGATCAGCATGATTTTGTTGATTTTCTCGATGTTGTTGTACGGGCGTGTCATCTGTTTATTCGCTTTCGTTTAAAGTTTGTTCACGTATTTTACCTGCGTTTGGTGTACAATCAATTGGCTCGATCATAAGTTAGGTTAGAGTTTAGACTAATGCTTAAGTTATAAGTTAAAGTTAAGGTTAAGCGTCATTTCTTTTACTTGATACAGCCTACGGCATTTGTTGAAATTATGCTAGTGTGTAGGGGAAGAGGGGGAACAGTGTTACACAAAAAATGTTTTTTGATATAGCTCAGAACCAAATAAAAATTTTAAAATTTATTCTCTTCCTAGTTTAAGAGTTACGAATCTTCTTTCAACTTTTATATTTAACGTGCTTTGATTATTTCAACTTTTAGAGAAATTAAGATTTATTCAACTTGCTGCGCTGTGTAACACTGTATCCTAATAGTCGGGTACAGATTTACAAGGAAGGGTTAACAATGTTAATGTTAATAAAACAACTTAAAATTCTTATATTCTCCCGTTGTGCCTACGAATTTATAAGTTTGATTAACTTCTGTATTCGTTTTACGTGTAATTTCCCCTAATTGAAAAAATTCTGAGTTTTATTGTAGCCTCTTCTTGTATTACCACAAAGTTTCCAACATCGCTATCATTTGAATGGAATAATGTATCTTTGTCACTTAGATGCAACTTGAACTGATCACTGTCTGCACAAGTGTTACATAAATAATGTTACACCAAACCCCACTATCCACTGTAACACTGTACCCTAATTATCAAAAATCTATACTGGAATAGTTAATAAGGGCACAAACAGTTTTTAGGTTAAGTTCGTGCTTCTCCGGCGTAAATAAGCTTACAAACTACTTATAAATAAATTTTTAATAATCTAGCTTTAATTAATTTAATCCTGAAGTAAATTGTATTTTACCTGAAATAATTAGTTTTGATATTAAAAAATATACATACCTTAATTTCTTGAAAACCCATCGGTGAATATTAACCAAAATGCACCTACACTTGATCAAAACCAAAGTACTTCCAACATGAAAATATGAACAATTTTTAATACAAAGAAATCCTAAAAACATTAAGTGTAACACTGTAGTACGTGTAACGCTGTTCCCCCTCTTCCCCTATGCTTCAATGTCTGATGAACAGGCCCGGGTATTACAATGCTGATTGTGTAGATAAATAACAATTCTGTGTAGTTGTTCGTATAAAATTACGAAGAGCAATTTATTATTCGTCGTAATTCTATAGGCATGACCGCACTAAATACTGTACTTAACTACACAATCGGCAAGGTCATGCTGGACCTGCTGATAAATAACAGTGATAATAATTAATAATAAGTAATATACTGCTATTGATGTGCAGATACTGTGATGTGATTTACTTAAATGAGCATGAGATTTTAATTTTTATAATAATCATATAGACTGCAACCTATTGGATTTTTATTTCTATTTTCTTAAATCTTATTTTATTTTATGGTACAATTATTATAAAAAAAAGAAATTTCTCATAAAGGACGAGGTTCTTTTTTCATAAGTGATTCCAATTTCAATGTTTCTGAAATGAACTATAACATGAAATGACTAGGTCCCTCGCTTAATATTAACAAGCAATATCAAAATATTAAAACAACATAACCTGATTTTTTTATTTGTGACAGGTAAGTGTTGAAATTTTTTAGATATTATTTTCCTTATGAATTCTATATTTAATGTATTTTTAGGGGAATTTATGAAACAGTTTGCAACTCACCGAACACCTTATTTTTACTATTAGTACTACTACCTATGCTTCCAAAAGGATTATTAGTAAAATCTTTTTACAAATGTATTTGTTACAATTCTATTAACATTTTCTTATCATAATTTTTATAAAGAGAAAATTTTTGATAAATTTTTGTTCTCTCTTTTTTTGTTATTCTTTTTTTATGTCCTGGTTGACGATTATTACTATTAAATTATATCATCATCTGATTGTTTTAAAAGATAGTACTGTAGTCAATAATCGTCAGCCTCCATAGTATCAATTATTATATCAAATTTTACTTTATATATCTACTGACATTTCTATAACCTTACATTTACATCTACGACATTTTATACTCATGATTTTAAAATTTTAAACTAATACATTTATTTCCTTTTTTTTAGTTCGCTGCAAACATAAATGGAGTAACATTCATAAAGAAAATTTCCTCTGTAAGAAAACTCATCAATAATAATTATAATTGAACATTTAACATAATATTTATAATTCCTTGTCTTATAAAATATATCATATAAATACAATCACCCCTTTTTATTAAAATTTTTATGTATCCTTTAATTTTTGATTATCTTTAGACCCTTTAATTTTTTTTATTTGAAAAATATCATCACAGTAAATAAAAAGCTTTTATGGCGATTATATTGTTTTTATTAAAGAAATCCAACTTTTAGGGTAGAGGAGGGGTTATATTGAATTATCAACCAATGCATGTAGGTACATACGATCTCAAATTTTGCAACAATACAGTATTTGAGTAGTTTCCTTTGAATAGTATACAGAAAGATCAAAGAAAATGTTTTTTTTAATTTAGAAAAATTCATTATTCATGATTTCCAGTCATTGATCTTTTTTCAAAATAACAAAACTGTTAGCAGAAAAAGGAATAAAAGCGAACAATGCGTCAACCATGTGTCCATGTCAGATATGAATGATACTCCAGAAGGGATATGGCTTTCAGTGTTTGCGAAAGAGTTGATATGAAATTGATGAAGTTGAAGTTGATTGAGTATGAAAATTTGATATACGAAGTTACTGTACTTTTTTGTTGCTTACATTTGTAATATCGTTTCTATCGTTTCACTGTTGATATTCGTTTAGGTCATAGGCGCCGACTATGTGGTGGCTCGAAGGTTGTGGCCCTCATTAAAATAATTTAGTGAGGGCTGAGCCCTCATTGAAATGAATTATATATTTTAGGCAATAAAAATTATAAATTGAAAATTTAAAGAAGGTAGTCTACGCAATTATCCAACTGGAATATTTTTTTAGTATAAAGGGCAAAAAACATTTAGAGCATTAAAGTGTTGATGGCCGTACCTAAATATATCCACATGTAGGACTGACAGATTCTGCTCTGCATTATGCAGACTAAAAAGCTATTTGCCCAAAAGCATTGCTAAAGAATTAGACAGAGTAAATTGCAAATATCTTCGTTAAAAAAAAGTTACTCTTGAAGGTTATGTTACAACTAACGCCTACATAGGCGCAGACTATGTGGTGGCTCAAAGGATGTAGCTCTCATTAAAGTAATGTAATGAGGGCTGAGCCTTCATTGGTTGTACGCATGATCAACTACCGCATATTGACGTTATTTTGTCTAATTTTGTTGTACAACGCCGTCTATATTTATTGACGCTTCTTAATACCTGCAACTTGCATATTCCTCCATATTCCAGTATGTCTCATTTGGAAAACGAATACATATAATGATTGACTTGTACTTTTAAAAACTCTCCCCATGTAAATAAAGTTATTATTTCTGTTATCACTTATTACATTACACATCCTGAAAATGGCTAGAAAAAAATTACAGTTAGCATCTTTTTTAAAGAGAAATCAAGAAAATTGAGAACACTACTTTAAAAGTAAGTGTGGCGTACTCGACCACCGACATGATACCGTAGGTTAGTTAGCCAGAGCGATGTCAGTGAGTGAGTGTGATAATAACCTTAAGTCACACCGCCGCAGGTTCGATTCCAGTTGACAAATTCTTTTAAAAGATTTTAACAATACGTTTAAAATGAAATTCTTCTCTTCGAAAATGTTTTATTAATAAATTCCTTATGTAACTGGCAATAGTGTAACTTAGAATTAAAGTTATGTGCAAAATGAATATTGTCAAAAAGAAAAATTGCCATTTTTAATCTTGTTTTGTAAAAATATATAAAAAGAAAAAGTTATCTGCCATCGCTGGAATCGAACCTGGGGCGACAGCGACTTGGGGTTAGTATCACCCCGTTCCGACTAACCGAACTATGAAATTATGTCGACTCTTGAGCACACCACACTCATTCTAAGTTGCACTAATTTAAATAATTTTCTTAAAAACAGGGTCTAATGTTTTTTTATCTTCGGGATATGAGTACAGTTTAAACTAATAAACAAAATTATAAACAGAAATAATAATTTTATTTACTTGGGGAGATCTTACAAACAATTGTTTAAAAGCACAGGTTGAAACATAAGTTTTTTGCCGGACTAAATTACTTACAAAATCGATAAAAAATCAATAAACATTATACTTACTTAAAATGATGCTCAAGATTACCACGGCTTGAGATTTAGCTCTATCTTACAAATTTTTAATTCAGGTCGTAGGTATTGGTTCTGCAGTTGTCTAATTTGTAAAGTAATGGATAATGGTTTCAAAAAAACACAAAAACATACACAAGAAGGGCGCCATCTGATTATGAAGCTTAATTAATGATAATTAAGTAGATCGAATAGATTAAATAAATTTAATAGATCTGTCTGAAAACACTAATCAGAAAATGAAATCAGACCGATAAAAATTTAGTGCAAAATATTGATTAATTTCAACAAAGTTAAAAATTTTGATTACTGAAAATATGAATAAAAACTTTCATAATTACATGGTTCTGTCTTACTGGTTCTAATTAACTTTAAAATCATATTTATTTAAGAAAACACCAGAAAAAATATAAAAATATAAAAGATTACAAATTTTACATTCAAAAATTTAAATAATAAGTCCCTACCTAAGAGCTCTTTTAATAATAAAAATCTAATGAATAAAAAGAATTGTATTGACATACATTTAGATGAAGAACAAACTAAAAAAATTATTACCAGATTCAAAACGAGTTTACATAAATATTCGACACAAAAAATACATAAATTTTACAATACCTTTAGTTGTCAATAATTCACAAATCAAACCAACGGTAAACTGCACAAATTTAACTACAGCATACATCAAACGATTGCCGCAGGTGGAAACTGGAAGGTCCGTAGATTTTTCTTTTCATAAATTAAAGATGCAAGGGAAAAACCCTCGTAGTATCGATATATGGTGAAACATTATTTCCGAATTCACCCCCAAAATACACTAACTGAATCCAACCATTAAAGTTCCATAAGATTTGGTTGTTAATCTAATTTTGATAACCATCACAAAGGTTCGTTGTTTTCATTAAAACAACCCACATAATAATTAAATCCGAACTTGATTTAGAAGGCACATAACACAAATGTATTCATTAATCCAGATTTCGATTACAGAAGAGAAAGTCTGTAAATGTTACTGTATTTCGGTACGGTAGTTATTTAAACGAGAATGCGGTACTGTAGGCTGTAATAACATTATTACACTGTAATAGGGAAAGCTAAATTCCCCATTCTTCCAAACCACAAACGTCCGGAAAACTGTTTAACGAAATAACTGTAATTTTTATTAAACACTAATTATTGATTAATATCCGGACACTTAATTAAACGATATAATTATTAATTGTAGATTTTATTTAACTTTACCGGCATCCGAGAACCGGCAATCAATTAAACTGTATGAAAACTAAATTTAGAATTTTCTTTTAATTCTATTTGACTAAAGTGAAACGGTATTTCTGTAGTGTCGACCGTCTTCTGTCAAAGTTCGAACGGAAGTGTTCTTTAACACTTTTTGGACCCCTGCTGCCAGCGCGGAAAAAGTATGCATTTTCCCTCGCTCAAGATGCAATTCTGACCAACCAATTAAAAGCCTGTATTTTTTGGTAAGAGCAAATCAAAGCTAACACACACTTAGTCCACGTGGACTCCTTAAAGTCGATATTATTCGATTTTAGGCAGGATTCTCGCCCTAATAGACTGAGCTAAAGATTTTATACAGACGGGACGATAGAAAACCAAACATGCTACATCTGCTGACTAGACATTGCAGATCATGTGATTTTTTAAAATTAATACGCAGAAACCAAGTTGCATTTGTGAACACGTGTTAAATGTCACCTTCCAGACAAAGAATAAGTTTGTTTTCTTACCAATACTTTCCCAGAATATAGACAGGAATATTTTTATAAAGCGAGATGACTTAAATACAACATTGGATCTTATCAAGGTCCTCTGATTTTTTTAGCAACGCAACCGTTCCTATGGGTGAACAAACAAAGCTCTAAAAATATTATTTATTACCTCCACGTCCATTAAATTTATAGAAGTTCGAAAACAATCTTTTAAAATATTCGTTATAAATGTGTTTATACGACAAAATTTTAGCTGCAAATAAAATATAGTTTTACAGGACAGAATAAATAGAAAATCTATTTCAAAAGAGAAAATAAAAAAACAAATGTGTTAAATATTAGTTACCTACCTGACATGGGAGTTTTGGTCTCCATTTGAACAAACAGACATCAAATAAGTTTATCAGATAAGAAAAATATTTACAATTGCTAAATAAATTTACCTAAAGAAAAATTAATTATTTTCGTGAATAAACAAATTGAAGTTGTTTAAATGTTACAACTTTGTTATTGCAAACACTCTCAAATAAGAAAAAATACATTCTGAATTTATTAAAAAAATTGTCTTTATGATATTATTGTTCCTAATGTGAACCAAATCCTTTTATTTTCGATTTACCTTGTGTATAAACGTCAACGAATCCACTCAAATGTATTTTCTATTGTATTATCGGTAATACAGACAGCTTCAATTTAACAGCTGATTCTTAATATCCATACTAGTGAATTATCCAAATCAATAATTAAATAAACAAATCTTCTTGATTTATTTTAAATAAATCGTTCACAATTCCATATAATTGTTGAAGAACGAAAATAGATTTTCTTTGACTGAAATATTCAGGTAACTATTCAATTCCATAAAGACTTTGTTAAAAATTGTCGTTTGTTTACAAAAAAAACATGTGGTTATCACAACTTTATTTTGTAAATTTTTGGTCGGGAGTCGAGCATGAACACTCCCAATGCGTTTTATCGACTGAAATTGTTCTTTTTTCCTGGAGTTTATATAGGTTTTATCAAAACAATCGAGAAACAACACAAATTTTCAAAACAATCGCACATTAAAGTTTTATCATGACGTCACTAACGAAAAACATGTGTTCATAATTAACACTAATTTTAAATCTAAAAAGACAGAAATGTAGCTGGCGAAAAGACAGTTAAAACAGTATAACACACTTATGGTCTAAAATAAACGATAACTGAGAAAACCAACAAAAACGACCAACAGTCAAAAATCGCATTAAACCTTAATTACAATGAAAACTCATTAACTCCAGCTATGCCTATACAAGGAATGACTACATAGCTAGCCAAGGTAGCTCATATAATGTAGTTTACATAGAAAAATATTTACAATAAAAGAAAAAATCTGTTTACACGTTTTTAAGGTCAAACGATGCTTTGCAAGTTCCCATACAAATGACAACATAAATGAAATCAAACTATACTCACTCTTGTCCAGAATACAGTACTCTAAGTGATTGCATTCATACATCGCTGTAAAATATTATAATAAAATCAATCTTTGGAAGAATTGAAGCATATCAGCAAAACCAATACCTTCACAAAGATTAACGCAAATTTTTCAAATACAGAAATTTTTAAGTTAAATGTACTGTTATAGACATTACAATAATGACCCGTTTTACATATTTCCCGTGAAATATTTTTCCGAAACTGGTTCAGCTTAGTAGGATCAAGAAAATTCAATTTTACGTTAATTATCGTCAAACCCCATATAAAGAAAGAAAGATAAAATCCTCTAAAAAATTGGATAAACTATCCTGAACACGTAACATGGGTTACATAAACCATGTTCTACTACAAAAACAATCTAACTGATTGGTATGCCTTTTTATGTTTATAAACCTTTTATAAACTGAGGTTAAATGTGTATTAAGACAATCGTACTCCTAAATTCCTACTTACTAAACAAATTTTCAATTAGATGATATGATATCATCACAATATTTTTGGTCAGAACTTGCATTACGTTTGGAATATTTTCTTGAGAAGATGGTAAGAAATGGTGGGCAAAGCAAGTTTTTCTAAAACTAATACGTTAACACATACGTTGTAAACACATACGTTAATTGAAAACACAAAACCTTTATTCAAAAACAAAATGAAATTCATTAAAATTCATGAAAATCATTAAATTTAATAACGCATTTATGATTATTTCATTTATAAGGTATAATAACTACCCAAATACTAACAATTCTATTTTCTTAGTTTTCAAACAGCGTAAAACTAAGTGGCGCCAAATAAAAATAAAAGTAAACATTTTTTTAGTAATTAATGATTTGTGCCTTCTATGAACCCACGACCCAAGCCACCAGACGAAGAGCTGCCGTTAGCTGTAAGCCCGGAAGGGTTACTGTATAATTAACTATTTTAGAAAAAATAGTTAAGTGTACATAGTAAGCTCATCTGGGCAGACAAAAAAAACAAAGTTTCTTTCTTAAGATTTAGTTTATTACACTAGTTAGATTATAATTATTAACAAAAAGTGTTGAATAATGTTGTAAAGAAATAGTATATTAAATTTCGAGGGTAGTAAGTAGCAAATTACACTTTGAAATTTCATGCGTACATAATTGGCCTTACAACTAGAGCGATATCTTTTCTCCGACCACACATTAAATTGATTGCCAAAGTGTGACATTTTTTAAATAACAGTTTGGATTTTTGTACTTGTCAAATATTTTGACAAAATAACTGGCAATGCCGCCAACACAAATATGTGATAAACAAAAATGTTCCCACTAACTGGGATATATACATACGTAACAGTTTTCCTTTTCATTACATAATAGTGTTCACAATGACACCTTACACTTGTCAAGTAAATCATTGTACTTGACAACTTACGTATATGGAAGTAGAAAAAAGTAATTCATGATTTGTAGTAATGAAACCAATAAGACCAGCAGTGCCAGGGTTCTTGTGCACCTGGAGAACCTGGAATTGTCAGGGAAAATTCTTTGTCTGGAAAACTCAGGGAATTTACAAATTTTAAAAGCGCAATGGTGCTGTCATCAGTCATTAATAATTGAATATGTAATATAGGTACAAAAACAGATTTAAATTTCTACCGAAGTCAACTTGATTTGCTTTTTTCGAGGTTTTTGCAGAAAACCAAAGAACAAATTGTGCCCTTTTTCTTAGAGGCGGTCACATTTGGTACTGCTTTCAGTAAGAACGCAATAAATACGTTCCTGTAATAGACTTTTTTTGTTACAGTAGGTAGTATATTCTTTACGGAAACCAGCTGACTTCCCTTTCTGGTTAATTTTTTTTTATGGATTGATTTAATCCTTCGCACAAAGTCACCTTAGCTTCTGGTAGGTTTATTTTATTGAGAATCGCACGACGATGCCGAGAACCAATAGAAAAATTCAAATTTGAATTATATCCATGACAATCATACAATTTTCCCGAAAATTTATATACAGGGTTATGATAATGTAATGCACAAAATTCATAAAACGTACAACGATCACTTTGGAACAAAATGCAAAAACACGTCAAACGTTTTTTTTTATTCCGCATCTTTTGACATAAGTTACAAAAATAACACGTCAAATTTGTCAAAGTTATGACGTCATTAACATATTTTTTTAATGGGAAGCTAAGATTGTTATTACGTTATTTGATAAAGCTTGCTTTTTTACACTAGGGAAAAAAGTTGCAGTAGGGCTCACATAAGAAACAAAACGAGAAAATGAATAAAAAACGAAATAACAAAACCTATTATGAAAAGAAGTCAAACTGCAACTTATCTAGTAAGAACATCTGTTCTTATCAATTTTTTCAATTGTTTTACTAAAACAACGGTTTGTCAGTGTCAGTCGTACAATTAGTGTCACACCAGTGTTATTATTATGGCGCGTTTAACTGAAAGAGAAAGGATCGAAATTCTAATGATGGTAGGTTATGGCGATCGCCTTCGAAGTCATGAAGAAGCATGTGCTTTATTTAACGAAACACATTTTGAAAGACCTCCAATTGCTAGAAGCACCGTAAGCAGAATTGTTGCAAAATTTCATGCAACGGGAAGCGTGAGGGATGCTCCAAAATCTGGACGACCAGGAATAAGCGACGATGTGAAGTTAGATATTTTGCTGTCATTAGAAGAGAACCCTCACGCAACTACAACAGAAATTGCCTTACAAGAAAATGTTAGTCAGTCGTTTGTAGTAAAGATGTTAAAAAAAGAAAAACTACACCCATACAAAGTTCAACTTGTTCACGAACTCTCAGAAGATGATCCGGACAGACGTTTGGAATTTTGTGAAATCTTCATGAGGCATTGTGACGACAATCCAAATTTTCTTAATAGTGTAGTATTTTCCGACGAGGCAACGTTTTGCTTAAGTGGTTCTGTACATCGACACAATTGTCGCTACTGGGCTCGGGAAAATCCCCACTGGATGCAGACAAAACACACCCAGCGCCCCCAAAAAATTAATGTTTGGGTAGGAATCGTCAGGGGAAGATTTATTGGTCCTTATTACTTTCGCGGGAATTTAACAGCTGAACGATATTTGGAACATCTTCGTATGGCAGTGCTGCCGGACCTAATTGCGGCATTTCCGGATCCAAATAATAGGGAAAACTTGGATCCCAGTATTTGGTTCCAACAAGATGGCGCACCACCCCATTATGGTCTGAATGTTCGAAGGTTTCTGGATAACCAGTTTGAAGGACGGTGGATTGGCAGACGTGGACCAATGGAGTGGCCACCTAGGTCACCTGATCTTACCCCCCTTGATTTTTTTCTGTGGGGACATTTAAAAAGTCGGGTCTACATTAACCGGCCAGACAATTTAGAAGCCTTAATGGAACGAATTAGACACGAAATGATGCGTATAACTCCGCAGATAATCGCAAACTCTGTAAATGCGGTCTACCATCGTCTTGGCCTATGTCAGGTAGTAAACGGGACACAGTTTGAACAATTCCTGTAAGAAATAGTTTTGGTTTAATGGACTGTTTAGTTACTTGAAACGTTATTATGAAACTTACGTTTATTTCGTTTTTTATTCATTTTCTCGTTTTTTTTTCTTATGTGAGCCCTACTGCAACTATTGTTCCCTAGTGTAACAAAACAAGCTTTCTCCAATAATGTAATAAAAATCTTAGCTTCCCATTAAAAAAATATGTTAATGACGTCATAACTTTGACAAATTTGACGTGTTATTTTTGTAACTTATGTCAAAAGATGCGGAATAAAAAAAAACATTTGACGTGTTTTTGCATTTTGTTCCAAAGTGATCGTTGTACGTTTTATGAATTTTGTGCATTACATTATCATAACCCTGTATATATGCTACCAAGGCGTAATTTTTTGGAAATTATACTTGTAACATATATAGCTACATAAAACCAATTATTCATAATGCATTTTTTTCTGTGCGTCGTGCGATTCTCTTACCGAATATAGCCTCGTGCATTAATTCTGCCTGGAAATTTTGATTTCGTGCATTTCTGCAACGTAATTGCACTCCACTTCGTGTCGTGCAATTATGACGTTGCAGAAATGTCACTCAAAAAATTTCCGGCAATAAATAATCAATGCACTTGGTATATTACAAGTGAAAATGTGTACAAATAAATTGTCATATCCTTCACATTTTGAAGTAGAGTAGCAAACTTCAAAATACTCCATGCGGGAAATGCAAAACCTACTCCATAAAAATTTAAAAAAAGTGTCATGCAAATCCGCGCGAAATCAACCGACTACAGTATTGGAAAGTAGACACTTCAAATTTTCATTTAAGCTATATATGATCGTGACATATCGCGGCACACATACTTAGATTCTCCAAAATATTTCATCAACATGCATTTTATAAAGTGCACTGATATATATCTTGAGTTTGGATTTTTTTTAAACAATATTGCACAAGATACAAATTTTTCATTAAACCAATAAAATAATACATACATTCACCTATATAGGACATTTTTCTCAAACACTTAGACGACTGTAAATTTCTAAAACACATATTCTTTGAGAGCGCGTCAACTGCAAGTTCATAAAGTCGTCTGTTGCACTTTTCTTGTAAACTAACTTTGGGGTGTAATTACTCAATTGCAATTCGGGATACAGGATTGGTAAATGCATTTTTGAGGTCAGTGGTTATCTGTGATCGATTTGAAATAGGGCTGGTAATGAAATTAAACTTTGACTTTTTTACGTCTAGCTTTTATTAAACGGTCCAGTGTGCGCTCTATGGGGCCGTCCATGGGGGTAATACGTTGGATACAACCCTTAGAGGCCTTGACATCGCTTAATACCTAATTCTTAAAATAATGTTTTTAAAAAACGAACATATTCAACTGATCAACTTTCTAATAGCAGTAAAGTACTTCCTTTTAAAAATATTTTTATTTTAGAATGCAACTAGGATGCTGAAAAATGATGTTATGTCGAGATCATTCCTAGAAGTATTAAGCAATTAACTCGAAATAAAGGGAAATTGCAATTAAAACAAATATTAGTCAAACTGATATTAATTATTTTTATTACGTCCATATATAATACAACCAGCTTGTTCAGGGTTCTTATCCTACAGAGTGGTTCTGATAGCTAGTGCATCTACGCGGTGAAAATCGTTAGTTTAAACGAAGAAAAAATCCTGACATAAAAGCAGCTTACTTTTACTATGAAAACAATTTCAAGGTTCGTACCCTCATTATTATTATATTAATTTAGTTATTTTAATAATGAAAAGTTTGAAGAACTATCGGTGTTCGCTAGTTAATTGCTATACAATCATTACCGCAAATGCAACAATGAAGACGAATTTAACAACGTACCTTTACGCAGATTACACACTTACTTTTCACACACAAAAGAAATTCCCCAAACAGTTGAAATAATACTTATACCAGTAAACGTTCTTTTCTAGAAATTTAAATGTGGATGGTTAAAACTCTTTAAGTTAGAATGTGGAAGTGTTCTGTATTATTTACTTTCGAAGAAAGATGGCGCTGTTATGAAATACGTCTTTCTCGCTATTAATATATATTCAGCTTTGGTATATAATAACCAGCCGGTAATATTTACTTAAAACCAACAAATTTTTGAACTCCAGCAGCCTTTCTACGAACAGGCAAATTTGCTGGATAATATTTTAAATAAAATTGATTCTTTTACAGCCAGGCTGACCAGATTGGGCGATTTATCGCCATTTGGGCTATCTTAGCAGTGGTCATGACGATAAAAAATTTAGTTGGCGATTGGCTATTTTATGGCGATTTTATTTCTGGCAATTGGCTATTTATTTATGGCGAGTAAATTCAGTCTAGTGTTTTTTTTATGCTAGCGTTTGTATTGGCAACACTTAGTCACTTACTACTCTTCCCGCTGTGACTGCTGTCAGCTATCAATTCAATTGTTATAAAGTGTGATGATGTAAATGGTTTCATTTCAAGTTTCGTATTAAGTGCAACAAAGGTTGATAAACATCATGGGAAAGTATTCAAAATATGCTAGGAAATATGTTAAAAAATGGGAAGAAGAAGCCTGGGCAAAAGGTAATTTTTTTAACCCATAATACAATGTTTTGATTTAGTTATCAGTAGGCTGGTTAACAGAATACAAAACAACTGATAATTACAATGCCAATGACATTAATGAAGCGTATTGTAAATATTGTCATACCTCACTACGTGCTCATGCAAGTGATCTTAAAAAACATGCAAACACTCCAAGCCACAAACTAAAAGCAAATAGTGTCAGAGCTTCACAAAATAACAAAAATACTTTAAAACACTACGGCATTGGTAAGAGATTTATTATAAAAATTAATACATTAGTTTTAGTTATTTCATTGCTGTTTTCAGGGAATTCAGCAGCCTGAGCACCCTTTTTTTCTTAAAACCAATACTATTTGAAATGAATCAGCTCAATCTTAGATTTCAAAAAAATTCTTGTGATATTGGCTCTGCTGCCTATAATGATTTATTTATGTCAATTCAATCTTTGGCCAAGAGAATAATTAAACCAATTTTTCTTAATATGGATTATGGTTCTGAAAAAAATCTCTTGATAAAAATCAAAACTGCCTGCCAAAATTGTTTAGCATTTTTAAATCCACATGATTGTGACTTGGGATATGAATTTCAATTTGCGTTTTCAGCAATACACTTTGATGTTAACGAAAGAAAAGAAATTTTAGACCATTGTTTTAATTTTCTTAAAAGATTACTTTGTGAAATGATAAAAAGATTACCTTCAAACATTGATATTTATCAAAAAATGAGGATGCTGTTACACCTTCTAATGACCAATTTCTCGATTTACCAATAATTTCTTTCATATTGCCATGTGAGAATCAAACGCGGATTGAAAATTAATGGCGAAAGCTGCCAGAGGTTTCCTGGAAAAGTATTTTTAAGTCTGAAGTCCCAAAAAATCTTACCAAATTTTGGTGTAAAGTTTACAAATTCGAAACTGAATCTTCAGAACCATTTTTTTGGAAATCGCAACAGTAGTGTTACGAATGCTCTCTCTCCCAACGAGTAATGCTGTGGTAGAGAGAGTTTTTTCTATCATGAATATTGTAAAGACAAAAATTAAAAACAGAATGAAGTTACATATGCTGGAAGCTATAATTAGGGTTAAAGTTTTTTTGTGTAATAGAAACAAATGTTGCACTAATCTTGAAATTACAGCAAAAATGTTAGAATTATTTAACAGCTCTATAATGTACTGTAAGGATGAAGAAAATACAGATGAGATTAATTTAGCTTTTGAACTTTGTGATGAATAATACAGGAATTATATTATTATAAAATGGGAATAAGGAATACCTTATTCCCGTTTTAAGGTAGAAAGTCACCCAAACCTTACAACTCAATAATTACATAATTTAAGTATGATTTGGTAAATTCAATGTTGCTCTTTCGATTGATACCCGAAAAACGGCATTTCACCACGTATGTACCGAGAAAACGATTAACAAAGTTGCAGTCAAATACATTGATGTATATGAGTACACAGTATGCCCAAGAACAACTTGAAAGTTTTATATTTAAACAACTCACCATGTATATGAAAAACTATGTAACAGTAGTTTAAAAATTGTATTTTATATTGACGTTGAAAAAACTGCAGTTTACCTCTTAGTTATTGAGATATTTCGATTATAAAATTGTATTCCAGCTGTGACCGGAAACTGATGACTGAAATGCCTGCACATGCAAAACCCTATTGTATGATCTGGCAACGTTGCTTCGCGCGGAAATTCAAATTTGATATGTTAGATGATTTGTATGTTGGTATTTTTTATATTACTTTTTTATTATTTTTTATATTATTTTTTATATTACATCAAAATAATGATATATGTAAATAAATTAAATAAACGAAATCAAATTTAATAAATAAAATTGAATGAAATAAAATGAATATTATATTAACAAGACGTGATCGTCGATGTGGTCTCAGACTACATTAAAGAGACACTTTGAGTGAATAAATCAGTCTAATTTTTGATTAATAAGTGAGTAAATATGAAATTCATTAGTAACCGTTTATATGTGTATAAAAACGATCGAAGTTCTGTACTGCAATATTGAGAAACAGTGATAAGCTTTTTATTGTTAGTTCCCGCTCTTGAAGCAAAGCTTTCTCGCAACTTGACTTCCCTATAATATATCCTGCTTGCTTCAACGTTGTTTTGCTCACAGCAGGCATGTCAAGTGATGTGAGAATCGTGTTGATTTGACTTGCCCCAATACCGACATCGATCAACGCTGAAGATAAATTTTTGATTAATTAATGTTATAAACAAAGAATGATAATGATAATAGGAAATAGTATTAAGAATCTTCTACCTGCTGCAAGTTTTATATTCAAAACATGACGTTTTGTAGAATCATCATTGAGGGAGTATGTTTCTGATGTGTGAACGTATTTGACAACTTGGCATGAAGGACAGCGAATCGACCAAATTGAAGCTATACCACACACTTGTTCTTTTATGATGTCATCAAAAAATAATTTTTGGTCATAATCATATTCATAACACTGCATATATCTGTTTAACGTACAGCAGTCAATAATCTTTTCCCAAACTCTAACCTCACTTTGGGTTTACGTCAAATACTGATCGTACGTTGCGTTGCCAAATCTTATGCATCAATGTATAATACGTTAGTAAAGCGAACAACGATGTTATCATTATTAATTTGTTTTCTGATATAAAGTGACAATTTTTGTATGCCAAACAACAAATAAATAATTTTTTAATTTTCTATAATGTTCCTATGTGAATTAGAACTTGTTTATTTTATTCATATACAGCAGTTAACTTGACTTTAGATTTGGGTGACTTTCTACCTTAAATAAAAAAATTGCAATTTCAAAATTTAGGAATTTTTGGGGTAGTTGACAACACTGATGTGACATTTGAAAATTCATTGATTGACACAGAAAATTGAGTGAAGTTTTTGTCAATTTTCTGTTTTTTTCAATGCTACCAACTTTGAAACATTTGGGCTATTAAAGCACTCAAATGAGCTATTAACGCAATGTTTTGGGTGCTTTAACAGCTTTATTATAGACACAAAATAGAAAAAAGTAATTGTTTACAAAGTTATAGAGAATAAAATTTGCTATAAATCTTTTTATGAAACAAATCTATCCCACGTCAATTAATTGTTTTCAAGTTATGAGAGGAAAGGGGGGAGAGCATTTGTTTGCAACTTTTCCTATAAATCTTAAAGATTATTGATTGTTATTGTTATTTTTTGTTAATATATTCTTAAATAAAATATATCATTAATGGCTTATGTAATGTATACATAGTATATATGTTACGGTTATTGTGGTAAACTGGTCAATGTCGTTAATAACTGGCCATTATCGTCATAGCCCATTTAGGTTGGTTAAAGACGTTAGAATCCGGTCATTGACGTAAATATCCAGTAAATGTCAACAATGTTGTTTAATTTTAATACTGAAAATAACATTGACCGGTTATTATCGTCAATGGTCATCCATAAACTAGAATTCATAATGTTACGGTCAATGTAGTAAACTGGTCAATGTCGGTAATTGTCGTCCAGTCTCATAATGCAAAACTTCTAACATAACGTCACCTGCGGCTTGACCATTAATAATTAATTCAGGGAATGTTTTCGTGTAATTAAATATTACTTTAATTTAATAATGATTATAAATAATTAATAATAAATAATTTAATTTAAATGTTAAGATATCATAATGATATAATATTTTTTCTATTTTGCGTCTATAATAAAGCTGTTAAAACACTCAAAACAGTGCGTTAATAGCTCATTTGGGTGCTTTAATAGCCCAACTTTTTCAAAGTTGGTGGCATTAAAAAAAATGAAAAAACAGAAAATTGACAAATACTTCACTCTAAAAATTTGAATCTTCAAATGTCATATCAGTGTTGTCAACTTGTTTGCAACTACAACAAAATTCCCTAAATCTTGAAATTGCGAATTTTTTATTTAAAATGGGAATAAAATGCGCAAAATAGAAAAAATAGCATAAAAAACTCGTTTCATAAGTCATTATTGCACTCGTCCTTTAGAAAACTCGCCGCAAGCGGCTCGTTTTCTAAATTTGGACTCGTGCAATAAATCTTACCTTATGAAACGCTTTCTTTAATATACTATTATAGTTTAATATTATTTTAACATTTAAGTTATTAGTTAAGACCAATCAATTAATAAATTAAGCTGCAGATTAGGTGTTAGGTTATGTGTAAGTTCAAGTTTATTAAATATTTGGTGCTTATGCTTCTATGAAATTTTCGAGATTAGCCGGTCCACAACACTGTCCGTAACATTATGCGGCCAATATCGTAGTAAATCATATGAGATGACATCTTTAAATGCCGTCTTTAACCAATCAGCTGGGCATTAACATCATTGGCCGGTTATTGACGTAAACCACCAAAACAGCCGGTTATTGACGTTGTATCTCGGTCATTTACGTAATTGTCCGTATTTACCCCCTTGACCGTAACATACACACGCACATACATACACAACATAGAAAAACGTTCCGCTTTCCTCTTTCATAACTTGTAAACAATTGATACGAAGAAAAATTGTTTTATACAAAAGTTGTAGGAAAAGACAGCGCCGGCAGCAACGTCTTGTGTTTACAAATTTCAGGATTTCATTAGGGCCCCAGAATTAACAAAATTGTCAAGTAAGTATAAACTTTCCCCGACTGCCGATTGACTGGACTAATTCGCAATTCTGAAAATTAGCAACTGCAAAGTAATTTTCATAAACAATCACAATTCAATTGTCAAGGTTATTAACCCCTTTGCTGCGAAATGTAAAAATATTCTGACATCGTATGTATTGTGCGTGACAAGGAAAGAGAGCTTTAAGTGTACTCAACGCGCTTTCACTTGTGAATTATATAGCAGTTATAAAAGCTTTCATTGTTTTTATTGCAATTTCGTAATACTATATAATGAATAATAATGACTAAATTATGGTATCGCCTCAATAGGTTATGTGTGCTGCTTAGTACCTTCTTTGAAATTATGTTTTCAAAATTCTAACAGACGGCAGCGTTTTCCAAACAGACGCTTCTGAAGTTGCCGTAAATTCAGTAAAGAAATAGCGGTTATATTCCAAGATGAAACTTACACCAAAAGATCAAGAAAATATTGCAGTTTGTGTGTACTATATTAAAAAATAAAACATTTTTTGATTCCTGTGAGTTTTGCATTCTCGTGGCACCCGAAGTTAACATAATTAATAGTAAGTTATCTGTTAGTTATTATCTTATAACCTCATTTTTCACATTGTTCATAGACTTGCATATTTCTTGAGTTTCTTCCTGACATTGTGACATAATGATCAAGCTCGATACAGCTGGCTGATGGTAAGAAAACAAAAAAAAGATTTTAGCGATTGCATAAGTTTTATATTAATAAGTGGCACTGAGTCTTAAGCATTACTAAATTATCTCAGTATAATAAATGAATGTAATATATAGTAAATTACTGTATCTTTTTTTAGACTGAGCAGAGCAATCGGGTCTTGCTAAATCCCAAAGAACACTGAAAATGCCAACCAGACATAATTAAGGAGAGCCTTGGATAGATTATTTATCTTTATTTAAAGAATGTAACTTCCTATTCTAAGAAAAAAAAGACAATATACTTTTTTGATTGCTGTTGTGATTTTTATTTCTATGCCTAGTATTTACATTTCCTTAAATAAACATCTTCAAGCAGATGTCTTAAAGATATCTTATTGAAGACATCTTTAAGATGTTGTGATAAAGACATCTTAAAGACGTAGGGTTTTGTAACAATGGACGTCTTAAAGACGTCTTTAAGATAATATAAGGCGAAAATGGACATCCATAAGACGTCTTGAATATCTAAACTCCACATCTTTTAGATGTTTTTAAGATGCATTTGTGCTGTTTGGGAAAGTATCCCAGAACTTGCTTAACAACATTGCAGTAAAACACTTTAGTTAGAAATTCAAATAACATTTAAAAACATCCATTTACTATGGAAAATCATGAATCGTCAAAGAAATAGAACATTTTCTTGAAATTCAATAACAAAAACTGTAAGTAAAGTAATAAATATTTGTGTATACCTTCTTACCTATGCCTTTAATAATTTTCAGGTAAAAACAGGACTTAAAATGGCTTCAAAATATGTAAATGTAAGACTATCAACGAACGGCATAGGATCGTCTATCATGAAATTGAGTTTGTGAAATTCAAGTCAAGAATCTATTTAAAACTTATTCCTTCCCATCTCACGGTGTTGTAGTGTGTATCCTTCATAAATTGAACCAAATTTAAATAAGTTAAATCTATTTTTTTAAATTAAAAATTCACTCGCCTGTCAGATAGGCAACACATCCTGCATATATGCATTTCTGCACTACTCATATATGTTATATCATAACAATACTTATTGCTACAGTTTTTATGTTTATTTAGTTATTTTCGGGCAAATTGTACTAATTCTTTTGTGAAAGTATGGTTCATACCTTTATCTACAAGATTCTAATGTTGGATACATAATCTATGATATATTCTTTCTTGATGTAATGAAGTTCGAGGCTCTGCATATTAGTATACAGCCACTTCCCCCCTTAAAGTGTCTTAAGAAAACCTCGTTAGTCTAATAAAGAACTGTAGTAGGGTCTTAAATGTAATAGAAGAAAAAGTCAAGTTTAAAACATGTTTTATTAAATAATATTTTAATTCGTGAATTCGTTGACTGGATTAATTTACAATTTTTAAATATACATATATACAAAATTTTAAATAAAAAACCATATACTTATAGAAGCTGAACCGGATTAAGTAGGTTACTATCAGCGTTGCCAACCGTACTATAATTATAGTATTCATACTATAATTTGTTCTACCGGTACTATCTATATATTTAAAACACAAGGCTTTTTTTGTTCCAGTTCGTTTGAGAGTTCCACAAGGGCCGATCTATGCGAATTTTTTTAAATTGAAGCTTTCGCTGTGTAGATCAGTCAACACTGTTTAATTTTTGTATTTTTTAATGTTTCTATTTTTTATTTAAACAAATATAAAATGTTTAATTTGAGATGGGCGAATCGGACATTCACTTGGGACGCCCTCTCACTTTTTACGGTGGCCAGTTTCGTAAGTACTCCCGCTTAAATATAAAAAGGTGATCCAGCAGTCTATTTCAATCATTAATAAGCGGTTAATATGCAGTTAATGTTTAAAGAATTGTTAGGTTACGTAGACAAAACCCGCATAGTTGAAAATTATGGACAATAGACGAATTATTAGACAAATAATAGCTGATGGCAATTGCTTATTCAGAGCAGTTTTATATTGTTTGTATAAAACGCAGGAAATTTGCCAAAACTATGTTTATGTCATGTTTTTGAAATATGTACTAATAGACGTTTTCAAGAATGTTTTAAACGGGATCGATTTTTGATTTTATTCTTATCGTTTCGTAAGGTAGAATTTCCATATGTATGTATGTAGAATAAACTGGCGGGGAGGAGGAAGCCAGAGAGGAATATATGTCGGAAGAGGGGAGGGTAAGCTGGGAGAGAGTATTGATAGGCTTAAGAATTTTCAATGTTTGGTTGCGTTTATTTAATCACTCACAAAAATCCAAAGGATTGTAACCACACATTGAAGGTTGTATATAGGGAAATCCTTCAATGCTTTTGACCGTCATGTCTTGACGAGGTTTCCCTAGTGTACTTTTAAAATGCAAATACTATGTCAAATGTACTATATTTTTTCTGTATATCTAATATTAAAATACACATAAGAACATCACACAAAACAAATGAAAAACTTCTCCATAATAAAAACCATTTATATTTTTTTATCACTAATAACAAACAATAAAATTATTTTAATAGGAACTTAATAAAATAGGTATAAATAATTTAGCGAATAAATAATTAATTGTTTTGACTACATAAAAACTCCCGAAATAAATGAGTAAGCATAAGTAACATGGGAAAGATCGTTCTTTAGTTATCAAACGCTATTACATTTCGGTTTTACTTTTTAACTTTTAGTTAATTTACGTTACACATCCTGAACAGTTCCCGAAACTGGCCTAGTACTAGAATTTTTGGTAAGTGTACTATAATTTTAAATGCCCCTGTACTATTTCCGTTTTCGTCCATGTTGGTAACGCTGGTTACTATATTAGTCATTATTATCGACATCTAAAAAGAAAGAGACAGAAATGATCCGACTGACCCAGATCAATAAGTTTTATTAATAGTAAACCACATGCCTAATTTTTAATTAAACATCAAAATACAGTGGCAGCAAATTTAAATCACTTTTTGTACGACCATGCTATTCCAGATTGCTTACCATACTTGGTTTTAGAACAGTAGGTTATATTTACTGGTTGTTAAGCAAAAACGCGTCGGTAAGTAATTACTTACCGTTCAGTTCTGTCAAAAACAGAACGGTAAGTAAATTATATGTAATTTATAAAATAAATGCATGATCTTTAGATGTCTCTTTCGCGAGAAATCATTTATTTTCTAAATAATTGGACTATTTAAAAAAATGTATGTTGTTTATTTAAATTTGCTCAGGCCTCTTCAATATCCCAATTATATTCGTTTTCAGATTCACTCATTCTCACGAGTTTGACAAATATCGTGACATTAAAAATTAATAGTAATTACAAACGTATCCATGGTAACGACAAAACCTACTTATGGTTTGGTGGATATACAGGGCAAAAATAAATTATCTTAAATCTATTTTTTTCCTTAGGGGGATATTTCCTTAGTTAATACCTTTGTATTCATAATGGTCGTACAAAAAATAGTATAAGCATCTCAAACAGTAAGGAGTTTACCGATCTCCTCCAATATTAGTCGTCGATCGGTAAACTGTCCTTACTGTTCTTGATACTTAATATACTATTGACAACAAATAAACGAATCCGAGTGTTAGGTAAGTTATGAAATGCATTCATAGCACACTATCAAAATTTTCCTTTTCCTATTTCAGTAGAATGATTGCTCGGAAATACTTTCAAATTCCTTATAAATAATAAGCCATTTAAAATTAGGTAATTGTTTATTCCTTGTTGACTGTATTGCAAGTATTTATAAAAATACCCATCTATCATACTTACTTTTGGTTTTTCGCAGGTTCTCGTAAATTTACAAATATCGATACAATGGATGAAATAATCGTAATTAAAAATGAAGTAGATATCAAAATCGAATCAGACATAATTGAAAACTGTACCACCAACAATCAAGTTCAAGCTCATGGGATCAAAGAGGAGTCATTCAGTAACAGTACTTGTATTTCGCAAGATGACGGACAAATTAATACTGAGTGCAAATTTAACCGTAGTCAATCAAGGCTTCCACAGGAAATTAATTTTTCAAAACACATGCTTGCTCATAAAAGTAAAAAACAGTTTCAATGTAATATATGTGGATACAAATCTACAAGACAAAACAATATTAAAACGCACACACTTACGCACAGTGGTGAGAAACCATTTCAATGTAATGTATGTGATTTTAAATGCTCAGTGAAGGGTAATCTTAAAACGCACCTACTCACTCATAGTACTGAGAAACAATTTGCTTGTAAATTATGTAATTATAGTTGTTTACTAAAACGTTCACTCAAAGAACACCTGATTACTCATAGTGGTGAGAAGCCATTTGAATGTAATTTATGTGGTTATAAGTTTTCAGTGAGAAGTAGACTCAAAAGACACATATTTACGCACAGTGGTGAAAAATTATTTGAATGTTATTTATGCGAGTACAAATGTTCACAAAAAACTCAATTGAAACAACACGTACTCGTACACACTGGTCAGAAACCATTTGCATGTAATTTATGTGAATATAAATGTTCACAAAGAATTTATCTAAAACAGCACATACTCAAACATAATGGTAAGAAACCATTTGCGTGTAATTTATGCGAGTATAAATGTTCACAGAAAATTCATCTGAAACAACATATGCTCACACATACCGGTGAAAAACCATTTGCATGTAAATTATGTGATTATAAATGTTCAGTGAAGGGTAGTCTTAAAACACACATGCTTATACACAGTGGTGAAAAACCATTCGAATGTAATTTATGTGAGTATAAATGTTCACAAAAAATGTATCTCAAGCAACACATACTCAAACATAATGGGAAGAAACCATATGAATGTAATTTATGTGAGTATAAATGTTCACAAAAAAGTCATCTGAAACTACATATGCTCACACATAGTGGTAAAAAACCATTTGCGTGCAAATTATGTGATTATAAGTGTTCAGTAAAGGGTAGTCTTAAAACACACATGCTTATACATAGTGGTGAAAAACCATTTGAATGTAATTTATGTGAGTATAAATGTTCACAAACAGGTAGTCTCAAAATACATATGCTTACTCATAGTGGTGAGAAACCATTTGTCTGCAATTTATGTGAATATAAATGTTCACAAAAATTTCGACTGAAGCAACATATTCTCAAACATAAAAGGTGATAAATGTCTTGAATGTAATTTATGTGATTATAAGTGTTCAGTGAGAAATAGTCTCAAAGCACAACTGTTAACACACAATGATGAGGAAGATTTATAATGTAATACATATGATTATAAGTGTTCAATAAAAAGAAATCTTAAAACACATCTGCTTACATATAGTGGTGAGAAACCATTACATTATAATTAACCTTTTTTTAACTTAGTCCTGGGCCTTTCTACTTTTAGGTGCAGGGTTGCCAGATTTGATTTAGCTCTTCGCGGGACACTTCTTTTTTTTGTCATCCCGCATTGTTTGCAATTTATACAATGTACATCCAGCAAGTGGTATGGCAAATTAAAAACTTAATAATAAAATTTATAATTTTTCTATAAAAACCCATTTATTTTTTTAATAACAAATCATAAGTCGGATATTTTAAAATAAACACTTAAAAAATATTTTTTCTACATTAAAGGTTACTCTACATACATACTAGTTAAATATCAGCACCGTCCGTTTTTAAATAGTTTCAAAATTTTTGGTATGTCATTATTATAATTAAGTTTTAGACGTCTATGGACTGACATTACTGACAAACAGCAATAATTACAAATTAAAATTACTTTTATATATGAATAACCAAAATAATGTAAATTTAAAAAATACATATAAATAGAATAAATATTTTTTTAATTACAGGATCAATAAGTTTAATATAAAAATAAAAAGGAATTAAGTATGTTCATTTAACAAAAATAACGACGATTTAAGAATGAATTTTCAACAAATTACGGAAAGGTTGATGAACTGAAAATTAAAATTGTCGTATCTTTGTTAAAACTAAACGTAGACTTAATTTTGTTTTTATTTTTTATAATAAACTCAAAACTTTTACCCTTGTTATTATGATATTAAAATGTTTGTGTCTATTTTAAAAAATATATATTTTTTATTATGTTTAAATTCAACGTTTTCACTTTCAAATTTAATATACCTGATCACATGACCAATCTAATTAATTTACATATTTAGTATTTGGTTTTGGTATGTTAAAAATTGTAATAAATAAAATAAGATGCACTATGTATTGTTAATATGTTATACTTTTAAGAAAATATGCATGATTTTTTGTAGGTGATTACATATACAGTCTGTTTTTTGTAAACGATAATATGGTAAATCCAATGGAATTTTATTATTTTCCTCCTAAATTGCAATCCCTACTGTTCGAGCAAGTTATATTTGCAGGTAGTAACTTCTTCTGACAGCGGTAGTAAAACAAAATTTCAAAACTTGGTGTTTTATGGGTTAAGGCCAGTACTATTACAAAACTTAATAATTTTGGGTATAATTAAAAGTCAAACGTTTTATTTCGAGTTTTTGAATGTTAGGTAAATAAAAAAGTACAACACAAGTTATAGTTATTTGGTTTTTATTAAATAAAGAAACATTAAAACTAATAAATTATTGTATACTATCGAACTACACTTTTTTAATTGTGCAGCTTTCATATAAAACAGTAACAGATTGAAAACATAAATAATAAAAGTATAAAAGAATATAAATAAAAGAGTAGTTCCACGTAAAAGTAAAAAAATGAGAAGGGTTTATTGTTTACTAAAAGTTTTTGAATTTGCTGCTAATTCTAGATTGCCGTTTTTGCAACTTTTTAAAGAAGTTGAACAAATGAATGATTTTATCATTCATTATGAATCATTTACCGTTAAAAGTGTATTTGAGACTGGGCTTCCTTTATTTACCTGTGAATTAAAAGATTAAAAAGATCATACAGAAGCTAACCAAGCCGTTTATTTTTATTTTGAAAGAATTTCAAGATGAAAGAGTTAAACAAAAAAGTATAAGTAATAAAATATCAAATATTTAGATACATGTACGATGTAAGAATCCCAAGTAATGTTTAATAAAATAAAAATACATGTTAATAAGACTTTCTTTTAAATTCTCCTTTTGTATGGTTACGATTACACTTTTTCGGTTACTGTTTTCAAAGATTTAGAACTTCTGGAATCTTAATCCATATTTCTATAGATTCATACAGTGAAATAGGTGGCAACATCAAAGCACAAACTCCCATAAGAAATACATTGGCTATCTTTCCTTCACTGTAGTCCCAGCGTGAGACGACCAATAGATCCAAATACAGTTACAAAATTTTAAAAGTATCTAGATATGTATCTAGGTACCATGAAAGTATCTAGATACTTGTATCTAGATACATTACAACACTGATCGGTGAATATGCGGAAGTACAAATTTTGTAAACCTCTTTTACATAGGCGCCCGCAGAAATTTGTCCAGGGGGGGGGCAAGCCTAGAAAAAACGTCATATACAAAAATTTTAATAAAATTTAAATTGTTCACTTCCAAGGGGGGGGCAAGTGCCCCTCCTTGCCCCCCCTTCCGGGCGCCTATGCTCTTTTATCGTATTTCTAACATGGCAACACTGGACGTATATTCTTGATCAAAAGCAATTTAATAAAGAAATGGCCGTGGTTATTAGTCGAAATTTGTAATAAGTAAAAGCAAAACCTTTGTTATTATTAATCTAAAAAAATCATAACTTGAACATCTAAGTCATAAAATTTGATGAAGTGATTGTTTTTCAATCCAGAAAGTACATGTACATAAAGATTTTTGTCAGTCATTAACCATGTAACTTTAAAATACTTTAGAAGTAATGGTAGATACATTTAAAACTATTAGTTCGGTATTTATTAGTGATTGCACCATAATCCATATGAAACGTTGCCAGTATGTGTAAAAGCACCCCAGCATTCCCTCTAATATGTGAAGTTACTTTTTGTTTATTGTAGGTTCTGATAATTCTACAAGAAATCTGTACAATGGACATCGATGAGGTAACTATAATCAAAAATGAAGGCGATATTAAATTAGAATCAGAAGTAATAGAAAGCTGTAACACCAGCACTCAGCTTCAACTTATGAAAGTGAAGAGAAATCAATTACCAGCACGAACATTTCACATAAAACGCAAACTAATACCTACTGGCCAACTTTACAAATATGACCTCTGTGAATCAAAATCTCAACAGGAAACTAGTTTTCAGAAACAAATGCTCCCTGATAACAGTGATAAACATTTGAAATGCAATATATGTGGTTACAATGCTACAAGGAGAAATTATCTCAAAAAACACATTTTAACACACAGTGGTGAGAAACCATTTCAATGTAATGTTTGTGAGTATAAATGTTCACAACTAAGTAATCTCAATAGACACATGCTCACACATAGTGAAAAACGACTTAAGTGTAACCTATGTAAATATAAATGTTCGCAAGAAGATCAGTTCAAAAGACACATGCTCATGCATAGTGGTAAGAAACCTCTTGAATGTAATATATGCAGTTACAAATTTACAAGAAAAGGTAGTGTTAAACTGCACATGTTGACTCATAGTGGTGAGAAACCATTTGAATGTCATTTATGCGAGTACAAATGCTCCCGCACTAGTAATTTAAGACAACACATGATCACACATAGTGGTGAGAAGCCATTTAAGTGTAATGTATGTGAATATAAATGTTCACATAAGACTAATCTCAAAAGACACGTGCTAACACATAGCACTGAAAAAATATTTAAATGTATGTTATGTGATTATAAATGTTCATTTAAGTGTAGTCTCAAGACACACATGTATACACATAGTAGTCATGACAAACCATTTGCATGTAATCTATGTGATTTTACGTGTGCATTAAAGTATCGGCTCAAAAGACACACACTCACGCATAGTGATGAGAAACCAGTTGCTTGTAATATATGCCATAAACTTACAAAAAAAAGTAATCTCAAAATGCACATGCTCGGTCATAGTGGTGAAGGACTATCTAAGTGTAGTTTATGTGATTATAAAAGCTCACGGAAGAGTAATATAAAAGCGCACATGTTCACTCATAGTGGTGAGAAACCACATATGTGTCATATATGCAGTTACAAGTGTATAACAAAAAGTAATCTCAAAATGCACATTCTCACTCATATTGGTGAAAAACCATTTGGATGTAATTTATGTGAATATAAATGCTCAGCGAAGAGTTATCTCAAAGTTCACATGCTCATACATAACAGGGTGCGATCTAAACCAGAAATCTATTCCTAAGTCTATTCCTGTCTTTGGGAAGAATTAAAGATTTTAGATTTAGAATTTTGTACTGTGGAAGGATTATTTCTGAAATATTTTTTAACTTAAAACATCTCCTGTTTTAATCTTTAATTTCCAAATGTTAGTAAATACATTTAATTATGAACTATTTTTGATTTTTTATTTTTTTGCATGCTAGTCTGTTTATCAAATGTTAAAGAACTAGTCTCTATGCAGTTGTTCAGTTTGACATTATACAGTGCTATTTATTTACCATGCAATATACTGTATAACAATAATTTCACACAACATTGCAAAGTCCATAAGTTAAGACATTACAATAGGATTTCCTGAATTAAGAGAAAGACCAAAATATACAGCGACGAATCAAAACAATTGCTGTTACTATGCCTACGTATTCTAAAAGAAATTTACATTTCACCTGTCAAATTTTGCTTCAAATTAGTAATTGTCGTCTTGCACGATGTTGTATACTTTGGAAGAGCGAATACAAATAATTAAATGGGTGTACGGTGGTAATTCAATTTGAGATACTGTTCATTTATTTGTAGCAAATCTTGAGAACCGGTCAATTCCACACTGTTCAACAATTTCAAGAATCGTTCATGCCTTTGAACAGACAGGATGTGTTGCAAACAGTAAATGCCACAGAAGAGAACAAAGGGCTTCTACAGAAGAACAGGAATAGTCATCGAAATCCAGCCTTCAGATTGCTAATGAAGTCAGTACCAACAGGGAAACTGTTCGACAAGTTCTTAGATGAAACGCGTACAAATCGTACAAGGTGGCAACAGGTCACCAGATATTTCCCGAAGATAAGATCGCAAGAATGGTGTTATGTGAAACGATGATGGAGTGTGCAAACGAAAATCCCAATTTTTTTGAACAATATTTGTTTTACGGACGAATCGACCTTTCCACTATTAGGAAGGCACAATCCTAGTGTTATTAGGTTTTGGAATAGGGAGATTCCACGTCACCGAATGGATTTCCGGACTCAGTACCCACAAAAGCTGAATGTATGGGCAGGTATCGTCGGCGATCATATTGCTGGACCTTTCTTCATTAAAGGCAATTTGAACGGACGGAAGTATTTGGATCTTCTTCGGGACCAAATAATTCTAGCTTTGAGGCTACTACCAGGAGTGGACTTTGGCCAGATATAGTATCAGCAGAATGACTGTACTGCGCACGACATGGTTGATGTACGACAATTTTTAAGCACTACTTTTCTGAATAGTGTAATTGGTAGAAGAATTGGTAGTAACATCAGGTGGGCAGCCAGGTTGCCCAATTTAGCTGTTATTGACTTTATCCTTTGGCGATACGTAAAACAGAAAGTGTACAACCATGTGAGAACTGAAAATCTAGAACAGCTTCGCCAAAGGATTATGAATGTATTTGGAAACATTACACCTATGATGCTTCGTAACGTAAGAAGGAACTTCTACGCCAGATTAGGGCAGTGTTTAGCGGCGCAAGGATCTGTATTTGAACATTTATTGTAAATTATCTTATCCACGTTTTCGGTTGCATATCTTTATTAGTTATTACCAGGCCCAACCACATGGTTGCTAATTGGGTAGTTAAATGCAGAATTTCGTGTAGTCGAATGTATAGGTATAAAATTGTATTAGGTATAAATGTTATACTTATACATTCGACTACACGAAATTGTGCACTAACTACCCATTCAGCAACCTGGTGGTTGGCCATGGTTATTACTAACAAGTTGCTTACTATATTAATTTTTTCCATGCCTGTTATTTTATGTTAGTTTCTAAAGTGCTGTAATGAGCTTTGTAGTATGTATTTATTAAATTTACCTTGTGTTCTTGCAACAAGCTTAACAAATTGTACAGTATGCATTTCAATAAATCACTTCCTTCACCAATTAATTGAAATATCAGGTTATTCAAAAGCACAATTGATAGCTAAAAATACTATCAAGTACTCAGGGGACTCAGGTTGTTTATAATCTATCTTGCGTCCTCCTATTGTTTGTATATCTATTACTCTCCAACTCATAACAGAAGCAATGCTGCGCGAAATTATTGCAAGGCGGTAAGTAAAGCGTACAAAAGAGCGTGCTGTATATGTGCATAATGTTTTGACTCGTTATTGTCAAATGCAACATAGGCAAATTGCACATATTGCAATTTTTTGTACGACCATGCTATTTCGGATTGTTTACCATACTTGGTTTTAGAACAGTAGGTTATATTTACTGGTTGCTAAGCAAAAACGCGTTGGTAAGTAATTACTTACCGTTCAGTTCTGTCAAAAACAGAACGGTAAGTAAATTATATGTAATTTATAAAATAAATGCATGATCTTTAGATGTCTCTTTTGTGAAAATCATTATTTTCTGAATACTTAATTTGACTATTTAAAAAAATGTATGTTTTTTATTTAAATTTGCTGTGAAAAATATCCAATAAATAATAGTAATTACAAACATATCCATGGTAACGACAAATATAACGTGACATTCAAAAATAAAATTGCAAACATATCCATGGTAACGACAAAACCTGCTTAATGTTTGGTGGATATACAGGGCAAAAATAAATTATTTTAAATCTATTTTTTATCATCTTCGGGATATTTACTTAGTTAATACCTTTGTATTCATAATGGCCGTACAAAAAATAGTATAAGCATCTCAAACAGTAAGGAGTTTACCGATCTCCTCCAATATTGGCGACTTCGCTTCTCTCAGTCGCCAAACATTGTCGTCGATCGGTAAACTGTCCTTACTGTTCTTGATACTTAATATACTATTACCTTGACAAGTATAGATCAAAAACGAATAGTTTTCCAGAAAATGAGTTTTAAAGGTTCATTGAATTTTGGATCCGGTCCTGACATTCGTAACTGACCTAGTTACGGAAGGCAGTCTTGTTTTTAAAAACAGAAATTCGATCTGTTTTGTCTGCAACTTAAAAGATCGAAGTTTGTTATAGTTATGCTAAGGTTGAATGATACTAAAGCAGATTTATGTGTTTGTACTTTTTGTTCTTTATAACGGAATATTACCTATGTAGAACTTTTGTTCATTCATTTTACTATTTTATATTGTTTTTGTAGTAACTTCTTTTTGTTTTTATATACCATCAAATCAACTTAGTGGTGACTGTAATAACATTTAATTGAAGCAAATAGGTAGAAAGATAATTATTCTATATTTTTACAAAACACCTGTCATAATCCGATTCACATCATAAACAACCTTCATCTGTTTTATTGTTATGACAATCCTATAAATCTTCCTAAAAAAAGCAACTTCAAAATATTACTAAATGTTAAAGAATTTGAATATTAGCAAATATGTTCTTTTACGATTACGATAATATTAGAATAGCGGGATGGCCAATTACAAAATAAAATACAACATGATGGATAGATTTAGATGACTTAATACGATTTCTGTAAGGTCAGGTATTACCACGTCCTTCTGACAATGAATCTACCTGATCTCATTTCTGACGCATTGTTTTCTACAAAATATAGGAAACTCCCCCCCCATTGAAGTGTTTATGATTTATTATGTTATGGTTAAATGACACTAATACACATAAATCTGAACACATAAGAACACATAAATCTGTCTGTACTTTTATCGAGTTCACGGTCACAATTTTATAACGGGCTGTCGGAATCTTTGTTATTTAAGCGCTATTTGTTTTAAAGAAACGGAAGTGTGCTTCATAGTTATTAATTAATAATTTACAATTACATTTACAAAGGATCATTCAGTCGGCATGTAAAAATAAAACCTTTTATAAACACATTTTTAAGAACTTCCTGCTCTGTTATTTTTCAATGGAATTTGTTAAATGATAACTAAAATTGAATATATTCCAGACTTTACTTATTTCCTACAAAATTGTTTATTAGAGAAATTATATATACAATACAATCCAGTAACAAAGATTATTTTACGAAAAATTATCGAAAACACGGCAAATATTTACGTACGTAATGATAATGAATCTCTTCTTAAAGAGATGTTTTGTAACGTAATTTAAATGCCCTTATTCATACTTACTACTTACAAAGTGATGACCTTCAATAAACACTCGTATTTTATTACAGTATTTTTAGTGTCAACTTTTGTGTTTGTTATAACTTGTTAACATCTGTTATTTAACGTCTAGTATTTCATAGTAAACAACCAGACTGCCAGGACTGGCTCAAGTTTGGTGAATTATTGAGGGGCCCCAAAATTCTTAATGCAAACATTTTTTTGATACAATTTTTTTTCGCAGTTTTTGTTATCTATCCGCCTTCATGTTTCACCCCATAAACCGGTGTGCAATAAAGTGAATCACCCTGTATATGGCAGTTAATAAGATTCTAATTGACTAGTAAGACGAGTGTAGATCCATTTCTTTACATTTTCTTTACTTACCTGAAATCCAAAAACAAAACTTGAAAGCAAGACATATTAGCTTTTAAATAAAAACTTTCAATTTTTACTAAAAGTTCATAACTTTGAAGCATAAGCGCAGACAGAAGAAATTCTCCAAATTAAAAAAGGTTTAAAGTGTAAGATACTGACTGTCGATCACAACTTTGTAAATTCAACATTTTTGTTATTTCATACTGCCTTATTGGTAACTCTTAATAGTAATTAACATTTTATGCAAGCTTTAAATGCAGACCTGTAGCCTCTCCTTCTCATGAGCAAAAACATGCATAAAGCATTCCACATAATTAATATTTGAAACATTTAAAGCAGTCTTTAAAACAAAATACCGTGATATCAAAAATTATCTTGGTCAAGGGTTGTTATGGAATATAAAACGGTTGTCTTAGTTTGAATTTCTAAATCTTGTTCTTAAAATAATTGTCGTCAAGCTACACTGACATCATCAATAACCTACAAATGTGTTACCTACTTAGTTCAGCTGTAAAATTTATGTCAATAATTTTTTGAGTGTCAAAATAACACATTTGTAGGTTCTTGATGATGTCAGTGTAGCTTGACAACGACAGAATTATTCTAAGAACAAGATTTAGAAATTCAAACTAAGACAACCGTTTTATATTCCATAACAACCCTTGACCAAGATAATTTTTGATATCACGGTATAACTTACATAAATACCATATTAGGTTTATAGTTTATCCAATTTTTTTTTTAAATAAATTCAATGATTTTAATCATTTTAACCAGATCATTAACATATATATTACAACACCATTTTCTCTGTGAGCGTTTATAATTTTATAAATTATATTCAAATGAACATTTCAAATTCGAATAAAACCTTCCAAATAAAACATATGACATGAAGAAAATGGATAAGCAAAAAAGTGTTATTGTAACAAGGTTATTTATTTAATGAAATAAATAAAGATTAGTAAAAGTTTCACAGTTTTATTAAAATACAACCTGACAATATTGTTTCGACAGCTATGCTGTCAAAACAATATTGTCAGGTTGTATTTTAATAAAACTGTGAAACTTTTAATAATCTTTATTTATTTCATGATTATGGAGTTCCACAAAGTAAGGCTGGAAACAAACAAGATTATTTATTTAAAGTAATACTTTTTTTTTATTCAAACTAAAATATTTAAATTACAGCAATATTTATTAAGTGAATTTAAGATAATACAATTTAAATTAAAAAAACCAATTTAAATTATTCCAATTACTCTGTACTTTCACTTTTTCCACAACAAATCTAAGATCTCTTAAAGAATCATGTGATGGAGACTTTTATTCTTGAATAAATCAAATTATTTATATTTACAATTGCACACACAGGACCATGATAGACGAGCGGTGTTAGAGCACCAGGAGTGACACTTACGGCAATAGAATTGTTGTAAACGGAGTGTGGTGTGTGTGATTGTCTTGAATGGTAGATAGGGGACATATGACCAGAGCTGTTGGTTCTCCCATAAAATAAGATAGATATATTGGCAACTGTTACAGTGCTGTTACTTGCAAGTCATATACAATACAATCAAAAATATATAATAATTAGGTATAAACAAATAAAACAATAATATAACAATAACAAAGGGTATATATCAAGTAATGTGTAGACAAATATAAAAATTAACTTGCATTGTTTAATAATTAAACATGATAAACTGAAGAGTACATTTATTGTAAATGGGATATATTAATGTTATTATTATTATTATTATTATGTATATAGTAGGCGGTCCAAACCGATGAAACTATTTATTTAGTTTGCGTTTATCTTAAAAATTTTTGTTTGAAAGATTTTTTTAGAACTTGATTGTTCAACTTATTAGTTGTAATAGCACAATTTGTCACAATCGATAGTCAATGTTTAGAGTCATTATGTTTTCTCTGTCAAGTTTGTTTTTAAAAGAATTCAAACTTGGTGCTGATATAGTGTCTTCTTGTAGAGAGTTCCAGGGGTATACCACACGGTTTACTAAGAAGTTTCTTCGTGGTAGCTTAGCAGTTTTTTCTTTTTCAAGTTTTTTTGAATGTCCTCTTAACTGTACTCTGTGATTGTAATTGTATATTTCTAAGTTACTAGAATAATATCCCTGAACTATCTTGTATGTTTCAATTATGTCTCCTCTTAATCTTCTCTCTCTCAACGTTGTTAACTGAAGTTTCTTTAGTCTTGCTTCATATGGTTGTTGTGATAGTTCTGGTGGAATTCTTGTAACCCTCTTTTGTACTTTCTCTAATGCCTCTATATCTTTCACATAGTAAGGATTCCATATTGTATGTGCATATTCTAATTTTGGCCTGATGAAACTCTTGTATAATTTTAAAATCATACAGTTATAAAATTCGTCTACTGTGTAGATTTCTTTAATTTCCTTTTGAAAGCAACTAAGTTCAGAAATCTTGCTGAAAAATAGTAATTTATTGTATAGATTAAGATCTAGAGTTTTTTACAGATATTTCTAATCGCATTTCCTTAAGAGATTAAAAGATCTAGTATGGTAATAGCACAATTTGTCACAATCGATAGTCAATGTTTAGAGTCATTATGTTTTCTCTGTCAAGTTTGTTTTTAAAAGAATTCAAACTTGGTGCTGATATAGTGTCTTCTTGTAGAGAGTTCCAGGGGTATACCACACGGTTTACTAAGAAGTTTCTTCGTGGTAGCTTAGCAGTTTTTTCTTTTTCAAGTTTTTTTGAATGTCCTCTTAACTGTACTCTGTGATTGTAATTGTATATTTCTAAGTTACTAGAATAATATCCCTGAACTATCTTGTATGTTTCAATTATGTCTCCTCTTAATCTTCTCTCTCTCAACGTTGTTAACTGAAGTTTCTTTAGTCTTGCTTCATATGGTTGTTGTGATAGTTCTGGTGGAATTCTTGTAACCCTCTTTTGTACTTTCTCTAATGCCTCTATATCTTTCACATAGTAAGGATTCCATATTGTATGTGCATATTCTAATTTTGGCCTGATGAAACTCTTGTATAATTTTAAAATCATACAGTTATAAAATTCGTCTACTGTGTAGATTTCTTTAATTTCCTTTTGAAAGCAACTAAGTTCAGAAATCTTGCTGAAAAATAGTAATTTATTGTATAGATTAAGATCTAGAGTTTTTTACAGATATTTCTAATCGCATTTCCTTAAGAGATTAAAAGATCTAGTATGGTAATTGTGATTATAATCTGATCCTTGTGTATACTTAGTGATATGAGTATGTTGTTCAATAAGAGTAAAATATATATAAGCAGATGGTAGGGTATTATTCCAAATTGAATGAAGAATGGTTTACACTGAGGTCTCATATCTAGGTTAGCCAAACATCTAACAGCTTTTTTTGTAATATAAATATCTTTTTAGAGTTAAAAGGATTTCCCCAAACAATTACGCCATAAGTAAGGTGTGCGTGAAATAATGCATGATATGACATTACCACCTGGTTGTGACTAACACTATGCTTAAGCTGTCGCATCAAAAAGATGATGCTAGATAATTTGGGAATGAATGTATTGATATGATCTTGCCAAGTGAGTCGATGATCCATAGTAAACTCAGTAGTTTGACTGAATTTCCTTGAGTGACATCAATGTGAAAAGAAATAAGTAAATGTTGATTTTTCTCTTCATTCATTTTTAATTTATTAGCAATGAACCACATGTTTGCAGATTCTAATTTTGCTAAGGATTCATCCTTAAGAACATTAGCGTTATTATGAAGATTTAGGAAAGTAGTATCATCAGTAAACATATAACATTTTTGAGAAATGCAGTAATACAGATCATATACGTAGATAATAAAATGAATTGGCCCCCAACACTGCTCCTTGTGGTACACCATGAGTAATGGTGACGGGAACAGATTTCTCATCGATGAGCGAGACAAATCGAATCCTCTTATTTAAACAGGAATGAAAAAGGTTTAATGCTAAGTCTCTAATCTTTGGAGAAGTATTTCATGACTAACACAGTCAAAGGCCTTGGGAAGGTCACAAAGTGTAATCAGTTAGTGGTTACCCTCCTCAAGAACCTCAACTACGTCAGTCACCAACTTAAGCACAGCTTTGGTCGTACAAAAATTCTTCCTGAAGTCAAACTGATTTGTACTAAACAGTATATATTGATTAAAGTAATTTAATAACCTTTCTTTTAGTATAATTAAAACTGTAATTATAGAAATAGGTCTATAGTTATTGATCGACTTAATATCACCTTTTTTGAAAATGGGTAGAACTGGAGACAGTTTAAAACTGCCAGGGAAAATTCCCTTAGCAAAACTTTTATCGACTAGTATCGAAAAAGATTTAACAATAATGTCAGCAATTCCTTTAATAATAATGCCATTCATCTCATAGGCATCAAACAATGGTGAATTACTTAAAGAACTTATCGCTTTCCAAACTTCAGCTTTTGAGACAGGAAATTAGAAATACCGATAGAGTCTGCCGATTTAGAAATATTAACTAAAAAGTCTGTTGCAGGGTGATCAATATGAGGTAACGATTGTATAATTAGTAATTGCTGGATTAGTATTGTTTGCAAAGTGATTTTTTTTATGATTAATTAATTAGCATTTATGTATATTATTAGAATTTAGCAGAAAGTGATCATAGGCAGCTCTCTTATAATGTATGTAAAAGAAACTCTATAGGTTTTTCAAAGCAGGTTATTATACTCTCTCAAAGCATGTTCATTGTGATTAACCCTAAAAACTAACTTGAAAGAAGAAAGGGTATCACATAATCTATTTAAATCAACATTAAACCATTTAACTGGAGACATGCACCGTTTCAAAGATATATTTCCAAAAGGAAAAGCTATATTTATTTGACTAGTTAAACAATTTAGTAAATAATTTACAAGATAATTAGGATCTCACACCTCGCATAAAGGGTAGGCATAAAAAAAATTTACACATTTTTAGATTTTATTAGCAGGTGTGTAAAATGGACACAGTAATAATAATTTGCAGTACTTACATAAGAAACTGACCACGAATTGTTCCCTTATAGTGATCTGATCATGTGTCTTTTAAGATTATTAACATTTACAAACACATAGATTACATCCAAATGTTTTTTCACCACTATAAGTGAACACTATGTCTTTTAAAATGACTTTTTAATTACGATTTGCAACTAGATAAATTTCACTTAAATGGTTCCTCAGCACTATGAGTGATCATGTGTCTTTTAAGATGATGTTTTAGTGAGCATTTATAATCACATAAATTACATTTAAATGGTTTCTCACCACTATGAGTGAGCATGTGATTCTTGAGGTGATCTTTCTGTGAACATTTATAATCACATAAACAACACTCAAATGGTTTTTCACCAGTATGAATGGTCAAGTGTTTTTTAAGATGATGTTTTAGGGAACTTTTATAATCACATAAATTACATTTAAATGGTTTTTCACCACTATGTATGAGCATGTGTGTTTTAAGACTGCCCTTCGCTGAACTTTTATAATCGCATAAATTACATACAAAGGGAATTTCACCACTATGACTAAGGATGTGCGTTTTAAGATTACTCTTTACTGAACTTTTATAGTAACATAAATTACATTCAAATGGTTTTTCACCACTATGTGTTAGCACATGTTTTTTGAGATTACTTTTTTGTAAACATTTATAATCACATACATTACATTTAAACGGTCTCTCATCACTATGCGTAAGCATGTGCATGTTGAGACTATTTTTCATTGAGCATTTATAGTTGCATAAATTACATTCAAATGGTTTCTCATTGCTATGGGTGAACATATGTCTTTTGAGAGTACTCTTCTGTGCACATTTATAATCACAAACACTACATTCAAATGGTTTCTCACAGTTATGGGTGAGCATGTGTCTTTTAAGAGTACTCTTAGTTGGACATTTATAATCACATAAATCACATTCAAATGGCTTCTGACCACTGTGCATATACATGTGTACTTTGAGAGTACTCATTTGTGTACACTTATAATCACATAAATTACATTCAGATGGTTTTTCACCACTATGAGTGTACATATGTTTTTCAAGATGATCTTTCCGTGAACATTTATGATCACATAAACCACACTCAAATGGTTTCTTACCAGTATGAGTGAGCATATGTTTATTAAAATATTGTTTTAGTGAACATTTATAATCACATAAATTACATTCAAAGGGTTTCTCGCCACTATGTATAACCATGTGCCTTTTAAGATTATTTTTTTGTAAACATTTATAATCACAAATATTACATTGAAATGGTTTTGTACCACTATGCAAAAGTATGTGTTTGTTGAGGCTGCCCTTCTCTGAACATTTATAATCGCATAAACTACATTTAAATGGTTTCTCACCACTATGAGTGAGGATGTGTCTTTTAAGACTGCCTTTTCTTGCAAATTTGTAACCGCATATGTTACATTGAAATTGTTTTTCACTTTTATGCATAAGCATGTGTTTTTGAAAATTAGTTTTCTGTGGAAATGTAATCTGACATAAGTTACATATGTAAAGTTGGTGAGTAATCTGCTCATGAAGGTGCAGATTATTGATGGTGTATTGCTTGTCTCCACTGTTGTAGTTTTGAATGTTGTAGGTGATATTATTTTCACTTATTTCTGATTCTATTTTGATATCCGCTTCATTTTTGATAATGATTTTCTTATCATTGTCCATTGTATCAATCTATGATAAATTACGAGAACCTGCAATATATCTAGGTAAAAAATGCAACTTCATATAGGAGTATGAAAGATAGGATACTTTCATCAATACTTGCAATGTTTGATACGACTCTACAGTACTTTTCAGATTTTTTTATTAGTTAAAAAATAATGCTTTGTAGATTGTAATAGTTATTTAAATGTGATACAAATGCACAGGGCACTGTGTATTTGAAAATGTTTTTTAATTAACAATAATAAGCAAAAATGAATTTTATAATTATTATATAACAATTCATTTAAAATATATTATACTGCTTGTTTAATGGATGAGGGATGAAGCATAAAATACACAGATGGAGGAACTGGAACTGGGGTACTGGAACTGGGTCTGGGTTACTAGAAGCAGGGTTGCCAAAGCTGTAATTTAGATAAGTTAATTTATAGTAAATTCCGTAACTTAACAAAAAGTAATCGCATTTTTGCTTCTGGTTAGTCTTTGGTAGTAACAAATGGTTACTGAAAAACTTATATACTTTTGAAACAGCTTAACCATGTGATAGATGTCTTGTTCTGTATCTAATGTAAAATTTATGTTTTGTTCAAGACTTTTAATAAGAATATTAACTAGTGAGAATGCGCAGAGCTGGCATTGCCATGACGAACAAAAACAACTGTATACTTAATAAACTAATTTATTTTTGAAAACTAATGTTGACGTAACACATTAGTTGTCATAAAACTAAAATTCTAAGTGCTAAAATTTTTCGTTTAAAAAATGTGCTAAAAATGTTTATTTTTTTTAAATTTTTAAAAAATACAAAATTTTTCATTTTTTAAAAATTTACCGAAATTTTCGGTGGTCATTTTGACCACTTTCCCGAAGAGATACAAAAAAATATTTCAACCAAAAGTTTCTCCAAAAGAACCAAAAGAAAAATTCAGAAAAGTCAACAGGGAAAAAGGCGACAGACCGACAGACAGACAGACTTCACGAATTCAGAGACGAACTTTATGTTCGTCGAAAATTCATTGATAACCATAATTCATTAAAGTATAGCGCAGTGTTTGTTTATATTTATATTACCTTTAATAATTACAGCTTAGCTATTGAAATAATTGTCAGGTAGATTATAATCAGGCTTGCGATTTCGTGACGTGGGAGTGGCTAAATATTAGAAAATTTTGCAGCTTGAGTGTACCGCTGACACCTTTGAAACAAACTTTGAAAGTGGTGGTACTACACATGATTACACGACGAGTTTTATCGTAAACCTCGGCCTATGCGTTTCCACTTTTAGCATATTTTACAGTTGATTTAAATACTCTATCAATAAAGTTTGTTACCTTAGAGAAAGTGACAGGCACATCGCGAATTGATGACGTTGTGGCGGACAGAGTTCAGCTGTTGCCAGTGGCCTATCAGCTTAGAATGTTTTTGTCCTAAATAATAAATGATTAAATATGCTAAAACTACGTTATTAATTACAAAATGGTGCGAAGAATAAGAATTTAGCAAGCACTGATGATAAAACATAAACCATACCACTGGCGCCGACTTGTAAAATATATTGGGGGGGGGCACAAATCGGGGGATTTCCCCAGAAGAAATGGGGGTCCGGGGAAAATTACACGTGAAAAGTTGTTTTCACTTACTCTCAAATAACTAGCACACTGACAGCAATGGCGAGGAGTGGCCAGTGTGACAAACAATTACGTCGGCAAGCCAGACAGTTGTATGATTAGTAAACACTCGTGTATGTCCGCCAATCTTCGTTGGCCAATGGCCTACGAGTGTGTTCGAACTCGACGTTGTTTTTCAACGATCTTAGGGGTGGGCCCAAAGGAACCCGAAGATGCACGAGAGTTTACGAAATTCATTTCCGTCGATGTTCGTGGCCTGAAATTCCTTTACACGCTGTCCTGCGTGAGCGACCAATGTGGCGAAGCGGACGACCCGGGCGATGGGAGCGAATAGCGGTGCGGACGAAACGAATTCAGAGTGTCCTATGTAGCACATTTTCGTAATTGCGAATCGCGCAAAAAAAAGATAAAAACCAGAACTATGATACCCTAATCTGGTAAAAATGGTCTGGTGAAACAGACGCAAATTTGAATGTCCGAGAATACATTTTTAAAATTACGCTACTGTAAAAATTAAAAAAAAATGCATCGGTGATAAGGTCTTTAACAAATATTGTTTTTTTAGAGAGGATCCCGCAGAATCCTTTTTATGGAAAATGGCTTTCACTAGATTGTAGATTAAAAGAGTCAATGGGCAAAATGTCCAGAAAACTATAGTTTGTGAAAATTATCAACTTCAAATGGCTAATATATAATTTGTTGGTGTTTAGCAAAGTTTCAAGAATTTTAGCAAAGGGTCATTTCTCAAAAGCATTCTACCAGGTGCAGAGATTTTCGACTTAAAACTGCTGTAACTCGAAAACTATAATTTTTTTCAACTTTCTGCCCATTGACACTTTTGATCTACACATCGAAACTATCTTTCACCAACCAAAGCAATCTGGTAATTACCATTTTCCATAAGGATTTTGTTGACTCCAAATTTATTTCAGAATTATTTCAAAATCATTAATTTTATTATTAGTTTTCCCTTTTAAAATTAAATTCAATCAAAACACTTACATCTATGCCGACAATTCAGATGTGACTAATGCGGTTAAGGCGGAAATATCAAATAATTTGATCGCGTCAAACGCCTGAAATCCCCATCTAGCGAAGTTACGGGCGACGCGACTCTACATGGGACACTTGCATTGTTTGCTTAATTTTGATAAATCCACGCCGGCCGCTCCGTTCGCTTCGACCACAAGTAGTCGCCCACGCAGGACAGCGTGTAAGGCAGGTGGAGATGTACGATTGTTTAAAAGTACGTTTCCATCGAATCATAATGTACGCGTCTGGGCCGGAATACAGGCGAAGACGTACGAGTTTTTATTAAGTTGATTAGACGTACTTATTATTGTACAAGTATGTGCCTTCCGCAAACTATAGATTAGTTTTTCGTCTTGATTGTTTAGTGTGTGCTATCGAGGTTTGATTTATATGTTATTTATATGTTATGAATCATTAGTTCAGAGGCTATTATGTTTACGTGCGAATATATTGCAACACAACAAATAAAACAAATAATGAGTATTTCTTCTGTACGTAGTTTCTGGGCGCGTGATCCACGAATTCTTTTGTGCCGACATAATTACTAGATGATACCCAGCCAGCACACTGATGTCATAATGTCGCTGTTTTTTCGGCAGTAACGACGTCAAATGACGTATTAAAATGACGTCAAATTGTCGTAAAACTGACAGCATTATGTCACAGCCCAAGGACGTCAATATAAGACGTCAGTAAAACGTAGTTCAACGACGTCATTAAAACTTTGTTCAATGACGCCATTAAAACGTCCTATACTAGGACTAGGACAGCAATTATAAATAATTAGTTGAATATTGGAAATAATATTTATTATATACTATTTCATACATAATTATTAAACAAAAGTAAACATTTACTAACTGAAAAGCTGCTAAAACAATATGTAGGATAATTGCTGACACTAAAATAATATTAGTAAGTACTAAGAAACCACTGCATTAGTATTAATTTATTAACAATAGTAATCTCACAAAATCGTCGAACGGGTAAAATTGTATAAAGGTTATGTAGTATTGCGACGGAACAAGTAATTATTAATACTGACCCTTTGTGACAAACGACACAATTATTATGCAGTAGTTGCACCTACACATACACTATACATGTAGGTACGTCAACAACTTTAATAATAAGTAGAAACGTTACTAATTAAAGAGAAAAACAAATACACGAAAGATGTTGTTGCTGTTTGTACTGCGGCATGTGGTCACGTGCAGTTCAGTAAAAAAAGAATAAAGTAAAACAGTGTTCCTAGATTTGTCTCTCATACATCCGTGGGCCTGGCAATACAAAAATAGTGTAATTGAATATTGGAAACAGTAAAATAATGTATTCTATCTACATTCTGCAAATGTAAAAATAAAAAATATTTTATGGAATATATAACTTCTTGGTTACCTAGATAGATCGTAATTAATAATATTAGAAGTCTAAAAACGACCTTATTGTACGTCTAAAAGACGTCGTTTTGAAGACGTTTACGTACGTCCCATAACATGACGTCTTATCGACATCATTTGTTAGTCATATGACGTCGCCGACCAATAATCACTTAAAAATAACGTTATTATAACGTCAGTGTGCTGGCAGGGTAATACCTATTGGGCGACTGCCATCCCTCGAGCCCTTCAGGTCCTCAGGGTGGAACTTTGTTACCCTCCTGGCATTATCAGTATTCTAACGGGATTGCTACATAAATAACTATTATGATTATGGGTTTCACCAAATAAGGCTAGAAACAATAAACAAAAAAATCTTTAAAACCATTGATTATTTAAAAATTTCTTTTTTATTTTTATTCTTAAAGACTCTCTTAAGCCATTAAACGACTTATTAAAATATGATACAGTTAGTCTTTTTGAGAGTATTAGTGAAAACTGCACTTTTTCTAGATGCTAGATTTCAGATAACATCTAGATTTCAACGAGGAAATCGACGTAGAAGTGAATAACAAATCAGTTTGTAACGTGTGGTACATAGGTACATTTTTGCGATTTAACTAAATGTTTCACGAATTCTTCGTTGAAACCAACCGTGGAGTTTGGTTCTTAATAAACTTTTTTAATACAAACAGAACATGCAAAGAATACATAAAAGTGTTCTCACGAAATCAAGAAAAGAATTGATTAGTGCCTCAATGTTCCAGTTACTGCATTAAAGAGACATCGCTCCATGGCTTTCCAAAGGATCCAAAATTACGTTAAAGGTGGAAAGACGTACTTAACGACGTAATTAAAGACGCCCGTATAAATTGATCTGTGCATTCTTTGCAGTTACTTCTCACACTGCACGAGAACGCTTAAAAAAGACATTAGTGCCTACATATCTGCCTAGACATTTTGAAATAGTAATTGGTTACAATATTTAACAATGATGTATTTTTGTATTCATACTTAGAAAGTTGGAAATTCACAGCAGAATTATTATTACCTAATTAAAACTGTCAGACTTATCTGAAACATCTGAAACTGCTTCTTCTAGCGTCACAAAGTGCAACAAACATCTATGCAGCCTTATAAAGTTGTTATTTACGACATCTTGCAATTTTCAGGGCCATCTACTGGTACGTGATTTTTGAGAATAAGCACTTTAAAATATCTTGATGACGTCATTTCTACCAATACAACCGAGGTGCCGGCGAGGCGAGACAATGCTCTCTGTATCCCTGTATGCTGCGTTATATGCTATTAGCCTCCATGTTAGGTACACATTAAACCGTTAGCTGTGTACTTATTTTTTTATTTGTAAAATAATATGGCTGAGGAAATTACAATTGGCTGTTTTGAATACAAAAAGAATTCTATAATAATACAATATCAATTATTCCTAAAATTCAAGCACCGAATTTATTGTTTTTATACTTTAAAAACGAAATATTTGTCATATATATTCTGGTTAGAATTAATAATATTAATTTGCCGCAATAAGGAGTCGAAGACTTCCTTTACATTTAGCAGGGTATGAAGAACGAAAAAGATTTGCTCGCAAAAGAATAATTCTTATAAGAATTTAATTGTTGATTCGTTCACGAATTGTATTATTTAATTCTCTGGTTAAATAAATTTTCGATCGGGAGCGAATCATATTTGTATGAATCATTCGTGAGTAAAATAACAACATAGGTTTATAATAATATGTAAAGATTGCAGTTTTATTAATACACGGATAATTGCAAATCTTCAGCTAGAGATTTCGTGTTCAACAAGATTGCTATTTAAATTTATTAGCAATACGTATTTATGGTTTCTTTCAATAGTCTTGAGCTGTGCTTAATATCATATTTTTCATCCTTTATTAACAGAAGTAGAATCACTTGTTACAATTCATTTATATGACCCAATATAAGGAAATTTTGGATGTATGTGCGCTGTCGAATTTTGTTTGATAATTCTTCATTAATTGATACTATATTTGCGATTGATTTGTTTTCATCATAGAAAATATATTTGGTTACATTAAATTTTTTCATTTTCATCGAGTGATAATTTTCTTACCCTGACATTTAGTTTGTTGGCTTGATAATTGCGACAGGGTTTGTAGTAAATTCCACATTACACATTGAAGAAAGTTTAGTACACAATTGTGTACAAAAAGAATCCAAACATCAATTATTCCTAAAATTCAAGTGCAGAATTTATTATTTTCATCCAAGCCGCGTAACGCTTTGCCGACCTATCACGATTTGGGAACGTATGGAAACTTATGTTAGGATTCGATTTTTTTGTCATCACTGTGGTTTTATATTGAACTAAATAACGCGGATTGTGTGATATGTATTTTGTTATTAAATTAAAAATAGCATCAATCCAGGACATACAAACCAACAACTACTCGACTACGCATAATAACGCAGTGGTGTGCAAGTGGGTTTCGGTTCTGACTGGTAGTAGTTACGTCATCACGCACAGGTTTCACACTTTACAAGCGTTTTCCTCGGTAACAATATTGTTACGCGTGTAAGGACTTAAACGAAGTATTCCATTTCGCGAGTGCGTATCAAGTTGGCTTCTCTAAAATACCTGCTTTTGCTTTACGTCCGAGAGACGATTTGTATATTGGCTCTCCGAGCGAGCGTTGGGTCTCGTTATCTTCTTGTACGAAGCTTCCTTTATGGAATTTTTATGAACCTCGTTCGAGATTAATTCTACTGAATTACCGCTTTGAGCGGATTTGATTGCGGAGATATTCTTTTAAAGCCGTCTTCAATCTCAGGTGAGATTATTTAGTTAATCAGATTTGTGGGTAGTTTGAGTTAAGTCTCGCTTTTCTATTTCAGCCTTTTTTTCTCCTCTTTTCTTTTATTGTTATCATCAACAAATTACAATATCCATTCACAACTACTATCGAGTGGACTGGTTTCCCTCCTTCCGTGCAACTGCTGGATGCGAGAGGATTTTGCAGTAACCAACATCGTACACAATTTTTGGTATAACAGAGTCGCTGATCCAATTTGTACCAATGTACCGTTGTAATAAGTAAGATCTCTCCTGATTACATGTTAATTACTGCTTATATATTGATGATTAGATCTGGAATATTAAATTAGTGTAATTTGTTAAATTTGTTAAGGCTACGAATTCTTGTGTTAGATACCGTCCGTATCTGCACGTATTATCACTCAAGGTAAAATATTTTTGTATAGGGAATGCAAATATTTTGAACTTTTACTTCAGAAATTATATTTTGGAAATGTATCTTTTTAATAATTTATTTAATTAAAGAATCAATGCTTTACCGTATTAGTGTATATAAATTAATGAACTAATTAATTATTTGAGGTTTATTACTAGATTCATAAATTGTTATTTGTAGGATTATCTATTAAATATTATCATTTTCTTTATTTTTTTGGGTCATTAATTCAATTTTACAACTGTTTATGGTTTACTATTATCACGTTTATTCATTTTATGCAGTTGTTAGGGGTACAGCAAGAATACTATTTGTATTAAATAACCGATTGGGTTTATAGAAACAAGAGAGGGCTAAATTTAGATTTTTCTCCCTCTGAAATCATTTTTTCGTTTTCATTTAAGGTATATGTATGATTACGTTATCGAAGTTACTTGCCGACTCGGAAATATTTAACTATTTATTTTATTTTATTGTATCAGGGTTATATTATTTAGGGCTTAATCTCACTTATATCTTATTGAGATTTTATGTTTATGAATATTACTGTATGTACTTATAAATATCTGAATTTTATTTTTATGTTGTTTAATTCTTTTATTTCAGCTTGAGCTATGTATAATAGCTATATAAATAAATAGTACGGGGAATCGCCGGAATCTCCCCCTACAATATGTATTGTAAATAAACCGATTTGCAAATGAATTTCTTTATTATTGACTATTAAAATGTTAACTAGCCCAATGAGCGACCAATGTTTTCATTTTGTTTTCAGTATCTGTTTAAGAAGATTCAAAATTATTTTTTTACACAAAAAACATATAGGTATCACACTATTGCATGTTTTCATTTTCTTACACTTTATTTAATTCATAACTTTTTTCACGCTTAAATCTAAAAATCCTTCAAATGGGTATCCGTAAATAATTCGAGATTTCCTCAATACTTTCCTGGTGATAGCGGCCATACAAATATTACTGCTTTTTACGTATGTGATTGTAACCGACATTTATCAAATCGCTCCCACTTCGATGCGATGCGAACGATCTGTTTCATAGTCGTTCTAAATGAATAGTGCAGTTAATGCCTCTGGCGGAAGTATTGTACAGTACGCAAGTTTGTTGACCAAGTAGAGTGCGGGTAAAGACAAAACGGGCACGGTCATTGCATCCACCTTTTTATAATAATTCTTATAACACTCAACGTTAATATATAACTTCTGATAAGACCATGATAAGATAACATGTGAAATAACCATTACCTACGTTTTCATGTTTTATTAATCAGTTTTAAAATACAATCATATTATAAGTATATGTAAGGCTATGTAAGTTACAGTCTTGCAATAATATAATCAAGGTAAAGATAATTATATTCAAATGAAAACCTTGTATTACAAATAAATATAATTATTATATTGATTCCAGATTATCTTCCTTACTGATCGAGTTATCACCATATAATCAAGGTACAAAAGAAAGAAGACTTACTTAACGAATGCCGTGCCATGCGAACTTGTGTAATAACCTAAGTTAAGAAAAGAAATCTACATAATGGATCTTCTTTACCGTATAAACAATTTATTTTTTCAAAAAGCAAGAGCAATCAGTATTCGTGATAATGAAGACAATAGCTGCTTGAATTTATGTTACTCTGATTACAATTCACTTGAATGTGCAAATAGTGTAATTCTAAAAAAACTAATTCGACTCAATGCATTAATAGAAGATACCCATTCTTTTTGTATTTGTAGATGTAATTTAGAAAAGCTAGAACTCAATGTTCTAATAATATCGCATTGTATTAAGCAGATCACTTTTGATAAATGTATCCTTCATCTAATATCATCTAAGGCATTTACTAATTTATCATCTTTAGAATCTCTAAAAATTGTAGACTCTCAAATTGACAGAATAGAAAAAGATACGTTTACAGAGCTAGTAAATTTAACTAGTTTACATATAGGCACTAGCACAGAATATAGAAAGATTACTCCAGGGCAATTTATAAATAAGGAAAGATTGATTTTTGAAAATATGAATTTTAGTTGTTCGCAAAATTTAACTTTTATTCATATAACTGATTGTGGAATTTGCGAGATTTTAGATGAATCATTCAAGAATTTAATGAATCTTAAATCATTGATCTTGAAAGGAAATAATATTGTGAGGTTAAGTGAAAATTGTTTGAAAGAGCTATTTAATTTAAGAACGCTTTCATTGAGAGCAAATAATATAAATGAGCTACCCAGGAAGTTATTACAAGATCTAAACCAATTGCAGATTTTAAATTTGGAAATTAACACGATTGAAGATTTAAATGATCAAATTTTTAGTAAACTTTCAAATCTAAAAGAGCTAAATTTGTCTAATAATAAAATTATTAATATCAATAATAAATTACTAAAAAATTTATCAAAACTAGAATTAGTAAATTTTGAAAATAATAATTTAAAATTTATTGATGAACACGCCTTTGATACTTTACATCAATTATTAGATATTAATCTTTCTAACAATTATTTAACAATTTTGCCCAAATTTGACAAAAATTTAAATTTAGAGTATATCAATTTAAACAATAACAAACTTGAGTCAATACAAAAAGATGCATTTAAGAACTTATCAAAACTGATCGTTATGTCTATATCCAATAATAATATCCGCAACCCAGAAGGTGGTGCTTTTACAGATTTGCAAAAACTTGGAATGTTGCGATTCGATAACAATAAATTAGAAGTTTTAGACAAAATAGCATTCAATCAATTGCCGACTCTCACTTTTCTTCATTTGTCAAATAAAAATTGGTCTTTTATATCAAGCGAAATATTTCAAGACTTCCCTTTATTACATTCTTTAATTTTGAGCAACAATAATATAACTATTTTAGAAGAAAGTTGCTTTAAAGGCCTTACCAATTTAAGTTCATTAGATTTAGATAATAATAAAATTAAAGATCTACCAGAGGGTTTGTTTAAGAAGCTTTTTAAACTTTCAAGTTTGAATCTATCAAGAAATCTAATAAAAAAATTAGACAGCGACATATTCCAAGACCTTACTTCTTTATATTTTCTACATCTTGACGATAATAATCTGGATAGCATTGAGAATGGATTATTTAAACATTTAAATAACCTGGGAATTTTAGATTTGTCAAAGAATCGCATATCGAGTATTCCACAAACAGTTTTTAATGGTATCTCAGAATCTTTACTACCACAATTGCGCACATTGGATTTATCTTACATGAATATTACTCACGTTCAACCGGGTAGTTTTAATGAACTATCTCAATTAAAAGAATTAAATCTGTCTTATAACAGCATGGAAAAGCTATTTTCTCAGACATTTTTAGGTCTTTCTAACTTAGAACTATTGAATTTGAGAAACAATTCTTTGAAAGAAATTGAATGCAACACATTTGAAGGTTTATCTCAATTGCAGTATTTATTTCTTGATTGTAACAAAATACAAAGTATTACTTTTGAACATTTCCAAGGAATTCCTTATCTGAAACACCTACATTTAAATACTAACCATTTGGAAGGGATACACAAAAATTCATTTTCTACATTAAAAAATTTAAAAATCTTAGTCTTAAGTGAGAATAAAATATGCAACCTGTCTAACGGCGTTTTTAATTCGTTAGAATCATTAATTACTCTAGATTTAAGTAAAAACTGTTTAAGTTTCCTATCAGCTAGGGCCTTTAGTGGTTTGAAAAACTTAAAAACTCTTCTTTTAGAAGGCAATGAAATAAGAAAAATCGAATCCAAAGCTTTTAATGGATTGAAAACGTTAGAGAATATTGATTTAAATGACAATAAAATAGAAAGGATTGATAAGAGTACATTCTACTCGCTACAGACTCTACGTTTGGAAGATAATGAGATTTCCGATTTATCTCCAAATGTTTTTAAGAGTATGAAAATTCCATGTCAGATATATCTCAAAGGAAATCCGTTGTCAACTGATGTTATAGAAAGGTTAAAATGTATTAAAATAAACAAGAATAATTTGATTTTACATTTCTAAACTAGGATGTATCTCTTACCAAATACTGTATACTACGTACAAACTGAGCACCCTTCTTTTAAATAACTTCAACTCGACCACACGCGTCTTGCGTTACTGCACATAATCACATGCTCCAGAGGCCTAGGCTAGAGAGTACCGCTACAACAGCGAAGGACTACTCATGTTATATTCATGGTCTTCTGATTGTTAATTTAATATGTCATTAAAAAACCTAGCATTATTTTAATTTTCATTCACTCCATCACATTCCTCTAACATAAGTTTATTTTAATTTCAGGTAAATTAGATTACTGTTTAAAATTTAAAGTTCCATTTTAAAGTATAATAGCAGGTAGGCGAAAACCCTTTGTATGTCACTCGGACAGAAACACATTTGCAGCCCTTAGTTGTGTGCTGCCTCGCTTTGCTCGGACTTCAAACAACTGCAGGCTGCAAGTGCTAAGTTTCTGCACTTGAGACACAAAATACTATTACAGGCTGCGCTTTTGGAACGTGCAGCAGTTTTATGTAATTTATACTGCATAGGATTTGTAGGATCTAGAAAAATATTCAAATAAGTTCATAAAAGGTGTAATGTATAGTTTTATAAACAAGGAGCAATGGAAAATTATGTTTTTATATATGTATTTAGATGTATAATCTATTATTTATTCCAAATGTTATGTATTTTAGTTAAGTTATTATTATTGGTATTATTAGTATATAAAAAGTAGTTTAACGTCATGTTGTTTTTTTTTCTAAATTGTTTTCTCACGGAGATTTCTAATTAAATGCAGTTGGAAGAAAAGGACTATGTTTAATTCATACAAAAAAATTCATTTTTGGGACTCGTAAGATTGCGAGATATTTTAGGATTATAGAATAGGATTAGTAGAAATTTGGAACAGTCATACAAATTAGTAGATCTAAATCATTGAAGGAACAAGATGTTTTCCTAGAGCGCTCCAAAACCACTTTTTATACGAATGGCTAATTATAGCAGAGACATTTTTGCTCCCCCTGAACGTTATGCAACTTGCATGACAATTGACTAAAAACACGTGATGTGATAGTAAATATTATATAAATGCAGTTTTCCGTTCAGAACTTATAGATATAAGTAATGAACGTGTTTATAATGTTTAATGTTAATTAAACAACAAAAGTTAACAATTTATTAAAAAAAAAGCAATAACATCAAAAAAACAGAAATATACATTGCATAAACCCCTACTCATAAACATGATCAAAATCATTATGTATGTTAAGAACAGAAGCCTCAGTGTTATCAATTGTTTGCAAAATTGATAATTTTTGGGAAAACGTAGGTTTGCTTAGTTGTAAAGCATTTTCTTGAAATAGTAAAAAAATAAAAATTAACAAATAGGTATTAAATAGTGAAATAAATCATGTTACATAAGTACAACACAATAATATTATGTAGATTGTACATAATTATTAGTGTACCATACCCATGAATTAAAACTATTACAAATCTGAAATCTTTATTATCTTTGCTGTGAAACTTTTTTGTATGTTGACGTAAACACTTTTTATTTAAAAAGAATTTGTCGCAATATTTACATTTAAAATCACATTTTTTATCCAATGTTTCCTTATGAATTTCTATGACGTGTCTCTTCAAATTGGATTTAGTAGAAAGTGTTTTTCCACACATATTACACAAAAACATTTTATTGCACTTTGACAAGTCTCTGACTCTGACATTCGCACTTGTTCACACTTCTTCTTAGTAGTAGATAAATATGTAGGAGCAGATATGTACGAGCAGTTGCATAACGTTCAGGGGGAGCAAAAATGTCTCTGCTATAATTAGCCATTCGTCTTTTTATAAGGTTATGTTCAATAAAAACAAACAAATGCAATAGACATCTGGTAATATTTTGAGGTTATAATTTAAATGTCTACTCACTACAATAAAAATAATCTGAAGCAGAATGAATTCAGACAAGGTAAAGTTGAGTTAATATAATAAATAATTAATTAAAAAAAAATTACAAACCCGCATATCGTAGTAATATGCAAATCGTATAAAACAGCGTGGTGTATAATTGGTTGCCTATGTGTGCATAATGCTTTTGCTTGATTATTTTCAAATGCAATATAGAGTATATTGCACATATTGCATTTTAATTTATTAGAACTGTATGTATATCATAGGATACTCCAGGTTAAACTTTTATAAAACTTTTACAATGTTTTGTACTTATTGGAGAATAAACTTTACTATGTTTTTAACTTTTGGTATTCAATTAAAATCTGTATTAGTTTATTTAAAACCTATATTTCGACCCATTTTGGGTCTTCGTCACGGTATACTAACATTATGGTGGAACTTAATAATAATACGTTTATTATTATTATTAAACGTATTACGAGTATTATTAAGTTCCACCATAATGTTAGTGTACGCTGCCGAAGACTCAAAATGGGTCGAAATATAGGTTTTAAATAAACTAATACCGATTTTAGTTGAATACCAAAAGTTAAAAACATATCAAAGAAGCAATTAATAAATAAATATTAGCAATAAGCTTTACTGTTCTAAATCTGGCGACAGACTTTATTTTGCTATTGCTCATAGAACAACTTTTCTTGTTTAGAGCTCAAGACAGATTTTCGTTGACTGTCGTCTGACAAGACGGAATAAATTCCAACTAACAACTAAAACTACTCTTATTACCTAATCTATTATATACAAAATAATTATGATGACAATGAACTAAACAATTACAAATAGATTACATAAACTTGACTAAAATACACAAAAAATATTATACAACCTATGTACTAAACAAAAATCTAAACAAGCAAGTTAACATTTATTTATTAAGTAAAGATATACACATAAGACCTCGTTATGAATTACCACGTGTTCCAAGATAACGTTTCGCAGCTGCGATATAAATACCGCCCACAAGTGCAGTATATCTACATGCATTCTGAGAAATGCTAAGTAACTTTATCTAAATGCATTCCACAAAGTGCTAGCGGAAGCATAACGTTATCGCCACGTGTGCGCAACTGAAGGATTTTACGGCCATAGGAGAGTATATAAACAGCACAACTTGGTCAGATACTTCAGTTCGAGTTACGACGAGCTTGAAGGCTAGAAACTGATATCCAGGGATACTGTTGACCTGCCTTTCAAGCTAGACTCAGAAGCTGTAGAAACTGGTATCCAGGGATATTGTTTACCTCGGCTTTCTGAGCATTATTACTTTTTTTCGTTTAAAGTGTTTAAGTGATTATGCAAGTGCATATTGTATATTAACAACGAACGAATATTTATTGTACTTTAACAGTAAACTGTGTATATTTTTAGAACTTGGACTCCGTCTTTTGTGTTTTCAAATAAAGTGTTATTTTAAAAACGCTTTTCAACGTCAAGAAAAGTTAATTAGTATTTAACTTTTATATAAAATAATATAGCCCTAACACAGCATTGCAAATATGAAATAATCATACTTTAGTTAAAAAATGCTTTCAAATAAACTTATAGTTAAGTCTGTCAAAAACTACACTATTTAGCAATCTATAATATTATGAATAAACCAACTATATAAAATGTGGTGCATTCTAAATGAATAACTTTTTACAAAACAACATAAATTTTACATAAATAAATAAATATTTTATATGTAACACAATCTCAAACAAGTCACGTATGAGATAAGACATAATGCAACTGAGAGATATTGATATTTCGTATATATTTTTAGATGTCTTCAACATGTATTTCTAAAGTCAATTCCTGACAGACTCTTCGTGTGTGAGTTTCCAAATAGACCACATTACTCTATCGAGAGGTAATACTCAATCGTGTATCAATTATGTTCCTTACAGACCCTATAGGTGTGAGTTCCCAAATTACTCTGCTGGAAGCTGTAATATTCAATTGCGTATTAAATAAGTTTTTGTATATGTGTTCGCGAATTACTCTGTTAAAGCAGCTGCATTTAAATTCATTCAAATTCATTTAAAATAATAATAATCTTCTAGTAAACTTAATGTAATAGTAAAGGGTTTCTTATTTAATATATTAAATCATAATATTAATTGTTTTATTAACTGTAGTAAATAAAGTTTGTAGAAGGGCTACGTCTAATAAAGTTAATAAAACTAGCGGTTTTTTTACAAATTAAAACAAAATTGTATGTAAATTATCGTGATTAAAATGATATTAAATTCGGATTCGCTAACATTAATTTGGAAAGAGATGATATCGAACAGTTTTTAAATTAAATTGATATAAGGCGAAATATATTCTATAAGTTTCTCAAAAAACCATCTCTGCTAACACCAACTTCAAAAACCTCTGGTGCCTCTGTAAATCTGCCAGATTTTCTAATAAAGATTAGGATACCGGTCCACGCTAGGGAGTGTAACTGTTCCCTTCGAAGCGTAACTACACCAAACGTTTAAAGGCGGCGAGAAGGCTGATGAATTGGCTAAACTCGAAGCTGAGGACATCTGTCTAGAACCGAAACCTTTCTGGGTATCACAAAGCAGCAGATTTCGACAGCCCTAATGAAGCGGAGCCTATGAGAGTAGTAAAGCGAAGTGGAAAAGGTGCCGAAGCTGTCGGCAGGCGAAGGGCCATATAGAGGGATTTGATTCGAAAAAGTCGGTCTGGCTAATGGAAAGGAGCCGAAGAACCGCAAATCTTCTGATAGGGATCTTGACAGGCCACTGTAAACTAAGAAGACACCTATTTTTGATAGGAGTAGAGGAAACCCCCATTTACTCAAGATGTGGGAGAGAAGAAAATGAAACATCATAGCACTACCTGGGAGAAGAAACACCAGGAAGACAGACTATACAGTTTTATACATCATTACTTTTAATCTTTTTAATCTTTATACATTTTTTGCTCTAACTTTTAGGTTATGCATTAAAAATAAAAACTTTGTTATCGTATTTGATTTGGGTATAATTGTGCGTTTACAAAATTGTAAGATTTAATTTAAAACTATCTTTTCTACCGAAATCGTACGCGCGAGTAGGAGTCCTAACCTAACAGTAGTTACGTTAGGACTCGTACTCGGGCGAAAAAATATTTATTGTCCGATCATATAGACTAGTAAGTCTGTATGATCGGACAATAAATATTTTTCAATGGATTTTTTCAATTTACAAATGGATATCTACCTTCTCATCTCTACTGCTATGGAAATGACTTTACGAGCAAACGGCTCATCCAAACAACCACGAGGCCCCTTTGTGGACCAGGAGCGTTCATGACTAAAAGTACTAATAACACGCTTATTTTTAATTAAAGTAAATCTAATTGCTTAACTTGTGGCAAGCCCCTGTTTAAAGTTAGGTTTCTTACGGTCACCGGGTTTGTCTATACTTAGGTTAAAACGGCGCTGAAGACGAGCGATACTGAGAGCAACACTAAATAATTTAGCTTAAGAGTTATTAGAAAGCTCTTGGCGGCTCATCGGTAACTTCGTCCACTTGTACGTAATTTGCTTCTTTAAACATTCGAAATCTCGACATTTTTAAAATCTTCGAAACGCCCACTACTATTTATCGTATTGTACGTCGTAATAGGTTCTGCGCTAGGGTAATGAAGATAAAGAATATAGATAACGATGCTTTAGAAAACTGTACAATCTAATAGCGTTTTCAGTTCATCGTTCTTGATATCACTCGCAGAGTGCTCAAACATTAGGCAATTACGTCACTTACCAGTTGCCATATGAATTCCCAACTAGAACGTACAGATAGAAACAACCGAATACGAAAAAAACAGCAAGCATTTGGAATGTTTACAAATTTGTAAGGTTATGTAATGTTTTTTAATTTGAACATGGCTTTGAATGAAGGATTTGTAACACGATTAAACAACGTTTTCTACATGTCTGGCGTTGTTATGATTAAATGAATTTGCAAATGCCTGTTGATAATAACAGAAATATTTATTATCTTGTCACGTGGGGTTTTCGTGACTGGAGGACGTAGCCAGAGGTAGAGAGGGAAGAAAACACAAGAATGAAAACAACTATATACTAACAACAAATAATAGAATACAAAAGGTTACACACATTGGGTATACAGCGTGAGGACGTACATGTCCTCCTAAAACTATCATAATCATGAGGGTGGTCGGAACGACCCTGCTCTAGCACTAAATCTACAAACTAAGCGAGAGAGAGCCTGGGCACAACTCCCCCATAACTAAGCGAGGTGAGAGGAACGGTAACCAATGCTCCTGAACATCAGGTTCCAACCCCTAACCATAAAATAAATATACAGGTACTCACCAGCTTGCTTGGAGATGTAGTGTTGGTGTCATTTTTACTGACTGAATTGTAAGCTCAAAGCAAGCTGGCTATATACTGCTCAAGGCGGAAGATATTAGCATAATAGTGGGAATTCGTACGTTGATGTTCCAAGTATGAAACCAAGAAAGTTCACTCTCCCTGGTTACAGGCTCGTGGGTAGTTTGCACTCGAGTTGGCCGTACCAGGCACGAAACTGTGGGTTGAGCGGAAGTGTGCTAGTTTCTTCAGAGGAATGTGCAGCTGGTTGTGAATCACGTGGGTTGCGCAGCATATACGGGAGTAACGTAGGCAGATATGCTGCATGCCAACTAATTGAACTTGCAGTTGAGATTAACATAGGAATGAGCCGTTGTGGGTGAAGGGGAAGCGTTTCTTCGAAGGAATGCGCAGCTGGCTCCAAGTCGATAGCGGCGTGGCAGCGGCTGCTGGAATAACGTAGCAGCTGAGTGTAACCTTGCACGATATATTGTACGAACGGAAGAGAAGTTGAATTTTGTATGTAATATTGAATTGTAAATATTTCGGTTTGTGTCAATCTTATCATATAAGGTTAGGATTCAGAAACTATGCAGATTGTTCTGTCTAGCGAGTCAGATCAACGTAGAGCACTCTCGGAGTGACCTTTAACGGAACGCAAGGTTCAACAGAACATGCACATGTAATTAATGCAATTTAGTGATAGCGTTTTTAATTCATTGCTCTGGAGCACACTTAAAGTGCTCCGCGAATTTTGCTCCATAATTTCAGAGCACTCCGAGAGCGAGCCAAAACGGAGAATTTAAAGTGCTATAAATGAACCGAACACACTGATAGAGTGCTCCAGAGCAATGAATTGAAAACGCTATAAAAATTCTGTAGGAAACGAATCTGCCTTTGTTGTGGAATAATAAATATTAAAGGGGTGTAAAGTAAAGGTGTAAAGTAAATGATAATTAGTAATGTCAATTCTTTTATGTAATAAATAGTGTCGTTAAATACAGGTAAGTAGTTTATTTGTTTTTATTAACACACAATTGTTTTTCAATTTCTTCAATCTAGACAAACTCAATATAGAGATTGTAGTATAAGCAAATAAAATGGTCATTACTTCATTACATGCTAGAAAACAACCGCTTTATATGCTATGTAACTTTATTTTTTAATTGTTGAAGGCTGTAATATTTTCCAGGTATTAATAACACAATGGACAATGACAAGGTGACTGCAACCAAAATTGAAACGAACATAGATATAGAATGGAAGGTAATGGAACGTTGCAACATCAAAAATGAGATGAAGAATAAAATATATGCTAAGAATGAAGAGAAACCATTCAATAACATCATTAAATCAGAAACTCGTAGGCAAATGAATACCGATAGCAAACTTTATAAATCTAATGAACATCAACAAATACTTGCCAAAAAAAGTAATTTCAAGAAACAAATACTCATTCCTAAAAGTAATAAACAATTTGTATGTAATATATGTAATTACAAATTTAAAACAAAGAATCTTCACAAAACACACATGCTTACTCATAGTGGTGAAAAACCTTTTAAATGTAATATATGTGGTTACAAATCTTTCCAAAGAAGTACACTTAAATATCACATTTTTACTCATACTGGTGAAAAACCATTTAAATGTAATATTTGCATTTATAAATGTGCAAGCAAGAATAGTCTTAGAAAACATATGCTTACGCATACTGGTGAGAAACCATTTCAATGTTATATATGTGATTATAAATGTTCACAAAAGAGTGATCTTAAAAGACACATATCCACTCATAGTTGTGAAAAGCCATTTAAATGTACTATATGTGCTTATAAATGTTCACGAAAGCAACATCTTAAAAGACACATGTATACTCATAGTGGTGAAAAACCATTTGAATGTTTTATTTGTGGTTACAAATGCTTAGAAAAGAGTAATCTTAAACTGCACATACACACTCATAGTGGTGAGAAGCCATTTGAATGTAATATGTGTAGTTATAAATTTTCACGAATGAGTAGCCTTAAACGTCATGTGTTCGCTCATAGTGGTGAAAAGTGATTTGAATGTAATATATATGTTATAATCAAGTTATAAAATTCGTTATTTTATAATGATAACAGTTATTACTATGTAGTACTCATTATCTGGCTAACCAGGCCTCAGAAGCTAAGAAGCTTGTGTGGGAGGTAGGAGCAAAATCTGCCTTATGTTTTTAGACGTTTTATAAAGTAACAAGTTCTCAAAAGGCCATATTATCAAATACCAACAACGCTATAAATTATTATTGATATTTGATAATGTGCTCATTAGAGGGTTTGTCAATTTATAAAACAATTAAAATTTTAAAATAATGAAAGATGAACTACAAATTTAAAATCTGATCTGTTTTATAGAATTGCTAGCCATTTTTATAAAACAGTGTTTTTTGTAATTTATTTACGATATCTGTGGTTCTAAATGTTTGCAAAAGGGTACTTTTATATATCATATTTCCACTCATAGTGGCAAAAAGCCATTTGAATAGAATATATCTAAAATGATACTTTTAAGTGCCATTTAAATGTATGTAATTATAAATGTTTACAAAAGAGTCATCTTAAGGAACGTATTGCAGTGATATACTCATAAAAAGAAAATTCCAAGTTCTGGGCACCAATTATAATTGAGGTGAAATTCAATAAGACAATAGTATAAATATATCACTACAATATTTTTTTTAAATTTTTAAATAACAATATTGCCCTGTCACTAGCTAAGATTTAATCTTGGTTAAGCAATCGACAAATATCTCTTTTATCTGAAATAAATCAACCTTACCTTGCCAAATTTTGTATCAATGGGTCCACCTGTAATGATGACACCTGGGCTGGTAAAATTGTAACAAGCTGCTAAACAAATTATTTCCACACAAGAAAAAAAATAAACAACAAACAAAATCCACAATTATAAATTTAATATAAACACAATTTTATTTAATCATAAATAAACAAAACATAAAAAAAATAATGGGAGAGAGACTAATTACTCTACTAACTACCAATTAGCCTTTTTTTTATTGTTGGGGGATTTCTACTTACTTTTTATTTTATCTAATCTACAAATCCAAAATCAAATAAAAATTAAATACTTTTTATAAAAAAAATTATCTCAATTTAGTAAATTTTCTTTTTTATGAAATTAGGTTAACCTTTCTCAAAATTTTTTAGTTATACAGTTATATTCTTTAATACTTTCAATGTAAAATAGTTCGATATCTCTTTAATAAAATGTTCCACACACTAGATACATCCTTTAACCGATCCCAGGAACAACAGACTGCTTTAACAACCACTGCCAATGTCTTCACTGGTGGAAGTGTAAAATTGCTTGATTGCAATAAATTAAATCTTAAAAATTTTTTTATCAGATTAAACTTTTGATCTGATATGAAGCCATCCAAATCGATTCTATAATTTATATTCTTCTTGAAATTATGACGATAGCGTAAGTTATATATATTTTTCTTGCACGAAATCTTATTTTGTTTTATATCCATAACCTCCCTTTATGTTTTTAAATTATGAAAATGCGTTTTTAAAGGTTAATCAACATAGAAACAACACAACCTCCTCTCACTGCATTCTGGAGATTACTGATTGTTCTTCTCATTGTAATTTACATTAAAAACATATAGAAACAAAAACAATATAATACTATCAAGTAATCCATGGATTGAATTGTCCTTTAACATTTTTCAATAAAATATAAATTTCTTTAAATTTTTCATTTGACTACATAAAAAGAAACCCCAACACTTCTTTAAAATAACAATATAACATTTCTATCTAAAAAACCCAACAATAAATTACAATTTGAGTCGAACAAACCAAATTCATACGGTCGACTAAAATTGTATAAATTTCCATTTAAATAGGTCCACATAGCAATTTTACCCGTTAATCTGTACACAATATGTTTATTTAACTTTTCCCATTAGTTAGACATCAAAAAACAAATACTTAAGATACAAAATTAACTAAAAATGAAATTTTACTATCGGCACAGGTCTGTGGACATTTTTAAATTGAATTGGCTAAAAAAACACACATTGAACTACAAAAACTTTATACAGCTTACACAGTCAAGATGTTAACCAACAATAACTACATAAACCTACATAAATTAAATTAGAACTGTGGTTCGACAAACCAACACTAGGAACCGTAAAAAGAAAAATCACCCATTCTTAAGTGAGGTAAGTAACTTTTATATATGCAAATCTACTCATAATAGCCCGTTTTATTTAATTATAGGTGCATTTTATCAAATCTGAGCTATTGACGGAAGATTAAGAAAATATTTCAACGTACCAGTTGTATTAAAAATTACAATTATAAAGTTATATACACACCTAACTAGTATGCTTTTGTTGAAATATAAAACTTTTTATGCATGTTAACATAATATGAATAAATTATTCCACTAAAGAAACCCATTTTTAAAATTATTTTCAAAAATTTGAGGTTATTATGTAATGAATAGATCGGAACGTTAAATAACCTTGCATGAAATGTAACTTTAACAAGAAAATATCGCAAATAGGATGTATTTATCTTAACTCCTGTATTTAGTTGGCTTCAACCGTACTTTTGAAACTATAAAATAAACCTTTTAACAAGGATTAGTTTATGAACGCCTGAAAAATAGGCAACCCAAATTACCTATATAAAATTTTTAACTGCATATAACACAACAGTATGTTTACTTACAGTAGAGAATAGTAGATTACATACCGAGGCGGGAAGTGTTTCATTCCTGTCGAGAGCTAAGATAGCTCACCGAGGGCCCAGGCCCGAGGTGAGCTAATGCTCGAGACAGGAGGAAACGTCCCGCCGAGGTTTGTATACTATTTTATTCGGAATCATCATATTTTTTAACAAATAAATAATTATTTACAACTGACAACTGAAGTGACAAACTTGACCTAATAATGCACCCGCCCTCTACCGAGCAAACTACGAACTTACAACAGGTCGGGAATGATCACATTCCTGACCAAGAGAGGGATAACAGGTAGGGAATGATTACATTCCTGACCAAGAGAGGGAATTAAAAGTAAGTTAGGAATGGTTAATTTCCCACCCTCTGAGGCGGTTAGGAATGCACATATTACCATATGATTCCGAATAAAAGTTCTTTCAATGTAATAAATATACGGGGTATAGGTTTTTACAAAAGAGTCGCCTTAAAGTTTATTCAATATTGCAGACCGTCAAAACAACATTAATTAACATGTTGGCGATGAAATACTGTACTGGATTAGTCAGTTACTGCCCCGCAACAAGGCTAGTTCGATAGAAGAGCAGTATATGGAAAGAGAGCAGTAGACATTTATTAAACCTGATTAAATATCTATTGCTGATAATCATGTCATCAACTAATATAACTGGTATCTTGTCATTAAAGAAAAAGATCAAATATATAAGCCTTATACTGAAAGTTTTATCCAAAAACAAATCAGTAAGTGGAACTCGGTTTTAAAAAGGAAGAGTGAAAGACCAAAGAATAGCTGAGAGGATAACATACAAAATGATTTAAAGATTATGAAAATAGAAGCCAGTAAAGTAAAAATCCAAGAATAGGAAGACATGGACTAGCATCTGCCAAAATGCAAAATAGCCAGCGGAAACTGATTCCCTCCGAGGAAGAAAACAAATCAAGAAAGCTAACAAGCAGGCTAAATCGCTTAAACGGAAGTAGAGCCCCTGAAGAAGTGAAAGAGAAACCATACCTAATATTTACATTACAATAATTATTGTTTCTACAGGTTTACATTTTTTTATTGTTGTAAAAGAATTGATTTTATTAAAAATTTATGAAAGAATTTATTTTATTTATTCTTACAATTGGAATAGTTGCTCTATTTATGATATGCAACAGTTTTGTGTTACTTAAACTTACTTATTTTTACAACAAAATTATTTCTATTGTTACTTACAGTATAATAATAACCGAGTTGGTTGGGACCAGAGCCGTGTAGATAAGTAGTGAATAAATGCTACTGTTGATAAATGCAGGTGAAGTATAATAATAACAACAACAAACTAGTTATTGCACCAGTAAACATTATTACAGAAAAAATACGATTTATAATTCATAATTAACAACAATAACAATTCCAAACAATAACTACATTTTCTTTTAAATAGTTCACAAGTAAAAAAAAATAAAAGATTGAATCATCTCTATAAATAGTTTACAGGTAAAAAACATGTTAAAAAATTTAAAAAATATATACCTACATGCCTAAAAATAATAATCATAATTTTTACACATGTATAAAAATTGAACACACTCACCAACTCGTGCACAACCCCTTCGGCCTTAAAAAATTCGTTCAGCGTTTGGTATAAGTTTACGTTTGTTAGTTGAAGGATACAGGAATAAAACCAGAAATGTCCAATAATTAGTTTTTGGAAAATGTTGATTTCGAAGTTGCATTCTTATATACTTAAAAGAATAACGGGGAAAAATAAAAGTTTTTAATTTAGGTGAGTTCAGTATACGTTTGGGCACGTTATTTGCATATTAATATTAAATAAATAAGAACAGTTTTAGTTTAAAAAAATAATAAATGCGTAAAGTGTCACTTGTACAGACACAGAACCAGGAATGTCCGCGTTTAATTTACTGTTTTGTGTGCTTGTTGTGTGCGTTTGTTTTGCTTTTTCTTTTTATGAGGTAGGTTCTCGTAGTCGAGTTCAGCCTCCGGTTTATCGCAAAACGACTTGAGCTTCATCAGATTATTATACTTATCTGAATCTATTTAGACCAAGAGCCAGCAACGTATTTCGAGTTGTCATTTCAACAGTCGTGAAAATTTGGGTACTAAATCTTATGTACCTGCTGAACACTAAAAGTCAATTCTGGCAGTCCCCTGCGGCCGGGTTATACTACCCCAAAATTTATAAGAGGTTGAGAAATAAGATTCTCTCTCTAACCCGCAGTCCGCTATATAACTGTCTCGCTCCCACTAACATGTAAACCTACATATACCTACTTTATTTATTGTGTCAAAATTTCAAGACTTAAAATAACAAAAATGTCACTTTTTTAAATCAACATTTACAGCGTTCTGGCAACATTTAGAAGGGAAGGGAATGTTCTGGAAATATTTATAAATAAGAAATAAATAAAGAATACTATCGAAAGTAACCTCCTGAAATTTCATGACTGTTACTACTATAAATAAATTGAATTTTATTTCTCACCCTCTTAGTAATTTGGTGGTCGACTGTTGAAATGACAACTCGAAATACGTTGCTGGCTCTCCGTTTAATTGGAATAACATCTGAAATAAAAAATGAACTGTGTTACTTGTCATACTTAGAAACAAAATCTAAATCCCACCGTTAGTTCCGTAACGTTCTGATGGAAGTTCAAATTCATTGTCTTAAGTTGAGTATGGAAGCCAGTAGGTTTTCTCTTCATATTCCTGGTGAGTGGAGCCCTCACCTCATTATAAGTTGTTCGATAAGTCATGAGACGTGGATGCTCATTAGAACAAGAAATTTCCCTTATACTTTGTACCTGAAGAGGACACTTCTTGACAAATTGCTCTTGGAAAAAGTCCGTTCACTTTTTAATAATATGCCTGCATTGCTCAACTTCTATCGCAACGAATGGAAATGGATTTAGTCGAGACTCCCCAAGTAGTTGATACCAGTCTTCTGGCAATTCTTTTCTAGTCTTCAACTTGATAAGGCCCATATTTTTGTCATACTCTAGGTATGAGTGTCCTCGTATGGGAAAAGTGATCTGCATAGAATGAGCCGTTGCACAGTATGTTCTAGGACGAGTCCTACTGTTTTCTTTAATGAGTAATCTGAATAAACGAGCTAGTAGTTAATTCACAAATTATACCTTTATAATAGTTGTTAAACTAATTAATTTTCATTGTAGATAAACTGAATTTTACGAAAGACATATTGGAATGATATATGTAATATTACCATTATTTAATAGTAGTTGATAGACTGATGCGTTTTAAGATTACCGTAGCTATTATTACCTGCCTACAGGTTATTAACCCTTTTTTTCTCTACTTGCTGCATATCGACTAAGAAACTTTAGTATATCTTGTTAGTTTTGATAAGATGCAAGATTGAGATTTTTATGTTTTTATGTATGAAAGTATATACCGAGGGGATGTTATGATGAGAGATATACAGTTGTTCCACTCGATCTTTACCCACACGTCATCAATTATGTGTAGCTAGTAAAGACAATTCATATGTTCACATCCTTATTACTTACGTGAGATAATAAAGAATAAAGGATAAAGTACATTTTTTAAGTGGTAATGCAATGCTTTCTCGAGAGATGGCGCTAAAAGCATGATGAATATTTTAAAACCGAAATAATTTTTATTTGTAATTACAAATTTATTCTATAAAATTTTGCTGTTTAACAGTTCTAAAAATTGAAAGGTCGCACAAAAAGCAATATGAAGTGAGAGAGATAATTTAAGATTTTCGAAAAATTTCATTTTAGTTCTGCTTTTTAAAAAACTAAAAAGTGCGGGAAGGAGTGAGAACTGCGTGATTCATTTAATAATTTTTGTGTGGTAGCTGTCATTTTTATTTTATTCACTCTTAAAACAGCTTTACTAAATATGTAGTTTGAAGATCATCACACATTTTCTGTAATTAGAAAAAGTAAAAAATAAAACCATTTTTTGGAGCAACTTATTAAAAATTGTAGGTTATCCGAAAGTTTACGACTGTTAATGGTTGTGAACTTGGCTAAAATGTCAAAAATATGAAACTAGTCGTTGATTTTATTAGAAATTCTTGTTCATTAGTTCGTACGCATAAAATCTATGACGTGTGGGTAAAGATCCAGTGGAAGAACTGTATGTATTAAAGTACTGGGGATAGATGAGAGTAGCTAACTATTCTGAAGTACTTTAATTAAATAACGTTTAAATTATTGTGTAGGTAAAAGGTTTGAAGGTCACCCTCCGAATCCTGTCGATGCTTGATCGCCAAACGTAGTATTCATATATCATCCGTATCGGTTAGTCGTGAAAGGTATTTTAAATTTGAATTGTGTATATTTTCAATTCATTGTTAATAGAATGTTATTTATGGGTATTATATAATTAATTAGATTTATGTAATTAAAATAAAATGTTACGTTTTAATGGCAATATATGGGAAAAATGCGGGCCCTTCTAACTGTCGACCGTTATAGGTATATTAATGTTGAATTATGTTCGAATGTTCTCAGGATTTTTTAAATTCGTTATTAATAAAAATTATATCAATTATCTTAAATTATTATTATTGGTAGAACATTAGGTAATTACTTTTATCAATAAAATTCCATAGTTACTAAGTCGACTCATGTCATGTAACAGCGTGAAGTTAGCAACGTTGCCGCGGGCTTAGTTGTATCGCGGAAGATCTTACTCGCGGTCGCGAGTCTCGCTAGACCGCGGATGACCTTGAAATGCAACTTTGAGGCCCCTTTAAAATAACATGGGATTTTGTGCTCGAATCGGTGTTGCCTAACTACTCATTTACCAAAATTACTACTTGGGCAACAAAATGTAAGCCCATTCGGCGGCGGTAACTTTGCTTACGAAGGGCACGGGATAGTTTTTACTGTTGTCGGAGTAATCCGCAGATGCCAGTTGTTTTAACGTGGTATGCTCCACGAATCCGTATAGCTGCTAGCGGAGAAAGGTATTCCAGGGTTCAAATAAACCCAGTCTGAATAAAGCTGTGGGCATCTGCAGGGCGCCTACCTGACTTACTAAGGCGTCGTTAGCTTTTCTGGAGGCTAGTTGGCTGTCTCTGGCTTCCAGGGTTGGCTTCGAGGTCAAGAAATAAACTCGCTAGCTCTGGCCAATGCACGCTGTTTTATAGGTGCTCCAGGAACGTGGGGGGAAATGGTAGGAGTTAAGTCGAAATGGCGCAACCAAGGCAACGGACGCACAGACACGCCCGACTCGGCCGCTTGTCTAAGCGGCTAGAGATTTCACTAACCGAAATATTTATTTGTTTATTCCCAAACAATTAATAATCAAATATAATATACCAAGGGACAGTTATATTGCCGGAAATTTTTTCGAGCAGTCTTGACACGAGGGTTAGACTGGGAGTGAAAATTTCTGGCAATATAACTGTCCCGAGGAATATTCGGCAGAGAATCGCCCAAAAAAAGCTTTAACAAATTGACATGAATTTAAGACTAAAAATGTAGTATGTGTCGGACCACGTCGTTATGGTTGCTATCGTTGCTATGACTATGTTGTTGTGCAGAATAAAATTTTGCAAAAAAAATTCAATAAACCGATTTTTGCAAATATTGTGCAATGAATTCAAGATTTGGGGCAGTTAATACTTAAGAAATCGATCGTAGAATTAAGAAAAGCGTTCCGATTAACACCGTGCGATCGAAGAATTCAGTATGGTGTCAGTTTCAAGCATTTTGTAAGGAAAGGGGATATGATATAATAGAAAAACCAGCTTCACCTGAAGTCCTAAGTACTGTACTAAAAGACTGGGGGCAAAATATGCGGAAAAAAGATGGAGGAGAATTTAAGAAGCAGTTGTTAAGGTTATGTGGAATTCAGTTGCAAAACAAATACAAGAAATTTATTTTGAGAAATTCCAGTTAAAGGTAGATCCATTTTCTGACATTCTGTTTAAAAGTGCCAGAGATAGTAGAGATTGCAAAAGAAAATCGTTACAAATGAAGCTGGATTATAGAACTTCAAGTTCTGTCGCATTTACGGAAGAGGAAGTCGGAAGAATTTTGAGCTTATATGACGAAAATACTCCTGATGGATTGCAGAAACTCTTTTACCATATTACAGCACACGAAATGGCCTGGCGTGGTGGCGAAGGAGCGGCTTGTTTGACCACATACTTTAAAGAAGGATTTGACAATACAGGTCAACCGACTGGGAGAATCTAGTATAATCCCATCATTTCAAAAACAGCGCAAGAAGGATCTGCAAAACTCACTGACTCAAAATGGATAGTTACTAATAAAGGAAATAAATCTTTGTGTTCAGTTAGGTGAGCGTACGAAATTTCATTTATTGTACATAAAGTAATGTATTTTTTTACAGATTATACAAGAAACTCCTTCAACAAAGAGGAAAAAACTTGGTTTATCAATTGTCCCATAGGAAAAAATACAATGTCAAAATGGACCAAAACAGTTGCGGAACAAATTGATCGAAGGGATCGTACTATCTGTTTTAAATATCTTTAAATCGTCCGCAAGTAATAAAGTCCCACTGCTTTTAATGCATTGAAAAATGTTAATAAAAAGCTTTGCTCACTGCTCCAATAATTTCATGAGAGAAATATTTTTAACTCTAACTGCTTGATGACTATTAGCTAAATAACTATGCAAACTGAGTAATAATCATATAGACCCATTGAACTTCTAATGAAGTTGGTGTAAATCCAAAAAATGGAAAATTTATCAAACTTCTGCCGAATATATTTATTCGTCGAATGTACCAAAGAACGAATTAAATTATTTCTGGGTTTCTGCTAACCAGTAGATAGCAAGAGGTAGTAGCAGTAGTAGTCAATAGAGTATGGACTATGTCAATGAAGCATAACAACGTCAAATATTTTTACTCCCTAAAACGAATCCGTAAACAAATGGAAATAAAAATGCAGCACAAGCTTTTCAAATATTTTATTTAACCGACTTGAATTTGCATTGTGAAATTTTAGAATTTCAGAATCTTTTTCGAATCGCTGTTAAGTGATTTTGTTGGTTTATTGTTCATGCGCCATTCAGGATCTTTATTCTTTATTTCTGTAGAGGATTTACGTTTTTTACGCTGGTCATTATCATCTTCATCCTTATCCTCAGTATACAATTTTCTTTTTGTGTGACGACCTGATTTAGATGTATAAGTTTCAAAATCATTATCTGAATTCTTATTTTTTTTAACTTCTTGGAAGAATTCCCGAATCAAATCCGAATCGCCTAGTGTAGAATCTGTTAGTTTTTGGGATTTTTCAATTTTTTTAGAACGACTTTCGTTGTAGCAATTTGAAGGTTGTATTGTTTTACCCCAAGGAGCAAAACAAGTCAACTGTTGTTGGTAATCACTGTAAATTCGATGTAAAGCTAAATGATAGCTAGAAATCATACGTGCTCTTTCTTTGATATCCTTATCTACTACTTCTTTATTGCAATAAAATGGAGGATCATATTGTGGACGAATTGGTATTTGCGTTAATGGTATGTGTTCGTTCGGAATACTACCACAAATATCTATAAAATCCATGTTCTCAGATTTTAATGTTCTATTTTTATTACGTTCCGAAGATTTCACAGGCATTAATGTTGAAGGTAATTCTTCTTCAATGTCAAATATTTTTATTTGTTCGTTTTGTGGCCACGTTTTTGATGTGAATAATTCCTCTTTTTTGTTTTCATGTCTCCTGGTATTGTATTTATGATTATTGCTTTTATTAATAAATTCTTCAGTAGCTGTGTTTTTTGAATGTTCCAAAACACGATACATTTCAAGCATTTTCTTTTGGCTCGTTGTTGTAACATCTCCTGCCTCTAAACAGATACATTCAATGCATAATAAGATCATGTACATACATTCTTAAGTTGTTTGTGATATAAACAATTATAAAAATATATTTTACCTTTTAAGCAATTTTCTACATGAGACATTGATGGTTTATCGAAATCGTTGATGTTTTCCATTGTAAGTAATAATAGATTTAGAAATCACTATAAACAATTTAGTAGAGGTTATACACAATATTTGTAACACTTTTTCTGCTTACAGTTGACATTTACGATAAGACAAAAAGGGAATTTGCAATTAAAACAATTAATCATGACCTTCTGCATTAATATACCAAGTAGGGTTTATATGGCCGTCCCAATTAGGCAAAAAATGTATATTTTGACAATCTAGAGTTCCTGTATAATAATGATACATAATGTTATATAACCTATAATTATCATACAGGAACTATATGACAGTCTTCCTATCAGAAACCTCTTGCTGATATAAATAAAATCATTTTGATTAGAATTTAGAGAATTTTAAATTAATTACTCTAAAATTTACACTGTCGGTACGTGGGTTGCTTAAAAAGTGATACATCAGCGCGAAGATTTAATATATTATATCTAATTATGAAATTGCTGGAAGATATAAAATAGGAAATTTTGCTATTTTTGCCTAATAAATAGGAATTATCCAACACCTCCTAATAATGACGCAATTCCTATCAATGGCGCATATTGGAGGGGGGCTATTGCGCTGAAGCTTTGTCAATTTTGACATTTCACTTCAACCGATGTGTCATAGCCAACACATTGACGTCATGATGTCTCCGTTTCTTCGGCAGTAACGACGTTAAATGACGTATTAAATAGATGTCAAATTGTCGTAAAACTGACAGCACTATGCCACAGCCCAAGGACGGCAACACGGACGGACAATATTTATTATGTACTCTTTCATACATAATTATTAAACAAAAGTAAACATTTACTAACTGAGAAGCTGCTAAAATGATATGCAAAATAATTGATAATACTGAAATAAAAAATAACATTAGAAAAGTATACTAAGCAACCTTTACATTAATATTATTTTATAAACAACAGTAATCTCACAAAATCACCGAACGGGTAAAATAGTATAGGTTATGTAGTAGTGAGTATGCATTATAGTATAACGTTTTGTTTACGTCATAAAACAATGTCCTTTCACGTCGTAAAATGACGTCTTTGGGCTGTGACATTTACCAGTCTTATTAACATCATTATAACGTCACTTCAAAGGTGAAAATGACGTAATGACTAACGAATAATCGACGTTAAAATTACGTCAGTCTGCTTACTGGAAGGCAATCTTATTCTTTTAAATATACCTATATCAAGAAAGTAGCCAAAAATAGAAAACCTATTTGAAATTTAAAAAATAGGTTGTTTACTATAATTACTTATCTTATTTACGACAGTTAATTCTTTTAAATATTTGTTTTTTAGGAGTACTAATATCAATTATCTCTGCAAATGTAAAAATATACTTATAAAAGAGAAAAGATTATATACGTAATACATTTTACGAAATATGTTACTTTTTGCTTACCTGGATAGATCATAATTAATAATATTTAGAAGTTAGTTGTTTTGTTTTGCGCTTAAATGGCGGACCTTTGCCGTACTTTAGACATTTATTAGTAACTTTAGTCGCCTATAATGTTACTAGATACTTAAAGCTGTGTTTAAAGTACTATATTTATTTGCTTCTTCAGAGTACTGTAATATAATGTAATAAAGATGATATGGTTTTTAATATAGAAAATAATTATAAATTACTTACATTAACGTGAGACTATATAATAAAGGTCGCAAAACTTATTATAGAGATCATTAGGTATATAAAATATGAATCATCAAATATGACAATTTTTGAATTTTTTCAAACACGTCAAAAAAGGATAACATGGGAAGCCATGTTAATTCTTATATACTACAATAAAGGTGAACAGATTATTATTTTTGTTACAAAAGTAGGTATTGCCTCCATTGAGATGACCCCCACCCTTTTTAAGCAAATGACCCGCGATCTAATTAATATTCAAATGGGGCGTGGTCTAGTTAAATGCGCGAATTAAATTAATTGATCTAATTAAATTAATTCACGGTATCATTTACATATCTCATCTCTCATTTACATATATCATTTCTCATATGCATCCGCGAATTAAATTAATTGAGCTAATTAAATTAATTCACGGTATCATTAGCATATCTCATCTCTCATTTACATTTATCATATGGATGCTCGAATTAAATTAATTCGTGGTATCATTAGCATATCTCATCTCTCATTTACATTTATCATTTCTCATATACATGCTCGAATTAAATTAATTCACGGTATCATTAGCATATCTCATCTCTCATTTACATTTATCATTTCTCATACGCATGTTCGAATTAAATCAATTCACGGTATCATTAGCATACCACACCTCTCTCATCTCTCATATGCATTCACGAATTAAATTAATTCACGGTATCATTAGCATATCTCATCTCTCATTTACATTTATCATTTCTCATACGCATGCTCGAATTAAATTAATTCACGGTATCATTAGCATATCTCACCTCTCTCATCTCTCATAAGCATTCACGAATTAAATCTCATTTACATAACTCATATCTCATTTTTATATATCATTCGCATCTGTCATCTCTCTCTCATAAATTTATTTTAAAATAAATCTTATGTTGTCATTCCTATTTGATATTTAAATATAGATCTATAGGTCATCATGTAATTCTGCGAAAACAATTTAACATGTAGAAACGTAATAATAAAAATTTATTTTCAACTATACAAAGTAACTCTAAAAGTTACTGTCAATCACCTGTCGGATTATCTCTGTTGCATTTTGACCTGTTTAAATATACGTCATAAACATTTAAAATACGGTTTACAAGTAAAGCAAATTCTAATTTGAAAGAAAACACTTAGGGTCGTTATGATTTCTTAAAAATTTATTTAAATGAAACTTTTTAAGAATATAGAATACTGTAGAGCATTATTTTTGAAATTCAAAAACATTATCTGTAACTAAAACTGTTTAATAAGTTACTTTCAAGCTAAATGTTTTTGCATGAAAATACGTACAAACTAATTAGCCATGTTGTTTTCGACATTCTTTAAAACTGCTTTCAACCATAAATAAACAAACGTTCTTACAAATGACTGAAAGGAATTTAGATTTTCTAAATAATTTGTTAAGAGATCATTATCTTAAAAGCGGCATAAATTATTGTTTTAAATGACAATTACTTACCCTTGTGTTAATCCGTATAAGTTAGATGTGTAGAAAATTTGAATACGGGTTAACTACACTATCTATTTAGCTGATTCAATAAAAATTTCGTTATTTTTAAAATTCCTAACAAGGGTTCAGGGTTCTTTATCTGTTTTAGAATATGCAAAGACAATATATGTATAAATTATCGTGAGACTCCTGCTCTATATAAAACGCCATATATAAAATTAGAGATAAAAATTTATCCTGTGTATTGGTGAAAACTCAAATATTCACGGAAGTATAACAATCGGTACATATAACGATACTAATCAGTCTAACGCGGAATATATATTTTATATTATACAAACGGCTAGAAAAGAATAGGTACAATCGGATTATGTTCATACCAAGCTCACCATGATTATTATAAACATCTTAACAGAATAAAAAGGGCGATATGAATATAACTTATAGGATTTAATCAAACTAGAAAAATATCGAGATATATATATATATATATATATATATATATATATATATATATATATATATATATATATATATATATATATATATATCCTGCGTTGAGAAATAATTATACTATACAAGCATCCAGTATGTAAAGTAAAAGGAATTAGACTTAACTATGATGTACTGAAACTCATCAACGATCATCTTTTATCCTGATGACGTTATAGGGTGACATTATGAAGTCGTACTAATATATGAAAATAATATACTGCCTGATAAATAAAATTATTCTTTTACAGTGAACAGTGTTTTGGGGAAAACCTTAATGTAACTGCTGAGCTCTGCTAGCCAGCTTCACTTATAAGTTCACACCACTTAACTGATTCAATAAAAATTTCGTTATTTAAAAATTCCTAACATGGATAGCTTTATCTGTTTTAGAATATTCAAAGGCAGTATATGACAATAAATTATCGTGAGACTCCTGATCTATACAAAACGCCTTATATAAAATTAGAGATAAAAAAAAATTAAACCTATGATATATGGTGAAAATGCAAATATTCAACAATTCTAACCCCAATTTCTCTACTTTTCTAGACGTAATGTAATTTTGAACTGATTTTTAACCTTTTTCGTTATATCTACTACCCTTGTACACGATTTCTACATATGCCTTCTTACTGTGTATAACTTTGCCCCATGTAGATATTCGTCGTATCTATAGTAAACTCATATTTTAACGTTATTTTACAATACATCATCCATTTTCATTGGTTTCGAAATACGCAGATATCTAACAATATACTATATACTCTTGTAGGATATTCATCGTTGAATATAGTAAACTCGTATGATTAATATTAATTTGTAATTATTTTCAGCACCTTCGAAATATATATCTATAACATATGTCATATGTTTTGTAATACGTCTTTATAACTTTGAAACTCTACGTGATTTTCTCTTACAATATCTATAGTTATGAGAACCTTGAAGACTTAACCTGGAGAAATAAAACAGATAAATATTTTACTTTTTATTGAAACTAGTTAACTTATATTCTAACATACAAATATACAACAACAAAATAGAAAAGTATACTTGAGGGTAAGAAAAAAGTCCTGGACCCGGCTATCTATAACATATGTCATATGTTTTGTAATACGTCTTTATAACTTTGAAACTCTACGTGATTTCCTCTTACAATATCTATAGTTATGAGAACCTTGAAGACTTAACCTGGAAAAATAAAACAGATAAATATTTTACTTTTTATTGAAACTAGTTAACTTTTATGCTAACATACAAATATACAACAACAAAATAGAAAAGTATACTTGAGGGTAAGAAAAAAGTCCTGGACGCGGCTATCTATAACATATGTCATATGTTTTGTAATACGTCTTTATAACTTTGAAACTCTACGTGATTTCCTCTTACAATATCTATAGTTATGAGAACCTTGAAGACTTAACCTGGAAAAATAAAACAGATAAATATTTTACTTTTTATTGAAACTAGTTAACTTATATTCTAACATACATATTTGAAACTAGACAACTTATATTCTAACATACAAATATACAACAACAAAATAGAAAATTATACTTGAGGGTAACATTTTGTATGGTTATACAAATATATAGAAGAAGGTATTATAGAATAAAAGATAATGGTTATTATCTTTTATTCTATAATACCTTCTTCTTTAAGCTCAGAAATAATTGAAATAATCTCATCCTAGTTTTCTAAACTACTGCTACCCCTCTGTTTTAAGGTATACAGTAGACGAAGCCTATCGACAACTTGATTCCAATAGGGCGTTTTGTTTTTGGAATTTGAAATTGGTAGCTTGAGGTTAGAGCCTACGAATACATTTTTAGGACAGAACGTAGGGAGCAGAGTAAGTACAAAACAACATACTTTCATACAAGAACGTTTATTGATACGAGTAGTTTCGACGTTACTTAAAACATAATACATAACTTATATATAATATCTATTAAAATAGTACATTTCGTATACACTAATAATGGTACTACATACCCGACTATAAAGTAAACATGGTAAGTATAACAGCAGTTTAAAAGAATAGATAGTAAATATAACTATATCTAATTATTTTGTACCGATATAAAAAGCCGCGGATCGACTGATGTTACGGGCCTCATGTAGTAATAATATCTGTATATATAGTTTTCAAAATAATTTTTTCTTTATATAGTTTAATAATGTTTGTATATTATTCACCATAGTACAAATTAAATATTTACTTATTCTATGATTTTTCTCGCTTTAAGCTCTGCGATGTTATTAAAATATTTAAAAAAAAAAGTTAAACGCGGGACAAATTGTTAAAAATCGGAACTGTCCAGTCATAATGGTCATGGTATGGTCACGTTAGGTATGCGGCCTGCAACCGAAAAGGGGGCCTCGCAAAACTCATCTTGCCCACGTCCAATTTTGGTCTTGCCCCGTCACTGTTAGCTATCAATTGTGGTTTTGAATGACCTGACATTTCTATTAATTGGTGAAGATAGTGATTTACTGAAATGCATACTGTACAAATTGTTAAACTTGTTGCAAGAACACAAGGTAAATTTAATAAATACATACTACAAAGCTCGTACAAACAGCACTTTAGAAACAAACATAAAATAACAGGCATGGACAAAATTAACATAGTAAATACCTGGTTAGTAATAACTAATAAAGATATGCAACCGAAAACGTGGATAATATAATTTACAATAAATGTTCAAATACAGATCCTTGCGCCGATAAATAGTGCCTTAATCTGGCGTAGAAGTTCCTTCTTACGTTACGAAGCGTTAGCACCTGATGTTACCTCTTCTACCAATTACACAATTCGGAAAAGTAGTGCTTAAAATTGTCGTACATCAACCATGTCGTGCACAGGACGGCCATCCTGCTGATATCATATTTGGCTACAGTCCACTCCTAGAAGTAGCCTCAAGGCTGGAATGATTTGATCCCGAAGAAGATCTAAATACTTCCGTCCATTCAAATTGCCTTCAATGAAGAAAGGTTCAACAATATTATCTCCGACGACACCTGCCCATACATTCAGCTTTTGTGGGTACTGAGTCTGGAAATCCATTCGGTAACGTGGATTCTCCCTACTCCAAAACCTAATAACAGTAGGATTGTGCCTTCCTAATAGTGGAAACGTCGATTCGTCCGTAAAACAGATATTGTTCAAAAAAGTGGGATTTTCGTTTGCACACTCCATCATCGTTTCACAGAACACCATTCTTTCGATCTCATCTTCGGGAAATATCTGTTGACACTTTGTACGGTTTGTACCCATTTCGTCTAAGAACCTGTCGAACAGTTTCTCTGTTGGTACCGACTTCATTAGCAATCTGAAGGCTGGATTTCGATGACTCTTCGTCGGCAATAGCGCAAATCATTGTATCGCGTCTTTCCTGGTCTTCTGTAGGAGCCCTTTGTTCTCTTCTGTGGCATTTACTGTTTGCAACACATCCTGTCTGTTCAAAGGCATGAACAATTCTTGAAATTGTTGAACAGTGTGGAATTGTCCGGTTCTCAAAATTTACTACAACTAAATGAACAGTATCTCTAATTGAATTACCACCATACACCCATTTAATTATTTGTATTCGCTCTTTCAGAGTATACAACATCGTGCAAGACGACAATTACTAATTTGAAGCAAAATTTGCCAGCTAAAATGTAAATTTCTTTTCGAATACGTAGGCTGTATATTTAGTTTTTCTCATACTTCAAGAAATCCTATTGCACTGTTTTAACTTAATGCACTTTGCAATGTTGCGTGGAATTATTGTTATACGGTATATATGCGTCATACGAAATAGTTATGTATTTGCATACATTGCGAGATGCGTCAGTAAACTTTTCTGCCAAGGAGACACTTTAAGGAGCGAGGCGGACAGCCGAGGTCCGTAAAGGTCTCCGAAGCGAAGAAAAGAGTTTATGCATCATGCATTGTATTAAATTTTTCCTTCTCCCGTAATATATATTTGATAATAATGAAAATAAATTATGAGGTGGCTGGTTGTGAGAACCTTGGTAACCTAACGACCCGTCAACAATTTCGAACAACAGATTTCTCCGCATACAAATGAGCTCTACTTCACTTTTCAATCCAGGCCACGTACCTACCAACGAGAACCTTGCATGTTTCACTTTCGATTGCAGTTGTCTTTTCAAAATAGTAAACTTTACTTACGTAAGAGGGAGAGGGAAAAAATGTCCCAAGCCAAATTTGGTCACAAGACGGCATTATCCTTGATAGATGAGTTTCAATGTCCGAACGTCAGTTCTTTGCTGGGAATCCAAATCTTCTAGCCGGGATTGTGGAATTTACAAAACATTATAGGTACGCATAAGTGATAGGGTATCGGTAGTGACAAATATTTTATTTTATTAATCAATAGTTATGAAATAAATAAAAGATTAATAAAAGTTTCACAAGTTTATTATAACCTACCTGACAACTGCTTCGCCAGCTAAGTTGTCATTGTTATGGCTTAGCTATCGAAACAATTGTCGGGCAGATGATAATAAATTTGTGAAATTTTTACTAATCTTTTATTTATTTCATGATTATAGAGTTGTTTCACCATATAAGACTAAAAACAATGAACAAAAATAATTATTATAATCAATATTTTAAAAATTCTGTTTTCAAATCAAAAACATTATTGGTGTACCGGGACGAGAAGGGAGGCGTGGTTAACCTTACCATGTGGTGTCTAAACTTCCATAACGTTATAGCTTTACTACCATATTTTTTTGTTTAAAAAACCATGTTGCAGGTACGTGTTCAAGCATACAAGTTCATGAGCAACGAGTATCGTCAGTTTCCTCTAAGGTTTCAGTTTGATTTATGCTCCTATGCTGAAAAGAACGAATTTGGATTGCACAAGCTTTTCGAATGCGGAAACTTTAGTTGTCCTATAAAACCAGTAAGCGCTTGTTTATATCAAGTTTTTTAATCACATTTCTGTGTTAACTTTATTTACTTTAACTGAATTATCTGTTTATAATGTTTAAGCAAATTAACAAATTAAGTAAATTGAGTATTCTTTTACTAGGGAAGATATAGTGTCTGTTATTTCACTCTTGATGGCAGAAGATTTCCACCACTGATTCCTGAAGGTCAATGGAAAATAGAATGTGCATACTTACACAAATTAGAAGAAACGATGGTAGTTGACATTTATGTTACGAATTATTATCCTGTTCCTTAATAGTTTCCAACGTTGATTTTCAGAATTTCAAATCAGGCAGGAACTGAATAGAAATTTAAATGTATTTAAATTTATAAAACAAACACATAATGGAATATATGCACATGATACTAACAAATATTAATATCATGTGAATACATACTTTAGTTTCATATCGAAACATTTTAAATCTTCTATGTTAATGACTTAAAAATACTTTCACATTCTCGTGTGCTAATGTCAGCTAGGGTTATCAAACGTCCTACTTTGGAAGGACATGTCCTACAACTTATCATTCCGTCCTCCGTGCTACCTACTGCAAAGAAAAATTTGAAATGGCCTATTTTAAAATTTTTATTTTGAACTGTATGATTTGAAATGAAATTTGTTCTACAACATAAGCCGCATTTGCGCGATGCGCCACAGAACATAAACAACAAGCGTTTCTATATCTATTCGCTAGTAGTATGTTTTATTCGTGAGTGGACCGCGAGACAATGGTTGATGTAAAGAGGTAAAGGGGGAATGTGAAATGCACTTGCTATCTTGCCAGTATTCGTTGTGATATCGCAGTTTCATATTATGGTTTTAGAGAAGAACAATTACATATGTAGTAGTAATTGATTGTTAAATTTGAAAGTAACTAGTGCGAGTGTAAAATAAAAGAAAATTTTTGTTGTATAATCATTCGTAAATTACTTATAAACTTACTATCAAAAATATTCTTTTTTAATTTTTTCTTATTAAAGTAAGAATGAGTAGTAAGTAAACATTTTTAGAGTTATGAACAAAATGACGAAGCAAATAAAAATTAAAAATAAATTAGTTATTTCTTTTTTCCCCTGGTAAAATTTTTTACCAGAATTGTTCTATTTACTCCTTTTTGGGATATTTGGTAACCCTAATGACAGCGATTGTCATGTTAAATTGTTCTAATTATTAAAAGATATACTAAATTAAAATGTATTTTTATTAACAATAGATTATTATAAATACATAATAGCATAATAGTGAAGTTATACTACTATTGCTGCACCGATAAAGGGTTTGGAAAAGAAAAATTGTAGTGCTTGAGTACTGTTGATTGGTGTACCAGCTTTAATAAATTTAACTACAATTAAACTATTAATTATACAATCCTACAGTTACAATCGTCATCCAAATGTGTTGTTTTATGTATAGTTTTTAATATATTTATTTTAAATTTAATTCCTAAATTTTTCTCTCAGCGGAGATTTCCCCTCCCGACTACCACCTTTTAGCTGTTAATATATTCCCCCCCTACACACATCCCACCTATCGTGTTGCTGAGTGTTACTTTACTAAACTATAATACAAATAAACCATCATAAACATAGGCAACACAAATTACATTTATATATAACATTTAACATAATAATTAGGTATAGGATTTCTATGCATTTGCATGTTTTTTCTGTTTATAGCAAACATATGCAGAGTTATATTTCTACATGTTTAAGCCACATATGAATCACATATGTCAATTTGAAAGTGCATATAAATGCATATTTAGGTGTTTTTTTAATCAATGCATGCATATTTTAGCATTTTTGAACGAGTGTGCATATCTTACATGCTTTACATGCTTTAATTATGAAATTTCTAATATTTTTAAATAATTTTATCATTTTAGACAACCAACCAAGTGCGGCTTAGTTGAGTCTAGGGGAAACCCATAATTTAAGCTTATTGTTAAATACTAGGCTTTAAAATATTTACTGTCTTAACCATCTGCGTACTTGTTAATATTTTCTAAGAAAGAAAATGTTTCAACTAAAATTTAAATACTTACAACCTGCGGTATTGTGATAAATAGGTATTAGGAAATTCCAAAGACCCTTTGACAACTTCCTGTTCATAGAAGAACTTGCCTGTACTTTTGTTTACTAATCTTGTAATCTTTCAATTAAGACAGTTCAGAAATTGCAAACTGCATTTCACTTTGAAATTTTAGAGTGTAAAGATGGGTAAAGAAAAACGGTCTGTGTCTGTTACACTTCGAAGTTAAGGAATTCAGTGTTCTTACAACTGACGATAAGGTGTTGTATTGTACAGTGTGCGACGATCAAGTGACTGCAACGAAACGCTTTCAAGTTACACAACATCTGAACACCGTTCGACATCAAAAGTGTGTTGCCCTGAAATCAAAAAAACAAGCATTGTTACCGGGGTACCTTAATAATTCGCGCGGTGAGTCCAGCAAATCAATCGAATTTAATAAAACACTATGTAGTGCATTAGTGGCTGCAGATATCCCGTTAAGTAAAATTAATCACTCAGCATTTCGTAATTTTCTGGAAGAAATTTCAAAAATGCCAATACCCGACGAGTCTACACTCAGTAATAGTAGATTACTTACCGAGGCGGGAAGTAGAACATTACGCGGAGAGCAATGTTGCTGCCCGAGGCGCGAAGCGCCAAGGGCAGCAATTGCTCGACGCGTAATGTCTTCCCGCCGAGGTATGTATACTATTTTATTCACAATCGTACATAATTATGTTCTTACATTGATACCTTATACTTGATATGTAGGACACAACACCAGCGTTTTTATTCAGGTGGCGATAAAATGACAATTGCTGCAACAATTGTCAAAGTAAATTCGTGTCACTACTAAACTAAATTTAATTACATTGCTCCTAATTGCAATTTACACGATTTAAAATGTCTGATAGTGAAACTGATATAAGTTGCACACCACCGGAATTGCGAGAAGTTGCTAAAACAGTGACTGACTGTTTGTTACCTGCTAAAAGTAAAGATAGATACGAAAACTTCTGCCATCTGTTGAGAATATTTAGAACAAGCAAACGGTAAGTAATGGATATTACTAACCAAGAGAACTCATTACTAACCAAGAGAGCTTATTATTGACTATGGTGTATAATAAACTACTTTCTAACTTTTTAAATGTCAGTAATGGACTCATTACCAATACGATTGCGAATAAAAATTATTTACCTCGTTTATACGAAGAGACCATAAAATCAATTAGAAAACATGTAGCGAATAACTACATATGGGTTTCCATTGACGAGTCTACTGACACTACTGGAAGGTGCGTAGAAACTTCATTTCCTTCGTTTTGTTAGTAAAATTTAAATAATTAAAGACAGCAGAGCAATTTACGGATGTTTTATTTTCTATTTTGTTAGTTACATATTTAATCACAACAATATTTTTGCTAGATTAAAATATAATTTCTTTAAATAACTGTTTTGCGCTAATTGTTTGTAACCGACTAATTATGTAGTTCGATAAAATAAAAATCAAATTTTTGTTTTCAGATACGTGGCTAACGTTATAATTGGCGTTTTAAATTCGGAGAACAATCCCAAAAATCCTATCTATTAGCAATGGACGTCTTCAAAAGCACCAATCATTGTTCTGTGGCAAAATTGTTTAATGATTCGATGGCTATTTTGTGGCCGGACGGTATACAGTACAACAAAGTACTCCTGTTCGTCACCGAGGCGGCACCGTACATGATCAAGGCTGGAGCAGGCTTACAAGTTCTGTACGAAAAAATGATCCACTTAACTTGTCTTGCCCATGCAATGCATAGAGTTGCGGAAAAAGTGCGGGAAATATATCCTAACGTAAACTCTATAATTTCAGATGTAAAAATTGTTTAAATAACAAGGTGGAGTACTTGGCTTTCTGCAGCAGAATATTATGCAACTTATTTTGATATTATTAAAGCATTTGTAAATAAACTTAATAAACACGATGCACTATGCATACAAAGCGCACAGGATGCTTTTAATACTAAGGAGGTGAGGGAAGATTAATTGTTTGTTTTGACAAATTTTGTGCGTTTAGCTAAAGTAATTCAGAAATTAGAAAGTCAGGTAAATTCATTAGATGAATCTCTTGAGCATGTAAAATTGTTAGGTGTTTCTTTGAATAAAGTAAAAGGGCCAAAGGGTTTGACTATAAAACAAAAATTTAAATCCGTTATAGACAAAAATCCTGGTTTTCACTTAATTAAAAGCATAAACGATGCATTATCTGGCCAAGACATTTTAGACGAGCTAAAACATTATTCGCTTGTAGAATTAAACAATTTTAAGTATGCCCCAATTACGTCTTGCGATGTGGAACGGAGTGTCTCAAAATATAAAACAATATTTAGGGATAATAGGCATATGTTTACTTTTGAAAATTTAAAAATGTACGTCATTGTGAACTGTAACGCTCTATGTTTAGAAAATATAATTAATTAAATTATTGCATAGGATGCCTAATTAAAATAATTTCTGTAAATAAAATGTAAATAACGCTAAACAGGTGTTGTTTAATAATGAAAGTGCATATATTTATTAAAAATTTCTAATAAACGCATATTTCATGATTTTTAAGTGCATATTTCACGTTTTTCTAGTGCATAAGTGCATGCATATTTCAGCATTTTTACGTAAGTGCATACAAATCCTATACCTAATAATAATATTTATAACACAATACATAATAATCATTATACTTAGAGGGTGCTTTTACGTTACGTTTTTTATATGTATTGTAATGTTATTTAAAAAAAATAATATGCTGTTTTAAATGATTAATAAAAAGAAACTTTAAAAATAACTAAGGTTTAAACTAACTAATTAAAAAACACAAATTATGTACTATCAACGGACTTAAACTAATTTATTTATTTAATTAACTAGATTATTTACTTTAAATACACAGTTATTTATTTTTAATGAAGGTATCTCTATTTACAATATGCTACATCTAATTAACTAAAGTCTTCTTGTACGAGCACTATATTTATATATCACTGTTAAGTTCTGGAATATTCCAGTGCTTCCGCCGCCAATCTGAACGCAACGAAATGCTTTGAAATACATGTTGTTTACACAAGCATTACACAAGTAATAATTTACACTTTTCGTTGTCCTTAACATAGATTTTGAGTCAAAGCTGTATACCTAGATAATCACGTTCGTACTTCTAAAGATAAGTTACAGCATAAGTCGAAGGATCCTCCAATCCTGCTGGTACACACACACACACACAGCGGGTAATAGGGCGGTTTCTAGTTTACGGTAAAGGGCGGAAGTTAGCGGAGCAGCGGGAAGGGAATCAGAATGGCGGTAAGACTTACTGTTATGTTTTATTGGATCGGTCCGGTCTGCTGGGATGGCTGGCTGGCTGGACTGGTCCTGCTGGTGTTGAGTCCTGGACGCGGACTGAATAAATCGGTGCTCTGTACCTTCTTATATAGATGGTATGAGCGTGGGAGAAATAGTAGGAGTAAGATGGAACGGCGCACGCCAAATATCGGTCAGGGAAGGGACGCGTGAGGGACGCTTGAGTCGGTCGTTTATCCGAACGGCGACTGATTGCAACAGTCGATAAGCACACTTTTATTCTTACACCCAAAATAATTAATACAATTCAGTAACTTCGTTACAACTCTTGTCAACAGATTAGAAGAGACGCTCATTGATGACGGGGACATTGATTTTTATAGTAATTTTAAATTTCTGAAGCGGACAAAAAGTACTACGATAAGGTCTTACGGGAATTTGAAAAGTATACGAACCCTAAAAAGTGCATACTGTATGTACAATTTTATCAAGATCTAGAAACATTAGTAAAGAACTGTGAATTTAAAAATCAGGGCCAAGCCCTAAGGGGCCAAATAGTATTTGGATGTAATAATAATAATGCAGTTCATGACATGATATTATCGGACCGTCGAATCAAACAGTCGAATTGGACTTAAACGAATATATGAGACATATATTCGTATAATATTTCGTATGATCACCTGCATCATATATCTACCTAGTTCACATCGATTTGAACATGAGAAAGATTTCTGCAAAATGGGTCTTCAAATGTCTGAAAGTTGATCAGAAACGAGGGTGTGCGGCAGTCTCTGCTCGGTTTGAAAAGGATGCTAACTTTTTAAACCGTGTTGTACTATGGATGAAACTTGGGTGCATTTTCTAAGACCCAGATACTATCTATACTTTTCTATACTATACTATCTATACTATCTATACAGATACTTTCTAAGACTAAGAAGCAAAGCCGCAATGGATGAAATGGAGAGACTCTGGTTCTCTAAGGCCTAAGAAGTTCCAGGTTCAAAAATCTGCTGGAATAGTTGTTTGCTTTAATTTTTTGAAATTGCTATAGGGTAATGATGATTGGTTTTCTGGAAAAGAGTAGAACAATAACTGGGAATTATTACTCGACGTTGTTGACCACTTAATGAGAAACAATTAGGGAAAGAAGACGCAGAAAGTTGCCCATAGGTGATTCGTTTTTTGCAAGAAAATGGCCTTGCACACGAGTCGCACATTTCAATGAAAACTATTCGTGATATAGGGTTCGAATTATTACTCGAACACAGTTCTGGCTACGTCCAACTATCATATTTTTCCTCAACTGAAAAAAAGTTTGGAAGGGCGTGAATTTTCTTCCAACAAAGAGATTGTAGAAGCTCCGAAGGCCTGGTTTGCAGAGCAAGGTGAAATTTTTTGCAGGTTTACTGTAATAAATGTATTCAATTAAGAAGATATTATGTTGAATAATATACATAGTTATTTATGATACAAGGACGAAAACTGCAATTTTTCGGACGAATGCGTGAGTTCGAAAAAATTTTAGTCACACATTATTTTTTATTCGATTGTAGTCAGTTGTAAAAATAATTCAGTATTTATCTTAACATTTATCCGGTAAGGATATTATACTTTCGTATCGTTTCTTTGCTTCCGTCTAGTAACCTTTGACACGCGCAATTTACTACAGATAAAAAACAAATGAATATATTGTTATAATAATATATTTATAATAGCTGTTATAAGGTGGGTACTGAGGTGCGGATTTTGACAGCGGATTCGCGAAATCATTCCCTTTTGCGTCTGCCTAGTTCTCATAATGCGGTTTGATTTGTGCTGCTTTGTAGTTTCTTTTATTTTGGCATGTTGGCGCGCAGAGTAGACTAGGTTAACGTCAATAACAATAATATAACCTAAATTTAAATCTGCCAAAAGATGAAATCTGATAGAATAATAATTATTCATAACCCTGGCTCAATTTGTTGAACAATCGTATCACATACTTATATTAATAGGTACTAGTTCGTGTTAGTGAATTCTCATTTTCTCATTCTCATTTCGGTGGTAGGGGAATTGATGGATCACAATAACATAATACCCAGCTAGCACACTGACGTTATAATGACGTTATTTTTAGGTGATTATTGGTCGACGACGTCATATGACTAATAAATGATGTCCATAAGACGTCATGTTATGGGACGTACATAGACGTCTTCAAAACGACGTCTTTTAGACGTACAATTTTTAGACTTCTAATATTATTAATTATGATATATCTAGGTAACCAAAAAGTGATATATTCCATAAAATATTTTTTACTTTTACATTTGCAGAATGTAAATAGAATACATTATTTTACTGTTTTCAATATTCAATTACACTATTTATGTATTGTCAGGTACGACCTGATGTACGAGAGACAAATCTAGCAACACTGTTTTACTTTATTTTTTTTACTAAACTGCACGTGACCACATGCCGCAATACAAACAGCAACAACATCTTTCGTGTATTTGTTTTGCTCTTTAATTAGTAATGTTTCTACTTATTATTAAAGTTATTGACCTACCTATACATTTATAGTGTATGTGTAGGTGCAACTACTCCATAATAATTGTGTGGTTTGTCACAAAAGGTGAGTATTGATAATTACATTTTCTGTCACAATACTACGTAACCTATACAATTTTACCTGTTCGACGATTTTGCGAGATTACTATTGTTAATAATTTAATACTAATCCAATGTTTTCTTAGTACTTACTAATATTATTTTAGTATCATCAATTATTCTGCATCTTGCTTTAGCAGCTTTTCAGTTATTAAATGTTTTTCTTTTGTTTAATAATTATGGTATGTTGAGTTAATAGAAGTATTTTATGTTATTGAATGTTTATACTTTTGTTTAATAATTAGGTATGTATGAAACAGTGTATAATAAATATTATTTCAAATATTCAACTATTTATTTATAATTCCTGTCCTAGTCTTAGTATAGGACGTTTTAATGACGCCATTGAACAACGTTTTAATGACGTCGTTGAACTACGTGTTAATGACGTCTTACATTAACGTCCTTTGGCTGTGACATAATGCTGTCAGTTCTACAACAATTTGACGTCATTTTAATACGTCATTTGACGTCGTTACTGCCGAAAAACGGCGACAATATGACGTCAGTGTGCTGGCTGGGTAGTCGCAGGGCAAGCAAATACAGCAACTATTAATATTCCTCCAAATTCAGAAGTAGCCACAGTAACTAGTATCAGTATAATATTCCTTTCTTGTTCGTTTCCTCATTTAATTTTTGTGTGGGATCTGCAGTATGGCCACTTAGCATCAGCAGTAGTTTTACTACAGCTTGATATCACATTCTAGCATACGTGATTTTGTAAATACTTCTCTAGTAAGAAATGTTTGTGGCACCGCTGGCAGATATATGCTTGTACCAAAATGCATCTGTTAATAAATATTACAACATAACCCAAACCTCAGTATTCTATACTTTGACCTTCACGTTTGATGCTAACCCTTTTTAACAACGAAGCCTGCATTGAAGTTTGCTGGTGGAACATGTTCTGACGTCGAGATTTGCTAACCTCAAATTGTCTAATCTGTTCTACCATGCCGTATCATCTGATTTCCCCTATCACTTAAAATTTTACGGAACCGCTTAAACACTTGGTTAGCAGTCTAGTTTCCCGCCCCCCAGAATTCAAATTTTGCGGCGCCGCTTAACTGCAGTTCACTAAATTAGTAATATAACCTTGAATCAAACCGACCAATCAATCGTATGATACGCTGCTGTGAGTACCTACCTTAATTCCTATTCTGTCGATAATATTTTTATAATTAGGTATAGAGGATTTGTAAAAAATAAAATATTTTTTTTTAATTTAATCATACTGCATGAAGTTAGTCACTTTACGCCATGTATCGTCACCTACTTTACCGGCAATATCCATGACAGAATGAAGTTCTTATTGAAGCCTCTTAAGCAAGTGTCCGAAAAACGTTTTCAGGCCAAGGCGTAATTAAAAAACAGATTAAATCCACCCTTTTGAAATGTTCTAATCCTAAAGATGGGATTTCCTATACACGTCTGACATTTGCGTTTGACGCGTGCGTCAAACGCATGAATTTAGGCGCTACGTTCAGACGCAACTCGATGTTTTCCAATGAGTGTCGGGTGCATTAAAAGAGCGATAATAATAATTGTAGGAGATGTTGAGAAAACGTACATACACAACTAATACTCAATTGTCTTTGTGGTTAGAGGAACATGATGATAAAATTATATTAGCATTGCTACAAAAAAAGAAAAGAAAATTGGATGTGTGACCACTGTGGTATAGGGCAGGACAATTAGACACGCATTCAATCAATCGTTCGTCTTTTTCATTGGTAAAGCAAGATTTTGTTGCCATTTCGATGCCAAATCGTGTTGGCGTGTCGAAATATACTGTCAAATAATAACTAAAAAACATTAGCTGTCTCTGAGAAGCACGTCTGGACTGGTTTTGAAGCAGACGACTCCATGACGCATCCGTCCACCGCAATATATTGAGACGGGTCGCATCTATAGGAAATCAAAAACATTGCTTTCCCTTTAATCGGTTATCAAGCGTCCGACACAGGCGTCAGACGCAAATATCAGACGCCTATAGGAAATCCCACCTTTTAAAATGTGAATTTACGTACAATCGCATAGAAAACTAGTGAGAATGCGAAAACAACTGTATACTTAATAAACTAATTTATTTTTGAAAACTAATGTTGTCATGTCATAAAAAATAAAATTCCAAGTCCTAAAATTTTTCATTTTTCAAAAATTTACCGAAATTTTCGGTGGTCATTTTGCCCACTTTCCAGAAGAGATACAAAAAAATGTTTCAACCAAAAGTTTCTTAGAATTTAATGTACTATAAGATCCCAAAAAGAAAAATTCAAAAAAGTCAACATGGAAAAAGGCGACAGACGACAGACAGACAGACTTTACGAATTCAGAGACGAACTTTTTGTTCGTCGAATATTTTGAGTTTTAAATTTTGTTTGCTTCTATAGTAATTATAGTATATTATAAAGTAAGAATTTTGCAATGCCTCTTCGTATAATTAAAATTAACATGTGATGATGTGAAATGGACACAGTTTGTTTTGTTTTTTAGGAATCTCGTATCGGTTTAAAGGTCATGAATAAAATTATATAGAGACATGGATTTTAATAAAGTAAAAACCACTATGTCAACGACGCGGCGCAATTTAATCTGTAATAGTACAATGTAATACAAGTGAGCTCTTGAATATGCATTTGAAGTAACTATGCAGTAAAAACACAGCAAAATCTAATACTTCAAAAATCAACAACACGAATTAAAGAAATTGCCAGTGGCGTAGCAATTTTTACATAACAGCTTTCGTATATATGTAAACTATATGTTCTATAACTTGTAGCAACGCCGCCTATGAATGATAGGGTAATCAAAGTTTTTTTAAGCGAGGTCAACTGCAATGTACGTCTCTAAGCGATGCTCATGATCCAGACATGATCTAGACTTCATTTTACACTAATAAACTTCAATGTTCATTTATACAATACGAGCTTTACGAATAACATAAAAGTAGATTACAGTTCTAGTATATATCAGTCAACATTAATTTTAGCAGTTTCTTCTGTTAATAATAAATATAATAGTAAGATTAATAAAGGTATGTATAATTTGCGTTTTCTTTAACTGGAATGATGTTCTTAATTTTTAGGTTAGGTTTCGACAATGTTCTACATTTACATAATTTTATCGACAATCCTTATAAATGAATATAAAGCGCTTGAGTTTATGTGTAGGGACAGGACGTTCGAAGAACTGAACAACAGAATTAAAACAACATTAGAACAAGATAGTGCAGATAAAAAGAATTATGCGTTTGAATTGTCTATATATGGTTGTAAATTAGGTAATTCCGGAGTAAATGCATTGAATCTATCGCTGGGATTACCTTATCTCAAAGTATTGAATATTCGTGGTGCTGATTTTAGAACGCTATCACTAAAAACGTTAAAAGGTGAGTGATTTTATCTTAAATTTTATTTTTGCACGACCATGCTATTTCGGATTGTTTACCATACTTGGTTTTAGAACAGTAGGTTATATTTACTGGTTGCTAAGCAAAAACGCGTCGGTAAGTAATTACTTACCGTTCAGTTCTGTCAAAAACAGAACGGTAAGTAAATTATATGTAATTTATAAAATAAATGCTTAGATGTCTCTTTCGTGACAAATCATTATTTTTTAAATAATTGGACTATTTAAAAAAAAGAATGTTTTTTATTTAAATTTACTGTGAAAAAATACCCAATAAATAATAGTAATTACAAACGTATCCATGGTAACAACAAAAATATCGTGACATTCAAAAATAAAATTACAAACGTATCCATGGTAACGACAAAACCTACTTAATGGTTGGTGGATATTCATTATACAGGATAAAAATCTTAAATCTATTTTTCTCACTCCCCTTATAGTAAGCATGCCATTAATACATTGTTATTATGGACGTAAGTTGGTTTTACCGAAATGACAATGGTTGTTGTGGCAACAGGAGGTAAGTGATCTACTTACCTCCCTAGGGGACAAAAGTATCAGAACACCATGTGGCCGCGGGAGGTAAGTGATCTACTTACCTCCCTAGGGGACAAAAGGATCGGAACACCTGTTTTATTTATTTATTTATTTATGTATTTATGTATTTATTTATTATCAAAGTGGTGATCCCTCTAGGCTAGGAGGTATTTTAAACCACCAAGTACAATCAATATTCACATACATTATTACATTCTTGAAGATTTTATTGTCTGGGGAGTGGGAAAAATGTTATAAGCAATTCGGGAGGTAAGTCTTTTAACCAGTCTCGGACTTAATTGCCAGTCCTCGCTGCGCTCGGGCGCAAAATCGTCCTCGACTGGTAAATTGGACTTACCTCCCTTAATGCTTAAATAACTATTTTACCATCTTCGGGATATTTCCTTAGTTAATACCTTTGTATTCATAATGGTCGTACAAAAAATAGTATAAGCATCTCAAACAGTAAGGAGTTTACCGATCTCCTCCAATATTGGCGACTGAGCGAAGCGAAACATTGTCGTCCATCGGTAAACTGTCCTTACTGTTCTTGATACTTAATATACTATTTTGAAAAAGTTTCCGCTTTTTAGGGACCCGTATTTCCAGAAGGTGAAGTCTTAGGACTGATTTTCTTTTTAAAAGTACACAGTTAGGGGTAGTTTATGTATAAAATAGTTTAAATCTGAAACTTCAATATTTTGGTATTTATGGGTTTTTGAAGTTCTCCGTTTTTTCTTTTTTTGGGAAACTTTGGACCTGAATATCTCGGATGGGCATGAATGGGATTGTTTTATATTACGTGCAAATTAAGTATATAATAGCAAACTATGGCGAAAATCTGAACTTTGATATTAGCCTAAGAACAGAGTTTCCTCAGTTGAAAACTGTAAATAAATTTTGTAAATAACCATAAACCTCGGCCATTAATAAACCATGTATTTTCAATACATTACTATCTCCATTAGTATCGTCGAGTAAATTTATTTTATTCTAGTGCTAACATTTTATATAGTTTTTATTATTATTATTATTATTATAATATTATATGCCATTTATAATAGTTCTTGCAGTTATAATATGAAATGATTGTTAATATAAGTTTAGAAATACTTACTTGGTTTCCGAACCAAATTAATGGCCATTCTACGTTGCATGTCGTCAACTACGTTTCCTTACACCCTATAGTTTCTGAGTTATGGCAATTTGAATTTTGATAAAGTCGGAAATTGCCCCTCTACCTACGCCAATGCAAATCGGAAAATACTATTTTCGGACGCCTATTGAACGAACAAAAATTCTCTGCGGCTGAAAATGATCAAGGCGCCGCCAAACCTCGCCATAGCGACATTTTCCGATTTTATGACGTAGAAAGCCACAACGAATTTTTTGCGATTCCCCCTTTCGCCGGAAGGTTCTCCCTCCCCATAATCTCCCAAAAAGCGATTAAAATCGGAATCGTCCATAAACCATATAAACAGCGCTGCACGCTCTACTATTTTGGAGTAGGTATATTCTGTCACCGGAGTGTGGGACAATACAGAACCAATAGGGAGAAGAAGTGCATACGTCATACCGTGCCTGACGTCATAATTCTTTCCTCGCAACGCGCATGTTCGCATCGCTCTACTTCGCTGTAAACCGTTTGTTTGACAGTTTTGACACTGTTGACAGTTGGAAGAGAAAACGTGACGCTACTTTGTGAGGTTAAAATAATAGATAGGTACTATCACAAATAAAATATTGAAACAACAATGGGTGAAAGCCATTGGGTAAGTGTTTTTATAGCTTGTAAACATCCTTTTTAACACTATCAATAATCAGAAATGAAAATATAATGTGCCTTATTGAAGTACATGCGCGTTGCGAGGAAAGAATTATGACGTCAGGCACGGTATGACGTATGCACTTCTTCTCCCTATTGCGAGATCCGGCAAGCTACGTTTTCCTTCAACTTAGGGTCTCAGACAAACGTGAAAATGAACAGATTGAATCCAATTGGTTTTTTATACGGATTTCCAAAGAATGTGTGCTAATTATTTTTAAAAATATACTGCATGAAATGGGTTATTAGAAATTTGAAGAATTACTGCAGGATGTTCAAAAAATAATGCAAAATGATATCTCGTTATTTTTAAATAGCAACCTACATTTTTTCAGTTTTACTGTATTTCACGTTCAAAATTAGGGACGGAATTTTTGTACTTTTCTATAACTAAATGCCATAGTTTTAGAGCTGGTTTGGAAAATGTATTAACTGCCTTAAAATTTTATTTTTTAAATCTAGTAGGCTATCAAAAATTGCCACAAATAATTCAAAACAATGGAAAATCGGATTACCTGTCATTAGTAAAATATTTACAATTGTTACTTGTTCGTGATTATAGCGTTTTCTTGAGTTTTGCCTTTGAATACTATTCTGTTCAGAATTTTTATCAATCAAATCTAAATGTAGGCCGTTTCCCAAGCAGCATTTCTAGTCACCGCTACCGGTACACTAGCTAACAGTGGAACTATAAAGTCTTTGATACTAGTCACAAGCGCGTAATTGCTACGGTTTTATTAGGTGCCTGGAACCACAATGGAGAACAATTTGGGATATACGTTGCAGTGACCTCTCTGAAACTTGTCCAGTTACGTTTCGGTTACGTTGATACTACGTAGTGGGAACGTGTCGGTATAGTAATTGCTACTTTCGGGGAACTACCTTCCTCTTTGACATATTGTGTCGCGTTTTCGCTCTTTCTTTCTCTTGCAACTTAAAAAATATTCTACTATCATTTTCTATAATAATGCTGCGATCGTGTCACAAAATGAATCACTATCTTATTTGTAATAACTACATAGAGAGATAAAATGTTTGATTATTTCTCACTCCAAGTATACCAAAATTATGAACCATCGCAACTTTTCTGTTAAATGTGATGTTGGCGCCTGTTTAAATATATTTTTAAATAAAAACATGTCTTTAATAACATATGACAAAAATACTTATAAGTTGATATACTTGATAGAAACGATTTTTATGTTATTCCTAAGGCACAATTTGACAACAATTTGCTATTTTTATTGAATGTTACAGTATAACAGCTTTTAACAATTATAACAAATTGCAAATTAATTAATAGCCTCCAATATTTTACAAGTTAATATGGAGTAGTATTCAAAATATCACCTTAAGGTAGTGTTCACTGTGAAATGAATGCCTAAAGTTTGTGTCACTTAATTATCAGTAACGTGAACTAAACAAATTCTACTTCAAGGTTGTTATCACGAACTATAAAATAAGTTAAACAATTCTAGAACTTTCAAGCGACTCTTACTATAAAACGATGTTAACGTTTTCGCAACCACTTTGTAGTTCCTAATGTCACTACAAAGTTCCCATTGGTACTTAAAAACTTTTATGTTTAACCTCACATTTAACGATGAACATTATATTTGTTATGCTACTACCTAATAATTAGATATGGCATGTTTTAAGGTTGTGACAACTAAAAAAAAGGGGGAATATAAGTCACCCTTATAAGTGGGAGCAAAATAATGTTTTGTATTGGTCCCAACATTTAAAATGTTCAGACCAAGAATGTTGAGGTCTGGTGCAAATAGCTGTGCTGATGTACAAATATAGGAAAAATTTAACCAGAAGTCACTGTTACTTCAGTATAATTTTTTAATGGTAACTGGAACTTTGCAGTAATTCTGATGCAATACAACTAGTAAAAATGATTCAAGTGATTCTCCTGAGTAGAAAACGTAATTTTTACTTTCAATACTACAGTAAGATTCCATTACTTTAAAGGTTAAGTAATGGTTTCAGACAGGCGTCAAGAAGTTTCAGTTTTAAAAACTTTAAAGTAGCTTTGGGCAAGTTACTGTTCAATCATAATACCATTTTGAAGTTGCAACAACTTTAAAGTAATTGTACTAAGTAGCCATACCGTTCCACATACTTTAAAAGCTATTTAGAGGTAATGGAACTACACAGTTCTAATAAATAGTAGAAAGAACTACATAATTACTAAAATATTCCAAACTGAACTAATTAAACTTATAAAGTCATAAATTTAGTTATATCTACATAACAACAGCTCAAGCAAAGTTCCTATCTCAGTTACTGCTACTTAAATGCTGTTTGGATAGAATTCAAAGGCAAAACTCAAGAAAACACTACCAATGCACAAACAACAATAAATTAAACAAAAAACATCTTTAAAAAACAACCTGTGGGTAAAGTTTGCACGCTCCCTAGTGATTGGTATAAGAGGAATACGATACCAGTGAGCACAAGTAAGTTGAGAATAATCAGTGAATCCCAAGTAAAATATAATTCAGTAATTAAGTACTTCCGCACAATTAAACTGGAAAAAGCCGTGCTTAAAGTTGTAATTATAGGACATGTTCAGAGGCGGCTGATGAGTGCTACCTTGGGGCGGCGCATGTTTTTAGGTGTCCAGTTACTTCCCATATTTTTGTGTCGTAATCTGTTATCAAACGTGTTTATGACTATATCAAAATTTTATCTACTAAGTTTATATTTTACTTTGATCTGATTTTCAGTAGTCATACAACAAGAGTTTCTATAATAATAAATTAAAACAACTACTGTCAAGACGTGTTGAATATGTTGAATATAACCCAACAAAATCGTAGCTCGAGTTGTACTTCTAGGCACCGCTTCGAGTCAGAAGACGTTTGTATTTTAGATTATCTTACACAGCCCATGTTGTATACATGTAAATAGTTTATACAGCAAGTTTTAACAATTTCCTTATTTATTATTTGGTTAGATTTTTTAGATGTTAGTTTAGTTTTTCAGTAACTGCTAAAGATTATAGCCTAGCTGTTAAAACACGTGTCCAGAGTGAGTAAAAAGTGTGTGTGGTTAGGGTTAAGTACAGTTTTAGTATCATTAACTTAAGTGTTAAAAATGTAAAAGGAAACTACATGAACTTGAACACCAGTATCGACTTTGAATTTTGTATTAATCTGTATTTGTTCATATACCAATCTAATTGTAAATTCGGTTCATGAAGTCAATTGTATACATATTTTTACATATTAATATGATTACGAAAGGTGCATAAAATTAATTATATAGGAATGCCCCACGTTCGGGCAACAAGTTATTAGGTTGTATAGGATGTATACAAAATATAACTGTTATGAAGCTTGAACCTTTTCGCAACTGAGACTCGCAGGTGGGTCGCCTTTAATATAGTGCACTAAATAAATATATATCTAGGAAACATAAATAAAGTACACACAAAAAAATAAACGATAGAATTTTCTTTAAATTGAAATGCAAAATTTTAGTTAAACATTGAACACAAATAACACAACACAAAAAAATAATGAAATATTAAAAGAAAATTAAATTTCTTTATGATAGAAAAAGAAAAATCAATCCTAAGATAGTTTAATGCCTTTTATCCAAAGAGTAATATTTCTGACATCCTCATACTTAAAATTATTTAAAACTAAATAATTACCTTAAAATATGAATAAAGTTTAAAACGATATTTAGCGCCAACAGTTGCCAACTAAAATTGTAACCACATAACAATGTTCTGCTTTCCATATGATTTAAAATTAAAATGGTGAAATGACAAACATTTACCTCTCGTTCAAATAAAATCTAAATAAAATGGGATTAATAATTAAAATGGTAATCCAGCTGGTAACGGTAAGTTCATTTAATAATTGAAAAAAATTGTTTAACAATTCCTTTCTTGCATCCATATTGTAACAAAGGTAAAAAATTTCAATATCCATTAAAAAAGATTTCTTCTTGTAAATAAAAATTTATTCCACAAATAAATTTATAGCACTGAATATTAAATTGATTAAATGAAATTATTATTAAATGCAAAAGATAAGTTCAAAGATTTATAATGATTATTTATCACTTTGACATTTTAAAAACAATATAACCTAACATTTTGACGTTTACAGAAATTATCCCAACTCACTACATAACCTTCAATTTTTTAAATTTTGCTATCAGCATAAGTGCATTGTAAAGGATCTAAAATAACTCTAAAATAAATGTAAGAGAATTTGTCACTAAATCGAGCGCTCTTTTTATAGCTTTTACAAAACAACAATACCACATTTTGCAGAAAATTATGATAAGGATCACATAAATGGAAAGAGGTTAGGGTACAAAGAGATTTGTATAAGCGCAAATCACTCCCATAGCACATTTTGCAGAAAATTGTGATTAGGATCACATCAATGGAAAGAGGTTAGGGTACAAAGAGATTTGTATAAGCGCAAATCTATCCCATTGCACATTTTGCAGAAAATTGTTATTAGGAATACATAAATGGAATGAGGTTAGGTTACAAAGAGATTAGTAAAAGCCCAAATATATCCCATAGCACATTTTGCAGAAAATTGTGATTAGGATCACATAAATGGAAAGAGGTGAGAGTACAAAGAGATTTGTATAAGCGCAAATCTATCCCATAGCACATTTTGCAGAAAAGTGTGATTAGGATCACATCAATGGAAAGAGGTTAGGGTACGTAGGAATTTCTTAATGCGCAAATCTATTCCATAGCACATTTTGCAGAAAATTGTGATTAGGATCACATAAATGGAAAGAGGTTAGGTTACAAAGAGATTGGTAAAACTCCAAATCTATCCCATTGCACATTTTGCAGAAAATTGTGATTAGGATCACATAAATGGAAAGAGGTTAGGGTACAAAGAGATTTGTATAAGCGCAAATCTATCCCATAGCACATTTTGCAGAAAATCGTAATTAGGATCACATAAATGTAAATAGGTTAGGGTACGAAGAGTTTTGTATAAGCGCAAATCACTCCCATAGCACATTTTGCAGAAAATTGTGATTAGGATCGCATCAATGGAAAGAGGTTAGGGTACAAAGAGATTTGTATAAGCGCAAATCTATCCCATAGCACATTTTGCAGAAAATCGTAATTAGGATCACATAAATGTAAATAGGTTAGGGTACGAAGAGTTTTGTATAAGCGCAAATCTCTCCCATAGCACATTTTGCAGGAGATTGTGATTAGGATCACATCAATGGAAAGAGGTTAGGATACAAAGAGAGTTGTATCAGCGCAAATCTATCCCATAGCACATTTTGCAGAAAATTGTATTTAGGATCACATCAATGGAAAGAGGTTAGGGTACGTAGGAATTTCTTAATGCGCAAATCTATTCCATAGCACATTTTGCAGAAAATTGTGATTAGGATCACAACAATCGAAAGAGGTTAGGGTACAGAGAGATTTGTAAAAGCGCAAATCTATCCCATAGCTCATTTTGCAGAAAATTGTGATTAGGATCACATCAATGGAAAGAGGTTAGGGTACAAAGAGATTTGTAAAAGCGCAAATCTATCCCATAGCACATTTTGCAGAAGATTGTGATTAGGATCACATCAATGGAAAGAGGTTAGGGTACGAAGAGATTTGTAAAAGCGCAAATCTATCCCATAGCACATTTTGCAGAAGATTGTGATTAGGATCACATCAATGGAAAGAGGTTAGGGTACAGGGAGATTTGTAAAAGCGCAAATATATCCCATCGCACATTTTGCAGAAAATTTTGATTAGGATCACATCAATGGAAAGAGGTTAGGGTACAGAGAGATTTGGAAAATCGCAAATCTATCCCATAAAACATTTTGCAGAAAATTGTGATTAGGATCACATCAATGGAAAGAGGTTAGGGTACGTAGGAATTTCTTAATGCGCAAATCTATCCCATTGCACATTTTGAAGAAAATTGTGATTAGGATCATATCAATGGAAAGAGGTTAGGGTACAGAGAGATTTGTAAAAGCGCAAATCTATCCCATAGCACATTTTGCAGAAGATTGTGATTAGGATCACATCAATGGTAATAGGTTAGGGTACAAAGAGATTTGTAAAAGCGCAAATCTATCCCATAGCACATTTTGCAGAAGATTGTGATTAGGATCACATCAATGGAAAGAGGTTAGGGTACAGGGAGATTTGTAAAAGCGCAAATATATCCCATCGCACATTTTGCAGAAAATTTTGATTAGGATCACATCAATGGAAAGAGGTTAGGGTACAAAGAGATTTGTATAAGCGCAAATCTATCCCATTGCACATTTTGAAGAAAATTGTGATTAGGATCATATCAATGGAAAGAGGTTAGGGTACAGAGAGACTTGTAAAAGCGCAAATCTATCCCATAGCACATTTTGCAGAAGATTGTGATTAGGATCACATCAATGGTAATAGGTTAGGGTACAAAGAGATTTGTAAAAGCGCAAATCTATCCCATAGCACATTTTGCAGAAGATTGTGATTAGGATCACATCAATGGAAAGAGGTTAGGGTACAGGGAGATTTGTAAAAGCGCAAATATATCCCATCGCACATTTTGCAGAAAATTTTGATTAGGATCACATCAATGGAAAGAGGTTAGGGTACAGAGAGATTTGGAAAATCGCAAATCTATCCCATAAAACATTTTGCAGAAAATTGTGATTAGGATCACATCAATGGAAAGAGGTTAGGGTACGTAGGAATTTCTTAATGCGCAAATCTATCCCATTGCACATTTTGAAGAAAATTGTGATTAGGATCATATCAATGGAAAGAGGTTAGGGTACAGAGAGATTTGTAAAAGCGCAAATCTATCCCATAGCACATTTTGCAGAAGATTGTGATTAGGATCACATCAATGGTAATAGGTTAGGGTACAAAGAGATTTGTAAAAGCGCAAATCTATCCCATAGCACATTTTGCAGAAGATTGTGATTAGGATCACATCAATGGAAAGAGGTTAGGGTACAGGGAGATTTGTAAAATCGCAAATATATCCCATCGCACATTTTGCAGAAAATTTTGATTAGGATCACATCAATGGAAAGAGGTTAGGGTACAGAGAGATTTGGAAAATCGCAAATCTATCCCATAAAACATTTTGCAGAAAATTGTGATTAGGATCACATCAATGGAAAGAGGCTTGGGTACAGAGAGATTTGTAAAAGCGCAAATCTATCCCATAGCACATTTTGCAGAAAATTGTCATTAGAATCACATCAATGGAAAGAGGTTAGGGTACGTAGGAATTTCTTAATGCGCAAATCTATCCCATAGCACATTTTGCAGAAAATTGTGATTAGGATCACATCAATGGAAAGAGGTTAGGGTACGAAGTGATTTGTAAAAGCGCAAATCTATCCCATAGCACATTTTGCAGAAAAGTGTGATTAGGATTACATCAATGGAAAGAGGTTAGGGTACAAAGAGATTTGTAAAAGCGCAAATCTATCCCATAGCACATTTTGCAGAAAATTGTGATTAGGATCACATCAATGGAAAGAGGTTAGGGTACAGAGAGATTTGTAAAAGCGCAAATCTATCCCATAGCACATTTTGCAGAAAATTGTGACTAGGATCACATCAATGGAAAGAGGTTAGGGTACGTAGGAATTTCTTAATGCGCAAATCTATTCCATAGCACATTTTGCAGAAAATTGTGATTAGGATCACATCAATGGAAAGAGGTTAGGGTACGAAGTGATTTGTAAAAGCGCAAATCTATCTTATAGCACATTTTGCAGAAAAGTGTGATTAGGATCACATCAATGGAAAGAGGTTAGGGTACAAAGAGATTTTTGGTTATAAACAAAAGACAATTTAGAACTAAACACTACATAATTACCTTATTTCACATTGCCATGTCAAAACTCAGAATTTTACATTTTATTTCTATGATATCTTTTATAAAAAACAAACTCAACATTTACATTTATTTCAAAATTGTGCCTAAGGAACTGCTTGACAACAACAACTTCGCAACTTACGTTCCGTTTAGAGCAAATGTTATCAAGGTTATATTCGTATCTGCAACAGCTGCCTACGAATCACCATTTAGATGATAATGTATCCTGTTAAAATAATTTGAAGTTGCATTCCAACTAATGCAATTATTATTCAAGGTTACAGTCGACTATGTAGCGGCTATCCACGCGTATGCATCTCATTAGAATTAATTTATACAGACTGCTTATCATTGGAAATAATATATTCATTTATACAGTGTGCATTTATATTTGCATCTTATTATGCATTTGTATATTCATCTCGTTAGACGTAATATATTCATTTATACAATAAGGCTTCCGCAATATTCATGAGGATTCAGTATATAACCAGCTTGCTTTAAGCTTCATATTCAGTCTGAAAAATGACTCCAGCACGACAACATCCTGAAGCAAGCTGTTGCGTATCTTTTTATTATTTTTTGAGGGGTAAACTAGAATCTGGTGTTCAGGGGCACTGATTACCTGTTTCCACTCCGTTTAGTTGTAGGGGTCTAGAATCTAGTACCCAGGGGTTCCGATTACTTTCATGTTTATATTAGTTTTAGGAGGACTGATATTTGTAAATCCAATGTATTGTAACTTGTTGTTTAGTATATGATTAATTACGGTCTGCATTTACTTTCTATGTCTACCTCTGACTGCGACCCTCGGTCACGAAAACTCCATGAAACACTAATCTAGTCCTTGTTTGTTCTTGATACTTCACCGTAGTTTCTTTAAATTCATTAACCTTTAACCTTTTTGTATGTTGTGTCAAAAACTTAACATGGTTATCTGTCTGCTCTGCTGGCTTCCAAATATCAATAGCATAGGATAATGTCAAGTCATTGACTTTTCGATCATAAATGCCATTGACACTCTTATCATCAAGTTCATCGGAAAGTCTATAGCTCGTAAACTAAGCATACTGCATGGTAGGTTCCTTAATCAGGAAGAAATACCAGTTGTGGTGGCTTTAGGTGATCCCTTGACTAATAGTAAACACTAGTAAAAGTGTAACATATTCGAGTTGACGAAATTCGTCTGGCATATACACGTCGCTACTGTTTTTATCGCTCCGCACAATGGTTTATGATTAATGTAAATATGAAACTCTTTACACTCCACATAATGCCGGGAGTTTTGTAGTGAAAAGTAAAATTCTAAAGTTTCACGCAAAAAAACACTGTATTTTGTTCAGTAGGAACAAGTAAGGAAGGTAGTAAGTTTCTTGAAGGATTTTCTGATTAGCAGGTAATGGAAACTTCACAATTGCTTCGATTTTAGGTTGTTGAGGTTGACATACGCGAGCATTCACATGGTGCTCTGACACACCAAAAACACACTTTTCAAAATTGATAAGCTTGACCTTGATAAACTCGATGTGTCCCGCAAGCTCACATTGCGCTTTTTGTTTCAGGTTCGCCAGTTCAGGACATACAATTATCTTACAACGGGATAACAGCTATAGAATCTAATACCTTTGCTGATTTAATTAATCTTAAAAAGGTTACGTTAACATATAACAGAATTTCTAGGATTAGCAAAGATATGTTTTCTAATTCTGTTATCAAGGAATTGATCCTAGCTAATAATGAAATCGCGAGTATAGAACCAGAAAGTTTCCTTGGTTTAAATAACCTAGCAATTGTTGATCTACGTTCTAACAAACTTACCACAATTGAGAAAAATGTATTTTCAAGATCCAAGATTCAAGTTTTGGATTTGCACCAGAATCAGATAGCAAGTATCAAGCCTAATGCATTTATGGATATGGACAATCTTCAGCATCTTGATTTGAGCATGAATAAATTAACCGCAATCGAAGAAAACATATTTTCAAATTCTCCTATTATAATATTAATATTATCCAGTAATAAAATTTCAAGTATTAAGTCTAACGCTTTTAGAGATATGGCAAATCTTAAGGCGCTTGATCTCAATGGTAATAAATTAACCGAAATAGAAACAAACACATTTTCAGGGTCTAGTATTATAATATTAACATTATCCAGTAATAAGATTTCAAGTATTATGTCTAACGCATTTAGAGGTATGGTAAATCTTAAGAAGCTTCGTCTAAGTTTTAATGAATTAACAAAAATCGAATCTGATCCGTTCGGTGGTATGGAAAGTCTCCAGGACCTTGATTTGAGTTACAATGACTTAACCGCAATCAAAAGGAATGATTTCCTGTCGAATTCAAATATTAAAATTTTACGTTTTGGTGGAAATATAATCCAAAGCATCGAGCCTCATTCGTTTGATCGAATGAAACATCTTCAAGAAGTTTATTTGAATGATAACAACTTAACGGCAATTCCTAGAAATGTTTTTAGATTACCGACCATGAAGGTATTAGATTTGAGAAGAAATCCTATCTATAAATTGACTATTGACGATTTCGAGCAGTTGCCGGGTTTTACTACTTTGTATCTCGATTATTTTCCAGATGTACCTAATGTGAACTAGTATAAATATATGTCCTTATTTTCTGAACTGTTTATTTAAGTAGGAATTAAAATCTGTTTGACATGATACTAAATTTACGCAAAAATTTAGGAGTAGGCGTTGAATGCAAAACCTGTCAATCGCGCGTAACGTATTTTTCTTTGGTGTTATTTGTGGTTGCAAAGTTTGTAGTCTTGATATAACTAATAGTTGACTTCATGTTTGTTTCTATTTTTAAGGTTAATTATCTTTAGTTCTAGTCTAAGAGCTAGCGACAAAAATAGTTACGTCATTTCATTAAGAAAGTTTTTGATGCCATGGTACTGTTTTAACATAGGTAAACTTTAATTGGAAGTTCTGCCACATATCAGTGATGGAGAGAGTAGCGGGAGAGAGTGAAAGGGCTAAAAAATATTAATACAAAAACTTGATATGAGTAAAGCTGATTTTTGGTGTGCTGATGGTAAATAATATTTTAAATATGTAATATATTACAATGGCAGACAGTTTGGTTACTGGGGGGATGGGGACACACAGCGAGGAAGGTCGAGAAAATATGTGGCCTATTACGCTATATATCAGTTTGTACTTACTAGTAAACATATCCAATGAGAGACACAAATCTTAAACAGTATGTATTCGCCAACATATATGCCAATTTTTAGTTTCCTATTAATTTTTTTCGTTATTTGCTTAATTTTGATCAAATTTTACTATACTTTTGGCCTTTGACCTTTTCATAGTCAATGTCTGCCGATGAGTCATATACCGTTGGAAAGTACTTAGAATTACCTTTCAAATGATATATAATATAACTCATTTTGAGTGTCTCTTATTGGATATGTTTACAAGTAAGTACAAACTGATATGACGTAATAGGCCACATATTTTCTCGACCTTCCTCGCTATCTGTCCCCATCCCCCCACTAACCAAACTGTCTGCCATTGTAATATACATATTACATAAAATATTATTTACCGTCATCACACCAAAAATCAGCTTTACTTATATCACGTTTTTGTATTAATACTTTTTAACCCTTTCACTCTCTCCCGCTACTCCCTCCACCACTGGTATGTGGCAGAACTTCTCATTAAAGTTTACCCATGTACTATTACCATGTATTATTAACTATTTTTGTCGCTGGCTCTCCGTCTATTCTGTTTACTTAATTATTACGTTATTTGGAAAGTGTCTGATACTAGTGAAGATGAAATATCTGCAGCGGCAGCTGACTGAACATGCTAGTAGCAAAGAGGAAAAACCAAATTAAGCAAAAAAATGTATGCAATCTGAAGTTAGCCTTGGTGCTGTGCGCACATTTACGCGCAGTTTTACTCACAGGTTTAGAACAAGCTCTAAATAATTTATCAAAATATTTAGTAATTTTTACTTTAATTTTGTGTTTGCAACCTGCAAAAAATTTACGCCTAAATTTTTGCGTAAATTTGGTATCATGTCAAACGAGCTTAATATATAATTATATTTAATTTTGTTATATTTTTTTAAATAAAATATTTTTGGTATTTACATTGTTTATATTATGGCTACTGTACTCGTTAACAGCATTTGTGGTAATAATTAAAAGTAGAGTGTGTTCTATATTAAAAAATGAAGGTTTATACGTTCGCATATATTTAATATAGTATATCTTAGTTTGGGACTTAGGTGGGGCAGATGAGGCCAGGTGAACTGTTTCTACAGTATAGTTAAGGAAGTTGTGGCTGTAGAAAAATATGATGAAAATGTAAAAAAATAGAGCAGTTGATAGATTTTAATGCACAAAATTATTTGCTGGAAAATCTTTAATGTTGAAACATAGTTTTTTTTCACGAGAGAACAACAATAAAATGCCCCACGATTGGGCGACAATTGAAACATACGTTTTTTCTCCAGACTAAGTAAACAATAAAAATCATACTTACGTTAAACAAGAGATGCTCAAAAATTACCACGGCTTGAGATTTAGCTCTTTCTTACAAATTTTTAGGTTTTCAGGTCGCAGGTGTTAACCCTAAAAGCTTCTGATTGAATAATGGATTCAGGAATAAATAATAATATGTTTGGGCGCCACCAAAGCTGAAGATGTTTTTTTATAAAACATAAATTTAGAAAAAGTGAAGGTTATCAGCTAAGGAACTTACCTCCTTATTAATTTAATTAAAACATTAGTCAAACAATAAAAGAATTTGATTAGCCAAAGAAAACAAAAAACATCAGTAGTCCGCTTAGCCAAACCATGTCATATGATCATTTAAATTTGAAATCTGTATTGCGGTGATCCCTAAAAATATAAAATACTGAAATAAAATATCCACCGTTCCGTATAAATTATATACGATGGATTATTATTAAAATACACCACACATATTCTTTATTTCTCTCAGCTATCTCAGGTTTGTTCGGTAAAACATAAGTTATTTGAATTTCGAGACTCTTATATATTTTTATGCCTGGAAACAAGAAACAACTTAATCTGTAAGCACTTATGCTTCTGCAAGCTGGACAACTGCAACTGTAATCTGAATTTGAAAGAGAATAATGCTGTATGTTTGTATTAGCATCAATTAAACACATACGTTAATTGAAAACACAAAAACTTTATTAAACAAACAAAATTAAATTCAGGAAAGCAAAAACAAAGAGAACGAAAATGTTATTCACAATATTACAATTAAATAGAGAATAACTTCTCAAGTTTGCTCAAACGTTAAGAATAGTCTTATTCAATTGACATGGGATTAAATACAGTCATTCGTTTGAACAAACCAACACAAATAATTATTTAAATGTAAATAAAAATGTTATCCAAAATAAATAAATCTTTGTTAAAACAAATTTGAATTGTTTTCTTTAAATTGAAAATTAAACAAATTCTTAAAAAGGATTTAATGAATTAAATCAAATAGATTTTTATACCCTAAGATGAACTTTACAAATCAAGTTATTCTTTTAATTTATGAGAATCAATTATTTTCTTAACCAACCTGGTATGTTAATACAGTTTCCTTTTCAAAATATTAATCCAATTGGTAATACCGCGATACAACCAAACAGCTGATTGCTGTTTATAAAAGTATTCGATGCGTAGATCGATAAACACAATAAATTCACTTGAATTTAATTATAACGAAGAAACACGTTCACTTTAATTTATTCGTAGCACAATAATAAAATCTTCATTAAAATAAATCAGGTAAACACCTTTTATTCTATTTTCAATACTTTGTTTACAAAATTGACACTTGTCAAACATATGGTTAACCAATCTAATCTCAAAATTGCAGATTTTTTTATCTGGAGCCAAGCGTGGATTCTCTCAACGCATTCTATCGACTAAATTTGTTTTATGATGCAGCAGCTTATATAGGAAATGCCAAAACAAATGAATTCCATGTCACTTTCACGGAAACAAAAGACAATCGAGGATACGTGTGACGTCATAATCCAAAAACATGTGATTTGGATTAACACTGATCCCAGATCTGATATGATAAACTTGTAGATCTTTTAACGCTGATTAAAAACATATAATACATGTATAGTCCCAAAATGAATAATAAAGAAGGTACAGACGAAAAACACTTGACAATGAAGATTCCCGTTACAGCATAATTACATACACAAAATTAACAAAACAAGAGTTCATCTTTTACAAATTAACTATAGGGATACATAATGTAAGTGATACAATTGTTTTATACATAAAAATATCTTTACAATTTTATACAAACATGATTTTGTTACAGTACGATATACCATATCTGCCAATAGATGCTTTCACAAACACCAACTTGAAAATAACATCTACGTTAATCAATTTATGCACAAAATGTCCAGTGTGCAGTGCTTAAGGCACACATATAAAAACAATGACAAGAAAAACCAGGATAAAAGCTACAAGAGTCGTTTTCGCGAACCAAGAGGATTTCAAATACCTCCTGTAAATGAAATGACCAGGTTTCTATTAAATGAGTTCAAAAGTTAATTAATTGTGTTATATCAATCATAACAAGATTGACTTACTTAATCTATTTACAGGAAAACAATCATGTAAACTTGAGCTGGCCTCCAAGAATGTCAAAGAATATGCTTAACGCTGAATCATCGTAACTGAAAATTTTAAATATGAAAATGATTTTCCCTGACAAGTGGGAAACCTGACCTAAAGTGTAACTTAGGTTGCCTATACATGATTGTGATAACACAGTCTAGCTAAATCATATCCTTTTTATTTATAAATGTGATTTATTTATTTATGCATGCGATATTAAGAAAGTAAGGTTATATTTGCATGAAATCTTTACTTTTAAGTTTTTACTTTAAGCATTAATGAATCTAACTAAGATCCTAACTATAGCCTTTATTAATTATGTGGCCAAGACATAACATGCCCCTCTATTAACTTAAAAACCGATATAAAATATTCGTCTTAACGTTTACGAAGATCGTTCGATAAAATTTTCAAAAACGGTGAAATCTATAACACCTCAGTATATTAAAAACAAAAGAAAATGGTACATACATATAAATCAAAATAGTTACACATTAAAAAAAATAGCAAGTTCAAGATACAAGACACACCAAAATATAGTTATGCAATAATAAAAATTTACTAATTCAAAATATAAAACCATAAAAAAAACATAAAATTATCGATTTAAAATAATTATTGTTCAAAAGAAAAGAATGAAAATTTCGGGATCCCAATTAATTAAAAAAATTTTATATACCATTACAATATTAACAAAAAGTAAATACCTTAACCACATTTTATCGTCCAACCAAAATTCCTATTGTAAACTGAAGGATACGAACTCTTGACAATCACACACCTTAAAAACTTTAAAACAAAAGCTGCAATAACAGACTGCTGGGCATAGAGTTGCGGGAGAGGTCTTCTTGGATTCTGAACTACATATTTTTTTTCGAGGTTCACCAAACATTAACTTAATTGCTTGCAATAACTGCCTTAGATAATACATTTTTAATTATTCTTCTAACTGGAACTATACTTGAAGTTACTTGAATGTTACTCAAAATAACTGCCAACATGATTATAATTCGGCACGAACGATATAACGATAAGAAAATTCCCTCTTCTTAAACATGGGAATTAACACTGTATTCTATTTAACAAATGTCCGGCAACTAAAGCATTCTTCAGTAAATGAAGAACCAGAAAATAACTGTAATTAAACTGTACTGTAGAACTGTATTTATTTCGATCAATTCGAAAAACTAGACGGCACTTGAAATAATTAATTTGTTATTTCACAATAAACAAATTGAACGGTACGAACACATACTTAAGCAAAAATTATTAAATTCACTTAAAACTCATCAACGCGATGTATATTTGTTCCTTGCCGAGGCCCAAGGCACGACAAACGAAAACTTTAACCGGACTGTATTTTAATTAACTAAAATAAAACGATGATTCAATAATATCGACCGAAATCGTCCGTCTTCTTTGAAAGCTGGATCAGAAGTGTCTTGTCTGGACCACCAACTAAAGGCAAGTCTCTTAACATTTCGACCCCTATTTTAGCGCGAAATAACTATGTTTTTCTATACAATAAGGGAGTTTCTACTAGCATTCACGCGTGATTTTCGACCGAACAAACAAAAGTAGAGATCGAAGTAACGCGGGTACAGCCGCGTCAACATGTGCCGACTAGACTTGCAAAACATGCAATTTTTTAACTTTAAGATGCAGAAGCCTAGTTGAAATTGTGGCCGCGTGTAAATGTCACCTTTCAAACAAAGAAAAAGTTGATCTTTCACTAATGCATTCCCAGAATGTAGACGGAAATGTTTTTTTCAGATCAACATAACTTGAATACATTTTATATTTTATGAAGGTTCTTTAATTTTTAGCAACGCAACCGTTCCTACGGGTGGACAAACAAAGCTCTAAAAATAATATTTATTACTTCCACGTCCTTTAAATTTATAGAAGTTCGAAAACGATCTTTTAAGATATTCGTTGTAAATGTGTTTATGCGACAAAATTTTAGCTACAAATAAAATATAGTTTTACAGGACCGAACTTTAAATTTTTCAATAAAAATACATGCAAAATTACACATATCTGAGGCCGATAGAAAATGTACCGTTACAATGTTTAGAAAGTTTGTTTATGCATAAATTAGAAAATAACCCGCGATTTTATGCAAAATGGTAAATTGTTGATACATTTATTATGATAGCTTCATACTTCAAATGATGGAAAAAATTTGACAAAAACATTTCACGTAAAAACGTTGGATTGTGCCAATAAAGTTTTAAATTTGTTAGAAAGATAGTTTTGCAAAAAATAAATTAATACGAAGAATTTGTTGATTGAACGCTTGATATAGCTCGCAAAGTAACAACGTTCCATTGCGACAAACGAGCGAGAAACTTAAATGCTTTGTACAGCTACATGTAGCACCACTAGCCGCTCGTAATAATAATTCGGAAATTTCTTACTGCTACATTTTAAATGAATCTGAATAGTGTTTCATCCATCGTTTTATATACATATATTTGCAAAGATAACCTCAAAACTTGAGTCAACGTCATTTAGTTACCTAATTAATTTGTTTTCATCAGAACAAAAAACGAAGAACTGGTGCCAATTGAAAGCGCAACGTTGTCACTTTTTCACTACTCTAGAAGCGTATAATTTATTTATATTCTAGAGAGATTTTATTTATTTTTAATGTTTACTTAGTAATATTATTTTATTTTTACTAATAAAAAATAAACCTAAACCTAAACCTTTCTAATAATACTAGTATTGTTTGAGTCATTATTTGAAACAAAACTATGTAATTATTTCGATTTGCCAAAATAGCACAGCTCCATAGCTTTTGGATCAGACTCTCCCACCACAACTTCCTTAAGGACACCCAGTATTATGGAGTATTAACAATATTATTACTAATCTCCACTGCAAACTGCTAAATTTTGAGAATGTCTCTACAAACTATTCTATCTGCTTAGTAAATAGCAGTAAAACACTATTTCTCTACGAAACCGTGTATTGTAAATCAAAATTGCGACCCCTCGAACTTACGAGGGTGAAATCGAAAATGATATATGTTAGCAGTAAAAAACATTTGAATTTATTTTCAAAAGCACACATGTCAATCACATCAAACAACGATACTTACTGTACTTACTTATGCACCGGCGGAGATTTCTTTCTGTTAAATTATCATTCAAGGGGTAGGTACTGGTCTCTTAAACTCTAAAGAGGCTTCATTTGAGTCTAGAAATATAAGTTGCTCTATTAAAAAAATACGCTTTTATGCGCCGCACTTTTTTGAAACACCCTGTATATGTGCCACTAATAGTTACAATAAATGTTCAAATTGAGCACCATTTGTAGCTTGACAGTATTCTAAACGGTAAACAAATTCAATTAAACAAGCAAGAACAAATAGTGATCAATTTGAACATTTATTGTAACTATTATAGTCAATTAATGTTTCTAAACTTTTGTTACCTTTAATTAAAATTATGTTTTTCTAAAATTGAGATCCCTACTTTATTGTTTATTCTTAGAAAAAAGAACTTCATAATTCTAGGTGGTAGGTAACTTATGGGCTATCAGTGTGCTCAAACAAGTAAGATCTATCGAATTCTGATGAAAAGATTTGGAGTTGCTACTTACATAAATTGATCACGACTCCATAGCTCAAAAATAATTGAACGTAAAATTGAACCACATTGTGAAAAAGATCTCAAAAAACCGACGTGTCGCGGCGTTTTTTGCAAAACTTTGATTGACACTCAATATTCCTGACTTTTGCTAGGCACTGAATAGTAGTAATAAACGTATGATAAAAAAAACATGAAAATAAAAGTACGTACAATGACAGCAAAAAAATTGAAAATTGATATATTAAGTTAAAATCAAGATTGCTGGTGTCATATTATTTTTTAATATATTTGTCAGTTATTACCAAAAGTTTCTAACATTTAAATAATCTTTATTCGGAATCATATGGTAATATGTGCATTCCTAACCGCCTCAGAGGGTGGGAAATTAACCATTCCTAACTTACTTTTAATTCCCTCTCTTGGTCAGGAATGTAATCATTCCCTACCTGTTATCCCTCTCTTGGTCAGGAATGTGATCATTCCCGACCTGTTGTAAGTTCGTAGTTTGCTCGGTAGAGGGCGGGTGCATTATTAGGTCAAGTTTGTCACTTCAGTTGTCAGTTGTAAATAATTATTATTTGTTAAAAAATATGATGATTCCGAATAAAATAGTATACAAACCTCGGCGGGACGTTTCCTCCTGTCTCGAGCATTAGCTCACCTCGGGCCTGGGCCCTCGGTGAGCTATCTTAGCTCTCGACAGGAATGAAACACTTCCCGCCTCGGTATGTAATCTACTATTTCAATCTCCTCCTTACGAAAGTGTAACTTTCTATCATGATAAGGCAGCCGAAAATGAAAGTAAAATATGCGAGGTGGTTGCTACGAATGAGAAACTTTCGGTCCCTGGACATCGAAGTAAAACTGTCAATTTTTTTAAAATATAATATTATAAGGTGGCTTATAAATTGTCAACATTACCTTGGTAACGATATTGCTGTATATGCAAACATTATTTTATTATAGTCACTGAATCATCATTTTATTTATTTATTTACGGTGGTTAATAAATGTCAAGGAGAGAATGAAAAGTTTAATACATTACACGCTACGAAAGTCCTTTCAGGTGCTCGGTGTTTTTAACTAGCCTCGGCTACGCTTACGCTTCACCTCGGCCAATTAAATCCAATTTGCAACTAAAAGTAAACTTTCGCAGCTTGTAATGTAAATAGCTATTAAATAATGTCTAGCACTAAACCTCATTACAGCGTGTAAAATTTAAAAAATAATTCATGAATTAATTAAGTAATTATGCTGGTGTTTCCATTTTTCTGGCCGTCATTGTACATAACTTAATAACTAACATTACCTATCTTAACTAGATTGGAGTGGCTGTCAATAGAGTATGGCCTGTATATGACCGCCCGACAATTGGAGATGTAAAACTCAATTCGAAGTAACGACTGAGATACAACAAGAACTCTGCAAGGCCCTGATCGATTTTTCCATTGCCCACTGCGTTTCCGAGGACCATCGTATGGCAACAGGAATTGCAGTAGCGTTCAGAAAGAATGAATTTTGTACGGCTGGACGAACTCCGAAGACAGAATCGTTTTGTTGGCAAAGCCTTATACTTGCCGGATCATAGACGTTTCGTATATTACTTGCTAACGAAGCGGCTTTGCTATCAAAAATAAATTGCTATCAAAATTGGGTGGTCGGAACCACCCTGCTCTAGCACTAGGTCTACAACTAAGCACTAGGAAATCAGGTAATCGGCATCCCAGGATGCTAGATTCTAGATATTCCTAGATTATTACAACTAAGCATAGAGAGGGCTTTAGCGCACCCCCTCATAACTAAGCAGATCTAAGCAGTAGATAAATTAAAAGGTACTCACCAGCTTGCTTGGTGATGTAGTGTTGGAGTCATTTTACTGACTGAATTGTAAACTCAAAGCAAGCTGGTTATATACCATCTCCTCATGAATATCGCGGAAGACTTACTGTATAATTAAATAAATTTCATATAATGAGATGAATACATAAATGAATAACAAGATGCAAATATAAATATATACTGTATACATTATTTATAATGCGGTGCAGACTACATACATTATTTCCAAGGACATGCAGATTGTATAAATTACTTCTAATGAGATGCAAGCGCGTGCATGTACGTGGGTAATCATTGCAGTAACCTTGATAACATTTGTACTAAATGAATACAAGTTGAAAAGTTACAAAAAGTATTCCATTTGAAATAATTCCGTTTGTGACAGAAACACTTCTCCTAATTTTGAGACATTGTATAGAGGATAATTAAAATGTTATCGTATTCATATCTACATTTATAAAAAATGTGTCTAATTCACAAACGATACTCCAGGACAGCTATTTCGAGTTATTGACTCTCATCCGCTAGATGCAGTCGCTTGTGAATTACAATTATTTCATACGAGCTTATATACTAGCCCAGAGATAACATAAATACCAAAATATAAGTACCATGACCTAATAAAGAACTAACAGAATTCGTCGCAGGAAAGGAGTTCAAGTTTATGTCACCTGCGATATACAGGGTGATTTAAAATTGTCCGCATCTTCTTAAGGAGGTATTCCTTTCATGAAAATAAAAAAGTAAAAGGGCGTTAAAAATTGCAACAAAATAATTATTTCTTTAAATAACTCGGAACTGATTGCGAACTAGGTTCTGAAAATACACAATAATGTTTGTATATCTATGTACCATAATATCCGAGCAAGCAGTTCTACTTCCACAAGTGCCGTAGAAACAGAAGTGTACGAAGTTATTTAAAAAGAAAAAATTACATTTTTTAGACTTTGACACTATTTCTAAATTGTCCAAATACTTTACAAGCTTATCCACAGGCCTCTATGAGCTTGATTCCTGTTTTGTTTTGTTTTTTCGTGCTAAACTCGCTTAGAAACTAAAGAACGTGGCCAAATAGTTAACAATTTTCTATAACAAAATAAGCGAAATGGCAATTAGAAGACGAACGAGCAACTTTAAATAAAATTTCAAAAAATGTTCGAATTGTCTGCCATTAGCTTCTTCTCGACAGTCTTGTATTCTTTGAATCATATTCCATGTCGGACACGTGGTAAAATTCCTGGAGTATATCTGATTGTCTGAAACCCATCTATGAATTTCCGTTGAAGAGCATGGATGTTGTTTATTGGCTGTGCATATATGTAAAAGAGATTTTAAATGGACCCATAGATCAAAATCAAGCAAATTTAAATCCGGTTATCATGCTGGCCATTGTGTAAGCCAGCCACGTCATATACATCGGGCTGTGTAGGTGTTATTTAAATATTCCCTAGCAACACCACCAAGGTGCGAGAGTGTGAGGTGGAGATCATCAGACAGATAAGGTAATTCCGTTTATACGAAATGGGTGTAATCTTGTCCATTTCAAGGTTGCGACAGAAAAAACCCTTATCAAAAAGTCGCCGCTAATTCCTCCCCATACATTCAAGCTTTGTATTAATACATGCGAATTTTAGTCGGCCCATACGTGGTTCATAGCAATTCTTTTTTTTATTTGTTGTTTTGTTTGCAAATATAAAAAGACATTTAGAATTTGCTCTACCGGGCATGTATGTTGTTTGATAATCGAATTCTTCAAGGAATACACACCATCATGTTCGTTGAAAACTTAGGTTGCTGCAATTTTTAAGATAAGTTAAGAATTGATGATCGGTAACGATTTAAAATTTAACACTCTAATGATTGGGAAAACAAAAATTCTTAACAGTTCAAATAATCGCTTAAAGTTCCTTTTCCGTTGTACTATAATTTTGTTCGCATTTATTCAAAGTTTGAGAACCATAAGAAATCGGATTTATTCCATTTGCAAGAAATAGGTGTAACTTTGTTCACTTAAAGGTTGCAACCGAAAAGATTTTATCAAAAAGTCGCCACTAGATCCTCCCCATACATTCAAGCTTTGTATTAATGCATGTGAATTCTCGTCGGCTCATACGTGGTTATTATGAAAATTGAAAATTCCTTTTGAGCCAGTTTTGCCCTAAATTTTTCACAATATATGATTGACAGATTCTGGTCCAACCCCTGAAAGCGCTTGTGATCGGTTTACTAAAATTCAGCTTGAAAAACTGTTTCTAATTAAATAATGTATAACATTCGTATAGCACTTTAATGTAGATTCCTCCTACACAGTTGTCAATTATTATTATTAAGAAGCTTATTGGCTTGTTAATGATAGCATATTTAGAATCACATTATATTAACTATAAGACAAGTTAATTATGATGCTATCTTGTCTTATCTGTAATTGAATTAGAAAAATTAATGATGGTCTCAGCATAACTTAAATAGCTAGTAGTGCGTTAGAATTCTACGGTTTTAGATTAATCAACAGCAAAATGGCTACGAAAAATATAAAAAGTAGACATGTCTACTATAAACGTGACTGTATAGTTTGTATATTCTATCCCTTTTTAAAAATGGGATTATTAAATGGAAGTTTTGTGTTGTCATGTAGTTGTCCGCATACGAAACAACGTTGCTCTTCGCCAACGTTTGCAAAATCTAGAATATTTATTATATTATCATCGATTCTTACTTTGCCATTTATAGTAAATATTGTTCTTCATGTTTATTATATAAAACATGTTTTTAATAACAACGAATATGAAATAGTAGTTTCCTTAGATGAAATACTTAGTTCTATATCTGCACTTGGATTTTGCATACCAGGAATACTCAAATGCAACCAAAGATTAATAGAACTGGAAGGATACACAACAATATTCAGACTTCGAAGATATTACGGATTTAAAACATTATTTTCTCATAGAAAGACGAAAATGTTCAGTTTAATATGCTATGTAAATGTACTTATAGTATTCTTCATAAATATTTCAGTTGTAGTGCATGCTTTATATTATGCTGTTAGTTTTGAAAAATTATTCGATGTTTTCATGTTTAAAAAACTTGTGTTTGGATGGGTTGCTGTTGCAAACTTGGGCCTGTCACACTATGTTGTAGCAAGTCTTGTTTATAGAGAGCTGTTTCAAAAATGTTTAAAACGTATCAAAATGGTTCTGACTAGAAGTACTGAATTATCGTTTGACATAGAGGTCTTTCTAAATAAACCACAGCAAGAACTTTCTCGAGAAGAAAATATTAAAAGATTAAAATGTCTCTACAGCAGCTTAATTTATAATTTTCAGCAAATGCTTCAGCATTCGTATCCTTCAATCTTAATATTGTGGGTGGTGATTTTAGCAATCCTTGTAAACAATTTTTATTTGATGGTTTTATTTTATATTAACAATGACGTTATTGATATCGTTTTTATGCTAAGAACTTATGCCGGTGTGATGGGTACGTTTGCCTACCTAGTTGTGGTAGAAGCTGTCAACAATGTGGTAAGCCAAACTTTCTGAAAAAGTAGTTTTTCTTTGAATTGATCATAGATGATCCGTTGGCCACGGACTCCGTTACTCCTTTTCTTTTGTTATGATGTTGATTATAATGTGTGTGTTTGTAATTTTAGAGTGAAGATATACTGTCATTTTTATTTAAGTATCCTATTAGCAAATTAAGTACTCTAGAAGCAGTACAGGTATAAGTCTCCAGTTCATATGAGAAACTACAAGACTAATCAAAAAACTTTGCAGGTTGAAATGCTGATCACTACCCTGAACGTTCAAAGACCTATACAGAAGGCATCGGATATTTTAACTGTTAGCATAAAGCTTCTGGCTTCGGTAACTGTTACAATTATTATCAAGTATTAAATTGTTTATTTTTTCCTTATTGTAGCCCGAATTTTTTTGATTCTAGATATCCGGAACAGTAGTAACGTACGTTTTGGTGGCATTACAGTTCCATGCATCTTTTGCAAAAAAATAGTGCGGAATATCTTAATATGCCTATAAACATTTTGTTGGGTGGCGAAAAAAATAAATTTTTGAAAATTAAAAAACACATGTACCTACCTATTTAATATTTAGAATGATAACCGTAGTATTATTGTTTGAATAATAAGAAAAATAATTTATTAATTAAATGTTGATGTACGCTGTAGAAGAAGAATCTTTGATTTTATCCTGCCTTATGAATGCATAGCAGCGAACAATTGGAAGAGCCGAGCTCAAAATACATTTATATGGAAATTACTACTAGACATTTGAATAAGTCTAGATACAATATTTTACCAAAATGATCAACTCTATGGCAACTTAAGAAATATTCTTTAGAAATTTGTTTACATTGTGTGTGTTGTATAAATCCAGAGGTTGGAAGTCTTTATTTTAACGAGTTAAAGTCGTTCATAACGATTCTTCGTTATCTAATTAGAGAGAGAGTGTTTTTATAAAGTAGAAGGTAGTCCTTAGCAATTTTTTGCTTTTATAAAATTATTAAATGTTAATGTTATACAGTGTGGGATTAAAGTATGGAATATTAAAAAAAAAGCGAACTCAACCGGTTTTTTAAAAACGCTGAAACACGTTGATTTTGTTTTTTAAAAATACACATTAATATGTGCGATTCACCTTCCGACTTTCATTTGTTTCTAAGTTATGACGTCATCACAAAAAATTTAAATGACAATATAGATTTTTTATAGTGGAATCCGATAGTGATTTTTCTTCCCTTTATGGTCATGCAAATAAATCATAAGGTTACAGAACAAAAATTCTGAGAAAAATCGAGTTGAACTTTGTAAATGTTTGTTAATTGTGACGTCATCACAAAAAATTTAAATGACAATATGGATTTTTAGTAGTGGAATCCGATAATGATTTCTCTTCCCTTTATGATCATGCAAATAAGCATAAGGTTACACAACAAAAATTCTGAGAAAAATCGATCTGGTATATTGATATATTGATACCATAATATCAATAACATTAAATGTTATGTAAATGTTAGTCGGAAAGTGAATTGCACATATTAATGTGTATTTTTAAAAAACAAAATCGACGTGTTTCAGCGTTTTAAAAAACCGGTTGAGTTCGCTTTTTATTTTAATATTCCATAGTTTAATCCCACCCTGTATATTTTGCAGATATAAAAAGACATTTATAATTTGCTCTACCGGGCTTGTATATTGTTTGATAATCGAATTCTTCAAAGAATATACATGTCATGTTCATTGAAAACCTTTAAATTTGAAAATTTTTAAGATAAGTTAAGAATTGGTGATCGGCCACGATTTAAAATTTAACACGGGTTAGATCGCAAGACCTTGGTGACTAATCGATGTCGTTAAGTCAATCGAAAGCGTTATGGAAACTTCGCGAAAAGTATGATACCATGTTAGCGGAGCCGTGGAGGGCATTTGACCAACATCATATATTTCTTATGTAACTACAAACTCTATACTTTACACTGGTACCAATAAAATTCGGATTTTTGCAATATTTTGTTTTTGTATCCAAAAACAAATTATAAAATCCAAATTGGACCACCCTTTAGTAAAATTAGCCGATTTCTGGAGCTAACCTAGATAAAATTCCCAAATATCTAAGTTTTATGTCATGGGTTTCGTTTGCAATAGAAAAAAAATCCCGGGCGATCTGAGGCTTGAGATTTTCTTTAGTTCTCTTTAAAGTGTTTAAAGCTTAAAAATTCACGACTTTTAAAGTATTACTGATTTTATATGTATTTTCAAACTTTGTACAATAAAAGAAGCAGGCTAGAAGGTAAAAGTAGGTTTCACATCTTATTAGTTAAAACGCTTAAAATGGATCCTGTAGGGCTTTCGGAATAGTAGAATTCGACTTATTCTATAGGAAATGCTGGAATTCGTCAGTCGAAGACTTCATCCCAGCGGCGACTTCAGGTATCCGAAAATGTTGTTTCGTTATTTACATGGCCATGAAACTAAAATTATAATTTCTTACCTTTGAGCAATGTACCTATAGTATATCTTGAGACATGGTAATGTAGCAGGGGGTATTCGGGTTTAGCCAGTAACGTGCAGACCATACCGATGATCCCTTTGAAATCGAATGCGTTCATCCTCGTGAATCTTAACCTATGCCACGTACAACGTTGTAAATTTCTTTACAATAAAATATGAGTAAATTTGAATGCAGTAATCAATATTACCGAGACGACCTGGTTATTCATCTGAAGTGTTCATCTCATTCATCTCATGTTGCAATATATTTAGTATATGTTTTCTCAGTAACCGAATTCTGCTGTTGCCCGAATTACCTTTACACAACGCATTGAGGCTATTAAGATTTACTTGCAATCTACGTTAAGCGTGCATTCTGACTAACAGTGATTAAAATAAAATGGCTACAACATGACGCTGGTAAATTAATATATCCAAATGTGGTATCTTAACCTAAAGGAAAGGAAAGGAAAGGAAAAGTGGCCGGTCGCGGCGGCACTCTGTAACTTGTTTAAATTCTCGATTTAATAGAAATGCAATTTTAAATGCATTAATGGTAAAAAAAGACCTTTGTAAGGCCCTGTATATTTCAATACATTTTTCGTTGGTTAAAAATTGCAGACGATATTTCGAATCAAATAACGTTTTGTTAATGTGAAAGGTGATTTCACGGCATTCTCACGATATGAAATTTGATTTCTTAAAAGCAATATAGTAATAAACAAATACCCTTTTTACTGAATAATATGTCTGAAAACGCATTTACCTCATTTATAGTTACTATACATGCTTATCTTCAATTTAGATGAATCGATTTTTCTGAACGCAGAAAAATAAAAAACTGTCAGAAGCCACATTTAAAAACATCAGGTTTCACCTTGCAAGCAGATTTTGGTCGTTGTAATTCCCTCGAAGATTTAGAATGTTTGAGGTGGTTATTTCCTATTTTTTAAGTAGTATTGGTCTCATTCGGATAAGTTGGTTTAAATTACCCTTTCTTAACAAAATATCAACGCAACAATAATTTCGCACAACAAAGAGTCAGTCTGCACAAGGCAATTGAATGCAGTACAGGTGTCAGTTAGACGCATATGGTTGAATACAGTACAGGGATATGTTAACGTTAATTCAGTACAGTAATATGTTAACGTTAATTCAGTACAGTAATAGGTCTTAGTCTAGGACATAAACTCGTGTTTTTTTTGGTAATTTTTCGTAACTGACAGATTTTTTTTTAAACTTATATGGATACAGTTCTTCATTAAGCGATTGTTAGTAAAATTGCAATTATGAAACAATTATTGTAGACTCCAGTTCGTTAATCTTGGATGTAACAGTTGCATCAACGATCGTATTTTCCAAGTTCTCCAAGTTTATAGTGTGAGGCATTGTTTATCTAATGCTAAGTGAATTCTAGAGTCTTTTAGTGAACGTGAGGTTATTTGTGAATGATCCAAGATTAACAAACAATTTGTATTATAGATATAAGTGGAGATTTCAAATTTATCTGTATTTTTATGAATATTTCTTGTAAATTTATGTCCATATTTTCCTTTAATAAGAATTATTATTAGAACATTACTATCAAAACCATTATTATTGTCAGTTGAGACAAACGAATGCTTTATTTACAAATAAATAAACATTTAAATTAAACTCTATTGTAATAATAATGGACCTAGCATTAATTGAAGTTATTCAATTATCCAACTTGCTTTAACGTAAATTAAACTAATGGCGATTAGTTTTTTTATTAGTCTTAAGCAATATAATTTGAATTCTTTTTTATTCGAGGGTACAGACCAGAATTGTAATGACTTCGAACAACTGGCGCCCATATCCTTTTATTATGTCTACAAAACCTCATTTTTCTTTACAATCAATAAGATATAAAAATCAGTACCAGCGTCCTGAGTTATAATTTGTCATGAGAAGTCTTAAGTCGGAGCAATAATGTACCGTAAGTATCGTATTTGTGAGTTTTGCAGTAAATATTAAGTGTTTGAAGTTTAAATGTTACATTGGCGCCCAAGTGCGGGACTTAAATATCTTGTTTAGAGGAATCTTAGTAGTTACAACTCATAGTAAATATACATTTACTATGAGTTGCTATGCAGCTATGCAGTTACTATGAGTTTACTATACAGCAGATACCTTCAGTTGAACATATTGTAATGATAGGATTTAATGCAATTCTTATTTACTTTGTTTAATTAGGTATTTATTTAGGTATACAAATATCTCCCAGGGCGTTTATTAATAGTAGATTAGACTTTGAATTAACCAATCATGTGTTAACAACGCGTCTAAATAACCAGATACCGACCCAGGTAAAGAAAGTTTGATGCAATGACATAAATTTCTGCTTTTGCTTTAATAATAATTTGGTTAAATAGGAGTTCTTGGTTGACAAAAACCAAATGTCAACAATTGACCCTTGGCTTTCCTAACCTACAGATTCTGTAGCTACCTAAAGCGGTTCTAGAACGTTTTGACCTTGGTTTATTTGTTAAATAATCATAATTGGCTTTTATTTATTTTAGGTTAAATGATTTGGCAGTTACAACTTTACAAGATCCTATGAAAACTCAATATAAAAATGATTTTGAAAATTTTAACCTCACTCTATTTTTGTTAAGCACAAAACTTTGTCTTCTATTTATTTGTTAGCACTATTTGATGAAACACAAACTTGAATTCTTTCTATGGTCCTTTTTTATTTTTCACAGCTTGCTGTAAGGGATGAGTCTGCATATAAGATGGTGCTATTTCTTCGTTATCTTAAATTAGACAAGCTGGACTAGATCTTGATTCGAACAGTTGTCCCGGACGGTGCCCTACCTACCTTGGACTTTGGTATACGGGTATGTTTTTAATAATTTCTCTTCGTAACTTTCCCTCTTTAAACTATTTAAAATAAAGGTAGATTGGTTATACACTTCTTAAAATTGTTAAATACTTATCTTCTTGCCATTAAATAATATTTTACAGGGATTATAAAATTTTGCTTCTGGTTCTCCCAAATTTAAATTCTTTTTTATTATTCACCCTGTAACGAAGCTACTTAATTTTTTATTTTTACTTAAACAAAGTTATTAATTTATTAGAACATTTCGTTTAATAATTATTGTTAAAGAGTATTATTTAATTTTGAAGTTTTCTATATTTCCGCGCGACCTTAACGTAAACCGAGTCCGGTTACACCGACTCCCCCACCGTTGATCCCCCACTGTCTAGCCGCCCGCCTAGCGTGACACGCGCACTCTTGTTGCCTATAAAAGCCGAGGTCGTGTTGCGGTTAAATCAGTTGGTAGTTCTCAACTACAGGTTCAACTCGTAAGTGAAAGTGAAGTGCCTAGTCAACAAGAAGAACAACGGGTCCGATCGAAAATACACAGGTGAGCTTAGCTTTTGTGTATTCACCGATATCCGCTACACCAGCCCGCTCTCCTTTACTGACATATGTCTCTCTCTTTCTTTTTCTTCTGCCGCACCACTGCGCTTGTCCGTGGTGCTGGTTCTTTCTCTTTTCTTCTGCCGCAGTACTGCGCTTGACCGTGGCGCTGGTTCTTTCTTTCTCTTTCTTTTCTTTCTTCTGCCGCACTACTGCGCTTGACCGTGGTGTTGATTCTTTCTCTCTTTCTCTTCTTTCTTTTCTTCTGCTGCACTACTGCGCTTGACCGCGGTGCTGGTTCCTTCTCTCTCTCTCTTCTTTTCTTCTGCCGCACCACCGAGCTTGACCGTGGTGCTGGTTCCTTTCTTCTCTCTCTTCTTTCTTCTCTCTGCCGCACCACCGAGCTGGACCGTAGTGAAGGTCCCCTCTTCCCTCATACCGCCCTGTCACCCCATCTAATTACCCTAACCCCGGTATCCTGGTATTCCTATCCTTCCCGCTGGTTTGGCTGGGGTTATCCGGGTATACCGAGGGTTAGTATTAGAACCTGTAAGTCCGCTTGCTTGCTTGGCTTTTGCTTACCTGCTTCAAGTTTTGCTGTGCACCCTTATAAGACCTCTGGAGTACCGTGTCTCCCCTGCAAGTTACCTTGGGTCCGATAGGGTCAAAGGGTACCCTATTGGGTTTGACAGAGAGTAAACTCTATAAAATCTGGCACCCGAGAAAAGTAGTACCTTATAGGACGGACGGACATAGCAGGCGTTCGGCCTCTCAGAACATCAGTCACCGAAGAGCGTCGTAACCCTTGGAAACATAACATTCAATTTTGTAATTATTCATTTTTTACTGTTTTTATTATCTCTCAAATAGCCTGCCTTTGATCATTACTGAATAGCATTAATTATCTATTGCAGGATTTTTATAAAAGATTGATTCTTTTAGTAACAGTAGTCAAGACTAATTTTAGATTATTATGATTTATTAGTTTTTTACTTTATTGTTACTAGGATATAAAATCAGTTTTCATTTGTATTAAGGAAGTTGTGGTGGGATAGTGCGAGCCAAAGGTTATGAAGCTGTACCATTTTGACAAATAAAAATAATTACATGGTTTTGCTTGAAAGAATAGCTCTAACGATACTAGTTTTATTAGACTGCATGTGAAAACAGTTTGGTGGCTCGAAGGCTGTAGCCCTTATTAAAATATGCAGTGAGGGCTCAGCCCTCATTAGCTGTAACGGTACATTTTCTATCGGCCTTATGTACGTGAATTTTGCACGTATACTTATTGAAAAAACCTAAAGTTCGGTCCTGTAAAACTGCACTTTATTTTCTAGCTAAAATTTTGTCGTAAGAATATGTTTACAACGAACATTTTAACGATTGTTTCTAAATTTCTACAAATTTAATAGGTGCAGAGGCAATAAATAATATTTTAGAATTTTGTTTGTTCCCCTGTAATAATGGTTGCGTTGCTAAAAGAACTCAAAAGACCTTGATAAAACATAAAACGTATTCGAGCCATCTCGCTTTATAAAAACATTTTCGTCTGTATTCTGGGAATGCGTTAGCAAGGGATCATTTTCCTTCCTTTGTCCAAGAAGGTGACATTGCACGTGTTTGAAATTCAACTTGCTTTTTGCGTATTAGCTTCAAAAACCGCACTATCAGCGGGTCTGGTTAGCACATGTGATGCCGGGCTCCCGCGTTTTCTTGTGTCGGGCTCTACTTCTGTTCGTTAGGTCGAGATTGGCGCGTGGATGCTAGTAAAAGCCTCCTTATTGCACAAAGAAATATAGTTACTCCGCGCGAAATCCGGGGCCAAGATGTTAAGAACACTCGCCTTGGGTTGGTGGTAGAGACTTCTGATCTAGCCCTTACAGCAAGCGGTCGACTGCGGTCGATATTACAAAAATGCCGTTTCGTTTTAGTAAAATAGAATTAAACAGAAAATTCTAAAAACAGTTTCCGTATAGTTTAATCGACTGCCGGTTTTCGGGTGCCGGAACGTTAATTAAATAAAATCCACAATTAATAATTATATCGTTTAATTAAGTGTCTGAAAATTAATTAAAAATTCGTGGTTAATAAAAATTACAGTTATTTCGTTAAACACTTTTCCGGACGTTTGTGTTGTGAAAGAATGGGAAACCTAGCTTTCCCTAATACAGTGTAATAATGTTACTACAACCTATAGTACCGTATTCTCGTTTTAAACAATTATCGTACCGAAATAAATTAACATTTACAGACTTTCTCTTCTGTAATCGAAATCTCGATTAATGAATAATTCGTGTCATGTGCCTTCTAAATCCAGTTCAGATTTAAAGAATATGTGTGCTGTTTTATTGAAAACAATGAACTTTGTAATGGTTATCAATACTAATAGCCAAATTTTATGGAACTTTTATGGTTGCATTTAGTTATTGCAGTTTGGGGTAGAATTCGTAAATTATGATTCACCATATCCAGATTCTACGAGGGTTATTCCCTTGCATCTTTAATTTATAAAAAGAAAAATCCACCGATTTTCCAGTTTCCATTTGCAGCGACGCTGTCGTCAAATTTTGTGCAGTCTATCGTTGATTTTGGTTTGTGATTTACAGGAAATAAAAGGTATTGTGACTATTGTTTCTTTAGTGTTGATCAATTATGTAAATTTTGTTTGAACTTTGTAATAATTTTTTATAGTTGTTTCTCATGCAATCGTAATTCAATACAATTTTTTTTATCCATTAAACTTTATTATCAACAGAGCTCTTAGGCAGGGACTTATTGTTTAAATTCTTGAATGTACTATTTGTAATCCTATTATATTTTTCATCTTTCTTGGTGTTTTTTAAATAAATATAATTTTAGAGTTAATTACAATTGGTAAGACAGAACCATTTAGTTATGAAAGCTTTCATTCACATTTTCATTAATTAAAATTATTGACTTTGTCGAAATTAATTAATTTTTGTACTAAATTTTTATCGGTCTGAATTCATTTTCTGATTAGTGTTTTCAGATAGATTTATTAGGCTTATCTAATCTTTTCGATCTGTTTAATTATCATTAATTAAGCTTCATAATCAGATGGCGCCCTTCTTGTGTATGTTTTTGTGTTTTTTGAAACCTTTATCCATTACTTTATAAATTAGACAACTGCAGAACCAATACCTACGACCTGAACTTAAAAATTTGTAAGATAGAGCTAAACCTCAAGCCGTGGTATTCTTGAGCATCATTTAAAGTAAGTATTATGTCTATTGTTGTTTATTGATTTTTTATCGATTTTGTAAGTTATTCAGTCCGGTTTAAAAGCTTTGTTTCATAGCATGGGTCATATATTTTAGGTAATAAAATTATTTTGTAAGACTTCGTTGACAAGATAACGAACGTTAAAATATCGAAGTCCGTTATAATATCGAAATTCGTTATTTTTGTATTCTGTAAGACAAATTCTTACGAAAATCGTTGTCACGCAATTGCTATTTTAATCAAAGATTTTGAGGTATCGTTACGCGAGAACTGAATCTTACAATTTGTCTGAGTTCAAACACGGTTCAATTAGAAAACAGATTTTAAATTAAATTTCAGAAAAATGATTGGTTTTTGTGTAAAAGTCTTATCTTAAATACTGGTAATTTTTATTCGGTATCGTTAGGTATATGTGGTTTACTATTTACTAGAATATTTTTATTTTATATTTTACTTTAAACGTCTTTGAAATACCTACTGACAAAGAAAAAAATTAGAATTGAAATTTGAACAGGAATGATTTATGAATTACGATCTGGCCGGCACTTGCAACTTCAGTTTTTTTCGTGCAAAAGTATAACACATGTATTTTAAAAAGTTTTTTGTTTATTTTTTGCAGTTCTTTCACAAAGACATGGACAAATTCTTGCAATTTTTATTGCAATATAATTATAAGGATTAAGGGTTTAAACATAAATTACTATTTTTTGTAAAACCTTGAAACGTACCTACTACTACTACCTATGCAAATACTTTTAAAAAGAGTATAACATAACCTATTATAAATAAGATGATCATAGGAACAAATCGACAAACCTACTACAGGAGCCAAAAACATTGATCATTCGTTATATTCGAGTAGACCATAACGAAGCAGTAATTCTTCAAAGAATAAACACCATCATGTTCGTTGAAAACTTAGGTTGCTACAATTTTTAAAATAAGGTAAGAATTGATGATCGGTAACGATTTAAAATTTAACATTCTTATAATTGGGGGAAACGAAAATTCTTAACAGACCAAATAATCGCTTAAAGTTCCTTTTCTGTTGGAATATAATTTTGTTCACATTTATTCAAAGTTTGAGGACTATAAGAAATCGGATCTATTCCATTTACATTGAAACTTTATATTAATTCATATGAATTTTCGTCGGCATACGTGGTTATCGTGAAAATTAAGTATTCCGTTTAAGCCAGTTTTGCTCTAAATTTTTCCCAATATATGATTGACAGATTCTGGTCCCACCCCTGAAAGCGCTTGTAATCGGTTTACTAAAATTCAGCTTGAAAAACTGATAATAATTAAATAATGTTAATATTCGTATAGCACTTTAATGTAGATTCCACCTACACAGTTGTCAATTACAATTAGTAAGAAGCTGGTTAATGATAGCATATTTAGAATCACATTATACTAACTAGAAGTCAATTTAATTATGATGCTCTTGTCTTATCTGTAATTGAATCAGACCAATTAATGATAGTCGCAGCATAACTTAAATAGTAGTAGTGCGTCAGAATTCTTCGGTTTTAGATTAAATAACAGCAAAATGACCACAAAAAATATAAAAAGTAGACACGTCTACTATAAACGTGACTGTATAGTTTGTGTATTTTATCCATTTTTAAAAATGGGATTATTAAATGGAAGTTTTGTGTTGTCATGTAGTTGTCCACATACGAAACAACGTTGCTCTTCGCCAACATTTGCAAAATCAAGAATATTTATTATATTATCATCGATTCTTACTTTGCCTTTTATAGTAAACATTGTCCTTCACGTTTATTATATAAAACATTTTTTTTATAACAACGAATTTGAAATATTAGTTTCCTTAGATGAAATACTTATTTCTATATCCGCACTTGGATTTTCCATACCAGGAATACTCAAATGCAACCAAAGATTAATAGAACTTAAGAAGGATACACAACAATATTCAAACATCGAAAATATTACGGATTTAAAACATTATTTTCTCATAGGAAGACAAAAATATTCAGTTTAGTATGCTATGGCAATGTACTTATAGTAATCTTCGTAAATATTTCAGTTGTAGTGCATGTTTTATATTATGCTATTAGTTTCGAAAAAGTATTCGACTTTTTAATGTTTAAAAAACTTGTGTTTGGATGGGTTGTTTTTGTTGCAAACTTGGGCCTGACATACTATGCTGTAGCAAGCCTTGTTTATAGAGAGCTGTTTCAAAAATGTTTCAAACGTATCAAGCTGATTCTGACTAGAAGTACTGAATTATCGTTTGACATAGAGGTCTTCCTAAATAAACCACACCAAGAACTTTCTCGAGAAGAAAATATTAAAAGATTAAAATGTCTCTACAGCAGCTTAATTTATAATTTTCAGCAAATGCTTCAGCATTCGTATCCTTCAATCTTAATATTGTGGGTGGTGATTTTAGCAATCCTTGTAAACAATTTTTATTTAATAGTCTTATTTTATATTAACAATGACGTTATTGATATCTTTTTTATGCTAAGAACTTATGCCGGTGTGATGGGTACGTTTGCCTACCTAGTTGTAGTAGAAACTGTCAACAATGTGGTAAGCCAAACTTTGTGAAAAAGTAGTTTTTCTTTGAATTGTTCATAGATAAATTGGAAGAAGTCCTTCTTATTATTCTTGTCTACTCCGTTATCCTTTTTCTTTTGTTATGATGTTGATTATAATGTTTGCGTTTGTAATTTTAGTGTGAAGATATACTGTCATTTTTATTTAAGTACCCTATCAGCAAATTAAGTACTCTAGAAGCAGTGCAGGTATAAGTTTCCAGTTCATATGAGAAACTACAAGACTAATCAAAAAATCTTGCAGGTTGAAATGCTGATCACTACCCTGAACATTCAAAGGCCTATTCAGAAGGCATCGGATATTTTAACTGTTAGCATAAAGCTTCTGGCTTCGGTAACTGTTACAATTATTATCAAGTATTAAATTGTTTATTTTTTCCTTATTGTAGCCTGAATTTTTTGATTCTAGATATCCGGAACAGTAGTAACATACGTTTTGGTGGCATTACAGTTCCATGCATCCTTCGCAAAAGAATAGTGCAGACTATCTTAATATGCATATAAATATTTTGCTGGATGGCGAAAAAATAAACTTTTGAAAATTAAACAATATATATATTTAAAATTTAGAATGGTAACCGTAACATTATTATTTGAATAATATGAATAATAATTTCTTCGTTATCTAATCAGAAAAAGAGTATTTTTATAAAGTAGGAGGTAGTCCTTAGCAATTCTCTGCTCTTATAAAATTATTAAATGATAATGTTATATATTTTGAAGATATAAAAAGACATTTAAAATTTGCTCTACCGGGCTTGTATGTTGTTTGATAATTAAATTCTTCAAAGAAGAAACACCATCATGTTCGTGGAAAGCTTAGGTGTTACAAAGTCTATATTTTACACTGATAGCAATAAAATTCGGATTTTTGCAATATTTTGTGTTTGTATCCAAAAACAAATTTTAAAGTTCAAATTGGATCACCCTTTAATAAGACTAGCCGATTCCTGGGGCTAACTTAGATAAAAATTCCCAAATGTCTGAGTTTTGGGTCGTGGGTCTTCAATAGAAAAAAAATCTCGGGCTATCTGATCCTTGAGATTTTCCTCAGTGCTCTTTAAAGTGCTTAAAGCTTAAAAAGTCACGATTTTCAAAGTATTACTGATTTTATATGTATTTTTAAACTTTGTAGAATAAAAGAAGCAGGGTAGAAGGCAAAGGTAGGTTTCACATATTATCAGTTAAAACACTTAAAATATCCAGTAGAGTTTTCGTAGTAGTAGAATTGGTTAAAAAAAGCATTCAAGCCGTTCCGACTGTTGCCTCGTTGTTTGCCTGGCCGTGAAATTAAAATCATAATTTCTTACCTTTGAGCAATGTACTTATAGTACATACTGAGACATGGTGGTGTAGCACACAACCCATTGAGGCTATTAAGATTTGCCCACAATATGTGTGGAGCGTTCATTCTGAGAAATGAAGGAGGAATTCTTAAAGCGTTTAATGAATTTTTCAACTGGGTTCTTTATTGAAAAGTCGTTGTTCAATAAAGAAAGTTTGATGATGCAATGATATAAATTACTACTTCTGCTTTGATAATATATTGGTTAATTGGAACTTGTTGGTTGACAAAAACCGAATGTCAATACTTGACCCTTGGCTTTCCTAACCTACAAATTCTGCAGCTACTTAAAGCGGTTCAAGTAAGTTTTGGTCTTGGTTTATTTGTTAAATAATCATAATTACCTTTTATTTATTTTAGAATAAATGATTTGTCACTTAAAACTTTACGAGATCCTATGATAACTCAAGGTGAGTTCTTAAGCTTAAAATATAAAACTGATCTTGAAAAATTTTAACCTCACTTTATTTTTCTTAAGCACACAACATTAACTTTGCCTTCTATTTATTTGTTAGCACTCTTTGATGAAGCACAAACCTGAAGACTTGATTTATTTCTATGCTCCTTTCTTATTTTTCACACCTTGCTGTCAGAGGTAACTGATGTGTGGGAGCCTGCATATAAGATGGTGCTCTCTAGAAGTTCTCTTGGGATCAAATTGACGACTGGTGCTAAAACGCTTGGACAATTTGCACGTACTTCTAATTTACCTTTGTATGGTATATTTTGGTAAAGTTTAAGAATAACTTGATTTCTTCTTTATCTTAAATTAGACAAACTGAACTGGACCTTGATTCGAACAGTTGTCCTGGATGGTACCATGCACTTTGGTATACGAGTAACTTTTTATTTTGAATTATATGTAACGTTACGTTTTTTAAAACTAACAAATATTAAAGGAATTCCAGTACGGTCCTGGCAGTTTAGTAAAATTCAATTGTGTTGGAACAACAAATATTACATTAAGCTAAATAATGTTTTCCTTCAAGTACAAAAGAGTCACCTCAAAACATATTCGTAAGCAATATTTTAAATTTCAGTAGAATTTTTATTGGTGCGAGTGTTTATTTTGAAGTGTTCTGACACTAACCAAATGCTTATTTTCTGAGAAATAGAATGTTCCATAACAAAAATTGTTTTTAATTCCGAGCTTATAAGGGCTAAAATATAATATTAGCCTTAACAAGAATTTTCTTATGGTTATGGTTAGATAAAAGTTTAATATTCCCTTGTAAACAAAATGCCGACAAACAAAATACACTAGAATAAATTCGTCTAGACGGCCATCTGTATATAACATCATGTTTTCTTGTAGGCAAATCTTAAAGGGAAATCCTCGAAGGTTTCGTTAAAAACATTCTAGAATAAAATGATGTAAATATACCTCATTGGCTAATGAGAATCCCACTATATTTTTATTGGATTATTTAAAATTTATTTAACCGCCGAACTATTTTTAGTTTAGCAGAGAGAGTCGGACAAAGGGCTGTAAACATCCGGATATTTTAAAAATCCGATTAATCCGGATTTAACGAATCCGACATCTCAAGTTCGGATATCCGAATACTTCGGATTTGAAATCCGGATTTGAAGTCCGGATTTGAAAACCGGATTTGAACTTGGTATATACAATAACAGTTTTCATTTTTAAATTAAAATATTTTGTCTCTAGTGAAATTAGTTACCATTTATGGTAACAATAAACAATTGACAAATAATCATTGCAATTGACTATAAGTCCTACCAAAAGCCAAAAATCAAAAGAAAATATATTTGTTCCAATAAAATCTTAAAAATTAGATTAGTTTAAGTCTATACCTTTTACAGTATGATTTCACACATATGAAATATGATTTCACATTAACGAAAACTGATTTCACACAAATGAAAACAGAATTCATAGTAACGAAAACTAATTTATCAATTATGAATTCTGATTTTGCAATAATGAAAACAGAATTCGCACTTTTGAAAACCAATTTCATCTAAATGAAAACTGATTTCAACTTTCCCTATAATGTTACAACGTTTTTTAAGTAAATACATTGAAAATAAGGTTGATTTAACAAGATTTTTATCAACAAGAATAAGTTGAAAATTATATAAGTTTCATTAAATTTCAACATGTCTTCCTCCCACAATGATGCAGGATGCAGCATAATACTGTTCGGCATGGTTTGCATATCCAAGAAATGTAACATCTCTTAAATTGTAACATTGACAATATCTTCCAAAATATGCATTACAAATTCGGAAGTGGCTGGTGCTTGGTTGTAATGGTTGAAAAAGGACAACCATCCACCGACAGCATACGCTGTATGTACGTTGACACCTAACACCTTTGCTGTTCTTCTCCAATCTTTGTCTTCATCATATATTCTTGAACAATCCAGCTCTGTTATTCGGCAAAATTTTGTTGTATTTACCAAGAGGCATTTTTAGTACAGTTATAGAAAATAAAATTTGTCTTTATAATAAAATTTTACAACTTATTGCCTATTATGCAAAATCTATTTTCATTTAATTGAAATTAGTTTTCAAAATTGCAAATTCTGTTTTCATTATTGCAAAATTATAATTCGTGAATGATAAATTAGTTTTCGTTATTATGAATTCTGTTTTCATGTATGTAAAATCAGTTTTCGTTAATGTGAAATAATATTTCATATGTGTGAAATCATACTGTAAATGGTATAGATTATTGACGGTTTTTTAATTTCTAACATGCACAAAAAGTATTATTATGTACTATACAATCTAAGTATCATTATAAAAATAATTAATTCGCATAGATGTTGCGGGTTATCCATATAATACGTCACATTGAGAAAGTAAGATAGTCATTAGGGTGCCCGTAAAAAAATTAGTCGGCAAAATAAATACTCAATTAAAAGAATAGAAAATTGTACATTTTGAGTTTTTCTGGCTGTTCTTGCAATGGTTATATTCTGAAGAAAATACAAAACAATGATTGCGAAAGCGGCTTCTTTTTGAAGTATTGAATCTTCTTGCGGCACGGCACCATTTATTGTTGTTTTAATAACATAAATATTTTTCCCTGTAAGAAACTTTTTTTTCAAGCCTTTTAGGGGATGAACTAATTTTTTTACGGACACTCTAAAGATATGCATTGCACCCGGATTCTACTTCGAATCCGGATTTCATATGAAATCCGGATTCCATTTAGAATCCGGATTTCATTTGAAATCCGGATTCCATTTAGAATCCGGATATTCGAACTTGAAATGTCATATTATCCACGAATCCGGATTTCGGATATCCGGATTTCTGGAAATCCAGATTTAACTTGCAGCCCTAGTCGGACAGCGGGTCTCGTACCCTGAAGTGGTGTCCGTTCGGGCACTGGGTGTTCTACCCCAAGTTAGCGGGCTTGCCCCAGTATTCTAGTTCTCGTGTTATCAAATAAAATTATTTCAGTGGAGGATTATTCCATAATTAGAGTTCTAGTTGAAGTTTTTTTAGTTGAAAAGTTTGTAAGAGACCACCATCGAGAAGGCTGTTGCCTTAAGGCATTTCCGGGCGCTTGGTGCTCCAGTGATGCAAAGAGAGTCGTTACGATGAATGTACGCCCTAATTAATAAATATTTAGTTTGGAATTGGAGAATTTGACAAAATATTCCGTACTATTGTTAATGCCTCAGTCTAAGTTAGTATTGTATCGTGCCGATTTCGTTGTTTGGAAATAGATCCAAAATAAGAATAGAATAGTTTACTAAAGCTTTGTTAATTTAACGAAGAAAATAATTTCGTATTACCAATTAAGAATTTATTAAATAAGCTTCAAGTATACAGTTTGTTTAGTACAGTTACCGTTAAAATTTTTGAGAATTTGTTCCGTTCGGAAGTTAGTGCTAATAAAATAATTACCGTTCCAGTTATGATAGTGCTAATAAAGAATTATTAGTTATTGGAAATTATCGTATGTTGAAGCTCGTCGTTATTCGAGCAAGATAATAATAGTTCAGAATTCAGAAGATTGCTTGGTTTTCCAGGTGAGCAGTTTGTGATTGTGCTTTGTGTATGGCCATTATTGTTTTTAGTGTATGAAGTCATTTGTGTACGAAATCTTGAACTTGGTTGGATTATTGAAAATGTAAGGTATTAAATTTTTTTAACTAGGTTTTTATGTAAAGCCTATTTGGGATCTCGAAATTTAAATTACTTTTTGTATGATAATTTTTTTGATAATGACAATTTTGTATTTTTAAATTTTTTTATTATTTCAATTTTTTTCTTTTATGTTTAATATACAGATTTCAAATTAATTTATCGTATGATATGGTTTGGCCCAACAAATTGCTGATGTTTTATTTTTTTGTCTTTTATTAAAATTCAGTAGTTCAATTGATACGTATTTGATTAAACTAACGTCAATTTTAAAAGAGGAATTTTTCCAAATTGAGATTCCTAGATTTTGTTATCAATTTGGTGGCGCTCAACATGTTTTTTATTTTGTTCCTGATTCCATCAATTAATTAGAAGCTTTTTGGGGTTAACGACCACACCTGTATTTAAATTTGCATAGTCAGAGATCTCAGCCGAAGCATTTACTACTTTGTTTTTTTTAGTACTTTGTGTTTGAAGGAATTTTATGTTGTTATAAATGACGCCTGATCGTGAGGCATTTTTTTGTTTTTGTGTTAAAATAACGTTGTTATAAATGTCGCCCATCGCGGGGCTTTGTTTTGATGAAAAAAAAAGCGATGTTATATATATACTTTTTCTTCTCGATTTCGTCACAGCCATTTTTTCAGATTGAAACAATAATAATAAAAGAGAATAAAAAATAACAAAACAATTAATTATTCTATGTTTGTTTTCAATATATATTATGTTAGTTAGGCTTATAGAGGTCCAGAAAAATAATTTGTTCGTTTCTATATTTATGTAAATATCTTTTTCCATTCAACTAAAAGTAAATTGGTTATTATTTTGAAAAGTACGATTTTGGTAAAGGTATAATTTTAGTTTTGTTGTTCGATACCTATTGACAGGGGTGGTTTGTATAATGTCTCTGTTACAATTTTCCCCATCAAGTCATAATAGTTCAGGTAAATCTCAGTCGCATTTAACTTTCTTCAATTTAGAATGGACCTTTACAACCTGTTGATGGAAATTGAGAAGTACACTTTGCAATTTGTTCAGGCAAAGGCTCACATCACAAACAGCATGGAATATTTATGTATAATAAAAAAAATGGATTCCGTTTTTATACTTTTTTGTACAACAAATGACTTCCTTGAAAAAACTCTTAGAGACAAAAGAATCTTGACATTTCAAAATTTACTTAACCCAATTATTATTTATAGATTTTTATTAACGTAAAAACTAATTAGATAAACTTATACAAAATAAAATCCTGAATTCAATGATATACAACACTTGCGTCAACAAATAAAATTGTGCCCTTAATTTTAATGACAATCACAACAATTTCCTATTACTAAAACTTTACTTTAAAATTATGAAATTAATAAAAACTACAAAAATTCATAAAAATTACTAAAATTCAGCTTGAAAAACTCGTGTTAATAGATAATAAATAATATTTGTATAGCACTTTTATGTAGATTCCTCCTACGCAGTTGTCATTTATAATTCGTAGAAAAACTTATTAGCTGCTTAATGATGGCATGTTTAGACTCATATTATATTAACAAGAAGTCAAGTGAATTATGATGCTATCTTCTCTTATCTATATTTGAATCAGAGAAATTAATGATGGTCACAGCATAACTTAAATAGCTAGTAGTGCGTTAGAATTTAATGATAATTATAATGATTATTTATTTCCCAACAGATTACATATACCCAAAAACGAGAAAAAATAAGTATACAAAAAAGTTACAAGCAAAAAAACAATAATAATTACTAACTAAATACTTTTTACATAAGATTCTCCTGATTATTGATAATTGTAACACGTAATATTGTTGATAATAATTTGTCATTCATTATATCACAATCTGTACATATTGAATTAAAACTACGGCACATTATTGTTGTCAGGCGCTTACTATAACATTGGTTCTCGCAAATGGAATATAAAAAAAATAAAGGCTTTCTGGCATTTGCTCTTGGTACATTAAACCTAATCTTCTGTAGATTAATCAAGAACAAAATGACTACAAAAAATATAAAAAGTAGACACGTCTACTATAAACATGACTGTATAATTTGCGTATTTTACCCTTTTCTAAAAATGGGATCAATAAATGGAAGTTTTGTATTGTCGTGTAGTTGTCCACATACGAAACCACGTTGCTCTACGACAACAGTGGTAAAATCAAGAATATTTATTATATTATCATCGATTCTTGCTTTGCCTTTCATATTAAATATTGTCCTTCACGTTTATAATATAAAACATTTCTTTAATATCAACGAATTTGAAATATTAGTTTCCTTAGATGAAATACTTATTTCTATATCAGCACTTGGATTTTCCATACCAGGAATACTCAAATGCAAGCAAAGAATAATAGAACTAGAAGGGTACACAAAAATATTCGAAGATCGAAGATATTACGGATTTAAAACATTATTTTCTCATAGGAAGACAAAAATATTCAGTTTAATATGCTATGGAACAGTATTTATAGTAGTCTTTGTAAACAGTGCAGTTGTAGTGCATGCTATATATTGTGCTATTGGTTTCGAAAAGGTATTCGACATTTTCATGTTTAAAAAACTTGTGTGTGGATGGGTTTCTTTTGTTACAAACTTGGGTCTGTCATACTATGTTGTAGCAAGTCTTGTTTATAGAGCGCTGTTTAAAAAATGTTTTAAACGTATCGAGATGGTTCTGACTAAAAGTACTGAATTATCGCTTGACATAGAGGTCTTCCAGAATAAACCACGCCAAGAACTTTCTCGAGAAGAAAATATTAAAAGATTAAAATGTCTTTACAGCAGCTTAATTTATAATTTTCAGCAAATGCTTCAGCATTCGTATCCTTCAATCTTAATATTGATGGTGGTGATCTTAGCCATTCTTGTAAACAATTTTTATTTAATAGTCTTATTTTATATTAACAATGATGTTCTTGATATCTTTTTTGTGCTAAGGACTTATGCCGGTGTGCTGGGCACCTTTGCTTACCTAGTTGTAGTAGAAGCTGTTAACAGTGTGGTAAGTCAAACTTCCTGCAAAAATATTCTTCGAATTGATCATAGATGAATCGAGAGAAGTCTTTCTCATTATTCTTGTCTTCTCCGTTACTCTTTTTCATAGGCACCCGCAGAGATTTTTCTAGATGGGGGCAAGCCTAGAATGAACGGCATTCTAGGAGGGGGGCAAGGCTAGAAAAAACGGCTTATTATACAAAATTTTCAATAAAACTCAAATTGTTCAACTTCAAAGGGGGGGGGCAAGTGCAAGGGCTTGCCCCTCTTCCGGGCGCCTATGCCCTTTTTCTTTTGTTATGATGTTGATTATAATGTTTGTTTGTAATTTTAGAGTGAAGATATATTGTCATTTTTATTTAAGTATCCTATCAGCAAATTAAGTACTCTAGAAGCAGTACAGGTATAAATATCGAGTTCAAATGAGTTATTACAAGTCTAATTAAAACGTGTTGCAGGTTGAAATGCTGATCACTACCCTAATCATTCAAAGACCTATACAGAAGGCATCTGATATTTTAACTGTTAGCATAAAGCTTCTGGCTTCGGTAACTGTTACAATTATTGTCAAGTATTAAATTATTTATTTCTCCTTATTGTAGCCAGAATTTTTTTGATTCTAGATATTCGGAACAGTAGTAACGTACGTTTTGGTGGCATTACAGTTCCATGCATCTTTCGTAAAAAAATAGTACAGAATATCTTAATATGCATATAAACATTTTGTTGGGTGGTGAAAAAAATAAATTTTAGAAAATTAAAAAATACATGTATTTAAAATTTAGAATGATAACCGTAGTATTATTCATTGAATAATATGGATAATAATTTATTAATTAATGCTTGGTGCACGTTGTAGAAGAACAATCTACATCTTAACTACGTGTTGATCTTATCCTGTCTTATGAACGCTTAGCAGTTAACAATTGGAAGAGCCAAGCTTAAAATACATTTGAATAGAAATTGCTGTAAGACATTTGAATAAGTCTAGATCCAATATTAGATTACATTCTGTGTGTTGTATAAATGCATAGAATTGTAAGTCTTGATGTTGAAGAATTAAAATTGTTAATAGTGTAAGAGACAGTTCTTCTGTCTATTTTTTTTATTTTAAGATCACATTGTATATTGATAAAAATGTTATTGGGTTATCCTTTCGAAGACACCCTGTATACTATAAAAATGTGATTTTCAATGTTTATTGCAACGCCTTCTAGGTTTAGTATTATTGCCTGCAAAATTATCGATTTTTTCTTTGCGATAAGTGCATTTTTATTGTACTTTTATCTGCTGTTAATTAAATTAAACATTTCATTTACTAATGATCAATTCTTCAATTCACTTTTGTTGCTCGTTTTCGCGAATCAGTAATAAATATCTGGTTTGGCATTTTCGCGCAGGTAGGATCAGATTGATGTCTGAATTCACCCAATTAAAAGGCAATATGTTGGTCACGAGACCCAACGCTTGTAGTTCGTTGAAAATGACGTTTGTTCTTTCCCTCATTTCTTGTAAAAATCTTAGCAAAGTAAATTCGTGAATTAGTGCCCTGTTTAACTTTGCAACTTTCTTTGAAAATTTCCCTTATGACGGTTCAATTATGGTATCATTAGTACGTTATGTAGTTTTGTGACTTAAAAGTACTAAATCGTTGTTTGAAAGTTCCCTTTTCCTTCCCTTATCATATCTTTTCAAAAGGTAACATATTTATTTTAATTAAAGTTTCTTCTTATTGTATTCACTTGATCTATAGCAATAGCAAAGCTTTTCTTTACAATACCGAACATTATTTATAGGGAAAATAGATCCAAACTTTAATTCAAGTTAGCGTTTTAAGTCTCGTGTCTATGTAAGGATGATAATTACTTGGTGCTAGTCTTCATGGTTGAAATTGCAAGCTTTATTCGTATTCATTTTAAAGATAATGGCGGATATATCGTCGACTTCATATGAAAAGGGTGTAAGTGCCAAAATTGGAAAAATTAAGTTTTAACGTTATCTGGTTATTACTTTTTCTATAAAATAAATATTAGAAATTTCGAGAATAATTAATAGAAGTCGCTTAAATAGCAAAAATAAAATTAGGCACAAGTGCAAAAGCATTGACAGACAACATGAAAAATGTTACATTTCTTTTAAACAGGTTTTTCGGACTTATGCACTTTTCATGTGAAGCCGACGATATGCTGAAAACTATAATGCATTACACATTTTTGCAGCCCTTAGTATTTTAAATCCTTACGGGTGATTAACTGACAGCCTTTTCCAAAGCAACCTGGTGATTATCTGCAACGTGTCAATGGAAACCATGTTAGTAAACAAATTAGTTTTATAGAAACAATCAGGTGGGTTTTTATCCTATTTTCATGTGGAAGCGTTACTTGATTCATGGTATCAAAATTAAGAATTTAATCAATAGAATGGTATTAGAATATTTACAAAGTTATAATATTTTATAATATTTTGAACTTAATTTTTCAAGAACTTAATAAATTTAAATAACGATCAAGGTTGCATTTTAGAATTATTTTTAAACTAGTTATGAATCGTTTGGGCGATTATTTATTGTTATGTAACAACATTATTAATTATAATAATACTCTGAACGACTTCTAATTTACTATTAATCCAATGACTAGATTAGGAATTTTTGTGTGAATAAATAAATGATATTATTGGAGTTATTTATTGTTTCTTTATTAATTGATATTTTTGTGTTATAACGGAGTGAAGGAAATCGGTTAATGCACAATTGAAACTGATTCATGTAAAGATCTAAAATGCCATTATTGTGAAGCATTTTTGCTAATATTTCACTGGTTTAAAATCAACCGTGCTGGCGCCCTTATTTATAGCTTTTATAAATTTGCTGATATTCTAATTCGTCCAGAACTTGCTTTAATTCAACAAGAGACGAGTCGTGCTTATTATTCAGGTTAAGCCGATGCCTAAGTAAGTATTATTGTTTAGTAGATACTTGAGTAGTTACAAATTGACGCTTATTTGTGAAACTGATTTTTTATTCGTTACAAATTGGTTCGTGGCCACAGATCACAATTTAACAATATAATAGGTGACAAGATTATTACAAACTACACAAGTATGAGGACACAAGATTAATGTCGTCTGTGACAATTTCATCTACTGGGCTTGAATGTTGTTTGATAATCGAATTCTTCCAAGAATAAACACCATCATGTTCGTTGAAAACTTTGAAAACGACTGAAAGGTCGTGACGATTTTTAAGATAAGTTGAGAATTTATGACCGGTCAAGATTTAAAATTTAACAATCTAATGGTGGGGGAGACGAAAATGTTTAACAGTCTAAATAATCGCTAAAAATTCCTTTTCCTTTGTACTACAATTTTGTTCACATTAATTGAAAGTTTGAAAAAGCATACGAAGTAGTAGATTTATGTCTTAAGACATAAGAATAGTAGATAATAGCAGAAATATTGTTAGGAGTTTTGTTGTTTTATCTTGATCTGGTTTAGCACTTGATTACTTAATAAATAAAAAAATTAAAATTATTGGCACGTAATCTTTCTAAAATCTTAAATCTTTTAGAATTATGATTTTCTAAAGTGTTCGCATAAATAAGAATATAGTCATAGTAAACAAAACATCACACAGAGGTATTCTAACATATTTATAATTACTCATTTAAGAAAATAAAATTTTTAAAATATCTTATAAACCGGCATTAACTTAATTGATATTGTATATTGATAATAATTGAAACCTTTAACGAAATCTAAAGTTTAAAATATAAAAGATGTATAAAAAGACGATTTACCTACAAAAAGGAAGATATGCGCGGAGTTTACAAGCGATACTCCAGGACAGACGGTATTGAGTTTGTTGAATTCTCATAAAATGAAGCTAATCACCTGTCAAACCCACACACACATCATCTCGACTTATATACAAGCCAATGTATGACATTAATACCAAACGGTAACTAATGCAAGATCTAAAGTATAAAGGTAATTTGCTCTTGTTATAAAATAGTTTTGATATTTGTAAGAAGTAATGAATCACCAATTGTGATTTTATTAAGTTTACGACAAGCGATAACAATTCTTTTTTCTGTTTGCATCTTTTTATGTTGAACTCTGAACTTCTTCATTAAATAAATCTTTATACTCTACAATCATTTCCACTTGTTTAACTTATTGACATTTTTTTATTACTTTTCGTTACTATTACTTGATCGATAAAATTGTCGAAACGAATTCGAATCACTTATTTATGAGTTGGTTTTCTAAAAGAAAGAGGCGTCCATTTACTGTGTAATGTGTAATGTTGTAATTCTTGTATTACTAATGTTAAAAATCTAATGTTGTAATTACACTGTTAGAAAAACCTCCAGAAGTTAAAAATGTTTATCTCTTTCTTTAAAATTTAAAAAGGAGAGACTATATTCCAGAAAGTTTCAACAATCTACACATTGAGCTTGACATCTTTATTACCGATAATAAAATTGAACCAAATTTCCTTCTTTAATTCAATAAAAGATGCAGATAAATGCAAAATTTGTAAAAAATCACAACTTTACCCAAATGAATTATTCCGTTGTGCAGTCATGTCCCATAAATCTCCATGTAATGTTACCATTGGGTTTCATGTTAACATTACCAGTGTTAAATGTATTTATTGATTTATCTTTAAGTTTACAACTTTGTGATGGGATGTATTGCTGGAATCTCATGTAATACTATCTTAATCGCAGGATTTGAAAAGCATCTAGTAGATAGATTAAGTCTCTTTGTTAGACTTGGAAAACATAGTTGTAGAGCTGCAGTGTTGTCATCGCCTTACAGATTTATGTAATTTGGGTTACAAAACAAGTTTAGATGCAACTAGAGCTATTCACATTAATCAGCTAAACACTTTATAAAAGTGTTTAATAATATAGAACAGTATACAGATGTGGTGAAGGCAAATTAAGTTAATTAATGTAATATAAATTAAAATTTGTCATTCGACATTCGAATAAAGGCATTAAAATTTAAAATAGAATCAAAGTATTACACGTTTTTGAAACCAACAAATGAATATCTACATTTCTATCTTTTTAGTTTTGTTTATTATACGGGGGACTCAACTGAGGAGACGAAACGAGTCAAATAAAGCGTCCCCGACCTTGAACGTTAATTCAAGTTTGAACGTTACTTCTAGATGGCGCTACGATTCTGGACAACGCTGACAGTGTTGACAGATTATGCGATTTATCGCAAATTTTATCGCAAATCTGGCTAATTTTTATGAAACATTGCGACCCATATGGCACTCCAGCGAACTGTCAACAATGGCCAGCGTGGTCTGAGCGTTGTCAAGGACCGAAGCGCCCTCTAACGAAATTTTTTTAAAATACAGGCCATTGGGTACGCAAATGTTTGGAACGCCCATTGCCGATTCGTCTCCTCAGTTGAGTCCCCCGTAGTTTATTATGATAGTTTTAAAATACGAAATTGGTTGAATTATTTATTTTGTTTTCAATTGACGTTTTTTGTCTTTTTTGTAAAAATCTATGTAAATCAGAGCTCCTAAAAAACAAAAAGTAAACATAAACACAGAAGAAGAAGGATGTATTCCTCTGGCTAGTCAAATTAAAAATTGTAAGGTATGTAGAAAAATTAAATGAGGCTATATGTAAACATCAAAAATAAAATGCAGTAAGGTTATGATAAATATCAACGATAAAGTTTAAAGTAATAATTTAACAATAAAAGTGCATAATCATTTTATATTGTCAAACCCAAAGTGGGACAATTTGATTAATTAATATTATATTAATATTAATGAATTACATATATCTACACAAACAATAACTTTGTTTAAATGTGTAATTTGAAATTAAAAAATTGATTGCGCTATTTTAAATGTCGCTACAATTATGTATCTTTTAAACTTGGCTGCACATACCAATGCGGAAATCTTTTCTCTTTTGCATAATAATTGAATTATAAGAAAATGTTATTTTCTAGTCTACATACGACATGTAATGTAATGTAAGCCTTGGTAGTGTAATGTCTGGCGTGCCGGACTTTCACCCAAGCGGCCCGGGTTCGACTCCCGGCGCTGGCAGATCTGGTTAAGGTTTTCTGCAGTTTCCCTTAGCTGTAACACAAATGTGGGATTTGCGCTGTTCCATCTATAAGTCGGCTGCAGCCGCACATTGGGCCTACATAATAATAATAATCGCCCCCTCCCTCCCGCACAAGCTTATAGCTTCTGGGGCCTTGGTTAAGGTTATGGGTTGTAGTAATTATTATTATTATTATTATATTCTGTCTACAATTGATACCTACTGGCTAGAGGCTATTCTGAAAATGTCATGGCATATTTATCTTTTCCACAATGTCTTTTTCGGATTGTTTTTTTGATACTATCGACACTAACACTAGTACCAAGCCGAGGTTAATACACAGGTAGTGATCTATGTCTGTCTGTCTGTCTCCGATCTTTGTCTCTCTTAATCATTTATCCAGTCATAGCTTATTTAGTAACTTGATTTGAGTGACGGGTTTTTACGATTTTAATATTTTTGTAACTATTTCAGAAGTGTGTCAACTATTAAAAGGTTAGATCATTGTGCTCATTTAAATATATTTAATATTTATCACCATCACTTGCGGATGAGATAAAAACTCCATTTAACAGTGCAACCCTTTTACGGCAATTTCACTGTCAGCATTATTATTTCGTTATGATAATTAGTACTAGACATGTATATACTACAGATGACATATTGTACAGCAATTACCATTTATATAAACCGAATTTAAACAACAAACTACTAAACTGCTCTAGGTCTCTTATATATAAATTATAAAAACAAAAAATAACTTCTAAGTTTGTAAGAGAAAGATTTGAAATGAACAAAAACTTCCTAATAAGTTTTTTTCTTAAATTAAACTTAAATGCTTTCGAGAAATTTAGAAAAAAACATTGCATATCTGGCAACCTTGTTTAAAAAAATCACATGTCGCAGCTAAAACCCCTGACCTTTGCTTTAAATTAAAATCGTTTAGTCTAAACAAACCGATCAGTTTTGTTCATTTTGTAGCACATTTGTTGAATGATGTACAATCGAAATAAAGCAAGTTTTATTGATTTTTATTACAAAAGGTTAATGCTTTGTCTCTCGTTATTTTAGTGGAATTACCGATTGTATTTAACTTTAAAATATAAAGGAATTATTAGAAAAGAACATTAGAAACTGCAAAACCTGAGAATTATCCGTTTTATAAATTTATTTTAATTTTTTTATGACATTCTACCCTTTTTGCAATTGTGTTCTTTTCAGGTTGTAAACATAATCCGTTTCTAAGTGCATGCAAAAGATAAAAATATTAGACCTTAAGGAAAGACCTTACTGGCCGAAGTACAGATGAGAAGTATTAAACAAGTGTGTGCGACCGTCCTATATAAGTTGCTTACGCAGGTATAAACTGTTTAGGGCACCGTATTGCATCAAAGACACTGCAGGATTGCCACGTTTCTTAATTGAGTAAAATAAATGTTTAAATGTTTAAATAAATTTTTTGTTGTGCATGAGATGCATCTGACAAAAGTCCTATAATTAAATTACTAATATTAACGCGGCAAAATGGTGTTACAGCTTGCAACTTTATTATTTTTTCTGGAGAAGTGATACATTCTAGAACAAAGTACTATAAGACTTTTTTTACACACCACTTGACCGCTCTATTAAGCTATAATTCATATTAAGGACTTCGTATAACTTTATCTACGGTTAAAGTACGTCCTGGACGCGTTATTTAACAAACACCCCCAAACCTATCCACGCATCCCTAAACTTACCATGTTGGTGGATCGCTATCATGCAATAATAAAGTAACTCACTGTTTAATTTGTAAGATATCATTAACTCTCTTAGCTTTCGTATACTCCAATTGACTATTCGGCAAAAAATATAACTTTATTGTAATTGTACTTTCTGTATAACATCAGATTAACATAATTATTTTCGCATTAAAATCACTATATGGGAATTAGTCAACCGGAACTAAAACATCGGCAAACTCCATATCTACATAAACCAATTTGTCCTAATCCACAATCCATATCACAAATATCTTGTCGGCACATTGCCGCTCTTCCATTAGATATCCATGATGGTTCTTAAAAATCCAAAATTATTCATCAATTATACCCAGTTCTCGCAACTGCTTACCTCTTAATATAATATCTATTAATCTCTCACCCTCCACAATATTGCTTTTAAACAATAAATACAAAACTATTGTTAAAGGTAACACAAATGTCTTCATTGTGATCGGTCAATGACAAGAATGCAAGTGGAATGCACGATAAGGCGACGAGTCAATTGAAAGTTAAAAGGAAAATTTTCTTAATAACAAACATTTATCTCTGTTTATTGGAAAAGTACAGGAAAGGAATTAAAGATGTTTTTATTACATGACGAGATAGAAGCGGACGCAATGGTCTAAGGTCGGAAATGCGCGAGAAGGCAGTTGCCTGAAACCATCTCTGGTCGTTTAACATTTTAGCAGTAGCTGTATCAACGGAAGCGATAAATTGTTTTGAATTAATTTTGTAATGATATATCATTCAGAAAGCGGATTTATATGTACAGAAACAAGCAGTTGTGTTAAGAATAATAACAAATTCTGTAAAATAATTTGAAGATAAGAGTAAATAATGCTATAAATTTTCGCACGTTTTTTATCAACATAGATAATATTTATGATATAAATAAACAATATTTCTTTTTTTCATTTGATGATATTTATAAATTATTGCCGCTTTAGAACAATTATTTATGTACCGATAAGATTCGATCCATGTCAGCTTTTGTTTCGAGTCTTTTTGGAAACAGCTTTTTAAATATTTTAGACAAGAAGGGCAGCAGGCTTATTTCACACATATTAAAGTTATTTTTTTGTTATTACTCGATCGATTGAATTATTGCCAGAACGAATTCGAATCATCCATTCGTTGGTTGGTTTTTGAAAAGAAAAGTAACGTTTATCTCGTCCTTACTAGAGCTAGAGATTATTAAAATCTAGAGTTTATAATGAATTCTTTATGTGGGGTTTGCACAAAATACGCTCAAATTTAATAAATAATAACAGGGGAAATAATCCCACACAAAGCCAGTTTAAGGATCTTTCACAATTTAAAGGGCCAGATTTAACCACTACGTTGTTGATAGTTTCATTACATAGTATTAAATTAGCCAAGAGAATAGGCAGTGAACTTTCAGATTGAGTATAGGAACGCTTTATTTAAACGACACTTAAATATATAGACCGTAAACACAACGATAAAACAAAGTTACTAAACCACCGGAATACAAAACTGAAATCTCATAAAGACTTCCGCGGAAGTGAGCGCTATTCACACTAGTAACCAAAGATGTTCATATTTTTAAAATTTAAAAAGGGGCGATTATATAACAGAAGGTTTTGTCCAACTACAAGTTAGGCCTGATATTATAACCAACAACAATATTAAACCAAACTTGCTCTCTTATTTTATCGAAAAATTAAATTTATCAAAATAAACCCCAATGTAATAATAATGTAATAATTATGCTTTACAAAATATAAAATATAGTTTAGCAGACGATATATTCTTTGTTAAACATTTAATATTAAAAAGATTTGACTTAAGATAAACCCAGTATTTTTTTAACGAGGAATTATAAATTGCTGTATATTTTTGATACGGAAAATTTATTAGCGTAGACAAAAAGAGTAATTTTTGTTAAAGATAATTCTGTTGACTATACAATAAACAAAGTGGTTTGAATACATGGCTAAAAAAGGAACTTGATACATGCAAATTTATTTTTACTCAAGCAAAAACCCTTATCTGAATGTACACCGTGAAATAAACGTTAGGGTCGTAAACAGACTAAAAGTATCTGCAATCTAATCCAATTATGCAATTAGCGAATTTAATATTAAAACAAAGCAAATTAAGTATTCCTACTAACGGGCTCTTTACAGGTATTCTTGTCTTTTTTGCCTGCCTCAAAACACATAAAATGTCAGTAATCTCTCAAAAGTAAACTGTTTATCTCTGTAATCCGTGGACATGTGGGCTCACATTTTGTGAATACCACAGAGAAATATAAAATTCTGAACATTTTTCACATTTTAGGTAAAAATAAACAGAATCGATGAGAAATACATATATGTAAAATATTTTAATTTAGCTAAGTTTAGTAATAGGTATTTTAGTTCTATTTCCAATGCTATGTTTGCCTATATAACCACAGTGAACAGTGTCAACAATGGGATAAGTAAAACTTTCTAAGAAGTCTTGTTTTTCTTTTAATTGTCTGTGGATGAATTAAAAAAAGTCCTTATTCTTGACTTCTCTCTTATCTTCATTCTTGAGTACCCCTTTAGGGATTACAATATTTGTATTGTTTGCTTTTTAGAGTGAAGATCTACTGTCAATTTTATTCAAGTACCCTATTAGTAACTTAAGTACTCTAGAAGCAGTACAGGCATAGGTAATTAGTTCAGATGAGATACTGCAATCCTAAGTCAAAATGTGCTGCAGGAAAAAAAATGCTGATTACTATCTTGAACATTTAGACATTGAAAAGACAGTGGGTATTATAACGGTTTTCCTAAAGCTTCTGTCCTTGGCAACTGGCTTATTATTATATTTAATTCGCTTCGTTTAAATGTTAAATCCGATTAGTGTATAAAAGAGAAAATATTTCCGCATTGGTACGTGCAGCCAAGGTTAAATTACAGACCATTTTAGTCTATTTACTACCTTAAAATAGCTAAATAAAAGATTTTATTTCAAACTACATTTCTAAATAAGGGTTATTGCTTGTGTAAAAATAAATTCGTTTCACATATGTGCCAGGTGGCTCTTTTGATTCCGTATTAAAATCATTTCATTTATTGTAATAGTCAACAGAATTATTTTAAACAAAGATTATTTTCGTAAAGTCTACAAAAAAATTTTGCATATCAAATTAAGTAATTTTTTTAAAACTTCAATTTTAATAATCTTCAACTCTCATAAAATAGCCGAGTTCGTTTTGGAAATAATTAAATCAATCAAGTTATAATAAAAAGTCTTAATAATTTAAAAAGTAAAATAAAAAGTTTAAAAAATTTATTTAATAAAAAAAGTTCATTGTTTAACAATAACTGTCTCTTGTTCTTCTAGCAGCAACGTTAAAGTGTGAAATTTCTTTTGGTGTTTAAATAGAAGGCAATTATGTGTTGGTGTTTAGGATAAATTTTGCTTACTTTACAGTTTGTGATCCTTTTGGATTTCTGCGTGTAAACAAAAAAAAAACGGACATTTTCCATACTCTATATTTTATTTTAAAATATTTGAGAGCAATAAATTTTATTTAATAATGCTGTAGTGTTTGTAGGTAAACCTTCAAATCCATAAACAAAACGGATTTCTTTTCCCAAATTGTTTCCGTCGTATTTTGTTAAACAATAATAACAAACAATTTGGGTGGCGACGTCTACCATTTTGTTTTTTTATTCCTGTGTTTAGTCGGAAATTAATAAGCTTTCATTACTAGCATCTATGACATTTAAAAATATTAAATAAGTAACATAAGTGGTCTCATCCAGTGCTTTAAGATTTTTTGCGTATTTTGTGTTTTATTGTTGTCAGTTGACGCTCATTGGCGGGGCTTGTAGTTTTTAACATTACAGTACTGTTCTTTTTAACTGCAGTAACACACATCCTTCACAGAAGAATAGTGTAGAAGAATATCTAATATGTATTGAGGTGTTATAGAGTTCACCGTTTTTGACAATTTCATCGAAAGATCTTCGTAAACGTTAAAATGAATATTTTATCGGTTTTTAAGTCAATAGAGACGCATGTTATGTCTTGGCCACATAATTAATAAAGACGATAGCTTGGAGCTTAGTTAGATTCATCAATGTTTAAAATAAAAACTTATGATTAAAGATTTTGTGCAAATATAACCTTACCTTCATGCATAAATAAATAAATCACATTTATAAATAAAATAATTTAGCTAGACTGTGTTATCACAATCATGTATAGGCAACCTAAGTTACACTTTAGGTCAGGTTTCCCACTTGCCAGGGAAAATCATTTCCATATTTAAGATTTTCACTTACGATGAATCAGCGTTAAGCATATTCTTTGATATTCTTAGAGGCCAGCTCAAGTTTACATGGTTATTTTCCTGTAAATAGATTAAGTAGATTAATCTTGTTATGATTGATATAACATAATTAAATTTTGAATTCATTTAATAGAATTCTGGTCATTTCAATTACAGGAGGTATTTGAAATCCTCTTGGTTCGCGAAAATGACTTTTGTAACTTTTATCCTGGTTTTTATTGTCATTGTTTTTAAGTGAGCTCTTAGTGTATTGTACACTGGACATTTTGTGCACAATTTGATTAACGTAGAAGTTATTCTCAAGCTGGGGTTTGTGTAAGCATCTTTTGGTGTACATCGATGTTTGTACTATAAGAAAAACACGTTTATATTGATTTGTAAAGATATTTTTATGTATAAAACAATTGTATCACACGCATTGTGTATCCATATAGCTAATTTGTAAGAGATGAACTCTTGTTTTGTTAATTTTGCATATGTAATTATCTGTAACGAGAATCTTCATTGTCAAGTGTTTTTCGTCCGTACCTTCTTTATTATTCATTTTGGGACTATACATGTATTATATGTTTTTAATCAGCGTTAAAAGATCTACAAGTTTATCACATCAGATCTGGGATCAGTGTTAATCCGAATCACATGTTTTTGGATAATGACGTCACACGCATTTTGATTGTCGTTTGTTTTTGAAAAACTATCATGGAGTTCATTTGTTTTGGCAGAAGATGTAAAATCTGCTGCATTTTGAAACAAATTTAGTCGATAAAACGTTGGAAGCGTAACCACGCTCGGCTCCAGATTAAAATCTGTAAAAATTTGAGGTTATATGTACAATCATATATTGACAAGTGTCAATATTGTAAACAAAGTTGTTGAAACTAAAATTAAAGGTGTTTACCTGAATTTTAATGAAGATTTAATTATTATTGTGCTACGAATAAATAAAAGTAAAAGTGTCTTTGGTTTTTAATTAAATTCAAGTGAATTGAATTTGTGTTTATCGATCTACGCATCGATATTTTTATGAACAACAATCAGCTGTTTGGTTGTACAGCAGTCTTGCCAAAAGGATTATTTTTATAGGCAATATTATTCCATAACATACCAGGTTGGTTAAGAAAATAATTGATTCTCATAAATAAAAAGAATTATAACTTGATTTGTAAAGTTCATCTTAGGGTATTTAAATCTATTTGTCTTAACTCATTAATTTCTTTTTAAGAATTCATTTAATTTTCAAATAAAGAAAACAATAATCAAATTTCTTTAATAAAGATTTATTTATTTTGAATAACATTTTTAGTTACATTTAAATAATTATTTGTGTTGGTTTGTTCAAACGAATAACTGTATTTAATCCTATGTCAGATAATACGACTTTTCTAAACGTTTGAGCACGCTTGAGGATTTATTCTCAATTTCCAATTTGTAAATTATATTTTCTTTTTCTTTGACTTTTCTTTTCTGAATATAATTTTGTTTCTGAATAAAGTCTTTGTATTTTTAATTAACGTATGTGTTTAATTGATGCTAATACAAGCATACAGCGTTTTTCTCTTCCAAATTCAGATTACAGTTACTGGTGTCCAACTTGCAGAAGCATAAGTGCTTACAGTTTAAGTTTTTTCTTGTTTCCAGGCATAAAAGAATATAAGAGTCTCGAAATTAAAATAATTTATGTTTTACCGAACAAACGTGAGCTAGCTGAGAGAAATAAAGAATATGTGTGGTCTATTTTAATCTAAATCCATCGTATAAAATTTTATAGAACGGTGGATATTTTATTTAAGTATTTTTATATTTTTATCAGGGTCACCGCAGTATTTATATATTTTGTTTGTAATTGGAAAAATTAATTTTTGGAGATTCATTTATCATGAGTGCAATTATTTTTGTATCATAGTAAAATGTAACTTAGATACTTCTTACTTACTTATTTGTGTTTGTCCTAGAAAGAAAGTTTTTTAAATGAATGTTATAGAAATGGATTACACATCTGAACTAATGCGAAGATGTCCCATCTAACATAGCTCCTTTTCTTTCAGTCAGGGGAACTTGTATTCGTGAATTACTCAATAATTTAGCACTTAGATAGTTTTGCTTACATCTATTGTGCTAAATGCATCAGATATGTCAGAATGTCATAAGATTTAGTAGAGTCACCTAGGCCAGCTGGTCGATCAGAGTAACGCAAACCGCCGCCATATTGGGACAGAGAAGGGTGCTTTTTAATAATGGGCAAATTAAAACCACGTTTTACGTGTTTGACATATTAGAGGTTTGATCTTTCAGAATAAGAAAAACCTTTTAAAGTAAACGTGGATTTGATTAAATGCAATTGGATACAAATAATGAACAATTTTGTGCTTCGTTTGCCCCAATATGGCGGCGGTTTGCGGTACTCTGGCCGACAAGCTGGCCTAGGTAACTAGATGCAGTGACTCTAAGATTTAGGTAAACTTTTTCTGCAAGATGCTAAAAAAGTATGATTTGATTGAAGGACTCCGCAGGTTAAAAATCCAAGAACTATCAATTAGATTTTCTTTGCACGCAGAGATAGAGAGCTAAAATCTAGCATAGTATGTATAATGCTTTAAAATATTGCAGTAGGTGTTCATCAGATATGACAATAATGACAAACGTTCAATTTTAAAACATATCTCAAAAGTGATCTTCAGTTTTAAAATTGATCATGTTGGGATTTATACCCTTCTATTTTGGTACGTATCTTTATTATTCACTACAAAAGCTTTTATCCGAATCTACATATTAAAAATTCAGTGCTTTTGCTGAAACCAACGATAACCATATGCTATTTGTCTTCTAAAATGCAATTCGTACAATACAAATTTGACAACTCGTATAATATATATTTTATCCTTTATGGCCTCGTATTGAACATAAATTAAAAGAAATGGACTTACTCCTTGCCTACCGCTGGTTGCTGCTACTAAACAGCAAAAACTCTTCTTGCTATAGTAGAATAAAACAGATGTAAAGGTAGTTATTTCTAAAATCTTTCATATTTAAGATCAGAAAAAATGTAATATCTTGATCTATGATCTTGAATCTATTATCAAATTTCCAAGATGTGTTATCGCCTGGATCGTTAATAAGAAAGAACATAGTTACAAAAATATTAATTCAGTGACACTTTGGCACATTTATATGATAATATAAGTACCTAATACATTTTTAGCATTTTAGTCTAATACTGAAAACAAGTAAATGTGTAAACTTTGATTCTTCTATTCCTTTTTAGTTACTGATGTGATCCGACAACATCGATGGGCAGGATTTCTTCTAGTGTTTCAGTTGTTTCTTTTGCTAAACAATCTTTGGCTGAGAAGGTACAAGCAGAAGCGTCGCTTTTTTAACCAGTATAACGCTATGCTCCTCGAAAGGTCTTCGAATCTTAATAGGTCTTTATTGGAAGTGATGTAGATTAATTTATCTTAAACTATATTATATAATAATACTTTTAGAATTTCTACTTTAAAAATATTAAAAATGTATGTACTTATTGTTAGTCAATAAAAAAAATTCTATAAATAAGCTGACCTACTAAAGAATAAACCGGGTTAATACACTAGTGGAACTGGAAGACTGAAAGCAAAATAAACATATGATGACAATATATTATAAGATTTTTTAAATAAGGGTGTTATGTGTCATTGTCCTTTAAATAGGCGCTTCAATGATACCCTACATGATCCATATCATAATATGCCTACGTTCGTGACCTATTTCCGGGTTATACGATCATGATATGTTATGTCAACATGTGACTTTGAACGAGATCTAAAGTACTAAAATAATTTGCGTGGCCAATTTGCACCAAAATGCTTTTAATGTTTGGAAGAATAAATGTATCGCCAATTGTGATTTCATTAAATTTGCGATAATCTATAACAATTTGCCATTTCTTTTTTTGACTTGCGCACTTTCTTCTTTGGTCCTACCCAGAAGGACACATTCCAAGAAGAGCTAGAAGGTCGTACGATATTTTGAGAGAAACAAGTAGGTGATTTTTTAATAAAATGAAAAGCATTTCGTTTTGATGAATTAGAATTCTAGGATCAGTTTAAATTAGAGAAACACTGAGTAGAATAAGACGTATAGAAATTTAGAAGAATTAGAAATTGACGAGTTTTTGCATAAAGTAGAAATAGGAACTTTTTTATGTATAAGTTTCTAAATAGAGTCACACAACATAAAATTACATCATTAAAATTACGCAACTATAACCAAAATAATATACAATGCAGAAGAACAAATAGGCGACTATCAGGAGGGTTGAAATAGTAGGTAGATAACGAATCAGATTTTTGTACTAAAAGACATGCAAACAACATAAAGTTGACATCTACGCCGCTTTCATAGGTTTCAGACAATCGTATGACAGCATAAACGAAAACCCTGTATGCAATCATGAAGGATTTGTGTATCCCGGATAATTTAATAGAATTTAATAGAACAGCCATGACAATAAAGAGACAAACAGACACACTATCTACAACACTTTTCAGTATCGCACTGGAGAAAATAATATGGAAAAGTGGGGTTAACAGGACAGGAACTTGAATTACAAAGAGCCACCAGTGTTTAGCCTATGCTGACGACGCTGCCAACGTCGTATTAATGGCAAGATCGAGAACAGAATTACAAACGATAATCAAAGATTTTGAAAACTAGCAGGAGGCATCGGATTAAGTATAAACAAGTGCAATGCCCTTGTTTATACTTAATCCGACGCCTCCTGCTTGTTTTCAAAATGTTTGATTATCGCTTGTAATTCTGTTCTCGATCTTGACATTAATACCAAAGACATTTTTATAAACTAGAAAAGCAAAGAAACGGCAGGTCGAAAGATACAGTGCAAGCTACCAGATGGAAAGATGCTGGAGGTAAAAAAATGCAGAAGTTCATATACTTAAGTGTCTTAATAACAGCAGAAGAAACGAACGAAAGGAATGAGAAACCAGAATGGTAAAACGAGGCAAAGCAGTATGGGGCCTAAATCAGTTGTTGAACGCAAAAAAATGTCGCAAAGTGCAAATTACGAGTGTATAAAACGGTATCAAGGTCTATTGTGACGAGTAAAATAGAAGTGTGAGAAAGGCCCAAAGGCTAAGATGGTTAGAGCCTGTAAAAAGACTTCCTGAGATGATAGATGACCTGTTACTTAAATACAGACAAGTATTCGACAAAAATGTTGGTACTGTAAATAATTTCCGTTCCATTGGCACTACAAAGCAAAGTAGAAGCCGAAATACAACGGCTAGAAGATCAAGGAATCCTGAAAAAGGTAGATACTTCGGAGTGGGGCACTCCAGTAGTTCCAGTAATCAAATCCAATGGTGACATACGATTGTGCGCCTACTAGTCGTACCGTCAACCCGAGAATTGAGGTTCCTCAGCATCCTTTACCGCGTTACGAAAATGTATTTTCAAAATTCAGCGGAGCAACATTTTGAGCGCATTCTTACATGTTCCGGTAACTGAAGACACCTCGAAGATTCTTACCATAAATACACATAAGGGCCTACACAGGTGTTTACGTTTGATGTATGGCGTTAGTGCTGCTCTAGCTACGTGGAAAAAATACATTGATTCAATCCTTCAAGATATCCCTGGACTATGTGTTGTACACGACGATATCAAAATTTCAGCTCCAACTATTGGTCAACACATTCGAAGATTAGAGGAAGTATTCAGTAGATTACAAGAAAATGGGCTACATCTAAATATCGATAAATGTAAATTCTTCCAAAATAAGGTCAAGTACCTCGGATATGAAATCGATGCGCAAGGAGTGCAGAAGACGCAGGAAAAGATTAAAGCAATTTTACAAGTAAAGAAACCTTCGTCAGTTCAAGAAGTTAAATCATTTTTAGGAATGGTTACATTTTACGCAAAGTTCTTTAAAAACCTTTCTACTCTCGTTAATCCATTGTATAATCTAACTAAGAAAGCGACACCATTTAAATGGACTAGAGAATGTGAAATAAGTTTTAACAAGATTAAACAAGAAATCATGTCTGATAGAATTCAAATACACTACGATCCTAAATTACCAGTGATCTTGGCTGTCGATGCACCACCAGTCGGGTTGGGGGTTATTTTATCTCACCAACTACCAGACGGTTCTGAACGACCAATTGCATTTGGTCCAGAACTCTGAATTCCAGTGAGAAGAATTACTCTCAAATTGATAAAGAGGCTCTTGCTATCAAATGGGGAGTTCAACATTTCTTTCATTATCTATACGCTAGAAATTTTACATTGTTTACTGACCACATGCCTTTGATGCACATTTTTGGCCCAAAGACGAAACTTCCAGTGTTAAGCGCTACACACTTACTGCTCTAGGCCCTCTATTTACAAATGTTTCAATTTAATAGCAAGTATAGAAGATCTGAACTACATGGAAATGCATATAGCCTCTCGAGATTACTTTTTACGTCAAACGAATTAACACAAATGGATACAGTTTCGTTATTTCATTTAAGTCAGTTCGAAAACCTTCCATTGCAATCTAGAAACAATGCGTGATCCAGAACTTTTTGCATTATATGAAAACCTGCGTATGTGTGGTGATATTGGTATTGACATTGGAAAATATACGTTATCATCAGATTGTATATTTTTCTGACAAAGAATCTACATTTCAAAGAAATTACAACCTCAAATTCTAAAAGATCTACATGAAGGACACTTAGGAGTTGCAAAAATGAAAGCACTAGCAAGATCTTCAGTTTATTGGCCCAAAATCGATACCGACATCGAAAATGTGACAAGAAATTGCTCACAGTATATTACAACGCAGAAAGAGACAACGAAAGCTCTAACTCACTACTGGGAATATCCTACAGAGCCATGAGAGCGTATCCATATATAAATTTTGCGGGTACGTTTATGGGATAGATACATATTTTTCTTGGTAATAGACGCACACTCCAAATGGCCAGAAATATTCATTGTACCATCAATGACTGCTACGTCAACTATTAGTATATTAAATACATTATTTGCACAATACGGTTTACCGAAGACACTGGTATCGGACAACGCAACTACGTTCATTGGTCATGAATTCCAAGAATTCTTTCTTAAAAATGGAATAAAACATTTAACATGCGCACCGTACCACGCTGCATCAAACGGGCAAGCTGAACGTTATACTTTAAAACAAGCATAGAATGAAAAAAATATGCAAGATGATTTAAATTCTTTCCTGATAACTTATACAAGAGCTCCGCACTCTACCACAGGAGAATCTCCAGCAAAGCTTTTTCTGAAAAGAGAGTTAAGAACGCCTCTTGAAATTCTACAACCGTGTATTCAAGCCAAAGTCACTCAAAATACACGTAAAAACATATAATGCATTCAACGATAGAATTTACAAAAAAAGGGGAAATAGTTGCAGTCCGTAACTATTTGGCACCAAACAGTAAATGGCAAATTTGTACAGTTGTTAATAACGACGGAATCTAGAACTATACTACATCGGTAAATGGACAGTTTGAAACGTAGGTTTTTCGCCAGACTAAATAAACAGTATTAAACAATAAACATTTATACTTACTTTAAAAGATGCTCAAGATTACCACGGCTTGAGGTTTAGCTCTATCTTACAAATTTTTAATTCAGGTCGTAGGTATTGGTTCTGCAGTTGTCTTATTCATGAAAATGAGTAGATAAGGGTTTCAGAACTCAAATAAAAACTCTAAAAGGGCGCCATCTGATTATGAAGCTTAATAATGATAATTAATTAAGCCAGAAAAGATATTAAATTCACTAATCAGAAAATGAATTAAATATACCAAGTTTTATAATTCTGGTTATGTTTAGAAATTTTTTAAAATGAAACATGAATAAGACATTCATAATTATATGGTTCCGTATAGGTCCTTGATATAAACTGAAAAACATATTTAATGGATAATAAGAAAATAAAGATAGTCAAACACATATATAATAAAACCAGTTGAGAATGCGCAGTGCTAGCATTGCCATGACGAACAAAAACAACTGTATACTTAATAAACTAATTTATTTTTGATAACTAATGTTGACGTAACCCATTAGTTGTCATAAAAACTAAAATTCTAAGTCTTAAGATTTTTCGTTAAAAAAAATGTTGCTAAAAATGTTTATTTTTTCGTAAATTTTTAAGAAATACAAAAATTTTCATTTTTCAAAAATGTATCGAAAGTCTCGGTGGTCATTTTAACCACTTTCCCAAAGAGATACAAAAAATTATTTTAACCAAAAGTTTCTTAGAATTTGATGTACTATAAGATTCCTATAAGATTTCCTTGTACTATAAGAAAAATTTAAAAAGTCAACGGACAGACAGACTTCACGAATTCAGAGACGAACTTTTTGTTCGTCGAACATTGACAACATAAATTTAGTAAACTTAGATTAGTCATTCAGTAAATAATTTTATTCAAATTATTCCGGAATTATTGAACACAGAACAATTCAAAATTTAGTTAAGATTTATTCAACATGAAAAAAATATTAGATTTTATTGAACCTAAATTATTCAGAAATTTAGCAAGATCAGAATTTATTAACATAAAATCTTTTGAAAGTTTAATCAACCAATATTTGTAGAGTATTACGGAAATGAATCTGCATAAATAATACTAAAGTTAGAATATTTGAATTTCACTAACAGTAACAGACTAAAATTAAAAACTATTAGAGAGCTCTCTTCTCATAAAAAAATATAAAAATTCACTTGTTCAAATAATCCGTAAACAAAAAAAATCACAATAATAAATAGTTCTTAAAGTACGATACCTTAAATCTTATCCCATTAAACCTTTGTTTATTTGCCTTACGAAAACAAGCTACTCTGGTCCGCTAGAAATTGGAAACGCCTCCCCTTGGAAAGCCGTGGTTGATTCTAAATGGTTTTGAATTGTTGTTTGAAGGTAGCAGGTCCAAAGAAATAGATTTATTTCATATACTGTTCGATCACCCATATGATGTCACCAACAATCTTTGTTAAACACAGTTTAAACAATCCTGTTTCCGTCATTGTTATTGTTTATTATTTACACACAAGGAATAACGGTAATGTCTTTTAAAAACTTAAACGAACTTAACCACAGATAGCACGTGCTACTTTCAATTCTTCCAATAAAATGGATAATTATTGGTCTTTATCTGCATATAGAACGGGAACTTATTATGTAAATTATAAATCAGTCTGCAAGATGTTTTAACAACAAAACTGCACTAATTTTAAAGCGCGAAAGGAAGGAAGTAATTGTTTTAATGGTCCATCACGATAAAACAAACCACAAATGTTTATTAGCGGTACGGTATATGCAAATCTCTCAAACAAGATTAATCAAAACTAAACAGCATCCAAAAGCTCACTTCACAACAAATATCAATTAAACTGTACTAGAACTATATTTAGAATTTGCATTAATTCTAAATAATTAGAGTAAACTGTAGTTTTTTTTTAATATCGACCGAAGTCGACTATCTTGTCTGAAAGTTCGTTTGGAAGTGTTTTTTAACATTTTCGGACCCCTATTTTTTGCCGCGGAGGAGCTATGTTTTTTCTTTCGCTCAAGATGTAGATCGGACCAACCAATCAAAAGCCTATATCATTTTGTAAGAGCAAGTCAAAACTGACACACGCTTAGTACACGTGGACTCCTTAAGACAAATTTTATTAGCTTTTTATATGAGATTTTCATCCTAATGAACAAAAAATAGTACTGGAGTAGCGCGAAAGCGGGTATAGAGACGCTGTCGTCCAAGGGGATAACATCTGCCGACTAGACTTGCAGATCATGCGATTTTTAAGTTAAAACGCAGAGAGACCAAACTAAATTTATCAACACGTGTTAAATGTCACCTTCCAAACAAAAGGGAAGTTTACTTTTTACCATGCTTTCTCAGAACGCGCTGGAATATTTATATGAAGCAATATGAACTTAAATACGCCTTAAATTTTATCAAAATTTTTTTTTGACAACGCAACCATTTTAGCGGGTACATATAAACAAGCAAAGTACTAAGAACGTAATTTATTACTTCAGCGTCCTCTAGTTTTATAGAAGTTTGAAAACAATCTTTTTAAATATGTTTATACGACAAAATTTTAGCTACAAATAGAATATGGATTTGCAGAACCGAACTTTAAATTTTGTTAGTAAATATACATGCAGATTTACACATATTTGAGGCCGATAGAAAATATACCGTTACAAGTTGGGCCTACATAATAATAATAGTCGCCCTATCCCTCCTGCACAGGTTTATAGCTTCTGGGGCCTTGGTTTAGGTTATGGGTTGTACTAATTATTATTATTATTATATTATAAGTTATGGCGGCGACACAGTAATCAAATACGCCCTGTAGGTAACAATATCAGCCTGTATGATCCACTGATGAATGAACCAATAGTGCCTTGTGTGAAAACTCATTTCAGAACAAGTACATCCGCACAACAACAACCAACCGCAGAAGTAGGTTCCACAAAAACTGTAGACGGATATTCACACGGCACCAAATGGTGAAGAGCCTTTACCTACACAGGAACAATCACTAACAATTACCAATCCAAGTTTCCTACAATCAGCAAAACTTGACAAGCTACCATTACGTAGGTCCCAACGCCAGAGACGTCCTCCAAACAAATTAAATAAAAAAAGGACGGAGGAGTGTTATGATGTTGAGAGCACTGATATTTCAGTGATAGGGAATTTAGACAATTAGCGTGTGACAACATAAGAACAAAAGAACTATTTTTTTTGTTTTTGGGCGAGGAATCAGGATGGCGGAGCATCCGTCGTACCTCATGGCACCGATTGCTATGATCTTTTGGCCGACCCTACTAGAATTTAGCTGAATCTGGGGAAATTCCACCCCTAGTAGTGATCTTTATCGTGCCAAACATCACATTGACACGGGACCTACAGTTTTACTTCCTATCCGAAAAGAATGCATGTGCTATTGGCCTATTTCTTCCAATCTACTGCTCAGGGAAATTTCCATTAAGAAAGTTTCTGACTTTCACCGTCGAGTGAGATGTACAACCCGGCGTTGGTACCAGTCATTCTCAATGGCAAGTTGCTGGATTTGAGGAACTATTGAATTACGGAGAATATTTAAATTAGAATAGAAATTTAAAATGCCATTAATGAAAAATGGGCCAACTGGCGTATTATTGATTATATCCAAGCAGAGATTTACTTTCTCCCTTTACTGTGTATGAGTCCAATTTTGTATGTGTAAATTGTGCCTAATATCTGTAATAAGTCATAATAGGTTACGCTGAAGTTAGTTGAACTGTAGAATTATAAAGTGTACCTGTAATTTTGTGAATTTACTTTTACATTTAGAGAGAAGGTTGCTTCATCGATGAAACAAATCTTGTGTAATAACTGTTTATCTGTATTTAATAAATTTAACATTTTTTTGCAAAAATCTGTCCTATTAATTTTGTAAGTTTTAAATAATTGTTGATGATTTTGTATTTTTAACTCTTGAACATTTCAAGCACTGCAGGCTAAGATTTCAAAAATTGAAGCAACCTAACTGAATGAACTAAAAGGTTTCACTTCTATGTAAACTTAAATATTCAGTCTCATCTACTCTGTTAATACAGTTCTTGTTCGCTTACGATTTGAGTGACCAGCAATACACCCTTCATTTTTTAATTTATTAAATGTCCGCAAAATTGTAGAAGGATGTGAGATAGGGCGAGTTGGAAATTCAGCAGCAAATAAATCACAAGCCATTTGTAAGCTATTGTGGTTTTGGTACCATGGACACATTTGCACCTTTTCTTCTTTATTGTATCTTTTAATACCTACTAAATAATTTAATACTAAATAATTGATTTAACAGTTTACTAAGTAATTCATTTGTTTGATTTTACCGGCATCTCAGATTGAATGAAATTATAAAAGTAGCGTTTTGTATATTTGGTTGCCTATGTGCACATAATGCTTTGACTCGATTAATTTAAAATGCAACATAGGGAAATGCACATATTGCAAGTTAATTTTATAGCACTGTATATATCAGATCACTGTAAAATAAGTTGCAAACTTGATTAATGATTGAAGTTATTACCTTAATCAATTTATTTAATCAATAATAAAATCAATTATACGCTTTATTTGGTGGCAAAATCATTTATTATTGATTGGTGCAAGTGAATTTTTAAAAAAAGAACAGAACCCAGAATTAAAATAATATCTTTTACATTTCACAAAGTTAGTTAACAATAAACAAAGAAAAACAATTAAATTAATTTATTTTATAGAACAAGAGGTTAGAGTCTCTATACAGAGATAATAAAGATTATTATTATTGGTATAAAGGAAACTAGATTATTTTTGTACCTGTTACACAAAAACAAAAGCTCACTAAAACACAACTAGCGCCTCGTGCATTTATATTCACACGTGCGAAATGTGTCACTGTCCGTGCTGGTTATGTAAGATACTACATTTTTCTTTTACTGTGATATTTTTCTTATTCTGTAAGATAATATGCAAATAGTACCTTGAATTAATTGTTGAAGTATACCATCTCATTTAATTTGTAAAATTGTTATCTGTAATTCTTTTTATACAAAGCAGCTCGCTATTATCACTAACTGAATATTTTTGTTACTTTGGTGACATTGACGAGTTAAACATATTTCAAGTATTGCGTTATAATTTTCCATTAGCGATAGTATTGACCTAATATAATCTAAAGTGTTTACTTAATTCCATTATTATCTTTTAAGACTCATTACCATATTAATAGAATAAATTAGTAGCACTTTAGTTAATAACTTAGACAGCGAAGAATTTGACATGTGTGTCACGTGCACCACAGTGTTTTAAAGAACACGTAAACCTCAGCAAGAAATTAAAAAATATAAAAAATATGCAAATCCGTTTTAAACATGACTGTATAGTTTGCATATTTTATCCTTTTTTAAAATTGGGGACTATATGCGGTTCTTTTGCGTTTTCCTTCAGTTGTCCGCATACCACAAAAAACCCATCCCCGAAAGTCACATTTTCATCAAAATTTACTGCAATATCATTGATTCTTGCTTTGCCATTAATAGCAAACATTATCGTTCAAATTTATTACATAAAATATGTTTTTAACAAGGACGAATTTAATATATTGGTTGCTTTATCTGAAGCGCTCGTATCCCTAGGAGCTACTGGATTTTTAGTTTGTGGAATATTGAAGTATAAACAGAAGTTGTTAGAACTGAAAGGTTTCCAAACAATAGTGAAAAATCGAAGACAGTACGGGTTTAAGACTTTATTGTCTCATAGAACAACAAAAACTTTTGTCATAAAGACATATTTATCAATGTCCAGTTTTATATTTATAGAGCTAGTCATCTTCATGTATATCCTACATCATGCAATTACTTCCCAAAAGGCCTTTGACTACTTTATATTTAAGACACTCGTGTTTGCTTGGAGTAGTTATATTGTCAATATTAGCGCAATGTATTACTTTTTGATAAGTCTCCTTTATAAAAAATTATTCATGAAGTGTTTCAAACGAATCAAGATGGTAATGGAGATACCAAGTATTGTTTGTAGTGTGGATATTTTCACACATAAGTCATCCGTTGATAATGAAAGCTTTCGCGAGGAAAGTATTAAGAGACTAAAATGCCTTTATAGCAGTTTAATTTTAAATTTCCAACTAATGAATGAACACTCACAATCTTCATTCCTGATATGGTGGTTGGTGATTGTAGCGGTTCTTATAAATAATCTTTATTTAATAATGCTCCTCTATATTAATAATGATGTTCCTGACATCTTCCTGATGGCTAAAACTTATGGTAGTATATTTGGAACGATTTATTTTATAATTAAAATGGAGAGTGTCAACAATGTGGTAAGCACAAAATTATTTGTCACTTTATTCATCTAATAATGGTTATTGATTATCATCATCACAATAAAGTTTCGCAGATGAAACATAGCAGCGACAAAATTCAAATTATCGATACAAAACTCGAAAGAAAAAAATAATGTGGCATTTTCTCCGGTTTGTGCAGAAGGAAGAGTTGGGTGGGGGTTGCCAATATTTATATTATTAATATTAATATTATTTATATTATTAATATGGTTATTTTTTTGCTTATTTTTAAAACATCTTTTGTATTGCAGGATGTTTCAAACAACCTGGGCTAACATCAACTTTAATTTTTCATATAATAACCTCCAATCCTTTTTGGCAATTTCCAATTTGTTGTAAAGTTTTAAACATTTTTTTATATGTATTATTCCTATGTAGATACCACTCCAAGGTCCACAAGATTTAACAATGATGTCCTTAGCTCATAAATTAATTCAAGTTATTATAAAGTGATAAAAGAATATTTCAATAAATATCGCTCTGTATTACACCACCAAGATAAAAGCACTATAAAAAAATAAACAATAGTTTGCTGATCTGAATAGTGTAAAAAAGGAGTTATGAATCTTACCCATTATTTAAAAGGTGACATTCAAATACAAACTATTAATGTGGAGAATAAATTTTCACAAAACTCAAGAGAAAAAGTATGTCTGAATATTCAATTTATTATAAAATATTTAATACGTTAAATGCATTTAACGACACCTCTGACAGTTATGCAAGCATTCTTAAGTATTTACCAGTTATCAACAAAATTTTATAACATCGTTCATAAAAATACGCATTATTTTTAAAAAAGTTTATTTAATAATAATGTAAACAAAAAAATTGAAATTTTATATTAACATTTTGACAAAAATAGTTTGATAGATGTGAAGGATTTATTTGTTGCGAAATATCATTACATCAGGCCATTTTGAATACGGTACTTACTTGTAAATTATTCTAGCCATTTCAGGGTTGTTCTTCATACTCATCAATGTTGTGTTAAATTTGTAAAGTCATGTTTTTTACTATTAAGTTAAGATCACGTGTCCTCCATCTCCTAACATGCAAAACGATCACGCATACCCATAGTCGAGGTGCCGAATTCTCTAATTTAGAGAAATCCTGTCGCTCTTAGTGGGACTCAAATCCATGATATTTGAAATAAGATGGAATAAGCATTTTCATTAATAAAATACCCTAATTTTTATCGTTGTGTAACACACAGTAACTTTACACACGTCCATTCGTTTTAATTTTTACGTAGCACCATCCAGATCAAAAGTCACTAACATACCAGCTGTTAGCTTCTTAATAACATTAAGCACAACTAATGCTAATTATTTGTTATATTTTCAGAATAAAGAGATATTGTCCTTTTTATTTAAATACCCAATTAGTAAATTAAGTACAAAGGAAGCAATGCAGGTAAAATTTAACTATAATAAAGATAAAACAAATCTAATATTATACAACTATGTCTAGGTTGAAATGCTAATTGCTACGCTAAGTTTTCAAATACCCACGCAGAAGGCATCAGATATATTCACCGTTGGTACAAGTATGTTGGCTTCAGTAAGTGTTACATTTCCAAACATAAAGATGCTTTTCTTCTAAAAGGCAGTATAAGTCTTAACTAAAATAGAGTGTATTTATATTTTGATTTCAGATAACTGGAACAGTGGTGACGTATGTATTGGTAGCATTGCAGTTCCATGCGTCGCCGACAAAGGAATAACAATATTGATGGTTTAATAATATGTATACCTTAATATCGTCTAGGAACAATAAAAAAGTTTGTTTGGTTGCGGAATTTGTTACTTAGTAATTAAATGACATTTATTGATATATTATATACTTAGTTCCTATTGTCATGATTGAGGGTTGTCATTACTAAGGACGTAGTTAAGGGTATAGGCAAATTGAAACGCAAAGTTCAATTTAACAATATAACTACAAACTAATACAAAGCAGTAGGAAAATGTAAACCACCATGTCAACCATGAGAGGTTTTAGACATATCCTACATAAGTAAGCAATAGGAAAGTCAGGTAATCGCAATGTCAGCGATGTCAAATTCTAAACTTATCCTAAGTATACTACAAACAAAATAAAAATAAAGTCACTAGCGAGGTAGGCTCTAAAATTATAGTCGGTGAGTTTCCTTTTTTCGGCAGTAACGACGTCAAATGACGTATTAAAATGACGTCAAATTATTAATTATGTCACAGCCCAAAGACGCCAATATAAGACGTCGTTAAAACGTTGTTCAATGACTCCATTAAAACGTCCTGTACTAGGACTAGGACAGGAATTATAAAAAAATAGTTAAATTTTGGAAATAATATTTATTATATACTATTTCATGCATAATTATTAAAGAAAAGTAAACATTCAATAACAGAACATACATCTCTTTTATTAACTCAACATATAATTATTAAACAACAATTTGTCATTTCAGATATGAGTAGCTTTCGCAACATAAACTACACAAGTCGACGCAGGAGACGAGTGTAATTTTCCAAAAGCAAAAGCTACGAATGTCTTAAACGATAAATTTTGCAAGAAAAAATTAGACCACGAGTTGAATTCGGCTTGACAATCCATCGAGCAAATTTTTATTTAGCGTGTGTAGTTAATATTAATTTAATTAAATATGACATTTCATTTTGACATAATTTTTTCACTAAAAAAAAAACCACTAGTGGTTTTTTCACTATAAAACTAATTTCATTGGTCTCAATTTGAAAAATTCTGTAATTTGATTGGTTAAGAATTTTCGAGTTGGATTGTCTATAAAATTGATGGTACTTTAAGAACTATAGCTTGGTAAACTATCGCACTGCGTGAATTATCAGTGGCTCGTAGTACACGGAAAACATTTCATAACACATAAAACGGCGAAAAGTGTTCAGAAAAATGACAATACTATGTAAGCGAATCTATTAATATTATAAATAGTGTGAAGAAGTACTCATAATTTATAGATCTTTCTTACTTGCATGGATAGAACGTATTATCATAAAAAATTGTCAATGTAGCAAGATACAATTGTTTGTACATCAACGCCCCTAATCCTTCAAAATTGGTTGCTACCAACCTAACCTCCACAAAAGCGCCACTAAGCAAAACGCTATGCAAAAGCAAATTCCAGTTTTGTCAACCTAACCTAACCTAACTTAATCTAACCTATCCTAACCTAAATCTAACTTAACCTAATGTAAATTAAACTTAACCTATAACTAAATTGTGTAATTGTAAATTAGACGATTTGGCAATCGTAGAAACTTAATATAATTATTACTCATTTCCGCCCCAAAAATGATTTACATATTCAGAATCAGCATTTTTTGGGGCACACGCCCTTAAGCCTCCGAAATTGGTTGCTACCAGCCTAACCTCCACAAAAACGTCACTTCTAACCAAAACGCTATGCAAAGGCAAATTTGAATTTTTCTCAACCTAATCTAACCTAGCCTAAACCTAATCTAACCTAACTTAGCCTAAACCTAACGTAACCTAACTAAATGGTGTAATTGTAAATTACACCATTTGGCAATCATAGAAACTTAATATAATTATTATTCATTTCCATGGAAATTAAGCACTTTTTACTTTTGAATTCCAAATTTGGGACCTTTGGGCGTTCGTATCAAAAATGATTTTTGGGAACCAGTTTGGTCAAAAAATGTTTGGTGGGGAAGTTCTTTAATAATTATACCTGAAATTTAATTCAGGAAATGCCATTTTTTTCATTTGGATATTATAAATCACAAGAGAAAGATTTATAATAATTCAACTGACAAATGTGCGAGCGCCATCTATTGGCAACAAAAGAATGCTATTTGGTTTTATGTTTACTTTGAATTAGAAACAGTATTACAAATTTTGGTTAATAGCGTTTTTTTATTGTTAAAGTTTGTTTCAAAAAACTTTGTGCAAAACCCGAAGCCATCTTGCGCGCGAAGTCATCTTCGACGCATTCGCGCAAATGAATCACTCGCTTCTTCGTCACTTCTGCTTCAAAAAACGCGCTCATGTGCGGTTTCGCATACTTCGTAAATAATGCTACTCTATGATCTTTTTGTAATATGTAATGTGTTTTTAATAAATAATTTATTTAGAAGTTGCTTTAGGTCAAGTGTATTTTTGAACCCGGCCGCGCAAAAGCTTACGCCGGCCTTGCATTACTGAGAATAGTCAAGGAACAAGATGGAAAGCTTCATAAATATTTTAAGAGTTTATTTGAATTTATTTATTTTATACCAATGTGTTTTGTACCAATATACGTTATTTACAAATGGATTTTCATATTCTTGTCTTTGTTGTTAACGATATGCATTAGGGGCTCAAATCTGACCTAGCCCAGAGCCCTGAATATTATAATCCAGCCTTTTAACTGTATGAGTTGGCATGTGAGGTTTAAGATAACTCTTTTGCATACATTTATAACCACATGTTACATTTAAATGGTTTTTTACCGCTATAAGTGGACAAATGTTGTTTAAGAACTCTTTCTAAGAAATATTATATAACCACATATAATGACTGCAAATGGCATAACATAACGGCTGGAGCCACATGTTAGCCCTGCATAATAGTAATAATTGCTGCTCCCTCCCGCACACACTTCATAGCTTTTGGAGCCTGGTTCGCCAGGCAATGGGAAGTAGCAATTATTATTATTGTTATTATTATAACACATTTAAATAGCTTTTCTGCACTATAAGTGAGCAAGATGACTTTTGCATGCATTTAATAACTATATATATATTACATTCAAATGGCTTTTCAGCACTATGAGTGAACCACAGTGGAGTGAACACAAGATATTTAAGATGAATCTTTTATGAACATGCGAAATGCCTTTTCTCCATTATGATTAGACACATGATGTTTAAGATGACTCTTTCGCATACATTTATAACCACATACATAACATTCAAATGGCTTTTCTCCACCATGAGTAAACATGTGTTCTTTAAGATGACTCTTCTGGGTAGATTTATAATCACATATGTTACATTCAAATGGCTTTTCACCAGTATGATTGAACATGTGTCGTTTAAGCATGGTCATTTGTAAGTATTTATTACCGCATAGATTACATTCAAATGGCTTTTCTCCACTATGAGTGAGCATATGGTGTTTGAGAAGGCACTTTTGTGAACATTTATAATCACATATATTACATTCAAATGGCTTTTCACTTCTATGAGTTAACATATGTCGCCTTAGATTGTGCTTTAATGAACATTTATAACCGCATACATTACATTCAAATGATTTTTCACCACTATGAGTGTGCATATGTAATTTTAGACAAATTTTTTGTGAACAGTTATAACCACATATATTACACTGAAATGGTTTTTCTCCGCTGTGGGTGAGCATATGCCGTTTGAGAAGGCTCTGTTGTGAACATTTATAGCCACATATATTACATTCAAATGGTTTTTCACCACTGTGAGTACACATGTGTTGTTTAAAATGACTTTTTTGAAAAGATTTATAATCACATACATTACATTCGAATGGTTTTTTACCACTATGAGAGAGCATATGTCTTCCGAGAAGACACTTTGTTTTAACTTGATGATTACATATATTACACATAAATTGTTTGTTATCCTTATGGATGAATAATTGTGTCTTAAAATTACACCTCTGGTTAAGTTTTTCTTGGTATTTGGTAGATTTGCAGAGTGTGTTATCCATTTTATTCATTGACATTTCTTCATATGCGTGTTTAATCCTTCCTTCATCTCACTTTTGGTGGTAGAGCCATTCATTAGTTGCAATTCTATGTTTGTATCCATTGCAGTTCGGACAGCAGTTATGTTAGTTTTGTTATATTTGGAAAATTATTACCATCGGCAACAAGGTGCCAACTAAAAAAAGGTAAATTTACATAGCATTTAAAGCAATTGTTTTATATCATAGCCATTGTGACTATAATGAATTTTTCTTCATTTGTGTACAATCATTACATTAGGGTAGCTTGAACATTTAAGAATTGGGGATATTTTTAAGACAAATTAATGTGTGCTGAAACAAAGGAACAACTTATTTACCAGAAGGTTGGGAATTGAAGACTCAATTATCTTTATTCTTATTTATAACCATTCATTGTTCCTAAACATAAAGTTTGCAGAGTGCACAAACATACCACAACATTTGTGATGGCCCCTCTAGTAAACACATAATAGTACCGACCAGGGTTGTCAGATTATTTCAATGTAAAATCGACAGATAGTGAAAAAAAGTAACCCAAAAGCGCCAAAATTCAAACATTTCGAATGGAAAGGTTTTGGTTGTAATTTGTTTTTCTCAGAAAACTTTGTTTATAGTCAAATAAATATAAAACAACTACAAAAAATAGTTATTTACATTACAAGCTGCGAAAGTGTACTTTTAGGTACAAGGTGTTTTTTATTGGCCGAGGCAAAGCGTAAGCGTAGCCGAGGTTAATTAAAAACACCGAGCACCTGAAAGGGTTTTCGCAGTGTGTAATGTATTTAAACTTTTCATTCTCCCCTTGACATTTATTAACCACCGTAAATAAATAAATAAAATGATGATTCAGTGATTATAATAAAATAATGTTTTTATATACAACAGTATTGTTACTAAGGTAATGTTGACAACAGCCACCTTATAATATTATATTTTAGAAAAATTGACAGTTTTACTTCGTTGTCCAGGGACCGAAAGTTTTTCATACCTAGCAACCACCTCGACTGTTTTACTTTCGCTTTCGGTTGCCTTATCAAGATAGAAAGTTACATGTTACACTTTAGTAAAGGGGAGAATGAAAAATACGTTTTATACTCCTATACTGCGGTTTTATTATGCAGTTCACTATGCAACGAGTTTTTAACAAATGAGAATCAAGAATAACGAGCTGTTGATCAATGAGAGTAAAAAATATCAAATGGAAGTGTAGGAACTAGCTAAAGTTAGTACTAAACTTGGCAACGTACCTTATCGTCCATCGTCACGCAGTGAATAATAAATATTACTGAGAATCCCACGACGATGCCGAGAACCAATAGAAAAATTTAAATTTGAATTGTATCCATGACAATCACACAATTTTCCGGAAATTTATATATATATGCTACCTAGGAGTAATTTTTGGAAATTTTTTGGAAATTATACTTGTAACATATATAGCTACATAAAACATGGAGTCTCTGTACATAAAACACTGATTTTAGAAATAAAAACCAATTAATCATAATGCATTTTTTTCTGTGCGTCGTGCGATTCTCTTACCGAATATAGCCTCGTGCATTGATTCTGCCTGGAAATTTTGATTTTGTGCATTTCTGCAACGTTGATTATTAAGACGTTGCAGAAATGTCACTCAAAAAATTTCCGGCAATAATCAATGCACTTGGTATATTATAAGTGATAATTACTATTTTTTTAAATCTGTTCTAAAAAATTATTCTTGTTAGTTTTATTAAATATTAATTTAAAGAAATTCTGATTGTATTATTTGGTAGTTTTATTTATCAATTGACCCGTACTCTACCTACTATATACGGCAGATATACCACCTACCACCACCGACCATACGACCACGGCTACATTTTCAGATGACTCACGAAAATCCTGTTATTGAATCAAGAAACTTTTAAATCTCTTACATAAGTGCAAGATTGGCTCCAGCTTTGGCGCCAAAAGCAAATGGAATCAAGTCCACACAAGTCACCTTCACACTCTGAAGGGAAACGTGTTTACCAATAAACCTTAACAATACACAACTTTCGCAAACAGAAGACGTTCTATCTGGTCATACGGGTTGTAATTATGGGGAACCATAAGCAACTCAAATTTGGAGATTTTGTAGAGATTACAATCCAAAATCCTGGGGGCAATAGCAGATGCTCCGTGGAACGTTAGAAACGAAGTCATTCATCGGAATCTCCGAGTGAAATTAGTGAAAGAAAAAGTGAAGTGCGTGCGTGCAGAGTATATTTCACGATTAGAAAATCATATATACTATGTTGCTGCGAATCTGCTCGATAACAGCAATATAGTACGCAGGCTGAGGGCAATCAGCTCCCTAGATCTTCCGGACCGATGCTAGTCTGACTTGTGTGTTAAATATTATCTGTAGCTAGCTAATAAGTAATTTTTGGAGGAGCCTTCCACTGTGACGGCATCCAACATGCAGTACTCTTTTTGTAAAATCAACCTAATTTACTGGTTGCTCATCAGAGCAGATTGTAAATATAAATAAAGTTAAAAAATTATCAATTTCGTAAGTCTGTCTTAAAAAGTAATAATTAAATTCGTCGCGAATTTTTATAACACAATAAGAGTTAAAAAATATTGAAGTTGCTTAGAAAAGCCCTCGTATGATCGTCACACAGTTTACACCAGGAACAAAAATTAAATTCTTCTACAGCTGATAAAAATGATTTTCGCTTTAGAGCGAAAAATATTTCGTGCATTTATGCGATTTATGCATACTTGAGCAATGTCGTTTCCGTACCAACAACGAAACTTGTCCACTTTGCGCTAAAATAGAAATTTCCTTGTGTTATTTTTTATAATTTTTTAGTAGGTATTGGGACACCTGGCCCAGACAGAAATTGACATGCCATGTGGCATGCCAATGGCATGGCTCCTCCCCTTGCTTCTGATTGGCTACCCCCACTCCTGTAGCTCCTCCCCTTGCTTCTGATTGGTCGCCGCCATCTTGGATTTCCCCGCCTACTTCTCTCTGATTGGTTAACCCCCACCCCTGTAGCTCCTCCCCTTGCTTCTGATTGGTTGAAGGCAGCCATTTTGGAACGTCTGGCTCCATTCTACCACGCCCTGGCGCCAGGCTACCACGCCCGCCGCCGCCATTACGGGAATCTGTATTACCGGCAAACTGAGTGCTACCAATAGAGGGCGTAATGCTACAATTAGTGTGTATTGCTAAGAGAGGGCGTCATGAAGGGATCTGTATTATCGATGCGTTGTGTACTACTACTAGGTGGCGTGTCATGAAGAAGAAATCTGTATTACTACTACAGAGAGGCAACCATTTTATATCACAGCATCTTGCGTGCGCGCGCGCGCTAAATTTGAATCGGTCAATTTTAAATATTTGTCATTTTTGCATATGTCATTTTTAAATCTGTCAATTTTACTGCTGTCGTTTTTACATCTGTCATTTTAAATCTGTCAATTTTGCTTCTGTCATTTTAAATTTGTCATTTTTTGCATCTGTCATTTAAATCTGTCATTTTGAATTTGTCATTTTTTTTGCATATGTCATTTAAATCTGTCATTCTTAAAGCAACCATCTTACCAGATTTGAATTTTAGCGCTAACTCTGGGATTGCATCCTTTCACTAAGCTGAAACTCTTTCTCTCTCTCTCTCATAGTATGACTACTTACCGGATTTGTAGCTTAGGATGTTCGCCGTCGGAAAGCTTCGGCTTTATTCGTGTACTCTGTCGCTGATGACAACGATCTACCTTTTTATATAGTCAACCCCTTCACCCTGTGCTAGTAAATGAAACAACAACAACAATGTTTATACATATTATTTATTTTGATATTTAATGGACAATTGTAACATATGATTTGACAAATTATTCATTACACAGTATGAGTTGAGATCATCGCGTAACACTTGCAAATTGTGCAAATATTTTTGCAGCCTATTTCTAAGATAGTTTATTTCCGCCATGGTGTTCTTAATACGACGGTGCAAACGTTGTTGTCGTTGACGTCTCCGACTGCTGCTGTTGCTGATATGATTGCAGTCGTGTACGTACGGCATCGATAAACTTTTGCGGATAATGTTTTATTATTTCTAATAAAATGAACGAGTTCAATCCACCACCAATTGCTGCTGCTGTGTTGTCTATTAAACTGGTAGCTGAGTAGTAACCGCATAACAGTTCGGACGTGAATAAAATTGAATCGGATGTCGGGAGCGATTTATAGGCATCTTCATGGCGTCTCAGGTAGTAGGTATTGCGCCACCTGGCCCAGACAGAAATTGACATGCCATGTGGCATGCCAATGGCATGGCTCCTCCCCCTGCTTCTGATTGGCTACCCCCACTCCTGTAGCTCCTCCCCTTGCTTCTGATTGGTCGCCGCCATCTTGGATTTCCCCGCCTACTTCTCTCTGATTGGTTAACCCCCACCCCTGTAGCTCCTCCCTTGCTTCTGATTGGATGAAGGCAGCCATTTTGGAACGTCTGGCTCCATTCTACCACGCCCTGGCGCCAGGCTACCACGCCCGCCGCCGCCGCCATTACGGGTATCTGTATTACCGGCAAACTGAGTGCTACCAATAGAGGGCGTAATGCTACAATTAGTGTGTATTGCTAAGAGAGGGCGTCATGAAGGGATCTGTATTATCGATGCGTTGTGTACTACTACTAGGTGGCGTGTCATGAAGAAGAAATCTGTATTACTACTACAGAGAGGCAACCATTTTATATCACAGCATCTTGCGTGCGCGCGCTAAATTTGAATCTGTCAATTTTAAATATTTGTCATTTTTGCATATGTCATTTTAAATCTGTCAATTTTACTGCTGTCATTTTTAAATATTTGTCATTTTTGCATATGTCATTTTTAAATCTGTCAATTTTACTGCTGTCATTTTTACATCTGTCGTTTTAAATCTGTCAATTTTGCTTCTGTCATTTTAAATTTGTTATTTTTTGCATCTGTCATTTAAATCTGTCATTTTGAATTTGTCATTTTTGCATATGTCATTTAAATCTGTCATTCTTAAAGCAACCATCTTACCAGATTTGAATTTTAGCGCTAACTCTGGGATTGCATCCTTTCACTAAGCTGAAACTCTTTCTCTCTCTCTCTCATAGTATGACTACTTACCGGATTTGTAGCTTAGGATGTTCGCCGTCGGAAAGCTTCGGCTTTATTCGTGTACTCTGTCGCTGATGACAACGATCTACCTTTTTATATAGTCAACCCCTTCACCCTGTGCTAGTAAATGAAACAACAACAACATTGTTTATACATATTATTTATTTTGATATTTAATGGACAATTGTAACATATGATTTGACAAATTATTCATTACACAGTATGAGTTGAGATCATCGCGTAACACTTGCAAATTGTTCAAATATTTTTGCAGCCTATTTCTAAGATAGTTTATTTCCGCCATGGTGTTCTTAATACGACGGTGCAAACGTTGTTGTCGTTGACGTCTCCGATTGCTGCTGTTGCTGATATGATTGCAGTCGTGTACGTACGGCATCGATAAACTTTTGCGGATAATGTTTTATTATTTCTAATAAAATGAACGAGTTCAATCCACCACCAATTGCTGCTGCTGTGTTGTCTATTAAACTGGTAGCTGAGTAGTAACCGCATAACAGTTCGGACGTGAATAAAATTGAATCGGATGTCGGGAGCGATTTATAGGCATCTTCATGGCGTCTCAGTTGACCTTCCGCTACGTTCTCTATGTTTGCGTGGTAGAAACGTGAAAAGTCGAGGTGACGTAACGTTCGAGCATGATGATTGATCAACGGTGCTAAATGCAGTATAGACTGAAACTCGTAATCTTTTAAGGTTATAGTCCGCTGTGTATCATGTATGGCAACCCTGTTGCCGAAAAACTCGTTGTGAATAATCTCGATGTATAAATTGTCACATAGATGGAATTTCAAATGTTTATCGCAATGTAGTACACTGTTGTCCTTGTTGCAACAGCAGCAACCATAAAAGAAATTTTTAAACAGTGCCTCGACTCGTATATCATACAGATCGAACCAGTCCCGTTCCGACAACACCAATTCACCATACTCACATACGTTATTCACGCACTCAAGCTTCACTACCACGGCAAATTCTCCCTGGGCGTCGTCATCGGGCGGAATAAGTCCTACTTGGATGTTGTGTATATGATCGTAGTTTTCTTTTTCCCCTGGAGGTCTCGTTACATACAACGGATACTGGACAGCCCCGAGCAGTTGAACACGTACTTCACGTTTAGCTGCTGCTGCTGCTACCGGTGTATCTATGATGGTAAAGTTTGCTGATGCTGCTACAGCGTCATCAGCGTAGTATAGAGGCTGCTGCTGCGACAGGAACGCTAAACAATAATAATACAATAATCGATTAATATAAGCATAAACACACACACAAAAGTCTTAAACATCTTACCTGTTTCTTCGACTTCGTTGTTCCACGCTTGACCGTCGTCGTTGTAGGTACTTGCTGTCGATGATGATGATGCATGATCTGCAACATCCGAACCTTCTTCATCTAAAGAAGCAACCAAAATAGACACAAATTAGCATACAAACTTGAAGTTTTATAAACAACAATAACTTACCTATTTCCAGAGGTTCGCTCTCACAGTTATCATAACAATAATTAGGACTGCTAGCCATCATCGTAATTGCTGTTGCTGCTGCTGCTGCTCTTGCACACGTACTGTCTACTGCTACACGCTAACAACAGTCGGCTTTATATAGTCACCTATACTTACCTAGATCCAGCGCATGCTCAGTAACACGCATACGGTAAACAGGCAGGCATCGCTGGCAGACAAGTTTCATCCTGTCGCTGACACGTCATCATCATCACAGGCAGGTGTTCGTAGGTAATTACCTCATTCTCTCTCTCTCTCAGTTATAGCTATCACTTTTCATGTCATGGTACAGCTGGGTGAGAATAGTAATAATACACACATATAAAACATTAATCTTTTTTTATTCTATGACAATCTTTCTCAAAACATTATTAAACAACAAAACAATAATACTTAAATAACTAAACAACTATCTGTTCTCGGATAACCATGATAGAACATCTTTTATTCTACGACGACAATGTTTCTTAAAATTATTAAACAACTAGACAATAATCAAAATAACTAAACAATTATTATTATTAGGTTGAAATCTGCTCGGATAACCATGAAGACATACTCGTTTTTTCATGAAACATCCTATTGAATGCTTTGTACGCTTTGTTATGCCAAATATTCTTTTCATCAATGTCTTGATCTACTACTACTACTACTACATAATTGAAAAGAACAAAATCGCGTTTATCAGATCTATTTCATGAGTATGTTCCCCTGAGTATCCTCTTGTGATTTACATTCAATCACCCTTAAGTTTCACCATCTTTTTTAATAATTACTGTACATAAGGTATAACTCTTGTCAGCTTCACTTATTATTAACTATATTCAATTATCCTTATTCTTATTATAACTACACTATACTGACAAAAGATGATTGAACAATTTACAACAACAACTAATTACCTAATTATTACATTCTTAAATAATTTCGAATATAGTATACACAAAGTATAAACCTAGACATCATCATCATCATCACTTATAATAATAATTACTTCAAGCCGAAGGTCGATCTCTTGTGATTAACATAACCCCCGACTACTGCTACTACAGTTGAACTGTACATGTACTTATTACTATACAAATATTTTGCTACTTAAGAGTTAGATATGATACTACCTATACAAAAATTTACAAAACTTAAAAATACAACTATACTACTACTATACACATATCTATTACTACAACGATTGAACTGTATAATAATTATATACGTTATGATAATATTTTACTACTTAAGATCTAAATATAATACTACCTATACAAATTTTACAAAACTTAAAAATACAACTATACTACTATACACTTACATATATACAAGAGGGGCTTTAATGTTTATACACGTGGTCGCTTGTTGTTGTTGTAGCCGAACGGAACGGAATCAAAATCTTCTATACGGCGTCTCTTCCCGAACGTTATCTTATAGACTTTTGATTCCGCTCGCGTTACAAGCTGATGGTCAGCCGTACGCCGGATGTTGTTGGACTCTACAATAATCTTTTCGTCCATACCTTCCAGCAGTCTAAGCATGGACTCAAAGTTTATTTTTTGAGTCGCGGCGTGGTTTAGGGTGATGCCCTTGACCTTGACGACCACGTGTATCTGTCCCGTGGTCGGTGAATAAACTTTGTAGGCGTAGTTCTTCGGCCCGCCTGACACAAACTCTATAATATACGATCCGGGACCGTACTCTTCGAGCTCGTCTGTGAGGTCGCCCAGGAAGCTTCCTGTTGGTAGCTCGAAGTCGCCCGGCTTCGAAACGTATATTACGGAATCTGAAACAACGAAAAAAAAATTAACTCTAATATAAACGGTGTTGATGTTTGATAGTACAATGACTTACCTGTGTCATAGTATAATACTCTCTCTCCTAGCTGATCCAAATAGGAATACAGCTTAAGACGGGCCTGTGCAGTGACAAATGCCGCGATGACCACGTTAACTGACGACAGAGGATCTGCTGCTTCCTCTTTATGCTGCCAGTTAACCGCAATCACCTCGTCATTTATTTCCTGCACATGATTAACTTCTACGCCTGGGCTGGACAACAGGTCGAAAAACTCCTTGGACTCGCTGATTATGGCTGTTTTCGCCTGGTTCTCACGCTGACCAAATTTCCCTAGAATACAAAAAAAATATTAAGTAAAGAAAACTACATAAGGTTATTATAACTTACCCCAGAAGGAATTCAGCATCAGTTTGGCCAACGATCTCAAACCAGGGTTCTTGACGATCTTCAACGAATCCAAGGAAACTCCCTCGTTCTTGAAGTAGTCATCAACGTACTGTTTCCGGGCTCCATCGATACCATCCTCGCCGTTGTTGTTGGCAGTTATTGAAGATGGCCAACCGCTGGCTTCCTGCTTCATCTTCAGGAACTTGTCGATGAAACCCGAAAACAGTCCCCCGGTCTTGGACGCTTTGTTGTACTGGGTTACATCGTACGACCAGATCTCTTGTATGTCCTGCACGATGTAACCCTTTCGTATGGCCATTACCAGTTCGTCCAAGACCCAGGTTCCGTTGATGACTCGGTCCTCTACGCCGTGCTGACATTCGACCTGGTTCAATTCTTCGGCGCAAGTGCGACATAGAGGGAACAGCAGCTTTTGGTGCATCTTGACGGGTAAGACCGGATGGTATAGATCTTGTGGCGGTAACATTGTACATTTTACCACGCCGTTGATGTTTTCCAGGCCCCCTTTATCCCTGATTAGATTTTCACAAGCCGCCTTGCCTACGTAAACTTCTGGATGGCCAACTGGGAATTTGGCGTACTTGCATACCCAGGGATAAAGGGAGCATACATCTACATACCGGATCTTTTCCCCGTCTTTTGCAACTCTCTTTAATTTTGCTGCCCCTGTACGGCCGCCGTAAAATGCCTCTCTCGGGTTTAAGGGTGTGTTTACTAACAAGGGATGTTTCTCAACCTGCTGTCTGGATTCGGGTGTTAACTGCCTTCGGAAGCGACATTCCCACTGTTCAACAACCTCGTATCCTAGCGACTTTAACTTCTCTGTTGTGGCTCGGGTCTTCTCGAGCCTCATATCCATGGTGTCGCTAGGATCGTCGTGTAGAGGCTCGTTGCGACGGGTAGTGAAGCAGGTGGGACATCCATGGAAGTAACACCCGTGAAATTGAAATATGGTATTACCATACAGCCCGTCAACCTTTAACCCGCCCACGATAGCTTCTCTCTGCCTGCCGACGTGTTGAATCTCAACACCTCTTTGATGCTCTTCCAGCAACAGCCATTGGAGAGCTACCTTAGACTGGTTATCTGCGCGTCTATAACCACCCTTTGGTATCAGTCCAATGGTGCTTTCTTTGAGGAATTTCCTCCGGAACATGAGATTGCAGGCAGAGGCGATGGTGATGGCTTCCGTGAACGGGTCAACGTCGCATTCCTCAATAAAGAGATTCCTAAAGTGGATACAGGCTCTCTTCAAAATATCGACGTCTGTTCGACAATATTCGACCAGGTCACGTTGCATGTCGAACTCCGTGATCCCGTCCCTGTTCGCCTCGTACCACTTTAGGAACGCTTTACGAGCCTGGGGTTTCATGGTGTCGGGGCTGTAAAATTTGATGTCCGGAAGAGGACCCACGTAATGGGCATTCGCCTCGGTGTTAAAGAGGTGCGGGAAGTATCCTTTGGGAGCCGGTAGATCGAACGCTTTAGGCAAGTCAGCCAGAGCCATGGGGAAAAAGTTGAGCGAGTCGATAATCTTTAGATTATCTAGTTGCAGCAGCAGAATTTTTGAACCGCGCATAATGAGGTCCGGTTTCAAAGAGGTGTTGTTGGTTATAAGATAATTTAGAATAAATTGCGTATCGAAAGCTTGCCCGTTATGGGCAACTGCTACAACCTTTTTGAATAATTTCCGCGAGTCTAGTAGATAGTTCAAAAGCCGATCGATGCATTTTCCTCGCAAGATCTGTTCTCGCAAACCACATCTTATACAGATGGTAGCAGTTGATGATGAGTCGTTGTTGTAACACTCAGAACAGACTTGCTGGAAAACGCATAGATTCGGTTCATGGAGGTTGACGCCGGGCGCAATTTCTTTCTCTTGCCGGGTCTCCAGGTCGAAGAACACAAACAAGGTGTCTTGCTTTATGTTCCTAGACCCGGCCGGCTGTATGTGACAGAAATGGTTTTCGGGTTTATGGCTCTGACAGATCTTACAATAGATCTCCCCGCACACATGGGCCTGCTTCCGGGTCTTGATGTTGATGGTTTTGAAACATCCCTCGCATTTTTTAACTTCCCGACACATGTTGCCCTCCTGATGGTTGTTAAAGCAGGCTTGACTTCTAAAGTCTCGCCTGCAGTCCGGACACCTAATCAGCTGCGCTGTTCTTTCGCAGGGCGGAGAGCTACCACAGCCTACGCAGGACTTTTCACACCTGTGATGGTTTTTATGATCGTAGGGTACATGACAGTGCTCACAGAAATAACGGCAGACAAAGGCTGAGGTCAATGATGTTATGACGTTATAATGATGCTCGTGATACAACAGCTTGATGTTCTTTGTTGTGGCATCATTATCAACGACCCCCTCAAAGATAAGTGAACGCCCTTTCGAGCCGTAGCTATACACTACTATCTTGTAGTTGGGGGCCAGGAACTGCTGGAACAACCTTAATTCATTGACCCCGGCTCCCTCCGGTGGAATGAAAGCTACTCCAGCAGCTCGCATCATTTCCTCGGCCTTTATCTTTTGCACTGTCTGATTATCACGGGTCTTCTTGTAATCAGCACTGTTATCTGCGTGAGCCCTGCCTACGACCAAAGCCCTGGGTAGGCATAGATTGTCACTGGTGGTGTTGTTAATCGTGACAATCCCTCTGCGACGGCTACACTCTTCGGCAAAGGTGCTGTACGTGCCGTTACGACTGCGACCTTGTCCAGCAGGTGGTGTTACAATAGTAGCTATTAGTCTGAAGGTGTCCGAACTCAGGGCTTCAGGATCGCTCTGTAAAATCGATTCTAAAATGCCCCAGACATCATTGAAGGTGATTTCATCAGAGCGCCTGAGGCTCATGTAGCCGGGAAGTTTTTGTTTGAAACTATCAAACTCAAACGTGGCCCCTACTTTATCGTTTGGTTGTGCTCGGATTAACACATCCCGCAAAATTTGGTTGATGGCCGATTTAAAATGCTCCAAATGATCTTCATCGACTGGCGTAACGGCTACTTTAAACACCAGTCGATGTTTCAGAGTGCCAAATTTCTTGATGGTGGACACGTTTTCATCGATAATTTCGTAGAGAGAAGACATTTTGTACAGGAGTAACAGCAACAATAGCAAAAAAAAATATCGCACTTGCACACTTAACAAAGGCTAAAACAACAAAGATTATATGTTGTTAATTTAAATAAACATTGACTAATTACTATTATTAAAGTTTAAATGCACTGCAAGCTGTTAAATATTATAAATTAATTATAAAGATCAATTTTAATGCAAATTAATAAAATCTTTTAGCCATTCTTAAACTTTTAATAGCAAGCTAATTTAAACAAATATAGAGTTTAAAATTGTTACTAAATCCCTTTGACAGATTATTATTATTATAAACAACAACAAAATAAGCTAAAATTGTTTGAAATATAACAGCAACAGGTAAGAAATCATATAGCGACAAATGGACAGATAAATCTTTTACCATTCACGAACTGCTTCTCTTAACCCCTAATTAAAAATAAAAAGCTTAGATGCTACGTGATGGTAAAAAAATTGACGCAAAATAAACAATAACCTCTGAATGCAATGCAGGCTATTAAATATTACAAATTATTTGCTTTGACAAAAGTTAAAGGAAGATCAGTTTCAATGCAAATTAATAAAACCTTTTAATCGATATTACACTTTTTTAACAACAATCTAATTTAAACAAATATAGAGTTTAAATTGTTACTAAATCCCTTTGATAGATTATTATTATAAAAAAATAAATAAGGAACGGCTAAAAACAACAAAGATTATATGCTGTTAATTTAAATAAACATTGATCTAAAAAGCATAACCTCAAATTATGATTTAAATAACTATGTTACAACCCCTAGATAAACAACTAATAACGATCACACTTCGCATAAAACAATTACTACTTTAATCGATAATCAAACTAGGGAAATTAAAAAAAATATATAAAACTATTCCTGCAACTTAAATAATTATTTTAAACCGATTATGTTACAGTGTCGTGAAAAATCATGCGAGAACGAGATTGCCGATTATTATAAAAACAATAATAATAATAAATCCTACCTTTTTGTTCGATTAAAGCTGTAGATTTCACATAGACTCTGTAGCAACAATTGGTAATAACAACCAAGAATGGCACAAATCACTTCAAACACAGACGTAATAATTAACAGTACGCATAAAAAACATACATGTGTTGATGTCTCGAGTAACCCCAAACAAGTGCTTGTCTACTTCTGTGGTTGGCTTTATAGGTTCGAATTGTTGCGCAATATTATGCAATAAGCTAAAAATAAAACTCGAGTCAATTTGCCCGCTTAACAAAGGAACAAAGCGTTCTCTCTGGTGAACACCTGCGTGTCATAAATCAGTTTGAAATGTTTTTTTCTGCACCAGAGTTGACATACCTTCTAGATTTTATCTATTAGAATAAAAAAAAAAACGGTGTATCATTCTAACCCTCTGGGGATATAATTCATTCAACTGTCATACCGTTTTTTATTGAACGCAGGTGTGACGAATAAGTTATGACCCTGTCTGTATTAAATAAAGGTTACATTCGATATCGCCTTTTGTACTTTAGTGTCTTTCTCGGTTCTATTTGTGTTTAGATATCTGATAAATTTCAACGTATTGTGCGAACAGAGAATGCAGTGATAATATTATATTATTTTTATTAGGCAATAGACAGATTGTTGTCAAAATTCGATATGATTCCCTTTTAAGGATGTGTTTATAACTTTCACTTCAGAAATGAACGAGGCAAGCAGTTTAGGTTTGATTTAATTGTGTGCCTTTTTATTTAAAGAAAATTCTATAAAATTTAAAGTGTGTTCTTTTAAATGCTCTAAGAGACAGAAAGGTCTTTTTACCTGGAAATAACTTTAGAAATCAGACCCGTCAACGTGCGAGATTTACAGGTACTTAATAATACAAAGAGTGATGAAATGTTTGATTATTTTGCTATTACAGTATATCAATATTATAATCTATTGAAACTTTTCTGTTAAATGTGATTATGATAAACCAAAAAAAAACATTTCTTTAAATAGGTATATTTTTAATAAAAAATGTCTAAAGTATGACAAAAAATAGTTTTAATGCTCTAACACAGTCAACCTTTATTTAGAAGATCGGTCACATAGATAAGAGCTACCTACATGGACAACGCAGGTGTTCTTTTATTCGTTAACGAGTTTCTTTGCTCAGGGTCCGTGTGTGTGTGTGTAATAAATTAAATGGTTATCAATAGACACATCTAAAAGTTTAATTTAAAATTTTAATGTTATAGTAAATTATAAAAACGACACCGAGGGTAATAAATTTAAATTTTTATCTAATCGTGTTACATGACAGTGCAGGTGTCGATCCCTTTTTTAACAATACCCTTTTTTTGTTACGAAGGGTAATAAATTAAGATTTTATCTATTCGTGACAGTGCAGGTGTCTACCTTTTTAATGATATCCTTTTGCTCCGACGGTAATAAATTTAGATTTTATCTACTCGTGTTACTTTGACAGTGCAGGTGTCGATCCCTTTTTAACAATACCCTAAAGAACACCTGCGCTGTAAATGTAGGTAGCACTTATCTATGTGACCGATCTTCGAGGGTAATAAATTTAGATTTTTATCTGATCTCAAGTAATTAATTGACAGTGCAGGTTTTTTTTTAACAATACCCTTTTTGTTCTGGTAATAAATTATGATCTTATCTAAAATCATGTTCATTCGCGCAGGTTCGAAGTTTATAAAAGCTCAGTCAAACCCCCTTCCGTTTTAGTTTGGTCTTGACATCGGTTACGGTGATAGTAATATTGTTATTGTTTGCTTGAACTAGGTATGTTAAAATAATCATTTATTATTCTTGTGAGTGTTAAGTTTTTGTCTATTTTTTTTACATAGAAAAAAATGGATTTGCTAATACAACAATTGAACAAATCTCCCGTTAGCCAGAAGCCAATCAAGAAGTTATGTGATTACAAAATAAAAGAAATTGCAGAGATACTACAATTCAAAAGAGTCGTTTGCCGTGATAAGCGTCAAAGTGTGATTATTGTTGCTGAAAAGCATGTTACATTTCTACCAAAGCGAATCAGCGATAAGTTAACAGATCAAAGGGTTACAGAGCTTAACCAGCAGATTGAAGCTAAAACGATTTCTCTAGGTTTGATGTACATGGGGAAAACACACTGTTATGATGACTGCCTGTTTGTTGAATTAAATAAGGTACGAGTAAACATCAATTTTATACAATAAACCCCTTTTTAACGTTCTATTGTTATTGTTGTTACAGCCCCTGGAACCGCAAATAGAAAACAGAGGTCAGTCCTGAAGTCCTCAAGCACCAGCATTCTATCAACATTTTTTATTATAAATTAAATGTAGCCTTAACACTATATTAATAAACATAATTTTTTTTAAATTCCTATATGGCTTTATTATTTCTTCTAGAAAAGGTAGTGGTGGAAACGTTTCAGCTTAGTGAAAGAATCCAATCCCTGAGTTAGCGCTAAAATTCAAATCTGGTAAGATGGTTGCTTTAAGAATGACAGATTTAAAATGACAGATTTAAATGACATATGCAAAAATGACAAATTTAAAATGACAGAAGCAAAATTGACAGATGCAAAAATGACAAATATTTAAAATTGACGGATTCAAATTTAGCGCGCGCATGCAAGATGTTGTGATATAAAATGGTTGCCTCTCTGTAGTAATACAGATTTCTTCTTCTTCATGACACGCCACCTAGTAGTAGTACACAACGCATCGATAATACAGATCCCTTCATGACGCCCTCTCTTAGCAATACACACTAATTGTAGCATTACGCCCTCTATTGGTAGCACACAGATTGTCGGTAATACAGATTCCCGTAATGGCGGGCAGGCGTGGTCAAAATGGCGCCCAAAGTTCCAAAATGGCGCACGTCCAATCAGAGAGCAGTAGGCGGGGAAATCCAAGATGGCGGCGACCAATCAGAAGCAAGGGGAGGAGCTACAGGAGTGGGGATAACCAATCACAGCGAAGGGGGAGGAGCTACAGGAGTGGGGGTAACCAATCAGAGCGCAGCAGGCGTGGCCAAAAAAAAACTGGAGGGGCTGGTCTCAGGTGTCCCAATACCTACTTTTTTTCCTACATTTCAGTTATTCCAATAACGCTGTAAAAAACGTTGTGTGCAAAAGACTTTCATTCTTGACCACTAAAGTACCATTTCACGCACTAAATACACAAATAACTATTAACTATGTCACTTCTTAGAACAAGCACGTCAACTAGCGAACCGCGGGCTGCATGCGGTACCACAACGAGTTTTGCTTCCCAGACAATATAATGCTATGTAACAAAAGTTTTAATCAAAATTTCGTAGGTTAATTTTTAAGTAGTAATTATTAGATTCTAAGTAGGAAAAATAGCATCAGAGAAGAGATGCCTAGCGTTAGAAAGAAAAGATTAACTTTACCGTTGTCTTTGTCCTTTTTTTATACTGTACATTTCCAAATAAATCTTAAAATCAAAAACATTAAAGTTTTTGTTTTTTTTGAGCACACATACACTTAGACCTTGTTTACTTAGCCGTGTTAGCCTTTATGTTTGACATGCTGGTCTTACAATGTATGACCACCTCTGAGAACTTTACTCAGCTATAAATGTCACAAAAAGGACAAAACTTTGTGGTTGTGCAGATGGCTGAAAATAAAAACGCAATGCACAAGTTTTTAATCGGTAGTGTTCATTCACCTGATTACAATCCTGTGGTTACATGCTTACAAGATGATATGAATAATTCTTACATGATTATTACATAGCCTCGGTGATGTAGTGTCTAACATGCTAGACTCTTGCCTGAGCGGCCCGGTTCGACTACACTGCAACCGTAGCCGCACGATGGGCCTGCGTAATTAATCGCCCCCTCCCTTCCGCACAAGTTATAGGGCCTAGATGCTGGTTAGCCAGGTAATAGGTTGTAGCTCTTATTATGATTATTTATATTATATAGATTTTGCTAGAGCGTTCGTATGAAAAAGTAGAATTTTCAAAATTAATTTAGGTAGTCTAACCTATACGCATAAAAACATTTTAGTAGCCCAATCTTAATGCCAACGCCGTTTAAAAAATCTTCTCGTACTTACCCATAAAAAGTAGCTTAAATGGCGGGATTCTGCCTAATCTGGCAACCCTGGTACCGACAACCTAGGGCAAACTTGTCAAAAACGTCGCAATACCAAAAGTTCCTAAATAAGATTATTGTTAGCGGGCATTTTAAAATTTCATTTCCATCTTCAGATAAATGAAACTAAAATAAGGTAAGTTTATACATTTCTTTTACTCATTGAATAACTACCATATACTTACTTCTACTACATTATTTTTGTTACAATTGGTTTATTTGTTTTTTAGTTAGAAAATAAATTTTTGTACGAAGAAACAAATTACAATTTTTTTGAAGATTGAAATTACTGGAATGTTACAATTATACAAAACAAATCTAATGATGTCCGCTAAGAAGCCTTTCAGCTCCGACAACTGAATCTTACTAAAGGACAATGACTCGAAACACTTGTTGTTTGTGTACTCTGTGAAAGATTGAAAATAACATAAACAGGATACAGTAGCCTTTACAATTGCCAGATGCAAATCTTATTGAGAATGTGTAGTCACTCATGAAGCACAAGTTACTACAAAACACATAAACAATATAACTAAAATAAATTTCGGCAATAAAACAAATTTGGAGAAATCTCTCTAGCAGTTGTGCCAAGAAATTGACCGAAACTTGTGCCAAAAATGCCAGGTTATTATGATGCAGATAACGACTGGACCTCCTACTAATTTGACAGCGCCCATCATAAACATACATATTTTTTTATACATAACAGGTTTTTAATAAATACACATTTTTAAATTTTTACAAAGCTGATATTTTTTATTGAACATTAAATTTTCATTTAGTTTTTAACAAAGATAAAAAATCTTATCCATGAAAATGGTGGAAAGGTGTGTTACTGATGTTATGCTCGCAAAGTTTCCATGTTGTATGTCTAATGAGATGTATTAGTTTTCTCAGATTCAGACCCGGAGATTCAGTTTCAGTTCAGATTATTCCAATTTTTGCATCAATTTGATATGCAACCGCTTCCTCTGACAATTAACAAATAACGATCAACATTTATCCTTTTAGATTATTACTTTTATTTTGTACACACTACATTTACTAATATACATTATTTTTCAAAATAAAAGGAATAAATTTTCAATTCCAAGAGTGTAAACTTCAAATAGCTAGTTTCAGTATTTTGGACAATAACTTAATCATATATACCAATTGTATGTGTAGCTAAGCATCACAAACTACGTTCTTAAAGACATGCAGCTTCATAACGGACAGCCAAAGCCACCGCTGTGTATTACTTTCAAACGGATTCTCATTCACTGTGAGAGGATATGTGTTCTTTGGTAGTACTTTTATTTGTACATTTTATAATCACAAAGGTATATTACATTTAATTGGCTTTTCACTATGAGTGGACAAGTGTTTGTTAAGAGTTTTCTTATCCCAACATCTGTAACTACATACATTACATTCAAATGGCTTTTCTCCATCATGAGTAGACATTTGTCGTTTAAGATGCCTGCTTTGCTGACCTTTATAATCACATTTGTTACACTCAATTGGCTTTTCACCACTATGAGTGTGAACAGTTATAACCACATATACTTGGTACAAATATATGTATTGTATAACAGCCTTGTTAGTGTATTATTTAACATGCTGGACTTTCCCCAAAGCAGGCCAGTTCAACTCCTGGTATCGGCAGATCTGGTTAAGATTTTCTGCAGTTTTTCTGGGGCTGCAGCTGCACATTGGGCCTATGTAATAATAATAATCGCCCCTTCCCTACCTCACAAGCTTCATAGCTTCCAGGTTATGGGCTGTAACAATTATTATTATATTGCAAACAAACAGCTTTTCGCCATTATGAATGGAATTGTTATAATCACTGTTATTATCATTGTTATATTCAGAAAAGGTTATAGATGAGACGGCATTACTGAAGATCATTGATGATGTGATACAAGCAGCTGATCAAAATGAAGTATCAGTTTTGGTATTACTTGGCCTCAGTAAGGCTTTCGATACAATTAACCATCACATACTACTTTCTATATTAAAATCAATAAGACTAACTCAACAGGCTTTAACTCTTTTTACTAGTTATCTATCAGATCGAGAATAAGAGATTGAGTAGCAGCTCTACTTCCTCATATAAGCCGGTTATTAGTGGTGTGCCCCAAGGGTCGATCCTTGGACCACTTCTTTATTCATTCTATGTTTATCAGCTGCACCTGTGTATTAAACATTGTTCCATGCACATGTATGCAGATGATACACAATTGTAGTTATTGTTTAATTTTTAAAATAGTCTGCAAGTTTTAAGAGATATCCAAGATGATCTAACTTCAGTTTCTGAAGTCTCTTCTCAACATACCTTGTCTATCAATCCCTCTAAATCTGTCATTGTATTGTTTGGCAATGCATACAAGGTAAAAAATTTAAAGTCTCTAGTTGATTTAAAAATTAATGGAGTTACTATTCCAATTCAAGATGAATTAAAAAATTCGGGTCTAATTATAGACAATAAATTCAGATTTAATACTCAAAACACTAATATAAAAAAGGCTTATACAAATCTGAGATTAATTTATCCACAAAGACATTTTCTAACACAAAACATAAAGTCTCTACTTTGTGACACTCTTGTATTGCCAAATTTTACCTATTATGAACTAGCGGTTCATATTCAAAGGGTCCAGAATGCTTGTATTAGACTGATATTTGGAATTAGGAAGTATGATCACACATCTCATAAATTTGCAGAGCACCAATGGCTTTATATGCATAATAGAAGGTTGTTGCAAGCTGCCTGCCTCTATCACAGAATTATTACAGAAAAGACACCTAAGTATTTTTACAATAAAATAAGTTTTAGAAATGACGTTCACCATTTAAATTTAAGATTCAAGGGTGGGATTACTCTGCCTGCTCATCGTACCGCCCTGTTTAAACTCTGTTTTTCATTTCAGATTTATAGTATATACAATAACTTACCTGTATAACTAAAGCAGTATTCTGTGTATTCATTTAAACAGAAGCTACGTCAATACCTTCTTGAGAAGCAATTTAACATTATTGAATGTAAACAGCAAACTACATAGTGATCGGTATTAAATTAAATTCACAAGTTTTATTCTTGTTTCAGATGGCTTTAGTTTACAATGTAGGTTTTATTAATTAAGTAATAGTTTTAACTTTATCAGATTATCTGTAATTACTTAATCGCACATACATATTATTGTTCATATCACAAAAATGTAGCACTTAATAGTTTTTTTTCTCGTTTTTAGATCTAGGCACTTGATTCACATTAATAATTTTATTTAAGGGTTAGACGGTAGGATCATCGCCAGCTTTTTAGTTGCTGATGAACCTAATCCCGATAGTTTTCAGTTATCAAGCTGTAATATTCTTTTTTTAATTTATATTATTGGAAATGAAGTTATTATTATTATATTTAAGATGACCCTTTTGTAACCACATTATTTTTCGAGGTTGCTTATATGCAAATATTTATAACTTCAATTATTTCATTGAAATGGCTCTTCACAACTATGAATAGACAAATGTTGTTTAAGAATTTTCATCTTCCAACATCCGTAACTACATAAATCACATTTATATGGCTTTTCTCCATTATGGGTCAACGTGTGTCGTTTAAGTTGACTGTTTCGCGTACATTTATAATCACATATGTTACATTCAAATGGCTTTTCACCACTATGAGTGAACATGTGGTGTTTAAGATGACTACTTTGCGAACCTTTATAATCACATAAGTTACATTTAAATGGTTTTTCACCACTATGAATAAACATGTGTCTTCTAAGATCACCCTTTTGGGAAAAGCTATAACCACATACACTACAAACAAATAGCTTTTCGCCACTCTGAATGGAATTGTTATTTTTAATTTGACCCTTTTGGGAACTTTTGTAACCACATACTGATTGCGAACACTCAATGTGTTCTTTGAGGTTGTTTTTGTGTAAATATTTATTACCCCAATTATTACATTGAAATGGCTCTTCGCCACTATGAAGGGACAAGTGTTGTTTAATAGTTTTCTTTTCCCAACATCTGTAACTACATACATCACATTCAAATGGCTTTTCTGCATTATGGGTAAACATGTGTCGTTTAAGTTGACAGTTTTGCGAACATTTATAATTACATATGTTACATTCAAACGGCTTTTCACCACTATGAGTGAACATGTGTTTTTTAAGCTGACTGCTTTGGGAAAATTTATAGCCACATATATGACAAACAAATGGCTTTTCGCCACTATGAATAGAAATGTGAGATTTAAGATGACCTTTTTGGGAAGTTTTATAACCACATATCTTACATTCATATGGAGTGGCATTATAAGTGCACATGTGTTCTTCAAGGTTGCTCTTGTGTAAATATTTATAACCACATTTATTACATTGAAATGGCTTTTTGCCACTATGAGTAAGCATGTGGCCTTTGAAATGACTCTCCACTTTAAATTTGTAGTTACATATATTACAAAATAATTGTTTGTCATCTTCATGAATGAGTGTTTGCACCTTGAAATTATCTTTCTGGCAAAGTTCTTGTTGATATTTATTAGTTTCATAAAATTTGCTATCTGTGTTTATATGTGTTTCTGAAATACTGGCAGTATCAAATGGTTTCTCTTCATTCTCGTGAGTACCTTCCAACACCTGTAATTCTATTTTTATATCAACTTCAGTTCTGGTTGCAGCTGTGTTGTTCATTGTAGTAATATTTGGAAAAATATTACAACCTGCTATAATCAAAAAGTAATTCTCTCACTCAACGGTAGCATGTAATTTATACTTACGGGAATATTATGAAAACTGTTTTGTTAGAGTACATTCACATTATGAAACTAGGACTTTTCTGAGCTGAAGACATTTATTAATCACAAATATACGCAAACAAAACGTACTATTTACCTGAAGGCAGGCTATTCATTACATTACGTTAGTAAAGATTGACGTCATTAATTAGTAATAATAATTATTATTAAATAATCTCTTATATTACTCATTGTTCCAGAAGATAAGCTTGAACACCACAACGATTGTATTCAGTAAATTTCATTAGTAAGCTCCTGCAAAACAGTGAATCCTTTGTTGGAATCAATAATAATTTTATTACAGTCGCACACACATTAACAGTAACGTAATAACAACTGATCTTAATTGTGAACTAAGTAGCTTTGTGTGAACAGTGCTCATGCGCCTCAATTACACGTCACGTTTAGGCGGTTTAGTTAAATTCTTTATACTTCAACCAAACAAGCAAGAAATGAGTCATCACAAGCACGTGGGCGAAAATGTAAAATGCATCTAGAATTACACGAAGGTCACGTTGTAATCTAAATGATAAAATAAACAATAAATGAACTAGAAAGATTCATAAGCGGAACAAACACCTTTTTAATTAAAAATAAATGTGAATGAAGCAATGAAAATATGTTGGTTCTAGCGTACGTCACTGAATTCTTAGCAACGTGAAATTTGCACTCTTATCTTATCTCACCTGGGGTCGTATTTCTGTATTCCGGTGTGATTACGAAGATAACTCATTTCCTGCTTGTTTGGTTGAAGTATAGATAGATCTGGACCAGCGATATACAGTAGGGAGAATAAGTGTAAATATACTCGAACTGGCTAAAATTGAAGTCTACCATTGTGAGCCACAAGTGAGCGGAAAGGTTCCAGCCCTTGTTTCTAACTAATATTCTGACTAATTTAGTAATAAAGCTTATCAAAATGCACCAATTTTCTTAATCGACGACATATGCGTCTTCCCCATTCCCTTTACTTTACTTTGAAAGTGTATATTTTCAAACGCATCTATCTTTGCAAAATATGAAAACACAAACATTTGACAACGTTGTAACATTTTTTAGTAATGTCTTGTCATTGGTTTAAAACTTTCTATAACTTCTGGCGGGATATATAAATTATTGGAGAGCTGTTATGAAATTGAGGTTATATAAAAATGTTTTTTGTATGTTTTCCTAATTAAATAATAAAACCATTTTGTTTGAATTAATGAATAATAATAATATCTTGTAACACTCTTAAGTGATTTTCAAGCAGTTGTTGTTTTATTAAAATATTACATAATTTTTAATTAAAAATAACTGTTTTATGAGATATTACAGTTTTTAATAGTGTAACAAAGTTACTATATTTTAGTTAATTATTTTGGGTATAAGAGTGAATATGATTATCATCCGTGCAATCTATTACCGCTCGGATAAGCCGACGACTCAAGCGAGAGCATGCGTTTCTTCCTTCCATACTTGGCGTGCGCTGCTCCGTTTCACTCTTACCATTCCCGCCTCCTTCCCAGAGCACTATATAAGAAGGGGAGCGAGCCGTTTTATTCAGTCCGTTCCAAGGACTCGAAGACTACAGAACCAGCTTTAATTTTAACGGACAAGACACCAAAAGGAACAAAAAGTCTTAATACATCTTAATTTGCTTTTGAGTAATTTAAAGAAAAATTGCCATATCTGTCAACCTTGCTTAAAAAGGATTGCATTTTACAGCTGAAGGCTTAGACCTTGTTTTAAAATCCAAATCGTGTAGTCTAAACAAACCGATCATCATTTCTGATTTTGCTTTTTAAATGGTTGCATTACACTCCTATAAGACACTACCTGGAATTCCGACACTGCATATTATTTTGAACCTAGTCGCACTCGACAAAGTTTACCACTTGTTTCAAATATTGTCAATTTCGTAATACATATTTCTTTGGAAAATCTTATTTATTTATTTTAAATTTATAAGCTGCTCTTGGTGTTACACATATTTTCCGGACATCTTGTAATTTTTAATTTATAATGAATGCCTTTGATTATTTACGCAATAATAATGCAAATATAACAAACTTTTCTAATTAATATAATAAGAGCCATGAATAAATTATTAATACACATAAATTGCAATAAAAAAGCAATTAATATCATATTACGTAGTTGTTTTTTGCATGTGCTACGTGTTTCCCGGCTAGTGTAATTAAATTAATTTTATTTAATTAATTAGTTGATTATTATGTAAAGTAGCATTGAATTAAGACAGCTGAAGTAAATAATAAATAAATATTATTTAATTTACGAACTTTACGCTCTATAAATTTATAAACAAAGCTAGTAGCGAAGTAAAAGATTTTGGTTAGATCTAGAATAAATCTGACCATTTACTTTTCGAATGTATTGTATTTGCTATATAAAATCTACCTTCTTTTAATTACATCGGTACTTACTCCAAAATCTTAAATGTTAATCATTTTTTAATATATAAAGTGTACCAGATTTCATTACCTACTACTCGACTTGACATTTGTCGGCACCCTTCTACACATGCCTTGTCTTGGACATTTGTGAAATTATGTAGTATCCAGTGTGTATGCACCTTTCTAACTTTTAAATGTTGATGTATGAATTTGATTCATTCCAAACTCAAACCAATGCTAGCATCCATGATTTCGTTTGCGACTATTACAGAATATACTTCAACAAGTCGACGAATTTTCAAGTTCGTAAAAAACATGAAACGTAGAGTTGGATTAATGGATTTTACAACAATCAATTACGGTAAAAAAATAAAAAATGCATTCTATGTAAATCTAGAAGAATGAGAGTTTTTAGGGGTAGTTACGGTAAATAAGATAGTTAATTTTTGCACACAGAAAGAGTAACATGTAAAATTTTGAATTCTATAAAAGTTAATAAACTACAAATAAAATAAATGTTATCAGTGTGTTAATAAAACAATTTATTTTATACTCGTGTAATCTTTGAAATTATATTTGTTAAAATATTTATAATATAATTTTGGGAAGACCGACCTAAGGGTGGTCTAAAAAGATTAATCAAAATTAAGTTTCTCTTTTATGCAGACTAAAAATGATGCATTTTTAAAGATCACATTACAATTTAGTTTTTACTTATCGTCACACAAACTATTCTTCTCGACATTCTTTTCAAAAAAATGGTGTTGTTCTGTTGCCGTTTTGAAAGGAAGTAACTCGATGTCATGGCATTTCAGTCTTAAAAATACTTAATTTTATAATAAAGTAGTGAACGTTAGTGTTTCGATAAATGGTAAAATAACTTAGGGACGTAGTCAAACTACGTTAAGAGCTACTAAGAAGAACTACGGTCCTCTATATACCACCACTATAACTGTATCTCCTCTATAACTGTCAAGAGGTAAGAGTGTCAGGAATTCTAAATTTGTGCGTTATTTCTCTTTTAATCAATTCAATTTAATAAAATCCTAACGAATCTTGGGCAATAAATACAGCTTGCTTTTCTACGTGCGTTTCCGCATCACAGTGTTTAACCAGTGTTTAAAAAGGTTTACATTATTTCTACATAAAATAAAGAAGATAATAAAAGTAAAGAAAAAATAATTTAAATTAACAACTTGCCAGAAGACAAGAGATCATCAAAAGGGCGGGTCTTCACGAGAAAACTTCATAATTCGGAGAAGCGTCCAGTTGGCTCAACTAAAGAAGATATAAAATAATAAAGTCGAACTTTATTCAAAATACGCAGTAAAAGGAAAACATCATAAGTTCAAAACACCAAGTTTGTGCACAATTAAAGTGTATAAATAAAGGCAGAGCTTGTGTTTTATTTTAAAAGAAATGAAATAATTTCTCCAAGATTCAATATATATGAAGATTAAAATCACTCACCTTGAGTTTACAAAGTACTTTATTGTAAGGCGGCTAGTGAAGACATTGTACAACTTAAAATAATTAATGTCAATAATAAATATCCCTCAATTCAAGCAAAGATCAAAACTTACATGAATCGCATCAGTTCTGCTACACAAATTTTGTGGTTATGATAACAAAATGTCAGAATTTCCCGTTGAAACAAATTATCATAAGACCAAATGTAAGGAATCATAGCATTAGTTCAAAAATTTCATTTTATATATTTGTGAATTTTCGATGAAGAACCCAGTTGGAAATTGGTTAGCCATCTTTTAAGTCTTAAAAAAGAATATAACAATTGAAAGTCCATTATTCGGCCCGAGATATATTTTCTTTTATTATTCAGTATTTTGCGTAAAAGCTATTGCGTCATTGTTGTTCAAAGAAATGTCAGCAGCTGCGGTGAAAAACTTGTTATGGCGTACTTATCCCAAGTGGTAAGGAAATTTCAAATCACACCAACTGTATTTTTCTTCTGTTTAATCTAACGCTCACAAACCATCATCTCTTTGTTGTAACCTACTCTAAGCTAAAAAAGATGGGTATGGTTAAGAAAGACGTTGATATATCGTGGTTTTTTGCTAACCGAGGTTATAAAACTAATTCTGTGGGCGATAAAGCTTAAAGAATTATTGGCCCTACAACAAAATCACATTGAGGAGTTCATGTTTAAGGCACTAGATCTTATGTATTTGTTATTAAAGCTACTGCAGTTCTGGCTAATTGTTTAATTTTCGCATTGTTAATTACTTTCGGTAGGGTTGGAGCGTACGGACTCCAGAACCTGCAGGATTTATGCTGTATGACATGTTCAAGATATGACGATTAAGAGATCGGCCCTGTTGGGGAAGATCCGTCGGACTAAGACCTACACGCTGTGACAAGTTAGAGATGTCCCGAACGATTACGGGTTGAGGGCAGTGTCATATTGAGATCAACGAAAGTACTTGAAGTTTTACCACAATTGTATAGGGTTTTTTCGGGACAATAATAATTAAACGCTCTTAAAAGAATATCGGTAAGAGTGAGGGGAGTTAGGATTGGTTAATACAGTGTTTAATTTTTTGAAACACGTGGAAAAACATGATGTTCACGACAATGGGAATACAGGTAAGAGTGCATGCACAAACGCGTAGATCTTTTGTGACGGAATTATAAAAAAAGAAAAATCTTAGAATAAATATCCTCCCCTTAGAGGTTACGTAAATAAATAAAGTCGAACAGAAAAAACTTGCATAATATAAACTTATAATTATTGATTAATTAGTTACATAGTATACGTTCTTAATTATGGTAATAAAAAAACAACTCCAATCTGTTTATAAATAACAATGATTATAGTAAAAAGATCGTTTCAGTTAGTGACAGAAACACTTAAGACAATTAACAGTTACGATGAATAAGGTTTTAGTTGTGGTTTTCGGGTGCGTTAACTGCATTCTTGGTGTACATCTCCGTAAGTAAATTTAAATAGTTAATAGTAAATCAGCTTAATGCCGAAAATTCCAGCACCCAAAATTCCAATCTGTAAACGCTCAGATCCAAACTTTAAGGAATGTCTAAAATCAAGTGCGCAAATAGCCATTCGAGTACTGGCTAATGGTAAGCAAACGGTTCAACCCTTTAGAACTTATGGATTTCAGCAGACTAACAACCTTTTATTTGTTATTATTTCCGGCTTTTTCTGCAGGTTACGAAGATCTAAAAACTCCATCATTTGATCCGTTATATATAAAAGAAGTGTCTGTGGAACCTGTACCTGGTCCAATCAATATTTATCAAAAATATACTGATATTATTTTAGAAGGTACTTCTTCAGGGATAATTAACAATTTTGAGTAAGTAATTAACTTTTTTTTTAACTTAATTGCGCTATCTTGAATACTCAATTGGCGCTTGTGATTGTCTAATCAAACCACCGTTGTCTGCTTCCTCAGTTTTTCAAGTTGCAACTGGATTTAACTATTCTTGCTTTTTTCATCTCTACATCTATATCCTCTGTATCTAAAACAGCGGACCCAATCTCGGTAATGTCGAATATTAAGTTACCTCTACATAACAAAGTGATTGTCTGATCTTTGTTGATGGTCTGTGCCAGTTTTATGCCAATTCGTTAAAGTAGTTGAATTCGTAACAAGAACTGATCACTTTCAATTGGTACCATATTTCATTTCATTGCGGATTTACGTGACACACCAGCGCTAAGCGTATTGAACTAGTGATTAAGGTACACTCAATTAGTGCGTCAGCTTCTTAAGTAATGGCTACCAGTCTTTACTGGTGGAAACAAGGCTTTTTTTATCTACCCTCTACTAGCTTTCCAGGCTAGTGCCGGAGCTATTAACGTGCTCACCCGTCGGGATTTGTCTCTCGTGGGACTGAGGGAGTCTTTCACCCCTAGCACAGCATCCGGATTTCCACTGCCAGGTCATAGCAGGCAACGACAACATCGGAGTACGATTACTACGGAGGCGGTTATAACCACTACCGTGAGACAACCAGCCCCAGAAGAATAATATCAAACAGTTAAAAGTATTAATGCGCGTAGAGATATTTATGTACCCTAATGAAATAAAAGCAGAAAACGCAAAAAAGTACAATATAAAGTTTTACAGATAACAGCTAACCACACATTTGTAGTATCCTGTCTCACAGTAGCGACTATACCCGCCTCCGTAGTGACGTTTGTTGTTGCACTGAAAACTAAGTGTCTTCCGGTCGATGCTACAAAAACCTACACAGTTAATATCTAAAGGTGCTTACGTCGCCTGAAGGAGCTATTGGAGAAGAAAATAAAGAGCAGTAATAAATTAAGATTTAATAAGTATACACGCTTTTTTATTGACCTTGAGCTATTTTGACAAGCAATCTTAAAATAACGTATTAACAGCTATACATACACACCATACGTTATAGTACTTTATATCTTAGCGACAGTAACTTTCGAGACACTGTACATATTGCTTTTACTTAAGACAGGGGTCGATTATTCATTAGGCACAGTAGGCTAAAGTAAAGAGCCCTAGACTTTGGGAAGCCCTTTTTGTGTTAAATTATCCGCAAGCGAAATGAAAGAGGTGTAAGCGCATGGGGGGCGACCCGGAGTTTGCCTCGGTAGCCGTCTCTGTTCGGACGCCAAATTTGTACAGGGCTTGCTTACGAAGTGGCGTAGTGTGGTTTTCGGTAATCGGCGGTAACTCTCGGGCGCTAGTTGTTTTAACGTGGTATGCTCCACGGAACCGGGTAACTACTAGGGAAAAAAGGTAATCCAGGGAACTGCTGAGGTCGCTGATGTCAGCCCTGTCTGGATCCCTCCACCTGTATCTAAAGCTTTCACAGAAAACAAGAGGGTGTTATTACTAGCAAATAAAACACAATATTAACCAAACGGTTTTATTAATAATAAATTCTAGCAAACCAAACATTAAACTCAACCCTTAACCATTACCCTAGGGTAATGGTTAACCCTACGCCACTCTATTGTGGCAACAGCAAGCGGGTGCAAAACAGCAAAACCTACGATACTTTACGATAAGGCACGTCAAGCGGGTGCAAAGCGTAAGCAGTAAAATCAACGTGCGGGTATGGTAAGGTCGGTGGACTGGAGGAGGGGGGTAAAGGCTAGGGTATTGCGGTAGGGGTGGAAGTTTGGATGAGACCCCAGACATACGCACAGCGAGGTCTCGGGTAAGAGGGCGGATTTAGGATGAGACCCCCAGGCATACACACAGCGAGGTCTCGAATAAGGTAAGGACAAGGGGGCGGATTTAGGATGAGACCCCCCAGGCATATACAATTATACACAACGAGGTCTCGGTTAAGAGTTCTTACTCTAATAATCCCTATGGCTCGGTCGGCTGGGCTGATCCTTCTGGGTCAGCTGGCTAGTTGTTCAGTTGAGGATGAATCCCGAGATGGCACTGAATAATTAGTTGTTGGCACCTCTTTATATAGGTGCTCTCGGAGCGTAAGACGGAGCCGCGCACGCCAAATATCGGTTAGGGAAGGGACGCGTGCTCTCGCTTGTGTCGGTCGCTTATCCGAGCAGCGACTGATTGCAACAGTCGATAAGCACTTTTATTCCTACTCCCAAAAATTAATTTAAAAAATTTAGTAACTTCGTTACAGAGGTTAAACGGTTAGCGCATTTTGAGCTTTTGAGTATTGTTTGCTGCAGAAATATAGTAATAGTAAATGCAGTGGTTTGGGATAATTATTTTAAAATGCAATATAGAGTATATTGTATTTTAATTTCATTGCGCTATAGATTAAATTACAACAGTAGTGAGTTAAAACGAGTAATGTTCCAAAGAAGAGAAAAATTGTAAAAGTAAAACTAAACATGTATTATTAAAACTAGACTTCCAAAAATAGACATTTTTTTAAAACACACATTATGATGGTAGTGGTTATTATGATATGATGGTAGTGGCCCGTCGGTGCTGGAATCAATATATATACCAGAGACTTCAGTAAGAAATGTCGATGGTATAATTAGGCATTTAGTTTTAAATATTTTTACTTACTATTATTTTTTTTAATAATGAAGCAGATGAGCAATAAAGAAGAAAGAGAATGGGCGTGTCAATGTTTAGTTTATTTTATTTTAATATCAATAGTCTGTTAATGATTTTAAAATATTCAAATCATTTGCTTTTTGTTGGAGGTATATAAACATTTTTGGTTACCAAGAATGCATTTCATGCATTTTTATTGATAGTTATATTCTGTTTAAATGTTATACATTTTATGATAATAAAGTACCTACAAAAATAAAAGAAAGAAAGGTTGTTAGGGACAATAAGAAATAGAAAAAGATAGGCAAAAAAAATTAAATAGAGATAAGAATCAACAAAAATTTTGTAAAAACAAAAATCTGTCAAGAAATGTGAAAATAAAAAAGAAAATTGGATGTAAGCCTTATAATTGTCTGTAACGCATATAAGAACATAAATGTGGTAGTATCAGCCAATTGTACATAATTAAAATGAGCATCGAGAACGGGCCAATTCAGTAAACATTAATTTATTGTCATTAAAACGCTACATGTTTCGGAGTAAAATTGCTCTCCATTATCAAGCGGTAAACATTAATGTTTACTGAATTGGCCCGTTCTCGATACTCATTTTAATTATAAGAAAGTATATAATAAAAAAGAAATAAACCTAAAACGAGTAATGAAGGATTAATCTAAGGAAGAAGAATAATTTGATGTTTTATTACAACCATTAACTTATCTATTTAAATATTGCATTGTAAAGACTTCATTGGAAAAGACAGCGCAAAGAGGTTTGAGGTTAGGTGATGGAATGTGCGGCAACACAAAAGAAAAATAGTGTCTCTGTTGTCACATAAGTGTACCAGAAAGACAAAGGTAATTTTATACATGTTTGTGTTCTAAGAAAAATAGAAAAGTTAAAAGAAGCGTTTGCTAATATTTATTGATAATAATAAAAATTTCTACAAACAATTTGCAATCAAGTTAAGCTTGTATACAAAAATGTAACTCTAGATAATACTTAATTTTTAAGAAAATTATCATTACTGTATAAAATTCTATCAATTTCCGATGTTAATCAAAAGCTGAGGCTGTAGTCTTTTTCTAGAGCTAGTCAATTTAATTTTCTTATTTGATCCCAACAATTTAATTAGACTAATTAAGTAAAGACGTAGAGCCATAACAGCAATACAATACAAGAATTTGCAATTCTGACATCAAATACATAAAAGGTAAATCGCTTATATAGTCACGTGGCGCAGCGTCTATATCTTTCTTTGTTCTCATTATCTTCTTCGCTTAATTAATTATTGCAAATTTTCAGAGTAAGCCTAGACGATTGCAGTTTATGGCTTAATCACACTATAGCAACACTAAATGTAACTTCAGACTATGTACTGAAAGGTCAACTGCTGTTACTTCCCGTAAATGCAGAAGGGCATTTCAAAGCTACAACACGTAAGTAATTACAAAAATCAATTGTAGTAAGAGTGAATAATATGTTATTTAACTTAGGAGACTTTGAGAAATTGTAACTTATTGACAATATTAATGTTGCAGTTGATTTCGGAGTAAATACCAGAGTAAAATGTGAAAAGTTCAAAAAAGGTAAAGTGGAGTACATGCGGATTAAATCTATCAGCATAATATTTAAAGCAACATACGTGAAATTTGATTTTGGAGTTTTAATAAATGGAAATCCTCAGTTGGATAAAGAACTTCATAACGTCATAGACGACAATCCTATTGAGTTCTTTGAAGTTATGCGACCAAGCTGCGAAGCCATTTGGGAAGTTGGACTGTCAGATATTATGAATAAAATATTTACGCAAATACCATTAAATGAACTTTTTCCATAAAACTTCTTGTCATTTAATTAGCATTTGTTTAATTAGTTTTAACTAAATATGCCACAATTAAATACTATGTTAATACTATATATTGATTATACAATAGTTCGACAATAACGATTCATAAATTTATTCTATTTGTTTATTTTGCCCAAAATTCATTGCCATTACAAGATGCTGCGGCCTATGAGCCAGCTACATAACTTTAGCTATCTTGCAGTTTATTATTCTTAAGCTGAAATTTGTAACAGTAAAAAACTCGTCAATGATGAATGACAATCCAAATAAAAAAAACATTAATACAGATGTACCGTATCTTTTCACGAGGTGATATTTCTTTTTTAGCCGTTTTTTAGCGTATATACTCTATTTCTGCTTTTGTATTATAAAAAGCCAAAAAAATAAAAGGTTTTTAAGTATTGTAATAAATTCCTTTTAACAAAAAATGTTCTATATTATAACCTCTTTCTAGGCAAACATACTGTTATTTTCAGTAAGATTCTTTCGATATTAAAATGTCCACAAAGGAACTAACTGATTTTACAACTATTATTGTGCTTAACACCCACGATACTTAAGTAGCTATACATGCAATTCGAATAAGTAAGAAGTCTCTGCCGAGAGCTGTTATTTGCGTAAGTATAAAATTATGTATGCCTTATATTTTTATAAGAAATTTTTAAGTTACACCTATTGCTAATACGCTTTTACACATGTAGACTGATGTAGTTACACATGAGCGTTGAAAAGACTAAACCTAGTCTTATTTTAAGTATAGTTGTATGGTTGGAGTAACATTCCCAGGAAGACTACTCCAGGGGATCACTTTATAAGGAGTGTTGATGCGAATATAGAGCCTCTCAAATACTAAGACAAACCCACCTCCTAGTTAGTATTGGCCGGGTCTCTACTTGTAGGTAGAGTCGGACGGGGCTCTATCGGCGCTTACCAAATCTTAATATGGTAAGGCGGGGGTGGCTAAATTCTGGGATATCCTAGGCAGACCCAGTTCCAGCTACACTTGAGGTTCGACTCGCCCGGGTAATAGAAGTCCGCATGCTGAACTAGGGGTGATGAGACTCCCTCGGAGACGGACCCTGACTGGTGCGCATGTTAGTAGCTCCGGCACTATAGTGGAGAACTATCAGAGGGTAATTGGTAACCTTGTATCCACCAGTGAGTACTGGCAGCCCTTACAAATGTAACTAACGCGCTAATTAAGCGTAACTCAATTCGCGTTGCTCCCAAAGAGGGACCGTGGTCATAAGCTAACGCAGGTGAGGCACATTAAATGAAACTTGGATTATCTGTTACGTTAATAGGTTTCGCATGAAATGATCATTTCTTTCATTTTATACTCCGTGGTTTGATGTATTAATGGAGATTCGTGTAATAACAGTTTGGTCACATGAATGTTGTATGATTCTCTTAATTAGGCTGATTTTTTTCTTTAAGATTGCTACGAACATTCCATTCGAATAATTAGTTGTAATTGATCTAAAATTATTATAAAAAGTTATTTAAACGTGTAATGCAGGTGTATAATGTTATAAAGCAGTTTGAAGTAAATAATTACAATTTGTTTTAATGATTTGAAGTTTACCATTGGAGATGAAACGTACGGTTAATATTGTGTTTAAACATATATTGTTATGTATTTTTTTAGCCAGTAAAATTAGGACTCCCTTTCTATCTATCAATTTTGTATAATTTTTGCAATGATAAATTATGAATGAAATTTATTTCTCAGTAATAAATTTGTTTAATCTCATAATTTCTAATTGTTTTCTGTATTAGTGTTAATGATTTGAAGTTCATCGTCGGAAATAAAATGTAGGGTTAATATTGCATTTAAACCTGTAGTGTTATGTATTTTTGTAATCAGCGAAATTAGGACTTCCTTTCTATCTATCAATTTTGGATATTTGTATCATTTTTGTAATGGTAAATTATGCGTAAAATTTATCTGACATTCTCATAATTTTTAATTGTTTCCTGTATTAGTGTACATAAAAATACATGTGTACATAGTGTAAGATAAAAAACAATTCAGTAACCTTAAAATCACAAACGGAAAGGATGTATTCCTCCTGCTACTCAAAGTTAAAATCTAAGATTAAAAATTAATTAAAAAGTTGGGTTACAGCAACCTCCATGTAAATAATAATATAGTGAGGCTAATGCAAGTTCAAATCAAATAAATGTTTGTGTTAACATATTGAAGGGGATAAAAATATGTCTCTTGCTTTCTTTCTCACTTCTGTATTTTCAGTATTTCCAGATCTTACTGCACTTCTTTCTTCCACTTCGACCTTGGTCTGCCTCTTCGTCTCCTTCCTCCAATTCTGCTTCTCATACCCGCTTTCATTGGACCCCTTCCATTCTAATAGGCGTCCCAACCATCCAATCCGATGTACTTTTACTGCCCTTATTATTATTTCCTTGCCATACAGTGCTGTTATTTCTTCATTGGTTCTTCTTTCCCATCTTCCGTTAACTAATTGACCCCCCGAATATCATCCTCAGGACTTTTCTTTTCCATAAGCTCAATGGTTTTTGGTCTTGTTTAGTCATTGTCCGCACTTCACAAGCATATAACTACATTAAAGCCAATAGGCTTTAATGTAGTTTTGTATACTTTCACCTTCATACCTCTGGATGTTGCTTTATTTGTCATTATGTTTTTTAGTGCAAATAAACACCTATTCTCTGCCGCTATTTGGGCCATTTTGGTCTTCGTTTTATAACTGTAGCCAGGTAGGTTATATCTTCTAATTCTTGGAAACTGTATATTTGTACTCTCAACTGTTAAATCTCTCGCTCCGTATCATCCCACACCATGTATTTTGTTTTGTTTGAATTAATCTTTAATCCCATTTTTTCTCCTGCTGTTATGATATTTCTTGTGACTGTAATTGTTTTTTAGTTGTTGTTATCAATGGTATATCATCTGCAAAGGCCATACATTGGTGATATTTGTAATAAATTAATCCCTGCCTATTAACTTTGGCATCCCTAATCACTTTCTTAAGTATTAGATTAAATAGCAAGGAATAATGGATCCCCTTGCTTGAGTCCTCTAGTTGTTTCAAAGTGTCTTGTGGGCTTCTCATTTATTCTCACTCTATTCTCTGTTCTTCTGAGCGCCAACATAATAAGTCTGACCAGCTTTCCAGGTATGTTAAACGATATTAAGGTTTACAGCTGCTCTCTGTGTATTGTATCGTATGCCAGCTTATGATCGATGAAAAGCAAGTGGGTCTGTTGTTAAATTTGGGACTAGTCCTTTGGATCTATTTTATGGTGAATATCTGGTCTTTTGTTCTGATCTAGCTGGTCTGATATTTTATTAATTATTTCTAGTATTTTTGATATTTCTGGCTCGTCCACTTTTTCATTCATCCCTTTTGCATTGACTGTTGATGCTACTTCGTCTTTTCTCGCTTCTTCATTCAACGATTCTTTGAAGTATTCTGCCCATCGTTGTAACATGTCTTCTCCAATTAAATTCCCTTTCTTTTCTTTACAAAATGAGGTGTTTGTAGTATAACCCTTTTTAATTCCTTTGATTTCTGTGTAGAATTTTCTTACTTCTTTGTTCTTAAATTTATTTTCTATATCCGCTAGACTTTTCCTAGCGTATCTTCTCTTCTTCTCTCTTAATTTTCTTTTGAATATTTTCCTTTGCTCTTCATATCTTATCTTGCTTGTTACTGATGTTGTTTGTATCATATTTTTTCTTGTTTTCTTGATATCTTTTCTACACTCATCGTCGAACCATCCTAGTCTATTTCTTTCGCTACTTTGACTGTGTTTTTCTACCGTTTTTTTTAGCCGTTAGTAGTGTTGTATTCTTTTCTTCTATCCCCTGCTCAACGTTGTCTTCACCCATTATATTTTCTATTGTGTTCATGTATTTTTTTCGAACTCCACGTTCATATACTTTTTTGCTGACCGTTTTGTCTTATTATTAAATGGGATAATTTGTTTTAACTTGACAGCCACCATAAAGTGATCAGAGTCTGCGTCTAGTCCTCTATAGCTTTTTGTATCTTGAACCACTCTTTCGCTCCGATCTTCTGTTAGGATGGTATCGATTTTGTTGGTATTTTTCTTATCTGGTGCCATCCATGTCCGCAGATGTACTTGTTTACGGTTGGAAAAATGTCCCGCAAATCCGCATGTGTTTGTGCTGTTCAAATTGTATTAATAATCTTCCCTTCTGATTGGATTCATTATGTAGGCTTTCCTAATAACTGGTCTGTACCTAGTCTCTTTACTCACCAGTACGTTATAGTCGCCTAGTTATAACCATTTTCATATCATATTTTGGCATTTCTTCCACTTCGTTTTTCCATCATATAAAAAAATTTTTCTTTTATTTCTATCTTTATTTTCTGATGGTGCGTGGATGTTTAAAATACTATTTTTTTGGTATTTGCCCTTTAACCTTAGGTGACACATTCTATCCGATATGGGATTAAAATTAACTACTGCACTTTTCATACTATTAATGATCATAAATCCAGTTCCTAACTTTCTATCGTTGCCACTACTCTTAAAGAAGATATATCCATTAACATCAGTTACATCGTTCTCTTTTTGTTTCGTTTTTTATATCCACTTTATATTGTTGAAGTTCGTTGGTGAGGTTCAGAATTGCTCCTTCCTCAAAAGTGCCGCTTACATTCCATGTAACCACTAAAATTATTTTTTTTCGGATTGCTCTTATTTTGTTTCCTTTTCGTTTTAATACCTGCTTCATTAATCTTTTTTAGCCATTCTTCTATTTCATTATCTATTGATTTAACCTTTGAGCTCTTTTAGTGTATATTTTACTATTTTTCCGCTCATTTATTTTCCTCTGTTTTTCCAAAGTTTGCGTTTATATCCTGTTCGTTAATTCTTTTAATATAATCTTTGTCTTTCTATATTCCTCTCTTCTTCTTCCTTTTCTAGTTCTCTTCTTAATTTTGCTAATTGTAATGCACTTCTTTCCATTTCTACGAGTATTTCCGTATTCTCTTGCTGTAATACTCGTATAATATTTGTATACTCTCGTTGGTTTCCATTTTACTTCAATCTGGTATGTGTTTCTTATGTCGCAAAATCTTACCATCACGATCGCGGGTCACGCGTCGCGTGTCACCAATGCGTTTGTGTGTGCCCTGCTTTAGTTGGCTTATGTAAGAAATGCGCCAATCGCGTGCGTTCTGTATATGACGTATTATGTAACGTTTTTAAGTTATAGTTGAGTTAATTGTTTTCTTTTGGATATAAAACAAGGTATCCTCTGTTTAAAAATAAATAAATCAGACAGATTGATTTATTATTTAATTTTATTATAATTAATCAAGCCAATCAGTCTTTAAAAAAATTGGTATTTTGTTTCTCATTTGATATTTAGCGAGCAGATAATTTCAAAGGTAAGTAACAGACGAGATCTGTCAGTTAATTTAATTTTAATTCACAACTAAAATATACAGCTTAAAATATCATAACAATATCATCGAGAAAAAGTCATCTAAGAAGCCTTGAATTAATTTATTTATAATTAATTTTAATTTAATTAATCAATTTAATTAATTTATGATTAATTTATTTAAAGAAAGATTATGTTGGCAACACTAGCTTCATTTATTGTTTTCTAACGAATCAACATCCATTCTAGTTTAAGGCTAAGTTTAAAACATGTTTAAAACAAACACATGTTCTATCTTTTTCCTATTTGTGAAACAACTTTCGATAATGAACATTTATTATTTATTAATTTATGTTTCACATCAAATTAAAACCCGAGTAAAATAATATAGTTCGTTATTGTTCGTGGCAAGGTTATGCACTTACGCAATAGAATATTTAGATAGTCTTTTATATAGTTATATATTTAGTAGTCACGTCTGTCACTGTCACGTCTGTATATCTGTACAAGTAATATTAGTGAAATCGCGATTAATAGTGCTGCAATATAGGTTCTCATTAACATCGAGGGAATCTATATGAAAAGCAAGAAAAATGCATGTATACAAATCAACTTACGGAACAATAAGATGTCTTACTCAGATTCATCTGATGATGAGACATATAAATTGAAACTTTATCCAAAACATGCCACACCTGCAGGAAACAAAAACTTCTGCGCGAGCTCTCAAGACTTGCGAGACGCCGGACCAACCCGACCATCATTTTGTCCACAAGAAAGCATCAGGAATCAATATTCGAATAAATATGACCATTCGGACAACTTCACTGAGATAAATAATATTTCTTCAACTTTCAACTCGACACCGGAGGCAATAGTATGGAATTCACTTGACCAACCTGAAGATTCTGACAAATATCGCCACCATGCATTCAACATGAATCATGAAACGAGAAACATGGATAATGGACGTTCTTCCCCTACAGGGCATGACATTAATCATAAATATAATTTAAGAAAACGAATTTCACCTTCATTTAATCACAGTTCGGCTCACCAACCATCTGGCAAATCTGAAAATTCAAAATTTTTATGCTCTTCGTGCTATAAAAGTTTCACTTCTTCCAGGGGTTTAAATTCACATACTAACAAAGTCCATATATCTAAAGATGTCAATCCTGAATCAAGTATTGCGCCTTCAAGTCAGATCTGTTCCATTTGCTCTCAAACCTACAAGAATCAACGTGGTGTAGCAGTTCACATAAGAAAAGCACACCCAGAGATTTACAGAAAATCACTTCTCGAAAAATCTTGTGACACTGAAAAAAGTCAAGCTGACTTAAGTAGGAAGAATGGAAGCCATGGTAACGAAATTGGTAATGATCTAATAATATCAGAGAATTCTGAATTAATTCTTTTCAAGTCAAGAATAAATGAATGGAAACTTTTGTTTGAAAATAAAACATTTCTTAGCGAATCTGATTTTAGCACTGAAGTTTCGGAATTTTTGTCTGATAGTATAAATATCTTGCCTGGCCCTAAACATCCGGCAAGGAAATATTATGAGGCAAGAAAACGAAGAGGTTTCAAACTGAATAATCAGAAATTTGCACAAACTAGTAACCCACAAAGCGAAGGTCTTCGTAAGAAAACTAATAGAAAAGCACCATATGAATATCAACTAACTCAATTTTATTTTTACAATCAACGCCGTCAAGCCGTCCACCTAATATTTGAAAATAAAACTAAAAATTCTCATAATATTGATATTGAAAAAGCACACGAGCATTTTTCTCATGTCTTTAAATTATAAACGAAACTTACAATTGCGAAAGAACGCCTATCGAAATTCAACAGACAATCAAAGGAATAGCTGTGGATACTTCTCCGGGTCCCGACAAAAGCATTATGCGTGCTATCAAGGCTCATCCTCACATCACAGATATAATCAATACAATTACGACTGTTATGATTAAGAATAACTTTGTACCAGAAATTTTCAAAACAGCTAGAACGGTTCTAATCTTCAAACCCGGTGATGCCAACACTTCAGCAATTGGAGGCCAATAACTGTGTGCTCTTTGATAAGAAGAATTATAGAGAGATCTCTTGAAAAGCAACTGTGGAAATATGTGACAATTAACGAAAATCAAAGAGGATCCATGAAAGTTCCCGGATGTCACATCAATCTATCAATCCTCGTGAACATTCTTCATGAATTGAAACCGCTCAAAAACAGATGCCGCAGTTGTCTTCTTGGATGTTTCAAAGGCATATGACTCCATTGGCCACAAACATCTGAAATATGTCCTTCAAAATTCCGGTATTCCTCATAATCTTCAAAATTTGGTTCTAAATTTACAAATAGGTAACAAGACATTCATTGATTCGGGTTTGAAGAAATCTAAATCTTTCAATATTAATTCCGGCGTTCTTCAGGGAGCTCCACTTTCTCCTATTCTGTTCAATATGTGCATTTCAAATTTAATACAAACTAATATTTCAATGAATATGAATGATCCTATTGTTTCCATTGGACTCAATGACAAAATTAAATATCTGGGTGTAAATTTTTCGGACCAGTTAATTTTCGATCATAAAGCTACAATAAAGAAGTTTTCTGGAAAATTAGAGACATTAACAAAATCAAATTTACTAAATTGTGAACAGAAGCTAACAGTTTTGAATCAATATTTGACACCCTGTCTTATATATCCTCTGCAAACGGCCCCTATAGAACAACTTGATAAAAACTTTCTTGATAATATTGATAAATCTATAAGAAGTGCTGTTCGTGAAATACTCGAAATTCCTGGTGACACACCAAATGGTTTTTTGTATTCTCCGAAGTCCGTCAAAGGTCTTCAGCTATTTAACACCTTTTGGGAAACATACCTACAACAGATAAATCAATTTAAATTTCTAGAAAATTCTAAATGCATTTATCTAACAGGTCAATTAGAATCATTTAAAACTAAATCCCAAATTTGTTTGAAAAAACTAAATATCGAACAGCATTTTAAATCTTCTTTGAAACCAATTGACAGTAAGTCAGCGAGACTTTCTCTCAGGGAACAAGCTTATGCTAAATGGTGTTCTCATAAGCAGAAGTGCCAAGGGGTAATAACTTACCAGCAGGTCAAGCACGCCAATACGTGTGTAACGGTGTATTTTTATCAGTCCTGAACAAATGTAGTTTTGTCTACATATTTACTGAAAAATCTTAAGTCCGGTTCTGCAAATTTGCGTTCTTCTTAAAATATAAACTTGTGATAGCATTTGGTACAAACAATTCTATAAAAACTATTTTAAAAAGGCTGTGTTCAAACTTTCTTAGTATATAAAAATATTTGGGCAATAAATTATTCCTTTCTGTATTTTATTTATGCACGTGTACATTGGTTGAAATAGCTTCTTTGTTAAAACTTTAAAAAAATAATAACATGGATCGTGGCAAATCTAACTTCATTTAGTTCCCATAAATATTGTAGTTTGGGTTCCGTGAAAATATTATAAAGCAAGTCTCCTTTATCTAACAAATTTATGTCCGCTACGCGTTAAAAATCTCTTCTGTTTACTTACATATGCGTTTAAAAACAACTTGATGTGTTTGCTAGTTTTATTAAAATAACATTTGTGTGCACAATTCGTCCGCGGAAACACAAAATGCGTAGTATCTAGTCTTTTAAGGTCAAAGTCTAGTAGCAAAATTAAGAAAGTTTTCTCTATTGACTCCACGTGGACTACACAGCTCTGATTTGTTCAGATCGGGACAGGCGTTTTTTTGATTGGTGTATGCAGAACTGCACCCTTCAGAATCCTGAGTATATAATAAAATCACCTTCAATTTTAAGAGAGACGACACTTGCCGTGAGTTGCGGTCGCGAGACGGTACAGTTTTTAATAATTTAGCCGATGGGCTGAATACAGTACAGTTTATAGATAAAAGTGGCTCGTTATTTCGTGATGGGTCATTAAAACAATTATTTTTACCGTTCCAGTTTTAATTAGTGAACTTATGTTATTAAAAATCGAGTGGTTTTTAATCATTGTTAACAAAAATTACAGATAACGTATCTGTTTGGGATTATTGCTTATTTACAGACAGATTTATAATAAAATTAATAAATCCCCGGTCTATATGTGGATAAGAATAAATAATTATTGATCTTATCGGAAGTAACTAAACTAGCAAGTGCTAAATGTGTTTAAGATATTACCGTTAGTTATCGGACGCCAGTTATTATAAATAAAAATATAAAAGAGACAGGATTGTTTTAACTGTGTAACTGTGATTTAACAAAGAAAGTTAGTTGAACCATATGGATTGTTTCGAATACTTTGTTTGATTAAAATGAACTATCAAAACTTTTCCTTGGACCTGGTGCAGTCGAACGTAATTTATCACAAGTCATATTCAGCAATTATCACCTAATAAGAAGCGTTTCCAGTTTCTATCAGTCAATAGTAATGGTTTTTGCGATGCAAGTAATTATTGGATTAGTATGAATTCGATCTAAAGGATCAAGGTATTGTAATTTAAGAATTATCTATTTTGTGTGTAACTTTTTGAGTAATTTTGTTCTTGTTTATGGATTATTTGGAGAGTTGATTTTTATCTTCTATTATCATAAGAGAGCTCTCTGGTAGAATTTATACTAGAATGTTAATTTCAATAAGATTTGAATATATCAACTTCAATAATAACCAAATAAGCTAAGTTCTTAAAATTTGAATAACTTTATGTTCAATAAACTTGAATAATTTTATGTTTAATAAATTTTGAATAATTTTAAACTCAATAATTCCTGAATACTTTCTGTTTAATAAATTTTGATTATTTTTAGTTCAATAAATTTAAAGTTCAATAATAAATGAATAATTTAAGTTTAATGCTACCATTGTCTCTTATGTTCTTTGGTTATATCTGTATTTTATCTTTTACTTTTTTTTTATTATCCAATAAATATGTTTTCAAATTTAAACTAAGTGAGCTAAATGGAACCATATAATTATGAATGTTTTATTTATTTCTTCTAATATTGATACTAAAAAGTGTAACTAAATTTTTGTTCAAAACCTGGTAAATTGATTTCATTTTCTGATTATTGAATTCAATATCTTTTCTGGCTTAATTAATGTCATTAAATTTCATAATCAGATGGCGCCCTTTTAGAGTATTTATTTGAGTTCTGAGACCTTTATCTACTCCTGTTATAAATAAGACAACTGCAGAACCAATACCTGCAACCTGCAATTAAAATTTGTAAGATAGATCTAAAATCTAAATCTCAAGCCGTGTTAATCTTGAGCATCTTTTAACGTAAGTATAAAATTATTTTACTATTAGTTTGTAGATTTTGAGTGTTATAAGTTGCCGCCCAATCGCGGGGCTTTTTATTGTTGTTTTGTCGTGCAGAAAAAAGCGTTGCTATGCGTGGATATGCAATCACAAAAAATGTCGAGACTGCGTGAAAATGACCTGCAATGTGGTGCCTGTTCGTAGTATCCCTGGGCGAAGTACCGGCACAACCCGTTGCAGACACTGTAACGAGTATCACTTGGTCATGTGCTCGGTTACTGCGCCCATGGTGAATTGCTGCGTAACAGGCGTCATAATGAGGTAAGAACGATGCTGGCTTGTGCCCTTAAAGCTAGAGGCTTTGAAGTTTAGGAAGAAGCACATGGTATCTCAGACAATGGTAGCACTAGGCGTATCGACATCATTGCAATCGAGAAGGACCACAAGGTGGGATATATAATTGATCCCACAATTAGATTTGAGAGGAATCTGGAACAGGATGGTGAGGTGGACAGAGAGAAATGTGACATTTATACTCCAACATGGAATCTTTACAAGTCCAAATTCAAAGTAGATAAATTAACAGTGATGGGATTACTTTTCGGATCAAGGGGTACATTGTTTCAAAATTATATCAATTTTAGAAAACAACTTTAAATTATCAAAAAGTTTAGATCACCAAATTGTTTTGAAAATTCTGAAATATTCCGTATACATTTTAAGGAACCATCTATATAATAATAATAATAGCATCGGGAATTGATTTTTTTTAAATCTAAATTTAATATAGATTTAAGACTTGGTATTATTTTATTGGATAGATTTAAGATTCATATTTGTTAATTTAATTTAATCATAATTTGTAATTTATAAATTGTTTTCTGTACTGTGTCTTCTAGGCAAGTCGAAATTGTTCGATCAGTTGTTCAATAAAGAACTATATATAATATACATGAAGCTTTAAGTCCCCAATTCCCTCTTTGAAGCGTCCGTGCTAAAACGATAGTTTAGGTTGTTGTTGTTTTTGCAATGGTACTGCCAACATACATTTTTTAAAAATTTCTAGGCCTAGACGACTTTTGTCTTGTTCATGATGTATTTTACAGCTATCACGCGACCAAACCACGCACTTTATCATAATTCTAACTAATTATTATGACTTTCTATGCAAATACATTTTTATTTTGAAATAGTATCGTTAACACAAAAAATATTATACTTACAATGCTCATCGTTTAAGTATTCATGCGTAAATGTCAAAAATTGGAAAAACCGACACTTTGGGTCTCGGTTTCCCGCCTTTTTCTGAATCTGTTATAAGACACTTACTAAATATGTCATTACATCAGTACTCAAAAGCTTTTAAATAAAAAAAGAACTATCAAATAAACGTTACGAAGTGACGCAATCATAAAACTACCAATTTATTGTTATATCTAATGTAAATCTATCTATTATGTAAATAAATTAAGCTGCTTTCAACTTCTGGTGAAAAATTCACGTTAGAAAAAGAAACAAGCGCGCTTCTTAAGGTAAATGTAGAACTTGATAATTTCTAAAAATGAACTGAAAAATGAGAAACTATCCTTTTCTAATTATTTATTTGTTAATTAGTTTGCCTTCTTTCACCGTTATGAAGTTTCAACTAATAAAACAAGAAGACAGTTTATTGCACATCCTGCAACAGTTGTTTTTACCTGAAGAAACTTTACAGTACATTTATTCAAATTGTCTAATAGCGTACCGTTATCCCTATATAAATCATGTGGAAAACCCAAAACTATTAATAGACATAAATAACTTTAACAGTACAGTTCTAAATATTTATAATAATTACCTTATTTTTGCAAATAATTATATATCATTAGTTAACTTGATGGTAAAAATGAAAACATCTTTGATATGGAATGAAAGTAACACTCCACGTGGAAAATTCGTTGTTATATTGGACAGCGAAGAGAAATTAGAATTAATTTCAAACATTTTCTGGAATTATGATTTAACAGATTTTACTTTATTAACACCTCAATTCCCAAGTCGAGAAAAAGAAGAAACCTTTTTGATCAATAACTCTAAGATCTTCAATGTTTACTCCATTCACCGTGAAGTAAAGGCAGGCATGATGAAAATGATCATGCCATTTCCCATAAATATCACTGAAGTCCAAGATGCAGAAGTCCAAGCTCTTTTTGGTACAATGTTAAAAAGTTTAACAATAATTGCAAATTATTTAAGAATGAAAGCAACTTTTATTATTACCGATACTATAAAACAAACAGTGTATAATAACAGTGAAGACATCTATGTGCTGTTTGGTATGACAGGGGATACCGAATTATATAAAGATTACGATGTTAGTAAATACTTTTTTCGGGATATTGCAACTTGGGCTGTTCCGAAACCAAATAAAATTGTCAATGTTAACGTTATAACATCAATCTTTAAATGGAACGTCTGGACAGCTATTATTGGAACTTTTATTATAATAACTACAACCTTATGGGTAGTTGAAAAGTTAGAAAATGATAATTCTAAAGTTGTGAGTATTCAAAGATGGGTTCTAATGACTGCAAGTATACTTTTGGGAGCAGTTGTAAACTTTCCATCTAAAGCAACCTCGCTTCGTCTAATTATCTTATTTTATTTTTTGTATTATATGAAACTATCTGCAATATACCAAGGAAAGCTAATTAGCACCTTAACTAACTTTCAAACTGAAAAAGGTATTACTACTACGCAAGAACTGGCAGAGTCATCTTTACCCATAATGGGCGACGATAAAATCAGAAACATGATGTTGGAACATTCAAAAGATGCAATCTTTTATAAAATGTACAAGAAAGTGATTGTTAACCACCCCTTAAATATTACGGATTCAATTGCAAAAGTTGTTCATTATAAAAATTGCAGCACAATTATTCTTAATCATCGTTTAGCTACTTATTTCCCATGCTGAAGCCTATGGTTAATCTAATAGAACACAACACAGGGTTACTTGACCAAGAATCTACTTTGGCAGTAAGAAAGGGGCACTACATTTTAAACGTTTTAAATAAATATGGTCAAAGAATAGTAGAAGCTGGTATTTATAATAAAATGTTTTCGGACGTACACAGAAAGATTTATTTGACTTCTGATGAGAAATCGGATAAAGTGGTATTAACAATTTACCATTTAAAAGGAGTTTTTATTTGGTGGTTGGGTGGATTATCAGTAGCATTGGTAGTTTTTCTTATAGAATTTAGTTTTTATCATTTACATCGAAAATTGGACATTTTGATAACTTTCTTAAACAGAAGATGATCTTGACCATCATCAAGTATTATTGTAAAAAGTTAGTAGATTCTTAGCGATTTCTTAAGATAATAATCACACATACAGTTCATAATGGCAATTGTGAAGATCGAGTCGGTAATTATCATCTTGGTTAACAGCGATATACGTATGGTGCTTCTTTCGACACCTGACGATAAATTTCAAAGCTCTGGGCGAGCTATCAATGACGGAATTGAAGATATTTAAAGAGTCAGAGAACACTGGATTGTCTGAAGCCAAGATGAGAAGGAATCCTGCGAGTAGATGGTAGGGTTAGTGCAGCTCAAGTTCTTTCGACGGTAAAATCTCCTATATTCTTGGATCCAAAGCACGTTGCCCCAAAGCTCATCATAGATCATCATCACCTGAAAATCAATCGCATTAGGCAAGAATGTGTAAAAGTGCAAGTATACTAAAGATGGGTAATCAACACCCACGATGGGACAAGTTCCCCAGTGCCGCCTGCAGCAGGGATTCTCGCCTTTCACGGAGGCAGGCTTAAATAAATTCAGTCCAATCGAACTTACGATTGGTAGACGACACGAGAAGTTCTATGTCATTCACATGTATGATGATGACATCAGCCCACGTCGAGGTTGTACATTCACTCTCCATGGCAATCTGAAGACTCGTCGCTAGAACCATCCATGCGGACAATACAACGTGCCTCCGCCTTAGAGCTACATAAGGCGCTGGAGTGTAAACCAAGCAATGTTGAAATACCAGTTGTCAGCAAAATTAATTAGATGGAAATTGTTTCTTTTAACGCCTTAAAGATAGTGAAGGTTAACCATGGATCAGTTGGTGTAGTACGAGTTGTAGATGTTGAAGAAGAGACATCAGGCACTTACCTAGAACTCGTAGCAAAATTAGTAATTATTGACGTTGGACGGTCAGGCTTTTATTTAAAAAAAAATTAAAAACCTCTTTGAAAAGGGGCAAAAAAACTTTTATAGTTAATAATTCGTTATCAGCATGAATTTAATTAATGGGAATTGACCAAACTTCCCAATCATGTAAGTGTTTTCTGAAAGAGCTTCTTTTGAATGAAAGAAATGAAACGTAATACATACTATTTTATTCTTTGGGCGTCTTTTTTTATAATAAAGGCCAGTCCTCAAATAAAATTGGTAAACAATTAAAACAAAATTAATAAAAACAACAGCCTACAAAGATAAAATTACACAAAAAAAATTTTGTTAATTATTAAATAAAAAATATTTGGAAAATTGGATTTTTCATAAAAACTAGTTAATCTTCTTTTGCTATCTACGATTTGGGTAACGTTAAGCTAATTTTTCAATTTAATGAATTTCAGGACAATTTTAATGTGAGACAACCTAAAACAAATAAAGTGTATTGTAATGGAGAGGTATACATGTATTTACTATCTTATCAATTAATACTTAAAAATGTGTTTTCATGATAACGGGATTATACAGTTGCATAAGTTTCTTGTATTTCAGAGTTTTAAAGCTTTCAGATAAAGTATTGTGATGCAAATTTGTGAAGCAGCTGCTTTACAACATAATTGATACAATCTTAAATGTAGAGACCGCTTTTTATTTGATATCAGATAATCAACATATAATTATGCTGCGTTTTGGAATGTTTATTGAAATACTATAATTGGTTTATTATTTGAATTTTGTTGTCTCTAAAAACATGTAAATAATGTTATTAAGATTATAATTTGTAAAGATAGGAATGTGTAAAAAGGTATTTTTATATAAAAGGACTTTTAGATATAAAAGGGCAGCTATTTTTGTAACAAACTTTTTCAACTTACATTTTGCAGAAAGTGCACACGTCTTGGTCAGATTAATAAAAATTAAGGTTATGTTGACCGAATTTAGAAATGTGAAAGCCTTGGGGCTAGATTTATTTATGTTAAAAGCCAAAATAATTTAAGTGCCGCAATTAAAAATAAAAGTGATTAATTAATTTTAACAATGAAAATCATGCGAACAAGAATATTATATGAAACAGTTAACAAATCATAGAGTTGGAAATAAATAATTTTTACTCGCCTTTGCTGAATAGGAATTGTAGGAATTGGAATTTGGTTTTGTTAAGCATTTGAGTTGGAGATATTTTTAGTTTAAAAAAAATTTATGAATGGATTGTTGACGTCTCTTTCTTCAATTCTTTGGCAAGTTTAACGATAGCAGACAGTTGATACCAGGGGTTCTAGTATATCAAGTATGTATTTACAATTAAAAAAATCAAAAGAAAGGATTTACAATCCTAGTAATTAAAAACCGCCAGTTTTTCTGTGGTAATTAGTTTAACTAGTAATAAGAAAATTTAATGATACCAAAAAGGTCATAAAGAATTGTAAACAAATTATTCTCCTTGTTTCAAGAAGTAATTTTTTATAGAAACTTAATTTATCACCAAACAGTTAATTATTTTGAGATTAATGAAAATGATTTATCGAATCAAAAAGAGAAAATCTTGTAATCATATTTTTCCTTTGCTATTTAATTTAAAACTTTATCTCATATGTCTTTTTATTTCATATAGAAGACAACATTTCTTTGATGGTATCAATTTTCGTTTTGTTTAATGTTTTATTGTTACGTGTTAATAAAGAATAGATTTGGGTCGTTTTCATCTATGAGATTTGTTTGTATGTGTTTTTATTATTGTTCGCGTATAATAATTAGAAGGATATAGCAAGCCATAAAAGTGACCCGCCTGAGAGAGTATCTGTGGAAAATAAAGCTTTTCACCATACATTTATTTCAATTAAAGGTAAGCAAGTAGTAAGTTGTATATTTTATCTTTGTTGCAATCGTTTCTATGTCTATGTATTAACCCCATATGGCTGTTACAGGCTCTCATATTATTGTGATTTTTTCGAATTTGAAAATATGATTTGGGACAGACAATTTTTTATATAATGACTTTATTTATTTTGATTCGTGGTAACATATAATCTGGGTAATAACCTGTCGGAACTTACCTTCGATAAAAAATATTTTGTATTCAGGTATCGCTGTGCTGGTCTCTTTTCCACAGGAACTGCATAGGATTTTGATCAGGGAGAGTTCTCTAAGTCTTTAAACTCGTATAATAACATACATAACTGTCAAATTGGTTGTTAAAGAAATAGACAAAGAAAATTAAGTAAACACAAATATAATGAAAAATGAAGAATGTAATGTTTTATTTACGTATTAATCTTAAAATAATAGCTTATGAAACAAAATTCTATCTACTAAAGGAAAAACAAGAAACATAATTTAAGAAGGACGATTATTATTACGCACGTCCATCGTGCGGTTATAATATTAATTATATTTTCAAATTTAGTCACAAACACATTTCAGGTTCTATTTATACACATTTAGAAAACAAAAGAAAATTGTAAATCCAGGATCTCCATAACTCTTAAGTACATTTAAAAAATTATTTGCAATAACAAAACTTCAAAAAATAGAAAGGAAGTCCTAATTTCACTAATTAAAAAAATATATAACACCTTAGGTCTGAACACAAAATGAACACTACAATACATTTCCAATGAGAAACGTTAACTCATTAACAAAATTTGTAATTATTTACACCAAATATGATTAAAATGTGCTTTATCCCATTATGCACCTGCATTACATGCTTATAGTGTTGGAAAATGCTCATGCATTTATTTTAGGAAAACATTCCTGGAGCACAAACGAGAAAAAACGAGAATAAACCATCAAAACTGAGAAGGACTGGAGAATATATACCTTTAACTTGCAAAGATGTAGGTACTCAAAATAAGGATAATTCCAAAAGTTCTTGAAATATTCTCAAAATGCTCGAATGTTCTCTAATTTTACTCTTCTCATTTATAATCGTAGTTGTAGTTAATTTGACTGTTGGAAGGTAATGTGTTGAAAAGTAATGTAAATATTGAATTAAAAAATTGGAAAATATTAAACTCGTCGGTGGGTATTCACATTAAGTTAATAACGTGTTTAATTACCATGTTGACCAATTCTAATCTTTTTCCACCTATTAAAATGAGATAAAGCTACCTTTTCTTTGTTGGTTTTAATCAGAACGTTAGTTAGAGACACCTTTATTCATGGCATGTGAATATTTCTCATTATATGTAGATTAAAAGTTCCGGTATAAACCTTTACGCCTAACGGACACAATTCTGACCGCAGACACAACGCTGACCGCGGACATTTCGGCGACCGAGGACACTACGCCGACCCTTAAAATAAACTTGCTACTGGAAACTTTTCCGACCGTAGACAACACCGCGGACACGGTCAGTAAAGTGTCTACCGCTTGCGGTCGGCGTAGTGTCCATGCTGGTGTCCAACGCCCACAAGTGTGCACACGTACTACATTTTAAAAACTTTACAAACATTTGTCACTTTTTGTATAAACAAATTAAATATAAAGTTCAAATAAATATAGAACAAAAAACAAAAGAGGTGCTACCGTACGGTAACCCAAATTTCTTGTCAGTGCTTTCAAAGGCAAACTATGCTTATAAAAGTGTCTGTCTTTGGAATACCCGACGCCGACAGTTTTATGGAAGTTCCTTTCATGTCCCCCTAAGATCTGGTGGTTATATTTCGTGTTTGTAATTATGTTATCAAATAAGTTATTACGTTAACAACCAATCAAAATACGAGTAAAATTTTAGTTTAGTTTAACAATTTGGTCTACGAAACAGCTAGCAAGATCTTTAATGGCTTCTGTGCTTTGATTGATTGCACAGTTTACATGTTGTGAAATTGTCAGGGTTAGTCGCACTCGCACATGAAACAATTCAAGTTGTTAATTTCCACACTGGTCCTCTTCTTTAGCTGTTCAGATAAGTTGACGGTCAGATAATTCGTTTGCGCAGATCGCACATCTGTAACTAATAACGGAAAATAATAATTGTGTAAATAAAACGTAGTGAAATAATTATTTAATTTAACGGATACAGTCTTTTAATTATAATTAGAAATTTATATCTCCAGGTAAAGGATCCAAGGTAATACGTGAAAGTGACCATAGCAAACGTCGGGAGGGCCGAATCGATTAGATTTAGTATAATATGTGAAAGTATTTGAAGAGTATGATATGGATTTTGTCGAAATTCGGTTTGATTTGTCTAACTGTATTTAATTCTAGATACATTCTCATCAAATTTGCTTGTGACAAAGAAAATAATCTAATATAGTATTAACATGCCTTAGGAGCGATTGTTTTTTAATAGACATTGATATGTTTACATGTTACAGTTACTTTACGAAAGTATAATGGATATATAAGTACAGCCTTGAATTATTGATTATTAATTATTATTATTAATGCATTATTTATGCTATTGTAGAACTTATATTTACTTTAGATACTATACATATATCTTTCTTCTGTTGACTTGATCATTAAAACAATTAATTTACTGATTAACTATAGTTTTGCTTTAAAAAAATATCCCTTTTTTCATTTAGGTTAAGTAAAATTGTGCAATGAAATAATTATTATATTTATAGTTCTAAAAGTACTCTTATTATAACTAAAGGTTCTTTAATCTTAATCTTATATTTAAAGATTACTAGACATTTCAATTCGGTTGAAACGATCCTCTTTAAACTACTGTTTAAATACACAGTAAATAAAATTTCTTAGAACCATTTATTTTAAATATCATGGATTCGAATAGAAATAATACCTGAAATTCCATAGCCTGTAACACATTTCAATAGGTTACCACTCTCGAAAGTGTTGTTGTGATGAGTGTTGAATTGTAGATGAGGGTTAGTTCTCCACAATATCTTTATACGAAATTTAAATCATACCACTTAATTTAGAAATACCATAAATTGCTTAGACATAACTCTTTTACAATAGAAATCTGTTTTATCTGTTAGCAGATAATTAATGACATAACCTCTAAAATTTCGTATGTGTAATTTCTATATGTAATGCAAGTTTTATATCTTCTAAATTCTAATATATTAAGAAGTTTTACTCAGCCTGAGTAAAGTTAGATAGACGATTAACTGTTGTATAAAATAGTAAATTTGTAAAATTATCTGATTATAGGTTTTTGAATTTTCGCGAATTATGTTACAAAAAGTCAGGTTTTTTAAGAGTTTGGTTCTTAACAAAATCTTTTTTACAAAAGATAGTATTTTGTTCTTAAAACAACAACTGCGACAAGAAATCTTGAAATTATTTACTAATTAATTAATAAATAATTCATTAAAAATTGTTTTGAAAACATTCACAAATTGATTAACAAATAATCTTTCTAAAGCATTATTTATTAATTAATTCGTGAAAATTTTCAAAATTTCGTAACGTACATATATGTGGTTTTTAAAAAATACTATCTTTTATAAATAAAGAAATGACTTTTTGTAATATAATTCCGAAAAACTTAAAAACCTAAAATCAGATAATTTTACAAATTTACTATTTTATATAAAAATAGCTTGTCTACCTAACTTGTTTTGTTTAAATTAATTCGAGCGGTTAGTCTTGCTGCTATGCGTATTCAAACTCAGAGCTCAGAACTTTTGCATTCGTTAGTAATTTTCCATACTGAAGGAAAGACACCCGAATGGAGTGACATATTAAATAAGATCTGGAGAGGTTTTTACACATTCTAAAGACATAATTTAAAAAAATGTAACAGCAACTGAGAATATAGATCCAGACTTTAATTTATGTTGGCGTTTTAATTCTCGTGTCCGTTTGAGGATAATAATTTAACTTGGCGTTAATCTTTATGGTGGAAACTGTGAGTCTCACCTTTGTTTGTTTGATGTTAATGGCGAATATGATTTTGCAGTCCTTAGTGTTTTGAATTCCTATATCTGAATGACTGGAAGCCTTCTCCAAGCAGGCTGATAACATGGTTGTCATCTTCAACGAGTTCTTTGAAGCAACGTTTGAAAACCAAATTAAGTTTACAGTAATAACCAAGTGGGTTCTTTATTTCCTAATTTTTTGTCGAGGCGTTAATTAGTTCATTTTATTAAAATTTAAGAGTGGATTGTTATAATTATGTGATAACGTTTTTTAAGTTCCAATTTAAATATTTTTTTATGAGAATAAGTAAATTTTTATGAGATTCTAAATTTAATTTTTCAAGTAAAATTGATAAACTTCAAACTTAATAACGATCATAGTACGAATTTTTAAAATTAATTTAGTTGTAATATTATTATAATCCATGTTAAGATATTATTTAAATTACAACTGAAGGATTCTTTACAGCCTTGGTAGTGTATTGTCTAGCGTGCTAGACTTTCACCCAAGCGACCCAGGTTCGCCTCCTGGTACCGGCAGATCTGGTTGTTTTCTGCATTTTTTCCTTAGCTTGATACAAATGTAGCATTTGCGCTGCTCCAACTGTAAGTCGGTTGCAGCCGCACGTAAGGCCTGCGTAATGATAATAATCGCCTCTTCCCTCCCGCACAAGCTTCATAGCTTCTGAGGCCTGGTTTACAGGTGATGTGTTGCAAAAAAGTCCTTCGAGTTCATATTTTTACTATCTAATGATTTTTTTATGTGAAATAAATAAATGGATTATTTGTGTTATTTCTTGTTTACTTTTTACTGCGTGCTATTTCTTGTATAATAACAGCGTGAGGAATTCGGTCCTTGCATTAAGATTACTCTTATATTAATTTATCAATTATGCTGGTCCCCCTACATCTATATTTCTATGAATTTGATGATGCGCCAATCTACCTATGACCTGCTTTAATCTCAAAAGAGGAAGATGGAAGTCTTTTATTGTTACAAATTGGCGCCCAACGTGGGGCATCTGTTTTTTTTTGTAAAATTAGTTGTTACAAAATATGTTTGGATGTTGTAGAGGCTACTATTGAGTTTGTTAGGAAGTTGTATGTATCTGTGGCATTCTTTCTTTTAGAACTATTGAATTCCACAGCTCTGAGCTAAGCTATTTTGGAAATTTATATGGACTATTTATATTTTTTATGGGAACTAAATATGATATTAAGGTATTGATAAAAATTGAGGCACCCTAATCAATACAATAATTTGTTAGTACTAGATCCCAATTAATAGAAGCTTAATCATTGAAAGCACAATAATTTTTGAAATAGTAGTAGTAATCTTCGACCATCGACTGATTACGGCTGCGGTTATTAACATGATGAATACAAAAATGCATTACATGCGGTCTGATGAACACTATTCGGAAGTAACAGATCAATAGCGGGAACAATTTAATAATGCAATCTATTTCTTTTAGTTAAATTATCAATTATTATTTGCAAACGTTTTACAAAGTTCACTCAGGAAAATGGATTAAAAAGATAAATATTAAATATAGCTTTCTATATATGGGCTATAATGAAACAGTTTAAACACATAACAGACTTATGAACTTTGAATACATAAAACATCTATTCACCTTCAGTTTTCGTCTTCATCATTTCTATATACTTCAATTTTATATCAATTTTTATGAAACTATTTAAAAGAATTCAACATTTATTTTCTATAAGCTTTTTACAAAAATTCTTTATTTGCTACTTACCAGGTATAACTAATAATATTCTTTACTTATTAAACTATTTATCGTCTACACGATTAATTGTATCTACTTCAATGCAAATACAATCATTATCTATACCTTTATTATAAACGCTCATTGTGTTATTAACTTTTTGTATTGTGTTACACTGCGCTGGTTTTTACTTTTGTTCATTAATTTTTTTCTTCAGCACTCAATATCATTTCAATCTAACTTTTCACCCTTTTCATTAAACTACTTCATCTTTATCCTTGTTACTGTAAATTGCCTTTTTATTTGTGTTGCTATATTTAAATTCATGCTAAGAAAAATAAATAATCATAATTTAAATTATGACATTTTCCTTCTATTTTATGTTAAATGTTAATTATTCTTAACATTTAGGAAAACAGTACTTAATAAAAAACAACATTAATAAAAAGATAAATGTGTGTCTACACTAAACAATGCACAAAACATATCTTTAAAATAGATAAGAAATTCTACAACTGTGTACTATTAATTCCAGTACAAACACTCCTGCGGAAGCTATCAAACCGATTATCCACCAATAGAATATTCCATGCAAATGTTCAAAGCTTAAGGTGGTCCTAAGAGTATTATTTTCTAAACCGTACAATTGCGGTACAAAACTTGATAGTACCATCTGTTGAAGTCCGGCTTCAGTTATCATACAAAAAAAATCATTTAAACGACGCATAATATAGTGCCCTTTTCTCATTGCAACTGACAATTCAATATCTGGTAATCTTATATCATGGATAATGTGGACCAAACTCTTTTCTCTCATATACACTGTATTTAAGCAGTTTTCACCTACAGGAGTACTGCAATTACGATGATAAGCAACCTGCTTTAAGTTATTGTATATATTGTTAGACCAGTTGTAGCCACGTTGTTTTATTTTAAAATATGGGCCACTAGTGGAATTTAAAATAATATTTTCCATTGAAGAAGCTACAATGACTGGTAATTTAGAATCTGCTAATTCATCTAAGGTACTAATGGCACGACCAAAGACACCATGAGTCAAGATACTAATTAAATTTGCTTGTAGAGCGTTATCAATATAAAACGAAAATAATAAATGGCAAAGCATGAGAAATCGGAGAAGTTTACTACTTGGAAAATAATTTATTGGACAAGAGACCAATAAAGACAGAACAGATAAAAAGCACCCTAAAAGATTTTTAAAGATATTTACTTCATTTTTAAATTTGGCATTCAACCACCAGATAATAATAATTGCAAGTGTAGTTATTCCAATATAGCACCAAACCTCTTGGTCGAAAACGTAAGACAGCACTTTGGCACTGATAATTTTTTGTGCTTTTGGGACAGTCCAAATGTATTTTTCTTTGTGAAAGGATCTAGACACGTCTAGAATCTGAAACAATCCAATCGTTCTCAGTAATTGAGGATTTAAAGTTATTGAGTCTTTATTGTTGTCTAACACTTTGGTAATATTTTTAATAGTAGAAAAAAATACTTCTGTTTTCAGTAACTTAGCAAACCATGACATTAAATGCATCAAGAGGGTAAAAGTAGGGGCAACTTTAGAATCTCCTGTAAAGACAGTCGGAAAGGCACTCACGGCTTGTATAGTACATCCTTCCAATGTTTTTATTTTGTTTTCAAATTCAACACTTTCATTGCACTTATGAAATCGTTTTATCTTCAGTCTCATTAACTTTCCACATTTTGAATCTTTAACGAATAAATCTGAAATGTACAACTGTAAAGTAGTTTCCTCAAAAATTATTACATTTATAATGTCATATCTCCAAAGTATTTCAAATATTCCTTTTAAATCTTCTTCTTTTGGAATTACAATAAGAAACCTTCCTCTTGGACTTTCACTAGTATTCCATATGGTACTACTTTTCAATTTTATAATTTCATCATTTAGATTATCTTGAGTCGTTATATAAATAACAAAATTACTATATAAATTTTTATGTGCACTGGGAAGGATATTGTTGTACACATTAATCACTACTCTAGGATTTTCTAGTTTAGGAAGATCAGATAGTACCTTAGATTTACCAAATGCAAATACTATAGTATATTGGAGAGGAAAGAGCTGTTGTATTAGACGTGTTGAGCAATTTCCCTGTGCAAACTTTTCAATAAATTTATAAGAACTAGCGTTATATGCAATTAAAGCAATTAATAGTAGAGAATGAATACTATTTATTGTTTTCATATTATCATAATGTTGGTCTTAAAAGTGTAACGGGTATTTGATTTAGGTATAAGAACGATATCACATCCAAACCGAGTAATTTCATGTTAGTTATCGAAAAGCTATTTATTATATTTTCGTATACGACACGTAGTCATTATTCGTGTAAAATATAGACGTCTAAAGTAATTACCGGTGCAATTAATGTTTATTCAATTTAACTCGATATACGAAATATTTCTTCTTCAATAAACGAAATGTCATCATCACAATGAATAGATTTACAATCATTAACTTTTAAGATAATGCTAATAAAAAATTAATAGCCAGTTGGTTGTTACAATTGTCGTCTTTATCGTAAGCTTATTAACTTCAAATAAGTTTCTATAGAACTAGTTTCAAATCTATAAAAATATTTCGTATTAACAAAAATTAATTGTTTGAGCCATTGGCTAATTACTTTTCACTCATTGAAGTTTAAGTTCAACGACCTCTGGAAGACCTACACAAAAAATTATATTTAACATATTTAACACTAGTTACTTACTAAACTTTACCAACTACTAAAGAACGTTAAAAACTATTACACATGAGACGCTGACGATTTATTACTTTTAAATTGATCAATTTATGGTTCTCGGTTTAGTATTTACATGATTATATAATTATGTAAGTGGCCCTTTTATATTATTATTTTAAACCACGGCTTGCCTGCTTTACTTATTCAATTGGTTTTTAAAAATAATTTCAACTAGAATGGAATGCTAATTGGGATGCTAATAGACTCAAATTCTTAAAATACTATGTATTGAGATGTAATAAGTCCATCTCATTGAAAGTTTTATTGAACGATAAGATCGTAAATGTGAAGACAATTATTTCACATATCAAATTAAAATAAAATATGGATATGCTAGGTGATAGGCATAATTAATCTAAAGGCTACATATTGGGTCACAGTTAGGCTATTCAATATTTAAAATAGAAATCAAGAATAGAATTTCATGCAAACATATGTAACGCAATTCATATGTAATAAAAGGTTTGATTTTTTTAAAAAAGGATATCAATCATTTAGATTGTTTTATGATAATACATGTTTATACAACCCAAGTTGCATATTGGGATGGTTTTTTCATTTGTAGAGAAGATGTAATCTTCTTGTTTAAATATAGAGTCTACGATCTTTAACGTAGGATGAATTTTTCTGTTTTCCAAGAGACTAACTTAGTTTCGGGCTGCCAGTTAACTAAAAACAAATAAATTAGGTCAATCTTGTAATGAACAATATAGCATATAAGCTTTTAAACTCTTATATAATAATGCCGAGCATTTTTATTACTGATAGTTTTGATTTTGTCGCTATGCTTCAGTTTTGTTAATTATTGACTCTTATACTATTTATCTCACCATTGTTTTAATGCAAACACTTGGAGGACTGTAAGCTGAACAATTGACCATAAATTGACTTCATTTAAATTAATGTCAAAGGCGGAACTTGTATATGCATCATTTGGTTTATCCGATTGTTGTAATGGATGATCGTAATTTATGTTTTTCTTAAATTGTAAAGATGTTTCTGTGGGAATTTAATATGTTTAGCTATATTGTGTAATTATGTATCTATTTTGTAAAGGATTAACCTGGATTTATTGAATTTTGTATGTAATTAGGTGATAATGAGATTTGTTCATTGTCAATCGTTTTTGTCTAATATCTTCGTTACGATGCATTTTAGGACATGACTGTGTTATATTGTTTTAATCCTTGTTTTACTAGCAATAATCCTGTGTTTATAGAACTAAGATTTGTGAGAAAATCAAACAGCTGAGTGGAAATTGTGACGTCATAAAAATCTTCCGCGTTGCGATTATTTTGAAAATGTGTCAGTGTCGGCATTTGTTTCCACTAAACCTATATAAGCTGGAGCCAAATTTAACAAATTCAGTCGATTAAAAGCATCTTGCGAATTTATGCTTGACTCCGGATTGAAAATCTGTAAATTAAGTCGGGTTATGTTATTATTATCATATGTGTGACCTTGTGTTTATGTCAACATAAAGTATAAACAAGGTTGAAATAAAGTTTGAAGTATTTACCTGAACAATTGAAAATTTAAAGAAGATTATATCCGTTATTAACAAGTATTTGGAAGTGTGAACGTGTTATTTTTAAATAAATTCTAGGATAATTTATTTTCCACTATCGATTTCTTGAATTGATGTTTTCATAATAAGAAATCATCTGACAGATGTAAATGCAGTGATACCAATAGCGAATAGAATTTGAAGAAAATTCTATTGACATTATATACCAGGTTGGTCGAAATAAAAGGTTTTTAATTTGATTTGCCAATAATAAAATTTATAAAGTTAATCTGAATAACTTCAGAATCATATTGTTTAACCTTAAAGGTTTTTAAGAGAATTTATTTTTCATAAATAAAACAATTCAATTTCTCTTTTATTGAAATTTATTTTTTATAAAGAAAAGTATATGAACATTTGTGAATATTTTATCTGATTTTTGATTTGTGTTAGTTTGTTCAAGTGAAGAACTGTAATAGCCCTATGTCAGGTTATTACGACTATTTAACACACTTGAGCAAGCTTGGGAATTAATTTCCTAATTGATTTATTGTTCTATTTTGAATAATTTTTCTTTTTATTTCATTTTCATTTGAATTTCCATTTATTTTCTTAAATTGACTAAAGATTGTGTTTTTCAAGTTATTCATGTGTTTAATTGATGTACATACAAGCATCCATTTCTCTTTCTCTTTATATTTACAGTTTAGCCAGTGGTTGTCCAGTTGCAGAAGCCCAAGTGTCTGCAATATAAGTTTTTCTCTTCTTTCAGGTATAAGAGTCAATAAGATTTTAATAATTCAAACAATTCATGCTCTATCGAATAAACCCTGAGTTAGTCGATTGGGAAAAGGAAAAATATTTGGGGTGTATTTTTATTTTGTTTTATTTTAATTCACCGCATATATTTTATATTTGCCTTGAACGTGTGGAATATAATATTTATTCAAGTTAAATACACCGCAGTATATATATTTATAAAAATACAACTGTTAATTTAACAATAATTATTTCATTGACACACTGATTCTATATGTTACTGCGATTACTGCTTCGGAAGATCCAGGCTAGGGCGATAAAAAAAGTCAGCTAAAACAGTCATATATATATTAACAGAAAAAGACTAAATGGTCTCCATCTATACTATATAGTACTTTGCATAAGGAATTTATACGAAACATTCTGGAAGCTTTTCCTTTGACATTATAACAAACATATAAGAAAGAAGATATACGAATATGTTAATGTATCTTAATTAATTGATGCGCCTTCAAACCAGAATACCAGCTATAAGTAAAGAAACTTGACTTTTCTAATCAAAAACGTTATTAAAATTTTTCGTTTCAAATGCGCCAGATACACCCTGTATATTCTGTAACCATAAATAAACCGGTCTGCACTGCAATGCAGTTAATCATGGTAAATTTGCCGTTTCGTAATTATATATTTCCGTTTGAGCAAATAGATTATGACTAACCTAACCTCATTTGGAATTGTTTATGACAGATATTTGGAATATTCATAGTTGCAAGAGAAAAAATATAATCATTACTCTTTGATCTACGAAAAAGCTTAGTAATCTGGGGTAAGCATTTATAAATTGAGTAATAACGTGTGGTTACAAATTACATTTTATTTCTCACTTTTCTATATAATAATATCTATACCGTCGTTCTATAGTTAAAGGTGAAATGTTGTTGATAAAAAAATTAAATTGATTTTTTTTAATTGAGAATACACACATATGAAACAGACTTCGGTAAAAGCACAGTGAAGATATATGAAAAATAAATATATACCATAAAATAAATATGGATCTATAAAACATTATTAACTACACACAAATAAAATAAATAAACTAAAGGTTACTTTTTTTAAATATTTAAGTGATAAAATTTATTTAACATAACACACAAAGAAAAATTAACAAACAAAATTAGAATCGAAATGCTGTAAATTATAAAAGAATTAAAAGTATGTTTGGATATCTCCACTAAAATAAAAATTAATTCTAAAACGTATAATTCCTTTTATCTTTAAAATTATTATTTCTATTATTTGTATTACTAAACTTGAATAAATACCTTACATTAGTTAAAAGAATCAAATTATTGGCGCCTTTTAAAATTACCGACTGAAATTAGTAGTAGTCTGTAAAATTCCCTGCTTCTATAAGATTCAACATCAAAATGGTTGAAATGCTACAAAAACTCACTCTTCATGAAAAAGTCTTGTATTATTAAATAAAGTTAAAATTATATAAACCAGCTGTAATCCATTTAAATTTATAAAATGATTAATTTTTAAATTCCATTCCAATTCCAAGGACCATTATCAATCTTTACCATAAAAAATAATTCTCTTTCCACAAAACAAAAATAATTCACTAATTAACTTTACAGCACTGTTTATTTATTTAATTGAAATTGTTTATTGTTATTTGCACTACTTAAATTCAAAAACTATAATGATACAAAAACAGTTGACATTTCTACTCATAACATAACCTTCAGATTTTCTATATTTTGCTCTAAACATAAACGCGTGGTTTGGACAACTAAATTTTTAAGAAAAAGAGTCACCAGATTTCCAGATCAATTTATATGTTTTCAAGAAACAAAAGAAAACTTAGTTACTTTTCTAGTAATTTCTAATAAATTTTAGTTTAAAACAATTGAATAAAATTCTAACTAAATCTACATAACCATATTGTTATTTATAACTAACCGTTTAAATAAATATTACAAATAGATATAAAAAAATTCTTCTTTTAAATGATATACAAAACTTCCGTTAACACTTAAAAATAAACTCAGGAGAGAAAGTCAACCAAATCAATTTTACAATACTTTGAAATTTTATTAAAATTTGAAATAATTGCTTACAAGCACTTTGTTAGCTTCTTTTCTTGATACACTTCTTTTGTTGATACAATTTCTATCCTTATATCATATTGAACAATAATCACAACTTTTTAGACATCCAAAATATTAAATAACTGCTAAATTACATGTTTTCAAATCATCAAACTAAAACGCAGAAATATGTTTTTAAACTCATAGATCTTCTATTAGGAATCATCCCCACATTTACCTATATGTCTCAGTTGTGTCCAAGGAACTACTTGACAACATCATAATGAAATGTATAAGCCCACAGACTTTTTAATATTGAAAAATAACAAAATTATTATGCAACTACTTATATCGTTAGGTCTCAAGAATTTTTTGTATTATCTACAAATTAAACTTGCAGGTAAGGTAATAAATCTTTGCATACATCTTCGATAACATGCACATTCTTTTAGGCCAAAACAAACTTTGAAATTGTTTTAATACTTATTTATCTACAAATATGCAAATTTGCTGCTGTAAACAGATCTTCGGAGATAGACATCATTGTACATCGGAGCAGGAATCTAGAAGGAAAAGATAAAAGGTAGTAGCAGATCATCTAAAGAGTTGTCAGTGTAATTGAAGTGTTTATTTAGAGAGTGATTAAGTGATACAATTTGTGAGAAAATTTAAAATACTTACAAGATAATCCTTTTTGAAAGATAATAGTTGAGTAAATCTAATATCAAAAGTCTGTTTGGTAAAGCTTCAGGCTTCTTTCTTTCTTAAGGTAATTAAAGCTAAAAAATAAAAGATTTTATAAAGTAAAAAAGTTAATAAAAGGACAAGATAAAACCATACTCACCTGTCACAAACTTAAAATACTATTGTTAACAGTCACTAACTTTTATTTACGTCAAATACAGGGCGATAATTATTTTTATGTCCGATTGCATTATAAAGTACTGTTTATTGTATTGTTTGGCGGCAGTGAACTGGCTTATTATTGTACTCGTAAAATAAAGTGGTAGTAGTAAAATAAAGTATATAGTAGTAAAGTAAAGTATGACAACTGTATATTACATGTCAAATTTTCTTCTGTCAAGAATAGATGTCAAATTTATAAACTGATTTTCTTTTGATAATTACCCAATTTTAGGAATCGAACATAAAGCTTTGTATGCAACTCTTACATAATCGGACCTTATAGACTCGCCCTTTTTATAGGCCTTGCTCGCTTCGCTCGCTCGGCCATAAACTGGGCTTGTCTATAAAGTCCTACCTTATGTACTTGTTACATAAATAGCTATTATTCATTCATTAAATGTTTTGTAGTTTACTAAGCATTTTTTAATTTGATTTTTATTAATTTTCTTCAATTATATATTTAAGTGCGTATATGCTTAGTTTTTTGGTAATTACCTTAAGAAAAACTGTTGTATTTAAATGTTTCCATAAATTATGCAAAATAGACCACACGTGTGTCACAAACGAAAATTACTTCGCATTAAATAATTCATATATTATTCCGTTAGTGCATATGTTACGCCAAGGTTACGTTTCCGTCTGCAACGCCACGACTTGGAGCCATCTGCGCGGACAGCTGTGCATTCTTCGTAGAAGCGCTCTCGCTTCGCCCACAACTGCATTAGTTGGCATGCAACATATCCGCCTACTTACTCCGTATATGCGGGGCAACCTACACGGTTTACAAACAGGTGCACATTCCTTAAGAAGAATTTACCACACTTCCGCACAACCTACAGATTGGTGCCAGGCACCAGCAGCTCGAATGCAAACTACCCACAAGCCTGCTACCAGGAAGCGTGAACTTCCTTAGTTTCATACGAGGAACTCCAACCCACTGATTCCCACTACGATGCTAATTTCTTCCGCGTTCAGCAGTATATAACCAGCTTGCTTGAGCTATTAAAGCCAGTCAGTGAAGATGGCTCGAACGAGTGTAGATGCATCTACAAGCAAGCTGGTGAGTACTTTTTAAATTATCTAATGCTTAGTGCCTAGTATGAGTGGGTTGCGCTAAACGCCCACTCTTTGCATTTGTTATGGGAGTTGTGTCCAGGCTCCCACGCTTAGTTGTAAATCACTAGGAGTTTAACTCTTACGCTTAGTTTATAGATCTAGTGCTAGAGCAGGGTTGGTTCCGACCACCCTCTTGATTGTATTAGTTTTAGGAGGACATGTACGTCCTCACGATGTATACTCTTTATGTATGTGAACCTTTGTTATGTATGTGAACATGTATCAAAATACATGTGTTTTTGGATGCCTAGCAGAGGTCTTGCAATTGGAAAAATAAATTCGATTGTTACTATTATAGCTGTTGTTTTATTGTGGCATTGGAGAATAATTTTATTTACTTTTTAGGTTTTGGTAGTAGGCCTACTAATCAACGTACCTGAGTCCCCGTACAAGTTGTCCGTGAACTCATGTATCACTGTTGGCTATGCCAGGCTTGGAGCAGAATTAAATCTTCTTTTAGGTGACAGATTCAAACTTCTTTGTACATTATATAATGTGATACACGTTAGACTTATTTTTTGTTGCTGCTTTGGAAACTAGTTGCGTTATATTGAGTAAGGGAATTTAATTCACCAACTGCAGATTAAATGATACGTTTTCTTGATTTATGACTGTAAACGAACCGGAGCAAGTTTCTGAACATGCAGAACTGGTGGAATTTCCTCCTTCAGTATCCGAACGATAGTGCATGCGGAAAAGACTAACGCACTTCATCCAGAAACAAAATATTAGTAACAATTTTGGAAACTCTGTGTAGCCAAGTCCGCCGAGATTTCCTTTTAATAAAAATGGGTCGGTCATTCGAGATCAAAACTAGTTTCCATTCGTATGAGATCCCGTAATAACCGCATAAGCAAAACAAAAACTCTAAAAGTTTTAAAATAAATAGAAAGATAAAAATAGGAAATGTTTAATAAAAGTATCGCTTCAGTTATTTGCATTTATTAAAACCCAGGTAGCAATATAATTTGTCACCTAGAAGAACCAGCTGACAAGGATTCGTTTGTTTAGAGTCTAAGATTATGCTTGATTAAATAATGTAATCAACAGATTAATATTAACATAATACAAAAATATAACTTATGGGTGGTACCGGCGCTCGATGCGGAGCTCAAATCGCCCTACTACTCTAAACGAACATTTTAACCATCAGGCCACGACGTCGAATAACTAGAAACACAACTGGAAGTCTTCTTTGTAGTAACCCTTAAAATTATTTTTTTTTAAATTTGGTTTTTATTCTTTTTTTAACATTTTTACATTCCTTTTTCATGTTCTTGCTGTTATAAACTTTATAGGTACATAATTTTTATAGTATCTATACATTAAAGATTAATTATTTTTGATAATAGAAAGTTGTTTCTTTTATTTGAATGTATAAGGTGTGTTGCATACTGAATAGGCGCACATTGGAGGCGACGCATTACTTATTTCTGTAGCTGTACATGTTGCACTATAAATAAAGAATTAACAGCGGCTTGCACATCATTCTTATTTATATGTAAACGTAAATATTAATAATATTAAGGTAAACTTACCTGTGTTTGTACCATGTGCAACAGTGTAAATATTAATGTGTAATAAATTATTATTCTTAGCCGTTTTTGTGTCGATAATCTGCTGTCTGAAACTCGAGTGATAATAGGACCTCAATTTGTGTCAGTCCTGTAATTCTCTTACTAAAAATAATATCAATTGAATTCTACCGAATTACTGCAACATTAGCTGAGATAATAAGAATATTAACTAACGACAAGAATTAAATAAGTGTAACTTAATGTTTTTTATACCATTTAGAGGTAAATATTAAACTAAATTGATAATAAAGGTTAATTATATTTTAAGTAGTAATTATTACGCCACATCATTTATATGTATGACAGACCACATAGAAATAATTATTTATTTAATCAGTACAATAAAATTCATGTTTTCGACAAATAGGAAAGTAGCCAGTCAACACTCAGCGGAGTTTAGCAATCTTATGGATCTCATAGACGCATTTCTTGTACAGAAAATGGTTACTTTTTGGATAGTTGCTATAATTTGATAATATAGTGTCATATTTGTGCAGTTGGTGGAAAAAACTGTGTGTAGCATATCTTAAAAATGCATTTGTTTGTAATACAGCTTGTGAAAGCATAATTCTGCAAAAAATGCTAAAACAGAACACCATAAACCGACACCCCAAATAATAAACACACTGAGTAGGTGATCAAGAGTGAGAGCAATTTTAAAGTTATCTTCAGCAACGCTATAACTACTTCTTTCAGCTTCAAACAATATTTTTTCATGAAATCCAGATTCTATCAGTCTTCTGATTTGTTTATTAAATATTGGCATAAAATAGTGCCCTTTTCTCATTATTGCGGACAATTCAACACTATAAATATTTCTGTCACTTTCTATTATCGTTAACAGAGATCTTTCCTTCGAGAATAGCTTTAATGCTCGTTTTCCTACTAAAGAAGTGACATTGCGATCATAAGCTACCATCAATAAAAATTTGTAGATATTCATCTTGTTTAGCACCAAAAATGGATTTGAAATACCGATGTATTTGTTTTTATCTTCTGCTAGTCTTCCATCTTTTTGAACAATGATATGCAATTTTGAATCGCTAAGTTCTTCGAGGGTCGTTATTCCATGTTCATATATCGGATTAGTCAAACTGCTAACTAAATTTGCTTGAAATGAAGTACTCATCAAAATAACATAAAATAAATAAGACAACACAAGGCATCTGATGGAATTGTTAATGTTATTTAAATTAAAGCTACTGCCAACAGAGAATGCCAAAACAACAAAGCAACATTTTGGAAGGTCTTTAAACTTTTTCATATGCCAGCACTTTGCATTCACCCACCACACAAACGCCACACTAAAGAATACAATAAAAATAGCCGTCCATACATGATCTTTGAAAATGGAAGCCATAAGCTTTACATTTGATACTAGCCTAGCTTTGGGCACAGCCCAAATTAGGGGATCTTGATAAACTAAATCGCTTAAATCAAATTCTCTTACATATTTACTCGATCTAACGTAGGTGATGCTTAGTATCACTCCTTGACTTTTATCATACAGATAATTTTTCTGGTCCTCACTTACTACATCTACCACGGTTGTATTTAAGACTTCAGCCAATATGTCGATTAGTTTTACCAGGATGGTATCGATAGGTGAAATTTTAAAATTTTTGCTTAACTTCGACTTGCTAAGTAGCTTTATTGGGCATCCAGTTAAATGTCTTATAGGGTTAGGCAGTGTTACAGATAGGTTTTCATGGCAGGATGCCACAAAGACAATCTCGGAATATTTTCCACAATTACTTTTTTGAGTAAATCGTTCTGAAGAATATATCCGAATTGTATTGTTCTGAGGATATCTATCAAAGACTATCAATAGGGCATTAATTATGTCAAAATCTAGAAGAATTCTGAAGAAAGCCTTTAAATCACGTTGAAGTGGTACCATTATTAGAAATCTTCCCTTTGGAGATTCGCATTCGTTCCAGATATTTAACTGACTCAATTTATCTAGTGTGGCATTTAGAGAAAGTGGATTATTAGTAGTAATAATAAAGTTGTTAAAAAATACTGGAGACAATCTTAAAGGATTATCGATAAAAATAATTACTTGTGGGTTGATGGAGTAAATTATCTCATTTAATAAATATGTGTCTTCTGTAGCATCACTAATTAAGTAGATGGTGGCATTGTTTGGAAACAATTCTTTGACTAGCTGAAGAATGCATATCTTCAAGCTATCCTCAGTTTTGCAGATGTTTCTTAAAAAGCAATGTGAAAATGCAAAAATTGTGAAAATTACTACCAGTGAAGAAATATTCATGGTGTTTCTCAATAAGAAAATTTGTTATACTGATGATGCTGTCCGAAATAAGTAAATGCGTGTTTTGATTTTTTAACTGTCGTCGCTTACCCTTTTATTTAAATAATAATAGTATTCTTTGTCTATGGTTTTTTTTCACTAATTTACTCCAATTTATACAGAGAATTCTACCTATTGACCCAAGTAAAATACGAGCTCTCATACGTTTCTATATTACCAAAAATATATCTGCAAACTTTATACATATTGAAGAAGGTTGGGACATGAATTCAGATCATTCGCCAATAGTTTTAACATTAAGTGATAGCATTAGAAGTAGAAGAATCAGACATTAGTAGATTGGACGAGTTTCAGGCTAAGTAGTATTAAAGAAAAGATCAATCTTTCAGTGCCTTCCTATCATCAAACATAGAATAACAAGAAATAATTGCCCGAACGGATCCGATCCTACTTCAGGATCAAGCAGGAAGGTGCTTATTCTGAATTGAAGTGTACTAGTACCAATCTTGTATCTCTTGTATACTTGTGACATTTCAACATTAGAAAACAACACCATCGCTACTTTTGCTGATGAAACAGCTATATTAGCAGTAGGAAAAACCAATGCAGAAACCACAGAAAAATTACAATCCGCTATTGTGTTTACCGCTAGACAAGAAGAAGAGTATTGGAACTATGCAGTTCCATTACTTCTAAGTAGTTTTTAAAGTATGTGGATCGGTATTGCCACTTATTATAATTACTTTAAAGTTGTTGCAACTTAAAGTGATATTATGATTGTAGCAGTAACTTGTCCGAAGCTACTTTAAAGTTTTTAAAACTTTAAAGTAGTACTGAAAGTTCTTGTCACCTGTCTGAAACCATTGCTTAACCTTACAGTAGTAAAAGTATTAAAGTAAAAGTAGTATTAAAGGTAAAACTTACGTTTTTGCTACCCAGGAGAATCGCTTTAAAGTAATTTTTCGTAAACTACTTCATCTTCATATTTACCTGTAAAATGTTGGAGGCCATTATTCATTTGCAAATTTGTTATAATTATTATTGTTAATACATGTTTTATTATATAACCTTCAATAAAAATAACAAATTGGTTCAGTCGAATTAGAAAAAATAGCGGAAAGTTAAGGTAACTCCGTGAATTTTTGCATAGAGCTTTCTTTTGGGTTGTTAAATAATCCCCTAAAAGTCAACACTTGTAGATGGTGAGCTCGAAAAGATAATGAGGGTAAATCACGCACCCCAAACAGTTTTTGTTGTTATTCTCGGAAACTATTAGGTTTATGGAGATGTAGGAGGTAAAAATTAAGCTTATTTAAGTCGCTACCAAAAATGTCTAAATGCTTTTACGGACCTAGCCTTTTATTGTGTTATCGAAGAAAAAAGAGATGTCATACATGTATCAGCAATTTGCACCAGTAAATTTGATCAAAAAACTTTGGGACGTAAGTTTTTGTAGTCTTATAACTTGTCATGAAGTAGTTAAGAGACATTTGTTGAGAGCTGAACGCGATCGTTGTCCAGTCATCTTATATCTTAGCATCTCTTGAATAAAAAAAATTGACTAGTACAGTGTACTCTCCTAAGAATTAACTTGTCAATACGAATTTTTCATCCGACTGACACCAAGAATATCGATAATATTGGATGATGGATTTTACCGAAGAGATGCTAAGGTAAAAGGACTGGACCACGATCGCGTCCGAGTGTTAACAAATTTTTATTAGCTACTTCATGACGGATATGAGATTACAAAACGTCGCGTACAAAAGTTCCTTGAGCAAATTTACTGGTGCAAATTACTGATGTATGATATATCTTCATTCTTTGATAATACAAAAAAGGACGAAGAACAAAAAAGCGTTTGGGCGTTTTTGGTAGGGATTTAAATAAGCTTTATTTTATCTAACACTCTTCATTTTGATAAACCTAATAGCTTCCGAAAAAAAAGACAAAAACCGTTAGGGGCATGGTTTACCCTCATTATCTCGTCGAGCTCACAACCTACAGGTGTTGACTTTTAGAGGATTACTTAACAACCCACAAGGAAGCCTTATGCAAAAATCCACGGACTTACCTCAACTTTTCGATATTCATAAAAATTAGTTCTAAATTAAATGGACTACAAATGTGTATCAACTTATAAGTATTTTTGTCACATTATATTAGATACATTGCAGCGCCCTTAGGTCGGAGAAGGTATCGTATATGCGGTCCAGTCTCGAGCGCCAGTACTTTTTACCGAGAGTACACTCACGCAGGGCAGCTTCAGTGAAGACTCGGTGTCCAGGGCTCTTCGTCCAGGTTTAAACGGTTCACACTTACGGGTTATTATTAGTGCTATTCAAATAAAACTCCACTTCAGCAAACCTTTAGTTTATTAATCACAATATCGAGCCAAATTACCATGCCAAGCCAAACTAACATCTTATGCACTGATATGGGTTGCAGGAAAAGGTTGGAAACGGTTGCTGTGCAACTATATACAAGCAGGGTGAGGCGGTTAAATACACTATACACTATAACTTCGTATCTTGGTGTCGGTTCGGTATGGTTGTATTCGGTAATGTTCGGTATGGTTGTACTCGGTAATGTTCGGTGTGTTCGGCATGGTCGTATTCGGTAATGTTCGGTATGGTTGTATTCTGGAATGTTCGGTACGGTTGTATTCGGTAATGTTTGGTGTGTTAGGTACGGTTGTATTTGGAAATGTTCGGTTCGGTTCGGTTATACTCGGTAGTGTATTATAAATATTCTACTGCTCACCTAAAGTGATTCTGGTCGATCGGTTGGTATTCGGTTCTTCTGTTCAGCTGGTTCTCTTTAAGTATAGCGGAAAGAGACTGATCTAATAGTACTACTACTACTACTACTACTCAACGTTATCTTAATCACCCCGCGAAGCGGGGTGAGGCTGTTATAGGCTTTATACCAGAAAGCCTCTTCAGCCAGCCGTTGGCAGATCAACTATTATTAAATAAATTTAATAATAACTGGCCCGGCAACGGCAAGACCTTGTGGTTATTATTAGCAGCATTAATAATAATGTTGGTAATGATAACCACAATCGCTCAGTGCTCGTTGTATTCTTCGATAATTTCACTTTCATGGCTCTTCTTTTATTTGCTATCGGCCATACCAACATGTGGAACATGTTGATATGGGCGACAGCGTTGGAATTCGAAGGTTGTTTTGTTGAGATATAATTACCGTAGTGGTTAATCAGATGAGGAGGCGTGGCCGTTGGTTGTTGGCGATTGGTTCTTGGATGCTGTTTGGTTTTATAATTTAAAGTTGACTAATTATGGCAATGAAGTTGAGAAGTTGAAGTTTGTTGAGATAATTGTAGTTGGTTGCCATAATTGGTTGTAGTTGATGAAGTTTCGTAAATGAAGATCTGGAGAACTTGATGTTGATGAGGAGTTGTAAAGATGATTAGTTGCTTGCAGTCGACGTAAAGTTTTAGATTGTATGTAGTAATTAGTTGGAAGATAGACAAAACACGGCTCTTTTCAGATCCACCCCCGAAAACCTCGAGGGATCATTGTGTAGCACCAAGCAATGAGCCGACTCAACCAGATTCCATTAAGGCCCCCCCTATAGGTAAGGGAACAGCCACCCGTGATGGGAAAGGTAGGAAAAGAACATGCAGCCGTCAGTCATTGGAACCCCCGAGTTTACGACGCTCGAATGGAGTTACCAGAAGAAGAAGAAGAATGACTGACAACTGCATTGGGAGAAGGAGGGTGACGGCCCCTTGAGGACAGCCACCCTGTTACTGACACAATACACACAAAAAAACAGGAACAGGGCACCGGAAGCCGGAAACAGGAAAAGTCGACTTACCGGTTAACACCACACAACTGATCACTGAGCACCCTTAGCGGCTGAAGAGTGGCCGCATGATTAGCAAATCTACAAGTGTTCGCGTCACTTTTCGAGATGGTAATCACACGTATGTTCACTCTCCAGACACTAAGCACAATACTAGAATAGGTGGGGCTGCGCGTTGTGCTAGCGAGTTCCAACGGTTAAGAGGAAAGGACGGGTAGGGATGTGAAACTTGCTCTTCTCGGAGAAGAGCGAGGTCAAGCGGCGAAACTTACATGGCAGTTTTAAATAAAAAATGCATATACAAATAAATAATTATACCCCGAAATAAGTAACTTCGTTACAACATTTTATATTAAAAAATATATTTAAAGAAACTGCGCGTTATTATCTTTCGAGCTATCTTCACATTTAACAGAAAAGTTGCAATGGTTTATAATTTTGGTATACTGGAATGACAAAATAATCAAACATCTCATCGCTCTTTTCATTATTAAGTACGTATTACAAATAAAATAGTAACCCATTTTGGGACACGAACCCATCATTAGTTCCGAGTTCCACGAAAGTAGCAATTACTATGCCGCCACGTTCCCGCCACGTAGCCTAAACGTAACCGAAACGTGGCTAGACAAGTTCCAGAGAGGTTACTGCAACGTATCTGTTACCCAGAAATTGTTCCCCATTTTGGTTGCAGGCACACGTAATAAAACCGTAACAATAACGTGCTTGTGACTAATGGCAAAAACTTAATAGTTTCACCGGTAGTAGTGCTTGGGCATGTTCAAACATAGACAAATATTTGTCCATTACACTTGATGCGAATATTCGCTGGAAAGCACATGTTAAAAAGAAAAAAGGAACTTGGTATTAAATAGAGAAAAATGTATTGACTGATTGGAAGAAACTTCATTCTGTCTCTACACTTGTATGGACGTATGGTATTCAGCTTTAGGGCTGTAACAAACAAAGTAACACTGACATCATCCAACGATTCCAAAATAAAGTACTGAGGTGCATAGTAGAAGCACCTTGGATTTGAAAGTGGAAACTGTTAGCCAGACGATAAAGTAATTTACGAAGGGTCATAAACACCGACTCTATCATTTTCTAAATGTTGAGGCCATTCAGCTCCTGGACAATACAGAATTAGTGAGAAGATTAAGTTAGACCTAAATTACTCATTGACCCCTTTGACCAGATTCTAATAATAATAATAATAACACATAAAAAAATGTATCCTTTCCTTTCCATTAGCCTTCAAACAGCCTTGGTAGTGTATTGTCTAGCATGCTAGACTTTCACCCAAGCGGCCCAGGTTCGTCTCCAGGTATCAGCAGATCTGGTTAAGGTTTTCTGCAATTTTTCCTTAGCTGTGACACAAATGTGGGATTTGCGCTGTTCCATCTGTATGTCGGCTGCAGCCGCACGTTGAGTCTACGTCATAATAATAATCACCCCCCCCACCCGCACAAGCTTCATAGCATCTGGGGCCTGGTTTCCAGGTTATGGGGCATAGCAATTATTATTATTATTAGACATTCGCATCGTATTCGCTGTTAAAATTTAACCATTCAATAAATGACTATAGGCACCACATCGGTATAGTATAGTTTAGTAGTATAGTAAATTTCGCCATCCACCCTGTATAAACCAATGCCAGTAACCGCTGCCATTGACACATGCACGCAACTGAAATCGTCCGCACTCATTCGGCTCCGATCGGCTCTCGTCTGTCGTGATTGTTTATACATATGTCTATGGTTTTGACGTTCGTGTGCTCTCTGTCGAACTAATACTCATAATAATATTATCTTTTGATGCAACGGACAGTGCCTTTATTACTATAATGTAAATAGTTCGTTTGCTTATACAACAAACAATTGCTTAGAAATCTTAAATCTAGAAAAGCTACAGAATGTATGCGAATTAGAAACATTAAAATAGTTAAAGCACTCCTAAATTTACCTCAACCTCAATTTCAACTGTTGCAGGGTTCATACTTTTCCGAGTATAAACACAATAGGCAATCAGTAGGTAACTGCAGTGAAAACTGAAATAAGAATGAACATTGAATCGTGCGTGATGGAAGGATATAACATCAAAAATGAAATGAACAGTGAAATGTATATAATACGTAGCATTAAGAGACATTATTTGATAATATTTATTGTTATTTCAGAAACTCAATGGTTAGCACACTTTATCAATATAAGAAATATCAAGAAAAGTTTTTACAGGACGATTCCAAGGAACAAATACGCATCCATAACGGTGCAAAACAATTTATTTGTAAAATATGTAATTACAAATTTAAAGAGAAGGGTGATTTCCATAGTCATAAGCTTACTCATAGAGGTGAAAAACTATTTGAATGTAATATATGTGGTTATAAATGTTCAGTAAAGACAGGCCTCAAAGTCCATATGCTCACTCATAGTGGAGAAAAACCATTTAAATGTAATATATGCGATTACAAATGTATACAAAAATCTAATCTTAAACGACACATGCACATTCACAATGGTAAGAGACCATTTGAATGTAACATATGTGGTTATAAATGTTCAATAAAAAACAGGCTTAAGGTTCATATATTCACTCACAGTGGCGAAAAACCATTTGAATGTACTATATGTGATTATAAATGTACACAAAAAGTTAATCTTAAACGACACATGCACACTCATAACATGAAGAGGTCATTTGAATGTAACATATGTGATTTTAAATGTTCAGGAAAGGACAATCTTAAAGTTCATATAATGACTCATAGTGGAGAAAAGTCATTTAAATGTAAAATATGTGGTCACAAGATTTCACATAAAAGGAATCTTAAAGTCCATATGCTTAAGCATACTGGAGAAAAACCATTTAAATGTAATATATGTGATTATAAATGTAGGCAAAAAGTTAGTCTTAAAGTCCATATGTACAGGCATGGTGTTGAAAAACCAATTGAATGTAATACATGTGATTACAAATGTACACAAAAAGTTAGCCTTAAACAACATATGCTCACTCATAATATGGAGAGGTTATCTGAATGTAACATATGTGATTTTAAATGTTCAGGAAAGGACAGTCCTAAACATCATATAATAACTCATAATGGAGAAAATTCATTTGAATGTAAAATATGTGGTTACAAATTTTCACAAAAGAGGAATCTCAAAGTTCATATGCTTAAGCATACTGGAGAAAAACCATTTGAATGTAATATATGTAATTACAAATGTACACAAAAAGTTAGTCTTAAAGTCCATATGTACAGCCATGTTGGTGAAAAACCATTTGAATGTACTATATGTGATTACAAATGTACACAAAAAGTTAGTCTTAAACAACATATGCTCACTCATAATGGTAAGAGACCATTTGAATGTAACGTATGTGGTTATAAATGTGCATTAAAGAGCAATCTAAAAGTCCATTTGTTCACTCATAGTGGAGACAAGCCATTTAAATGTACTATTTGTGGTTGTAGATGTTCGCGAAAGAGCACTCTTAAACAACATATGTTGACTCATAACACTGAAAAATCATTTGAATGTAATAAATGTGATTATAAATGTTTGAGGAAGTATGATCTTGATAAACACATGTCCACTCATAATGGTGAAAAGGTATTTGAATGTAATATATGTGGTTACCAATGTTCAGGAAAGATTAATCTTACACGACACATGTATACTCATGGTGATAAAAAGCCTTTTGAATGTAATATCTGTGATTATCAATGTTCAAAAAAGAGTAATCTTACACGGCACATGTACACTCATGGTGGTAAAAAGCGTTTTGAATGTAATATATGTGGTTATAAATTTACAGAGAAGGCTCAACTGAAACGACACATTTTCACTCATACTGGTGAAAAACCATTTGAATGTAACACATGTGGTTATAAATGTGCAAGAAAGTGTCACCTTGTACAACACATGTATACCCATGGTGGTGAAAAACCATTTGGATGTAATATATGTGGTTATAAATGTACAAGAAAGTGGCACCTTACAGAACACATGTATACACATAGTGACGAAAAGCTAACGTAAAATGTAATATACGTAGTTTTAAATCGTGGAAAACAGAAAAATTGAACAACAGACGACCGCTCATAGTGATGATAAATTATTTGAACCCAAGTAGCACTGGAGTAGAAATTCATATGAAAGTTACATATTAATATTACAAAGTAATGCTCAATGGCATGTGATAATTACTGATGCCAAGTATGTCTTTGATGCGATAAGATTAACGCTGTGGATATAGACACAAGTTCCTGATGGTATAAATATCCTTAAAGCTACGAACTAATGTCAACTCTAAATTCGTATTTGTATTATTCATGTGTAAAGATACAAAGTGATGTTGATGTGATGATGTGATGTATTTTCACTCAGTGCATGGAAATATTCTTGCAGTTGAGACTATGTAAAAATAAAAAACAATGTAACAAAGATTTTTTATAGTATTATGGTTATCGCTTATTTATATTTGTAATATTTATTAGTCAAGCTAAAGCTGTCAATTCTGTACAGTAAAACATCTCAAATTAGAGTACCATTATTTTAATTTCATTTCGTTTTTATTGGGTCAATTGTAAAGAACACGTGAAAGAGTGGTGCCGGAAATGCGAACTTTGTGCCACTGGTAACGGGCCCTTGGGGAAACGAAGAGCACCTATGAGGCAGTACAATGTGGGTAGTCCTCTGGAAAGGATAGCTATAGATATTGCCGGACCATTTCCCTAAACAGACGATGGGAATAAATACATCTTAGTGGCAATGGACTATTTTACCAAATGGCCAGAAGCATATGCCCTACCAAACCAGGAAGCAGCGACTGTTGCTGATGTACTAGTTTTTCAGTCGCTTCGGAATGTCCATGGAGCTGCATTCGGATCAAGGCCGCAATTCTGAGTCTGTACTCTTTGGAGAAGTCTGTCGATTGTTGGGCATTCGCAAGACTCGGACCACGCCGTTACATCCGCAGTCCGATGGAATGGTAGAACGCATGAATCGCACAATGGGCTAAGCAATGATGGCTTATCGTGCATCGGTCCACGAAACAACCGGTTAGTCACCAGCGTCTGTGATGTTTGGACGCGAGTTACGGTTACCGTGTGATCTGGAATTTGGGTCTCCACCTATAGAACAGGAGGTAGCCGGGAATGATTATGTCCATCAACTTAAAGAAGAAGTTGGAGCATATTCACGACCGAACCCGAAACAATAGTAGTAGAAGATAATTTTCATCCGGCTTTAAAAATATCTATTGACCTACAAATTTACCGTAGCTCCACCAATCTTCCTAATACAGAAAGTAAATCCTATAACTTTCGTCGTGCTAACTATTATGATCTGTATGCTGACTTAGTACTAGTTGATTGGTCTGTTCTAGAAACTTTTTCCTGTGTAGATGATGTTTGTGACAAGTTCTATCAAATATTGTATGATTTGTTCGACCTATATGTTCCACTTTATACTGTTAAACGTTGTAACTCGCTGTCCTGCGTGAGCGACCAATGTGGCGAAGCGGACGATCCGGGCGAAGCGAGCGAATGGCGGTTCGGACGAAGCGAATTGAGAGTGTCCTACGTAGCACATTTTCGTAATTGCGAATCGCGCGAAAAAAAATAAAAAACAGAACTATCATACCCTAGTGTGGTAAAAATGGGCTGGTGGAACGGACGCAAAATTTGAATGTCGGAGAATACATTTTTAAAATTACGTTACTGTAAAAACAAAAAAAATACATCGGTGAAAATGGCTTTTTGACTAGATTGCTCTGGAACAGTGTTGAAAGACTTTTGATGTGTAGATCAAAAGTGTTAATGGGCAAAATGCTCAGAAAATTATAGTTTGTGAATTACAACCTTTTGATGTTGAATAATAGTAGGTAAAAATTGGGAGATCTGAAACACCACCACCATCCCACCCCCACTCCTGACCTTGAACCCAAGGTCATCAAAATGGCAACAATGTAACTTCAAGATCATCAATATGGCAACAATGTTGGTGTCCTTGAACCTATCTCTCTCTAACCCATGGTGACCTTGAACCTATCTCTGTCACCTACACGTGGCAACAACGCATTCTCAAGGTCAACAATATGACAACAATGTATCGTCAAGGTCATTAAAATGACAACAATGTTGGTGACCTTGAATCTATCTCTCTCTAACACATGGTGACCTTGAATCTATCTCTCTCTAACACATGGTGACCTTGAACCTATCTCTGTCACCTAAACGTGGCAACACCACATTCCCAAGGTCATCAAAACGGTAACAATGTAACTTCAAGGTCATCAATATGGTAACAACGCATTCGCAAGGTCACCAAATACTGTATCTTCAAGGTCATCAAACAACATTCAATTTATTAACCTTGTCAAAGTTACAAATGATTGCGACAGTTTAAAACGCAAATTAAACATTATTAATGTATATTAATGTTGGGGGGTATATTAATTTTGACATCGAGTGTACAGTGTAAAGACACACCAGAAGAGAAGTCACTAGATTGGAGAGAGACATAGATGTCTGGCTCAAGTACACCTTTACCTACTAACGAAGAAAAAATCACTCTCGATTCCACTACTAAAGAATAGTTGTCCAGAACGAGTTTGGAACAGTCGTTCTTTGTACTTAATCGTGTTATGTTCCCGTGTTTTGTGAGTACATTTTTATTAAATATCTAATCTTAAAATATCTTTAGAAAGAGCATTAAAAGTGAAATAATTTTGACTTATACAAAGGTCAAATAATTGAATTAACTCTAACCTTTTAACTAATTCTATATTACTATTGATCAAGAAACTATCTAATAAAGGAATACACTCTTGTGGGGGTATTCTGGAGAGTATGTATTTCTAACATTCAATGACAGAGAAACACAATTTCTTAACAAAGGTTTCAGATTTTGTCCTTTTCCAAAATTTGACAACAAAATTAAAGAAATTTCCGTTGAATGCGAAACTATACTTAAGAAAGATCATAATAACTATGCAAAATTCCAAATTTCAAATTTGTTAAAAGAGATGTCTTTGAAACAGGACAAAATGTACAACACATCTAACATATCACTTCTTCAATCTATAAAACAGAAAATCACAGAGAACAATCTAATTTCTGTTAAAGCAGATAAGGGTAACACTTTGGTAGTTCTTTCAAAAGATATTTACATACAAAAAGTTAATGAATTTATTAATAAAGAAAATTTAGAAACTTTAAACAAAAACCCCACCACAAAATTCCAAAAAGAAATAAAACACGGTTTAGAAAACTGCAATATCTGCTTTTCAGAATTAGAAAAGCAACAAATCATTAATAAAAACCCACAACCACCTAAACTATATGGACTAGCCAAAACACATAAACAGAATATGCCAATAAGACCAATTGTATCATACATCAATGCACCTAATCACATTTTATCCAAAAAACTCAACCAGATTATTAACACGATAGGTTACAAATCGAAATACTCTGTTAGAAATTCATTAGAATTAGTAGATAAGCTGTAAAACATACATCTTCCACCACATTCAAAACTTGTTAGTTTTGGTATTTGCAACATGTTCTCCAGAATACCACCACAAGAATGTATTCCTTTATTAGATAGTTTCTTGATCAATAGTAATATAGAATTAGTTAAAAGGTTAGAGTTAATTCAATTATTTGACCTTTGTATAAGTCAAAATTATTTCACTTTTAATAACATAATTTATTTACAAAAAGATGGTTTACCTAAGGGTAATTCTCTAAGTCCTCTATTAGCTAACATATTTATGGACAAGTTCGAAGATCGAATATTTGAATTAAACCTCTCTAAACACATTATCTTCTGGTTTCGTTATGTTGATGACATTTTAGCTTGTTTTGACAGTTCTTTTGAGGTTATCAATGAATTATTAATTCTTATCAATAGTATACACCCTAACATAAAATTTACACTAGAAACAGAACAAAACAGGTCTATAAACTTTCTAGACTTAAATATCAAGATTAACGCACACAATCTATTTGAATTCTCCATATACAGAAAACCAACACAAACAGACATAACAATACCAAATGAATCTTGTCACCATAAAACACACAAAATAGCAGCCTACAGATCATTAGTACACAGAGCTTTAACTATTCCACTAATAAAACCAGATTTTAGCAAAGAGATATCAACCATTAAACTAGCACATACAAATCATTACAATCCGAACATGATTGACACTTTAATTAAACAAAAAGATTATAGGTTAGCTATCAAAAGAATATATCCCATTGACAATCAAACAGAAGACACAAATTACATATCTATACCATATTTTGGCAAAATATCAGAAAAAATTGCACATATACTAAGAAAAGCCAACAATTATAAAATAACATTTAAAACCAACACTAACACTTTTTCATTTTTATTTAATGCTAAAGACAGAACACATGATATCATGAAATCGGGCATTTACCGTTTAAATTGTTCTTTTTGTAGTTCGGTATATATTGGGAAAACACTTCGAAATTTTGACATAAGATATAAAGAACACGTACGTCATTACAAAAATAAATATCCTGAAAAATCTAATTATGCCAAACACCTTTTAGAACAAAATCACACAATGACTTCTCAAAATAATATTAAATTCCTACATTTTTGTAATAACAAACGCAAATTAGACATTTTAGAAGCCTTTGAGATATACAAACACAAACTCAGGGTACCTTTAACGAATGAACAACTTGAGCTCAGTAATTCTCCGTTACTGGAAGTATTAGATATTTAATTCTGATTATTATTATTATTTTATCTAGTTACCTATTTTTGTATCTACCTTAGCGACGTGTTTGTTTATAATTATATTACCTTTGATAATGACAGCATAGCTGTCGAAACAATATTGTCAGGTTGTATTTTAATAAAACTGTGAAACTTTTACTAATCTTTATTTATTTCATTTAGAAAATTACTTATTACCCCAGTAGCACACACATGTTGGAAAAATATTGTTTCCACATCCAAACATTGTAAATGACAGACAATAACGGGATTGGCACAATATGCGGAAGCAATATATCTCCAGTACTGCAGTTGAATGTTGGTCATACATTGAAACATTATATTGGTTCAATATACGTTTATAATATTGGCACAATATGTGCATATAATATGTCTCCAACATGGCAATATTGGTCCAACGTTGAAACATATAATGGTCCAATATTCTTTTACAATATTGGCGAAATGTATTCACAGGATATTCACCCACTGTTCAAACGTAATATTGGTGCAGTATACTTGTACTAGTATTGGTGCAATTAATGTGATATGTTTGATATCTACATTTTCGTTTATTTCGATTAATGTTTCCCTCAATAGGTAATATTTGTCACAAATCACTTTGTATATGTTCTGTTCGTTCAACCCAATCATATTAATTAACCGACGACGATGATAATAATAATAATAAACCGACAGTCCATATCGTTAGATTAATGTTTAACTGTTGATGAAGTAGGAGGGGGGAGGGCTATCGTAATTTGAAGCACTATTATACGCTAAATGTGATTCAACTCTGTTATTTTTCCATTTACACTTAAAACTATCGATATATCTTTTATATAGAACTCGTTTTAGATGTCTGTACAATAATACATTTGCGTCATTGCGAAAACTGTAGATCAAACGCATTAAATTCTGTTAATTGGACTTTTATCTACTGGAGTTCTAGTTAAAAAGCTAAATAAATTGTATCAACGTAAAACAGAGAACTAATAAAATTAAATATATCAAAAATATATTGGCAACATATTGAGCCAGCAATGTGAACTAGAAGTATTTGTTAAAATTTGTAGCTTAAGTTTGATATTTCATTCACTTCAATAAAAATTTGTATTAAATGTATTAAAGGCGAGATAATGCTATTTTTAATAAAATTGAAATTACATAATTATGTACCTACTATTATCGTATTTACACGTTCTGAAAATGAATCAGTCATATTGTTTACACAATTTTATTCATGTTTAAACAAAACGCTAAGTAAACTAGGCGGTTATAGCAATTAAAATATATGGATGTTACAGTGAGTACTTACAGTATATAATGAACATAAATAACTGACACACAAACAGTAAACATAAATTTTTCAACAAGAAAAGTTCAGCAGCAGATCTCGCAAAACTAAAACAGCATCAAGTATCAGTGGCGGTAAAATCACGAGCGTTTCTACCCTGCAATACACGGCTGCTTGTGCGTTATTGGGCGCGAAATCTGAAATGCGATCATTACGAATCTACACCGAGTTATACAATAATTACTACGTATTGAGGTATTATTAGTATTCAGTATTTGATAAAACCGTGTGAGTTATGGTAACTTGTAACCATCTTTCATTTATTCGTATATTAAGAACCCGCCTATGTATTGATATTTTGATTTCTTGAATAATCAAGTAACCTTGTTTAAAGGCTGTTTATCCAGTGACGGAACTATAAAGGTGAAATTTTAACTGCACTATATGTTCAATATAAGACCAGTACAGAATAATACAATATGAATAATTTGTATATGGGACTTTATGGAAAAAACATTGGTTACGTATATTGGGCGCCAATCTTGAACCAATATAACATCAATATGAATTAGATATATCGAGTGTTTTTTTAAATTTGACGTCGAAGGCGGCTATGGATAGTTGATTGTGAACGGATCTTGATCGTATTAATAAATGTCATTGTCAAAACGTTCAAATCCAACCTCTGTCCAACCGTTGATTGACAAGTTTGTTTTCACGTTTTTGATTTTTGTATTCTTTTGTCACTCACCTAACGCCTAATAGAGCTGAACTGTCTTTTTCAAGAGAACTTGGTAACTAATTTATTTGTGAAGGTAAGAAAAACATGAAAATAAAATCATAACCTAACATTTCAAATTTTTGTTTATTTTGATTATTTGTTATAATTTTTTCAATTAAATTGTAATAATTAATAATAACTGGAGAAGTTTCAATTAAAATTACAAAAGTGAGGTTAGATGTCATTTTCTAGTTTATTCACAATCGACTATTCACAGCCTACGTTGACGTCAAATTTAAAAAAACACTAGATATAATATTAAGTATCTACTAATGAATTAATCATACAGTGGGCTGAAATATAAGCCCAATATAGGATCAATATAGAGGAAAACATATTTTTTAAACTTATTATTTATATATTGGACCTTTGTAGGGGCAACATACATTGGGTGCCAGTCTTTAACCGATGTAATACCAATCTTGGTTAAATCTTCGGAATATTGGACCTGGATAGGTATAACATACTAAAAGTCCCCAGCCGGGGACTGCGAGGTTTAGCTGGGAGGGGGGTGGAAAGGTCCCATTTTTCGTTTTTTTGTGAATATCTCGGAAACTATGCGTCTTAGCGGAAAAGGCATTCTATACAAAATAAAAGTAAATTTAATTTTCTTAAAGAACGAAACATGTGGAATTCACAAACGATACGCTCAGAAGACAAAACTGTTTAGATTTTTTTTTTGAGTTTCATTACTAAGTCTGGTCGTGAGACCATGGGTGAGACTTTCATGGACCGAGTCTACATAAGTACAAACGCACTGACAAATAAATTTAGAACGTTCATCGAACCCACCCATTGCATTCCTCTAGCCCATACTGAACCCAACTATGTGGCTGGTTTGGATATAGGACTAAATCGAGTTTGTAATGGGACAAACTTACTGACAAAAAGTCTACCACGTCCACCAACACAAAGCCACACCCGCCTGACCAAACCATTGTACTCCTCTGGTTCATGTTCAGTCCAACCACATAGGTGGATTGTAAACTCCAGACCCTGTAAGTTCCGATGCACGTCATCAATAATTTTTTCAAATTCTTTAAGGGCGGTTTTTTGTTGTAAACTTGACAAAAATAAATATACGAGTGCTTGTTTTTAAAGGTTTTTTGAGTTATTATTTTGCACATGTAAATTTTACTGTAATCCAGTAAAATCATGTTATTTATTCCCATCTATTATATTTTGAATTTGTATAGTCGAAATAAAAACTGTAAAAGAATTAACTGCGTATAACTTTCATATTTGTCTTTCGACTGTTCGCAATACTGCTGTTTCTCGTTTGCTCGTTTACATATCTATCTACAATCGATTTTTATTTTCATTGTTTTAATTTGTGTTTTGGCGTTTGCTGGTTGTGGTCATAAGGTTGAGGTTGATGGTTATATTTTTGCGACTGTGCTTCGCGATATATTTTGTACACGTGTCTACATGTTGCGTAACTATTAAAAACAGTTTTTCAAAACTAAATAATTCATGATCTTGCGTAATTTCTGCGATTTGCAGGAATATTAAAGTGAGGTTAGGATAACACCCCCGCTTTTGAGACAGTCAAAGAAGCTAATATTATCCTTAGTTAATTATTTTGAGAAAAAACGTAATAATGGTGCTACAATCTTACCACTCACTGCAGTAAGAGAGGTAGGTACGTTTAAGAATGTTATACAATGGATATGTGTATCATGCATCAGTTATAATTTAAATGGTTGTTTACAGAGAGCTGCAAATGCGCTTAACATCAACATTTGCACAATAAGTGGTATTTCTGAAGCATCAAGAAACAATCAGCTTGGGAGAAGTCCTAAACGGAAAAGAATACGCACGAAGCCTGTTAGAAACAGAGACAATTTTGACCAAGTAGCTATCCGTATGTTGTTTATGAGATGCATCAGAAACGTTCTTATAAATAATTTGACTGTTCTCCAGTGTAAGGTCGCCACTCGTAGCCGCACATGCTATATTTTTATAAATGAAGCATCACTAATATTTGCCTCAAAAACTACAAATGTCGATTATTGTGGTGAAATGAACAAAGATAACTTCTTGAAGTGGTTTGAGCACCAACTGCTAAAGAATTTAGAAGAGCCTTCACTGGCCAAAATGCCTTGGATATGTGGAAAGAAGCTTTAAATACAATCGCATCAGAAATATGGAAGAAATGTATTGACAAAGACGAACAAACAATAAACAAGCAATGAGAGAAGGAAGTTCGATTTGTTATTAAGGATACTCAACCCCTTATAATACATGTCGGCGATTCGGACGATGACAGCAGCTGCTACGGCGATGATGGTGAAGACGATTAGAATAAATATATTTTTGATTATACAACTCATAATAAAATTAGCCAATAGTAGTTGCGAATTATCCTAGTTACCACATATAGATAAGTGAATATACGCTTCACGACGTTGTATAATCGTTTCGGTATTTCCAAGCCTGCAACACTATTGGTTCAAGCAATCGTTGTCAGAGTAACAATTATTTTGAAGTCATCGACATACCTGTGCATGCAATAAATTAAATTAATCTGTCAAAAAAGCATCGCTTTTGAAAGCAAAAATAATAGTTGATTCTAAATTTTATTTGTTATATAATCGTATCGAATACCACTAGAGCAACCGAAAATAATCTTATACCTACCTCGCGACACGACGTATTCCTTAAAACACCACTCCAGCTACGCTGTCGTGGTGTTTCGCAGAATACGTCTCGTCGCTCGGTAGGTATAATCGATTATTTTCGTTTGCTCTCGTGGTATTAAAACTGAGAATCGCACGACGATGCCGAGAACCAATAGAAAAATTCAAATTTGAATTGTATCCATGACAATCACACAATTTTCCCGAAAATTTATATATATATGCTACCAAGGAGTAATTTTTTGGAAATTTTTTGGAAATTATACTTGTAACATATATAGCTATATAAAACCAATTAATCATAATGCATTTTTTCTGTGCGTCGTGCGATTCTCTTACCGAATACAGCCTCGTGCATTGATTCTGCCTGGAAATTTTGATTTCGTGCATTTCTGCAACGTAATTGCACTCCACTTCGTGTCGTGCAATTATGACGTTGCAGAAATGTCACTCAAAAAATTTCCGGCAATAATCAATGCACTTGGTATATTACAAGTGAATATTTATTTTAGAATAAATGTATATTTTTGTATATTGTTTGTTTATTATTATAGTGTATCTTATTTATTTGTCTTTTTAGAAATTAAGTAAAACTATGTAGTTGTGTTATTTAAACTTTTCCTTGTTACTGAATGTAAGTATTTTCACAATATGCTATATGCTTAGTTCAGTTACTTTAGGCATAAACATGGCGTCTGTTCATAAATCCTTTTATTTTGTTTTAATCGCTTTATTTTATCGTTTTACAAACTTAAACATTTTGTTTAAATTAAACACATCTGGTGTTTTTTAGTTCATGGTAAGGTACGTACTTCAGCAAAACAGACAAATAGGTAATTCTTGGAAATGCTTATTTAATCTTAACCTATCCTAATTCCAGTGACACCTGATAAGTTTTTGTAAATTAAACGAAAAGCCTTTTTCGCGTTTATTATTCATTTTTCTCCCTTACTTGTATAATGAAAATTGCTTATTTTTCTTTGCACTATTTGCCATTTCAATTAATGACCCAAGTGCCATAACATCCTGTATACATGTGCTAAATTGGTTGCATATACATAAATAGTCATTCCACTCATGCAACGAATGTAAACATACTAATTTAATGACGTCATTTGAGGTTATGACGTAGCATGTGACGTGCATTGGAACTTACAGGGTCTGGACTATAGGTGGAATATAAAACATTAATTGTGCAAAATTCAAAATTAATAAGATAATTATATGGCATGACGTTTCATTAAGTATTAATAAGAATTACATAGAATTATAAAAGAATATTTTTAATTGAAATGAGCATATGCAAAAAGTCAAAGAATTCCACTAAATTTAAAATTAAATTAAAAAAGGAATTATTGTGTACTTGGCACTCGTCAGTGTTTTAGTGCAGTTAAGTGTTTTGTTGTTGGCAACATTAGCACAAACCAGTAGCCAGTGGGCATACTTCAGGGTGTCCTTCACATGTACTTACAGTTATTAAACTCTGATATATTCCTCGCGCTGATTGTAGATTTTCTCGTTCAGTTTTACATGTTGTAAAACGCATCCAATTGTTACTAGTTTATTTATGTAGTTAACTATTTCAATCATTTTATTTTCCTAACTTTACAATTTGTGTTGTCAAATACTATACAGAGTGTACTCTGTCAAAGGGTCATGGCCAACTCTCGTCTTTTTACACTGAATGGATAAGCCTGAAAATCTTTATTTAAATGGTAAACGCATTTGCTTTTAAGATCTTATGAAATTAGTATTTGTTTTTTCAGGTTGTAATTTTATAAAATGTTGGTATAAGGCAATGATGCAGTAACTGCAATAGAAACTGAAACGGAACAGAGTATCAAATTAGAATCGCAGCTACTGGAGGGCTATAAGACCAAAAATTAAATTCAACCACAAATCCACATACTCAATCATAGGGGCGAGAAACTATTTGAGTGTTATTTATGCGATTATAAATGTTCAGTAAATAGTACTTTCAAAAAGATACCTGCTCACTCGTAGTGGTGAGACACCATTTCAATGTAATTTATGCGAGTATAAATGTTCAAAGCAGAGTAGTCTCCAAACACACTTGCTCATTCATAGTGGTGACAAACCGTTTCAGTGTAATTTATGTGACTATAAATGATCAATAAATAGTAATCTCAAAATACTCTTAGTGGCGAGAAAACATTTGAGTGTGATTTATGCCTTTATAAATGTACAATGAAGAGTAGTCTAAAAGTTCACATGCTCGCCCATAGAGGCAAGAAACCATATGAGTGTAATATATGTGGTTATAAATGTTCAGTAAAGAGTAGTCTAAAAACTCACGTACTCACTCATAGTGGTGAGAAACCATTTGTGTGCAATTTATGTAATTATAAATGTACAACAAAGAGTAATTTGAAAAAACACATGCTCACTCATAGTGGTGAGAAAGCATTTGAGTGTAATTTATGTGATTATAAATGTTTAGTAAAGAGTAGTCTAAAAATTCACTTGCTCACTCATAGTGGTGAGAAAGCATTTGAGTGTAATTTATGTGATTATAAATGTTTAGTAAAGAGTAGTCTAAAAATTCACTTGCTCACTCATAGTGGTGAGAAACCATTTGAGTGTAATTTATGTGATTATAAATGTTTAGTAAAGAGTAGTCTAAAAACTCACTTGCTCACTCATAGTGGTGAGAAACCATTTGAGTGTAATTTATGTGATTATAAATGTTCAGTAAAGAGTAGTCTAAAAACTCACTTGCTCACTCATAGTGGTGAGAAACCATTTGTGTGTAATTTATGTAATTATAAATGTACAATAAAGTATAATTTGAAACAACACATGCTCACTCATAGTGGTGAGAAAGCATTTGAGTGTAATTTATGTGATTATAAATGTTCAGTAAAGAGTAGTCTAAAAACTCACTTGCTCACTCATAGTGGTGAGAAACCATTTGAGTGTAATTTATGTGATTATAAATGTTCAGTAAAGAGTAGTCTAAAAACTCACGTACTCGCTCATAGTGGTGAGAAACCATTTGTGTGCAATTTATGTAATTATAAATGTACAACAAAGAGTAATTTGAAAAAACACATGCTCACTCATAGTGGTGAGAAAGCATTTGAGTGTAATTTATGTGATTATAAATGTTTAGTAAAGAGTAGTCTAAAAATTCACTTGCTCACTCATAGTGGTGAGAAACCATTTGAGTGTAATTTATGTGATTATAAATGTTCAGTAAAGAGTAGTCTAAAAGTTCACTTGCTCACTCATAGTGGTGAGAAACCATTTGAGTGTAATTTATGTGATTATAAATGTTCAGTAAAGAGTAGTCTAAAAACTCACTTGCTCACTCATAGTGGTGAGAAACCATTTGAGTGTAATTTATGTGATTATAAATGTTTAGTAAAGAGTAGTCTAAAAACTCACTTGCTCACTCATAGTGGTGAGAAACCATTTGTGTGTAATTTATGTAATTATAAATGTACAATAAAGTGTAATTTGAAACAACACATGCTCACTCATAGTGGTGAGAAAGCATTTGAGTGTAATTTATGTGATTATAAATGTTCAGTAAAGAGTAGTCTAAAAACTCACTTGCTCACTCATAGTGGTGAGAAACCATTTGAGTGTAATTTATGTGATTATAAATGTTTAGTAAAGAGTAGTCTAAAAACTCACTTGCTCACTCATAGTGGTGAGAAACCATTTGTGTGTAATTTATGTAATTATAAATGTACAATAAAGTGTAATTTGAAACAACACATGCTCACTCATAGTGGTGAGAAAGCATTTGAGTGTAATTTATGTGATTATAAATGTTTAGTAAAGAGTAGTCTAAAAATTCACTTGCTCACTCATAGTGGTGAGAAACCATTTGAGTGCAATTTATGTAATTATAAATGTACAACAAAGAGTAATTTGAACAAACACATGCTCACTCATAGTGGTGAGAAAGCATTTGAGTGTAATTTATGTGATTATAAATGTTTAGTAAAGAGTAGTCTAAAAGTTCACTTGCTCACTCATAGTGGTGAGAAAGCATTTGAGTGTACTTTATGTAATTATAAATGTTCAGTAAAGAGTAGTCTAAAAGTTCACTTGCTCACTCATAGTGGTGAGAAACCATTTGAGTGTAATTTATGTGATTATAAATGTTCAGTAAAGAGTAGTCTAAAAGTTCACTTGCTCACTCATAGTGGTGAGAAACCATTTGAGTGTAATTTATGTGATTATAAATATTCAGTAAAGAGTAGTCTAAAAACTCACTTGCTCACTCATAGTGGTGAGAAACCATTTGTGTGTAATTTATGTAATTATAAATGTACATTAAAGAGTAATTTGAAACAACACATGCTAACTCATAGTGGTGAGAAAGCATTTGAGTGTAATTTATGTGATTATAAATGTTCAGTAAAGAGTAGTCTAAAAGTTCACTTGCTCACTCATAGTGGTGAGAAACCATTTGTGTGTAATTTATGTAATTATAAATGTTCAACAAAGAGTAAACTCAAAATACACATACTCACTCAAAGTAGTGAGAAGCCATTTGAGTGTAATTTATGTGATTATAAATGTTCAGTAAAGAGTAGATTAAAAATTCATTTGCTCACTCATAGTGGTAAGAAACCATTTGAGTGTAATTTATGTGATTATAAATGTTTATCGAATAGTCATCTCAAAATACACATGCGCACTCATAGTGGTGAGAAACCATTTGAGTGTAATTTATGTAATTATAAATGTTCAACAAAGAGTAAACTCAAAATACACATACTCACTCATAGTAGTGAGAAGCCATTTGAGTGTAATTTATGTGATTATAAATGTTCAGTAAAGAGTAGTCTAAAAATTCACTTGCTCACTCATAGTGGTGAGAAACCATTTGTGTGTAATTTATGTAATTATAAATGTTCAACAAAGAGTAAACTCAAAATACACATACTCACTCATAGTAGTGAGAAGCCATTTGAGTGTAATTTATGTGATTATAAATGTTCAGTAAAGCGTAGTCTAAAAATTCACTTGCTCATTCATAGTGGTGAGAAACACATATGAAAGACATATTATGTCGGATCCATATCCTCATTGCACTAAACCAATTATTTTGCTGTATATTCATATAATTTAACATTTAAAATATACATGCTATATACAATATTTAGGCCCACTCTATGTATACAGTTTATTCTGAATTAAATACATGTAATTACTTTATCCTGATCTTTAGGCAACACTTCATTCCTACTATTTATTTTGTTTTTTTTTATAATACTGGCTAATGGAAATCATTAATTTTTGTTCGATGGTACCTTAGGCAACATCATCTTGTTTGTTATCAATTATCATATTGTTCAGCCTAGGAAAAACAAATCATTAGATTACGATGCTTTAATTGACAGTTGATATTTTAACCTTGTCTAACCAATTATTGACCTTGTACAAGTTCCTATTTTTAAAATTGAGTTTTGAGTGCACCAAAATTCTTTATCTTGACGCCATTTTCAAAAAAGGCACTTTCCTGTGAATGTTCAAATAGTTTAAATTGGACAAAGTTTTCTTAATGTCAATCATAATTCAATTTAGTGTTGCCAGACGTCCCTTATTCTGCGGGATTGTACTGCGTTTATTGCTTATGTCTCGCGACATAACCAAATTGTCCCGCAAGGGAATTTTTAACGTACTTCTATCGCAGCATCGTTTAACAGTAGCCATCTCCGTCTGTAGCATTTCTCGTCCTGTTTAATTATCTCTTTTTAGGTTGGACTTAACTACACGACATAATAATACTTAATAATACATAATGTATACAATAATAAATAACAATATTTAATACTGACGGTTTATAGAATAGTAGAATGAAGATATTAGGCGTTTACGAAAATTGTGTTGTGCGGTATCCAATCGTTCGAGGGCGATACCAAAGGCATTCCATTCAAGTTGTACAGTATATCTATCTTTTCCTGGACTAAGCAAAACAATAAAAAAATGGATGGTATGTCTCATGCTAAATTGAATATTTTTGAAGAGAAAATTAATTACAATTTTGTTTTGTAAAACAAATTAAAGAAGTTATTTCGCAGTTGATATCGAACCTACGGCGATAACCACTTTAGTTGAATAAGTAGCCTCCCGCTTCTCCTGACTGATCTAGGAAAATACATCACCAAGTGTCTATACTACTATACACTTATTTTAAAAGTAGATTGTACTTATTTAAACAATTTAGTATTTATTTTTTTAATTGTAAAATTACAATTGCTAAATCTATAATCTCACAAATCGTGGTATTTGTCAAATGCTTTAGGTATTATTAAAATGAGCAAACTTGGATTCTACTCAGTACTCACTTTTATTTTTACGACAGAAGTTGTCAATACATACATTACAAATGAGCAAATAAAGTTGAATTTGAATCTTTATCTTTGATTGGTTGCTTCCCTATCCACACGTGTTTGAAATTATATCTGTATAGCTTGCTGGAATTGGCTACTTTTCAGTTGAGTCAAACGTGAAGAAAACAGATGATTTACTTATAAGAGTAGAAGTACTATATTGTGTTACAAGTGCACAAAAGTGCCAATTTCTCACGAATGTGAAAAAGTTACGGAATGAGACGTAGTCGAATGTCGCAATCACACGAATGTAAAGTTGGCGTTTTTGCACGTGTTACTCACTATCCTACTTTATCTACGACCACAAAACAATTAATAAAACGCCAAAAGCTAAGAAAAATATTTAACCTAGAATTTATACTCGCACTCATATTTTTTACGTGAAATCTCTGGCAATAAATTAAGAGATATAATGTGAGCAGCTTACGTGTTCGCTTCGATGTTTGGAGGTGTACAGTGTACACTCCATTTTCCCGTCATCGGATATACTCATGATAAATCTAAAATTTCGATGTGCTGACATCTATGGCGTTTTAATGGAACTACTGGTCATGTTATATCATATCTCACGGTCATTTCCGTTCAGTTTGAGATTGTGAGCAATGAGTCATTTTCATGGTTACTAGACTGTGCGAAATGTGTAATTTTCTGTAGTGGTCGTAGATAAAATGTTTTTCGGTAGTGTTTAAGTCTGTATACAACAGCCAGAACATATCCCTAACAAGTTATTCATATTATCGGTAGAGAATGTAAACGTAGGTAAAAAACTACGCACACCTATGTAACAATTTCAATTTTAGATTATGTTTAACGGTACATTTTTATTTACCGACTATAGATTTCGATCCACGAACCATGGATCCGGTAGATGAAACGGATATATACCGGTTAATTTCCGAATGCCGGTAAAGAAGCAGTGGTACAGTTTTCGAGCGCTTTCGATGCATCGGTACATATCCGATAATTTTCGTAAATTTATATCGATTCAAGCATTATGAATTTTATTAGTATGAATTGAATTCAGGCGAAAATTGTGAATTTTATTATTAAGTTTTTAAGTGTCCCGCGAAATACTAAAACAAATCTGGTAACCCTGCGTGCAGGTGCACCGACTTACCAAATGGTATTGGCACAAATCCCACATTTGTGTTACAGCTAAGGTAAATTGCAGAAAACCTTAACCATGCCGCTTGGTTGAGAGAAGAGCACGCTAATAATTCCTACATTACCAAGGCTAACAGCCCTATATTGTGAGTTCTATAATGAGAAACCTTAATTTCACCACCATCCATTGTCTTAAGAGTCCAATGATATTTCCAAACCATAACTACTGTAACAAGTAACAATACTGAACGAGCAAGGAAAATAAAATTGTCGCAATCTTTTTTATAGTCGGAGAGCTAGGGAACACGATCATCTCACAGGTCCGTAATGGATAAAATCTCTTTTTTTATCTGTATTCATAGTACGTAAGTAAGAAAACCCTTGTCTGGCAGGTCATTCCCTTTGATTTATGGACGAAGAGATCAAATAGTGTTGTTAAAAAATGTCACATTTGAAACACATATGTAATGGTTTTTTAATTTTTATATCAATCAAAATACTGAAAAAAAAGATAGCAAAGGATTAATATAATTATCTTATATAATAATATTTTAATATAAATCATTAATAATAAATACAGACAACAAACGTGTAGCAATACTAACAGTAAATAAATGGTTGTTCTATAGTTCCGAATCCTGGACTGGAGCACTAGAATTATCTTCAAAATTTTTCAATTTTAATTTTTTAGAATTCGTCTTAAATGACGAGAAGTATAGATTTTTCTACACCTTTTCATTGCACTAAACATGAAACTAGGCATTTTGTTTCACAAAAATAAAAGTTGGCAGTTGCCACTTTGGGAAATTCTTGCTAGAATTTTAAAATCTCACATTAGACTATGTAGTATTCAGGGTGGAAGCAGATTGAAGACATCAAAAGGAACAAAAAAGTCTCGATTTCTTTCTATATTAATTAGCTTTCGAGTAATTTAGAAAAAACTGCAGAAAACCTTAACCAGATCTGCCGGTACCATCAGGAGTCGAACTGGACCGCTTAGGTGAAAGCCCAGCACGCTAGACAATACAGTACCAAGGCTGTAAAAGTAGTAGTAGTAGTATTTATAATCTAACAAACACTTATAAATTATTATTAATCGATTGGTTGATTGATTAGTAAAATGCTAGAAACTTCGCCATGATTTTGAAAAGTTTTTCCTACGCATATTTTATTGCTGGTGCATGAATGAAAGTTTAATCCTTACATGGAAATTTCAATTTTTATGTAAATAATGTAGGGGTGTTATAGTTATTTATGATCAAGTGGATGTGAGGGGAAAAATTTAGCAAGTAATAGCGAAATACGCTTTTAATAATCTTCTCGAGCATCATTCAATATTTTATTCAATGCCATTTTAAATGTTTAATATTGGTCTAGTATATTTGGTAATAAAAATCTGACACTCATTGTGAATGGATTTTAATAATATGCAGTGTAAGTTGTTGGGTGATTGGTTTTATTGTAGCTAGTGGACAAAAAGAAATTCTTACTCATTGGTAACTAAATGTTAATGTTGATTTCTTAGAGATGTCGAAATATAAGCCTTTTTTTCTTTCAGGTGTTGGATAAACACTAATATCAGGTAATATTTCAGAGGATAATGTTTTCATTTTGTCTTGTAACTTTAGCGGTAATGCTAACTTTTCCTCATCTTTTGGTTCTCATCATATTTGCAGATGGTGTGAATTGTGCCGTGCTGATGTAATAACAGTCAAGACAAACAGTATTGTGCTCTGTGACAAACAATCAAATGCAAAGCTGCCATTTCTTTATTCGTAAGTTATTTTAGTACAGAAAGTTTTGTTGGCGTCGCAACCGTTCGTTCATCCCCGACTTTTTTATAATCTATTTTAAATTATCCGTAATAGTTCTGTGCGAGTTATTTGATACAGAAGACGGTGATATAGACGTGATATAGAAGATTAAAAAAAAAACGATTCTCTGAATCAAATATCCCGCACGCGGTTATTATGACCGTCCCAATTTAAAATAAATTACCGAACAGTAAGCCTGGGATGGACGAAACCTCTTGTACTAAAATATAACATTTACGAGTGTAGAAGTGACACTTTTACTTCGAAGAGTTTCTGGCAGGTGGTATTACCGTTCATCGCTTTGTATTGTCATTCATTGGACAAATTAAAAATTGAAACGCACGCAATGACACCGTACGCGGTACGGGTTGCTCAGTTCAGAACGCTTGCTCAGTGCTAAAATTAATCGTAAAATTACCGTCATGGATATCGTAATTATTAACGTCAGCTTCTGCATCAGTACTTTCTGTCAGTTTATGGCTTGCCGCCATAGCCAATATTCTCAATGAAGAAATATCACCTTATACACCAACAACCTTTTCTGCTGTCCTAATACAAGATTTCAAACATATGATGAAGAGTCATATAAATAAATAACTTTTATTCAAAACCTCTAAATAAAAACGTTATAAAAATAAAATATTTTTAAGCAAATTCAAGTTGAAGTTTACGCACTAGTGAATAGAAATAACCTTTTATTCGCAATGGCGATTGGCAGCTATATAGTATGTAGCAATAGCAACCATTAATTTCCCAAGTTTTATTAGTGAATAATATCTTACTTAACTCACTAGTACATGCCATAAATGTATTTCTCGGAAGCGATTAAATAAATCAAAATAGTTATTATTTAAGTACCATTTTATTTTTCCTTCCCAGGAACTTATTTATATTCCTGATAGATTTTAAATTATCAAATAAAGTAAATAATTTAATAACAGCTGTAACTAAAATTCTAATCTAAAATTTAAATCTAATAATCAGTATCGTGATAAACATAAACGTTTACGCCTTGTCGCCAATATTCTCAATGAAGGAATACTACCAATTACTTCTGCTGCCCTAATAGAAGATTTCAAACATTTGATGAATAAATATTTTCATCTAAGCAATATCACCATCAATCTCTTATGCTGTCCTAATACAAAACTTGAAACATTTGAGTCATAGTAGTACACATAGGCGATAAAATAAATCAATATATACCTGTAGATAGTATACTATTTTATTTTTCTTCTAGAAAAATATATTCGTAATAGATTTTAATTAATAAATAATTTAAATAAATAAATTTTATTAGCATGTAGTATCTTATAAAATGATTCTATAAACATTTTAAATAATAGCCGGAACGATGTTTTGTAGTTCTTAATAAAAATTTCTGCATGGTTTGTCCAACCTTGTGTCCAAGATTTCAAACATTCCGTGGATAAATATGCTCAATCGAGGAATATTACCATCAACCTCTTCTGCTGCCCTAATATAAGATTTCAAACATTTGATGAAGGGCCATAGTAGCTGCTTTTTTCGCGAAAGCTATAAAATAAATCAAAATAGATATTACTTACTGTTTTATTTTTCTCACAGGAAATTGTATTAATAATGAGTTTTAATTAACAAATGGACTAAATAATTTAATAAATACATTCTATTTATAAAAATAATAGCTGTAACTGAATGTTTCGCGCCACCTAGTAAACAGAATCGTGATTATAAAAGGATTCTGAATCAAATTTTCCTGTCAGTTTATGGTTCGTTGCCAATATTCATGTGAAGCGATATCACCAACAGCCTCTTCTGTTGTCCTTATACAAGATTTCAAATATTTGATGTAGAGTCATGGTAGTAGTATCATAGCATAAGGATATACAGCAGCTGCGCTCTCGCAAATATTTTTAGCCGGCCGAGTGAACCTTGTTGATTTCTCGGGAGGTTGGTGGGATACGAAACAATACCTGTGCTGTGATATCCATAGTTCGAAGTTACCAGCATACGATGGTGAAGACGATCGCGAAGCCTCGGCGAACTGATCGTGGTGTGTGCGATATTCGAAGCTTGCTCATAAACCTTAAAAGCGCCGATAATCGAGTGAATCTGATGTATATTCTTATGCTGTAATAGTACATATTTAATTTAACCGTTTTTTTGTCTCGGTGATAAAATAAATGAAAATGGATATTATTTACTGTTGTATCTTTCTTGTGGCAAATCGTTTTGCTAATAGGTTTGAATTAGCAAATAAACTAAATAATTTAATAATAGAATATTCTTATAATTAAATTTAAGTTAGTTATTAACAAATAAGGTTACACAAATAACAAAATACAAAATAAAGAACACAAGTTTTTATTTATTTTTAAACAACATAATTAACCACATAAAATAAAAGAAACATAAAGAACTAAATTAATACCAATATAAAATTTTAAATTAATAATTTTCGACAGTAAATTATTATAAACTTAAGATGCAATTACCAATAAAAAAATTATATAAATAGATCATCTATTTCGCTGGTGTCATACAACCGTTGGATGGCGTTTCGCGGTACTTTCTGGACTCCTGTTATATATGTATATACATTCAAATCTCATTGGATCTTTCGAAATAGAAGGATGGTGCAAATAATTAATTGCCTTATTTTCGCGATCACATTTCTCCACAAAATATTTAGATTTTTCTTCAAGTTTTTTACGTTCGGTTTTGCTTTTTTAAGATTTAAATATCGTTTTAGGATTTTCCCCTCGTACCTTCCCAAAAAATAAGTTAGAGCTATCTCATCTTTGCTGTCTTTTATATTTATTAATTGAAGATACGAACTTTTAAAGTATTTTATTGATAAAATACATACAATTGGCCAGTTTGACAAATAAATATATCTGCATCTGCCAGACTATAAGTGGTGCAGCACTCGACCCGTTTCGTATACTATTTGCTTTTGAATTCTAGAATTTATTGAGGTCGGGTACGTTCTATCGATGATAATGCATAATGAATGCATATTTTCAAATTCAACATAGAAAATATTGCACATGTTGCATTTTAATTTAATAACACTGTATAAATCAATATAAATATGTAGTATCTATATACTAACTAGGTTATAATACCTGCTACGCGGGTATAAAGTTTTGTTTATACAGTACCAAAAAGCTTTAGGAAACATCTAAAAATGACTTTAGAATATTTTAGAAACCATTAAAAACGTAAATAAAAAAAGCAAAAAATAACGTCCCAGCCATTCTGTAGCATTGAAAATATCACATGGAGTAAGGCTCTGAAAACAAAACTTTTTTCTAAAATTAGTTTAGTGTAAAATTTCCACAATCTAAACACAAATGTGTATAAAGTGTTGCATAAGCGAAATAGTCACGCCAAGAAAGTAAGAAAGAATATAGAGAATCAACGTATATAAATATTGATGTATTAATTACATAACATAGCAAAATAGCATGCATACATAGTAGTGCATCCAATTCCGAAAGGTATTTTCCATCCCGGTATTTCGAGATTGGAATTTTCGGATCGCAGAATCCCGGGATCAATCCCGGGATTGTATAAGCAAAATATTTAAAATAAATCTCAAAATACTATATTAAATTATTAGTTTCTTAAGACACGTTTTTAGCGCACGCGTCGAAGTTTAGAAAACGACCCGTGTAGTGGGAAATTTCTCTAAAAGACAAGATGTCGCTAAGATGTCTTATGAAACGAATACTTTATACTATTTTTTCTATTTGCGTGTCCAAATGAAACCACTTGACAAGTTAATATCACTGTTAAACAGCTGTTCTTAAATTGTCAAACTTATTTACGTTGTAAATTTAAAAAGCAAATACAGAATTAGAATCTTCAGTGTTGCCAACTCTCCAAAAACTTAACAGAGTTTCCCTACTAAATTTTATTTAAAAACTAAGTTATTATTTTTAAAATAATTACAAAATAACGCGATTTATTTGTCTTTGTCCTTTACTTGAACGCGTGCGCTATAAACGTGTCTTATGAAACTAATACTTGAATATACTATTTTCTATTTGCGTTAATTTGTAATCATTAAAAAATAACTTAGCTTTAAATGAAATTTGTCAGGGATACTTTGTTAAGTAGTTTGACAGTTAGCAGCACTGGAAATTCTAATTCTGCATTTGTTTTTCAATTTAACAGCGTAATAAGTTTGACATTTTAAGAACAGCTGTACCTATTCAAATAAATCTTTTTTGGACGCGCTAAAGAAAAAAATATTTATTATTTTACATATTTAATGATAAGAAAATATGGAAAAATCATCATCGGTCAAAAACATAAAAAACAAAATAGAAACAAATTATTTAAAAAAAAACAAAAACACCAGTTTGTCCTAGATGTCTGCTAAACTAGAACGGATTTTCGTGAAACGTTTCCAGCTGTAAACAAGCCCCTCAGGGTTTTATACTGGTAGGTATTATGGCGATTAGAAAATCATATATGTATGTACCTTTTATAAGTTTTGTTCACGAAATCCACCCTTTTCGAATAAACCCATTTCACGAAGAAGAGTCTCATTTAAATTTTGTTTGTTTATGGAGTTTGCAACATACTCTTATTTAGGGTTTTACATAATTTTTCTTCAAGACTTTTTCGCGGGCGTTTTTAAATATTGTTCGTCTAAGATCGGCAATGCTAACATCCTCATCGTCATCATCTTCTTCTTCCCTGTCTTTTTGGTGGGTATCTTTCGAAATATTTTCAGTGTTTTGTAATCTCTCTATAGAACGAAATAGTATTGCACAAATCGGGAAAATGCCGCATTTTAAGCAAGTAATAATAATAAACCACTTCGCTGAGTTCGCACGGTTGCCACGTTTAAATGGGAATCGAAATTGAATTGTTATAATCCCGGGATTTAACATATATAATCCCGGGATTAACGGGACTGAAAAATAGTTCGGAATCCCGGGATTGGATGCCCTAATACATAGCATAACATTTATAGCAATTCGAGGTCTTTATTCTGGAATACTTGAATTTTTTAATATTAGTGTTTGGATTGAGCTCCATACCAGACTAGTCAAGTTAATATAGGTCGAAGCAATGCTTTGTATAATAAAACAGCTCTATTCTAAAATTTTATTTTGTATTATTAGTTTATATTATAACTAGGTATAGGATTTGTATGCACTTAAAAATGCTGAAATATGCATGCACTTATGCACTATAAAAACGTGAAATATGCACTTAAAAATCATGAAATATGCGTTTATTAGAAATTTTTAATAAATATATGCACTTTCATTATTAAAAAAACATCTGTTTAGCGTTATTTACATTTTATTTACAGAAATTATTTTAATTAGACATCCTATGCAATAATTTATTTAATTATATTTTCTAAACATAGAGCGTTCCAGTTCACAATGACGTACATTTTTAAATTTTCAAAAGTAAACATATGCCTATTATCCCTAAATATTGTTTTATATTTTGAGAAACTCCGTTCCACATCGCAAGACGTAATTGGGGCATATTTAAAATTGTTTAATTCTACAAGCGAATAATGTTTTAGCTCGTCTATAATATCTTGGCCAGATAATGCATCGTTTATGCTTTTAATTAAGTGATAACCAGGATTTTTGTCTATAACGGATTTAAATTTTTGTTTTATAGTCAAACCCTTTGGCCCTTTTACTTTATTCAAAGAAACACCTAACAATTTTACATTCTCAAGAGATTCATCTAATGAATTTCCCTGACTTTCTAATTTCTGAATTACTTGTAGCTAAACGCACAAAATTTGTCAAAACAAACAATAATTCTGCCCTCACCTCCTTAGTATTAAAAGCATCCTGTGCGCTTTGTATGCATAGTGCATCGTGCTTATTAAGTTTATTTACAAATGCTTTAATAATATCAAAATAAGTTGCATAATATTCTGCTGCAGAAAGCCAAGTACCCCACCTTGCTATTACAGGCTCAGGTGGGAGAGGCACTTCTTGAGCAGTTTCCCTAAATATTTGTATGCGATATGGAGCTTTACAAACAATTTTTTTACATCTGAAATTATAGAGTTTACGTTAGGATATATTTCCCGCACTTTTTCCGCAACTGTATGCATTGCATGGGCAAGACAAGTTAAGTGGATCATTTTTTCGTACAGAACTTGTAAGCCTGCTCCAGCCTTGATCATGTACGGTGCCGCGTCGGTGACGAACAGGAGTGTGTTTTACTGTATGCCGTCCGGCCACAAAATAGCCATCGAATTATTAAACAATTTTGCTACAGAACAATGATTGGTGCTCTTGAAAACGTCCAATGCTAATAGATAGGATTTGGGATTGTTCTCCGAATTTAAAACGCCAATTATAACGTTAGCCACGTATCTGAAAACAAAAATTTGAATTTTATTTTATCGAACTACATAATTAGTCGGTTACAAACAATTAGCGCAAAACAGTTATTTAAAAAAAATTATATTTTAATCAAGCAAAAAATGGTTGTGATTAAATATTTAACTAACAAAATAGAAAATAAAACATCTGTAGATTGCTCTGCTGTCTTTAATTAGTTAAATTTTACTAACAAAACGAAGGAAATGAAGTTTCTACGCACCTTCCAGTAGTGTCAGTAGATTCGTCAATAGAAACCCATATGTAGTTATTAGCTAGATGTTTTCTAATTGATTTTATGGTCTCTTCGTATAAACGAGGTAAATAATAATTTTTCCTGAGTGTAGACTCGTCGGGTATTGGCATTTTTAAAATTTCTTCCAGAAAATTACGAAATGCTGAGTGATTAATTTTACTTAACGGGATATCTGCAGCCACTAATGTACTACATAGTTTTTTATTAAATTCGATCGATTTGCTGGACTCGCCGCGCGAATTATTAAGGTACCCCGGTAACAATGTTTGTTTTTTTGATTTCAGGGCACACACTTTTGATGTGGAACCGTGTTCAGATGTTGTGTAACTTGAAAGTGTTTTGTTGCAGTCACTTTATCGACGCACACTGTACAATACAACACCTTATCGTCAGTTGTAAGAACACTGAATTCCTTAACATAACTTCGAAGTGTAACAGACACAGACCGTTTTTGTTTACCCATCTTTACGCTCTGAAATTTCAAACTGAAATGCAGTTTGAAATTTCTGAACTGTCTTAATTGAAAGATTACAAGATTAGTAAACAAAAGTACAGGTTTTTCTATGAACAGGAAGTTGTCAAAGGGTCTTTGGAATTTCCTAATACCTATTTATCACAATACCGCAGGATGTAAGTATTTAAATTTTAGTTGAAACTTTTTCTTTCTTAGAGAATATTAACAAGTACACAGATGGTTAAGGCAGTAAAATATTTTAAAGCCTAGTATTTAACAATAAGCTTAAATTATGGGTTTCCCCTAGACTCAACTAAGCCGCCCTTGGTTGGTTGTCTAAAATGCTAAAATTATTTAAAAAATATTAGAAATTTCATAATTAAAGGATGTAAAACGCTCAAAAAGTGGTAAAATATGCACACTCGTTCAAAAATGCTAAAATATGCATGCATTTATAAAAAACACCTAAATATGCATTTATATGCACTTTCAAATTGACATATGTGATTCATATGTGGCTTAAACATGTAGAAATATAACTCTGCATATGTTTGCTATAAGCAGAAAAAACATGCAAATGCATAGAAATCATATACCTAATTATAATTAATATGACAAAGTTAATAAACATTAATAGTTTGATAAATAAAAATAAACAAATATTTTTCTAAGCATTGAGTTTGTTAGCTCTCTACAAAAACGGACTGGCAGCTCCGTGGAGAGTAAATTCAAAAAGAGGAAACTTTGTAACGTTACTTTTGCTCGGTAAGTTTAGTTACATTAAAATCAATCAAACACATAATCAATAAAAGTCAAGCAAATTCTTAAAACACATTGTGCTCCTGTAGCGATACTTACGTTAAATCTTATTGTCCCGGCAGAGAACTCATTAACTCAAATTATACTCAGGCGTCGGCTTCGTGGATGTTAATCACAAAGGCTTCTGATTGGGAAACATAACACAGGACAAACAAATACTAGCGGGCTCCACCCATACTGATTAGATATTACATAATTAAGCAAAATCGGGAAATCTACAGTCTGGGAAAATATTTCCTTAGAATAACCTTACAATAAACCTTAACTTACTTTAAACCTTACAATAATTTCCATTGACAACAGACTTCATGATTATTAATAAATCTAATCATAAACGGTACTTAGACATGAATTTTGATAACAATTCCTGGCAGAAATTGTTGGGCGTTAATTCATTGTTAATAAAACGCACCACTTTCAGCTTAGTTGCACTGTTAAATAGTTTCCAATAACTTTTTTAAACAAATACTTTTAAACGGTGTGATCTTAATATTGTTCACTGTTAACTCGATAATATTGTACCGAAACACAGATAAATTCTATGCACTATGTACTAATTGATCTCAAGTTAAATTGTACGAAATAAACTTCGCTTGACCTCCTATGGGCCGGCACCAAGTGCCGCAACGGGTGCCTGTGCTACCGCCCGCTTCTCGCTCCAACTTGGAACTCTCTTTCGAGACTGACTCCGAAAGGGCGCGGCTCCAATGATTTTCTCCAAACTTAAAAAAGTTAAAATTTAACCAACCATACTGAACTAAATCTGACGACATGTCATCCAATCACAAAAATCGAAATAATTCCATCGATTAATTTAAAAAAGTGCTTATCGGAACGAAACGGAAATCTAAAACTTGACAACCTAGAAAAAAAGGATTATTTTTCCAGCACTTGTTCTCGAAAAAAGGTTTATTTTAAACATTATTTCGTTCGTAACTAAAAATACAAAAATGTATAATTTAATACAATGCTATCTGAACTGCTGCAGACAAATAAATTAAGCTCTACAATTTGTATACGTACTTTATTATTAAAAGAGAACTTGAGAGTTTTTTATCGTGACTATTTCGGAGAATTATGCTTTTAAACACCATTTCAACTGGTAAGAAATACATTATTTTCATATTTCTAGATATATATATTTGCGTGCACCTGCCTTTTGTATCCGACGAGAAACTTTTGATTTTATTATATTTCATACTATTTTTTCTCCAACTGCTTATTTTTAACCTTAACCTTAAATGACATATGAAGCATAAAAAACAAGATAATTGCGAAAAACCGATTTTCGTGACCTTTAATATCTTGTGACGCGGACACGGATTTATAGGAGACTTTTCAGCCAGTCTTCATAACGTCAAAACAAAGGTTCATGCAAAAATACAGCTTTCTTACTTTCATTCCGAGGTTTACCCCTTATTTGACTGTGCTAATATATTTTCGATTACCTTAGATGTTTTTCTTGAATAACTGCCGATAGTTACGCTCGTAGCATAGAAGGTAATACATTTTGGTAATACGTAATTATTATCTGATTCTTGATTGCGTAGTTCATTTCCGTACCTCATTAGCCAGTTTATGTGTGTCACATTACCAGTGCGAGATTACCTTGGTAATTTCCGAATTCCATTTCAATGCGGTTTTTGTACTAAAAGAGGAAACCGTAATTATACAATGACGTACATATTTCGTTTTTTAGGTGATTCTAAAAGTCACCTTTATATTTAAAATCGTTTTAACCTCAGTACAACACAGTTTAACAACAATGATCTTAAAGCACATGATCCTAATTACTACAGTCTATATGGTAGCGGGAGCTAAAACAAGCCAGAAGAACGAAAATCATACGAATCCTTTTTTTGATAAGGTAGTCCAATATTCAATTTTATTATCTTAAATCTTGTTATATTTATATTACTAATTACTTATACCTTTGTTTAATGACCTGTAGTTTTATCAAAATGATTACACCATTACCTTTGAAAGAATGAGCGTGCTACGTTATAACACAAAATTAATGAAACGCATAGAGATGGTTACATTTAAGCATAATCGGACTTCTACTGCTGTCAATACTACTTTCTCTTCTAATGTGGATGTCGGCTCTGATATGATCGTAAGATACATCCAAAACTATTTCTGATCTTAAAGTGATTGTAAAGTTTTATAAATTACAGGTAACAATTCAGGTCTATAAGCTCGCCAGTAATGAGTATAGGCTGTTTCCAATACGTTTTCAGTTTAATTTTTGTGACGCACTTAAAACTGAATTCCTAGGTGTAAACCGTTTTGTACAATGTGGCAATTTTACTGGATGTCCACTTCCAAAGGTAAAAAGGCAAAGAATTGCAAAGATGCATAAGATGCAAAAAAAACTCAAATTTACAGGAAAAGTTCTAAGGGAAGCATCGATAAAAAATCGATACCACGAAAATTCTCTTCTCTAAATCGAAAATAATTGGGCACTTTTGATACATCTTAACTTGCATCATTAGAATACACGAACGGGATCATTGATAACTAAAGATGTCAATTGTGGGTGAGAAAAGAAATTGGAGTTGCCAAAATTCAACTCCCAAAAATGCCCTTTAGAGGCTGGCTGCCGAGGAGCTCCGACAAGTTGAGCGTTGGCAACTCCAATTATTTTTTCTCCCATAATCGACATCTTTAGATTGCCAAGGATCTCGTTCATAAATTCTGATGACGTAATTTGAACTTTAAAAAATGTACTAGAAATGACCAATTATCAAACTGCAAACTTCCAAAACAATCTGGTTAGACTTTAATAAGAGTCTCTGAATAACTCTACATAAGATTTAAAAATCGATGATTATTAAACTAATTATCCACCCAATTTTTAAACAGATAGTTTTCGAGTACCTATTTTGAAATTTCCATTACGATTTAATGAAAAATACTTTTTACAGCAAGTATTGCTTGTGTCATGTAATTGGTCACCGGATCCAGTACATTTTCCTCCGCTAGTGCCATCCGGCAAATATTTGGTAGATATGCAAAGTACGCTTCATGCAAAAGAATTGTATGTTGCACAAGCATATGGAATGGTATCTCGACCACTCGACAAAAAGTAATAAGAAAAATCCAGATGAAAAACTTTAAAGGTTTTATTGTGCAAAACTAAAATGATTCTAATTGTTAATAAGATGTAATTAATTTGTAGAATTATATGTGTTAATTAGGTTTTAATAACTTCGCCGCCGCTTTAAGCTACTGTTGTATTGTTGTTTTGTTGGGTAAGTAAATAAAGATAATAATTTGTTTACAATTCTTTATGTACTTTGTGGTGGCATTAAAATTTCTTATCATTAACATAAACTAATTACTACAAAGAAATTCACGGTTTTTAATTACTAGGTTTGTAATTCCTTTCTTTTGATGTTTAAAACTGGCGCCATGTAAATACCAACTTGATACGCTGAAACCCCTGGTATCAACTTTCTGCTATTATTAAACTCGACAAAGAATTGACGAAAGAGATGTCAACAATCCATATATTTTCAAATCAAAAATATATCCAACTCAAAATGCTTAACAAACCGAAATTCCAATTCCATACAATTCCCATTCATCAATCATGCTGAGTAAAAATTATTTATTTATTTATTTCAAACTCCATTTATTAATTGTTAACTGTTTCAAAAAATACTCTTGCACACAAAATCCCATCTCTGAAATTAATTAATCATTTTTATTTTTATTGCGGCACTTCTTAAATAACACTTGTATTTTCAAACGTTTGACCTTTTCGCCTTTTGGATCTGAAAACTATGACATTTCTAAATTAGGTCAACATAACCTTAATTATTATTAATCTGAACAAGATGTGTGACTTTCTCCAAGATGTAAATTGAAAAAAAGTTACAAAAATTGCCGTTTTTATATATTTTTGCCGAGACAATTGAATATAATGTGATTTTTGGATAAAACAAATGCCTGTTGATATATTCACGGGAATATATCGTACAAGTAGAAAATTAGTTTTAATTTATAATTGTTAGCGTTGCCAAGGACGTTGGTTATATGTTTTAAAGTTAGGAATTTTTATGTTTGTCTAATGGTAACAACTCTTACTAAATTTATAAAAGTCAAACAGAGATATAACAAATTAAATTCAAACGTTTTTGCTGTTGTTACCAACATGAAAATAAAAAAGTCCTAATAGCACTAATTTCATCTAAAGAATAATTTTATTTAAGAAATTTCTACAGAAGTCGGCACAAAAAAATTCGTGGACCATGCGCCCAGAAACGTTGCAAATACTTGTTATTTGTTGTGTCCCAACACATTCGTAAGCAAATATAGTACAGTATTGTTTTTGACCTAATGATCCAAATTACTATTGAACGTAACACCCGCTCCGATTGTAAAGTAAACGATGAGCGGTCGTTATAGACTATAACGCCTGCTTATAATGCCCTAGTTGTTATGGAGTTGTTTATATAGTTCGTATCACGGGTATAAACACAAATAATACGCAAGTGAAACATAATAGTATATTATGTATTAATAGTATATTATGGCTTAACTGAGTGTCTTAGAGCCCATAGAGTCAGTTAGCTAAGACGATAAAGGGCTCTAAAACACTAATTAAGCCCGAAATGCATACGTTAGTTTATGTCCGGCCTAAGTTTAAGTTTAATTTGAAATAAAAATAATTTCAAAAGTGCAAAACTTCAAGTAGGTAGGTGTAGTGATCCATAATTACATTTATTAGTATTGAGACGGCGTAAATAAGGGTAGTATAAGAGGGTGCTCTAATTTAGAGGAACAGGCCGCTAAAAGGTCATGATCGCCCGACCGGACATAAAAGATATTACGAAACTTCCAGATCTATAAGTACGTTTAATTTGTAGATCTTACGATGTAACGGGTTCATTATTACGAATATTTAATTGGATCTGTTTTAATGTTAAATTCTATTGTTGTATAAAAGAGAAAAGATTCACGACCCTAAAACAGCTAAATAAAGAAATTTATCTCAATCTACATTTCTAAATCAGACTTATCATTTTCGTGTAAAAACAAATACTCATGTGTCATTGAAATTACTTAGTTTATTGCAAGAGTCAACAGAATTTATTTAAACAAAGATTATTACCTTGAAGCACGCTAATACATTTTTCGTATCAAAAGTATACAGCAACGTGTGATTCCCTTTCAAGCAAGTAGTGTGTTTATCTTGAGTCAAACCTTTTTAGATATCAAATGTTTACAAAAGTATAATATATCGTCTTCCGAATCATATTTTACAAGGTGTAAAGTTTACACTAAAAATTGGATTTTGTTTAGGGGTTAGAATGTGTTTAGTGGTTAGGGTGTAGAGGGGTTAGGGGTGTGTTAAAGGTAAAGTCTGCTTATTTTGGATTGGCTAAAATTGACATAAACAAAATGTTCTTGAAACTTTCATACAGCTCTTTGTTCGTTAGACCGGATGTTATCGAGTCTGTTTTTTTTAAATTAAAATTCTGAGGTGAATCTAAGCGTAGCTTTTGGAAGTTCCGCGTAAAGAATTTAAAATAAAAGCTAGATGTTAATGATCTCTGATTCTAATAAGATTATAAATAAACCTTGTCTTTCTTTTCGAATGCGAAATAACTACCATCCGGCTCCAATTTGTCAATTCTAAAATATCAGCGATTTAATTAGAGCGCAACTGAAATCGAAGAAGTGTTTTTTCCGCTCTGTTTTACGTCGAATTAGTAGCAAATTTTACAGAGACTTCACAGAGACAGTCACTTTATAAAGACTCTCGTTTCCTGTAAATACCATATTAATCACGCTAGTCATTATCATTAACCATCAGGGATTTAATGGCCGACGCATGTCTTAATCAAAGGAGATTGAATAAATAAGTATGCTAATAAGCCCAGATTTACGCGACAGAACTATCCAGAAATCTTATAACCAATTTATAGCTTTTACATCTACAATCATATCTAGTTCTATCTTCCTACCTTAATTAAATAATCTTTAAATAATGACTTTAATAACCATCTTGCGAATTATGTTTCATATTGTACATTAAATTAAACGTCACGATACTACAAACCACTTGGCGACATTACTCGCGAAACCAACTTCATAGCAATCCAAACACCGTGACAGAAAGAAAATTTGTCATGACGGCTGTAATCAATAAAATGGCACAATATTGAAATTATTATTGTTTATTCTTTTATTTTTAATTAAAAACTGTTAACGTCGAATAAAAAATAATAATTTCTTAAATAATTAATCTTGTATAGCGAACTAATACCTGGCTCCGCAGTTTACATGCGCGCGTGCCACTCTCCGCGCTATATCTCGAGAACGGTTGATCATACGACAAAATGCATCAAATAAAAATTGTAGATAATTTTATGGTCTACAAGTTTTATACTAACCTTAAATGACATATGATGCATAGAAAACGAGATAATTGCAAAAAACCGATTTTCGTGACCTTTGACCTTTAATATCTTGTGACGCGGACTTTTCAGCCAGTCTTCAGAACGTCAAGACAAAGGGTCATGCAGAAATACAGCTTTCTTACTTTCATTCCGAGGTTGATCCTTATTTTACTGGAGTAGAAGCAGTAATAGACATACATATTTCATTTTTTTAGGTGGTTTTAAAAGTCATCTTTATATTTATAGCCGGCTTAACCTCAGTACATTTCCAACAATGATCTTGAGGCACATGATCCTACTTACTACATCCTATATCGTAACAGTAGCAGAAGCAGATGCATTCAAAAGCGAATTTCTAGGTGTACGACGTTTTGTACAATGGGACAATGTTACTGAATGTGCACTTCCAAAGGTAAAAATGCAAAAAATTCGGGTATACGGGATCTTCTCTAATTCAAGATAATAATTGGTCCCGCTCGATACATTTTTGAAGTTCAATTACATTAATAAACGAGACTCTTGGTAACCTAAATATGTCGATTATGGGTGGAAATAAATTGAGGTTGCCAACACTAAATCTCCAAAAAATGTACTTTTGAGGCTGTCTGCCGAGGAATTTGCACAAGTTGAGTGCTGGCAACGCGATTGACATCTGTAGGTTACCCAGGATCTCTTCATAAGCAGTATTTTAACGAAATGCTTAGCAAAGTTGCTTGTGAAATAAAAAATGCAAAACTTCTGTAAAAATAAATTAGGTCAACAATAATGTAAGGCATTGTTACCTTTATTTAAACAATTTGTAAATATAGTCGTATAGTTCTTTAACTGTTATTTCTATCCTCCTTTTTAATTGTTTAGCAAGAATTATTTAAAACTCCTCTATTAAAACGGATTAATATTTTTTTACAAACTCTTGTTCTAAATGTGTTAACGATACAAACGCCCTAAAGTTTAATAAAATCTTTTTATTTCATTTCCTATTTCAAACAATTGTTTATATACTACAATTAGTAAAATAAAGTATAACTTGATCTTCGTTGTCAATGACACCGGAGTTCAAGACGTTCTTGATCTCCGTTGTTGTTGTTGGCAACGTAAAAATCATTTGATGTTGCATAACAGCCACACGTAACATGCTGCTTTGTATCTCCTTGGTTACGCGTATGAAGACACAGACAAGGCAACTTGCTTCATTATACAATAAATTCGGATGAATTTTAAAAGGGAGAAATTAGGATTGAAATACGAAATAAAATAAAACAACTTATGCAATACGGAGATCAAGCTTCTTTAAATCCTCGAATATGTTATAACGCCTCGGCTGGCGACTCGGCGTTATAATACATCTTCTCGGATTTAAAGTATCGCTTGATCTCCTAATTACATAATATATATTAAAAAATAACTTTATGTCATTTGGGAACAACAAATGGTCGCTCATATTTGAAACACTTTTATAATGTCTTTTGCCATAAAATTTGGCCGATATCAACACTTTCCAAATTACGAGAGGATATGAATGTAACATAATTTTAATTACGATCACTTACATACAATTTGGTAGCGCCACTATTTTTTTGTCAAATAAATCCTATTTCTTCTTAAATCTGAAATCAGTAAGTTGTCGATTAATACCGAGATATTGTCACGTGAGGTTTTCGTGACTGGAGGACGTAGTCAGAGGTAGAGAGAAAAGTAAACACATGGAAAACAACTATATACCAACAACAAAACAATAGGATACAAAAGGTTACAAACATTGGTTATACAGTGTGAGGACGTACATGTCCTAAAGCTAACATAATCTCGAGGGTGGTCGGAACCAACACTGGTCTAGCACTAGGTCTACAAACTAAGCACTAGGAAATCAGGTATTCGGCATCCCAAGATGCTAGATTCTAGATATTCCTAGATTACAACTAAGCGTGAGGAAACCTGGTCACAATTTCCTCATAACTAAGTAGAGAGATAGGGCCTTTGCACAACCCACTCATAACTAAGCAGAACTAAGTCATAATTAATAAAAAGACACCCGCTTGTTTCTTGATGATGCTTCTTCTGAGTCTTGGCACAGACTGACTTTCAAGTCAAACAAGCGGGTTTATATACTGCTGAACGCGGAAACCTTACTGTATAATTGAATAAATTAAGCAGGATGAGAAGAATATATGAATGCATAATGAGATGCAAACTGTATATATTATTTCTAATGAGATGCAGACTGCATATATTATTTCCAAGGATATACAGACTGTATAAATTACTTCTAATGAGATGCATACTCGTGTGCGCGCGTGGGAAGATCCGCTACTTGGCTATTTAACCTTGATGTTATATTCGCACTAAACAGAATTCATGTTGGAAAATTATAAAGATTCAAATCGAAATAATTCCGTTTGTGACAATATAAAATCATCATTTCAAAAATTTAATTACTATTGTAATAAAGATAGAACTTTTAAAGTCTCCGATAGCTTTAGAAAAACAAAAGAGTAATGAACATTATGTTTATTTATAGTACACATGCAATGAAAATAACTATTGATATTCTAGGATATTAGCTTTATTTATTTAAAGGGTTACATGCCAGATTATATATAAAATTATTAATATAAAGCAGAATAAAAGTAGTACGATCTTTTCAAGCATACATAACCTTACTTTAGTAAAACTGAATAGATATTAAAAGAAGCAATAAGAATCTATTCTAGAGTTTCTATAATGTTTTATCTTCATGTTAGATTTGAGCACTGGAGCTCGTTGGGTATCGCAGATATTATTTTTCCAGTTCCCAGGAAGCTAACACAGTTTCGAGTAGATGTTTTACTATAAATAGTTAAATTAAGTCAGTGTCTTAAACTCTATTGTGTTACAATTAGCTTACCTATCTTTGTATTTAGACAATCTTCTGTTTTATTTAAGAAGTTATCTGGCCTGGATCTTATTTGACAATTTATCAAATTATTGATGCTTATTTATTGTTTTTCACCATTGCTCTGATTCAGTCACCTGAAGTAGTGTACCCTGGACGACAATGGTTGGAATTTCGTTTAGTTTAAGGTTTCATTACACCACAAGATGATTATGTCTTATGATGATTTTAGACCATAAGTGTATTATATTCTTTTGTTCATCCTTTTACTAGCTATCTTTTGATGTAAATAGATTTAAGAAATTCATTAATTATAATCATACGATAATTTTTGTAACGTCATAAACGTTTGAGGTAAAGTAAAATTTTAAGTTTTTCGATTGATTTTAACAAAAATTATAAAAGGGCCTACAAAAAACAACTTCAGTCTGTTAGAATCAAAGGCCGAACCTGTGCCTGTTCGGACTCAAAAATTACCAAAATAAGTTATATGTAGTTATGTTCCTCCATGTCCTTTGCAAACAAAACAAACGTCAAGTATTGCAAGAAATATACGTACCTGTATGTACTTCACTGAACCGAAGAAGAATCAATATCACTTTCTTATGCAACCATATGGAATTGTGATGTAAATTATTTTTTTTAAATTCAAGAAGATATAATTTTCATTGATCGATAATTTCGATCGACAATTTATCAATTTTAAGCAACAGCTTATTTCATCAAGTTTGTGTAGTGTGTATAATACCGCTTTATTTTTCGGCGAGAATTTAAGGTAGTGACTCGCGCAGGATTTTTAGTACAAAAGTAAGTTGAAACATTTTTCTGGTCAGAAATTTAAATACAAAAATTTTATTAAATTTAATGATAAACAATTTTAATAAATTGCAAACAAAGAATAAAGGTCTTTAATAACATTTACGTTTATTTAAAATCACAAAGGTTTGTTGAAATGAATATTGTTATAGTACCCTTGTCATGCTATCAACAAAATACCATTTCATTTTACCAAGCTTAATTAATTTTCTAATGTTAATTATTATGCGTTTCATTTTATTTATCTTTCTTCTATTCTTAATAAAGGAAACTTGTATTTATAATCCTTTATTTGTTTATTTATTATTAGTTATGCCATTATGTAATCATTATATAACACAGATCATGCAATTATTTCTCGTCCAGTAGCAGAATTCCAGGTGTGTTTTTATGTTAGTTTCTTTTCAGGTGTTGAGACTGGTAAGATTGATTTTGTTTTATGTTAGTCTCAAACAATTCAAGGCTGAGTTAGTCTACTAGGTAAATGAAAAACAATTGGGGTGTTTACATTTTAATTCTATTTGTTTAAGCTAGTCGAGTCAATTCAAGTTTTGTATCACCGCATAATTTAATTGTCTGTCCCGAAGTGGAGCTTTCCAAAAATAAGTTGCAAGATTGAATTTTAAATTTAAAAAATTATAGCATCTCATAAATTTATTGGTTTGTCCGAAGGTGGGGCAAAGTAAGATTCCTATTAAATTTAAACTAAATGAATATTATTATTTCAAACCTTATTTATTTAGTTTATTTCATCCAAATACATATGACCTGAAAGTAATTTGTTCAAATTAAAGAAGAGTTTCTGATATTTTTTGATGTATAAGCCACTTCGGGTAATTATACCTAATGTAAGGTAAATATAAAATATATTTTGTGCGTTAAACACAAGGGCTAAGTTTTTTTTATTTTACTAAATTCTTTTTTATTGTCATTCATAAAAAATTTATTTGTGAGTAAATGAACGTGACTGTAAACAAATTTTCATAATTTGTTGAGGGATTATTTTTAACCAATATTACAAGTGCTTATATTTTAATTACTTGCATAATCTTCTTTAACTGAACCATAAATGTTTTAAATCAACTTTAATATTTTAGTTTTATTGATAAGTTATTAACAATATTACTACACAACCTTTCTCTTTCCTTATACAGCGCTATTAAATAAAATTGCAATATGTACAATTTCGCTATGTTGCATTTGTAAATAATCGAGCCAAAGCATTATGCAAACATGGGCAACCAATTATACAGCACGCTGTTTTATACGGTTTACCTATATTGCATGCTAAATAAATAGCATGCAATATATTAATAATGAGATTAATGTATTTTTAGGTTATTTTGTTTTTAATATTTATCCAAATAACAAATAAATCTTATACTCTGCATATTTATTTTTTAATGTGTATTTGTATGTTGCTTAATATTTATGAATCAAATTTTTTGTAACTAATTAGTTGTTAATAGCAGAATCCCAAAACACAGTGGCGCCTAACATTCTGCGAAATTTCATAAAAACGTTTTAGATATCTCTATATTTGTAGATCTTCTGTTTAGTTTACTCTCCATCTACATTTTACACTCTTAACTGATCATAAGCCTTTAACTTCTATTTTTGGAAAAAAAAGGTATACCACTTTTTGCAGCAAGTCGTTTACAGCGTTGGAGTGAATAATCACGATTGGACGTGAGCACTTTTATTTACTGTTTGTGTTTGAATGTAGTTGGTTCTCTTTGAAAGTGACAACAATGATTTTTAAGATTCAACTAGCCAATAAAAGTAAATATGCTAAAATAGAAGAGGATGCATCTTTCTACGATCTTGTGCAATTAAGTACATAAGATTTTAAAACTATAATTTCCAGTCCTGGTTGTGTCTATTCAGTTTTTTCTTATGTAAAAGTTTTAGCTGCCATGTTGATCCATTGTAATTTAAGTCATCATTATGCATAAATAAAAATAATTATTTCTATGTCCGATTGCATTATAAAGTACTGTTTATTGTATTGTTTTGCGGCAGTGAACTGGCTTATTATTGTACTCGTAAAATAAAGTGGTAGTAGTAAAATAAAGTATGACAACTGTATATTACATGTCAAATTTTCTTCTGTCAAGAATAGATGTCAAATTTATAAACTGATTTTTTTTTGATAATTAGCCAATTTTAGGAATCGAACATAAAGCTTTGTATGCAACTCTTACATAATCGGACCTTATAGACTCGCCCTTTTTATAGGCCTTGCTCGCTTCGCTCGCTCGGCCATAAACTGGGCTTGTCTATAAAGTCCTACATTATGTACTTGTTACATAAATAGCTATTACGTGAATTGTGGATAAATAATAGATAAAATTATTTTCAGATGTTTGGTTTACAAGGAGCAATTTAAATGCAAAACCGTTTCTGGTTCCTGCTATGTAGTACCTAACCCTAAGTATGTATGTAATGAAATTATACTTCTATAGTTTAATTATTGCCGCGCTCTACGCATTGGTCTAGTAGGTATTGACGGCCGAACTCAGCTTACAAAGATGGCGGCGATGGCGCACATGTGTTTATAAAATTCACGTGTGATTTTTAAGAACTGACATTGTGATTAGTGACATTAAATGTCGTTTCTATAATTACAGGTAAAGTTTGTAATGTAAATTAGAATGTGTCAATAATAAATTTAATAAAAGTTTAATTACAGAAACTGGTGGTCATGATGGTGATGACTGGGTCATTTACACTAATCATACAAAGGAGCTCATAGGTAATTGTTCAAAACTAATGTTGATTTCCTAGTAGTATAGATTCACTTTTTTATTATTTTAATATTATCAGCTGTACTTATAGAAAGATTTACACGCGTGCAACATTAATAAACATTGTGTTACAAGCGTGTAATTTATCTATAGTACGGCTGTAAATAATAATATGTAAATAATATAATATACAAATTATAACATTTTGTCTATAAGGTATTCTATAATATTTAAATATTGTACCTATTATATTGTACATATTTTTATTTATTAATTCTGTATTTATAATTTAACCATTTATCTTTTTTAGGCCATAATTTTTTTTAATTGGATTTATTTTTCTTTCTATGAGAAACACTAGATATGCTTTATATACACTTGTTTCTATTTCCACAAACCTTATTCTGTGATTCACTTTATTTTCTTTTGTAGCTGCATGCTGCTTGGTGTTATGCCCTTCAAGATTCTGCTGCTGTGGTACTCCCAAAACCGTTCTCTGGGCTGGATAGCTGTCAATACTGAAATGGTGAGCTCAATTTTCTTTTTATTTATTTACCTTTCTTAAATAGCATTTCTTGATTACTATTCAAGAAACATTATTGCTAACTTCTTCTTCACTTGTTGCTGGTTTCTTGAAAACAACCGTATGTAGGATACTAATTAATATTTTAAGTTCTTCTCCTGTAGTTCTTTTTTAATTATTTTGACCAATAAACTATACACTATTAACCCAGGATAACTTCTTAAACTTTTATTTATTATTTTCTTTATAAATTATACATTTATTTACTGGACAAATTCATTTACAACCATTTTTATCATTTTATTAAATTCATCCCCCCCTTTTATTTACATCACTACCCCTTGGTAACTTAATATTGTTTTTCTTGTAATTATTTTCCATATATTTTGATAGTTTATAATTTTATTCAAAAAATATCTTGACCTTGATCATTATTTCAGTAATTTGATTATTGTCTATAAAGCAATTGTATTATGTACCTACTAACTATATATGCTCGTCAAGACTATTTTTATATTGCTGTTAATAATGTTTGTACTGTTTTATAAACTTTTGTAACTAATACATTTTCTTTTTCAGATTTAACTGGAAGTGAAGATCCTGTAGACCCAAAATTGTTTTCCTGATCAAATTTTGTTACTATATACATGTATCCAATAAATAAATTAACTCAAACTTGAATAGTTTTAACAATAAATCCTTTTAAAAATTCAATTCATAATTACAAATGATAAACACGAACAGTCAACTTTGAACTTTTTTACATTGAGTAACAAAATTAAGAATTCATGATTTTCAAATAATGAAATAATGAATTCATCACAATATGTATTTACATTGGATTATTTAGATTTAGAATGTATTTATATTTTGCATTTTGTTTTAAAATAAAACTAATATTTGTGTGCACTATTTTTTACCTTTTTCTGTTTTATCCTAAATTACAAAAAAATATCTGAACCAAAAAATAGAAGTATATAATTACACGAACAAAATAGTTATTTACACTCCAATAAATGATTGTATCCACTATAGTTGGTTCCTTTTCCATAAAAAAAATGTTCCTTACCATTATAAGTAATAATTTCTACACTAAAAGAATGGGAAATTATCACTCAGTTCGTGCATACTTTACACTCAACAAATGTTTTCTCAACAATATGGTTGTCATTTTTACACTCAGTGTCCATGACTTTAACCTGCATTGAAGGTTAAAGTTGTTATATATTTTACCACTTTTAAGACCAATGTTATTTACACTCGTCAGTGTGGATAAATAGGAACCACTCTGGGTGTTATTTGAGTGTAAGATTTAACACTCCATTTTTTACTGTGTATGCACTCTGTCTCACTCTGTTTAAACTTTTTATATTTTGCACTAACATGTTTTAGTTTTTAACTGTACGCATTTAATACATTATTACAAAAAGATCATTTCATTTCTTCAACATTTCAGTGTCTTTTCGAGCTAAAGATCTATTATTGTTTGATTCAAAGCAAATAAACTGTCAGTTCAAACAATTTAAACACATCCCTTGAGCGCAATGATTGTGCATACAACAAATATCTTTGTATGGTCTTTGATTAAAGCTTGAAATTACTTGAGTCAAGCGAAATTAGTGTAATAAATATTATAGGTTGACGGAACCACCTCCAATTTCTTAAAATAAGTAAATGTCTTGTTGTCTGGAACCAAAATTTGTCAACCCAATCAAAACTAATTCAACATATGGAAATCTGTTGTTTTAACAACACCTTTCTTATCAGTATGCAAACTAACTTACACTTTCCAGTGCCATTTACTGCTTAATAATTATTTTATAAAAATATGTTTTCTGGACTGTTTCAACGATTAAATATAATAAATCAAATTATGGATTTATTTTATTACAAGTTCCAGTCCGATCTTTGTAATTACTATGTCATTAGGAATACAAAAGTCTATCATTTAAAAAGCTAAAAAAACAATTTTTTTCTATATACTTATTTATAGTTTACACGATTTTTATTTAAAAAATAATATATAAACGAACGAAATTTGTCAAGTAAGATATTTCGATATTCTTTTTTCATAAAATAACTAAAACCGGACAAACGCATTATACGTAACTATAAAATGACGAAAACCTGAAATGAAATGAAACTAATGAAAATTAAAATATGCTGCAGTTATTTACTCTTCTGGTATTATTAATTCTAAATAAGTGCTCATGTAAGACATGCAATACAGAGTACAACTTAGAAATATGCACTTCGAAAATAATTAAAGAGCACTTCAGAGATGATTTGCTTTTTGTATTTGATAACTTGAAAGATTTAGTGATTCCTCTTGATACGAATAATCCTCGTGTTTTGATAATGTTAGATAAACCTCTCAAATTAACTTCACATGCCTATAGTAACTTTATAATCTACACGGACAACTGCACTCATTTAAACTTCACCTTAAGTAGGCTACGTGATCACACTGTATGGGACACAGTTAAAAGTCCAAGAGGAAGATTTCTTATTATAGTCCCGTTTGAAAGCTCTCGATCAATATTTTTTAAAATACTTTTTAATTTTGACATAACAAACTCCTTGCTGCTAATGTATGGAAAATGCAACAATTCGAAGTCTACAGAGATTTATTCTTACAATCCATTTGCAAATATAAATGGATGCGGACGCAACTCGCAACCAGTTTATCTTGGAACCTGTGATAAACACATACCGTTTTCTTTTAAAGATATTATAGAGAATCTGAATGGATGTGAGATAAAATTGTTAAGTAAGTATAATACTGGTGTAAATGAACCCCCGACCTCGACTACTGTTAAAACATTTGTTCATTTAATTTCGCGAAAAATAAATGGTACAGTTAAATATGTTATAAATGAAGATCAGGAAAATGTACTCTACAACCGAAGTGAAGGCATAATTTTTAGTATTACTTATGGTAGCAGTATGCAATTTCTTGAAGATTACGATATGGGTGATGTATTTTTTCAAGATGAAATGATATGGGTGGTTCCTCAACCTCAAGCTATTGCAAATATTAAAATGATTTCATCGATTTTTGAAGGAAGGGTATGGATAGTACTGATAACAGTTTTCGCTGCAGTAGTAATTATGTGGTGGATCACTGTAAAATATTCTCAACAACAATCGAGTAAAGCTGACATCTTTGATTGCTGTTTTATAATTTTATCTTTTTCCGTAGGAAATTCCTTTAATCTCAACATAATGAACATTTCAGCCCGATATTTAACTGTATTTTATTTATTTTATTCTATTTTGGTCAATACTTCTTTTCAAGCAAACCTCGCGAGTATTTTGACACGGCCCGTTTATGAACACGGAATAACAGATCTTCAAGAACTTGTCGCCTCGCAATTGTATTTAGTTCTTCAAGAAGAATTTGCTACATCCTATCGTAACAAAACAGATTATGATAAAGATGATTACATGAAGGAAATGAGTAAAAGAATATTTCCGATTAAAACTGTAAACGTGGCCGAAATTTTGCTTAATATAATTCGGTATCGAAATACTACTACTATGTTCGCAAGGAAAAATTTGGAACCATACGCTGTAGAAATGTCGTTGGTAGCTACTATAGAGAACAATCTTAATTCAGGAAGTATACGGTTAGCTGTAATTATGAGAAAAGGGCATTATATTATGCCAACATTAAATAAGCTATTGAAAATGTTAATAGAACATGGATTCCACCAGAAAGCATTATCGGATACTGAACATCGAAATCACAATCGCATCTATGGAGACAGCAACGTGAAGGTCTCTCTATCGCTTAGTCATTTGCTAAATGTCTTTATTGTTTGGGGTGTTGGCATATTTGTAGCTTGTGTGGTGTTTCTAATAGAATTAAGTGCACTTTCCCGCAAAACCATAAGTAAATCTTTTTTGAAGTAATAATAAAGGTAGCAAAATACTACTACAAAAATCAAATTTTTCATGTACACTTGACTCTGTAAATGAATGGAACAATTACTGATACCTAATAGACAAGAATAGGAAATCTTATTGCCTTATGACCCGTTTCGGCGTCAGCATGGTTACTTTGGCGTCATGTGACGTCAGCCGGGCATATCTGAATTTTGTCGCCATCTATCGGAGCCGCTAACGTAGACATCGAGAACCTAAGGCAGGTTCTTTCAGCTAATGTACAACCTGTTAACAAGAAGAGTCTTCTAGATTATTGTACAAAGTACAAGAACTGTTTGAGATTTTTCTAGTTTAGGTTTTTAAAGGCATGAAAATCTTGTGTTAAAATTAGTCGAATATAATGCTCCTCGTCAAATTATTTTTAAGTATTTCTTTATTTGTTAAGTTGTAGATAATGTATATTTATTCAGGAAAGTTATTAATTGGTGTAGTGTAGTTGTAAAATAGGTTATAATAGATTGTAGTTGTGTAGTTAAGATGTAATCAAGATTTTTGTAATTTATTTGACAGCTACCGTCGACGTTCATTTATAGCCTTATTAGTCAATTTGAGATACAACCACAGTATAATAACAACAGGTAGGTCCACCTGCGTGTGGCACTTTAAAGTCGTTAAGCTAGATTCGAATGTCACGCCCACAAACGAGAAGTTTACCAAACTTTATAGGCCGCATGAGCCTATGAATGCTATGATAAACAAGACTCAGAGACGTACTTTATAAAATTATATGTGATATTATTATTATTACAAATAGTTTAGAACAGAGTTACAATAACTATTATGCCCAATAAAGAAAAAGAGAAAGAAAAAGAGTAATTACATAATGTATTAATACCAAATAAACATCAAATTATGAAATTAAAAAGCTTAACATACGTATTTTCCTTATAAAATAACAAAACTAAAGATACTACACAGCTTCCAAATTTCCATTAAAGTACAAATTCTTTAATCGGTGATATTGCACAACTACCACAAATTATGATTGCGGCGAGTAAATGTTGTAAAATATTGTAAATAAAAACTCGTTATAGTGGGAGTTAAAAAGGAACTAGAATTGTGTGTTCCCAAAAAATTAATTGACGCCATTGAACAACAATTAGTTTATTAACATAAATACGTACATTAGGGTGTTATACACTTATTTGTATATGATATTTTTGTTTTTCGACTTTACTAGGTCTCATCCCCTAAAAAGTTTATGTATTGTGAAAAACAGGTAAAAAAACTCTGTTTTTCGCAATTTAAGCGCCTGTCGGTACGAGAAGGAATTAAGTTAAGTTAATGAAATTTTTTGTGTAGTGTGCTTATACAATAGCTAAACTTTTAAGGGGGTGAGACCTAGTAAATTCGTAAAACAAAAATATCATGTACAAATAAGGAACACCCTAACGTACATACATAATTAATACACCATTTACAAAAGTTACAAAACTAAATCTTGTTTTTGTTATATTTATTAAGAAATTCTTTATTATAATAATTTTGTATTTTGAGTACTGGCTATCAATAAAACATATTATACATATATAAAATATTACTACGCTTATCAATGCAGCCTTTTTCAAGGCTAATAATAATTTTAACTAGTTTTTAATCTAATTTTATCTAGTTATCTAGTTATTTTGTCTAGTTATTAATTAAATTATTGATAAATTATTAGCTAAACGCTACTGATCTGAAAATAATATAGAGTGCATTTAGACTTGTAAACGTGTACCAATTTCTTTTTATTTTATCATTATAGAGATATTCTGTTCGTTAAAAACTTAAAAGTTCATTAGTTAGAATTTTTTATATAATACAACGAAAACTGTTTTAATGTACACATCAAAACGTACCATGTTAGTTCGAGCGATTTTAAAATAACCGTAGTGTACGGAAACACTTAAAGATTAAAGCATTCTTTTATAGAATGCAATGTAAACACATTTTTTTAGTAACTAAGCTACTTTTTGTCTCGCTTACATATACTTTACAATGGGCATATACTCACAGCTTGATTCGTTTATTAATATTAATTAATAATAATTTTTAATTTTTACCATAATTTAATTCTGGTTTAACATAACTAGAAGACCCTTCTAACGAATGGAAAATTACAGAAATAGTCTTTTCGCAATCTTTATTTTATACGATACGGGGCCACTACACAACGCACAACTAAAGTTATACGGCTCTGGCTAACTTGATGGGATCGGCCTACTGGTGTGATTATACAAGTATCTTATGTCATTTTGTTTGTAAATTAATGGGCTACATTTCTATGTATTTAGGAATATAGTATCTATGAATTAGGAAATTTGATAATTTTTTATTATTGCTAACATAATATGACGTCACGTGTGTTAGATTATGTTGAAAAAATTATTTGTTTTTTGAAGATTACAACTATTTTGCAAAAAGTGTATAATTACCTGCAACGCAAAACAGTTTAGTTAGCATATTGTCACAGACGTAAAATCACGTTCGCTAACTCCAGAATTATTATAAATAAAAGCAGGGTTATATGCCCATTATTAAACATAGATGTAAATATTTCAAAGAAACTGTACCTACCTGTAATAATCTTTTTTAAAACAAGAAGATATCATTATTGGATTTCTTTGAAATATCCCATTATTATTATTACAATCAAAAGAATGTTTATAAAATAAATTCTTCAACTAGATCATTCGATATTTGAGTTGGCAGCTGGTTTCTGTCAAAGAGGAAACTTGTGTTTGGGCACCTGTTTATTTTCCTTCGGATAAATAAGAAAACAGTGGTTGTTTTTCTGAACGATATTAAAGGAAGTAAGTGCGTTTTATTTATTTCTGATCAGCAATTAAATACAAATACAGAATAAAATAAAATAAAACAATTATAAAGAGCGCATTATCCTTATAACTTTTATAAGGAATAATGAAACATTGGCATTTTATTAATTTTCTGTTTGTATGTTTACTGGAACTCTATGTGAGTCACATGTTTGTTCGACTAAAATTATTAAACTTTCATTCAACATTTTATTTGTTTTACCAGGCAAAAATTATTCGCAACAACCAGACATTTTCTCTGAAACAAACAGCCATATGTAATCATACAGGGTGATGAAAGAACAATTGTTACAAAGGGAACGGACATTGACGATTTGACAGTTTCAAATTTTAAAATATATTTTCACAGTACCGTTTAACACTATTTTAAAGATGAAATGTAAGTTCTCAAAGATTTCGACACTTCAATACACACGTTTATATGTTGCTAAGTTAAACATTGATGAGCTATGCAATATTTACAGAATCTACATATCATTCTAAACTGGAAATATTTTTCAAAATGTATTGTGATGATATTTCTTTCAGTACACTTAAGTACACATAAAAGTATTCGCCTCAGTTGTTTTAGTTAAGTTATTTGATTTATTACTGTTTATGTATTCGTATCAATACATGTAAAGAACCATTAGATATTTCATATTTGTCAGTTGTTACTATTAGTTGCTATTTAAATAGTTAAAAGTAAATTAACACAAAATTATTTAAGTTTGAGTTGATTTTTATTGATTTGTTCTTTATTGTATATAATTACAATTTAGTTAAAAGATTTTTTTAAGATGAGAGGTTTCCATTTGTTGCTATCCCTGAAAAAGAAGATGTAAATAAAATTAATAAAAATGTAAAATAATTTAACATCTTACTAACAATAAAATAAAATAATGTTGGGTTATGATAACAATCAAAAGTAGCTTTGGCAGAGGTTACTAGAGAAGCAATCTCTTTTTTGAAATTGAATGCAGTTGCATAGTTTTAATGGGATTTTAATTTTATTGGGATTTAGTAATCATAATGGTATAAGACCTAAGCCATGCTAGTTTGTGATGTAAAAATAAATAACAGTATAAATATAAAAAATGCAATTTAAAAAATGGTAGTTTCTAAGGGTAGTTAAAGTAAATAATATGATTAATTTTTGTACACAGTAAGAGTAACATGTAAAATTATTAACTATGTAAAATTTAATAAAATACAAATAAATTAAATGTTGGACAGTGTTTAGCCAATATCTATAAAGGCCTACATCCTATAAAATAAAAAAGAGAATAAGTAAAGAAAAAATAATATAAATAAAAACATTCCAGAAGACAAGAGATTATTCAAGCGGAGATCTTGCACGAGAAAGCTTCATAAATCGGAGAGATTAAGAGGATCAATTAAGAGGATCTAAGTAAAATAGACCTTTATCTAAAATAGTGTTGAATTCTCCATATTAATAAGAAAAGGGCACTATTTTATGCCAACAAATGAGAATGTTAATAGAATCTGGATTTCATGAAGAAAATATTTCTTGAAGACGAAAGAAGCAGTTATAGTGCCGTGGAATTATTTAAATATTTTTAAAGTTTAAATAGTAGTTGAATTATATCTTCAGAGGTTTTGCTATTCCATCAATAAACTTTACTAATTTAATTTGGTAGCGGTTGTAAAATTTGACGTTTGAAATCTGTTAAAATAAAACTAAAATTAAATAAAATAATATTAGACAGTTTAAGTTTAATAGTATCAATGACTTTCCTGGTTCAGGAGAATCTGAAAATGCTGTTTTATCCATCATTTATTTTATTTTGTGTAACTAAAACAAAATTTCTGCGACAACGGTTCAAACGAAGAAAGTTAGACAGAGGAACGCTGAATTTAGTTGCATCCGTATGTGAGAGAAATAAGAGCATTTTAGGTAAACAAACTTTTTACCACAAGCACAGATTTACATCTTAGCAAAATTCCAACTCAATATTGAAGTAGTTCGGTATATACATTCTATTTTGTTTTGTGACAAGAAAACGAACCTTTATCACATTTTTACATTGTAAGTTTCTTTAATACTGTGCTAATAATATAAGCAAAGCCTAAAGCTTAATAAAATGTTTTTAAAAGATTGTGACGTTTGCAGAAAACTGTAACTCACATTTGAAACATTTTTATGATAACTTTCTGGCATTAGAAATTGATCAGTATCAACATTTTCCCAATTGTGAGCGTATATGAGTGTAACATCATTTGAATTACGATCACTTACACACAATTTGGTGGCACCCAATAAATTTTTTTTAAATAAACCACATTTTTTCTTAAATCTAAAATCGCTTAAATTAAGGGCCTATAGTATGCAGAAATATTCATCGTTTTGGACATAACCTCGAAATAATCTTTTGTATTGTGGATGACAATTGATGGGTGGATTCGTTGGCTAAAAATGCACGCCCATATTAAGTAGTGGAAATCATGCAGCTCTTTTCTACTCACTTCCCACCTTATATAAATCAAATATCAAAACGAAAAACATATTTTAAAACCATATTTTACATGTGTAAATAAATTATTATTAATTGTTGATTAGTTAATATTAATCAATTGATAAGATAATGTACAGTAATTAGTAATATTGCATAAAAAAGTAATTAATAATAAAATAGAAACAAACAAAAAAGTATGATAAATGGATATTCATTAACAATCACCATAGCCGAATACAGGGCGCGCTAGACTTCAAATTCCAAAACCCAAATTTTAATCCCAGTTTGGGTAAATCCTTTTTTAATAGATATTTAATATGTTTTATAAAAAAATTTCTAAATATAATATTTATAAAAAACCAGTTACATACAATTATGCCTTAATTTTATAGTCATTGTTTAAACTATGAATATTTATGTTAATTGAAAATATTACTAAACGATTAAACATAATGATAATAATATTTAATCCTATCCCATGTGCCTTGATGTGAAAGGTATTTGCTTCGTAACGCGTCGGTCGTACTTTGACATTCTCATGGTCCGAAACGACCTATTTTCGCACCTCTACGTGTCTTTAAATTCAGCTACTATGTGGCGCGCAGAAAATTACATCGCCAAATGCGGTGTATAAATGGCTGTATAAATCATGTTTGGTAATGTTGCGGACCTTGGCTGCTAAAGAACGAGTACCCAGGTATTATTATTAATTTATAAATACTCCTATTCAATAAAATCCTCGAAATATTGTGTGGCGACATACGTTATGCCAATCCCAACCGATGACATTTTGCATCTGTCAAGAATTTTAGATAATTCGGTATTTAAAGGACGATTGCGAATAAAATAGTATACAAACCTCGGCAAAAGTACCATTCCTGTGTCTCGAGAACTAGTTCACCTCGAGGCTATCGCCTCTCGGTAAACTATATATTGTTCTCTCGACAGGAATGGAGTACTTTCGGCCTCGGTATGTAATGTACTATACCAGGTGTAAGTTACTACACTACTCTCCCTCATGAAAAAAATGAACGTAATAACTGTGTAACGATAAATGATGACTGATAAACCATGTAATTAATTGATTGCAAAACTGACTGAATGTCGAGAATGACTAGCAAAATTGTCTGTTGGAAACATTTCTTCAAAGAAATATGCTGGTTTAACTTGATCAATGCTAATAGGAACTGCTTGTGAATTTCTTTTAATATAAATTACTTTTTCAGTTCGTTTTTCAACTTTAAAAGGTCCTTCATAAGGAGGAGTTAGGCTAGTTCGTCTATTAGGTGTTTGTCTAACAAATACATAATCGCATGTCTTAAGATCCAAAGGTACAAATCTTTACGATGCCTGGCAATGTCCGTAGGTTTTAAACGTGAAAACACTTCACGTATTTGAGCTAAAAGAGGAGAAACATCAATCAGAGTATCACTAGTTGATACGAATAGTTCGCCAGGAAGACGCAACGGTTGTCCGTAAACTAATTCGGCAGAAGAACATCCTAAGTCTTCTTTGACAGCGTTGCGGAGACCTAATAAAATTATAGGAATTTCTTTAACCCAGCTGTTAGTGTTGCCTCTAGCCATCAATGTTGCTTTCAAACTTCGATGAAAACGTTCCACCATACCATTACTTTGTGGATGATACGGTGTTGTATGTATTTGATGTGCACCTAAGAAGCTAAGTAGCTGTTTTGTCATTTTAGCTTAAAATTGGCCTCCTTGCTCTGTAGTCACTGTCAATGGTACTCCAAAACGAGGGATATAATGATTGAATAGAGTTTGTGCAACTTTATGAGCTGATATGTCTTTTAAAGGAAACGCCTCGGGCCATCGGGTGAAGCGATCAATAATTATTAAAAGGTAACGATATCCGTCAGAAGGTTTTAAAGGGCCAACTAAATCTAAGTGAATATGTTCGAAACGGCCTTTTGGAGTATTAAAATTTGAAATAGGTGATTTCGTGTGTTTGTAAACTTTGGAAGTTTGACAACCTATGCAAGTTTTTGCTCACTGAGACACATCAGTGTTCATGTGTGGCCAGAAATATTTGCTGCCAATTAACTTACGTGAGGCTCGTATACCTGGATGGGAAATTCCATGTAATTTCTCGAAAACGGCGACGAAGCTCTTTAGGTACGTAAGGTCTTGAATTTGAATTTGACGTTTCACAATATATTTTTAAATTAGTAAATGGAATTTGGCATTCTTTTAATGAGAATTTAGACGATTCGTTATGATTATCAATTAGAGTATGCAGTTCAACATATTTTTGTTGTAGACCATATAAGTTGGTAATATCTAAATGGAAATCTGACGTTTGAAGTGTATTAGAGCAAACGTCAGTGCGTGAAAGGGTATCAGCAACGACATTTAGTTTACCTTGTACAAATCTTATGTCAGATGGAAACTGTAAAATATACTCCATATGACGAATTTGACGAGGACTTCTTTCAGATTTGTAAGAAAGTGCTGTGGTCAGAGGTTTGTGTTCTGTAAATACTACAAAATCTCTAGCTTCTAACATATACCGGAAGTGTTTTATTGAAAGATAAATCGCTAACAACTCTCTATCAAAGGTAGAATAGCGTGTTTCAGCTGAAGTTAACTTTTTTGAGAAGAAAGCTAATGGTTTAAACGAATTATTAGTGAACTGTTCAAGCGAAGCCCCTATTGCAGAATTTGAAGCATCTACTGTCAAATAAAGTTTGGCATTTCTATTAGGATGAGTTAATAATGTTACATCGACTAACATATCTTTAACTTTATAGAATGAGTTTTCACAGTCTGAGGTCCAATTAGTAATGACGTCTTTGTTATTTTGTTGCTGTAAATGCGTAATCAAAGCATAAATAGGAATTAAAGTTTCTGCAAGGTTAGGTAAAAACCGATGATAATAATTTATCATTCCTACAAATCGTTGCAATTGCTTTAGTGTTTGTGGTTTAGGAAACTCTTTTATTACTTGTATTCTTTCGTTTGATGGAGTAATGCCTTTGGAAGAGACAGTATGGCTTAAGAAATTTACTTGCGAAACTCCGAATTCAAACTTTGTCGGTTTAAGATTTATACCATAAGATTCTAATCTTTAAGATAAAAGTTGCAGATGCTGAATGTGCTCATATTTATCTTTACTAGCGACCAAGATATCATCCAAATAGGAGAATACAAAATCTAATCCATGCAATACTTCATTCATAAAACGCTGAAACGTTTGAGCTGCATTACGCAATTCAAAAGGCATTCTTGTAAATTCGAACAGGCCAAATGGAGTTATCACGGCAGTTTTGAAAATGTCAGTTTCTGCTACTGGTATCTGGTGGTATGCACGGACCAAATCGATTTTTGAAAAGATGGTGCAATTATGTAAATGCAGATTAAAATCGTGAATATGAGGTAAAGGATACCTATCGGGGATGGTTGTAGCATTAAGTAATCGATAATCACCACAAGGCCTCCAATCATTTGGTTCCTTTTTGGGGACCATATGTAAAGGAGACGACACAGATGTCGATGAGGGTCGACAAATACCGAGTTGGAGCATATGATCGAATTCTAATTTTGCGATTTTTAGTTTGGTTGTATCGAGTCTGCGTGGCTTTGTATACGGAAGTGAACCACTGGTTTCTATAGTATGTCGAATGCTATGTTTTATAGGAAGGGAAAAATTCGGTTCCGACGTTAAAGTAGGATACGTTTTAAGAAGTTCTTAATATTCATTTTCTACTGTAAAAACTTTAGGTGCTAGAACATTTGACAATAAACTAACACCTTTAACAGTCAAAGAAGTCTTAGTATCCACCAAACGTTTGTTTTTGAGATCTATTCGTAATTCGTATTTAGAAAGAAAATCAGCTCCAATAATGGGTCTAGATACTGCGGCGACTGTAAAAATAAATGGAAAATTACGACGTAATCCTAAGTTTACGTTAAGAAACTTTTTTCCGTAAATAGAAAGTATTGGTGTCTTTTTTAAAATCCTTAAAAACATCCCTCGGGACCACTGAAATATCGGCCCCAGAATCAATTAGGAAGTTTAATTTGTTTTGACGATCAAAAATAAAGAGACGACGCTGGTTTTTAAGGCAACTATTACTGGTCGTCATAGTAACAGTTTTGTTCAGTTTTTTGACTGATTTCTTGTGACAAGATGATTTAAAATGCACCATTGACCAGCACATTTATTAGCATTTTCTTTAAATTTTCGATGATAAAAGCAAATTGGAGAATTATTGTTATAGGTAAACCTTTCTTTTGATCTGTTTTTGCTTCTACATCTTGCGCAGAAATTATTAGTCACGTAATCTCTATTTCGAGAACGGGAATCTCTTAAAGTATCAATTTCTGATTGTATGCAATTAATTTTACTCTCAAGCGCTTGATGTTTCTGCATTAACACATCAATGGTTTGGGAACATTTAAGTGACAGATCTGAAAAAGATTTAAGAACATTTTGATCGAGTTGGGAAGCAGTAACGTTTTGGAAAGATGGCGTAGAAGGAACATGTTTATATGATAATGTAGAAACATTGGAATCTTTAGAAGTTTCCCAAATTTTATCTGCGATATCTAAAATTTCATCGATTCGAGTTTTACCGCAAGTAGTAAGAGCTACATTAATTATTTTTGGCAAATGGCGTTTCCAAATTTTGATAAGTAACTCTGAACTTACTACTGACGAGTCCCCTACGAGAGCTGTCATATCTCTATAAAACTCTGAAGACTTACGATCTCCCATTTCAATGCCAGATAATAAAACGTCTAATCGTTTCTCTTCACTGGCTGTAAGTCTTTGGATAAGCTTAGATTTTAAATGATTATATAAATCTGAATTAGGACGATGTTCAATAACATCGTAAAGCACAGAAATAATTTCTGGAGGAAGGCATGCAATTATGTAATCGTATTTTGTACGATCTGGATTAATTTTGCCTAACATAAATTGAGCTTCGGCTTGACGAAACCAAATTTTAGGTTTCGCAGCCCAAAATTGAGGTAATTTAATGTTGTAAGCTGAAACCTGAGTGTGAAAGTTATCACCAGCATTATCATTGGTTATGTCTCCAGAATTATTCATGGTTCAATAAGATTGTTTAATACTAAGAAAATGTAAAAAATAGTTATATAAATTTATAATTAATTAACGAGGGTGATGGAGGTAGTGGGGTACTTACTTCAAAATAAAAAGGATATTTTATAAAAATAATTGTGTTATCCAATAATCAGGCGGTATTAATTAATAAATACTCTATTAGAAACTAGAATGGTATCGTTCAGAATCCAGTTGTTGCACAAAAGGTTGAATTGCTGGCTATTTCTGATTGATCCAACTGATGAAGCTTATTGACGGCTGTCAAATAAAAATAGGAATTGCTGGTTTGAGCGGTACTCCATTAAAGTAACATATCAATTGTATTCATGCTGGAAATGTTAAGTATTTCTTCTGTAGATACGATGCGATATGCAAATCTTGATTCAATTAATTGAATGCATTTTCTTCAGAACCACAATGTCTATTGAATGCATTTTCTTCAGTACCACAATGCCTATACGTCCATCACGTCGGGGGATCACCAGATTTTGTAGGGTTGTTATATTTTAAGTTTAACGACAAAATAAGTTTTTAAAAAGAGAGAAGTCGAAAATAAGAGTTTTTAATAATTTTTAATTTTTTTAGATGATTTTTGTTTATAAATAATAATAGTACATAGCAACGAACGAACAAACATATGTAATTATATATTTTTAACAGGTGTAAGATATATATTTAACAGGTGTAAGTTACTACAAGGCCCACCTGCCTATAAAATTTCAGCTTGCTAAGTCTTCTAGTTTTCGAGATATTTTTCGGTTGACATCGGACATCGGAACTGGCTATTATTATATGTTGATAGTTCTTGTTTTCCTCTTTCGGGTAGTGCTTCACCACCATCATTTTCTCAATACGTGATAGATCGGTTGGTAGAAGATCTAATAAAACATAATTAATAATTGAATAAAACATTAAAGATACAAAAAAAGACATGTCATTAGAACACAACCAAAAACACACGAAAATATACACTTAACTCCGATTTAAGTAAATCTATTTAGCTATCGATTTATTTAAAGTAAATTATTTGTTTAATTTAAGCCCAAACAGGCAAATCTGCTAATTACAGGGATTCAGTACAGCATATTAAAATATATACATACCCACAGGTTAGTTCAATAAATGTTTTTTTGTACACGTTTAATTATGCAATATTATCGTAGTATGTAATTATAGAAAGCAAACCCTTGTTATTCACTCTTATATAATTTTCAATGAATTAGCTCGCTCCTCATAACTGGAAATATTTAGGATCCCTTATGGATGTTATTTAAGTAAACTTGAATCTATTATTAATTTAAATTTTTAATCAATAAAATTGTATAATATAAACTTATTTATAAATTTTTCCATTTAAATAAGAATGTACCGTAAGTGATTATGTAAATCTATTTTACGTTTATACTGAAAAATGTAATTAGGCCATTTGTTTGTTTCAGTTTAATAAATAAATAAAAGGATTATCGGCAGAACATTCTTTCGGTAAGTTACTTTGTAATTAAATATCTGGAAATTCATTCACGTTACCAATAAGATAAATTGGTTTTCGATTTAGGAATTAGTATAAATATATTTCGAATAGGATCCTTAATGAGTTAAAGTGTAGGTTTCATATAATAATTAAATGTTGTTTATGTTTTATGAAACGCATTGAACATTGTATATGTTGGTAAACGATTTTTATAAATTTGAATTACTAAACGAAGTTAAAAGTAGCGTGACAAATTGTTTGTGGTTTATTTAACAAAATTAAAGTAATAACAAAAAGAGACAAAGAACTTAGCGTAATTCAGAAGGGAGTCTTCCCAAATTTTTGATTCCCGTCGTTAATTACTGTATTTTTGGCTGAGGTTTTGGGTGGTAGCGGCTGATGTTTACGGCTAGATTAATTATGGACTTGAGAGCCCACCCAGACTTACGTTCCTGGAAATCTATGAGTTGGACTATTAAGTCATCCTGAACATGCTCGGACCACCATTCCTTAAGATTAGTTTCTTCTTTAATGACCACGTTCTTCGTTTGGAAACACAGTGTTTCTTCAACAACTCCGTTTGTGGGGTCCTTCTCGAAGAGACCGCAGAAAACAGTGTTGACCTTCATTCGAAGATGACCTTTTTTATGCATATTCTGCATTCGATTAGCAAACAAAAAGTATACATCCTCAAAAAATGTAAGGGGATCCGTATGCTTTAAATTAATTACGACCCCTGTCCTAATTCTGCCACCGAATGCTGACTTTATGTCCTTCCAGCATAGGCGATGGCTTCGAAGTTGTTTAGCTTGGTTGCTTGCCCCTGGTAGCTGATGTTTAACTTTCATTAAGACCTGATACCCTACAACATAATTTAATAAGTTGCATGAATAAACAAGATAAAAATAATTAACTTACCCATCATTCTGCCTATTACAGATTCTATATGTATTTTCGCCCCCATACTTAAGTCTCCTTTTTTAGGACGGCATTTAGCAGGCGTCTGTTTTTACTTATATTTTTAATCAAATTCTTTATCATTTGGGCAGAAGTCTTAATGTAGGCGGTCATTTTTTCCTTTAAAACATAACACTTGATAAAAGCTTTAACAAGTTTAAATAAGTTTTTACGTACGTTTCAATATACAAAATTTCACTAGTAAGTGATCTGTTCTTGTGGTTTTGTACTATAAATAAATATTATAAAATTAAAAGTCTTTTTAATGCACAAGAAAAACAACACGTAACACTTTGGGCGTACAGATTGAAGTGATTATTTCAATTAAGCGCGCTAGCTATTTATAATTACAACAAATGTGGGAAAGAATGCATAGTGAGTTAATGTTGATAAGCTAATTCATATATTTACAACTGTACCGCGCTCGTGTAGCATCAGGTTACTTTACGTTATAACTCGATCCAGCAAGTTAAAGCCTGTAAAATAAACTTGTTGATTGTTTCTAGCTTTACTTTGTGGAACTTTATAATCATGAAATAAATAAAAATTAATCAAAAGTTTCACAATAATAATAACAATAATAAAAACTTTTTATTAATCTTTATTTATTTCCTGTACAATAAAGATTATAAAAACCTAAACGTGGTTAACTACATGCTAAACCTTGACCGTTGCTACACAACCTTGTTTTTAAATTTCCAAATTGTGATGATGCTAACGATACAAATGGATTTGTCGTCTCAATTGGTACAAAAAAAAATAATTTGTTAGAAAGTTATAGAAAGTTTTATCAAAACAAAAAAATTAAAAAGACAAATTTTTAGTCCTGTAGTGATCGGAGCCCAAGGGAGATACATAGGAGTAGTAATAAAGTGATAAAATGTCGACTCTTCCTAATTATTTATTGCTATTTAATCTAATAGATAATATTTATGGTTGGTGATCATCAAAGTTGGGTTATTATTATCTAAGATGAATAATTAGAGGAAACTTGCACTTACCTCTAACTTTGGCATCTAGTTAAGCTTATAATTGTTGATTAGCATTTGCTTACTTATTTTTTTTATGACCTACATTGTGTTCGTAAAAGAAATACCTACGTTGCGTTTAGGAAAAACAAGATATACCTACGTTGTGTCTAGTTCTTAAATGCACCAAAGAGTTATTTGTTTTGTTTCAAGTTTGCTTATGGTGGAGTTTGTCTTCAAACTCGTAAGTAATGGTTGAATTCAGGTAACTGAGATTCAGGTAACTCAAATTCGTATTCGAAGTGTACCACACACAGGTTTGGAGTTAAATGGAATGAAACACTGAATTTTCACAACAGAAATGTACAAGATTTATTTAACAATCACCACGAGGACAGTGTTACAAAAATATTTACGGTTTATTTACAATGTCGCCCCTATTTTTAGGAGTCTTGAAAACAAACAATTTCATTTTCTGACTTTACTTTGAGTTATTTAAAAGTTTGGCTGAAAGAAAAAAACTGAAAAGAAACCTAATGAAACACTGAAGGGTTCTGGTGAAAATTATTGCGCCCTGATCAAGTTACTAAATAATAATCAATTTATTTCGGCTAAGTCCGATCTTTCCAATTAACACTTTCCTATCTGTATCTGTTCACCTTGTGATTATGGTTACCTCCTTTATGAGATTTACTTGATTTTATTCTTTATCTTATTTTTTTTCATCATTAATTTTTATAAGAGCTGGTCCGATACTGGTTAAATCTTAAGTGATAATTTCTTTAGAATTTTTCGTGAACTATGCACGTATTGGTTAAGCCATGATTGTATTTGGTACTTCAATAGGAAGATTAATAAACCAAGAACTGACGTTTAAAAAAAATGGTTATTGTTTAACTGTTGATGTTTTCTTTGCTTGGTGGTAAACTCGGGCAAATCTGATATAAATTTCATGTTTTTGATTAAATACTTAATTGATTTAAACTTGTTGGAAATTTATCAGATATGTTGAGTTTGGTGGAAGGATAGGTAAACTAGGAAAAGTTCGTGTCGTGTTACAATTTTACTCTTAAGCCAGGATTGCTGAACCAAAAGCCGAAACAAGAGACTTTACATTCGAATCAAAATAAATGTTAAGGTTAATAATGTTTACATGCCAGTTAAGTTAGTCTAACTCAAATGTAAATAAATTTTGAGGTTTCCTATATGGAAACTAGATTTGAACGGATGAGTGCCGGGCTCCAAGTAAAATCACAGCACTATCGTACTTTTGAGGAAATTTGGTAAAATATTTTATAAGCTAAATGATGCGCGATGTGACAATTCGCAAACCCGGATAGCTAAGGTGGGTTTTCACACACTTAGACTAACTGTTTCTTCAGATCAATGTGATTTGTAATAATTGTACATAATATAAATCCCCCGTTGGTTCCAAATAGTAAATTTTGTTTTGTTTTTTGGTTTTGTTTTGTTTTGGTTTTACTTAGTTGGAACTTACAGGTGTGCGTGTGTGTAAAGTGTATGATCAGAGAGGGCTGCTCAAAATCACCTGAGAGCGATTTTTCCGCATTAGGAAAACCGGTCTAGTTACGCCTAAATAAGAAAGGAGTAACCCAAAGGGTTAGAAGGTTAGACGGTGTAGTTGGAGGTTGTAGGATAGTAGAACTTCAGAGATGTTTATTTCTCAAAATTGCTCTACTCACTCTTGTTGAGATTTGGTACTAAAGGGTTGAACTGGTGATAAATTAAAACAATAAATTATAGAATTCCAATTACGTCCCTTTACAAAGAATCTTGTATAATGAATGGCTGGACTTTAACTTGAAAATTAAATTTAAAGAAAAGTAATTTGAAACAGTTTTCATTTTCGGACCAGTCTTAGACTTTCGAAATCTTTAGTTATCACAAGGTAAATAGATTTATGATTTAGAATTCACTCACGTTTCGTTGGCGACCAGATTGGTCTCCATAATAAATTGTTTCTCGGAAAAACGATTTATTTATTATGTTGCCTTGTGTGACAGCAATAGAAATTGGAATATTTTTGATTTTAGTGTAAATTTATTAAACTTGATCTGTCGAAATGACGAGAAAAAAGAGATGTACAAGAATAAAAAATGTATGATTAAATGCAATCAGTTAAAAATATTTTTGTTGCCCTTATAGGGTCAATCTATCTGAAGTGACCCAGAAAATAATAAATTGGTCGCTCGACTATTTCAAAAACGGATAATATTTTTTGTGTTAACACCCCTAAGTATTGGTAGTTTGAAACCACTGTTATTTTATTTTTGTTCCTTTTGATTAAAATATAGCAGCGATATTTATTTCGTGGTGCACTAGGTTTTTTTGTGTTTTTTGATGTACACGTAAATCTTGATATCTCAAGAACGGTTATACCTAAAGACATGTGGTAAAAACCATTGGACTGCTCACATGTCGGACTACATTTTTTGGTCTGGACATAATTTTTGTAGTATGCTTATTTATAGGTGTAATTTAATCCCGAAGTTTAATAACGTTTTTGCAAAATTTCCACTATTTAGGGGGCCATATTTGTCCCCATCAGTGTTTTTCTTTTGAAAGTGTAAGTAGTCGAAGAACTTGATATAATGCGGCAGCAGATTTAACTACTTTAAATATTTCAGCAAAAGAAGAATTAAATTGTGCTTATTATTTTCCCATTTTTACATGTTTAGCTATGAAATGTCACATAAGTTACCTGTCCCCAACGTGATTATTATTTTTCGAACGCAGTTTTTTAAATATAGATAGCTTCAGATGAATAATTGCCCCATTGCTAAGTTAAAACAATGTGTTTACACTTATTTTAATCACATATGTAATTATTTTTACTGTAACAATTATACGACAGTTGATTAATTCTTGTCGCCAGAAATTCGGTCATATAGGTTACCTCAACTTGAACGAAAGATTTTTCAGCCTGACAACGCCGTTAAATTAGTTTACACTTAAGAAGCAACAGTGAGGAAGCCTTGTTTATTCGCAATTAATAAAAAGTTTGTTGATTTATTTATAGAAATATATTATAAAGAAGCTTCTTTGGCGCGTTCCAGGTGAGTTTGTTTATTGTTTGTCCCCTAGGTTACCTATGTTGGTAGGAAGATTCACCTCACCAATATTCTGTTAGTAAATTAGTGCATGATTATTTTGAGGATATAATGCTTTTGGGAGGAAAATATAGTTCTGCATGGTCAACTAGAAAGCGGGATTTTCAAATTAATTTAAAAATGTCATATATATTACCGTCACGTAAGTTACTAAGCTGAAAGTAACGTATGTGACTAATGGTTACTTATGTGACTTTAAATGATCTTTTAACCATTTCCCTGTCAGAACAAACGCTTTTCTTATTGCAGAATATTTACAATGCCTCTTTCGGCTGCTCAAAAACAAAATTGATACCGGGACGGAGTAAATGCTGATCCTGAAAAAAGAACAAATTACCTAAGGAAAATGAAAAAGAGAGCTAAGCAAAAAAGAGATTTAATGTCGTTGAAAGAAGAAATATTTGTTTGGTTACATTTAATACTATTACTTAAATTACATTTTTATATGTTGTTGGACCGTCACATACGTTACTGATTTGTCACAAAGGTTACCATAAGTTTCTTTTTTGACATATTCATAGAAATAAAATACCAAATCAGTCAATTTTAGTTAGTATTTCTAGAGGAAAAGCCTGATCTTAAAGAATAACAAAAAAATTATGATTAATTTTAAAAATGAATATTAATTTCTGTTCAAGTAACTTCTGTGACGGTCACGTAGGTTATGAGACATTATTGTGCATTAAAATAAAATAAAATAAAAATGGTGCTCTGTTGTGTATTGATTTTTATTTAGTTATCCGTCTACTATCCATCTGTTAAGCGTTTATTAATTTATAGTAAAGTTAAAATTTAAATTTTTTTCTCTGGAATTTTCAACTTATATGAGAACGACCCAAATAACCATAAAACTCGGCCATTATTAAACCATAAATTTTCAATACATTACCATCTCCATTAGTATCGATGAGTAAATTTATTTTATTGTAGTGCTAATATTATTTTGAGTGATACTAATTATTATAATATAATAATATGCCATTCGTAAAAGTTCTTGCAGTTATAACTAAAGCAATTAATAGAATACATATTTGTATGTACAGTTTCCTTGTATTTTGCTCCCTGGCCGATTTTTCTATGAATCCATGTAAATTATATGATAGTATACATATACTAATTCACGAAATCTGAAAGGCCCAACTCATTATCAGCTCGGCCATTAGCCCCACTGTCAGCAGGGTTGATGAGCACGTTTACATTTGTTGGAATTACTGTAAGTAAAAGATCATTACATTGATTGTGTTGATTATCTAACAAAATAAATATTATTACTTATTAGCATCATAATGTCTACAGAAATATATTTGTTTAATTAGAAGTATTTTAAAACAGCAAAAACATACTCCTAGAATTAAGAAGAATTAAAATACCATAAAGATTTCCGTTTTAAATAAAACTGTTTAAAATCTTTTATTATTATTTTTTTAATAATATTATATCATAGTGAAATGTAATGTAGTGCTTAGGTGACATGTTTTGGAGCTTTTCTAGAAAAATCCCCAAACAACCATAAAAATGAAGGGATTGCAATAACTCAATATCTTAACGACGAGCAAGCAAAAAAGGTGCCTACATCGAGAATAATAACTAAATTTATTTTTATGATTTTTAGCAGGCCCATCTGTACTTTATGTAATAAATTACGCACATGTAAACCGTGTATCTTTACGGTTCGTCCATGAGGCTTCAGTTTAATCTGTCAAGCTGTTGGCTACAGTTGGAAGAGGTGATCTTTAAACCTTTATGATATTATAATATTTATAATAGTAATAAGTCCTTTTTCGAGAAGGGTTGGTTCAAGAACAAGAATAAGTACAACCCGCAGACGATGAGCCGGTACTAAACAATCAACTTCGTAAACTTTTTTAAATCTTAAGTTGATTACCAATGAACAAAGGGAAGGAGAGTTCAGTCTATGGATGATGTGTGTGTACCGGACACATCATCCATCGACTGAACTCACCATCATAAAGAAAATCTAGGAGCAGGCTTCGTAGAGGAAATCGAATGCCTGGAAATTGACCGACACCGACCGCATAAGAGCCCCTTTGCCAAATTTAACATCAACGCAGACAGGACGGACTGATAAGAATAAAGGCGTGGTTCGGAGCAGCAGTAGCCAATGAAGATGTGCTACTAAGAAGTTACAAAGAGAAATAATAGTGGTTCCTCTTCGTACGTTGTTATGCCACGTAGTACCGACGATTATGGTCCTTTCCAGGTTCGTTAATATTCGAAGAAAGTCGCCACTTATGATGAGCGACAATAGTGCGAAGTTCGTAGAAACAACTCGAAAGTTAAAGGAATCGATCGCGAAGATGGATTGTAACAGTAAAAGTTAAGTTTCTTTTGTGTTATGACTATTGCACGTACCATGTGTCACTATAATTTATTATGAAATAAAGTTTTGAGAATTGTTTAAAGTAAAAAAGTATTTAGAAGTGTCGGATGATTGAGAACATTTTCTCTCCAAAATTATCCAAGAAGCAGTTTTAAATCGAGCTCTAAGTATTACGTGTCATGAATACTGAGCTATATTAGGATAGCTGCTTCATCAGGTATAAAACATTTATACATTCTTAAAATTACAGAAATGAGGCGAATAAATACATATAGAAAGATAAAGAGAAGTCCATTTAAAATGAAACTGTTGTTTTGTGACGTCTCCTACAATTTAAAGCAAGTAAAGAATTGCTTAAATCAGCAACTACTGACTATAAACTATTTCTAAAATGAAGTAAATACCTTAGTGGTGAAAATGGGGTGCGAAACCATGTATCTTAGAATGATTAATGGGGTCTAATCGTGCCAAGGATCGTACCAGAGAGTCAGCTATGTTTTCGCTGGCCGAGCTCGCCTGTCATCCAATCTGCTAAGCAGTACGATATGAGTTTAAGTCATGATAATTACCGTTCACCGTTAACCTACAGGTTGGGACTTTAGGGGATTATTTAATACATCAAATATTCCATAAAGTGCGACAACGGATTAATTACTTAATACGTATACCCAGCTTGATTAAAATTTGAGGTAATTACGACGACGTATAGACATTATTGTGCGGTTTATTATTGTAGCCTAATGCATTAAACTGTGCAAAAATCGAGAGTACTCATCAAGGACTACAATTTTTACCAGTTTCTTGTTCAGCTGTTATCTGGCACGGAAACAGCAGCCTACTATAACATAAATATTTATAAAACAAATAAATAGGATTATAAAAGGTTTCACATTCTAAAGAGTCTAAATTTCCACTTACATTTGCAAGGATAGAAATTTAGGAGAAAAAATGATAAAAATCCATTCGATTTCCAATCCTTTATTCTCGTTTATAAAAAATAGACTGCATATTCCATTATGTATTTGCTTAATAGAGCATAAATGCATTCAATCTTTGCCTGATTTGGGAATTAACATTGTAAACTATTAAACAATAGGATAGTAAATTGTACCAAAAAGTTCAACTACCAACATTTCTTCTGATTTGTATAAGTACGTCAATTCCAATTTCCGTTGACCTTCGGTAATCAACGGTGGAAATCTTCTGGCATCAAGGTTGAAATAACCCATACGATATATTTCCTAGTATAAACATATTTTATTAATTTGATTCGGAATTATAAACAGACAATTCAAGTATATAAAGTAACAAACAATTTGATTAAGAAACTTTAAATGTCTAAACAAGTGCTTATTGCTTTTAGAGGACAACGAAAGTTTCCGCATTCGAAAAGCTTGTGCAATCCAAATTCAGTCTTTGTGGCATAGGAGCAGAAATTAAACTCAAACGTTATAGCAAACAGACGGTACTCGTTGCTCATAAATTTGTATGCTTGAACCGCCCTTGAACGCGTATCTGCAACATTATTCCTTAAACAAGCAAAATGATGGAAAAAAGCAAAAACGTTTTGCTACGATTATTTATAATTAGATATATATATATATATATATATATATATATATATATATATATATATATATATATATATATATATATATATATATATATATATATATATATATATATATATATATATATATATATATATATATATATATATATATATATATATATATATATATATATATATATATATATATATATATATATATAAATAGGGAATGACTCCGTTGTTTGTGCAACCAGTTATTTATGATTGTTATTAAAAAATTAAATTGATTTATATGAGAGTACAAACAAATTATACAGCATCCGATTTAGGTAGAAGCACAGTGATGATATAAACCACCTACCTTTACCATAAAATAAATTGCTCCGGCTAATTACAAACGTGGTAAAGCAACAAAATCTCCACCACTCTGAGACTTAAGGCGGGTCGCTTAAATCGGGAACTAAATGACTATAGATCTAGGAAATACAAATAATCTACACAAAAAACTATAAACCAAATTTTCTTAAAATTGAAATGATAGAAATTTTATTTAAAATTGCACACAAACAACAAACAACAAAAGAATTAAAATATTAAATAAGAAAAAATTTGGATACCATGAACAAATGAAAAATAAATCATAAGAAATTTAATGCATTTTATACGAAGAGTAATATTTCTGGCACCGTCATAATCTTAATTACTACATTTTTATTTAAAGTTAAACCAGTACCTTAAATTTTTAAATCAAACCAATATTTGGCGCCAATAGTTTGCCAACTATCATTTTTACAAAACACCAAACCTCTATTTTTCATATAATAATAATAAATCGCCTTTATTGGACAGTAACAAAAATAAATTTACAAAATTTCCAAAAAAATTAAATATTACAAAAATTAAATTCAAATAATTAAAGTAGGAAAGGTAAATTAATTACTGTAGTGTGAAGTAAGTGTAGGGACTACTGGCGAAATCTAGCCAAAAGCTACTCTATTTAAGCAATAGACCCTACAGAAAACTGATAATTTAAATATTTTTCCAACATTAAAGTTGCATAATGTGTATTCAATTCTAGTAGGTAAAACGGAGATGAAATTAGACACAAGGATTTATTGTAAATGCAAAAAATAGTTTCTTAAATAGCGTTTGAATTGTTTTAAAGTATAGTTCTTTATATCTGCTGGCATTGTATTATAAAGTTTTACTGCGTTGTAGACAAAACCTCGATGAAACAAGGTAGATGTATGATGTGGAATGGTAAGCGTATAGTTATAGCGAGTACCCACTGAGTGCACATACGAACGAGGTACCAGCTCAGAGCTAAGAGGCGTAGAAGTCTTCGATGTAAGTAGAGCATGTGTGAAAGATCCCAACTGGCACTTCCAACGATTTTCCATATTCAACCATCCTAATTCCTTAATTTTATGTGAAATATGATCATAAAGGCGCAACTTAAAAATAAAACGGCAACACCAGTTCTGTATTTTTTGAATCCGATATTTATCACTAGCATCAAGACAGGGACCATAAACAAGATTGCAGTAATTAAAGTGACTCAAAACTAAAGTTTCGCATAACATTTTCCTTTGACTAAAAGTTAAAATATTTCTGTTGGCATACAGTAGCTTCAGAGATGAATAAGCTTTTTGAAGTAATTTGCAAACATGTTGTTTAAACCGTAAGTTACTATCAAAAATTAAACCTAAGTTTTTTTTGCAGAATCAGTAATTGGTAATAGTTGGTTGTTTATGCATATATTATGATCACTCTTGACAGTTGTAATTTGATTTTTATTCCCAAAAAATAGTAAATGCGATTTGCTGCTATTTAGTTTTAAGTTATGCCCCAAAGACAGTTGATGAATTGTATTAAGATCACTATTGATTTCTTCGTAGGCCCGTGCTCTATTAGAGAAGTAAAAAGATTTAAGAACTTGTGTGTCGTCAGCGTATGCTTGAATTTTACAAAATTTTAAGGATTTTAAAATGTCCGCATTATAAATAATAAACAGTAGGGGTCCTAAAATTGAGCCTTGCGGCACACCAGAGGTGATAGAAAAAGAATTAGAATATTGATTATCACTTTTAATTATTAAAGTTCTTTCTGATAAACAAGATTTTATTAAATCAACAGCACTAACTTCGAAACCATACCAACGTAATTTGGCACAAGCGAGATAATGATTAATAGTATCAAATGCTTTTGAGAAATCGAGTAGTATTAAAGCAGTAATCTGTTTTTTATCAATTGCATTCACGATATCGTTCATGACAGTAGCTAGAGCATCAACAGTACCATATCCACCCCTGAAGCCGGTCTGACAATCAGGTAATAACGAGTGCTCATTGAAAAAATAATAGATCTGTTTGTATAAGATTTTTTCAAATATTTTGGAAATACAGGGTAGTGTACTAATTATACGTAAATCAGAGAATGATATAGGATTTGTAGTTTTAGGCAAGGGAACGCCTATAGCACCTTTCCAAGCTAAAGGGAAATAATTTGATTCTAAGCAACAGTTAATTAGTTATATGCGTTATAAATTTATCTATAAACGGACTACAATACTTTAACATCACTAGAGAAATATTATCATAATTATATATTGCGTTTTGTGCGAATCCAATCCAATTTTCACTAAGAACAAAAGCACACAGTCCTTTTAACTATTTTTACGATTATTTGGCTTATCTATCTCCAGCAAAGCTACCAGTTCTGGACTGATAATGAGAGGTATGCAGCTTTCCATCACCTTGTCGGTTCAATGTTTATAAAGCCAAAGCTCAGTCGCAGAGTATATCTCGCTCAAGATTAAAAGCATATAATCTTCTGAATTTTTTGGGTCTCTTGAGAGTAAAAGTCAATTCTTCAGAAAGTTCTTTTGGATGAAAGTTGATGCAGGTATCTTTTCAGTTTTCTATGGTTTTATATTTTGTTTTGGGTAATTATTTTGGGTGTAAGAGTAAGTAAGCTTATCATCAGCGCGATCTGTAGCCGTTCGGATAAGCAGCCGACTCAAGCAAGAACACGCGTCCCTTCCCTAACCGTTACTTGGCATGAGCCTATCCCTTTTCACTTCTACTATTTCCACCACGTTCTGTGAGCACCTATATAAGTGAGTGCACTGGCCGATTTTTCTGTTTTCAGGACTCGAAGACTCCAGTACAACCAGCCTGCAACATAGCTAGTCCAGCAGCAGCAGACTGTTTCCAAGGATTAGAAGAGTATCCAAGTGGTCCGTTTCCTCCTCCTTTCCGACACTTCATTGTACGTAGCCGGATGATCTCGTCCTATCTCGTCTCTTGTTGTTCTGTACGTCTGTCGTTACCCGACACCCCTGTTTTTGGCCCTGTATTCCTATACCGTTTGCACGCTTGCTTATTACCGTATTGCATCCCACTTGCTGTGGCCACCGTTGATTTATGAGAGTAAAGGTAGTGCTTGTAAGAGATTGTGGTATTAATAAATTGTTAACTGTTTGGTATTCTGATTGTAAGTTTTATTTACTGATAACACCTTTGCCTTCTCTAAGAGACTTAGCAAAACAGGTTGAGACCTGTGAAGAGATCCAGACAGGGCCGACCTACACGAACCCAGTAGTTTTCTGGAATACCTTCTTTCCAATATCAGTTACCCGGATGAGCACACCACGTTAAAATAACTGGCGCCCAAGACTGATTTTGACGCATTTTGGATATGTTTTGCACATTACTCCCAAGATTTAACTTGTCAAACGTAGAAATTGCAATTTGGATAGGGGTGGGACTGTAATTTCTTTCAAATGTAATTTAAATTGTTTAATGCAATTTTAAGTTAGTTTAACATATCATCATCGTTTAACTGGTTTATCTTTATTTTTCCACTGAGGAGCAGGAGCCAGGAGCTTAAAATAAGCGGTTTAAGAGGTCATCAGTTGTTTAGATTATTATTTAAAGTTCTGGTTTATTTAAACTAGGGCGCCTTTTGTTTCTAAATATACGATGGTATATTTAGGTTTCGTGTTGTAACAATTAAACGAATACGCAATGATACGCCCCACGTTGGGCATCCAATTTCGCAACTATGTAGGTACTTTTGATTTCATACTGATCTAAGACAGCAAGGTTAGCATGACGCTATTACACAAAATTACATAAGCCTTGCTGTCTTAGATTACCATGAAACCAATAGTACATTCGTGATGCCAATTTTGATTCCATATACGAGGGAACCAAATTTGCCTAATTATGAAAAGACACAATATACGTACAATATTTTTATAAGTAATTTTTATTTCTCAACATAATGTTTCCCAACTTCAACCCACTTGCGTCACCTATTTCGAATGGTTTTGTTCCATCAGGAAAATGACTCCTAATGGACTTTAAACTAGACAGCAACAGCCTCTCTCACAGCCATTTCATGTCAAGTAGATTTTTAACGTGTTGCCATAAGTGATAAGTTACTATACTACCTTTCGGCATGTATTCAATGAGAATAATTTCTGATTGGTTCCGAAACTGCTTGTTACGAGTTGAATCACGTCGGGGTCACCACATGTAGTGCTTTCTTACTACTTTAATTAAAAGACACTTTGTAGAATAATGAGAGCTTTATTTTATGCCTGGATTTGTAAAGCGATAATCAAAGTGTGGTATAAAATTATTAATTTTTGTTATCTTGTTGCCTTGGTTACCAACTGCAGTATCTAAGGCATGCTAATCACCACAGTACCAAGACACAGCCTTTATGAACCCATTGCGTAGACTCTAATTGTATGGATTTTACTGATGTAGCTAAGTTTTATATGCAGCTAGTCGCTATCTTAGAGAGAAAGTCAGTGTCACTTGCAAAGAAATTTTGTTGTCTAGGCAGTCCTACACGGCAGACAACAGTCTTACTGAGCCCTTAACTCCACTTACTGGTTAAAATGCTTGACCCAAATCGTAAATATATTCAATGCTTTAGTATAGACGAAACGACAATCTTCGAGAACCATCGTCTTTAAATATGCAAAGATTTATGAGTCACTTTCAATGGAAACAAAACAAATAAAACAAAAATAACTTAAATAAAGTTTATTGAGTGATAGGTGCAAGTACTCTTGAGATTTTATGAACTACTTTGCTATATGTCTGAGAAGTAAATCTCAGTCTTAACAAAATAAATGCAGTTAATTTAAACAACACAATGAACCCAATTAACCCTAACGTGTTGACAGTATACGAGATATCGTCGAATCCTGTCATTTTTAGCAAATCTTTAGGTTCATGATAATAACAGAACTGTTCCTCTGGACAATAAAAGGAACTTCTATCGCTGAAGAGAGCCTGGATTATTGAAGCTAATACCCAACGCAAGTAACTGGTACACGCGATAATTTTCATACCAAGATTGACAGTGGCACCATAGCCCATACCATAAATACTTAATAATACCAAAGGGGGCAGTGACATAGGTGCAACTGCTGAACCATTCTAAAAAGAAAAGTGGTATTAATATAAAGATAGTGTTACAGACAAAATCTGAAACTACAAGTTTTTAATTAATACCTACAGTAGCACTGAAGACAGATCCTATTACCAAACCATATCCCTCGGATGCTATGCTTGTTAAAAGGCAAGTTATAGCAAACTTTATAAGTCGATGTGTTTCAAGAGGCTGGTCTGTTAGTGTGTAAACTACCACAGCAAAGACTACACCAAAAGGAATCTAAAATGCAAAGTAACTAGGTAAAATGTTTGTTACCTTTCTCTAGTGTTTATTATATACCATAAGAGGTAAATTCTTTAAGTTCACTGCCAAAAAATACGGTTTCAAACCAAACCAGCGATTTCGATATTCTCTTTCCAAAAACTGCACTTCAAAGGGAACTGAAAATAAAAAACAATTTCAGTATTTAATCCAAAACATGAAACTTTTGATACTTACATAATATAACCGTCGATATTAAATGTGTGAACACGTAAAATACCATTATAGCTATACAAAATTTGGCATTTGTTATAGCTAAAAGTCCATTATTTCCAATTTGATAAAAAAATGCTCCTACAGCAGGAGCAGTTATGAAGTAATACAGTATTTGTAGAAAAATCATTGTTCGATTGCGAGCCGTTTGAAGCATCATTCTTGAAAATATTATACAGAACTGCGTCCAGAACGATGTTGGAAAACCAGTATAGTGTCGTAATGATTCTTCGTTATTTATTGGTTCCCATACAGTACTTGAGTTGTGTTTTGAAAAAGTCGGTACTATGGAGTTTCTTTTGTTAACTTTTCCATTTTTAATAGCACACGCTAGCAATGGACCGGATTTTTTGATCGATTGAACAGTCTCTATAACTAAAGCAGACAACCAGATAGTTAATTGAGTTTACCAGGTTTCTTAATGACGAAAGTCGATTTTAGATTGTGGGATGTGGAAGGATGAAAAATCTGTGATGCAGGATGTGGGATGTAGGAAATATAGTGAGAGAGGATGGTGTAAGATGAAAGATGTTGGATATAACACACATTTACACATTTACAGCCTTGGTAGTGGAATGTCTGGCGTGCCGGACTTTCACCCAAGCGGCCCGGGTTCGACTCCCGGCGCTGGCAGATCTGGTTAAGGTTTTCTGCAGTTTTCCTTAGCTGTAACACAGATGTGGGATTTGCGCTGTTCCATCTGTAAGTCGGCTGCAGCCGCACTTTGGGCCTACATAATAATAATAATCGCCCCCTCCCTCCCGCACAAGCTTATAGCTTCTGGGGCCTTGGTTTAGGTTATGGGTTGTAGTAATTATTATTATTATTATTATATTATATAAGAAGTTGTATATGGGATGTGGGATCAGAATGCAGAATGTAAAATACAAGATGTCCGGTGTGGGAAATGAAGTATAATCTCACAACTTGCATCTCACTTCCCAAATCCCATGTAAGATATGTGGAATTCAGTGTGTAAAATCTAGGATACATATATGATTAATCTCATAGGATTGATCATGTAATGTACGACGTAGGCAGTACGATGTATAATATAGTATGTAAGATATAGAATGAAAAAGTAGATTATAGAATGAGGGATGTGGAAGGATGAATGTCGAACATAGAATGAAAGCTGTATGATGTAAGATGAGGGATATAAGATGTGTGATGTGGGAAGTAGGGTAAGTAATATAAGGAGAATGTAAGATGTAAGATACCGGTTATTTGACGTATGATGTAGGATGTAGAATGTAAAATGTAGGATGTGCGATGTGTAATGTAGGTTGCAGGGTGTAGATTATAAAAGATAATATGTCAGCTAGAGGACGTAGATTATAGGATGTAGGCTGTAGGAAATATGATGTACGATATAGGACGAAAGGTTAAGATGAAGCATGTCACATATAGAGTATAGAAAAAAGTATTTAGAATGTATAGTATAAAATTTGAAAGCCATAACCTAACTAGCGATAGACAGCAGCTGTACTTTTTTCTGAAAACGTTGGGTTAATTCGAGTGTTTGGGAATTGCTCTATCATCCAGTTTAAAAATAGCAGGATCAAAGTTTAATTACATATTTTGGTAACTTTTAATTTGATTTTACGAACATACCTTACATGATGATAAAATAAGTACCTCATATTACGCATATATTTATAAGATAAAAGGTACAAAATGTCGACTTTGACTAATTTTATGGACACCGTGTGTTCCTAACTGCGAGATTACTAGGCCCATAAAACAGTTTAAGAAACGTTTTGTTGGTTTTAAATCTTGTCCCTATTTTCCATTCATGAAAGTTATAATTTTAACTGAAAACTAACGTTATCATTTGAAAAAAAATAATACAGTTTAGATTAATTCTGTTATTCTATTATGTAACGTGTTGAAATTTTAGATTCAATCTTAATGCAATTTTAAATGCATTTATGGTAAATAACCTTAGTACGGCCTTGTACATTTAAGTATATTTTCGTCGGTTTAAAAAGTGTAGACTTTATTTTAAATCAAATAATGTTTTCGTTAATGTGAAAGGTCATCTAAAGCGTTCTCACGCAGATGAAATTTGTTTTTGTAAGGAAATACAAGATCAAAATGACTTCTTGACGGAATGATATGTCTAAAAATGAATTAAATTCAAATTTATGTGTTCTGAAACGTGCTTATTTTCGTTTCTGATGAATAGATTCTTCGATAACAGACATAGAAAAAAAAACAGCCTGCAACAAATTTTAAATATCAGAATGCTATGAAGCAGATTTTTGCTCTGGTAAAACTAAAACTATTCAGGAACAAATCTCCCATTGGTTCAAAATGTGTCAATGCAGTCTCTGATAGGGCGTTTATGTTCCCTTTCTTAAAAAATATTAGTGCCAAGATAGTTTTGCATCCCCAAAAAAGGCAGTCTAGCAATGTGGTCTGGTAATGTCGGTCGACAGGGTCTAGTCTAGCGGTTGACGGGATATATTGATGTAAAGTCACCGTTGTGGAGGCAATCGCAAGCAAGGCGCATACAGAAAGTCCCGGATAATTTGCAAAGGACGCGGGGTTCTGTTATCGGCCGCCAAGTTACCCGTTTCGTTTTACCAATCATAAATTTAAAAGCTAAAAATAGAGCTTAATATTTTGTTTTAGTAACTACAAAAATTAATCCACTGTGTCGTTAGTTTATGATTTATGAAGTGAATCCAATAATTAAGTGGATTTTTAAGATAACGAAACTATATTTTTGGTCCACATCGTATCGCTAATATTGGGAATTACGTAAATTTGTACCCGATTAAAAATATTAATGAAATGCTTACGCAACCATTTGAGAAATAAAGTTGTGTCAACGTGGTTACTTTTTAAATGATGCACGTTTCTTTTGAAAGTATATGGTTTAATTCTTTATCAATGAAAGGATATGGCAAACCTAAGTACAATATAATTAATCATTACCATAAACTTCAGTTCATAAACAATTGTTATAACTTCAGCATCGGCAGCAATAGTTCAAAGTTCAAACTACAACTATAATATGTGAGGTACTTTGTGCCTAATGTTAAGTGAGTTTAAGGGCATTATTGTGTGGGTGATATTTGTGAAGTTTAAAGGATTGTAAAGCTTGTAACGATTTATGAAGGATAAACTGTATGATAGAAGTAAGTTATGTGTTTAAAACTTGTTTGTGCCATTTCTATGAAAACTTTTTGTTAATTATTCAAACATTTTCTTCTCAATAAGGATCCTTATTAAAACACTATTACTATGTTCTTATTATTGTCATTTGAAACAAAAGATTACTTTATCTACGAATAAATAAGTATTTAAATTAACTTTTATTGTGATAATATTGTACCGATCATTAATTAAATTTATTCAATTATTTAACCTGCTTTATCGTCAATTTAACTAATGGTGATTAGTTCTTTTATTCATTAATTTTAATAAATATAATCTGGATCTTTTTTACTCGGGGGTTCAGACCAGAATTTTAATGACTTCGAGTAAATGGCGCCCATATTCCTTGTTACTTCAATAAACTTTATTTTTCTTTACAATCTATAAGCTAGAGAAACCAGTACCTACGCCTGAGGAATAATTTATCAATAAGAGTTCTTTAGCCGGTGTATTAAAGTACAGTATCATTGTTTTCTTTCAGTGAGTTTTATCGATGTTATAATTAACGTCCATCCTGCGACGTTTGTTTTGTGTATTCAGAGAAATCTATCGTCACAAATTGGCGCCCATGCGTAGGAATTTTGTGTTTAGTAATTCTGGTATGTTACAATTATTAGATTAATCGCAAATGAAAACGTAAATTGTTAAATAAAATATTCAGTATCTTTGGAATTATTTATTATTTCATTTGTTTTTTATCTTTTGTCCACAATTGTCGCTGTTTGTATAATTATTACTAAAGACTTGCAAATGGAAGTTCAAAACTTAATAACTAGCCAAATTATTAACAATTGTTTTAATTATTTAAACGAAACTGTTCTTTCGAAATCTTTCGAAACAGCTTGAATACTTAAATTAGTTTTACAAATATCCTTCTTTATCTGACTATTGTGTACTAGTGTGCATATTAATTATAATTAACCATTTTCTAGCTTCTTAAAAAAAATTAAATTTAGAAAGTGAGGTTATGCATGTTGCTTTAAAATTTCATATATAAATGTACTCAGAATTATTGAGTGAATGAACTCCTTATTTTGTATGTCAAGCAACACAACAATATGTTAGGCTACACTTGCTGTTTCCATGAGATCGTATTTGAAATCCGCTATAGGTTCCTTAAATCTAGTCAAGATCGATCCAATATACATTTCGATTTCGTACATTCCCGATTTCAATTTTTTATCCGTTTTATCTTTTGGATTTCCTAATAGATTCTTTAATGAGTTATTTGATGTATAATATTTCTCATGGTCTCATTTTAAATACGCCTACTAAACTTTTGGTAATTTGCTCAAAACGCGGTTTAATAATTTACTCTGACTCATTTTCTATTGGTAATAATGTACCCGTGTTTCGAATGGTATGGTTGTATTTGATTTTCTTTAATAGTGTTTATGCTTGTAGAAGAGTAACCATTATATAAGGTTAATGCTGTTATAAATCTTAATTCTTTGCTAAATCGGCCTAAATTTAATGGGAAACTAATTAATCTTTTCAACAAGGAATTAAATACCGCCATTTTATGCTGACCACGATGATTCTACTCCGATACAATGTTTGTAAAAGTTACAACCCACCCACCGAAGAAAACCCTTTCTTAATAACCCTATTAAAGCTTAAAAAAAATTTTGATTAAACGGTTTAACGCCGTGAAAAAGGTAACATACTAGACGCTTTTTAAAATATAGTTTTATTCATTATATACACTCCCTAGAGCCAATGCTAAGACCATATAAAATGTGTAGTTTGGTGGGTATTGTGTATTAACTGTGGGTGTTCGATACGTTTGCATTGTATTTGTTTCTACACGTGAGAATGCACACACAGGGGCGCAGCAATTAATGTATTATAATAAATTTCATCCAACACGTACCAACGCCTACCTAAAGCAATAATTATCGTAATTATTGATTGTAACAATTTTAAAGTTGACACTACACATTAACACGATCCTGCTAAAATCTTTTAACGGCCAACTGAAGAAAAACATCGTAACAAGTAATAGATTGTGTCTCAAACTGGAAAACAAAAAATATTTAATGGAGAAAGGATTAAAGTTCAGCCCACATCAGTGTCGAAGAGAGAAGTATGGTTGATCACGTTGATCTATGTAGAAAGATTCAAGCAGGACATCCAGCTATGTGAATTAGCACACAAAAGACGCAACATTTAATTTAACTATTTGATTAGTGATTTTCATTTTCTTTTGTTTTATTGGAATTTCAAATGTAGGCTCCATAAATAAACAAAAGTTTATTTTCAACGCCGAACAGGAATAGTAAATGCAAACAACCTACACTACAAAACCAATGTGGTAAGAAGTATCGCACGTGATCGTATAGTGCAGCCCTAGAAAGATTTCCATCCTATATGCGATTTTAGCGCCCTAGTGCCACATTAACATACATAGTTTACTAAAATTAATAATTTCAGGTTAGAATAATCTTTATACATACTGTAATCTGGTGGACTGTGAGTAATAGGGCACTCGAATCCTACAGAAGCCATAAATGGAACTATATTTGATGTAGATCCATTATAAACGCACATTCCATCTTCAAGAAAATACACCTGTTAATAAAACTGTAATAAACGGAAACTGATGCAGTAATGTACAAAACATACAGAGTATCCCTAGAATCACAAAATACAGATGTTAGAATCTGATAGAGACTCCCCATCAACTTATAAAATATTTCACAGGTAATTTAATGCAAGAAAGATAAACTAGGATGTTTAATGTTTTTGTATGTAAAATTTCTTAGTAGCATACTCTGTATATTTAAAAGCACGTACTTGATCAAAATATTGGAACGTGGAAGAAGAAGGTTGATGAATTGTACAGATGACTGTTCTTCCTTGACCCGTTAAAGATTTCAGTACTTCCATACATTGTTTTACGGATACTATATCCAATCCACTAGAAAGACACTTTTAATCTTTTCTATCAAAAGAAGGAGAAGTTATACATACCTAGTAGGTTCATCCAAAAATACTACTGGAGGATTATTGATCATTTCTAAAGCTATCGACAACCTTTTCCGTTGTCCACCAGAGAGATATTCAGTTCGAGTTTCCAGAGTATCAGTTAAACCTAGTAATCTTAATACTTCTATCACCTAGAAAAGTCTCATTTAAGTACGCCTACATCTACGACAATTTAAAAAGGATAAAGGGCTATACGCACAGTTGCTTTTTTTTCTAGCAGACTTATATGTTCTCCAAGTTTTAATTTTGCTGCCATCATCATTAATTCGTCAACACTTAAGAGCGGTTGCAAAAGATCCTCCTGCATTATGTAAGTGGATACTTTACGGAAACGGTTTATGTTTAATGGCATTCCATTGGTTAGGATATTTCCAGTTACTCCTTCAAATCTGTTTTAGAGAAACAGTAGTATATGATACATGCACGGAATCGCATGCATTTGCACAGACACACAAATATAAATACCAAAACAATCTGGTTCCAACAAGATGATTGCCCGCTAATAATTCGACTGCAATTTTACTTAAGTTAGATGGGCAACAAGGGTCTCCGAATTTGAATAATCTGAGAAAAGACGAATTGAAAAATGCGTCCCTCAGATCCGAGATGATCTCTAGCACGCGGCGTAGTTTTTTAATTTTAAAGACTGATTTGTACCAACAAACAAATTTTTTTAATTATCTTCGTTTAGCAGTAATTTAAGTTTAAAAAATGGGGGTGTTGACAATAGCTGAATCTACGTAGTACCCCACTTCAATTAAATTTAAAAGATTTTAGCCTATAATTGAATACTAATTAAAGACTAATTTGTACCAACAAAAATAAATTTCTACCTATCCCCGTTTAGTCGTAATTGAAGCCTTAAAAGTGGGGGTACTGACAGTAGTTGAATCAAGCACCACCACTTCAATTAAATTCAACCACTTAAAAATAAATTATACCTGTCCTTGTTTAACCGTAATTTACGCTTTAACAGTGGGGGTACTGGCAGTAGTTAAAGCTAACGCCTCCACTTCAATTTAATTCAACCACTTCATTTAAATTCAAAAATTTCTAGCCTATAATTAAATACTAATTAAAGACTAATTAGTACCAAAAAGTAAATTGTACCTATGCCAGTTTAGCCGTAATTTAAGCTTTAAAAATGGAGTTGCTGAAAGAAGCTGATTCAAGTACCCCCACTTCAATTAAATTCAGCCACTTGAGTTAAATTCAAAAATGCCTAGCCTATAATTAAAGACTAATTTGTATGAAAAAAGAAATTGTACCTATCAAATTTTAGCCGTAATTTAAGCTTCAAAAGTGGGGGTGATGGCAGTAGTTAAAGCTAACGCCTCCACTTCAATTAAATTCAACCACTTGAATTAAATTCAAGAATTTCTAGCCTATGATTTAATACTAATTAAAGACTAATTTGTATCAAAAATAAATTGTACCTATGCCAGTTTAGCCGTAATTTAAGTTTTAATAGTGCGGGTGCTGGCAGTAAATGAGTTCACTTTAATCACTTAATCACAATTAAATTTAATCACTTCAATTCAATTTAAAAAAACCTATAATTAGGTACTAATTAAAGACTAATTTATACCAACAGAATTTTCATGATTATCGGAATGTGTGTTACTCCTGTTATGGAGTAAACAATTGGTTGAAGCTTGCCACGTGGCTTTAAAAATCTATTTAACGAAAATTTAACTACTTATTAGATATGAAGAACTATGAAAAACTAGTAGAATTGTGTAAAAAATGTAGTTTTGTAAGGTTTGTTATATGATTAAGTATACGGATGCCGAAGGAAATCAAATACTGATTGATATTGATTTGATATGAGAAATATAAAATTATTTTATTTTTTGATAACAAAAGTGCTTGTACATAACAATGACCCCCATTAACTTTTTTGTATAATGCGCATCGTAATTGCGCATGAATGGCAAGCATGTAACTGATCCTAACATAACATCAACCTAAAATCAACGTTGAATTCACTTTGCGTCAATATTGAAGCAAGGGTGATTATCGTTGACTGTCAACAATAACTCAACGTTCATTCAAGGTTAACAGTTACAGTAAAGAACCATGCATCAACGTTGAATCAACTTTACTTAGTTAATTGACGAACTATTGACTCAACATTGAATCAACATTTCGTTAACTCGCTGTCAACGTTGATTTCAGGTTGATGTTGTATTTGGGCAATTGTGCACCATATGCAGTTATACACGACGGCTCGTTATTGCCTTAGGTTAGATAAGTAAATTTAAATAAGTCACACTATTTAATAATTTGTTTTCATTTTACGCCATCTTATGAAATGTGTGAAAACTAACCAGCAAAGATACAAACCCGGATTCCTATATATTTGTAAATTACTTTAACCCTTAACTACCCAGGTGCGGTCTCGGTGACTACTTTTAAAGCTTAAATTACGACTAAACGGGGATAGGTTGGATATGTTTTTGTTGGTACAAATTTGTCTTTAATTATAGACTACAAATTTTTAAATTTAATTAAAGTAGGGGTGCTAGATTCAGCTTCCGTCAGTCCCTCCATTTTTAAAACTTAAATTCCTGCTAAACGGAGGTACCTACCTTCTTACAAACTTCTTTTTGTTGGTACAAACTACAAATTTTTGAATTTAATTAAAGTGGTTGAATTTATTTGAAGTGGAGGTACTAGCTTCAACAACTGCCAGCATCCCCACCTTTAAAGTTTAAATACGGCTAAACGGGGATAGATACAATTTTTTTTTGGTACAAATTAGCCTTTAATTAGTACTTAATTATAGGCTAAAATTTTTTGAATTTAATTGAAGTGGGGTGCTGGCGTTACGAACCTGCGCATCTTGTTGGTAGGTGAAATAGTTAAATAATAATAATAATGTGTGTGCGTAAGAGAGAGAAAGAGAGTGCATGCGCGCTGGAGCGTAAGCGTGAATGCAAGTGCGAGAGCGTGTGTTTGGGAAGGGTTGGTGGATGTTGGCGTCGAAAATTTGATTAGGATTTCTGAACTATCGCTGGTACTTAAACAGATTTTGTACGTATGCAATAAAGCTCGAGTAAAAAAGTCACGTACTGAATGCAATTTTCATTTACACTTTAGGGTTACTTTAACAAAATACCCTCAAGACATTGAAATTAAATAATGCTTACATGTATCCATTCAGAATGTTTAATAGGCTAGTTTTCCCGGCCCCACTTGCTCCTAAAATTCCTGTAAGTTCGCCAGAGCAAAATTTTCCATTTATTGCTCTCAAAATGTATTTTTCATCTGCAAAAGAATATTTTGTATCATTAATTACGAGTTTCTTACCACACTATTAAAATTAGTCGACTAATTACTATTAAGTTCTAGTTCTGTATTGTTTACTATATAAGAACAACAGTTTAGTAAATTAATGATTATTGATAGTAGTACATGAGTAGTCTAATGATAACTTGATAGTATTACTTTTACATGCAATTGCACTCACCTCTACCTCTGATCAGATAAGTTAGATCTTGGAATTCTATGTCAACAGAAGGACTACTTTTAATTTGACAACCTGTATTAAATTTATCATTATCACAGTCCTTATTACCATCCATTCCGTGTGCAAAAAATTGCAGTTTTAATTCAAGATCTTTACACAAAGTAAGAAATTAAGTTGTAGTAGTACCTGAAAAAGAAAAAAGCATCAGAAAAAGCGTCAGGTTTCAAAGCATGTTGCATTCGGCAATTCTGCGCGGCGTCTAGGGCGCTGACATTAGAGCGCGGTCACTAGGGCGCAAAGACACTAGGGCACATGACCATTAGGGCACGATGACAGTAGGGCACGAGATTTACCAATCACTAACTAACTATTGAAGCCATTTATTATTTTTTTAAATTTAGTTGTAATATTATTATAATGCATGTTAAGATATTACTGAATTAACAACTGCAGGCCTTCCAGTTCTTTTTTTTTACTATCTAATGAATTTTTTATGTGAAATAAATAAATGATATTATTTGTGTTATTTCTTGTTTACTTTTTATTATGTGCTATTATTGTGTAATAACAGAAAGCTGGAATTCGGTTCTTGCATAATTGAGACTGATTCATTTTAAAATCTAGAGCTTCGTATTGTGGAGCAGTAACACTACGATTTTATTAATTTAAATCAATTATGCTGACGCCCCTATATCAATAGCTCTATGGATCTGATGATGCTCCAATCCACCTATGACCTGCCTTAATCTCAAAAGAGGGAAAGAGTTCTCATTTTATGATGTTTAAGCTAATCCGAGGCATAAATAAGTTGAATAATTGGTGTCTTTAATTAGAAAATATTTTCACAGCTATGTTCCAAATTTTATATTCCTTAATATCGAGAAAACTATTGCTTTGCAATCGAATGGTTTTCTTAAATCTAAATTTTTGTTATGTTTCAGCAGTGGCGTGCGGTGAGAATTTAGGTTAGGGAAGCAACCGCGATTTAAATTTTAATACACCTAGGTACAATAAAAAACAGTGTTATAATTATTAAGCTTAAAAGTCTTTTAAAGAAGAACTTTTACACTTCAGTAGTATTCTTTTACTCTATAATGATTAATCGGATTGGTAATTTTTTAGCACATCTCGTTCTTTTGAATACAGATTAACCCCCACCTAGTAAGATATTTTTAGCATGATTGGTAATCCCCTTACCCCTTTGAATCGTAGAAATTCTGTGATTGACATGATTGAAGCATAAAAAGTGCTGTGACGAAACTTGTAACTATTGCCAACGTTCTTTTGTGACAAAGCATTTTTAAATTTTTATGATTGTTTAGATTTAATCACAATGTGCAAAAGAATGCGTCTTTTATACTTATGGAATTTGTTGACTATTATTCTTTATTTAAAAAAAAGTACTACTATTTATTTATAATGCAACTCGATTTTCCGGTCTTTTTTAGCAAAATACCTGGTGCAGGTTTTAATCTTTGTTGTTAAATTTAAATGTTCTGGTTTTGGTCTGCCTTTCTCAATAATTCCCTCCGAAACTGTACGAAGGAAATTTCTTATCAAATAATAATAATAATACTTTACAAATTGAACAACAAAATCGTCACGATTCGGATGTATCCGACGTACTCGAACCTTACACCGAAGCAGCTGAATTTGCAGTCATGACGTCATGACGATAAAGCAAGTTTAAATGTTGCATACAGAACAAACTAAATAGAATTATTTGTCTTTAAAAATATCCGAACTTATATAAATTGAAATCATAAAATGTTCCAAAATACAGTCTCATTCGCAGATTTACATTGCTTAAGTAACATTTAACAAATACGAAAAATCGAACAAATAACGAAATTATAATAAACATCTGATCACGAAGTACGCTAATAAAAATAACTCGACCTTATACGATGTTAACTGTAGTAGCCCACAACGCATCCTCGACTCGCCCGCTTCCGAAAGTAAGAAGTGCAGGAAGCAACGAAATCCGTGCTTATATGCAGTGTAACTAACACATTTGAATCGGTATAACCTTTCCGCGCAAGTTTAATGAGCCTAATTGAAAATAGTACTCTTAACTAATTATAATTTTTGCTGTTCGGAATTGATATTGAGCTTTAAGTTGATTAAATGTTACAAATTTAAATAAACGATAACCATAATTTTATAAAAATATTTTTGTTAGCATTGTTTTTAATTTTAACAAATTCTTAAGGGGATCATTGCTTCCCTTGCTTCCATGGACTGTGTTTCAGAGTATTGTTTTCATCAATACCCTAAAACGCGATTGTTGTTAATCCTGCTTAATTACCTTGTTTATTGTTTCCAGCCTTATTTTGTGGAACTCCATAACAGGTATATTTTAATAAAACTGTGAAACTTTTAATAATCTTTACTGCTTAATTACCCTTACTAAAAATCGTATACCCTAATTTTTACAAGAATCTTTTTGCCAAGGTTTGGAAGCAACAGAAAAATAAAAAAAAGGATTTGGCTCACCGTTAATTTCCTTTCTTGTCGCTCCGAGTCCACTGCTCGTCCCCTTGGTTCGTTATCCTCCTTTTAATGTTGAAACTCACAAACTATTCGAAAATCACTTTTAGTTTGTGTAATCAATCCCAAATTGTTTATTTTTAAAAACAAAAATACAAACATTTATCTCTCTTTCATAAAATTTAATATTTTATTATAAGATTATTTCGTAATGCGTTTACAGAAAAGGCGAATAATGAACTATTTTATAAAAATATTAATAAATAAAAAACAATAATTCTCACACAAAAAAACAGAAAAAATATAATTCCGCAGTTTATAACACACACATGTCGCCGCTGTAAAAGTATAAATTATTGTTCACTGATATCACGGGATGATAACTTACTTTTGTGAGGTCAAATCAACAAGCTGTGTTAGTAAAGCAATTTCACAAATTTTTATGGATAGGACCAATTAACTATACAGTGCGCGCAAAAAGTAAGGAACAAATTCGATAAAATCGCAGTTTTTTATTTTTGAAAAAAATCCTTGGACAATTCAACTTTTTAAAAACGCTTCTTTTTATAAGGTCGATTTTGCTTGACAGTTTTTAACGTTTGAGTATTGACGTCATCGACATTTTTTTTAAATGGCATCATATGCTTTTCTGTCCATTTTATGATAGTGTTTTGAATTCTCTTATCAACGATATAAAATTTTGTATAGGTCAAATGACAATATTTTTGAGGAAAAAAACATTAAAATATAATATTTGATAAAATTGAAAAACAACAACAAATGCAAAAAAATTAAATTAAATGCTCAAAATGCCTTCCTCCTACTTCTTGACAGAAGGCAAGACGAAAAACAAACTCTTGCAAAACTTTGTTAATAGTTTCCGGTCGTATTGATCGTATCTCAAGGCGAATTCTATCTTTCAGGTCATCCCTGCTATTTGGTCTATTTGCATATACTTTGCTTTTTAAATATCCCCATAAAAAAAAATCTAACTGGGTTAGATCGGGAGATCTAGCCGGCCACTCTATGCTGCCATTTAAAAAAAATGTCGATGACGTCAATACTCAAATGTCAAAAACTGTCAAGCAAATTCGACCTTATAAAAAGAAGCGTTTTTAAAAAGTTGAATTGACCTGTCCAAGGATTTTTTTCAAAAATAAAAAACTGCGATTTTATCGAATTTGTTCCTTACTTTTTGCGCGCACTGTATATTATGTGCTGATATGAGGTACTATACAGAGTGTACAGCTGTCGCCACAAAAGGGCGCGGAAATTTGGACGCATGAACTTTGGACGCATGAACTTTGGATGTTCGAGTGTACAAGATGCATTATACAAGAATCTTTATAGAATTTGCATAGGATTAGATAGCTCCTGCACAATCCAACACTAATAAGTTGTGCTATACTTGTTTTTGTATTATTTTATTAATATATAATTATTCATGTTTTATCAATATTTATTATTCGCTTACTAATAAATTGTATCACTTATATATTTAGACGTATATTTTAAATTTTATTTTACATGAGGTTTGCTTTTTATTATTTATTATTAACAAAGACGAGAATTAAAAGCTGATAAGGAAATTCATGTAAAATAATGCAGTGTGTGTCCAAAGCAGCAATTTATTTATTAATGGGATAAACACATGTAAACAATAATTCAAATTAGAAGTTTTGTACAGCCCTAATTTTGTTTCGTTAATAAAGTGGCAAATATCAAGAAATGATACTTTCAGCTAATCGTCCAAACAATTTTATATGCTCATGTTAATTTAATTTATAAAAAAAAGCATTGCTTACCAGTTGGTCCACTACAGTACGTGTTTGTTTTGAATATTCTCATATTAACTACCGCAGATGATAAATTCAAGACAGTGGCGTGGAATTTTTATATAACAGTATAACACTTTGGCTGGTTGCAACAATTTATACAAACAGCATTTATTATTAATTTGTCTGTAACACAATTAAGTTCAATTTCACTATTAATTAACTGAACCTAGATTTAAGCGTTTACGAGAAAATAGAAAACGATCTAGTCTGTAAACCCAAACACAAACGGACTATTAACGTTCGCTATTACAATCTTTTCTATATTTTCCTTTGTTAAATTACTACAACGTGGGGTTACAATTTCTTTATATCGGGAAAACGTTCTCTCTACGTCACAACTAGTTAGCGGAGCTAATGCAAAGTTGGGAATAAGATGACCATACTTAATAAATACATCAGGTGGACATGTACCATTACAAAAGTGTTGCAAAAGTTGTATATCTGGATTTTTATTAATAACTGCATCTACTTTTACTGCAAGTGCACTACCAAATTCCCCTGGAAGCGATTTCAATTTAGAGATGAAATTTGTTATTAAAGTTACATTTTGCACCAGCGGAACATTCTGCTTTTCCAACATCGTGATAGTAACAGAAATATCTTCGAGATGTTGTTGAATGAATAAAAGTTCATTTTTGTAGATTTGGGTTTGCAAGAACTTCTTTGCAGTCTGCAATACTTTGAGCATCTTCAGGGAATGTGAAAGCTATGTTTTTTATTTCTACGAAATGTTTAGCATAGAAGAAACATGCTTCCAGCCATTTTCCCCAACGTGTAATAACAGGCTGGGGAGGCAGAGGAAGTGAAGGATACATTTGTCTATAAATAGTAATTCTCGATGGAGCTTTCAAACATATTTTTTTCATACTACTAATAAGTTTATCAACGTTTGTAAACTGAGATCCGATGTACTCACAAATACGATGAAGACCATGAGCTAAGCACGTTACATGAATCATGGTAGGATATAAAACTTTCATCTGCCTTCCCGCCTTGAGCATGTACGGAGCAGCATCAGTAATAAATAAAAGAACCCTTTGAAACTTGGTATTTGGGTGCACGAAAATATTGTCCAATGCATTATTTACCAGTCTCAACTACCGTCCCTGCATTAATTTGTTGGCTAAATCGAGTGGCTATTAAATATGGTCTATATGGTATCGAGGGATGTAGAATGCCAATAACAACATTGGTTACACATCTTCCCATGATGTCGATGGTTTCATCGGTACTTAACCAGATATAATGTTCTGATATATTTTGTTTAATGCTTTGCATTGTTTTATTGTACGTTTTAGATACATAGGACTTTCGCAGAGTTGATGGATCTGGAATTGTCCTATGTGTGCGTTTTTCAAGAAATCTCTTAAATATCGGGTTCCGTAACTTTTTTAGCGGCATGTTTGCTGCTAGAAAGGCTTCGCATAACTCTTCATTAAAGTCATCTGGCTGGTTACCTATTTTGTCCACATGCGATTTGGTCTTACAGTGCCTATCAATGCTTTGTTTCTGATGACACCAAATATTCTTTGAGCAAACGTTACAGAACACCTCTTCATCGTTTACAATTGCAAAAATATCTACGTAACTCTTGACGCCAACTAGCCATCTTGAACAACTTATTCGAATTGAAATTAATAACAAAAAGAAAAAAGTTAAAAAATAGTCTTTCCTAACTGCAACTTAACAAAACTAATTAACTAAAGCATAAACTACAGAAATACAGGGGCAAATGTAGAAACTAATACACGAAATTTGATGCAACGCGCTGCGCTACGTGCCGATTTCGACACTTGTAAAATTATTTTGTGCTGCTCAGAAAACCTAAATATGTTATTCCTTGCTATAGGTAAATAATCTCATACTGCCGTGCTCGTACATGTATTATCTTATAGAATCTAGATAGTGTTGGAAATGATGGGTGACCTCTGTCTAACACGTCATTTTAGATTTCTTGAGATACCGTATTTACTCGAAAATAAGACCCCCTCGATTATAAGACTCCCCTATATTTTGGAACGAATTTAAAAAAAAAAGCTTTTGTATGCGAATATTGGACTCCTAAAAATATAAGTAATATAAGAGATTGAACATTTTTCAGTTTTATTTTGTTAACAAATTCCGTTAGTTATGTTCATGGAAAAAATTCTACCCTTTATCTCTTTGCGAAAACAAGGCCTTTGTGGAAGCAGTTTACCTGAATTCCAGGAAAACTTCTAAAATTGTAAGAGGTTCATTCAAAAAGTGGTCAGATGTCACTCCAATAGATAATAAGATTTTGCACACTTACTGCAAAGATTAAGGTGCTATTATTGTTAATAGTTAGGTAGGTACTTAAGAGATTACAATTCTTCGGACGGTATTATGAAAGGCTTAATTGAATTTCTTAGAAATATTTTCACCATCACTGGGTTTTTTCACTAATATCGACTCTGTCAGTTGTCAAGCTTAATTTGTACAACCATTGTGATAAAAAAATATATTATAAAGGTTAATAACGATCTTACAGAGGGTGATGACGACAATGGCCATTCTGACTAAATAGGTGCTAAGCTAACAATAATTGTATATGATTTCATAATTTTCGTAATTACTGTAGTTGTTGCAGTCAATAAACTTTGCTTATCGCGGGTTTCACAATGGCGTCATAGGTTTACATGCATCAATATCGGCTAAAATGCAGATAACCTGGCGAGATGTTATATTATTAAACAACAGAACGCTATTTTAGATGTTATTCTATTGTAATACAATTTTTATTATAAATACTAGTAAACATTACTCAGTTACACTCATTGTTTTCACATTTTATTGAATATATCTTTTTATACTCGATTATAAGACCCGACTCGAATATAAGACCCTCCCACATTTTAGAGCAAAAATCTAGGAAAAAAAGGGGGTCTTATTTTCGAGTAAATACGGTATATAAAATCATAAATTTTGTTTTGTTTCGCTATTTACAATTTAGTACTTAGTAATGAGATATTTATTTAGTACATATACAAGTTCGTAAAAAGGAAAGTAATTAGATGAAGGTAAAAATTCGCCGCTATGTAATTTATGTTAAAAATCTAAAGACGAGCGATAAAGAACCCGTGCTTAAAATACTATTTTATTCCATCTAAATCACATAAAAAACATTATTGTAACTGGAAGTAGCCTTAGACAAAATTACTGGTACGCCAATGGTCCAACATATTGCACAGGTTTATCAGCAAATCTTTCTCGTCTCTGATTATTAATATCTAAAGCAGGTTTCAGTGCAAGAGCAGCTCACAACAATTATTGTTGTAGCTAAATTTCGAACTGTATCTTTTGGTTTTTGTAATATTCATAATTACATTTCTTATTACAGTGAAACCTCTCTGTAGTGGACACTCTCCGGACCAGACGATATGTCCACTATAGAGGGGTGTCCACAATGGAGAGGATATGATGTTATACAATAATACAACGTATATACAATCAATATATTGCTATAATTATGTAGGTGTTTACAGCAATCAGTCAAAAAACAGCTTCTAACATATTTATTTACATGATAGACACCCACACGTTTGCCTACAATATTTTACAACTTTTACCTTTCACTGTTATAAGACTACTATGATAAAAAAAGAAAAAGAATTTAAATGCCTATTTACATAAATAAGTAAAAATGACCCTTTGGTATTTCCAACTTTTAATAAAGAATGAGCAGGTAGATATTCATTGAAGAAAAGGATTTGTTACAAAGGAATTAAAAATTGCTATTTGATTGTTAAAATGGACCCATATTTCTTACCTCTGCAAAATATTTTCATCCTTCTAAGATTTTCTTTAAATAGGAGGGTAGGTATTTATTGGGATTTGCAGGTTTAAAATGAACATGTGTAAAGGATTAAAGAATATTCATTTACAGAAGATTTTTAACTTAGAACTTCTAGGAAAATTTATTGCCCTCCATAAAAATGTTTATACAAATGCCATTACACTTAAAAATTTCCAAGAGTGTCCACAATGAGGGGTTAAACTGAATACTTGGAACCAGAAATTGATGTCCATGTCCACTATAGAGAGTGTCCACACTAGAGGGGTTTCTTGCTTTACATTTATATGGGAAGACGCCGGGACTGTAAAAAAGTGTCCACTATCAGAGGTGTCTATACTAGAGGGGTGTCCACAATGAGAGGTTTAACGTAGTTTGATCTTTTTTTTTATTGCATTTGTATTTTCGTTATGTATTACTCTTTTTGATTGTGTAATATTAAATAAAGGCAATTATTATTATTAAATAAATAAAGATTAATAAAAAGCTTCACAGTATTTATTGAATTATAACCTGACAATATTGTTTCGACAGCTAAGCTGTCATTACCAAAGGTAATATAAATATGAACAAACACGTCGGCGTCGCTAAGGTAAATACAAAAATAAGGTAACTAGAAAGATAAAAATAGTCAGAATTAAATATATAACACTTCCAGTAATGGCGAATTACTGGGCTCAATCTATTAATTCATTAAAGGTACCCTGAGTTTGTGTTTGTATATCTCAAAAGTCCAAATTTCAAAGTTTTAAATAGAGGACTTATGAAAAAGAAATTGGTAATAGCTGAAAGCTAAACTCCAGAATTACCAACTTTACCAGAATGTAAAGAGACTTCAAAAAACAAAGTACGAAGGTTTGTTGAATGCAGCAGTGCAGTAAACGACCACGTAAAAAACTTGACAGATGACATGGCATGTCAGATGACTATAGTTTTGGATCAAACAGAAACAGATTAAAAAAAGCAAAGGAGGCCTGTGAAATCGCCACGATTAGGAAGACAACACAAGATAGCTCGTCTAAACTTTACAAGAAAACATGTCACTTGCCAACTATGACAGAATTCCAAAGATGCGTTTACGTGGGGTACCTGTCATTAGACTTAATATCCACGTTGCTTCGAAGAGGAAGTGATTGATATACGCCCAATCAGCACACATTCGCATAGCAAATGCTACCAGTAACTCACTGTTCAGAGCGAGGTTGCCTGTCCACCCTCTAATTACTAGCTCTCCCGAATAGTATCGGAGCTATAAACGTGCCCGTCAGGATCTATCCCAAGGGACAAACACCTTGTTAAGCGTTAGGACTACTACTACTACTACGTAGGACTTCACTGCCCGATCGAGAATCTAACCTTAGAAGTAGCGGGACTTGGGTTTGAATGGTTTTGTTCAAAACCAATTTATCTCCTATTTATAGGCCTAATGTGTTCTTTCGAATCTGTTGAAGTAGAATCCCGGTATGTACGTTGTCTTAAACGTGAGAGGCTGTATATTCGCACCAACACCCCTTTAGCATAGTGCTCTAGAAGGTCTCTGGGATCAGAAGACTGGACTATCCGGTGGCATGCAGTTTCCTATAGGTCAGCAGGCAAACCCCCTGGCCGGGATAAACCTTCCTTTGATTCTCCTCAATTCGTGTAAGTCAGATAGCGAGTAACTATACCTCAACAAACAAATGAAGAATCTGGGTCACAAAAACCACGAGGGCAGAAATAAAAAACGCATCCCGAATCACGCGGTGATCACTCGACGATTACGTGGTTCACTCGAGTAATTTAACTGATAAAAGATACAGCAGGTGAGCTGGAATGATTCAGTAGCGTCAGAAACTGATTTTATTTAAGAAGAGCTAACATGATGCTTAATGTATATCGAATTATAATCGAATATACGCACAAAACAGGGAAAATGAAATCAATTTACACTGTAATAATTATTATTAACGTCGACGTTAAATTATTCTATTTCACCTATTAATTTTATTTTCAACCTTATTAAATTGATTTTACCTTCCCTATTTTTTACTTCTAATGGGTTATAAGTGTTATAACTAAAATTTTTGCAATTATTTTTCTTTAAATTACGCATTATCCTATGACACTTAAAACGTTAATGAAGTTTTTTAATTATAACCTATTATGAATTCAACGATGACAAGTGAAATATTAAAAAGTACAATCCTAGCGTACGCTGCTGACTTTTTTTAACAGCCCTCATTTTTAACAGCATCTTATGTGAATAAGATGCTGCTTACAATCTTATTGTATCATAATGTATTTCACAGTTGTTGATCACGCGTTGAACTAGATTCTTCATTTTCCTGTTTGAGTCTAGCACTATATCAGACCCTGACCTGAGGTAAGAATCCAATTCACCTACACCGGACCCATTGTTAACAAGGCTTATGAGTCTTCGTCGAGAAAGACTTGCAAATTACTCTACTACACATTATTGGCTGACTAGGTCATCCGTTCCCCAGACAAACCTGGGATTGGGTAGACAGCAACCAGTTCTAAGAGTGATTGCCGTATAGTCTGCACCTAAGCTAGTCTCGGATACTAGTCGTGCCCGACACTTTAAACGACTGCCAAGTCTTTTGTTATACTGGGCTAGTCTCCGATCGGTCATGAATTCACTAGTCATGACCGAAACCTCAAACGACTGCCTGGCGGTTCACCCTGACAAGTATGACGATGGATATCAGTGCTATACCCAGACAACACACTTTGTCTTAAAGACATCTTTTTTATGTCCATATTATGTCTGAACGCCTAAAGACCAAGAAATGACGTCTTAAAAACATCTTTTTGAAGATGTATTAAAACAACAAAAACTGGACATCGTTAAGACGTCTTTTATGTCTTTTATGTTTGTATTGAGTCGGTGTCCCTACTCACTAGACGATCGTGGCCCAAATTACTCTACCCGCGTAAAATTCAAATATTTAATAAAACGAAAATTGACACAGTATTACTAACCTTACAAATGACAAATTTTATAATGATAAACATAACAAAAGAACAAACTGGATCCTACGTTGTGATTATTTTTTATAACATGTGACCAAGGTTGATAACGATTGACTTACTTCATAAGGACGGAGAAAGAGAGAAAAACACAAGTAAAAGAACACAAATAAAAGAACAATTAAATATGATTGTATTATTTTATTAATTTATTCTTATTTTTGAGCGAGGAGGGACGTATTTAAACTGATAATACTAACAAATAAATGGTTAGTTCTCTAAAAACCTCCTTGAAATTTTATCCTAGCCCAGTTTAAATACGTACACGCTGCAAGTTCAATAGGTGAGTTGATCATTATTTAGTTTGGTTACAATAAGCAATACAGATCAATAAATAAATGTATCAAGTTGATACAGTTGTGTGATTATAATAGGCATTTATACATAGTCGAAATAAATAAATAAAAAATAAGTGAAATAGAGTCAATCAAAAAGATTTACAGATGAACTAGAAAAGATAAACGTGCCAGATTAAAATGAATACGCAAGAACTGCTGAACAAAAATTATATCATATTTGACATAGCAACATATACGTTGTGACCAAACCATCTATATATGGTTATATCAGAACACGTCTTTTGCAAGACATAGTTTTACTGTCAACAACAGGGAAAGCTCGTATTTAGATACCTAGATAAGCGAGAGTGTGTTATAAGCACCGAAAAAGAATTACATAGCACATATAAATAACATAAACAAGCAAGTGTACACACATAATGGTTTGAGCGTTCTACAACACGGCCTATCAAATGGACTTAAGCCACCGTGGAGCCTCATCACATGGACGGTTCTACAACACGGCCTATCAATGGACTTAAGCCACCGTGGAGCCAACTCACATGCAAATAATTAAATAAAAGTTTTAGTAATTTCTCACACGGCCTATCATGGGTTTTATTACCACCGTGGAGATTAATACACTCTTAAATAATAAATCAGTCTAACCTTAGGGTAAAATAATCTCTTGTTCCGGACCAAAAGACTATCCCTTCAGTTTTTTAGTCACAAAGTAAAACGTTTTGTTAGGTTATAAAAATTAACCTAAAAAATCAATAAGTACTGACAGTAAAACACATAACAGCAGTAGTCGTATTTAAACACGAATAATATATCCAGATGACAATAATTAACTGTAATGATACTACAAACGTTATAAAACATTATTTTCTAGTAATATTTACCCATAAAAAGGACAAATTTATCAATTATTAAAAAGTATCAAACGAATCTAGTTACTGTATAGATTTTGATTTATATATAGATTCAAACGAGAGAATGGGGTTTCTGATTAATTAAACAATATAAAAATTACATCACACAACTAGAATCAACATAAATTAAATAAACAGAAATAAACTTACATGAATTTATATTATTTTTTCTAATTTGCGTTTGTAATACGTTTATTAACGTCTATCAGTAGGAGTCGTTTATGGCTATCTATAAAAGTACACTGTACTTTAATGAATTATAGGGTTTTTTCGTTTTTAAGGGTTGGATGGGTAATGCGTGGAATGTGACAACTTCAAATCTGTCAAAATTGTCAACCTCCGATAAATTTTTAATTAATATCGTTGAATTGGTTCGCTGTTTGTTGATTGTTACTTACATGAAATTTCACTTGAAGTTATGGTCTATTTTTACTTGGAAAGAAGGTTAGGTTTTGGATATTCCTAATTAGTAACATAAACAAGTCTCGTACCTACATCAAATCTGCTTGGACAAATCAGTAAGTCCAATTCATGTTTGTAATTTTATGGTACTATAAACAAGACACGTATCATCGATATAATCATCTTTGCTTCTTTATTTTCTTTTCTAGTAGCTACTCGAAAGACAAATTCTGCTATGTAAAAGGAACAAGTGCCGATGACACCCAATATTGTAGCCGTTTCAAGCAATATGAAGCATCCAAGTCCAAAAATGTCAAGAAATTGATCAAGTGGAAGGTATATATTTTTGTCGCTGAGACTCAAAGTATGCCAACACAACATTTTCTGAGACAGTTTGAATATTATTTTCTTTTCGCCAGTCTTCAAATTTGGCAAATTGTTTTTTGTATGCCGCTTCTGATTTGTCAGGCAACAAATTTTGCGTTGTTGCTTCGGCAATTTCGCGAACTTCGGGCGTAGTGCAAATTAAGTTGTCTTCGCTCATATTTTATTTATTTGTAACACTAATAAAGTAACAAAAGTAATAACTAATTTATTTGAAGTGACGGATGATGACAAATGATTCAAAAACTCAAGTGGGCGCCGAGTGTTACCAACTGTTACCAACTAACACAAAATTCTCTAGACGACCAAAATATTTTTTTTGTATTAAAATAAGAAAAAAGGGGGCGCAAATTAAAAAAATAGCATAAAATACTCGTTTTATAAGGGCATTGGCGCACTCATTCCATAAAAAAACTCGCCTGCGGCTCTTTTTCTAACTTGGGATTCGTGCGCCAAATCAACCCTTATAAAACTTGTTCTTTAATATACTATTTTTAATATACTATACTTATACTTTAATATACTTAAAACCAAGCCAATATGGCTACTTCGTACCTGTTTACCTTTCATAATCATTCGTCCTCAAAACCAAAAAACAAAAAAATATCGTTCCTTACCTACCCCCTAGCAACACAAATCAAATTTTATACCAAAAAAAACCAGTAATAAACATCCCTAAACATAAAATCAAATTACCAACCCCAAAGAAACTGTAATAAACATCCCCAACATTTTATATTTAACCAAATAGTTATTTTTAAAATCAATTACATATTTTGCCTGAACCTGTATGTAATAACAGAACTAGGTAAATTAATTATTATGAAAATTGTTTTGTTCCTAAATGACTTGCTACAGCTACTTTTATAATTTTGGTTGTCAGTAGGTCTGACCATGTTCATGTTCATGTTCTTTTAAAATAAAGTGGAATAATATATATCATTACAACAAATGTATTTCGTGAAACCTATTTTGTTTTCCACATTTGCTTATTTATAAAAATTTAATATTAAATAACTTTACGTATCCTAATTTTGTGAATAATATAAGTACTTGCATAGTTGTCTATTTTAAATTTTTATATATATACGTATAGTTACTTATTTCAGTTATCTAATAATAATATAATTATTCATTATCTGTCATTCGTCAATAGTCTATAAAAATCTAAAAGTTAAAATCGATATTATGTTTGGGTTTGTGCATGAAAGCACAACTATCAAACCAATGAATTTGAATTACGCGCCCGTACTATCTACTAGAAGTTGATATCACATTCATATGATGGCGCAGAAGATAAAAGTTTAAAATTCTTGAAGCCGCTACTTTAATTATTTATAATTTCCGTTTATTCCGAGTTGTCCCGTTTTAATTGTTTTAGATTGTGTATTTAGTCTTTAAAATTTTTATATTTTAAAGATGTTGATAATCAAGCATTGAACTAAGGTTTTTAAAGCGACCGCCGTTAATAATTAAGTCTTTTTATACTTGTTGGTAATACAGACAACTTTCATTTTTCATGTCTAAACTAAAGTGGTTTGTTTACTGTTTGTTTATGATTTATCCAAGGCTTTATCGTATTTCTAGTGGTTAATAAGTTTATAGAGGTGACGCACTGTATTAAAATATAAAACATTTTTTTATTCCTGTGAGTTTTGAAGTTCAACATAATTAATAGTAAGTTGTCTTTTAGTTATCACCTAACCTCATTTATAACATCGTTTATAAACTTTTGTATATTTTTTTAGTATATTGTTTTTTTTAAATTAAAGAATTACGTAAGAAGATCTTCTGTTTATGATCTGGTTAAAAGAATCTTAACCCTATTCCTCACTAACGACCAAGCTCTACAATACAGCTGATTGGTAAGAAAACAAAAAAAGCATTTTAGCAATTTAAATATTGTAAAAGTTCTATAGTAATATCGTCCCCTTCATAACGAAAATACCAGACATGATTATGGAGGGCCTCGGATAGATCATCTTTATTAAAAAAAATGTAACGTTTCTTTTCTAAGAAAAAAAAAGACAATATATTTTTTTTATTGATGTGAATTTTATTTTATGCCTAGTATTAACATTTCCTTAAATGAACATCTTCAAGCAGATGTCTTAAAGATATCTCGTTGGAGATATCTTTAAGATGTTGTGATAAAGACATCTTAAAGACGTTGGGTTTTGTAACAATGGACGTCTTTAAGATAACATAAGGCGAAAATGGACATCCATAAGACGTCTTGAATATCTAAACTCCACATCTTTTAGATGTCTTTAAGATGTATTTGTGCTGTTTGGGTATAGTGAATAGTGGATGAATCCATGTTTCGTCTTGTTCGATACGACGCTTGAATAGACGTCCATATGAGCGATATTTAGCTGAGGTATTTTCTTTTAATACAGGATAACGCCAGACTACCTACTGGAACGGTTTACAATGATATTAAAATTGTCGGCCGGCATGCGTTGAGTCTTGATTTAAGTATAATCGAGCACGTGTGGAATATGGTTGAGGATGCATTCAAAAGGACCAAATCTACCTCAGACTCAGACTCAGAAAATCTCGCGCAAGTTAGATCGAAGCATGACAATGAGATGCAAAAATGTTATTCGTGCTGATCAAGGACTCACGTCATTAAATGATTTATTTATGTAAGCTGCATGACTTGATCGCAGTGTTATTGCACATTATAGGTCGGTTTTTACTTTCTGATTAAATATTCAATGTAAATTAAGAATAACTAGTTATATAATTATTAATTAAGTAATTAGTACTCGTCTTAATTAGCAAATCATTATACAAGCATTTTAATAAAATTGCTGGGAGAATTTAATAATAATAATAATTCTGTTTTTTACCAGAAGCATTTTTAATCTCAATATGAGATCTAACACAAGGTTAATACAAAAATTGTGTGAAGTATCAATAATTACTCATCATTTAAATAAATGGTTAATAAATTGTGTCATCAATGTAATAAATCGTCATTGACACATTGACTTTAACTTTAGGTCGTAAAGTATTACAAAACATTTTTGATTACATCTACTTGTTTACCGTCTATTTATACAAAAAGAATCTTCTTTCGTTTTAGTATGTTTTTCAATAATATTTTTTAAACAATATCTACTATGCAATCAAATAAAAAAATAATTAAATAGAGCTAGGCCCGTATTCTTGAACTCATACGAACAAGCTTCGCATACGAGATGACGTAATTTTTACGTCATAAGATGCAACTTAGCTAATCAAATGTAAGAAGGTAATAGAGAAATAGTCATCTCGTATGCGAACCTTGTTCGCATGAGTTCAAGAATACGGGCCCTGGTCGTGACCACATTATGAAGTTTTACATTACTACTTTTCATATTTTTTGGTAGGTATCAGTTCTCATATTTTTTAATTTGCTGTCAGTGTCAATTATCATCAGTTCATTTATTTCTTTGTCAAGTTATTTCCTTGATGGCAGCAGGCGAAAGATGTGTCACCACGCTTAATAGCCTGTTCTAATTTCTTCTTTTTTCTCGATCACATGGTACTAAATCCACAGCCCTTCATACCAACCCATCCAATAAATCAAATAAAATGTTCAAATTTACTTTTCAATTATGCCATGTGCTTAAAAAATATATAAACAGAACAAACTTGATGATGCCATAAAGCCTACAATTCGTTTTCCGAAAACCAAATTTTAAGATGTTGAACCGTTTCGGAGATAATCGTGCTCCAGAAGTAGCTTTCGCTACTAAATTAGAATTTTGTCTCCTGCTTGAACAAAAGCATTTGCAGAGATAAAATAACTTTTTGATAAATTGTATGAGAAATTAATCAATTTTACGCAGAAAATAAAATACTGATAAGATAAATTTCAAAAATGTTTTGTCTAATAAGAATTAATATCAACAAACATAAATTATAAGCATATACGGTGTGTGCATAAAAGAATTTACTAATGCATACACTATGAAGATATTAAAAACTAGGTTAAAACACCTACGGCATTAAGACATGACGGTCTAAGCAGGGGTTCCCAAAGTGCGGCCTGCGGGCCAAATACGGCCCTAAACCCTAGAAATGCGGCCCGCGATACCAGATCATCCGCGATCTTGAATTCATAGAAATAATTTACATTTTTACAAAACAAAAATTAAATTAATTTTATCATATTATAATTAAAAATTGTTCACTTAAAAAAATACTAAATTTTATATATAATAAATATACAGGGTGCCCATTATGTATGGAATATAGTATATATCTCGGTAAATATCGACTTTATAAAAAAATTTGTTATATAAAAGTTATTTAACATTTTATTTTCCATAATAAAATAGCATTCAATTGTTTTTATTTCAGAAAACAAATGAGTAATGAATAACACTTTAATTTTTTTAAATAGCAATGTACGCTTTCATTAGGCTCATTTGATAGAGATTTTTTTCTCTTTTCGATGACTTAAAATCTTAGTACCCTTACATCAGAGAATTTTTGAAAAAAACGTAAAAAATGTTTATTAAGTTAATTTCACCAATAACATGAATCTAGATATCCGAGATCTCTTTCATTTGTCTTAACAATTGATTGTAGGCTTTTATTGTGACAGAAGTTTGTTTATTTAATTAAGTTGTTGGTACATGGAAAAATAAAAATGGTTCATTTAACAGAAACTGAACGTATAGAAATTTTAATTATGGTCGGTTTTGTGGATCGCAAACGAACACAATTAGAAGTATGTGAAATTTTTAATGAGCGTTATCCACATCGAGAACCAATCACCCAGTCAGTCGTTAGCAAAACCTTGAAACGGTTTAGGGAAACTGGCAACGTTAAAGATCTGGTGAAGACTGGTCCGCAGAGGTCTGCGACAAATGAAGATAAAAAGCTCGATGTTTTAATAGAAATCGAAGAAAATCCAAACATTTCAACTCGTCAGTTAAGTTTAAACCATGCCGTAAGTAATGGTTTAATACAGAAAATATTACATTCAGAAAAATTACATCCGTACAAACCGACTTTATTGCAAGAATTATCCGAAGTGAATTTTGTGAATTTATGATGGAGCGAATCAACAACAATCCAAATTTTCTTAATAATATTGTTTTTCTGACGAGCCTACGTTTTGTTTAAATGGAAATGTAAATAGGCATAATTGTCGATATTGGACCGCTGAAAATCCCCATTGGATGATCCAAAATCATACCCAAACACCACAAAAATTAAACGTATGGATGGGAATTTGTGCAGATCACATAATTGGACCTTTCTTCATTCGTGGTACTCTAACTGGTGACCGTTATTTGCAATTATTGCAACAGCAAATTATTCCAGCTTGCCAATCAAATCTTGATGATCTTTGATTTCAACAAGATGGAGCACCGCCCCACTATCATTTAGATGTACGCCGATATTTAAATGTGGTATTTCCGGCCCGTTGGATAGGCAGAAGAGGGTCTGTGGAGTGGCCTCTCCAATCTCCGGATCTTACGCCTTGCGATTTCTTCTTCTGGGGATATTTAAAATCAAAAGTGTATACAAACCGACCCCAGAATCTGGCCGAATTAGAGCAACGAATACAAAATGAAGCTGCAGCAATTCCTCCCACATCGCTCAGAAATTCTTTTCAAGCTTTTCGTGATAGGTTGGGCCACTGCCTTGTAGTTAATGGTGAACATTTTGAACACTTATTGCCATGAAAACCATTTTATTGCTAATTTCGTTTTGTCTTCAAGCTTTATAAGAGACGTACATAATTTTCTGTTCATTTGTTTTATTTAGTTTTTTGTTCATTTGTTTTGTTTTGTACATTATGTAGATGCACATCTGTTAAAAAAATTATTTGGTTTAGTTTATTAAGTTCTTTTGCTAATTTATTTGATTTCAGTTAAATAAAACAACAAAATTTCTTTTAAAAAAATTTATTTTTATTTGATAAATATTTTTATTTTAAACAAATTTTATTTGTGTTGTTGGTTTGTTCAAACGAATGACCGTACTGATCCTATGTCAGATCACTACAATTATTTATAACGTTTGAGCAAACCTGAGAATTCATTTTTCAATTTACCAATTGCATTATCTTGAATAACATTTTTTTTTAATTTTTAATTTTGACGTTCTATTTGGATTTTTTATTTTTGTTCGTTAAAGTTTTTGTGTTTTCAATTTTACATATGTATTTAATTGATGTTAACACAAGCATCCAGCGTTCTTTTCTTTTAAATTCAGAGTTCAGCAGTAGTTGTCCAGCTTGCAGGAGCTATAGTGCTTACGATATAAGCTTTTCTTTCTTTCCAGGCATAAAAGTAAATAAGAGTCTCGCAATTCAAATAATTTATGCTTTACTGAGCAAACCTGAGCTAGCTGAGAGGAATAAAGAAAATATCTGTGGTGCATTCTCATTTCAATCCACCGTATATAATTTATGCTTATATTTGGAACGGTAAATATTATATTATATTTTATTCTTTCAAAGACACCGCAATATGTAGACGATCTCACTATCGCTACAAGTAATATGAATACCATGATAAATTTTAAAATTTTTGTAATGCAGCAGTTTTGTATGGTTGATTTAAAAGACATAAAGTTCTTTTTAGGTATTAAAATTGAAAGAACTGAAACTGAAATTTTCCTAGATCAGAGTGCCTATTTAAAAGCAGTTCTTGAGAAATTTAACATGAGTGACTGTAAAGCTGTCAGTACACCACTCCCCATGAAATTAAATTATACAGCTTTGAATTCTGACAAAAGCTACGACGCACCAAGTCGAAACCTAATTGGTTGTTTAATGTATGCAATGTTGTGCACTGGGCCCGATTTGTGCACGGCCATTAATCTATTAAGTAGATATCAAAAGAAAAATAATAAAGAACTCTGGCAATGCCTAAAACGAGTTTTAAGGTATATTAAAGGTAAGCTTGAATTAAAATTAAGATATAAAAAGGGCGAGTATCATGAGCTATTAGTCGGTTTTGTGGATTCTGATTGGGGTAGCAATGAAACTGAAAAGTACGACAGGTTATTTATTTAAATTATTTGATCATTGCTTAATATGCTGGTATACGAAACGGCAAAATTCTGTCGCAGCAGCATCCACTGAAGCTGAATACATGGCGCTATTTGAAGGGGTTAGGGAAGCTTTATGGCTAAAATCTCTATTAAGCAGTATAGTTCGGTTAGACATATCACAGCCAATAACTATTTTTGAGGACAATAATGGTTGAATTTCAATAGCAAATAATCCGACCGCTCATAAACGCTCAAAACATATCGATATAAAGATTTTGCCGGAGAACAAATAGAGAACAAAATAATAATTTTAAATTATATTCCCACAGGTCAACAACTATGCTTTCACCAAGCAGCTTCCAGCTCCACGATTTAAGGAAATTCGTTTTCAGCTTGGCCTCCGGGAATAGTTGTGCTAAAGATTTGTTTTAATATTATTAATAATCTGATTTTATATTATCTTATGTTATTTTAGCCATGTTATTCTTATTATTACTATTAATGCCTTATATATGAAAACAAATAAAGAACAAAATACGTTTATCAGTTTATCACATTATAGTTATAAGGATTGTAATTATAAGTCTTAAATGCTATGATAATGTACTGAAATGTAGTTAAGCATAATAATGGTCTGAGTGGGTTTTCTTTAGGGTTTTCCCCACTTCATCGCAGCAAATGCTGGACAACTGTAAACGTATATACCCCTATCAGATACTATAAGAATCATGGCATTTCCACCAGATGCAGACCAGCCGTTGTTGTTTTTCAAGAAAGCTCATCCAGATGCTGTGGCACCAACACGAGCTACGCAGCTTTCTGCCGGTTTTGACTTGTGCAGTGTCGAAACTGGCATTATTCACCCTCGGGATAAGAGGTTGTTTAATACGGGGCTGCAAGTAAAATTGCCTCCAGGGTCATATGGCCGTATCGCACCACGTTCTGGATTGGCACATTATCATTTTTTGGACGTTGGTGGAGGCGTTATCGACGAAGACTACAGAGGAACAATTTTTGTGTTTCTGTTCAACCATTCCTGTCATCCCTACACTGTTAGGGCCGGTGATGGAATTGCCCAACTAATATGTGAAAAGATTTACTATCCGCCAGCGTATGAAGTGTTCCAGCTGACTCCTACAGATCGAAATACGAACGGCTTTGGTTCCTCCGGTTTGAATGGTGCCGTGGAGTCTAGACCATTCAATCAATATGAAATGGAGACATGGCTGTACAACAGCCGCAACAATTTTCGTATTCGACCCGAGTAATTATAATATAGTATATAGTTTAGTTAAACAATATTTGTAATAAATAGTGATTAATATAATAGTAAATAGTTTTTAATAAATATATTTTTTATTATATGATATGCTTTTTCTTATTAATGGTGGAAATGCCACGATAATGATAATTATAATGATAATTAAACACTAACTTTGAACAATTGAATAAAGATGATGTACTTGATACGATTTTCTTATTATCCAAACTTCATTTGACCATACCGTTTTTACATCCTATTAATATATTTGGAGATACTAATGTGATTGTATAATGTTTTATATTGTACCACACTTTTCTGTTTCGTAGCACACTAGTTTCGAACGATTGAATAAAGGAGATGTACTTGATACGAATTTCTTATTATCCAAACTTCATTTGGCTATACCTTTTTTTACATCCTACTAATATATTTTTAGATATTAATGTAATTTTAACTGTCTAGAGCTAAGGGGGTGCTGTCTATGAGAAGTGGTCTATAAAGGGGTATAGCTTACCAAGCGGGGGGGGGGTCTTGACAACAAGTGAGGCAAGTAAAGAGAGGGAAAGCAGAGGAAGGCGTGGCTTATAAAGGGAGGGGTCTGGAGAGGGGGAAGTGGCTTCTAAATGGGAGGGGCTTAAAAAGTGAAAGGAGGTCAAATGAGAGTTCAAGGTTGTGTGGCTCCACTAAGCCCACTTGTTATCTACTTTAAAGCACTTGTATTTGTCCTTACATTGATATTTCCTTAATACATAGTTTGAATTATGTTTATTAAAAATCGATTATTTTTTTGAAGGGGAGTATTGGAATTTACCCCAAATGTAACTTGTTAACAAAAAAGAAATCGATTAGGCGATGTCATGGTTCCATTCGTGTTATTTATGTTTCAGAAACGCACTCCGCCCTGCTGGAAATCAATTAACTTTTATATTCCTTTCAGGAATGTTTCTTATAATTAGTAGCGTTGGAATTAATATATTTCTACATATCGTCTTAAGAATCTGTTGTCGGCGTGAGGACGTATTGACATGTGCTTAATAAAATAAATACGAATAATACAATTTGTTTATTTATTTCGATCCCTGAGCCTCTAATAGTTTTAATAATGTGTTATTATTTTTTGAACAGGTTTTTAGTTTAGTTTTATAATTAATTAAAAGACATACTATATACAATTCGGCCATTACTACCTTTAATTAAAATAAATCCTGCGGCTAAATATATTGTATTTGTGAAAAGCCTTACTTTCCACAGAGACTCTCTCAGGCTGGTCGCTTTTATTGTTTGCTATATATCCTTATAATTATTATGGGCGAACATTGATAATAGCACATAAAAACAAATCTCATAGATAAAAACGACACAAATTTATTCTTTGTTAACGTGTAACAATGACACAATAAACAAAACAAAAATTGATACTATCAAAGAAATGCCCTTTGTAAGAAATAAAAAAAAATAAAATTTTATATTAAATAACAAAGGAAAAATATGACAATATGACATAATACAAGATGCTTCCTTTTTAACTCGATAATTAATTTTCTTTAATCCCAAAATGATTAACTAGTATATATTTGGAGATAAATTAAGTTATGTTTCAAAACAAATAGGTAATTGTTTTTGTTTAACTATAGAAAATTACTTCTTCAAATAAACAGAATAATTTCTTTACAATTCTTTCTGCCCCTTTTGGTATCAATAAAATTTCTTATTACTAATTAAACTAATTATGTACTACAAAAAACTCACGGTTTTTGATTACTAGGATTATAGTTCCTTCCTTTTGACTTTTAAAATTGTCCTCTTGTAAATACCAACTTGATATACCGAAACCCATTGTATCTGTCTGCTATTATTAAACTCGACAAAGAATTGTACACAATGTGAACAATCCATTCCATACAATTCCCGTTCATTAATGGATAGATGTAAATTGAAAGAGAGTTTGTTACAAAATCGCTGTCCATTTATATCTTTTTGTCGAAACAACTGAATATGATGTGATTTTTGCATAAAACAAATACCTGTTGACATTTCTAAATATTCTTAACCCTATTATTATTATTTATAAAGCAAAATTAACACTTAAACTAATTAGATAAACTTACATATAAAAAATTTTCGTTCCAATGATATACAACACTCTTATGAACAACCAAAATTAACTTTACCATTGAATGTCAATGACACACATTCTGCTTAAAACTATTTATTGACCCAAAAGTACCTTTTCGCACCTTCCTAACTTCACAAATTTAAACATTATATCCTAACAAACTGCAGCTAGTCGCTATCTTAGAGAGAAAGTCAGTGTCACTTGCAAAGAAATTTTGTTGTCTAGGCAGTCCTACACGGCAGACAACAGTCTTACTGAGCCCTTAACTCCACTTACTGGTTAAAATGCTTGACCCAAATCGTAAATATATTCAATGCTTTAGTATAGACGAAACGACAATCTTCGAGAACCATCGTCTTTAAATATGCAAAGATTTATGAGTCACTTTCAATGGAAACAAAACAAATAAAACAAAAATAACTTAAATAAAGTTTATTGAGTGATAGGTGCAAGTACTCTTGAGATTTTATGAACTACTTTGCTATATGTCTGAGAAGTAAATCTCAGTCTTAACAAAATAAATGCAGTTAATTTAAACAACACAATGAATCCAATTAACCCTAACGTGTTGACAGTATACGAGATATCGTCGAATCCTGTCATTTTTAGCAAATCTTTAGGTTCACGATAATAACAGAACTGTTCCTCTGGACAATAAAAGGAACTTCTATCGCTGAAGAGAGCCTGACTTATTGAAGCTAATACCCAACGCAAGTAACTGGTACAAGCGAGAATTTTCATACCAAGATTGACAGTGGATCCATGGCCCATACCATAAATACTTAATAATATCAATGGGGCCAGTGACATAGGTGCAATTGCTGAACCATTCTAAAAAGAAAAGTGGTATTAATATAAAGATGGTGTCACAGACAAAATCTGAAACTACAAGTTTTTAATTAATACCCACAGTAGCACTGAAGACAGATCCTATTACCAAACCATATCCCTCGGATGCTATGCTTGTTAAAAGGCAAGTTATAGCAAACTTTATAAGTCGATGTGTTTCAAGAGGCTGGTCTGCTAGTGTGTAAACTACCACAGCAAAGACTACACCAAAAGGAATCTAAAATGCAAAGCAACTAGATAAAATGTTTGTTACCTTTCTCTAGTGTTTATTATATACCATAAGAGGTAAATTCTTTAAGTTCACTGCCAAAAAATACGGTTTCAAACCAAACCAGCGATTTCGATATTCTCTTTTCAAAAACTGCACTTCAAAGGGAACTGAAAATAAAAAACAATTCCAGTATTTAATCCAAAACATGAAACTTTTGATACTTACATAATATAACCGTCGATATTAAATGTGTGAACACGTAAAATACCATTATAGCTATACAAAATTTGGCATTAGTTATAGCTAAAAGTCCATTATTTCCAATTTGATAAAAAAATACTCCTACAGCAGGAGCAGTTATGAAGTAATACAGTATTTGTAGAAAAATCATTGTTCGATTGCGAGCCGTTTGAAGCATCATTCTTGAAAATATTATACAGAACTGCGTCCAGAACGATGTTGGAAAACCAGTATAGTGTCGTAATGATTCTTCGTTATTTATTGGTTCCCATACTGTACTTGAGTTGTGTTTTGAAAAAGTCGGTACTATGGAGTTTCTTTTGTTAACTTTTCCATTTTTAATGGCACACGCTAGCAATGGACCGAATTTTTTGATCGATTGAACAGTCTCTATAACTGAAGCAGACAACCAGTTAGTTAATTGAGTTCATCGAGGTTTCTTAAACCATTTAACTAATGTTTTATTATATTGACTAGACCTTCTATCTTGCACCAGGAATATCTGAAGCTATAGGTTGGTCAACTTCATTAAGGTCGAAATGCCAATCAAGAGCGCAAGTTTTAAATTTTTTTGTTACGATATTTTTTACTCGAATTGCGTCAGAGGCAAAGCGCATTAAGGTTTAATATTTTGACATACTTGGCGTAAGAGTATGCATAAAGATTTGCAGTTTTGAAATTTAGCTTTACATAGAGTAACAACGCAAAACGAACAAAGCAAAGACATTTGGGCATATCGTAATGATGGCTCTTAGGATAGGGAGAGAAGGATTCCAGGCATTTTTAAGAAACAATTTACAATGTAGGATGTGAAATAGATTTTTGGATACATATTGCGAGATGTGGCAAGCAGATTGAAGTTGTAGGACGCAGAATGCAGATGTAAGCGTTGGATTGTAGAACGCAGAATGCAGATTATAGAATATAGATGTAGGATATAGGATATATGGTATAGGATGTAAGCAGTGTGATGTTTAATGTAACGTGTGGTATATAATGGTATGAAGAAAATAGATTTTATATTGTGGGATGTGGAAATGTAGTGCGAGTGGATGGTGTAAGATGAAGGATGTTGGATTAGGGTGTTCCTTATTTGCATATGAAATTTTTGTTTTTCGAATTTACTAGGTCTCACCCCCTAAAAAGTTTACATATTGTATAAGCACACGACACAAAAAATTTCATTGACTTAATTTTTTGTGTCGTGTGCTTATACAATATGTAAACTTTTTAGGGGGTGAGACCTAGTAAATTCGAAAAACAAAAATTTCATGTACAAATAAGGAACACCCTAATGTTGGATATAAGAAGTTGTATATGAGATGTGGGATCAGAATGTAGAATGTAAAATATAAGATGCAGGATACAGAATGTAACAAGTGAAGTATGTAGTAAGTAAGTAGGGTACGTAATATAAGGAGAATGTAAGATGTAGGATATGGTATGTAAGATACCGGATATTTGACGTATAGTGTACGAAGTAGAATGTAAAATGTAGGATGTACGATGTGTAACGAAAGTTGCAGAATATAGATTATAAAAGATAATATGTCAGATGGAGGACGTAGATTATAGGTTGTGGGAAATATGATGTAGGATATAGGACAAAATGTTAAGATGAAGCATGTCACATAATATAGGATATAAAAAAACGCAGTATTTAGAATGTATAGTGTAAAATGTGAAAGCCATAACCTAGCTAGCGATAGACAGCAGCTGTACCTCTTTCTGCATACGTTGGGTTAATTCGAGTGTTTGGGGATTGCTCTATCATCTGGTTTAAAAATAGCTGGATCAAAGTTTAATTACATATTCTGGTAACTTTTAAATTTGATTTTACGAACATACCTTACATGATGATAAAATAAGTACCTCATATTACGCATATATTTATAAGATAAAAGGTACAAAATGTCGACTTTGACTAATTTTATGGACACCGTGTGTCCTAACTGAGAGATTACTAGTCCTATAAAACAGTTTAAGAAACGTTTTGTTGGTTATAAATCTTATCCTTATTTTCCATTCATGAAACTTATAATTTTAACTGAAAATTAATATTATTATTTAAAAAGAAAAATTAATACACTATTTATATTAATTCCGTTATTCTATTATGTGACGTGTTAAACTTTTAGATTCAATCTTAATGCAATTTTAAATGCATTTATTGTAAATAATCTTAGTACGGCCTTGTATATTTAAGTATATTTTCGTCGGTTTAAAAAGTGAAGACTTCATTTTAAATCAAACGATGTTTTCTTTAATGTGAAAGATCATCTAAAGCGGTGAAATTTGTTTTTGTAAGAAAATACAAGATCAAAATGACTTCTTGACGAAATGATCTGTCTAAAAATGCATTAAATTCAAATTTATGTTCCCTGAAACGTGCTTATTTTCGTTTATGATGAATAGATTCTTCGAGAACAGGAATACAAAAAAGGCTGCAACAAATTTTAAATATCAGAGTGCATACTACAAAGCAGATTTTTGCTCTGGTATAACTCAGTAGAATATTCTGGAACAAATCTCCCATTGGTCAAAATGTGTCAGTGCAGGCTCTGATAGGGCGTTTATGTTCTTTTTCTTAAAAAATATTAGTGCCAAGATAGTTTTGCATCCTCAAAAAGGCAGTCTAGTAAAGTGGTCTAGTAATGTCGGTCGACAGGGTCTAGTCTAGCGGTTAACGGGATATGTTGATGTAAAGCCACCGTTGTGGAGGCATTCGCAAGCAAGGCGCATACAGAAAGTCCCGGGTAATTTTCTAAGGACGCGGGGTTCTGTTATCGGCCGCCAAGTTTTCCGTTTCGTTTTACCAATCATAAATTTAAAAGCTTAAAAATACAGCTTAATATTTTGTTTTAGTAACTACAAAAATTAATCCAATGTGTCGTTAGTTTATGATTTATGAAGTGAATCCAATAATTAAGTGGATTCTTAAGATAACGAAACTATATGTTTGGTCCACATCGTATCGCTAATATTGGGAATTACGTAAATTTGTACCCGATTAAAAATATTAATGAAATGATAACGAAACCATTTGAGAAATAAAGTTGTGTCAACTTGGTTACTTTTTAAATGATGCACGTTTCTTTTAAAAGTATATGGTTTAATTCTTTATTAATGAAAGGATATGGCAAACCTAAGTACAATATAATTAATCGTTACCATAAACTTCAGTTCATAAACAATTGTTATAACTTCAGCATCGACAGCAATAGTTCAAAGTTCAAACTACAACTATAATATGTGAGGTACTTTGTGCCTAATGTTAAGTGAGTTTAAGGGCATTATTGTGTGGGTGATATTTGTGAAGTTTAAAGGATTGTAAAGCTTTTAACGATTTATCAAGGATAAACTGTATGATAGAAGTAAGTTCTGTGTTTAAAACTTGTTTGTGCCATTTCTACGAAAACTTTTTGTTAATTATTCAAACATTTTCTTCTCAATAAAGATCCTTATTAAAACACTATTACTATGTTCTTATTATTGTCATTTGAAACAAAAGATTACTTTATCTACGAATAAATGAGTATTTAAATTAACTTTTATTGTGATAATATTGGGCCGATCATTAATTAAATTTATTCAATTATTTAACCTGCTTTAACGTCAATTTAACTAATGGTGATTAGTTCTTTTATTCATTAATTTTAATAAATATAATCTGGATTTTTTTTACTCGGGGGGCTCAGACCAGAATTGTAATGACTTCGAGTAAATGGCGCCCATATTCCTTGTTACTTCAATAAACTTTATTTTTCTTTATAATCTATAAGCTAGAGAAACCAGTACCTGCGCCTGAGGAATAATTTATCAAAAAGAGTTCTTTAGCCGGTGTATTAAAGTACAGTATCATTGTTTTCTTTCAGTGAGTTTTATCGATGTTATAATTAACGTCCATCCTGCGACGTTTGTTTTGTGTATTCAGATAAATCTATCGTCACAAATTGGCGCCCCAGCGCTAACAGTATTAAATTGTCTATCTTATCCGTCCCTTTGTTTAATGAATTCGGGTTTTGTTTAATAAAGGTACCTTCATAGGCGTCGAGTTATTTGGCTAAATGAACACTTTTCAATAATTTCAGTTTATCAACTTGGATTGCATGCGTTGTGTCATACATATTGTTATATTTTATATAGACGGATAAAATAGGTGTCACGATCGTTATACGATGGTATAAGACAACTCATTACTTTCTTACCTTTAATTTAAAAAATGGTTTCGGCTTTATAATAGTGTTGTGAAAAGTCTAACTCTCCACAAATTGAGACTCTCAGGCCGGTCGCTTTAATAGGGCACTAAATGATTATATAAATCTAGGAACACAGTAATGTACAACAAATACAGAGCAATTTTTCATCAATACAACACAAATTTATTTAATAAATTTAACAAAGAATAAATTAAGAAAATAAAAGAAAATTTCAACTTGGATGCCAACATTCTTTTAATATTAATATAATCCCATAATAATCTAATTCTCTTTATTTGGGGATTAATACTTCTAGTCTCAACGTATACTTACTATTATTAACTATAACTACTGTTAAAAACTCATGTTTAAGAATATTTAAATCTTTGGCGCCACCAGCTTGCCAACAATATTGTAATACATTTCGCCGTATTTGCTCTGTTTTCGTGTTTCGGTTGAACGATAAAATTAGAAAAGTATGTCATTGACCTGTTTCAAATATTTCCATATAAATGGCTTTATTAAATTGAATCCCAAATGTAATCTTATTATTTGTTTAATCATGGTAAGTAAATTACTTGTTATCATCAGAGTTATCCATTTATAAAATCCAGTCACAAAGAAAATTTGATAATAATTATATCTTTATTATTATATTCAAAAAAAACCACAGCAAAATAAATTATCACTTGATTAATTTATCATTTATAATTTACAACATTTATGCTTATTTTATCACATTAAGTTCCTTTTTTTATCTTATTTTAATTAAATGCTAACTAATTTATTATTAATTACCTGTTATTATTTTTTTAATACTTTAGTAATTCGTAATATCTACTATAATTATTTGAATTGTAAATGTTATAATATATATGTATTAATATTTTTTGTATTATTATTGAAAAACGTTCTATTTTTGACAAGTTTCGTTGTCTCCGTTCTGCCGTATTATTAATTGTATATATTGCGGTGATCTTTAAAAATAAAATAAAATATATCCACCGTTCCATATATAGACATAAATTATATACGGTGGATTAAAATGAGAATACATCACAGATATTTTTCTTTATTCCACTCAGCTAGTTCAGGTTTACTCAGTAAAACATAAATTATTTGAATTACGAGACTCTTATAAACTCTTATGGCTGGAAAGAATGAAAAACTTATGTTGTAAACACTAAAGCTCCTGCAAGCTGGACAACCACTGCTAAATTCTGAATTCAAAAGAAAAGAAAACTGGATGCTTGTATTTGCATCAATTAAACACATATGTAAATTTAAAAACACAAACTTTATTTAAGGAACGAAATAAAAATTCAAATGAAAAAAAATCAAAAACAAGAAATATTGTTCAAATCAATACAATTAATAATTGAGAAATAAATTCCCAGGCTTGCTGAAATGTTATTAATAGTTGTAGTGGCCTGACATAGGGCCAATACGGTCATTCATTTGAACAGACCAACACAAATCAAAAGTTATTTATAAATAAAACTGTTTGTCTAATAAAAATGAGTTTTAAATAAAAGAAATTAAATTGTTTTATTTACTTGAAAGCAAATAAGTTCTCAAAGAAACTTGTAAACTAAACAAATTAAATTTGTATTATTGAGGATAAACTTTATAAGTTCAATATTATTAATGAGATTAAAAACCCATTTATTATGACCAACCTGGTATAAATTATAAATTTGGTTTCCTTTTAAATAATAATCCTTTATTGGTAACACTGTAACAGAACCTGTCAGCTGATTTCTTGTTTTCAAAATATCGATACGTAGATCGATGAAATAAAATAAATTCTTCCAGAATTTATTTAAATATTCACGTTCACTTTAAATAATTATAGAACAACACTAAAATCTTCTTTAAATTCTTGAGATTGTTGAGGTAACACATTAATTTTATTCAGACTTTATTTATACATGACGTTTACGTCAAACACATATGGTTAAATATCTAACCTCAAATAAAATTACAGATTTTATCCGGAGTCGGGCATAGGTTTTGCCTTGAACGTTTTGTCGTTTGATTTTGTTAAAATTTGCTCCAGCTTATATACTTTATGCCAGAACAAAAATCGGCGGTGACATTTTTTCAAAACAAAAGCCCATCATTTAAGCTTGATGACGTCACTAATCCCGCACAGCTGTTATTAATCACTAACCTTAATTCTATTATTACAGGATTGTAACAAGGATCAAAAAAGTATGATACATCCCATGTCCCAAATGTATCGTAACGAAGGTATAAAAGAAAAACGATTGACAATATACAAATCTCGTTACGACTTAAATAAATATAAAAATCAACAAATCAAGGTTCATCCTTTACAAACTAGTTACATGGGTATACAATACAAATAATACAAATAAATTCTCCATAGGAGCATCTTTAAAATTTACTACAAACATAAATTAATCAATTTATGATCAAAATGTCCAGCATACAGTACACTAAGCACTTACATAAAAACAATGGTGAGAAAAAATAGGATAAAAGTCAATAAGAGTCACAATGTAACAAAACGACACGATTTAAACCTTCAGTAATTAAGATGGTCAGAAATTTTATAACCAAATTCAAAAATTAATTCTATTATATAAGTCATAACAAGATTGACCTAATTTATCTGTTTTCAGTTAATTAACAACGTAAAACTGAGCTGGTCTCCTGGAAAATAGAAAAATTTACTTAAAGTTGAACATCGTAAGAAAAATTACTGCTTCCTAGCAAGTGGGGAAAACATCCCAATGTGTAACTTAGGTTGCATAAACGTATTTATGATCAAACAATCTAACTGAATGATATCCTTTTTCTAAAAATGAAACCTATTATTATGCATATAAAATCTAGGTTATGTTTGCATTTTTATTCTTAAATTTTAATTTAAATATTAATGAACCTAACTATGGTCCTATATATAACCTTTATATTAATTATGCCTATGACATAGCATGTCTCTCTTTTAATTTAAATGTGCTATATGAAATGTTTGTTTTGACGTTTCCGTTCTGACGTTAATAAAATTTTCAATAAGGTGATTTGGCATCACCGCAATATTGTAAATTACCTGCAAGTGGAACTTAGTTTTGTTAGAAGTAAATAAATAATTAAAAAAATTAAATAATTTAAAGCACTTATAAAAAAAATCACTTGGATTTACTTAAAACTTTGAGCACTTTGACCTTTATACTCGTATCATAACAGAGATGTTTTGTTTACATAGAACACACTATTTCTTATTAAAAACTCAGGTAAGGTAGTAAATACTTATATACCTCCCTATTACAACACACCTTGTCTGTTTTAGGTTAAATCTTACATTGACTTTGTCCTAAATTTTATTTGAATACAATATTAAATGATCGTCCCTCACATCGTTAATACACAAGGATAATTAACCTAATTCCATGGGAAATTAGTTTTACAAATATCCTTCTTTATCTGACTATTGTGTACTAGTGTGCATGTTAATTATAATTAACCATTTTCTAGCTTCTTAAAAGAAAAATTTAAATTTAGAGAGTGAGGTTAAGCATGTTGCTTTAAAATTTCATATATAAACTTACTTAGAACTATTAAGTGAATGAACTCCTTATTTTGTATGTCAAACAATACAACAATATGTTAGGCTACACTTGCTGTTTCCATGAGATCGTATTTGAAATCCGCTATAGGTTCCTTAAATCTAATCAAGATCGATCCAATATACATTTCGATTTCGTACATTCCCGATTTCAATTTTTTATCCGTTTTATCTTTTGGATTTCCTAATAGATTCTTTAATGAGTTATTTGATGTATAATATTTCTCATGGTATCGTTTTTAAATACGCATACTAAACTTTTGGTAATTTGCTCAAAACGCGGTTTAATAATTTACTCTGACTCATTTTCTATTGGTAATAATGTACCCGTGTTTCGAATGGTATGGATGTATTTGATTTTCTTTAATAGTATGTTCATGCTTGTAGAAGAGTAACCATTATATAAGGTTAATGCTTTTATAAATCTTAATTCTTTGCTAAATCGGCCTAAATTTAATGGGAATCTAATTAATCTTTTCAACAAGAAATTAAATACCGCCATTTTATGCTGACCACGATGATTATACTCCGATACAATCCAAATATCTTGAAGTACATGCATTGTGTTTTCATTCATTCATTCATGTGTCTCGGTACATTTTTTGTGTGGAGACAGCCAGCGCTACTTAGCGCTGGATGACCCAAACCCTATTAAACTACGCGATGTAAGAGAGAGAGGTGAGGATCCGAGCTTGAATTCTTTTTTCGTATTTCAACAAAAGCAACAAGCAGTAAAAACAGCAGTGTTTTAAGAGTGCGTTAGTTACTAAAGCTTACCCATTAGGGTAAGTAGTTGGCACCTAATGTTTGTAAAAGTTGCAACCCACCCACCGAAGGAAACCCTTTCTTAATAACCCTATTAAAGCAACTTAAAAAAAATTTTGATTAAACGGTTTAACGCCGTGGACAAGGTAACATAGTTACAGAATTACTTATTGGCATCAGTCCAATACATTGTGTGGTTACTAGACGCTTTTTAAAATATAGTTTTATTCATTATATTCACTCCCTAGAGCCAATGCTAAGACCGTATAAAATTTGTAGTTTGGTGGGTATTGTGTATTAACTGTGGGTGTTCGATACGTTTGCATTGTATTTGTTTCTACACGTGAGAATGCACACAAAGGCGCGCAGCAATTAATGTATTATAATAAATTTCGTCCAACACGTACCAACGCCTGCCTAAAGCAATAATTATTGTAATTATTGATTGTAACAATTTTAAAGTTGACACTGCACATTAACACGAACCTGCTAAAATCTTTTAACGGCCAACTGAAGAAAAACATCGTAACAAGTAATAGATTGTATCTCAAACTGGAAAACAAAAAATATTTAATGGAAAAAGGATTAAAGTTCAGCCCACATCAGTGTCGAAGAGAGAAGTATGGTTGATCACGTTGATCTATGTAGAAAGATTCAAGCAGGACATCCAGCTATGTGAATTAGCACACAAAAGACTCCAAATTTAATTTAATAATTTAACTATTTGATTAGTGATTTTCATTTTCTTTTGTTTTATTGGAACCTCAATGTAGGCTCCATAAATAAACAAAAGTTTATTATCAATGCTGAACAGGCGTAGTAAATGCAAACAACCTATACTACAAAACGTATGTGGTAAGAAGTATCGCACGTGATCGTATATCGTGAGCGCCCTAGTGCCACATTGGCATACATAGTTTACTAAAATTAATCATTTCAGGTTAGAATAATCTGTATACATACTGTAATCTGGTGGACTGTGAGTAATAGGGCACTCGAATCCCACAGAAGCCATAAATGGAACTATATTTGATGTAGATCCATTATAAACGCACATTCCATCTTCAAGAAAATACACCTGTTAATAAAACTGTAATAAACGGAAACTGATGCACTAATGTACAAAACATACAGAGTATCCCTAGAATCACAAAATACAGATGTTAGAATCTGATAGAAACTCTCCATCAACTTATAAAATATTTCACAGGTAATTTAATGCAAGAAATAAAGATAAACTAAGATGTTTAATGTTTTTGTATGTAAAATTTCTTAGTAGGATACTCTGTATATTTAAAAGCACGTACTTGATCAAAATATTGGAATGTGGAAGTAGAAGGTTGATGAATTGTACAGATGACTGTTCTTCCTTGACCCGTTAAAGATTTCAGTACTTCCATACATTGTTTTACGGATACTATATCCAATCCACTAGAAAGACACTTTTAATCTTTTCTATCAAAAGAAGGAGAAGTTATACATACCTAGTAGGTTCATCCAAAAATACTACTGGAGGATTATTGATCATTTCTAAAGCTATCGACAACCTTTTCCGTTGTCCACCAGAGAGATATTCAGTTCGAGTTTCCAGAGTATCAGTTAAACCTAGTAATCTTAATACTTCTATCACCTAGAAAAGTCTCATTTAAGTACGCCTACATCTACGATAATTTAAAAAGGATAAAGGTCTATACGCACAGTTGCTTTCTTTTCTAGCAGACTTATATGTTCTCCAAGTTTTAATTTTGCTGCCATCATCATTAATTCGTCAACACTTAAGAGCGGTTGCAAAAGATCTTCCTGCATTATGTAAGTTGATACTTTACGGAAATGGTTTATGTTTAATGGCATTCCATTGGTTAGAATATTTCCAGTTACTCCTTCAGATCTGTTTTAGAGAAACAATAATATATGATACATGCACTGAATAACCCGCACGCATTCGCACAGACACACAAATGGAGCTACATATATGCCAAATATAAATACGGAAATAATAATAAATAGTTGCCCCGCTAATAATTCGACTGTAATTTTACTCGAACACCGGGCCTCCGAATTTGGATAATCTTAGAAAAAGCAATTGAAAAGTGCGTCCGTCAGATCCTAGATGCTCTCTAGCACGCGACGTGAGTTTTTAATTTTAAAGGCTTATTTGTACTAACAAAAAAAATGTATTTATCTTTGTTTAGCAGTATTTTAAGTTTAAAAATGGCAATAGCTGAATCTATGTAGCAACCTCTCTTCAATTAAACTTAAAAGATTTTAGCCTATAATTGAGTACTAATTAAAGACTAATTTGTACCAACAAAAAGAAATTTCTACCTATACCCGTTTAGTCGTAATTTACGCTTTAACAGTAGGGGTACTGGCAGTAGTTAAAGCTAACGCCTCCACTTCAATTAAATTCAACCACTTGAATTAAATTCAAAAATTTCTAGCCTATAATTAAATACTAATTAAAGACTAATTTTGTACCAAAAAGTAAATGGTACCTATGCCAGTTTAGCCGTAATTTATGCTTTGAAAATGGAGTTGCTGACAGAAACTGAATCAAGTACCCCCACTTCAATTAAATTCAGCCACTTGAGTTAAATTCAAAAATACCTAGCCTATAATTATACAATAATTAAAGACTAATTTGTTTCAAAAAAGAAATTGTACCTATCCCCGTTTAGCCGTAATTTAAGCTTTAAAAGTGGGGGTGTTGGCAGTAAATGAGTTCACTTTAATCACTTAATCACAATTAAATTTAATCACTTCAATTCAATTCCTATAAAAAAAAGCTATAATTAAGTACTAATTAGTACCAACAGAATTTTCATGATTATCGGAATGTAAATGTTACTCCTGTTAAGGAGTAAACAATTGGTTGAAGCTTGCCACATGGTAAGTGGCTTTACAAAATCTATTTAACGAAAATCTAACTACTAATTAGACATGAAGAACTAAGAAAAACTAGTAGAATTGTGTAAAAAATGTAGTTTTGTAAGGTTTGTTATATGATTAAGTATACGGATGCCGAAGGAAATCAAATACTGATTGATATTGATTTTATATTTGAAATATAAAATTATTTTATTTTTGATAACAAAAGTGCTTGTACATAACAATGACCCCATTAACTTTTTTGTATAATGCGCATCGTAATTGCGCATGAATGGCAAGCATGTAACTGATCCTAACATAACATCAACCTAAAATCAACGTTGAATTCACTTTGCGTCAATATTGAAGTAAGGGTGATTTAACGTTCACTGTCAACAATAACTCAACGTTCATTCAAGGTTAACAGTTACAGTAAAGAACCATGCATCAACGTTGAATCAACTTTACTTACTTAATTGACGAACTATTGACTCAACATTGAATCAACGTTTCGTTAACTCGCTGTCAACGTTGATGTTGTATTTGGGCAATTGTGCACAATGGCATAAAATGTTGAAACAATATTGTCAGGTTAAGATATTAATAAAACTTGTGAAACTTTAACTAATCTTTGTATTTATATTATATTTCATTTACAAATTTTTAAATTTAATTAAAGTAGGGGTGCTAGATTCGGCTTCCGTCAGTCCCTCCATTTTTAAAACTTAAATTCCTGCTAAACGGAAGTAGGTACAAACTTCTTTTTGTTGGTACAAACTACAAATTTTTGAATTCAATTAAAGTGGTTGAATTTATTTGAAGTGGAGGTACTAGCTTCAACAACTGCCAGCATCCCCACCTTTAAAGTTTAAATTACGGCTAAACGGGGATAGATACAATTTTTTGGTACAAATTAGCCTTTACTTAGTACTTAATTATAGGCTAAATTTTTTTGAATTTAATTGAAGTGGGGTGCTGGCGTTACGAACCTGCGCATCTTGTTGGTAGGGGAGATAGTTAAATAATAATAATGTGTGTGCGTAAGAGAGAGAAAGAGAGTGCATGCGCGCTGGAGCGTGAGCGTGTGTTTGGGAAGGGTTGGTGAATGTTGGCGTCGAAAATTTGATTAGGATTTCTGAACTATCGCTGGTACTTAAACAGATTTTGTACGTATGCAATAAAGCTCGAGTAAAAAAGTCACGTACTGAATACAATTTTCATTTATACTTTAGGGTTACTTTAACAAAATACCTTCAAGACATGAAATTAAATAATGCTTACATGTATCCATTCAGAATGTTTAATAGGCTAGTTTTCCCGGCCCCGCTTGCTCCTAAAATTCCTGTAAGTTCGCCAGAGCAAAATTTTCCATTTATTGCTCTCAAAATGTATTTTTCATCTGCAAAAGAATATTTTGAATCATTAATTACGAGTTTCATACCACACTATTAAAATTAGTCGACTAATTAGTATTAAGTTCTAGTTCTGTATTGTTTACTATATAAGAACAACAGTTTAGTAAATTAATGATTATTGATAGTAGTACATGAGTAGTCTAATGATAACTTGATAGTATTACTTTTACATGCAATTGCACTCACCTCTACCTCTGATCAGATAGGTTAGATCTTGAAATTCTATGTCAATAGAAGGACTACTTTTAATTTTACAACCTGTCTTAAATTTATCATTATCACAGCCCTTATTATTATCCATTCCGTGAATTATACTAAATGCAAAAAATTGCAGTTTTAATTCAAGATCCTTACACAAAGTAAGAAATTAAGTTGTAATACCTGAAAAAGAAAAAAGCATCAGAAAAAGCGTCAGATTTTAAAGCATGTTGCATTCGGCAATTCTGCGCGGCGTCTAGGGCGCTGACATTAGAGCGCGGTCACTAGGGCGCAAAGACACTAGGGCACATGACCATTAGGGCACGATGACAGTAGGGCACGAGATTTACCAATCACTAACTAACTATTGAAGCCATTCATTAGTAGTCTTTAAACATTTTAAATCCACAAAAATATTATTTAAAAAAAAACACTCATATTACAGGTTGAAACAAAAATCTGCCCTCATTTAACGATTCCATTGAACATAAATAAGATATCTAGCCATTGAATGAGTCCATTTTGCAATATTATAATATAAGGCATTACCCTGCAACCCGTGCCATTCCATTCACCAATACAGTATATACTGCCTGCATGTGTTTACATGTAGCTAGTATATACTGTTTTGGTAAATGAATATGATTATGTATCTACTACTACTTACTATTTCGCGCCGAAGTATCCGCGCGAGTTAACATTTATTCATTATTAAAGAGAAGTTGACCTCACTATAAACACGTGCAAGATAACGCCTCGAGCGGTTCGGTGCGCCCGCATATGCTAAAGCGGAAGCAGCTGCAGTATTCAGTGCACAACCCACGGCCACGTGTGCCCACAGCAAGCGCCCACATATGCTAAAGCGGAAGCAGCTGCAGTATTCAGAACTTTATCTAATGCACTCTCCGAAATGACTGAAGGATTTTACGCCCACAGAAAGAGTATATAAAGACTTCGTGGGACAGATCAGTATGAGTTACCACGGGCTTGGGATAGAAACTGATGACCAGGGTCATTGTTTACCTTTCTTAAAGCCATACTCACCCAGAAAGCCGTAGAAACTGGTAGCCAGGGTTACTGTTTACCTCGGTCTTTCTGAACATCATTATTACCAGTTTTAAATTGAACTTGTATACTAGTATTTAAGTGAATATGCAAGTGCATATTGTGTAATTTCACGACGAATAAATATCTTATTGTACTTAACAGTAAACTGTGTTCATTTTTGTAACTTGGACTCCGTCTTTTGCGTTTTTAAAATAAAGTATCATTTTTAAAAACGCTTTTCCACGTCAAGAAAAGTTAATTCGCGCCCTAATGTTGTAGCAGACAGTTTCTTTGTCTATTTTTATGTTAAGAACACCTTGTTTATTGATAAAAACCTTATTAGGTTATTCTTTAGAAGACACCTGTATACTATATGAAGTCGACTTTCAATCTATACCTCTACCAAACAAGCAAGAAATGAGTCATCTTCGTAATCACACCGGAATAAAGAAATACGACTCGAGGTGAGATAAGATAAGATTGCAAATTTTACGTTGCTAAGAATTCAGTGACGTACGCTAGACCCCAACAGATTTTCATTGCTTCATTCACATTTATTTTTAATTAAAAATGGGTTTGTTCCGCTTATGAATCTTTCTAGCTCATTTATTGTTTATTTTATCATTTATATTACAGCGTGACCTTCGTGTAATTCTAAATACATTTTACATTTTCGCCCACAGGTTTGTGACGACTCATTTCTTGCTTGTTTGGTTTAAGCTATAGGTCTAGTATTATTGACTGCAAAATTATTGTTCTTTTCTTTGTAATAACTGAATTCTGATTGTATTCTTCTCTTCTGTTAATTAAATTTAACATTTTATTTACGAATTATTGATTTTCAAAATCAGGTTGGTTGTCCGTTTTCGTTAATCAATAATAAATCTCTGGTTTGGCATTTTCTCGACAAGATAGGACCAGATTGACGCCTGATTTGAAGCAATAAAAGGCATTTACTGTCTCCAGCCTTACTTTGTGGAACTCCATAATCATGAAATATACGAGGGTAAATCAAATATAAACGGTAATTTTTTTTTCATCGTTTATTGTATAACATTATACACAAATCATTGTTTTAACATTTTTCAATATAGTCTCCTGCGTGATCTACACACTTTTGCCACCGGTTTGGAAGTTTCAGTATTCCCTGGTCATAGAAAGTTTGAGGGCGAGTTGTAAGCCAATTGCGCACGTGCTCTTCGACTTCTTCATTGCTTCCAAATCGTTTTCTTCCCAGTGATTCCTTCATAGGCGCGAACAACAAATAGTCAGATGGGGACAAGTCAGGGCTATAATGAGGGTGCTCGAGGGTTTCCCAACCCATTTCTTTCAGTGTATTCCTTATCAAGCCGCGATGTGAGGCCTGGCGTTGTCATGGAGGAGAATGACATCTCTGATGGGCATGCCTCGTCTTTTGTTTCGATAGGCGGCTTTTGCCGACCGTAACAACTGGCAGTAGTAAGCCGCATTCACTGTACGTTGATCGTGTAGAAAATCGATCAGTAAAATTCCCCTAGAGTCAAATAAAATCGTTGCAAGGAGCTTTCCAGCTGAGTGCCGAGTTTTGGCCTTCACTGGGCAACCTTCATTCTTTCTTCGCCACTCCTTACTTGCCATTTTAGATTCGGGGGTGTAGTGATGTACCCACGTCTCATCACATGTCACGATGCGCTGCAAAAAGGCCTCCCCTTCTCGCTGAAATCGATTCAGAAGCCTTGCAGCGATCTCCGACCTAACCTGTTTTTGGTTTCCAGTCAACAACCTCGGAACCCATCGAGCACTAATTTTTCGAAAACCAAGTTGATCAGTTATAATAGATTGAACACTTCCATAGCTGATACCCACTTCTGACGAAATTTCTTCCACGATTAACCGGCGATCACGTTCAATAAGCTCTCGAACGGTACCGGTATTGTCATCTGTAAGGCTTGTCCTTGGGCGTCGATCATGGCTTTCGTGTTCAACACGTTCTCGTCCGCCCTTAATTTCTCTCGCCCACGTATACACACGATTCTGAGACAGTGCACTGTCCCCAAACTGTGCCTTCAAACGAGTTAAAATTTCTGACGGTTTAACGCCTTCATTGGTTAAAAACTTTATGATAATCCGTTGCGCAACAGACGAATGTACCTCTTGCTCGGTCATGGCTGTACTGACGACAAAGCCAAGGATGTGCGCGAACCCGGCCGGCTTCCCACTCCTCATAAACCAAACATCTACTCCACACATCAGCTACCTCGGAACTGCATTCTAAGCGGAATAGCAAAATTACCGTTTATATTTGATTTACCCTCGTAATATAAATATAAAGATTAGTTAAATTTTCACAAGTTTTATTAGTATCTTAACCTGAGAATCTTGTTTCGAAATTAAATGTCATTATCAAAGGTAGAGAAGAGTATATTTCAAAAGCTTCTAAAATGTCTAATTTGTGTTTGTTGTTGCAAAAATGTAAGAATTTAATGTTGTTTTGAGGTGCTATTGGGTGGTTCTGTTCCAAAATGTGTTTGGCATAATTCGATTTTTTTGGATGTTTAAGTCCCTATAAGAGCGTACGTGTTCTTTGTATCTTATGTCGAAATTTCTAAGTGTTTGTCCAATATAAACCGAGTTACAAAAAGAACAATTCAAACGGTAAATGCCGGATTTCATGATATCTTGTGTTTTGGCTTTAGCATTGAATAAAAATAAAAAAGTGTTGGTGTTAGTTTTATAGGTTATTTTGTAACTGGTGGTTTTTCGTATTATAGTTACAATTTGTTCTGATATCTTGCCAAATAATTAATAAAAGGCAGCTTGCTGATCACAAGACCCACACTTTTTTTTTGTTGTTGCAGGGAAGGGTCTTCTTTCTCGGCTTTCTTGTGAAAACCTTGAGTAATGAACACGTAATTATGGTGTACGATTTATCTTTGCGCATTTTCCTTGGAAATACCCTTTTGATGGATCAATTATAGTTTAATTCGTGTTAAGTTTAATTATAGTTTTCTTCGCACTACGATGTTTTTATGAAATCTTGAAGTTGCAAATTTAAAGAAAACTTTTGATACGATAATCAGTAATTTTTAATGAGATTCTGAAATTAATTTTTCAAGTACAATTAATAAGCTTCAAACCTAATAACGATCATAGTACGAATTTGTAAAGTATTTTTTTAGTTAATTAACAACTGAAGACCTTCTAGTTCTTTTTTCACTATCTAATAAATTTCTTTATGTGAAATATATAAATAAAAGCTATCTGGTGAGTGTCTGGCGTCATGAAATTAACACGAGTCACGTATTCAAATAATTTAGAATGCACTGAGAGATAATGTATCATCTCTAATAACTTACACTTTTTAATATTAGCCACATTGCTGGCCTATCTAGTATGCATTTTTAGATGGTTTCAATTTATTAATTCTAAAGTCAGTCTATTACAAACTCTCAACATGTCAGCTTTTACATTGCTCTGGTAGAACTGTGTAAATTCAATCGCGTAATAATTAGGTTTTGATTAATACTAATTAAAAGTGGATTAAAAAATTACCTTGTGTTCATTCAAACCTAATTATTTAAACTCGTTTATTGTATACTCATTTAAATAATAACTAACTATAAAGCAATAAGGCTATAATAACACGCTGAAAACTCTTTACGCAGCTTTTCTCTAATAAATAATAACAATTTTAAATGTTATATTCAATTTACTGCAAATAAATAAGTAAAAATAGTATATTGTGTTACAAGTGCAGAAAAGTGCCAATTTCTCACGAGTGTGAAGATTTTGATACGAGTGAGAAATTGGTGTTTTTGCACGCGTTACACACTATACTTTATCTACGACAACAAAAAAAGTAATAAACCACCAACAGCTAAGAAAGTTTTTTAACCTAGAATATACTCGCATTCATATTTTTTACGTGAAATATTTAGTAATAAATTAAGAGATGTAATGTGAGCCGCTTCCACGATGTTTGGAGGTGTACGAGTGTACACCCCAATTTTCCTTCATCGGATTCACTCGTGATACATCTAGAATTTTAAAAACGACAAAAGTAAACATTAAATTTGTAAAGACAATGGTAATAATACGTTTACAATTTGTATAATTTCAGTCAATCTACTATTTAGTACTTACAGCTAAATAATTATGTACTTGTTTTCAAAAAATAATTTATATGTACAAAAATTACGATTCAATTGTCAAGGTTATTAACCTCTGTGCAAAATGTCAAATATTCTCGCATTATGTAGCAAATTATAAATGTTTTCAATGTTTTTATTGTAATTTAGCAATAATAATAAATAAAATTACATTAAAAATTATATAATAATGTAAAACATTAATTAATTTTACGTTTTAATTGAATAACAATCATTGTAACTTTATATAATGAGAGAAAAACATTATTGATAGATGTCTCGATAGCTTAATGGTTACGCTGATAGCTACTAACCGAGCGATCCGGGTTCAATTCCCCGGGTTGACCTTAGCTTTTTTTCTAGATGGATTTTCATTCGAAATATAATTTAATGTAAAATATTAATTAAACAAAATAAATTAACCTTTATCTAAAATTTATAACATTTTATATTTCAAATAATTAATAATATTATAAATATTGCAAATGTTGACATCTATGGCGTTTTAATAGAACTACGGATTATTGAGAACTCCTTCCTCACATACTTTTCCGTTGAGTTTAGAGATTGTTTGCAATTGGTCGTTTTCACGGTTACTAGATTGTGCGGAATATGTAACTTTCTATGGTGTTCGTAGATAAAATTAATTATTTTATTATACTGTAATAATACGAATATAGTTTTTTAAAAAGCCTTCGGCAACAGAATATAATGAAGCTCACGACCGAGTCCCCTTTTAACATAGCAACACAATCACACACACCCATAGTCGAGGGGGCCAAACGTTCCAATTTAGAAAAATCCTGCAGCCCCAATTGGAAACGGCTCTTATTGGAACACGAGGAGTGTACAGATGCTAACAATATTAGATGACGGTATTGAAGAAAATGATATTATAAACATTTTTAATTCAACACAAAATACTACATAAATAAAAAGGCGAGCGCAAATCTGCGAAGACAAACACACCGAAGCGCGACGCGTTGAATAATATTTGCACAGCTTCCTACTTTCTAGCTCTCAGCAGTTTCTCACTCATTGAGTCGTATATTTACATTGCATAACTCCTATCAGTATTTGTACATTAGTGTGTAAAAGTAATATTTAAATAATAATAAAGTGCCAGTTATCAGTTTGCAATTAAACTGTGCATTTTTAAAAACAGAAATACAAAGATTTATTTCTCTTTGATAAAATGTATAATTTTATACAAGATTATTGTTTCGTAATGCGTTTACAACGAAGGCTAATAATGAACTGTTTTATAAAAATGTTAAAATAATAGGTCTCACAGCGCTGCTTCACCAGTAAAATGTCTATTGTTACTAATTACTACATACTGTTTTAGAATATTAGAATCCATATATTATTAATTTTATGAACCAGAAAAAAATAATTAATAAAATAACTAAACATTTTTAAAGTAATCCATGCAAAAACATACATTTATTAGGTAGCTACATATCACACAAAGAAATGTGACGCAGATTTCCAAAAAAAGTTTTGCTGTATCAGTCCCCAGCATCAGTATGGTATAGTTTTATTTAAAAAATAAAACTCCATCTATTTTGGCCAATATCTTTTTAATGGTTTATTCAAAACTACTTAAGGAATACGAACAATCAAATTGTAATAAACGATAATTAAAAAATGAAATATAATAAATAAATTCAGTATTAATCATAAATGTACTAAATAAATTTAGTAATCGGTGCACTTTGTACGGACCATGGTTTCCGGAGAAGAGCAAACAGACTCCCATCTCCTGCTACTTGTTCATGGCCGGTGTTACAGAAGGCATTGTATAAGGGGATTACGTACCTACCTGCTAGTCCTTAAGTACTATATTTAAAGAGTGACTACCATCTAGAATTTCCCACAATTTTTATACGTAAAACTGTAAAAACGAGTTAGAAGAATTATGAAGGACACGATGTGAGTTTTCTGAATAATTATTATTCAGTTCATTAATAATAAAACTTTAAAAATATTAATATGCTACACTAAATAATTCATACATTATGATTTCTGCTTCATTTATTCGCAAATTCCCGAGCCGCCGCTGTGACTTGACTTGAGACTATATATAGTCTTATACGAGGGTGGTCCCAGAAGTACCCGACCCAACAAAGAAAACACAAAAATTTTGGAAAAGATTTATTTATTTTTCAACGTAATCTCCTTTCAGCTCTATACACTTTTCCCAGCGGTGTTCAAAAAGTTCGATACCCTTTTTATAATAAGAACTGTCTTGCTCCTCAAAATAGCCATTAACTGCTGACACTTCTTCATCGTTGGAAAATCTTTGACCACTGAGCCATTTTTTCAAGTTTGGGAACAGAAAATAATCCGAGGGGGCTAAATCTGGCGAATATGGTGCATGAGGTAGCAATTCAAACTTTAATTGATTAATTTTGGCCATTGCAATTACGGAGTTGTGAGCTGGCGCGTTGTCGTGATGAAACAACACTTTCTTTTTAGCCAAATGCGGGCGTTTTTGCTTGATTTCTTCGCTCAAACGTTGCAATAAGTTTAGATAATACTGGCCGTTGATAGTTTTTCCTTTTTCGAGATAGTCAATACAAATTATTCCACGCGCATCCCAAAAAACCGACGCCATAACCTTGCCTGCAGATGAAACGGTCTTCGCCTTCTTTGGAGCCGGTTCTCCCTTTTGAGTCCATTGTTTCGATTGTTCTTTTGTCTCGGGTGTGAAATGATGGACCCATGTTTCATCCATTGTTACGAAACGGCGCAAAAATCTGCTTTGTTGCTGTGAAACATCGCTAAACACTCAATTGAAACATTTTCACGACACTGTTTTTGCTCGAGTGTGAGCAAACGCGGCACCCATCTTGCACACACCTTTCTCATGTCCAAATTTTTAGATAATATGCGATGTACCGCACTTCTTGAAATGCCCGTTATGTCTGCTAGCTCGCGCACTTTCAGTCGACGATCATCAAGTACCGCTTTGTGGATTTTCTTCACCATTTCTGGAGTCGTCACCTCATTTGGTCGCCCACTGCGATGCTCGCCTTGGCAGCTCGTACGGCCTCGTTTAAACTCAGCTACCCAAAATTTAACTGTTGTAAACGAAGGAGCAGACTCACCCAGAGTAGAATCCAGTTCAGCTTTTATATTGGTTGGGCTGAGGCCTTTCAAATAAAAGTATTGTATCACATAACGATGACCAATTTTCTCCATTTTCACAAATTCACTGACAACGTTCACTATTGATGGCTGCCAAACAAATACTGAACAACGTGGCGCTTTCAAACTTGAAACATATGCTTTATAGACTGCGTACTTTCCAATACAGTGATATTTTCAAACAACTACCGCCACCTCTTGGTCAGGTCGGGTACTTCTGGGACCACCCTCGTATATAGTATAATATAAGACTACAATTACAAGTACTATTATTAAAGTTATCCATTGAATCCATTGGTTTGATGTTGTATTTGTGACATCGTCGATTGACAATTGATCTGTAGCTTCAGTGTGTTGTAATTGATGAATTTCCTCCAAAGAAATATTGTTCATCTTTAAGGGTTTTAAAGATGAACAATCTTAAGTTTATGCGTTTGTAAAATAGTTTCGTTTACTGTTTGCAACAGTAAGGATTTTCCAGAGCTTCATGCTTCTCTATTTCCGAACTTATATTTTTGATATTCAATGGTACAGTTTATAGGGATTTGTAATATAACTCTAAAACTCTTCCATGTATAGTATAAAACTATTCATTTAAACCCTTAGATTTAAAAATTCTTCTTGTGTTATTACTAGCAGATATTCTTCATTAATTTGATTGAATATTGTCGGTGTTTCTATTGATGTTTGTTGACAGTGATTTTCTTTATTTTGAATTAGTGATGAAATGCCTTCTTCATTTTTAAATTTAATTCTTTTGGATTACAAATGTACAAATTTTGGAGTTGTATGCAAGAATATTCCATACACTAGTAGATTTGTTCTTACAGAGCCAAGTAGGGTTTCGAAGAAACAATTGATTTATTCTGAGTTGTTGGGATTGGGAATAAATGAAAGTATTGAAAAAAGCTTTGGATAGATATAATTGGAAAGTCTGTGATAAAAATTATTTTATTTTTGATAAATGGCATTTTAATTTAATTAATTAATACTTTTTCAGTAGATTGGAAAACATTACGTGGTTTTCCAGAAAATTGCTGATTTGTGGGAAATCTTTGTTGTGGTAAATTTTGTCGAGGTTAGACAATGGTCGATTGAGTTGGGCTGCTTGAATCGTTGTGGTGAACTAAGATTTGGTTGATAGTTGTTATAATGAGAAAAGTTGGTTGTATAAATTACTCTACTGTTGTTTAGAAAACTATGCACAAATCATATTGTTTCATTGTCATTTTGGTTCAAAATAAAATTTTCTTCCTCTAAAACATGGAAAATTACCAATTCTCATAATAATTCTCTAATATACCGACACAGAATTCATTGGATATGGAGTCTCCCGGCCAGCAGGTGCACGATCAGTATACTCTAATAAAAGTAATTTGAATACTAGAAGTTCCCTTAAATTGCAACTATTACAAAAAAAAAGGCTAGCATGACTAAGAGACATATGAAAGAAAAGACTAGTGTTATACAGAAACAAGAAAGTAGGTTCAGAACCCTAACAGATTCAATACAAATATTGACTGAGGACATGCAAGAACTTGTTGCATAAGAGAGAGATGCTACAGAGTAGCAATTTAAAATCTGTGAAGAAGAAATTTCTGACGACTCCAGAAAACGTGATTTTGATGATGACTTAAATCCAACAAGCAATGTTTGTGAAGAACTGAAAGTATCGTCAAAACCTACGGATTTCGTAAGAATTACTTCCCCAAAAGTCCATTCTTACATTAACAGTCGTTGGTTTAAAGAACCTAGTTTTTTATATGAAGAGGAAAAAAATGGAAATGGATATTGAATTAGGACAACCGATTGAACAGAAATATGAGTCCAGAATTCCTTTTCATCGTTTTTCAAAATGGAATACGCTCTTAAGAAGTGTACCATACGCATATAGGTTTTACAACATCCTTTACAATAAAATTAAAAAGGGAGAAATGATGCATACAAAATACAAAACAATTCTGCATCCTGAAGAATTAAAACAAGCAGAAAATGCTCTATATCGAGTAGCTCAACCAGAAGCGTTTCCTGAAGAACTGGCTCAGTTAGGGAAGCAGGTTGGACAAAGAAAACAATTGTGTTGTAAGACCAGAATATACCAATGGACTCCACATAAAGATGAAAATAGTGTACTAAGAGCCAATACTCTTATAACCAACGCAATTTGTATAGGATCTGCTACTAAAAATACGGAATATTTCCACATCGATTTCTGTTACACATTTCATTATTGATAACCGTCACAGAAAATACCACCATCATAATCACAAAACAGTGGTATATGAATTGCGCCAGCGTTATATCATACCAAAGATCCGGTAAGACTTAAAACAAGGTTGTGCTCAATGTCAAACTTTTTAAGAACAAGACGTACAGCATATGCCACTTCAAATGGAAACTTTACCCTCAGCTCTATTAGAAGCATATAAAAGGTCATTTGCACATACCGGCGTAGACTATTTTGATACCATGCATGCATCTGTTGGACGACGTACAGAGAAGCGTTATGGGTGTCTGTTTACTTGTCTAACAATAAGGGCTGTACGTGTATATATAGAAGTAGTTTATGATATAAGTAATGAATTATTCATACTTGCCTGCCGAAATTTTATACATAGAAGAGGTCAACCAAGACACATGTATAGTGACTGTGGAACCAACTTTACGGTGCAGACAGAGAATTAAGAGAGGATTTACAAAAATAAAAAAAAAGAAGATATAGCCAATGAATTCATTAACACAGAGTTGGAATGTTATTTCAATCTACCCGCTTCACCTCATATGGGTGGTTGTTGGGAACGCCTGGTAAAGCATACTAAAACAATATTTTAAGCCACAATGTCTATCAGAAATCCATATGATCAGTTACAAAGTTACATGATCGAAGTTGAAGGAATGGTAAATTCAAGACCTTTAACTTGTTGACAGCAAAGAAACAGAAACCCTAAACACCAAACCATTTCTTCTTAGGATCATTTAGTGGAGTCAAGCCTATTAATCATTTTAGTACCGATGCTAAAATCCTGAAGAAAATTTGTATTTATGAATACATGCTCACCTTAACCAGACGAGTTAAATGGTGTAAACCATTCAAATGGTGTGGCTTATTTAGGGGGGCTATCGGACTGAAGCTCCCCCCCCCCGAATATAATTTTTTTTGATAGTGTCAAAATCTTTGTTATGTGGAAATCTCATTGTGATTTGATGAAGTAGCCCCTTCCCAAGAGAAATTCTAGATACGCCACTGGTTATAATTGTAGATAGCAACCAACATCGAAACATTGGCCCAAAGCAAAAATTATAAAGGTATAAGCGTCTAAAGACGGGCAGGTTTGTTCTGCCACTGTACAAAACGTGAAAAGTTCTTATACGCGACCTACAGTCTAAAATTGGCTAAGCTGGATATCAAAGGAAAACGTGGCATATCAAATACTCAAGACGAATTCGATATACTATTCCTACAAATTTAGTATGTGAAGTTGTTTAGTATGATAAATAGCAACGGAGATATGAAGCTCGCAAAAACGGCTAAAATTGCGTGCTATGCAAATTTTTTAGTTTCTTGTCTCTTAACATCGCGGTAACTCCTTAACACTTCATTTTAGCGTAAAAGTCTTCAGAATCAATCATGTAGACAATTTAATTAGCTACAAATTCTATTAGGAATTTTTTTATTACGCTCTATACAACGGAGTGGAGGTAGATTTAGAAAAATAAGGAAAAAGTAGCTTTTTTAAAGTTTAGTGCAGCAAACCTCTTAGGTTCATTTTTTCTAATTATGAAAGTATTGCCTTTGAGTTCAGACGGAATAATCTTTATAGATGCATAATGAAAGTAATTATGTGTATAGGTATTGTATACAAACAACTGTCAATCTAACACCTCAAGAAAAGTTTTTATCAAATGAGCACAACAAACAACAATTCATAACAACGTGGGGTTTTCGGGACTGGAGGACGTAGTCAGAGGTAGAGAGAAAATAAACACAAGTCATACAAAACAACTATATACTAATAACAATAAGAGAATACAAAGATTCACATACATAAAAAGAATACATCGTGAGGACGTACATGTCCTCCTAAATTAATACAATCAAGAGGGAGGTCGGAACCAACCCTGTTCTAGCACTAGGTCTACAAACTAAGCGTAGGAGTTAAACTCCTAGTGATTACAACTAAGCTGGGAGCCTGGTCACAACTTCTCATAATTTCGCAGAGAGTTGGCGTTTTAGCGCAACTCACTCAACTAAGTCATAATTAATCAAAAGACACTTACCCGCTTGTTTCTTGATGAGGCTTCTGGTGAGTCCTGGCACAGACTGATTTTCAAGCCAAAACAAGCGGGTTTATATACTGCTAAAGGCGGAAGCTTTACTGAATAATTGAATAAATTAAGTGAGATGCGAAGAATACATGAATACATAATGAGATGCAAACTGTATAAATTATTCTAATGAGATACAAACTGTATAAATTATTCTAATGAGATATAAACTGTATAAATTATTCTAATGAGATATAAACTGTATAAATTATTCTCAAGGCTATGCAGATCGTATAGACGGGCGTGGCGGCGTGTGAGTGGCTATCGCACTACTCTTGATAATATTTGCACTAAATGAATGCAAGTTGAAATGTTACAAAAAGGATTGCATTTAAAATAATTCCGTTTGTGACAGCACTTCTCATGAGTGAACTAAGGGCTTCAAACATCGACACCAAACAAGCTGAAGAAGATGCTGACGTATTAATAGTCACCACTGCAAAATCCGTGGCTTCAAAGTTTGATGCAGTGGTGATTATTGGTGAAGATATCGACTTGCTGGTTGTGCTGACCGGAACAACACCTACGGTCAAGAATGTGTACCTCCGAAGACCTGGGAGAGTTAATTCACCTGGCATTCTGTACTCCTCCTCATCATTCAAGTACAACTCGCCGAAGAACATCCTGCTCCTTCAAGCAATAAGTGGATGTGACACCACCTCCAACATTTTTGGTTTCGAAAAGAATAAGTTTTGCCACCTTTTCCAAAAAACCCACTTTTGTGTGAACTTGCATAGGAGTTTCGGAACCCATATGCCGTTGCACCAAGAATTTCAGAGGTAGGAGAGCGCATTTTGGTGGCTTTGTATGGTGGGGATAATGACCAATCCCTCGCAGCTCTCTCCGCTATGCCAAATTCGTGAGCAGCAGCACCAAACTGAATTTGGCAAAGGTATCACTTACAATAAATGCTGTGCAGTACCATTCCCTCCGGACTTACCACCAGGTCATGGTGTGGATGGGAATTGAAAAAGATCCTCTGGATTGGGGCTGAACGAGAGGGAGCCGAAGACTGCAACCTATCAAGACTGCGAGAGATGCTGCTCCCCTCGAATTACTGAAAACAGCATCCTGCAAATGTATAACTGGGTGCATGGTAGCTTGTGGTTGCAGGAAAGCTGGCTTCAAATGCTCTACTCTCTGCAAGTTCTGTTGTGGGCAGACTTGCGAGAACAGGCCAGACGTTCTTCTCAACGAGGACGAAGATGTCATCGATCCAATACCACCAGCGCATGCAGACTCTAACGACAACTCCTCCCCTCCTACTCCACTCCCTTATAAACTTAGGAAGTTGTAAATATTGTCTATAATTATCTTTTGTTATATTTTCTGTTTTCTTTACCATGTTTCCTTGAGTTTCCACATTTTCTATATTGTGTTGAAAACTTTGAATTAATCAAACTTGAATGTGAAACCCTTGAATTGGCTATAAAATACAACTTATACATGAGGCTTGTAGTATATAATTGTGCTGATTAATTTATTTAATGGTAATAACGAAATTTTTAAAATGGATGTTTGGCTAATACAACTGAAACTATATAATGAAATGTGATGATAATGAGATTTCTTACAAGATTCATTCTATTCAAGTGCCGAGGAGTTTTTTATTTATTTATAGCTACGAAAAGTGGAAAGAAGCTCTATATTTTTCTAAGACCGCTACTTTTGCCTTTTTGGGAGCGGCACAACCCCACCGCTATTGATTTCACAAACGACATAATATGCCCAAGTTTTAATTGGAAAAGGGAGTAGGTATAATTAAAAATTTGTTTAAAAAGTGCGAGGAAGATTCAACTGATCCTTATATTGCCCTTTTGCAATACAGAAGTACTCCTAAATATAATATGCCTTCTCCTTCAGAATTACTTATGTCCAGAAAACTAAGAACAAAAGTTCCTAGCAATAAAAATAGTTTAAACCCTAAAGTTGTTAAATTTCAAGATTATAAAAGATCAAAACATGAAAATAATTTGAGGTCAGAATTTTACTATAACAAAAGCTCAAAATCATTAACATCTTTGTCTGTTGGTGATAAAATTTATATGAAGAAAATGCCAGATTTGCCATGGACTCCTTGTACAGTGGTAAGAAAGTGTACTGAACCTAGATCATATATTGTTAAAACATCAGATGGTGCGATATACAAACGTAATAGACATCACTTACGTACTTCAAACAAAACCAATAATAAATGCAAACAAAAAGGTTTCTGATTTTATATCTAAACCTATTATAAACGATTCTTATTGTAACAATTTTCTACCTAGTTGTAGTTCCTCTAGTAATAACATTGAAAGTGATAGTGGAAAAGAAGTGATTATTAGTGAGAACATTCTTGGTGCAAAGCATGAAGCAGAAAATAAGTTTAGTATATCTCCATCTAATAATTGGTCAAAAACTGAAAATCTTATGAATACAAAATTTGGTAGAATTGTAAAACCTCCAAATAGATTTTCATTTTCAAAAAAAAATAAGACAAAGAAGATGTTACATAATATAATGGTAGTTATCTCAGTAGTCTGGGAGTAGTTGTTGTTTTGTAAATAAATTAATAAATGAGTTTTGTCAAATAAATCTAATATTTAATGTTGGAAGTTTTTATTATAATTTCAAGGTAACACAATACTATTTGTGAAACTTAGCCAAGTATTTTTATTTACTTATTACAATTTGTCATCTAGCATCTGCGACGGATTCCATCAATCATATTAATCTTATTTAGTTTAATTTAATAAGCTAGATACCGTAAGTAACATTAAATTTAATTATATGTGTTACTGATTGCCATCTTCCTACATTGCAGGTAATTTTGAGCCTTAACAAACAACATTTGAAAGTTAAGTTTGAGCTACAAAATTGGTGTTTTAAATTAGAAAATATTTTCACAGCTATGTTCCAAATATTATATTCCTTATTATCGAGAACCCAATTGCTTTGCAATCGAATGGTTTTCTTAAATCTAAATTTTTTTATGTTTCAGAGTATTGTTTTCTTCCAGGCCCTAAAACGCGATTGTTGTCAATCCTGATTTTTAGAGGATTCATTTTGCCAAGATTTGGAAGCAACAGGAAAATAGAAAAAGGATTTGGCTCACCGTTAGTTTCTTTTGTTGTCGCTCCAAGTCCACTGCCAGTCGTTTGGTTCGTTATTTTCCTTTGTTGAAACTCACAAATTATTCGAAAATCACTATGGAAAATCACTTTTAGTTTGTGTAATCAGTCCTACAGTTCGATTGTGCCAATTATCAGTTTGCAATTAAATTGTTTATTTTTAAAAACAAAAATACAAAAGTTTATTTCGCTGTCATAAAATTTACAATTTTATATCAGATTATTTGGTAATGCGGTTACAACAAAGGTGAATAATGAGTTATTTTATAAAAATGTTTAAACAATAATTCTCACACACAAAAAATGTAAAAAAATCAGAAAAAATATAATTCGGCAGTTTACAACACACACATATCATCGCTGTAAAAGTATAAATTATTGTTATCTGTTATCACTGGATGACTGGATGATATACTTACTATTGTGAGGTCAAATCAACAAGCCGTGTTAGAAAAGCGATTTCACAAATTTTTATGGATATGATAAATTAACTATATTATGTGCTGATATTGAGGTACTATACCATGTACTATACAGAGTGTACAAGATGTGGACCGCACAATACAAGAATCTTTGGATTTGCATATGATTAGACAGCTCCTATAGAATCCAACACTAATAAGGTGTCCTGTACTTGTTTTTGTATTATTTTATTGATATATAATTATTCATGTTTTATCAATATTTATTATTTGCTTACTAATAAAGTGTATCACTTTAATAATCAAGTCTATTATCTATGATCTATATACGAGGATGGTCTGAAAAGTTTCCGACTTTAACGTGAAGATGGCAGCACTCGTCAATAAAAGCTAGGGAATGTAGTTGTGCATCTTTTGACAGGTACTCACCAAAATCTCAGCCATTTTGGACGCGCAGTTGTTATTTGACAATCGTCTGAGTGAGTCGATGTGAGTGTTTTTGTGAAAATGGAAAAAATCGACTATCGAGCTGTCATTAAATATTTGTTTTTGAAAGGCAATACGCCTACGCAAATCAAAGATGAGTTGGACTCTGTGTATGTGGACTATGCGCCATCATTTACCACAGTGAAATTTTGGGCAGCTGAATTTAAACGTGGCCGTACCAGCTTGGGAGACGATGAACGTTCGGGACGTCCAAAAACTGCAACCACTGACGATAACATCGCTAAAGTTCACCAAATGGTGCTAAACGACCGTCGAATTAAAGTGAGAGAGATAGCAGAGGCTATGAATATATCCAAAGAACGTGTTTGTCACATATTGAATCAAGATTTAGGCATGAGAAAGCTGTCCGCGCGTTGGGTACCCCGTTTGCTCACGTTAGACCAAAAACGTTTCCAATCAATCAGAGTTTTGGCGCCGATTAATTACTGTAGATGAAACTTGGATACACCATTATACGCCCGAAACAAAAATACAGTCAAAACAGTGGACTGTGAAGGGGGAATCGGCTCCAAAAAAAGCAAAAACTGTTATGACGGCTGGGAAAGTGATGGCGACTGCTTTTTGGGATAGTCATGGAGTTATCTTAATCGATTATCTTCAAACAGGAAAAACCATTACAGGAGCATACTACGCATCATTACTTGACAAGCTGAAGGCAGAAATTGCAGAAAAACGGCCAGATTTGCAGAAAAAGAAAATCCTGTTTCACCAAGACAATGCGCCGTCTCACACCTCCGCGGTTGCCATGGCGAAAATCCACGAATTACGGTTTGAACTGCTTGACCATCCTCCTTACTCACCAGATCTAGCCCCAAGCGACTTCTTTTTGTTCCCTCCTCTAAAAATTGAGCTCGGAGGACCGATATTTTCGTCAAATGAAAAGGCACTCACCTTCGTGAACAATTATTTTGCAGAGAAAAACGCCGAGTACTATTTGGACGGGTTAAAGAGATGGGAGCATCGCTGGGAGAAGTGTGTAGACTTACAAGGAGACTATGTAGAAAAATAAAAATAAATTTAAAGAAAAAATGTCTTGTATCTTTGTTAGGTCGGAAACTTTTTAGACCACCCTCGTATTTAGACGTATATTTTAAATTTTATTTTACATAAGGTTTGCTTTTTATTATTTATTATTAATATCTAAAGCAGGTTTAAGTGGAAGAGCAGCTTACAACAATTGTTGTAGCTAAACTTCGAACTGTATCTTTTGGTTTTTGTAATATCAATTATTATTATTATTAAATAAATAAAGATTAATAAAAAGTTTCACAGTATTTATTAAATTATAACCTGACAATATTGTTTCGACAGCTACGCTGTCATTATCAAAGGTAATATAAATATGAACAAACACGTCGTTAAGGTAAATACAAAAAATAGGTAACTAGATAAAAAGATAAAAATAATCAGAATTAAATATCTAACACTTCCAGTAATGGAGAATTACTGAGCTCAATCTGTTCATTCATTAATGGTACCCCGAGTTTGCGTTTGTTATTACAAAAATGTAGGAATTTAATATTATTTTGAGGAGACATTGCGTGATTTTGTTCTAAAAGGTATTTGGCATAATTAGATTTTTCCGGATGTTTATTTCTGTAACAATGCACGTGTTCGTTATATCTCATGTCAAAATTTCAAAGTGTTTGCCCAATATATACCGAACTACAAAAAGAACAATTTAAACGGTAAATGCCCGATTTCATGAGATCACGTGCTTTGTCTTTAGCATTAAATAAAAAAGCGTTGGTGTTGGTTTTAAAGGCTATTTTATATATCTGTTGTTTTTTCTTAGTATATGTGTAACTTTTTCTGGTATTTTACCAAAATAAGGTGTAGTCCAAATTTCAAACGTTTTAAATAGACGACGTATGAAAAAGAAATTGATAATAGCTTATGTAAAGCTAAACTCAGCTAAATTCTCTAGTAATTTTTAATAAATAAATACTCCAGAATGTAATGAGACTTGAAAAAACAAAGTACGAAGGTTTGTTGAATGCAGCATTGCAGTAAACGACCACGTAACAAACTTGGCATGACAGATGACTATAGTTTTGGATCAAATAGAAACAGATTAATAGAAGCAAAGGAGGCCTGTAAAACGCCACGTTTAGGAACACAACACAAGATAGCTTGTCTAAACTTTACACGACAACATTTCACTTGCTAACTATGAAAGAATTCCAAAAATGCGTTTACGTGGGGTGCCTGTCATTATACTTAATATCCACGCTGCTTCCAAGAGGAAGTGATTGAGATACGCCCAATTAGCACACATTCGCATAGCAAATGCTACTCACTGGTCGGAGCGAGGTTGCCTATCCACCCTCTAGTTACTAGCACCCAGGCTAGTACCGGAGCTAGAAACGTGCTCGTCGGGATCTATCCCAAGGGACGAACCTCTTATTCAGCATTAAGGCTACTCCCACTGTGTGGGACTTCACTGCCCGATCCAACCTCAGAAGTAGCGGGACTTGGTTTTGAATGGTTTTGCCTCTCCGATCTCCCATTTATAGACCTGGTGTGTTCTTGAAAGAGTTTGTTTCGAATTTATCAAAGTACGATTCCGGTATGCACCCGTAAAGGTAAAGTTGTCTTGCACGTGAGAGGCTGTATATTCGCATCAACGCCCCTTAAGCATAGTGCTCTAGATGGTTTCTGATGTTCAGACGAATGGAAATGCACAGCCAAAGCCTGACCCCCATACTTTCGTCTCCGAGACTCTATCCGGTGGCATGTAGTTTCTCATAGGTTAGCAGGTGTTAGCAGCCCCCTGGCGGAAACAAACCTCACTTTAATTCTCCTCCATTCGTGTAGGTCAGGCAGCGAGTAACTAGCACCATATCAGACCCTGACGTCAGGTAAGAACCAAATCCACCCATACCGGACCCTCATGTTAGCAGAACTTCCTCCGCAACGTGTATGAATCTTCGTCGAGAAACACTTGCGTGTAACTCTACCACACATTATTTTCTGACTAAATTATCTGTTGCCCAGACAAACCTGGGATTGGGTCGATAGCAGCTAGTTCTAAGAGTGAACCCCATGTGGTTTGCATCCAAGCTAGTCTCGGATACTAGTCATGCCCGACACTTTAAACGACTTTCCAGTTCTCTGTGATACTGGGCTAGTTTCGGATATTAGTGAAACGACTACCTGACGGTTCACAACTATGACAATGGAGATCAGTGCTATATATGAACAGTGGATGAATCTATCTTTCGTGTTACTCGATACGATGGCCGCGCACGCTTGAATAGACGTCCAGGTGCCGCTGAGGCATTTTCTTTTAATATACTAGATAACGCCAGACGTTAACGGGAACGGTTACGATGAAAATTAAATTGTGGGCACAATTTAATTTATTTTCTATTTAATTTAATTTAATAAATACAATCGAGCAGGTGTGAAATAAGCTTGAGAGATGCATTCGAAAAGATCCAAATCTACCTCTAATTGAAGAATGGGAAAAAATGCCTCAGAAAATCTGGTGGAAGTTAGATCGAAGCATACCATGCAATCAAATGAAGAAATAATTAGAGCTGGTCGTGATCACATTATGGAGGGTGACATTACTCTTTTAATATTTTTTTAATTTTCCGTCAATATTTGCTTTAAATAACATTTTTAAATAAGACAAAGAATTACATCTGATAGTGTCTACGTTGTGAAAGGTGGTATCACTTCTCATATTTTTTAATTCGCTGCCAATGTCAATTATTATCATCAGTTCATTTATTTCTTTGTCCTTATTTCCTTGATCGCAGCAGGCGAAAGATATGTCACCACGCTTAATAGTTTGGTCATAGCCTGTTCTGATTTCTCCTTTTTTCCCGATCACATGGTACTAGATCTACAGCCCTTCATACCAACCCATCCAATAAACCAACCAAAATGTTCTTTACTTTTTAAGTCATCTACCATATATTTAAGAAAGTTGTGGTAGGATAGTCTGAGCCAAAAGTTATGAAGCTGTGCTATTTTGACAAATAGAAAGAATTACATAGTTTTGCTTCAAATAATGGCTATAACGATACTAGTTTCATTAGACTGCATGTGAAAGCAGTTTAGGTGTTATTTATATATATATTGTTAATTAATTATTAGTCTTTTTAAAGTCGGAGATTAGCTTTTGAATGTCTAATACAAACTTAAGAACGTGAGAAAATGATGAAAAATCAATTCTTCTAACCAGAAATTTCATTCAAGTCTATTTTATTATTGGTAAAAATAAAATAATATTACTATGTAAACACTAAAAAATAAAGAAATCTAGAATATAAATAAATTATACGTTTCTAGAGTAGTGAAAAAGTGACAGTTGCCTTAAGTTCGCACCAGTATTTTGTTTGTTGTTTTGATGAAAACTAATTAATGCAGTAAATGACTTCGACTGAAGTTTGAGGTTATCTTTGCAAATATTACAAATATATCGATATAAAACTATGGATGCAACACTATTCAGATTCATTTAAAACGTAGCAGCAGAAAATTTTCGAATTATGTATCTTTTTATTTAACACAACTGATTTTAATTTCGAGATGTAAATTACGAGCGGCCAGTGGTGAAGCATGTAGCTATATAAAACATTTAAGTTTCCCGCTTGTTGTTACTTTACGAGCTATATCAAGCGTTCAATGGACAAATTCTTCTTATTAATTTTTTTTGCAACACTATCTTCGTAACAAATTTGAGACTTTAAGGGCACAATCTTACAACGTTTTTACGTGAAATGTTTTGGTGTCAAATCTTTTTCATCATTTTTTATGAAGTTATCATAATATGTAAATGTATCAACAACTTACCACTTTGCATAAGATCGCATGTTATTTTTAAATTCAATTTATGCATATACAAACTTCATAAACATTAAAGATTTTTCAGGAAAGAATTTTTTTATATTAAAATCTATCAACTGCACTATTTCTTTTACATTTTCATCCTATTTTTCTACAGCCACAATTTCCTTAAAAAATATATCAACAGAACAAACCTGATGCTGTCATAAAGCCTACAATTCATTTTCCGAAAACCAAATTTTAAGATGTTGAACCGTTTCGGAGATAATCGTGTTCCAGAAGTAACTTTCGCTACTAAATAAAAATTTTATCTCCATGAAAAAAAAGCATCTGCAGAGATAAAACAACTGATTCTGATAAATTGTATGAGAAATTAATCAATTTTATGCAGAAAATAAAATACTGATAAGATAAGTTACAAAAATGTTTTGTCTAATAAATAAGAATTAATATCAACAGACATAAATTATAAGCATATACCGTGTGTCCATATACAATTTACTAATGCACCCACATACACTATGAAGATATTAAAAAGTAGGTTAAAACACCTACGACATAAAAGTTATATTGTAAGAATTACATAATTTTTGTGATAATTTTACTTACATACGAGGATGAATGGGACACAAATAGTAGATATATATTAAAAGGCTTAACTTATGTCATGTTTACAATCAATAAGCTTTTTAATATTTCCAGTTTAAGAAATTTGCACATTCAGCATTTACACGACGAAGTTGCTTCTATTACAGATACTAACAATGAACCTAATCTATAGTCAAACTCTGCCGAAGAAAATAACTTATGCAAGTTTATAAATATACCATAAATGGAAACTGATGTGGGAACTGTTCCCAGTGCTCCAATTTTAGAAAGTTATGGGTCTAAAAGGAACCGCTATGTTAAAAAATTGCATTTGTTGGTGAGTTAAATAGCTGTTAGACTTATATTTATATTTTTTAAAATGTGGTAAACGTGGCTTTTACTTAACCCGGAATCCATGCTTTTATTTGCCTCGCACTTACGTTGTCTGTATTTGCTACTGCTAATACGTTTATTTCTTTTCCTTCGTCATTATTATTCTATTATTAACACATGTTGCCATGTTCCGCAATAATTATTGCCAATAATTCTGACGCTATAGGCCTATCGTCGAGCAATGCTGCAAATAAGTCAAAAGAACATGGGAAAAAATATTGCCTATTTAGAGTGGATTTTTATAAAACGTTTGTATAATTTGTTATAAGTTTTTTCTATTTAGATTAAGATCTAGAGTGAAAGAAGTGTAGTTTCCCAAGGTCAAGGTCAATAATAAAATAAGTGATTTATTTATTTATTGCAATGCAAACATACCTAAAAAGTATGGTATGGTTTGTTAATTGTTGTTAGAATGAACTGCTAGAAAGAGCTCGTGCTCCATGCCAACTCTCATGAAATTTCTATTAGGAGATCTAATTACTCTTTTGTTCGGCGAATTAGATATAATTATAATTATTGCTTTTACTTACCTAATCTCTTAATATCTCTGTTTTGAAATAAAAAACTGAATGTGAATTACTGAAAAAAGTACAACTCCGTTGGATATCAATATTAACTAGTTTACTGTTGAACATGTCTTATAAGCTTTCAAGTGCTCCCTTCTTACTCATCATAAGTAACACTAACTACTAAAATTAAAAATAATACATGTATTAATAAAATGTAAAATTTTAAAATTTTTATTTAAAATTTGTAAATAAAAAAGTTAGTTACCTTATATTAATTATTAAAACAAACTGCGACGAGTCACATTCACATGTAGTAAAAAGACGTGAACATATTTGCACTAATAGATCTCTGTTCTAACTGTTTGAAAAGTTATTAAAATTAGCGGGAATTTTAAAATTTTACAAAAAAACTTAATGTAGGTACTATTATTTATGTACAAATACCTGTTTTTGGTCTAGTCAATATAATTTCGAACTCTAGATTTTGCTTAACATGTTCATTCATTAGAGTTAATTAAAAATACAGAGGAAAAAATAGATTTCAGTAGTAAGGAATTATTTTTGTTATAAGAATAGAGTAAAAAAAATGTTTTTCTAGTGTAAATTTTAACTCTAAAGTTTTTACACAGTACTCTTAAAATTGTCTAATTTGACTGTCTACAAAAGATAGAAAATTTATCGAAGATAACCGTCCGGTTATATGCCAATGTTCTGCAATAACCGAGGTGGAAACAAAACCTGATTTCACACTTCGTTTATGTTTAGAAATTCTCGTTCAAACTGATCGTTTCTCTAATGTTAACAAGACCAAAGGAACAAGGAATGCCGTCAACGCCCTCAGATGATAAAGCTGAAAGGCTATCTTTAGAAGATGGTATTAACTGAAAGACTTTCATATGGGGTTTAAAGATGATTCGGTGTCGTAATTTTTAACCTACAGAATCAGGGATGAGGACTTTCGCGAATAGAGAAGTTACGTCAAAGTTAACAAGCATGTCTCCTGGATCAACTAAAATATCCGAGATGAGTTGTACAAAGTGTGCAGAGTTGAGAATCTGGAAAAAGGATTTTCCTGTATTACCCTAAAGACTATTTACTAATGCATCCTTTGCCTTTTGTGTTTTATGGCTACTAAATTGTGTTCTTTGAGCTGTTTTTTATATTATAGCTACACAAAAAACAAATAAATCTCGCATTAGAAACAAAATAAAATTTTGATTGAAACATAAAGAAATTCTAATTTTAAGATTTAAATAAAATACAAAACATAAACAAAACAAAACAGAGACAGAAATGTATATTTTAAATTCCTGATTCTAAAAACATATAATACGTAGGTTCTATTTTAGATTTTAACATCCCTATTGAATGTCGATTGAGAATTCTCAATTCAGATACTATTAACTAACTTAATTTACTTTCAGCATCTACATTATGTGTTAAGCTAATTAATTGACTACTTTTAGTGGCATCTAAACTTGATCTGCAACCCAAATTACATAAATCTGTTTGACGATAAAAAACCGCAAATCCACAAATATGTTTTCCAGCAATTTTAACACAGAAACTCAAGTCAAATTACATAAGACTCCAGTAATACATCCTATCTCAAAAATAGTTATAAAATTGTAAATAAATCATCAAAACATATTCTACTAGAATATAAGACATTGCATTTCTACTTTGAGAAATATTATTACAAAGTACACATCGTTACACTAACAATGAAATATTATCTGCTAAAGAAGTTTGAATGCTACGGTATTAAGTCGGAAATCCTTTTTCAAAACGTATTTTATAAATTGAGGTTATGTAACCTTATAAATCGAAGACCTGAAATAATGCATATTTTCCTAAAACATGTAATGAAATGGATCATATACCTCAGAGAACAGTTTTAAATATCGTGGCAATATGTATTGCAAACCTATAGAGCACCAAATTCTCTATAATTTTTATTAGAACCTTTTTTGTAGCAACGACAGTTTACAAGCCACAGCCGATCAAAAGCTGAAGCGAGTATCAAAGCAGATCAAATTACATAGTCGGAACCGCAAATATCCTATATATCGATTCATTAAAACTTTGACTATATTATACATTTAAAGAGGGCATTTCAAGACTTTAGTCACTTGCAAATGCAAAAGCTCAGGAACTTAGAGATTTTGAAGTCTTTGCAAATTAAAGAAATTATTAAATAAATAATAAAAACAAGTAAAACGTTTCACAAATTTATTTTAATCTGCCTAGGATAGAAACAATAAAAATTTCAATTTTGTTTCTAAAGCTTTAAGACTTGAATACTTGAACTACTGAAATTGAAAGTTTCATTTAAGCTACAATTTAAAAATTTTTAAAATGTGTTGAAACTTCCTTTAAAATTCTTAATATGTATATTTTTTAATTTCAGCATTTGAAAGCTTGGAAATTTCAAAGTTTCGGATTGATCAGTTTAAATAAACAATCAGAAATTTAAAATTTTAACGGTTTAATGTTTTTATTTCGATTCAACGTAAAGGTATCAAGGATTTCAGCTCAAAATTATTGATAGCTTCTGAGATTTGTTAATTTTTAACTTGAGAGTTTTAAAGATGAAAAGTATTTGAGTTTAAAATTAGTTATTTCGACCTTAGTTAATTTTCGTTCGATAGTTTTAAACGGTTTTAAGGAAGAATAAAAATTCGAAAAAAAATCTACTTACTATTATTAGACACCGATGTACACTTCAAAATACATGTCGGTACTAACCGAAAAAGGTAAAGGATGTATAAAATAAAAATTATAGTTAATGACTGAATCTTAATTGTATCATTTAACACACTACAAAGTTGCTTTAAGTAATAATAGCCATAACCTTAAAAATATTTTAAACATTGCAATTATTCAATAGAATTATTAAACAAGCACTAATTGAGATAAAAGGTGTTCATAATATCTACCTGATTTGTCCAACTTCAACATTTTTTGCAATAGATGATGTCAGAAGTGCAATTCTTATGTAATCATTTTACTTCAGCTATTAGTATTTAAAGAGTTGCGTAGATTGTTGGCGTTAATTTAAATTTTAATTTAATTTAATAACTATAGTAGGAATAGTTTACACATATTGTCTTCTACATAAATGTTACAAACACACAAGAAATAGTTTTGATGTTAATTATGACCTTTACTAACGAGCAAAACTATTAATAATAATAGTCGATAATTAAGTTTTTCTAAATTTTCTTCGTTTGCTATGATGTGGTACATAGTAAAAAATCAGCCCCCGTGAACGATTTTTAAAAAACTGGGTAAAGCTTTTAGAATAAAAATTTAGAGTAGAAAAGCTTTTTTTTTCACTCATTTAGTATACCAAAATAATTCTTCACTACTGAAATCTGTTTTCTCTCTATATTGTTAATTAACTCGATATAAATTGAATATTCAATCTGATAGTATTCTACTTTAAAACTATAACAAAAGTCATTCTAATTTTAATTTTTTTAAGAGAAGCGTGTGCGCATCAGTTGTCTACTCTATTTGACTTTGCAACTGTTGAAACCTTGCAATTTCAAAAGTTACTAAAATTGTCAGGAATTTCAAAATATTACAAATCTTTAAATAACTTAACGTAGCTGTACAATTTAAAACGCAATCAACAACTAAACAAAATTTAGAGATCAAGATTATATTGACTAGACCAAAAACAGGTATGTGTATTGTGTACATAAATAATAGTGTCAACATTAAGTTTAGATTTGGAAAATTTTGAAATTCCCGATAACTTTACTAAATTTTCACATTGCAAAGTTTTAACAGTTAGAACAGAGACCTGTTAGTGCAAATATGTTCACGTCTTTTTACTGCGTATGAATATAAAACTTCACAGTTTGTTTTAATAATTGATATAAGCAGTGGCGTGCGGTCCATGGAAGCAATGCTTGCCTTGAGAATTTATTAAAAATAAAAACAATGCTAACAAAAATACTTTTGTAAAATTATGGTTATCGTTTATTTAAATTGAAATATTTATCAAATTAAAGCTCAATATCAACTCTGTACAGCAAAAAAGTATAATTATTTAGAGTACTATTTTAAATTAGGCTCATTAAACTTGCACGGAAAGGTAATACCGATTCAAATGTGATACATACACTTAATATAAGCACTGCTTACAAATGCTCTTCTCTTAACCTTGGCGTGAATCAGCGAGCGCGGGGTGTTATAATAGACGGATGCTGTTTGGCTGGTTAACATTGTTTGGTCGTAATTTTTATTGTGCTTCGTTCCCAAATGTTTATTTATTATAATTTGGTTATTTGTTCGATTTAGTATTACTTACGTAATGTAAATCTGCGAATGAGACTGTATTTTGTCGCATTTTATTATTTTAATTTATAAGTTGTATTTTTTTAAAGACAAATAGTTCTATTTAGTTTGCCTGTATGCAAATTTAAAATGCATTATCGTCACGACTGCAAATTCAACTGCTTCGGTGAAAGGTTCGAGTACCTTCGATATAGCCGAATCGGGACGATTTTTTGTTCAGTTTGTAAATTATTAATAAGGAATTTTTCGCATACAGTTTTGGAGAGAAATTACAAATTATTAAGAAAGGCAGATCAAAACCAGATCTTTCAAATTTAACAACAAAGATTAAAACCTGTACCGGTATTTTGCTAAGAAAGACCGGAAAATTGATACGTAGTAGTAGTTTTTTTTTAAATAAAGAATGATAGTCAACAAATTCCATAAGTATAAAGTGTAAAAGTGCTTCTTTGAAAAACTTTTAAGCTTAATAATTATAACAATGTTTTTTATTGTACCTAGCAGGGGCGGATCCAGAGAAGTATTTTGAGGGGGAAATATTTGGAAAAATAATTGTTTTAATAAATAATAATTAAACAAACATTATTTGTTTCTATTCTATATAAACTTATTTATAAATTGGGGGGGGGGGTATTATTCCCTCCCCGTTAATCCGCGCCTGTACCTAGGTGTATTATAATTAAAATCGTGGTTGCTTCCCTAGCCTAAATCCTCACCGCACGCCACTGGATATAAGGTAACAAGCTTAAAACAATTTTACATTTTAAACATTTTATTAATACGGGAAGTTCGGGTAGTCCCGGACATGAAATAAAATACCAAAAATGCTCAAAAATAACAAATTTCAGTGTTTATTTTCATACTTAAAATTTACTTTGTAACTTCTTCAAACATTTTTGTACGAAAAATATAAATATCTCTTACGGCGGTATTCACAATCGCTGATTAACTTTAACTGGGTGTTAATTACCATAGATACATTTGTTGAAACAATTGTATCCATGGTATTTAACATCCAGTTAAAGTTAATCAGCGATTGTGAATACCGACGTTAGTCATTTAAGTAGTAATAACACGATAATATTATCGCTTCATTTTTGACAATGAAAAGATGGCGGGAAGCCCCGAACTTACCTATTAAGCGTTTTTATCCTTTCAAATGACACAATAGTAATAATTATTTGATAGATCAATGTTATTGCAGGCTTCGTGAGCACAACCTCTACATTTATAGCATTAGATTCAGTCTTCTTCAAATGTTTTACTGCAAATGACGCATTCAGTTTCTTGATCATTCATGGGAAAGATTTTGACTATTTTTGATTTTGTTTTTAGTTGTCTACCTGTCACAGCTTTACTTTTCTCTTTAAAATCATTCCTGTACAGAAAAGAAGTTAAAATCTCATTATTCTATGTTTTTTGTGAACGCTTCATAAGACGCTTTTTAGTCGCATTAGGAAGAAGCGATAATTTTGACATTTTTCTACTAGTTCTCCAAATATAGATTTTTGTTAAATTTAAAGCTATGGAAAATGTCCGAGGGTACACGACTGACTTGCGTCCGGGGCTACCCGATTCTATAATGGTATGTTTCTATTAATAATAATTGATTTATGAACGGAACCAGATAAATACTATTGTAGTCGTAAAATACATGTCATCACCAAAACGTCAGCCAATAAATTAAGTTAAGCTACCTACGTTTTCTATGTGATAACCTCCTATGATGTTTGATAGGAGTGGGCACAAGGAGTTAGCTGGAACAAAACCTGCTGTAATATACAATTCATTCAGCGGCCAAGACAATACTGAATTACTTTTTGTTTGTAGGCCATATGGGACACATTTCGACTTAAAATTATGTTTTTTTTGCGTGATGGATTAGTAATTTAATTATCCGGGTATACCCTCCGTCCGGGGCTACTCGCACTTCCCCTACACGTATTATTTTATAATTTTAGTAATTAGTGTTACTTATGATGCGTAAGACGGGAGCACTTGGAAACTTATAAGACATGTTCAACAGTAAGCTATTTAATATTAATATCTATATTAATTTGTAGAGACAGTGCCGTAACGAGGGTATGAAGCGCCTGTGGACCCTGTGGCATGTGTCTAACTTGCGCCTCTCCGTAACCCAATAATGACAGAAATGTAACAAGTTAGATTTTACTAAATGCAATATATTAAATACTATTAACCTCATCAAAATGAGTTGCCTGTATATACAATAATGTATTTGTCAAGGTGTTTGTATGAATAAATAATCTATAACCTAATATGGTCGTTGCATGGAATTTAAATTTTGATATAACTTGTATCTTTTATTAGTATAACTGTTATCTAATGTATAGGTCCACATAAAATCGATAAATGCATTACGATAACTTAATTAAACGAATTTAACTTTTAAATATTTTCCGTCCTTTTCTATACCACTGACGTCATAATACTTTTGTCTTACATATTTTGTTTCAATACAGCGCATGCGAGGACTATGACGTTGTTGTACTAGAAAAGGACAGAAAAGTTTAAAATTGTAAATTGAATATCTCGCTAACGGCAGCATTAAAAATTTTGAAAAAATACGTCGAGTTATTACTAACCTTATAGAATATAAAAACATTAAGTTTCAAAATTGTAAAACAACCCTATAAGAACAAATTTTTATTCATATTCAATTACGACAAAATAAAAGAAATACAAAGCATAGCTATATGTTAAAATAATATAATAAAAACATAAAACAGTTCAGCATATTTTATAAAGTACTTTTTCTCGCTTTTTCATTTTCATTTGGTCAAGTAAAATAAAAACCACGTGCAACTCTCAATCGGGTCGGTATCCATTGTTTTGCGCTCCAAACCCAGTTGCGCCCGTGGCGGGCGCCTTCTTCGCCACGTCCTTGTTACGTCACTGTGTAGAGACTTAAAGCTGAGGTATACAAAATATTAATATACAAATATACCATTTGAGAAAAATAATGGATTGAACACCCTGTACATTATTCAACAATAAATTTACGAAAAGACGCTGGTGTAGTGCATGGTCAATTGTTATCCCTATCAGAATTTTAGGGTAATAACAAATAATCTTCCAGTTTTGAATAGAAAGTAGCAACATGCGCTTCTTTAATGGTCGGGTAATTATTCACTTTCAGACACAATTCCAGATAGTTACTAGTCAAATATATTAACAGGTGGCAAGTTTTTAAAGGGAAAGGACCTTACATGAGACGTGCATTTTAGGTAAGCGTAAAAATCATTATGTTAACGGAGTGAAGCAATTTAATCTGCAATAGTCCAATGTAACGCAAGCAGACAGTACCCTTGGAGTACCCTTGCCGCGAAAATGTAAAGGGTAACGGGATCTATGTAAAATAAACAACGTGAATTAAAGAAATTGTCGGTGGCGTGGCAAGTTTGATATAACAGCTTTCGTATTTGTAAACTATATGTCGTATAATTTGTAGCGACGACGCTTATGAAAGATGAGCTAATCAAGAATTTTCAAGCGTGGTCATCTAAAATGCGCGTCTCTAGTCATAAGAGATAGTTGGGTAATAAACAGCGTTTGTGTATTGTGTTACACTACAGTGACTTGAGTTGAGCAATTAAAAAAATTAGAAGAAAGGAATATGAAACTACTGTTCATAGAATACTAGCGAACACCGCCGGTTCTTCGAACCTTTTAAAAATTAAAGTTCACTTAATTAATATAATAATAGTGTGGGTACGAACCTTGAAGTTGTTTTCATAGCAAAAGAAAACTGCTTTTATGTCAATTTTTTTCTTCGCTTAAACTAATAATTTGCACCGCGTAGTGGGGCTAGCTTTCAATACCACTCTGTAGGATATAAACCCCGAACAAGCTCGTTATATTATATATGGATAGATGTTTCACACAGTCATAGAAAGTGACATCGTCGAACACAAGAAAAGATTTTGAACATATTATTATATCATCTTAAATATTTATATTCAATTTGTTGCTCATAATAAGAACGATAATTTGCAATGCAAACCATAGGCGAACGTGTAATTCATCCGAATTAGTAATAGCTAATACTCTTTGCACGCAAATAGAATACTAATGTAATTTTTATTACATTAGAATAAATATTAGTTAATATGAATAGAAAAGAAGATGAACACGTATGAAATGCAAATTAGTAGTAACAAAGTCAATAGCAAGTTGAAATACACTAATGAAGGCGAAATGTGAAGAAAAAAAGAAAACTGAACAACTCAGAATATTAAATAGAGACAATAGACATAAAAGCGAAGAAAACCTTGAAGAAAGAAGATTATTAACGAAAATTAATTAGAACACATTTTGTTGCTATTCAACTGTATGATTTGAATAAAGTAAAAGTTGTATATGCAACTTCTGTTCGATGGTTTACATGAAATGAAAGGAAATGAAGCAAACAATATTTGCCAGAGATAGCAATAGTTCAATATAATACTTTTGTATGTTTACAGATCGCTGGTTCTAAGTTATTTATAATAACATACAAATAGAGAAATAATTGATATTTGTACATCACAAAATTAACAGATATTGTTTATATAAAATAAATAAAAATTGTCAAGGCTATTTGTGTATCTCAGCTTCCTAAAAACATATAATTGGTGAATGGTAACAAAATCAAACAACTTTGAAACATCAAAACAAGTTAATTTTAATTTATGTGAATGCTAAACAAGGTAGTCGTTAAAAAAGTGTAACAGAATAAATAGTTTTATATAATTGTTAATGAACTCTATTTAAATAATATTTAAACAAAGTCTCTGTATTACATACGTAACAATTACAAACCGGAAACGATAATTATTATTCGAAAAGAAAAAAATGTGTTATTCAAATATTTCTACACTTATACATGTAATGATTCGATAGGTAAAACAAGCATCAGTAGGTACGGTGTTCTACGACGAAAACTGAGTTAAAGACTTTATAATAACATTTTCTTCTCTGATGGCTCCTTTAAGAGGTACAAGCAGTTTAAATATCGTTTACTGTCTTGAGCCTTACTTTGTAGAACTCCACAATCATCAAATAAATAAAGATTAATAGAAAGTTTCACAATATATATTAATTTATAACCTGACAACTGTTTCGACAGCTAAGTTATCATTAGCAAAGGTAATATGAGTATAAACAAACACGTTGCTAAGGTAAATACAAAACATAGATAAAAAGATAAAAATAATAAGAATTAAATATCTTAACACTTCCAATAACGGAGAATTACTGAGCTCAATCTGTTCATTTATTAAAGGTACCCTGAGTTTGTGTTGGTATCTCTCGAAAGCTTCTAAAATGTCTAATTTGCGTTTGTTATTACAAAAATGTAGGAATTTGATATTATCTTGGGGAGTCATTTTGTGTTTCTGTTCTAAAAGGTGTTTGGCGTAATTAAATCTTTCGGGATGTTTATTTCTGTAAAAACGCACGTACTCTTTAGATCTTATGTAAAAATTCAAAATTATTCAAAATTCCACTCACACAGGCAGATTTTAACAAAGACATTTCAACCATTAAACATCTACCACATGTAAATCTGTATAATCTAAACATGATTGACACTTTAGTTAAACAAAAAGAATATATCCCATTGACAATCAAACAATTACACATTGTAATAATATTTTATGTGGGACGGTTTATTCAAACAGAAGATGGTATACCTTCTATATATATAATAAAGGTATACATAATAAAAATGCATAATACACACATACTCACTACCTGCTTATCTTTAATTAAAATAAACGCTCCGGCTTTGTAAAATTATTGCGAAAAGTCTAACACTCCGTAAATTGAGACTTTCAGGCGGGTCGCTACTATAGAGATCTAAATTCTTATATATAGGGACACAGTAATATAAAACAGAATTTCTTAATAACAACACAACCTTATTTTAATTTAACAATTATAAAAAAATAACAAAAAAAACGAAACAGAAAGAAAATTGAAATTACATACCAAAATTAAAAGGTAAATGAAATTATCCCGAAATATTTAAATGCTATTATATACAAAATCTTGATTACTAGGTTATATCTTTGTAATCTTATCATTTACTTAATACTTTTTAGAAGATTAATACTTTTGGTATCATTATCATTCTTAACTACTAAAATTAAAATTAACTACGGATTAAAAACTCGCGTCTATATATTTAAATCCTTTTTACATATTTGCCGCCACAAGCTTGCCAACTGTATTGTTATAAATTCCCAAATACCCACTCTCTGCTTTTATTCGTCTTGACAAATAATTCAAGAAAGAATGTCATTGACCACTTTCAAATATTCCCATATTAAGGGCTTTACTAATTAGAATTCCAAATCCATTTATCTGCATGATAGTGGTAAGTAAATTAACTTTTTATCTTAAAATTCAACTGCACTTATAATTCAGTCATAAAATATTTTATAAGTTCTTCTTTGTTAGCCATTAATAAAAGTCTCATCGCAGAATAAATCAAAACTTGATTAATTTGAAGCACCTGTTAAATAATCACTAAAATTTACCAAACACTTTGACGTTTCACCAACATAATAATAACCTCAAAATCTTGACATTTGCTTTGTTTACATTTTTTAAAATTAAAACATAATCTTCAATTTATTTTATGCCATACAACAGATGTGCACTTCTTGAAAGTTGAAATTATAAGAGGATTTGCTACAAAAATGGTCGGGTTTATATATGATTTTGGCGAAACAATTTCATGTGATTAATCTTTTGCATAAAACAAAAGAACCTTTGACAAGGCAATTTAACATAACCAAATTATTGTATATAAATTTCAATTAACACAAAAACTAATTCGATATTCTTATAGATAAAAAACTCCTAATGTAATGGTATATTACACTTACGTTTTCATTACACTACAAGGTCTCCATTAAATGTCAATGACATCTCTATCTCCTTAAAACTGTTATTAACTTAATTACTTAAAAATATCTTTCCAAATTGTAATTTTAATATTGAGGTTATGCAACCAAACTAATTCACTTTTAACACTTTTTCATTTTTATTTAATGCTAAAGGCAGAACACACGATATCAAGGAAACGGACGTTTACTGTCTGAATTGTTGTTTTTGTAGGTCGATATATATTGGACAAATACTTCGAAATTTTGACATAAGATATAAAGAACACGTGGGTTATTACAGAAATAATCATCCAGAAGAATCTAAATACGCCAAACACCTTTTAGAACAGAATCACACAATGACTCCCCAAAATAATATCAAATTCTTACATTTTTGTAATAACAAACGCAAATTAGACATTTTGGAAGCTTTCGAGTTATACAAACACCAACTCAGGGTACCTTTAATAAATGAACAGATTGAGCCCAGTAATTCTCCGTTATTGGAAATGTTAGGTATTTAATTCTTATTATTTTTATCTAGTTACCTATTTTTTGTATTTACCTTAGCGACGTGTTTGTTTATATTTACATTACATCTGATAATAAAAGCTTAGCTGTCGAAACAATTGTCAGGTTATGATTTAATTTATATTGTGAAACTCTTTATTAATCTTTATTTATTTCAAAGTTAAAGTATCGCTCAGACAGGCTTTACACACAGACGCCTACTATGTCACTTAGTTAATCATTATACAATCAACACCTACTATCCATTTTTTTTCTAAAGTCCTCTTACTTTGAAAGCGTATTGCTAGTAAACTACTGAACCAAATTAAATATTCTAAAAGCGAAAGAATAGTAAATTTATTTCTACATATATCAGTAATGTATTATATTTTAAGTGATATACTTTTGTTTTTATGGGACTATGCGTAATAAGAGATACTTATTTTTAAGGACAATTTCATTAAAGGTAAATTAAATAATTTTCTTCTCAAACAGTATACGCCATGTGTTTCAAAATGTGCTGACACCATTGCGTGTACATTGAAGTCTACTTTGTGAAGGTAAAAACGGGTATTAATTATACACCTCGTATAATGTTTCACAGCTAATGTGTATGTATTAATTAAATTTTTAAAAGTTAGGGTTCCTATTTGTTAAATTTTAATTTCTCTGATTTCTAATTTTTCGTTTAAAGATTGTTAAAATGATTTAATTTGCTGATGAGCCCTAGTGGTATTTTTCGTTTTCCAATGATACCGTGTAATATCTGGTTGACCTTAATATTAGTTGTTGGAAGAGTTTGACGGCATTTCGTTAGGGGTTGGTCAGTTAAATGTTTCCTTTTACGCCACTTAGTTTCCGTCTTAAATCTCTAAAGGTAGGGACAGTTTTTTCCGATGAAATTTGAAGGTATAAATTGATGGTTCCGTTTCTGGAGATTTGTGCTCTATGTTTATCCAGGTAGGTACATATTTAAATAGGGTAAGATTTTTTTGTTCCGTTTTTATTTAGTATTGTATTTTCAAGCTGTTAAGAAGGTTTATTAGTAATACTTATTCAACCGAATTATTGGAAGTAGTTTTATTTATAAAAATACATATTTTCCAAAATATTAGTGGACAAATAAATCTTTAGAGTTGGCAATATGTTTACTACAATTGTTAACATGTTCTGTTTCGGCCTATCAAGAATTTCAGTTCCGATTGGGTTTTTTGTCTTGCTTTATGGGTTCTTGAGTGTGAAGAATCTTTTCATATAATCTTCAGGTGTTTTCTCTTGAGGTAAAATAGAGATCGATAAAAAAGACATAATAACATCTGCCGCAAGATTCTATTATATCGATTTCCGCTTTCAAGACTTTCGTCTTGTCAGATACCCTAGTTTCAAATTTATATATCTAAAGATTCGGCTAGACTTTTCGAGCTTTAACACAACAATGCATTTCAAACTTTTAGTTTTGTGAAATTTGTAGTTTACGAAAATTTCAATCCAAGAAGTTATCAGAAAATCAATTTTCCACGAGGAAAATAATTATCGTGAGAAAAGTCTTGTACCCTGATTCAATAGGGAGCAAATAGCTTTATATTTTAAGATATAAATTATACTCTAATAACTTGAAAAGATAATAAAAATTACATTACTCCTCAAATTTGCAAGAAACCAACTAGGACTAGCATCTCTTCGATAGAAAATCATAAAAACTTGTCCATTGGTTAACCAAAAAAATGAAAAAAAGATACGCCTGTATACTTAGTTGCGCCGTTTTCTAGTAAAGATTTCTACACATTTCCTCAAACTGTCAATCACTCAAACAATCTTTCCAACAGAAACGCAATCAAACAATTATTTGTTTATTATAAAAACGTGTCATATCTATCGAAAATACAAGCAACATAAAATTAATCCACTAAAAAGTAGTAGAATTTGTCTACAATGAGCCATTATAACGAACCCATTTATAACAGGTTTCCAAGTGCAATAGTAGGTCTTCTACATCAAAGTAATTGGGGATTTTATCTATTTCATTGTTGTCTTGAACCAAACATGGTCACTTCGGTCTATAAATGGATTTGTTCCGGTAAGTATTTTGTTCAGAAGAGTTGTCCATCACTATTCTTTTTCTTCCAAGATGAGTGGAATTGTAATGCTACCAAAACGTATGTTACAACAGTCCCAGATATCTGAAATTAAAAAAAACGAAATTTACAGCACATATGCCTTAGGACTTTTCAATGTTAAATCGACCAAACTAAATAGAATGTATCCAACATGCGTACTTGCAACATTTTCAAAAATAGTTCTCAATTTTAGGTTTGAACATATCAACGTTCAGTAATAAATATCCAGCAGATGAGATATGATAAATCTTCTCTGATGCTGCAGGCAATGGGACAGGCAATGAATATATTTAGAAACGAACGGTAGTTTTATAACTGAATAAATGACACGAGATATTTCTTTTTAGTTAATCGTTACAGTTTTTGTTTTAGAAAGTTTCACAGATTTAGAACTACTAAATTTACAGTTCTAGTATTTTAAAGATCATAACACGACAAAAGTCAATTTTTGCAAGGTTGCTACCTTGTATACCACCTCGAAATAGAACATCCCCATGTATCATCTCTCTTTTTTATTTTTTAATAATTTTGACTCTACTTATTTTCTCTTAGTTTTTATTTATAAATAATGTAGAACTTTTAAAGCACTGGTTTACCAGTTTAAAATATTTATTTATTTATATTTTAACTCAAACTTGAATAGTGTTGTGATAATTTATTTTTAAATATTTAAATAGCAATCAGCAAATAACAAATAGCTAATGATTTTTATATGCATCCAAATTCATAATTCAAATAACTTTTAACTTGAACAACTGAGGCGAATACTGTTAGAAGTGCACTGATATCATCATAATTAATGATTCAATAATATACTCACGGAAGCTAGAAGTCTGGTTCCAACATTAAATATATCCGAAGCTCTGAGTACAGGCTTTTGAATACGTAGGGTATGAATGAGCATTTCCACCTAAAACAAGTGATTATGATGAGATCCTGAAATAGCATAATAGCATAATGAGTTCCAACCTGTGCAGCTTCATCTGTGCTCAATTTGCTGATTGGATATTTAAATAAAAACGATAATATGTCTTCACTCTGAAAATACATAATGTATTAATGGTTTAATTAACTTGTTTGACACGCAAGTAAATATTTGACTTAGTGTGTACATAATATTTAAATACATTTGTATATTATACTTTTTATTGGTTGAATAGAACAGCTATTAATTGATTAGATAAATAATTAATTATTCATGTACTCAAAGTCAATAATAATGTCGTTCTGACATTGGAAATATTCTTATTTTACTAACTAACTTAAACTCCACTGTGTTGGTAATTGAAAATTAATGAACGGACAAATGAATAAATTACGAATGAACGCTTCCAAAAAGATAAAAAGGGAAATTTACAAACACATTAGAAATCTCCCATAAATAAAATAAGATTATAAATTATATTCTATTTACTTATTCAACACATAAAAAATAATCAATTGCGGCAAATAAGAAAATTGTGGTCTAATGGTTATTGTCTGTCGGCTATTTACAGGTAAAAATATAAGATAAACGTCAATCGTATTTAATGATGAATTATTCGAAAAATATCAATATCTGAGCAAATAAAACTTTTAACTGAAATATATACCTTTGCACTTATTAACAATAATAATTATTGTTATATATTACCTATGTATATTTAAATATTAAGATTAAATAATAATTACACTCAATACGCGCTTGAAATATTTACTAATATAATTATATACCGTGTATTCCATGGATTGCGGAACATACATGTGAAATTTATTAATAGATCCACGAATCCGTTTAATGCGAAACCGAACCATTTATAACAATTAATTACAAATATTGAAAAATCTTATTGTTAAAAGTTGTTGTTTTTTTAAAGGTTTCTGTTGGCTTTTGGTATTTCTTAAGTTTATCAATATGTATTTTTTTAGCTGCCCATTTCTGTTATAAAATAGATTTACAAGTAAGAATTAGTACAATTTTTTTTTATTTGACGCCTACACTACGGGGGAACCAACTGCTAAGGTCATATGTCCCCCATCTAACATGCAACACGAATACACACAGTTGAGGTGGCGGAATTTTCCAATTAGAAAAATCCCGTCGCCCCAAGTGGGATTCGAACCCACGACCCTTGGAACACGAGTGATGCACTGACACCACTCGTCCACCTCCGGCCCCAAGTACTATTTCATTTGTATAAGAAGAATTTAACCCGATAATGTTAATCGAAAATGGTTGGACGTCTTCGCAGATTGTACAAAATTCAGTGTCATTGTTTTAAGGTGATTAAAACATACTAGTGAGTAATGTGTAACAAAGTATTAATAATTTGATTGGATGGATATAGATTTATTAAATTTATGTTGTAGTTATTTTGCTGTAGGCAAAAGATTGTGTTACCTTTTATAAATTCATAATTTACACTAAGATTTATTAAGGGTAAATTATCAAATTGTCATTTTTAAGCACTAGCTGGTGTTATTTTACTAATGGATTGTATTTAATTTTTGTATTTTACAATGAATAAATAGACAAATGCTCATCAACTGAATTTGTTTTTACTGGTGCATTATGTACATAAATTATTAAATATCTTATATGTAGTAAATGCCAATCCAAACATAAGTGTAAGGCAAATAAGCAACGATACTAGATTAAGAAAAAGCTACATTCACTGCATTTAAAAAAAAGCATAAATATCGATCATGCAAATAACTCATCGCACCAAGAAATAAAGATCAATGATACTGAACAACAAGCACCATTTTGTGGAGAAATGATGGAAAGGTGCAACAAAGCTGTTAACGAAGGTTTAACAGCAGAAACATATCGCGACCTATTAATCGACAACATTTTACCAGCTTTAAGTAGCTGAAATCAATTCAGGGGCATCACGATAGCTGTCCAGCGCATAATGCATAAATTATTCGTGAACTTTTAAATAAAGCACTTCCGGAAAGTTGCATAGGCAGAGGTGGTCAGATACCTTGGGCACCAGGTTCGCCAGATCTTTCACCAAATGTGTATTCTAATCGTGTGCATACAGATCCTACTAGAATCATTAAAAGATAAAATAACTAAAGTATGTTTTAATAAATAGCAGAAATAATCAGAAATCTTCAAAATCATTTTTATGGTCGATTAGGACATCGCTTAGCTATTAATGGAGAGTTGTTTGAACATCTCTTATAATGCCATTTACGCTGAAACTAAAGATCTCAATGGGCCGTATGCATAAACTGCAGTAAATGCTTTTACTTCTATTAGTAAAAGGAAAAAGATATGATTTTTAATTAGTAAGAGTGAGATCAACTTATAGTAAAAGCATTTGCTACATTTTATGCATACGGTGGAATGTCTTTTATCTTTACTAATAAAGCCCATTATTATTACTAGATCTACTTCTCTGCTGTAGGTATGCCTATTCTAAAACAACGGCCCTTTTCAGGATCACAACCTTTATTGAATTGGGGCAGCTGATCGTTTTTTGGTCTAAAAATGATGCAAATAAAATTGTACAAATCTAATTACTTCGGCATGATCTGCTAAGATCATAAGTGAACAAGATAACAAAGCGAAGACTTTGTATGAATCAAAATCATTAAAAATATCTTTATTATTAAGTCCAGGTAGCATCGGAACTCCAATCCATTTAATCTTATCAACCATTACCTACTTTTGTTCAATATTAATGTAATGTTTAGCGTAAGTGAAGCATTATTGAAAACTGAAAAATTTTCTTATGTCAAAATATCTTGTTCAAGAGCACCAATCAATGATGTTTTAAATGATGTCAAGTAATTGTAATGTATGAAGTAATTGCAGTAACTTTCAGTTTTTTGCTGATTGAAGAATCTGTCATGTTGAGCCTTTTTTTTAGAAACCAAAACCAAGAAAGTGCTTTCCCTATTTTTGATTTTTTTCAACGTGAACTAGATAACGATTCCCTAGCAGAGTAATCAGAGGAGTAACAACATACACAATTATGTTAGCTGTCCCTATAAAGTAGAATTAATTTGACATTTAAATAGCCACCTAGTTTTCAATACTACTCAGAAACAGAATTAAGCTTTACTAATAAAATAAATTACAGAACATTAATATGAAAGGACTAATCTCGAAAAATACTGCTCTGTTTCTTAGAAATCAGTTAAAATCCATATTAAGAAAATTTACTGTAGCGGACACGCCCAGAAGGGGCGGGAGTAGCGTCTATGGACAGGGTTTGAAGAGAAGTGAAATGGTGCCGGTTCCGGAAGTGCGTAAACGCTCTGTTAAAAAGTCACGCCACTTCTTGTGCCTCATGTTAAGTTTATGGGATTTTTCTTTGTTGAAATTTAATAATGCTCCGCACCTAACCTAACAATCCTAATTGGTCACTGTGGTGAGTATCACCAAACGGTGCCTTTTCTACTAATCTAACCTAACCTATTCTAACAATTCTTATTGACAACTTTGGTGAGTATCGCCAAATAGTGCAGTGAGTTTCAAAAAATGGTTTTCTACTAACCTAATCTAACAGTTTGATTGCGTATTACCAAACGTTTGCAGTGAGATTCAAACACTCGTTTTCTACTAACCCAACCTAACCTTACTTTGGTATCACCAAAGGGTGCAGTGATTTCAAAATATCGTTTTCTACTAACCTAACATAAATTAAGTTAACCTGATTGGGTCATGAAACTCACCAAAAGCACCATTTATTTAATAAACTAAACTAACTGGATTTTCAATGAAAAAAGTTTAATTCCATATGGGGTTCTAGGAAAGTTTACCGAAAACAAGTTACCGAAGGAAAAGTCACCGAAAAGCGATTTTTACCGAAAGGAATATTAAACGGAAATTGTAATGCGATATGCTATATTATAATACAGGGTGATCCAAAATGACTGAGGGCTGTTTGAATTTATTCGGATATTCTTAATCCTTCTTTTATTTTACAGTGGCGTCTGAAAAATAATATAGCTTATACACTTCATTAAATTTAAATAGTAAGCTTACTTGATAATAAAATCGTCTAACAAACCGTAGTTCTGAAAAGAATTGTTTTGTAAAATAAGAAAACAAGCGAAATAAAGCAAAAATTCAATAAAAATCCAGAACAACGTGGCAAAGCACAACGATGTAAACGAGAAAGTGACGAGTTGCCGCTGTAATTTGACGTAACATATTTCAATAGTGCTACACTAACAACGTGAAACACACTAAAACCTAAGGCGTCAAATTCAAACCGTCCTCACTCAATTTAGATCTCACTGTATAATCATAATATACAGGATTACCATAAAAGAATGTCGGTATTTTATTGTTAGATCATATGAAATACCGGCATTCTTTTATGGTAACCTGTGTACTGTCACGTGGGGGTTTTCGTGACTGGAGGACATAGTCAGAGATAAAGAGAAAACGTAAAAAGTCGTACAAAACAACTATATACTAATAACAATAAGAGAGTACAAAGGTTCACATACATAAAAAGAATACATCGTGAGGACGTACATGTCCTCCTAAATTAATACAATCAAGAGGGAGGTCGGAACCAACCCTATTCTAGCACTAGGTCTACCAACTAAGCGTAGGAGTTAGACTCCCAGTGATTACAACTAAGCTGGTAGCCTGGTCACAACTTCCCATAATTTCGCAGAGAGTGGGCGTTTTAGCGCAACCCACTCAACTAAGCAAACTAAGCCATAATTAATCAAAAGACACTTACCCGCTTGTTTCTTGATGAGGCTTCTGGTGAGTCCTGGCACAGACTGATTTTCAAGCCAAAACAAGCGGGTTTATATACTGCTGAAGGCGGAAGCTTTACTGAATAATTTAATAAATTAAGTGGGATGCAAAGAATACATGAATACATAATGAGATACAAACTGTATAAATTATTCTAATGAGATACAAACTGTATAAATTATTTCCAAGGATATGCAGATTGTATAAATTATGTTTAATGAGATTCGAACGCGTGCACAGACGTGGGCAGTTAATTGCATTACCTTGATAATAATTGTACTAAACGAATGCAAGTTTGAAATGTTACAAAAAGGATTTCATTTAAAATAATTCCGTTTGTGACAGTACTATTATATACAACATGTTTGCCCGAACTTTCCTTCACACTTTATTAAGGCTTAGGACTTAATAAAATAAAAATTAGAAATGATTTTTTTCTATTTTTTGTGTTTTTGTTTTTTTGTATCGTTTTGTTCTTTTGTTTTTTTTGTTTTTCTTTCTTTGTGGTATCATGATTTACAAAATTTATCTTTCAAATCTTAATTTGACGTTAATAACTTAAATTATCGGCTATAGCACGTATGAAGTCACACACATTGTTATAATTTTCAACAAGCTATTGTATTCGCTGTGCGCACTCCCTGTATTTCTTACGGGCAGGTGGACCTTCCATGCCTCCTACATATTGTTCTACTTGGATTTCATGCAAGCTTTGCTCCCTCTGAATGGCCTCTATAGATTTCCAAATATCAGGATGATCAGAAGAGATTTGTAGCTCGAAACCTCGATGCCAGCCTTCTATGGAGTTATTTGTTTTAGGCAAACCTGCTTGAACTCCTTCGAAACAGTTCCACATGTCATGAGGAAAACGGGGCGAACGATGACGCTGTCCTCTTTGAAGTCGTCCTATCCAAGTGTCCTCAAAGTAATCTACTACTACTTGTGCTTCTGGGGGTAAAACGTCTTCGTCACACAATGTTTCAAATGCACTGATAACTTCACATGTAGGTACAAATGCTATTGCAGCTAATAATTGCAGTTTAATTCAGCATCTGTTTCGTACCGCTGTTTAAGACCTTCTGATTGGATTTTTCAGAATATGCTTTGCGAAAAATGTAAAGAACTTCCTCGATGCCTGGTCTGCGGAAATTCTTCATTAAGGGCACTCATCATGCCAGTTCCAAAATCTGTTAGGATTGTTGACGGTGAGGTTTCTAGAAGAAGTTCTTTCACTTTCTGAAGAAATGAACGTATGTTTCTCTGGTTTTATTAGGTAGCAAGTCGTAGATCAAAGGAATAGCGGTATTATGTTTTAGTCCATGAAGTGTATATAATTGATAGAACAGATGTGGCACAGTTTTGAAGGTACCGTCACCGTACCAATGCTCACTCAGAGCAAGAAGTCGAAGATTTCTTCTCGTGAAAAAAATTAGTAGCCGGTCTTCGGTGGGCCCTTAATCGAATATCAAAAAGCCTTCTGACCTAACTGTAAATACATTGTGTTTCATTTCTAGGAAAGTGTAATTTTAGTAGCCAACCAACGTTATCTGAAGAAGCTACTGTACGACGCGACTGTCATATTTTGGAGATAAATATTTTTGTGAAGATTTTACAAGTGTTTTAATTAAGTATTTTGTTTAAATGAATCTTCATCAAGTAAAGGCCGAATCAGTCCAATTTTTAAAAGTAATGTATGCCTACAGATGCCGTTTTATAATTTTCTGTAAACTTTCCTTTCGGTAAACTGTATTTCGGTAAAAATGTTTTTCGGTCAGTTGTTATTCGACGAATTGTTGTTTCGATAAATCTTTCGGTGAATTGCTTTTCGGTAAACTGTATTCGGTGAATTTTACTTCGGTATATTGTTCGGTATATTGTTTTCGGTAAACTTTCCGGCATCGTCTATATGGACTCAACTTTATGACACACACTGATATGATGATATGATTTACATGTAAATAGCAAATTATTGCTAGCAATAAATTAGTTAATATTATTATTATTATAAATTTTCATTTTTCAAGAACTTTTTTTATTATTTTTTTATTAAGCATACCCGTCAATGTTGTCGAAGTTTAATTAATATGTTAATGATAATAATAATAATCAATGGTTGTTATTTTAAATATTGAATTAACTTCAATTTGTTTTTAGTATTTGTCTTTCGTCTTTCTTTATTCAAAGGAATACTTTTTTTATCTAGGCATCATTATGCGCGTTTTGAGATGTGTCCTGCTGCAATTAAAAATATATGTTTTTGATTTATTTATTTAACGTTTATTTATTAATAATTGTTTGTCAAGGAATCAGGCAGGCGGCAGCATTCCTCGTACCTCATGGCACCGATTACTTTGATCATATGGCGACCCTACTAGAATTTAGATAAATCTAGGGAAATCTAACGTACCAAACATCTTTTGTTTTGTTTTTTATCCGAAAGAAAGGCAGGTTATAATTTTTCTCCGCTATAAAAAGTTACGTACTCGACCGGGGATCGAACCTGCGACTCTTGGATTATGAAACCAATATTCAAAGCACTAATCCACCGAAGCTAACAACTAATATTTATTTACGAACCGAGTATGCGAAGTCTATTCGCGCATGAGTGCATTTCTTGAAGTACGAGCGACAAAGGAGCGAGTGATTGATTATTGATTTGCGAGAATGAGTTGAAAGCTTTTTGAAACGAACACTAAAAATAAAAAACATAATCAACCAAAACCTTTAATAATGTTTCGAATTCAACATAAAACCAAGTAGGCAGTAGCATTCTTTAGTTGCCAATAGATGGCACTAGGACATTTGTCAGTTAGATTATTAGCGATTACTAATATTTCTTTTGTTATTTCTAATGTCCAAATGGGAAAAATGCCATTTTTTAAACTAAATTTGATTATCAGCAAGTCAAATTAATTTTAGAGAGCCTAAAAGGGTTGGTGCTTCTAGCATGTTTTTGAAGCATGAGTGCGCGAACACTATGTTAGCGTTCAACTGTTATGTTTGCAAAACGTGATTATGGAGCGGTGAGTTCATTAATCGACTTACGACTTTTTGAAGACGATCCATAACAATCACAAACACCACAAATCCATGAATACTTCCGAATGATCTTAGCTCCATCAATGGATCAGGTTTCATCAGATCATAATAAACCAAATACATAATATAAAAATTTGAGATTAGCAAGACAAGTACTGTCACCCATATAAATGTCATGGCGGGTTGCAGAAAATTTACCAGTTGTCGATGACACCATATCAAACTCATATACATGTTATTTAACTTGTGCAAATCACTTCTGACCAATCTGCGTAGAACTCTTCCGTTTGGACTGTCTCGTTGGGACAATGTATATTTCATACGTTCAAAGCACTTTTTAAACAGTATTTCATAAAATGTCGTCTGTAAAAGTTGTTGCCAAAAAAATACTGTTTGAATTAAAACGTCCAAACTTAAAACAAAAGCCCTTAAGAGTACTGTCGATTTTGTGTTAAGTTCACTATAGATTGTATATACAAAAAAATACATTGCTATTGACATAGTCAAGAAAATCATCAGGTAAGATAGTTTAGTGTATATCTTTATAATTATTTTATCAAGACGCACATTAAATTCGTAATCGTACTTATTACTAATTAATTCTGCTAGCCCATTTAGTTCATTTATCTTAGTATCACATTTAATTCTACCGCAAATACCTATCACTACAGTAGCTGACGAGAATAGTATCTCCTCCATAAGGATGGCACTTTCAGTGAAGTTACCTAATGCTATAAACTCAGAAATCTCATACGATATTGCTATTACTGTTGGTAGAATAATCGAGGATGATACTATAACGTAGTTGTTTGATCTTGAAAACACCAGTTTCGAAATGCCCTTTTTGGAATGTGGACAGCGAATATTTATACTACAAGGTCCAAAAATAAAGCCCATTAACAGAATTGGGCGTAATATACAGCCAACGCAATTAGATCTCTCCATTTCATTCGTTTCTTTAAAATATTATATATTATTTGATCAAAGACAATGCTATAAAGATATTGTTGGTAGGAGTAATATACGGTTTATCGATTTAGTCTAAAAAGAGTTAATCGTTAATAGCATGTAATAAGCGTACCTTGCGATCAGTCATTTGTTGAATTAAATAATTAACGAATTAGATTACCAAGGTAAGTTGAAGACATAAAAAATAAATTAGAAAAACTAGAAAATTGATTTTATTGAGAATACTAACCGGTAAGCATCAGTTTAAGGAGGTTACAGCGGATCTTTGCGGGGTGAAGGGCAAGGGGATATCTCCTATGCTTTTACATAGGCTCTAACAAGAAATACCAATCGATGAAAAAATAAATTAACATTCTTAAAACTGAACAAAATCATTTTATTATGAATGCCTATAATGCATTTATTAATTATTTGTATATATTAAAATAATTTAAGTCGATTGGAGTGCATTTGTTTAATTGTTGAAAGTGTAAATATAAATGTAAATAGGTTAAGAATCGTGGCAACACCTCAAAGAAATCAATCGATTTTGTTGGTAGCAATGTTAGGTTTCAGCTTTCGATTGAGTTGACATCCTAACCTCCAAAAGTCAATCCCAAAATATAAGTGGAAACATTTTGAATGTTTTGTAATTTTGTATGCAATTACAGATGGAAATATTCTATTTTTTAACTTTTGTATAGTCTAAAGAGTACAATCTGCTAAGCAGATACAAGAAATATATAAAAAGTTGTTAAAGTTTAATACATATATTTTTAAAATTAGTATGTTTGTATTACTGATTTCGTGAAGATTCTGATTGTGATGATAAATTGTATTCATCACATTGCAAAATATAATTTTACATTTTGCAATATTTCCGTCGAATTAACATTTGTATTCTGATTATTAACGCAGAAGACTGAATTGTTCAAGATAATCTGATTAATAAAATATATGATTATTAGTTAATACAATAAAATATAGATTATTATAACAGTCATTATATGTCATCATTCTGTTCTGTTATTTGAATTCGCGCGTTATGAGGTGTTGTCACATCTCTACTGTCTTTCCACATATGTAGTGAAAAATTCTTGTTTTCTTTACTTTAAACTATTATTGTGCATTAACTACACACAAGATTTCAAAAATATTGGGCAGCATTGTTCTTCGAATATGAAAGAATGACATTTTAGTTTTTTATCAGATTCTCTACATTTCTTCATCAGAATTTTTAGTGAAAACTGCTAAAGGTTAGACGGTCTCCATAAGAGCCCATGTTAAATTCTGGATTTTATTTTCCATTTTTCTCGATAATGATACACAAGAAAATTATAAAAAAAAGTTACCGAATAGAATAAGTGTCAAAGAACTCGAGGTTTAAATTTCACGTCATTCTCTACATTTTTACATTTCGCTGTATCCTCCTTAAATAAAATTTATTTAAGCCTCCGATTCTTTTTAATGTTTCATAATACTGTAACAGATTAAAACAGTACGAAATTTCTCTAGATTATTAACGTTTTTTCATCGACAACAAAATTTAAACAAAAAATCTATTATTTATGTCAAATGTTATATATCGGCAGATTTGCAATTTTGTGATCTACAAGATGAAATAAATAGTTTTTCTGTACTAAATAAAAATTTGTAAAATAATTTAGGGTTAATCATATTGCATTGTTTTATGTTCAAAATTTAATGGTTTCTTGGAAAGACATATAATGGAAGCCATTTTCTTAACAATTAAGTAGCTCTAAATCATCGAAAGGGGAACATTCACCTCTGAAGCGCTTTAAATCTGATTTTTGTAAGGTTATCTTACCAAAAAAAGTAAATAAATCCGTTAAACACACTTGTTGTTATAGTTTAATCGTCATACATAAAAAGGGATTATTTTAATATAAACAAAGGGCCGTACTCACTTCTCACGATTAAGTTAATAACATGTTTAATTACCATGGCAACCAATTCAAATCTTTTCCCACCTATTAGAAGTAGATAAAGCTATATATTTTTGTTGATTTTAATTATAACTTTAGTTAAAGACACATATAATGATGGCATGAGAATATGGCCCAGAGTGTTTAATTTAATTATTTCAAAAATGTAAACACAAAAATATAATAACATCGTAAATCATTTCTCAAAGAAAGGAAAAATCTATGGTTACAAGCCTTCAAGAAATTGATTACCTAGATTGGAATTTATGTATTATTAGAATGTATTATTAGGAATGTTTTTAGCAATTAGAAATTATAAATACTTGAGAAAAAACAAACACATTATACAAATGCTGGAAGATAAGTAATCAAGTAAAAGTCAATTAGTTTTAAAAATCAATAATTTATATTTGCCCTTCACTATGAATATAAAATAGAAGTTCAAAAAGAGAGATTTATGAGACATTATGATTAAGTTAGAAATGTAAGAACTTTATTCAGCTTCAGCTCTCATATCTCCCTCTCTGACTTACCCCTAACCTCCGGATTATTCTCCTCTCACACCTCCCACCCTCCCGACTTACTCACCCATTCTCAATATGAAATTCTACATTGAATTCATTTGTGGTGTGTAACCATTAGCTTTCTAAAAATATTGTCTTTGCGTATATGTACATCAAGCTAATACGGTTCATTTGCTTTCCTTTTTTTAATGTTTATAATTGTATTGTTTCTTTTAAATTTTATGTGCTAAATTAATTATGTTATGTTAAATTTTAATTTTAATAAAGTCTTTCTCATCTATTTTATATGCTTAATATACCAGCTTTCTAAACTTTATCCGTCATTTTGTTCATGTTCCTTAAGATCAAATATCCGAATCTGAAATCAAAATAAAAAAATTCCAAAAATGAACAGACAGAGATAGACACACATATCGAATTTCATGAAAATTCTTCGCAGCACACACTGTGGTATGATTTGTAAGCAAGCGATCGGTAACGTAGTAAGTAAGTAAAAGTGGATATTTAGTTGCGAGACGTGACGAAGCGAGCGCTGTAAGTAAACAATCGGCCTCGAGCGTATAGAAATGCATCGATTACAAATAACGCTTTTAAAAACATAAATAATAATTTAAAAATCGCAAAACTGAGGAGAGCTGAAAAATCTAGAGCGTAAAACCTTCGACTTGGAATTGCGCAGATTTGCCTAGTAGAACTCTCAAACGAAGCGTAACAAAAATAAGCCTGGAGTTTTAAATAGGTATAAAGTATTTTAAATATATTGTTTTAAAAATCTAAAGACTAAAGAAAATATAAAGTTAAAGCTTGTAATAAAGAATTAGCAAATGGGTCTTGTAGAACTCATCAAAACGTTTGTCTGTACAAAACAATTTGAATATTAAACATTCAATGATGGATGATGGAAGGCTAGACGCTATGGCAATTATTGTACGTTTTTATTCAAGTTGAAACTATTATTTCAAACCAAAATTGTTTAATTAGTGCAATTAATAAATATTAACAAATAGTATCTTTATAATATAAAGTTAATTAATTTTGTTGCAAATACTTTTTATAGACACGTTTATTGTAGTTTCTATAGTGATTTGTGTAAAGTGCACTAACCTAAAAATTAAATATTGTTCTTTTAAATTTTCTATTACTTAACAGTTTCAGGAAAAAATTAATCATTTCGTATCATTCGTGCGATAATCTTATTAAAATGTTAAATTATATCCACATTTGTGATAAATAGTTCAATCCCTTAATGCCTTAATACAGAAATAACTATTTTTCCTACTTTGAATTGATTTTTGTCTACTATTTTAAGCTTTTTATATTGTTTTGAGTATTATAACCACTAAAATTAAAATTAACTGCTAGAGATAACCACAACACATATCCATGACTTCAGTTCTAGTGATGGAAAAGTTCCAAAAGTTAATACTTTGGAAATTAAGACGGCGGCCTAGGTTTTTAGTCGATCTCGACTGCCTCCAATTAAACTTTTTTAAATTTATTTAATTTAAAAATATAAAAATTAAGAAGTGTTGACTAATCTACACAGCAAAAGCTTCAATACAAACAAAGAATCACGTTACTCGGTCCAGTAGAACTCTCAAACAAACTGGAGCTAAGAAAAGCCTATTTTTGCTTTTTTGCAAGGTTTTTCCTATTTTATGTGTTTGTAATAGCTGCTTCCTAAAATGCAATGTATGATGTAACAAGCTCATTACTGTGGATATTTATTGCGCCTTGATTTGAATTTAATTTGGTGTAAAAATATAAAAATGTTTTGTTTTCAACTTAACGTATAGATTTGCTATACGCAAGTTAACACTAGTGTAAACAAAAGCTATTTCTCACGGAGTGGCATATTGTTTCTAGTTACGTACTTACTCAAATTCTAAAACACAAATTATCTAAAAACTGAACAAAATGCTAGCTTTCAGCAATAAAATTTTTAAGAATTTAACAGAAACTTAACCTATTTTACGATTTCACCCAAGTTTTGTTGAGTACAAACGTTCATAAAAGAACGATTAGCTTTTAGGACATATAATTTATGAGTCGTTGTTAGAGTTAGATGTTGATAAACTTGTTTGGATTTTTGAGTTTAACAGCTCTTGGCAACGTATATAAAATATTAAAAAAAATCTTGTCTAAAATTATTATTCGTGATGCATAATGTCACATTTAAGTGTAATTGACTGAAGCATTCAAAAACAGATCACTCCGCCTAATACAAAAACTTTCTCCTTCTCGGGGGTGTTTAGTCAAGTACAGAGAGTACGAGAACACGGTCACAATCGATATTTTAGACGCGCGTTGGGTAGTCCGAAAAGTTTCATCAAGTTAAATTTCTATTGGAGAAGAATTCAGCTAAGTAATGCAAGGCTGTTGCAAATTTACCGTTTGCTGAGTTTCACGGTTTAAAACGTTTATTTGCAAAAACAAATAGTACGATCAATTGTCGTATGTTGCCGTTTTAACAATGTTAGTTAATTTTAAAGAAAGCAATTTAAATGTGTTAGTAAAACAACTCGAGAATTTGTAGGGGTTGAGTTATCACCTGTGTTTTTACAGTTTTTTTATAGTTAGTTTATGCCTCCACCTGTAGGTGTCAAGTTGAATTAAAAGAATACGAAAATACTAATATAAAAGGATTACTGACACATACTTTTTTGTAAGTTATCTGTAACTATATTATTTGAGATTTAATTTTTTTGACAACCAAAATATTATAAATTAGCTTTAATTAAAGAATTTAATGCAAATGTATGGGAAAAGATATGTGTAGAACGAGATTTCAAATTAAGTTATAATATAGAGATTTATAATGCAAGTTAGGTTTACGCTGACCATTAACTGTTGTATTAGTTTTATAACAGAAATGGATTGAACAACTTCTTTGCATTCATTCAATATGCAAAGTCTAAAACTCATCAACTCTCAACTACTTATTGCTATAGTTTAGCACGACGAACAAATTTTAGAAATCAAACAATGACAACAAATAACCAAAGATTTAACGTAATTTAAATGGGAACATTCCCCCAAAATGTGGATTCTCAAATTGTTTTGAAACAACATTTTGGATGGCGCCCTTCTATTATTTATGCATTCCGGCTTTCTATCCGCAATTAGTAAGTGTAAGTGATTTATTGTTTATTTGGTGAAAGAAACTTTAGTAGATTACCATTGATGCCTAAGTGTGGAACTTTTTCTGATTATTGAGAATTAATGTGTTACTATGATTGATTAAGATCCACCCATACCATTATGTGTAAGGACACAACCGCTGCTTGCAATACTTTTGCACGTAAAAACCTTTTAACTTGAGAAATATTAGATAAGTGACAATTGAATAAAACTTACCACGTTTTTGAGTTGCTCTAAAATGTTTAAAGAATAAACTATGATAGTTGAAGAGATATACAGCTGCAATTCCATCACAATAAATTTTGGTACAAAAATGCTTATTTTTCCACTAAACAATGTCGTTATAGTGACGTAGCTGTTTGCAACTAGCATTAGTACAGCAAGCGTTAACCAGAACAAAGTTATGGGATTACAAAAACTATTGAAATCTCTAAATCCAACTATTAATCCCATATGGATTTTTCCGGCTAAAACTAACCGTTTCGTTAAGCTTTTCTTAGCTAAATACTGATTATCTTTAGAAAGCTTCAGCAACATTCTGTTTTGGATATGACTTATGAATCCTTTATACGTCATCTTGTATACGTCCGCAACGGCCCAAGATACTAAGATAATCGCCATGTCTATATAAAAGCACAGTAATGAGGATAAGGCGTTCATGAAGAAGCCATCACGTAAAATTGTCACTGTTAGTAGATAGCCTACGTAGACAACTAATAAGAAAACCACAATACCAAAAATACACAAGGTACGAATTCTTAAACGACGTACAACGCTCTTATTTAATAGGATTCCATATCCACTATCTTTAGCATAGCTCATCAGTTCATCAGCTCCTACATAAATATTCTTGCCTGTTCTGCTATTTGCGGCAGTTATAACTACAGTAAGAGCCGATCTAAGGCAGAAAATTGCATTGGTGAATGTAATTATTAAAGCAATTGCATCACTGCTGGTGATGAAAGCTATTTTTGTTAAATATGCAAAACGAAGGCAAGAAATCAATAAAAATATGCTCACAGATGTTGCTAGGACTATCGAGAGTTTAGAATAACATACACTTAATTTGTTTATCTTTTTAATGTGATAGCACTTAACTCTTACGCACGGCATACCAAGTAGAGCAGCATAAGATATGATTGGTCCTGATGCACAGCATACACAATTTTCTGCGATATAGCTATTAATTTTCGTTTTGATATAATTGTCCTTTTTATGTTTCATTATTGTCATAAACTAACATAAGTCTGAATCTCGGTCTGAACTCGTTTTTATTAAAAAAGAAATTAATGACTATTGATTTTAGATTTGTGTTGGTTTCTAACGTAATTATCCAGGAAAGTAAACTTTTAAACATTTTTGAATTTTTTTCTGAAAACGTTTAAATGTTTGCTTATCGATATGAAAAATATGTTTTTTTAGATTTGACCTTGAGTATGTACTAACGGTAATGACTTAAGCCCTCCCTATCAATGGCATAGCTATAAAAGGGATAAGAAAAAGTGAACTGCCAAACCATGTGGCATTGACAGTTTATCGTGGACAATCTCTAGATCCGTTAATTTACTCTAAGCAGAAGCTCCAAAAATAATTTATTATTTAGTTTCCACTCCATGAAGTTTACTTTCCGGTAGATTAATTACTACTACACTTTCTTGATAGCCATGTTTTTTAAGATGTTCCATTCTTTCCAAAAGGAGTCCTAGGGCCACAAATAAAAATATAACTCAATAAACCTGATAATATATTAACTACCATCTAGCCCCTGGTAAAAACATTAAAATAATAACGTAAGGAATATACGCATTCTTAATTTTAATTAATTAAGACGATCGATTAGAAAAATTTATTCACATTAAATGGAAGGTGGTTTAATTAAAAAAAAAGCAGGACTTGAATATCTCCACTTATTCAAATGCCAAGCAAAGACGGTGTTACTGGGAATGCTGTGTCTTGGCTGGTCTAGAAGGAGATCAGATGCTCTAAAAAGATTTCATATAATTGAAAAGAAAATGGTTCGAAATAATGTGGTTGCGAGCTAATATTGTGCAAAGATTAGAGTTCTGTCGTAAACTCTTAATGGAAGAAGCTGCAGTGGTCAATGGTGGAGTTTGGTATTTCCCTCATTTCGGGGTGACAAACCGCAACAAAAAAGTCAAACGCCATGAGTTTGAACGACGAAGTTTTGCAGGGACCGGATCTGATATCACCACTGATTATTGTATCAAATAAATTATCACAACGAAAAACTGCCTACAAACAATAAAATGAATGATTTCCATTTGAAATTATCTAATATAATGCCATGATATAATTAGGGCAGATTTAGTATTTATATTTAAGAAAAATTACAAAGCTTACGATGATAACGTAGGAGATAAAAATGAATTAAGAAGAGTTTATCAATAAAAATCAAAATAAAGATTAATAGTTTATTTATTTTAATCATTTACATTATTATTATTAATAATAGCACATTATAACAAAATAGGATTTTACGTTCTATTGTTAAACATAACTTTTTGAATTTAAAATGTAATAAAAAATTATTTAGTTAAACATGTTAGTTCTACAGACTCAATACATGCTGGATTAGGATACAGTAGCAACTGTTTTGTGCAATGTCTTACTAAAGTATTTTGGACTTTTGTATAAAGTACAAGAACTGTTTCGGATTTTCCTGGTTGTTTAAAGGCATACAAAACATAATCCAAAGTCATGCCATCAGAACGTTAATTTGGCAAAACAAGTTGTAAAGTTTATCTTATGTGTTCAGGTGTACATTATATAGTTTTATTCAAAAAAGGTTGTGAAATATTATTATGTGGCTGTACCATGTTACCATGGCTTCGGATCCTGTATTTGAAATGTAATCGATATTTTAGTTATGCATTTGACAGTTGTCATCGACATTGATTTACAGCCTTATAGATATATACATAAGTGTCATATATCAATTTGTAAACAATTTTATAAACTTTCTATGTAATTAGTTTTAAGAAGTTTGATACAATTTATAATTGTTTTACGCATCGAAAATTTGTTATTTCTTTTAATTCTTTTTGTAAAGTACAACAACTCCAGCAAGGAAAAACAAGATAGTTAGCATTTCCACAGACGTGAAAGCAAGAATCGTTGTTAACTCAAAATATAATAAGAAGAAGGGTTATGGACCTATTTTTGTAAACATACGGGAAGATGAATTATTTTAAAGAAGAATACTTACCGTTTACATTTATAAAAAGAAACAAGAATAAATTATTATCATTTTCCTATAAATGTTATTGAATTGTCATATATATTATAATAACAAAAGAATTTGACTTTTATAAATAAATCAATCAGCTGAGAAATCGATATTTTGGTTTGACAGTTTGGTAGATTGTGAAAGAGAAGAACGTGTCTAGTGATCCAGTTCAAAACCTTCAACTGGTAAACCAGAAACCTGTGTTTATTTGCGCGGATATTGTAACGGTGCATTTTCTATCGACATTCAGTACGTGAAATTTTACTTTTATACTGATTAAAAATCTAAAGTCCGGTCCTGTAAGACTGCGCTTTATTCGAAATAGAATTTCGTCATGCAAATATTTCCTATAAAAACATTCCAAGGCAGGATTGTTTTATATTTGATACAATTAAAGAACGTAGCGTCATAAAAAATGATGTTTTTTAGTATTTTGTTTACGTATATTTTAGTGTAATATCAATTATATCGTGAGAGATCTTGATACAGAAAATTATGGGAAGTGTTTGGTCAAATTTTTTTATAAAATAATGCAGGACTCAAAAACAAATTTTTCTTTGTTTGTCATATGCGTTTTAAATTTTAAATCAGGTTGTCGCGTAGCGATTTCGGCTGGACACCAGATGGGTGTTATTTTGTACCAGTTTGCGCGCAATTTCTTTCAGTACTACTTTTCATTCCTGTAGGTCGAAATCTCTGCAGACGGTTAGTTAAAAAGCGTCCTTATGGACCAATAATATGCAGTATCCCGCGGATTAGTAGGGTTGCAGAGGCTGGCATTCTTCGCGCCTCGACAGAGCAGCATGAAAAGACACTTGCTTGCTGGCGGTCTGTGCGTCGAGTCAATGGACTCCCATTTTTGATCTCCGAGCAAAAAAGTCGAAATTATTAAGAAATTTGCGGTTTATCTTTGAGATTAGTTAGTCGACTTTGGGGTCGGTTTATTGTATTATAATTCAGTGTGGATTATTCAGAATTAATGTAATTGTTGAGTACAGTTCTCGTATAGTTTAGTTGTGATTTGCGGTGAAAAGTGAACTGGTTTATGTGTAACGAACCATTAAAAACGATTACGCTGTTTGCCTGCATTAACAGAAGAAAGTGAAGTTGTTATAAAAATCGCTGAATTTGGGTGATAGTTTAAAATTGTGGATTGTCATTTTATCTGGCGATAGTGACAGACAGTTATTTGGTTTAATCCGTCGAGTTTTAAATAAAGGACATTACAATTACTCCTCGAGAATAAATTCTAAACAATAAACATTAACTAAACAAGATTGTTTAAACTGTGTTTAACGAACATTGGTGCTGAAAATTGTATGGATGATTGACTATTGTTATAAAGTATTTCTTTGGACCTGCTACCATCAAATCATCGAGAATCAATTACGGTTCCTTCCAAGAGAGGCCTTTTCCAATTTCTAACTGATCAAATGATTTGCTTTGTAAGGCAAATAAACAAAAGGTTTAAGGTATTGTACTTTAAGAATTGTTTATCTTTATTATTTTGAGGTTGGATTATTTTAACTAGTAAATTTTGTTGTTCTTTACAAGAAGAGAGCTCTCAGTAGTACTGAATTTTAGTCCATTATGAATAGTGAAAGTTAAATTTATAAATCTTCGAAATATTTAATTAGATTTATTTTAGTCTAAATTGATGGATATTTGTTCGTCAAACTTTTCAAAAGATTTCTGGTTTAAATAAATTCTTGAGTTTGATATTATGTTGGAATATTTCATGGCTAATAAATCTAGATATTTTTTGATCTTGTTGAACTTTTGGGATAATTAATACTTATTAAAATTCTAATAATATTTATTTTAGACTAATATTCAAATTATCTTTGGAACTGCCTTACGTCTATTAATTTTAACGAAATAGACGATTATTCACTAAATGCTTAGTCTTAAGTATAATAAATTTATACTGTTTATGTGTTTTTTTTATGTGTTTGAATATTATTATTATACCTGTGTTTGAACTATTTTCCGCTTTTATTATTTAATAAATATGTTTAATTTATGCTAATGATCTAAACGGAACCATATAATTATGAAAGTTTTGTTCAAATTTTTACTTTAAAAATTTTCTAAACATTTCTAAACTTTTATCCAAAAACCTATTATATTTAATTCATTTTCTGATTATTGAATTTAATATCAAATCAGGCTTAATTAAACATCAATATTAAGCTTCATAATCAGATGGCGCCCTTTTAGTGTTTATATTTGTGTTCTAAACCCTTATCTACTCCTTTTCACAAAATAAGACAACTGCAGAACCAATACCTGCGACCTGAACATTTAAAATTTGTAAGAGAGAGTTTAAATCTCAAGCTGTGGCAATGATTTTGAGCAAATATGATAACGTAAGTATGATAATTTAATAGTTTTTATGTTGTGTTCTCGTGTAGAAAAAACCTTCGTTTCAATATTCAACAAACAAACTAAATGCGTTATATCATCTTTTTCTGCTATCAGCTTTATAAAAGTTAAAATAAACTTAAAAATAAAAACAGTCTATTTGGACCCATACTCGCAATTATTAAATTTGAGACTAAAGAATAGTATCATTGTCTTAATTTAGATTTATTTTAATTTAATTTTTAATAGTAAATATAATCGTTTTTATTTAATCTAAACTGTTCTTCATTTAATATCATATTCGATATAAAGCAAATCAAACAATTATATCCAACTTGGTTGAAAGTTAATTTTTAATTATCTGTGTTTTCTTATATTCTAATTTCATTGAAATATTATATATGTGAATAAATAAAACATTTATTGTCACGTAGTATAAATTTTTATATATTTATTGTATTCAATAATTTTACTATGGCTATTTATATTTACACGAGAAGAAATTAATCTAAACAGTTCTCGTTGAGCATTTGTGAATTCAAGAAAGAAAGATAGTTCATTCTACGTTCCATATACAGGGTGTAGATAATATAACTAGAAACCCCTTAAATAACTAGAACTAATGAGGGTAGTTGTAATGATGTAGAACATATTTTCCTTATCAACATGTGGTCGCATTTTAAAATTTAAGTACGCCCATTGTACTCGCATTACATTATAAGTACTAAACAAGCAAAAAAAAAGATTCTTTTTAATTATTTTATTTTTTTAATTCTTAAAAAATCTTTTATACTAAATAAACATCTTAACTACTGCTTGTTATTTCTGTGGTATGGGCTATGTATGAAATAATAGCTAAGTCCTAGTAAAATGCACTGTAACCCTTAAAATACCTGCAAATACATAAATTTTTTGAAGCAATATAAACGGGGCAACCCTGAATTGAAACTAGTTTATTATTATTGGTAATTTTATTCCTTGGATTAAAATTGAGAAACTACTTTAATTTCTTAAATAACTGTTAATTATCCCTTATGTTCGGTACATTACTTTATACGTGCAGAATACTTAATGAATCGTACATTTAATATGACCATAACGTTGTTTTCATCGCCAAATAAAAAATTCAAAACAAACTGTGACATCACCTACCATCAGCTGCATCAATGTATCAGTTGCCATGTAAAAATACAGTTAGGTATATTCAGCTCTACTTTTAATTCTTAAACCGGTGACCACCAAATCCACTTTTCAAAATAAATTTTTTTTCTTGGTTATTATGAAAATAGGCACTAAATGGTATTAAGCTTTTTGTTGCATTTTATGCGTACTGCTATCATCCGTTAATATGATGAAGATGGAAGGTGATATATAAATACTTACGATGTTGGAAGTTAAATATATGTGCTTTTTGACAAAAACTAAGCTAAGTTATAAAAAGTCAGTCAAGTATCTGCTAGGTGTCAATATTACTATTTCAAATCGATGTGTATTCGAAATTAAATACAAAAATGAACAAAAATTTTCGTTTACTTAACATAATTAGTGTGAATATTTTATAAGAGTAAGAATTTCCAAATTCTATAGATAATTAGCTTCTTGGAAATCTTTTATTAAACCTATTTTTAGAATGTTGTGATACTAAAAGTTCGATGACATTCTTTCTCGTTAATCTGAGATATGTTTGAGAAATGTTTCAAAAAACAGTCTTACTCAGAAAACTGTATATGCTGTGCGTTTGGATTAGCCTTTGGCTTTCATAAATTAACAGGGTTACTCGCCATTCAAGTACACTGTTTTCATACTAAGCATAAAGCTGTCATTATTGTGAAGCCATCAAAGCGTTATATAGCTGTTGGAATAATTGCGTTAATATTTCTGATGTTTAGCATCATTTGCTATTGATATTCAATAATTACTACTTTTAGACAAGATAATCTCATCCCATGGACAAATGAAGCAGCGCATTTGACATATTGTATAAGGCCAAGTGTCACAGCAGCAGTTGTTTTGCTGAAAATCAGTGTCTTAGAAACTGTAGTCAAATCCCTACGAGCAAACATTATCAGCTGGAAGATTACAAACTGGGAAACCTTACTGCAGATAGAAGCTACGTTACGAATGAGGCTGTTCTCAATGGTGTTTATTGTTTTAGTTATAATCTTCTTGATTGTTTGTTTGTTTGTTTTTGGGCGAAGAATCAGGATGGCGGAGCATCCTTCGTACCTCATGGCACCGATTGCTATGATCATTTGGCCGACCCTACTAGAATTTAGCCGAATCTGGGGGAATTCCACCCCCAGTAGGGATTTTTAACGTGCCAAACATCGCATTGACACGGGACCTACAGTTTTACTTCCTATCCGAGAAGAAGGCATGTTTTTAATTTTTCTCCGCTATGAAAAATTACCAGCTCGGCCGAGGATCGAACCTGCGATCCTTGGATTATGAAGCAAACATGCAAACCACTAATCCACCGAGGCTGGCCATCTTCTTGATTATTTATACAATTATTTTATTGCTCAGAAGTTCCAGAACAACGTTATCCATGATAAAGAAAATTGCTGCCGTATTTTGTTTCTTAGTTGGTTTCCATTTAGTATTAATCTATTCTATATCAGCAGATTGTTTTGGCAGAATTTTGTCACAATATCAAGAAACATTAAAGATCAGACTATACCATTTCTGGTATAGTTTGTTTCTGGAACCTAGAAAGCCGCTAGAAGTGATTAGAACCCTCCAAACAAAGATAACTTTAAATGATTACCATTCAACTCGTTTTCAAGTATCACACAAGATCTAAATTTTTTCTTAAAAAAAGGAAAAATTGAAAGTTTGTTTATAAAAGTTTATACGAAATTTCAACCAATCAAACTTATTCACATAGACGGGGAATATCGTGCTATTATTTTATTCAACTAATAGCACGAGAAAGATTAAAACCTCTCATAATATGTAAGCAGGATTTAGAAGTTATTACTTACTTGGTAGAAAAACAAAATCTAAAATAGTTGGAATACAATTGAACTGAAATAACTGCAAATCGTGTTTGCCTACGTTCGTGTGCCTTAATTTAAAAAAAATGATCAAAAAATGTATCTCTACAATAGAGTATGTTTGGGAGGCGTTAAACTGTAGCAATTTTCCAGAAAAAAAGTCGCAGTGGTCAAATCTCACAATTATCACAGAAAATATGTCCTACAATGGTAGAAAAACGTTTTATATTACCTGAAATTGTTTTTTGATAAAGTTTATTTTCGTTAATCTGTCTATGTTCATCAAAATGCCAAAACTCTAGCTCATGTATGCGCCAAATGTGTAACCGTAAAATCTGCAAATAAATTTAAAATTCTTACTTTAAATGATGTTAATCTCCAAGCAGCTTAAATATGCTTTTAAAACAGAATCTCTTATTTCTTAAAAAATATATTTTCTGGTGGTAGATGCCGATTGAAAAGCTCTGTAATTTTAGATTCAAGAAGGAATAAAAATAATCTCAACAATAAATTGAATAGAGCACCACTAAATTGTAGGTATAAATGGCCATTTGCCATTCGATAGGAGTGCAGTCAACATAAATTGCCGCGATACAGTATAAGGTGAAGTCGAGATTCTAGATGATTTTTGTAGACTGGTCGCCTGTCAAGCCAATTTGCGAATCAAAGATTAAAAAACGAGTGCAAATATTAATATAACTCAGGATTGATGATTTGTACAGTAAGTGCAGTTTAGATTTGTACAACGCAACCCACAGTTATCTATACTCGTTAATGGCCACTATGATTATTTAGACTAGAAAGCACATAACCACACTCTAGTTGGAACGGATCAAGAAATTCTTATAACCCAGATAGTCCAACTTAACGTATGATTTCGCGGTACCCAGTTGAAACCAAGCTGACCCTTGGTAAACAAAAGCTATTTTCCACGAGATGGCATCTTGTTTCTACTCACATACCTACTCAAATTCTGAAAAACAAATTATCTCGAAAATGAACAAAATGCCAGCTTGCAGCGATAAAACCGAGTTTAACAGAAACCTAATCTATTTTATGATTTCACTCAAAATTTGTTGGACTTCAAACGTCCATAAAAGAACAAATTGCTTTTAGGACATATCCCAAGCAGCATTTTTAGTCACCGCTACGTACCAGCAACCACCGGTGGAACTATAAAGTTTTTGCCGTTAGTCACAAGAACGTAATTACTACGGTATTGTTACGTGCCTGGAACCAAAATGGGGAACAATTCTCGGGTAGCAGATACGTTGAAGTAACCTTTCCGGAACTTGTCCAGCTACCTTTAGGCTACGTAGCGGGAACGTGGCGGCGTAGTAATTGCTACTTTCGTGGAACTTTCTTTCTCTTTGACACATCGTGTCGCGTCGTTGTTCTCTCTTACTCTTGCAATTTAACAAATATTCTTTCACTTTCTCTACTAATGCCGCGGTCGTGTCACAAAATGGATTACTATTTTATTTGTAATACGTACATAATACATAAAGAGATGAAATGTTTCGTTATTTTGTCAATCTAGCATACCAAAATTATAAACCATCGCAACTTTTCTGTTAAATGCGATGATGATAGATCGAAAAATAACAACGCGTCTTCTTTAAATATACTTTTTAATAAAAAATGTCTTGAATAAAATATGACAAAAATACTTATAAATTGATAAACATGATAGAAACGATTTTTATTTTATTCCCAAGGCACAATTTGACATCGATTTGTTATCTTTATTGAGAGTTATAGTAAAAGACTTTTTAACAATTGCAACAAATTGCAAATTGATTAATAGCCTTCAACATTTTACAAGTAAATATGGAGTTGTTTTGAAAATGTCACCTTAAAGTAGTATTAACTGTAAAATGTGTGTCTAAAGTTTGTGTCGCTTTATAAACAGTAACGGGAACTAAACAAATTCTACTTCTAGGTTGTTGTTACCACGAAGTATAACATACGGTTTCCGTAGTCACTTTCTAGCTCCTAATGTCACTGCAAAATTCCCGTTGGAACTTAACCTCAAATTTAAACGTCAATCGTAAACAAACAACCAATATTTTTATACTGATTGCTACTTAATAACAATTATTATTTAATTATGGCTCATTTTAAAGTTGTAGCGACGAAAGAAAAAAGGGGAATATATTTCACCCTTGTTCACTACATGATGGTTTATCAGTGATCTCATCCCTATTTTTTCTATTTTGTATTGTAAACAGTTGATTTTGTTTCCACTGATTTCACCTAACTGCTGTTCTAATTTTCTATAAAAGGTGGACGTATATCTAAAATTCTTTCTTTTTCTTATTGCATTTGCCTTTGACATTTTTATTAAAAACTTGCAAAACTACTACCACTGCGAAAACACAATTAACCTCCAAATTCCAAACTAAAATTACTTTCAAGTGATTCTCCTGGGTAGCATAAACGTAAGTTTTACTTTCAATGCTACTGTATAGTTCAGTTACTTTAAAGGTTAAGCAATGGTTTCGGATCAGTGGCAGGAACTTTCGGTGCTACTTTAAAGTTTTAAAAACTTAAAAGTAGCTTCGGGCAAGTTACCGCTACAATCATAATATCACTTGAAGTTGCAATAACATTAAGGTAATTATACTAAGTAGCAATACCGTTCCACATACTTTAAAATGCTACTTAGAAGTAATGTAACTACATAGTTCTAATAAATAGTAGAAGTAACTACATCATTACTAAAATATTCCAAATTGAAGTAATTAAACCTATAAAGTCATAAATTTAGTTGTAGTTACGTAACAGCTACTAAATCAAAGTTCCGATCTCAGTTACCGCTACTTAGATGCTGCTTGGGATAATTCGTTTTTTATAAGTAGTTGTTGGAGTTGGATGTTAATGAAGTTGAATTAAGGGTTTTTTGCAACGTATATAAAATATTAGAAAAATCTCGGCTTAAATTATTATTAGTGATGCATGACGTCACGAATTTACCGTTTGTTGAGTTTTATGGTTTAAACTGTTTATTTTCAAAAATAAGTCGTACGATAAATAGCCGTGTGTTCCCGTTTTAACAATGTGAATTAATTAAAAAAAATAAATGTTCTAGTAAAACAACTCGAAAATTTGTCTTGGTTGGGTTATTATCACCTATTAAAAGTGTTTTTAAGGACTTTCGCATTTGATAAATAAAGCTAGTTTTTGTGAATTTTGGAATTATTTACAATTAGTATCTTCCATAATTCCTCTACTAGTCGAGTCGAGTCTTTAGCAATAGACAGCTAATTGTTTTTAATATTGGTTTCAATTACCAAAATAACTAAACTCTGCAAAACTCTTAAATTAATAAGTCGTCCAATTTTGAAGTGGAAATAAGTGCAACTACTGAAGATCAGTTTTTTTATCAAAAGCGTTGAGAATTATGCTGTTTAATTATCATTTCTATGTTGCATTTTTACCCTGTTTGTTTTTTGTCTATAGTTAGTTTAAGCCTTCGTCTGTGAGTGCTAAGTTGAATTAAATTTAATAAAAAAGGATTACTGACACACATTTTTGTAAGTTATTTGTAACTATATTATTTAAGATTTTATTTGTTAACCACAACTAAAATATATATTCACTTTAATTAAGGAGTTTAACGCAAATGTATGTATGTATGTACGTACACACTTAGAAATTAAAAAATGGCAACAAAGAACAAAAAATTTAACGTAATTTAAATAAGAATATTTTCCCAGATTGAGGATTCTCGCATTGCTGTGAAACTTAACAATAAGTGTCAACCTTTCATTGTTTATTCATTCTTACTTTCTGTCTGCAATTAGTAAGTGTAAATGTTTATTTTTTAAGTGTGTTTATTGAGAATTAGTGTGTTACAATGATTGATTAAGACCCACCCATACCACTATGTGTAAGAACACAACTACTGCTTGCACTACTTTTACACGTAGAAACCTTAGAGTCTTTCAAGTTGTATAGAAATATTACATACGTGACAATTGGATAAAACTTACCACGCTTTTAAGTTGCTCCAAAATGTTTAAAGAATAAACTATGATAGTTGAAGAGATATACAACTGCAATTCCATCACAATAAATTTTGGTACAAAAATGCTTATTTTTCCACTAAACAATGTCGTTATAGTGACGTAGCTGTTTGCAACTAGCATTAGTACAGCAAGCATTAACCAGAACAAAGTTATGGGATTACAAAAACTATTGAAATCTCTAAATCCAACCATTACTCCCAAATGGATTTTTCTGGCTAAAACTAACCATTTCGTTAAGCTTTTCTTAGCTAAATACTGATTATTTTTAGAAAGCTTCAGCAACATTCTGTTTTGGATATGGCTTATGAATCCTTTATGCGTCGTCTTATATACGTCGGCAACGGCCCAAGAGACTAAAATAATCGCCATGTCTATATAAAAGCACAGTAATGAGGATAAGGCGTTCATGAAGAAGCCACCGCGTAAAACTGCCACTGTTAGTAGATACCCTACGTAGACAACTAATAAGAAAACTGCAATAACAAAAATACACACAGCACGAATTCTTAAACGCCGTACAGCTCTCTTATTTAATAGGATTCCATATCCACTATCCTTAGCATAGCTCATCAGTTTATCAGCTCCTACATAAATATTCTTGCCTGTTCTGCTATTTGCGGCAGTTATAACTACAGTAAGAGCCGATCTAAGGCAGAAAATTGCATTGGTGAATGTAATTATCAAAGCAATTGCATCACTGCTGGTGATGAAAGCTATTTTTGTTAAGTATGCAAAACGAAGACAAGAAATCAATAAAAATATGCTCACAGATATTGCTAAAACTATTGAGAGTTTAGAATAACATACACTCAAAGTGTTTATCTTCCTACTGTGATAGCAGTTAACTCTTACACACGGCATACCAAGTAGGGCAGCATAAGATATTATTGGTCCTGATGCACAGCATACACAATTCTCTGCGATATAGCCATTAATTTTTGTTATAATATAATTGTCCTTTTTATGTTTCATTATTGTCATAAACTAACATAAGTCTGAATCTCGGTCTGAGCTCGTTTTCATTAAAAAAAAGAAATTAATGACTATTGATTTCAGATTTGTATTGCTTCCTAACATAATTAGCCAGGAAAGTAAACTTTCAAGTGTAATATTGATTTTTTTTTTGGAAACGTGTAAATGTTTGCTAATCTGATATGAAAAATATGATTATACACAATTTTGTTGTACTTATTTTGCATTGGGTACAAACCCAACTTATGTTTTGGTAGATGGCGAAATAGTTCCTAATCTATCCCTCCCTTCCGACGGCATAGCTATAAAAGGAATAAGGAAAAGTTCTATTATCGGGAACAATATCTAGATCCTTTAATTTATCCTAAGCAGAAAGCTCAAAAAATAATTTTTTATCTATAGTAACCACAAGTTTCCACTCCAGCAAGTTTACTCTCCGGCAGATTGATTAACTATGTTTTCCACAAACAAGAGTCCTAAGACCGCAAATAAATATAACGCAATATACCTGATCGCAATATGACCATCGCAAAAAATGGAAGCTGCAAAAAGGTTGGCAAAGCTAGAATAGGAAAAAGGAAGGTTGAAAATGAAGTGTAAAATGAAGTAAATCAGACAAGCAAAGAAGATCTTTTAGAACGGAAGAGCTATATCGAAAAAAAGAAGAAAATGGGCCTGGAAGTACCTGGAAAAAATGCTATTTTCTAGATAACATTGATAATGTTAGAAACAAGAAAGTAAAGGAATGGCTAAATGCATCCACTCATGACTCACACCATAGAGCATTTAAGAAGAGCCATCACAATTCTTACCAACATCATAACAAGACAGTCAAGTTCAAAAAAGCTCTCTACATTTTATGGAGACCTGAGGAGTGGCCCATATTCCTTTCTGCTTGCATCCATTCCAGCTCTTACTTGCCCCGTACAAGACGTATTGAATGTACTGGCGTCACGTTTCGGAAAACCGAAGATTACAATGAAGACACTCGTGGAAAAAGCAAGAAACATGTCACCATCTTAAAAAAAGCACACACAATTTTTGATCGACTTTGCCGTCGCAGTGAAGAATTTTTGCTCTACAAGAGCTCTTCAACAGGATCAATATTTAACCAAACCACAGTTGTTTGAAGAGTTAGTCATAAAACTTGCAAATTTTTAAAGCGCCAATGGGGAGTATACAGTATACACAGCTAGTATGTAGATATCTTAGTGTCGCTGCTTAACTTTTCCGATTTTTCTGGACATGATTTTAGTCTATTCACGACCGTTAAATAAATAGCGAGAAAAATGTTTTATTTTAAACTACACTTCTAAACGAGGTTTGTATTGTTTTCATCAAGGCGAGTTGTTTTACTCTTTACAAAAGTCACTCCTTTGGTCACGTACTGAGTTCGCCTTGTTTGCGATAACAGCCATAAGAATTATCTTAAACGGGATTTATTTCCTTGAAAAACACTAATGCATTTTTCGTATAAAAAGTGTACAGCAATTTATAATCCTCTTTTAAGCAAATAGTGTGTTTATCTTGAGCTAAACCTTTTAGATATAAATTTTCATAAATATTCGAAGAATATATTTCCTTCTGAACTATATTTGATATTTTATGATGTATTATTATATTAAGGATCGGGTTCCATCTAGTTCAGCTATATTAAAATTTATTACACAAAACATTAACCTGAAACCTACTGTCCGGCAAACGTTTGATTTAAGATAACAGCCGCGGTTTGAACTCGGCACAAGCAATAAAGAAATAAAAGACACATTATATAAAATAAGCAGAAAGAGATTTATTCAAAAGAGCATAAATAATGAACAGTAAAAGATTAATATCAAATCAGATAATCAAGTTAAAGAAAAAGAGAATTAATAGATCACACAAAAAATTAAGTTAAATTAATTCTCAAATAACCTCTATCAATACAAATAATGAATCAATATCAATGATCTTTATAGAGGTCTTAAATACTACAGTTACACATAATCAATAATTGAAATTAATTAAAGAGTTTAACTGAAATGTATATAACTTACGATCTCTGCAGAAAAGGTAAATTAGATTACAACTGGCAACTGCGCAACAAATAATTATCAAAACAAAGCAAAGTTTTATTAGCTCTGTATTAGCCTAAAGATCTAGTTAATGAAGAAAAATAACGAGTTTGAGTGCCAACATAGTTCAGAGTTTAAATTAACTGGGTTTTGTTCTTGAAGCAATGTTAAGGCGTTAAAGTTTTTAGTAAGGTTTAAGAAAGACAATTAAGCTTTTAGATTAATATGAATAACTAATGTAAGGTAAGCTATTTCAAATGATTATCAAATTTCCGACATTGAACAAAAAGACATAACGTCTTTACCCAGGTTCTTTAGTAAAGTAATAATAAAACTTTATTTTATAAAGGGATCCCTAATTAAATTTGAATGTAATTCTTATTTTAATGTGGTCTTTAAACAATAAAAGCGGGCATGTTTGCCATATATTCTAGTTCTTGAACTTTATTTTCAACTACTTGAGACCAATAAGCTTTATATAATAAACAAGAAATATCCATAATAAATTTCAGCTCGAGATTTCAATATTTCCAGTTTTTCAAAACCATAAACAAGACGGATATTTTTTCCCAAATTGTAGTCCTGTCGCAATTTCTCTAAACAATAATATCAATCAATTTGGGTGGCGCCCTTTATAATATTTGTCAATTATTCCTGTATTTCATCTGAAATTACTGAGCATTTTTAATAATATTCGCAATATCTAACAGCAATTTGCATAAGTAACTAGTCTTATCCGCATACAAACACAACGAAATGAATGATTTCCGTTTGAAATTATCTAATATAGTGCAACCAGGGTTATTATAAAAATATTTGTAATGATAGAAGATACTACAGCGTGGAAATAAATGATTTTCATCAAGTTTTTTTGATTTAGTACTAAATTAGTTCTGTCAATAAATGAAATCAATCTGTCAAACAATTCATAGAATTTATTTAATTTTGAGGTTATGGTACTGCCTTCTCTATTTTCGTAGAGCGGCACGTCGTGCTTTTACATGGGGAATGCAATGGTAACTTGATGAAAATCATTTATTTCCACCCAGTACCTGATTTCAATGGTTGATTTATTTGAGTTCATTTTTTTAATTTAAACGGGTTGATCGTTAACAGAATTTATGATTTATTTAACGTATTTTGTCCAATGTCTTAGTGAAATATTTTGGATTTTTGTATAAAGTACAAGAACTGTTTGGGATTTTCCTAGTTTAAGTTGTTTAAAGGCATACAAAGCATAACCCAAAGTCATGACATCAGAACATTAATTTGGCAAAACAAGTTGTAAAGTCTCTTTTATCTATTCAGGTGTACATGATGTAATTTTATTCAGAAAAGTTATGAATGGTATGACGAACTTTACCATGTGATGTTGTGCTTGGAATCCTGTATTTGAAATGAAATCGATAATTTAGTTATGTATTTGACAGTTGTGATCTACGTTGATTTAAAGCCTTATAGATATACATAAGTGTCATATATCAATTTGTTCACAATTTTATAGACTTTCTATGTAATTAGTTTTAAAAAGTTCGATAAAGTTTATCAGTGCTTCACGCATCGAAAATTTTTTATTTGTTTTAATTGTTTTTGTAAATTACAAATACTCCTGCAAGGAAAAACCAGTTAGTTGTATTTTGGGTAATTTATGGGTAATTATTATGGTTATTTTTGTAAAAATACAGGAAGATGAAATATTTTAAAGAAGAATACTTACCGTTCACATTTATAAAAGAAAACAAGAAAAATCAACTATCTGATCCGTCGATATTTTGGTTTGGCAGTTTAATGGATTGTCAAAGAGAAGAGTATGTCTGTTGTTCTAGTTAAAATCTTTAACGGGTAGATAAGAAGCCTGTGTTTATTTGCGCGGACATTTAACAAACAAGCTAAATGCACTGGATCATCTTTTTCTGGTAAGAGCTTTATAAGAGTTAAAATATACTTAAAAATAAAGTCAGTCTATTTGAATCCATATTCGCAATTTCTAAGTTTGAGACTAAAGAATAGTATCATTCTCTTAATTTAGATTTAGTTGTTAATTGAGCAGATACCTTAATTCCTTAAATAACTGTTAATTATCCTTAGTGTTAGGTACATTACTCTACATATGCAGAATAATTAATTAATCATGTGCATTTTATACGACCATAACGTTGTTTGCATCGCCAAATCAAAAATTCAAAACAAACTGTGACATCACCTACCATCAGCTGCAACAATGTATCAGTTGCCATGTTAAAAATTCAGTTAGATACATCCAGCTCCACTTTTAATTCTTAAGCTGGTGACCACTAACCTACTTTTTAAAATCTATTTTTTTCCTTGGTTATTATGAAAAATAGACACTAATGCTATTAAGCTATTTTGTTGCATTTTATGTGTACTACAATAATACTACTATGTTAAAATTTTGCCGATGGAAGGTAATGTATCCTCTCTAACGAAGTATACTATTTACAATATTAGAAGTTACATGTATGTGTTTTTTGACAAAAACTAAACTAAGTTATATAAAAAGCCAATTAGTCAGGTATCTGCCAGGTGCCAGTATTGTGTTTTCACATAGATCTGTATTAGAAACTAAATAAAAACGAAATACAAAAACGAACAAACATCTTCATTTACTTAACATAATTAGTGTGAATATTTTATAAGAGTAAGAATTTCTAAAGTCTATAGATAATTAGCTTCTTGGAATTCTTTTATTAGATTGTTGTGATACTAAACGTTCAACAACATTCTTTCTCGCCAATCTGAAACATGTTTAAGAAATGTTTCAAAAAACAGTCTTACTCAGAAAACTGTATATGCTGTGCGTTTGGATTAGCCTTTGGCTTTTCTAAATTAACAGGGTTACTCGCCATTCACGTACACTGCTTTCATACTAAGCATAAAGCTGTCATTATTGTGAAGCCATCAAAGCATTATATAGCTGTTGGAATAATTGCGTTGATATTTCTGATGTTTAGCAGCATTTGCTATTTATATTCAATAATTACTACTTTTAGGCAAAATAATTTCATCACGTGGACGATTGAAGCAGCGCATTTAACATATTGTATAAGGACAAGCGTCACAACAATAGTTGCTTTGCTGAAAATTAATATCTTAGAAACTGTAGTCAAATCCCTACACGCAAACATTAACAGCTGGAAGATTACAAAATGGGAAACCTTACTGCAGATAGAAACTACATTACGAATGAGGCTGTTTTCAGTAGTGTTTATTATTCTAGTTATAATCTTCTTGATTATTTACACAATTATTTTATTCCTCATAAGTTCCAGAACAACATTATCCATTATAAAGAAAATTGCTGCCGTATTTTGCTTCGCAGTTGATTTTCATTTAGTATTAATCTATTCTTTATTAGCAGATTGTTTTTGTACAATTTTCTCACAATATCAAAAAAAATTAAAGATCAAACTGTACCAAAAGAAAAGGTATATTCTTAATCGAAAAACTTGTTTAGGGCGAAAACAAGACAAAGACAGTTCTGCAATACTGGGATGGTTGATTTCCTGCAGAAGGCTACATTCTTTCCTAGTACTTACTATAAAATACTGGAGTATGTTTGTGGCGCCTGCAGAAGCATTCTATTTCCTTTGTTTAACCCTGATGATCGTACTAGCGAGTTTTACAGCAATTGATACAGCTATACGTATCTTTATTTATGGGATTGATGCTATTATACCGGAACAAGCAGGACTGGCTAGTCAGCTTTACTTCACTTCTTTAATGGGGACTTATACTATTTATAAATTCCACTGTCTAGAATGTGTGGTAAGTCTAAATCTTGAAATAGTATTGATTAGGTATAGGATTTGTATGCATTTGCATGTTTTTTCTGCTTATAGCAAACATATGCAGAGTTATATTTCTACATGTTTAAGCCACATAGGAATCACATATGTCAATTTGAAAGTGCATATAAATGCATATTTAGGTGTTTTTTATAAATGCATGTATATTTTAGCATTTTTGAACGAGTGTGCATATTTTACCACTTTTTGAGCGTTTTACAAGCTTTAATTATGAAATTTCTAATATTTTTTAAATAATTTTAGCATTTTAGACAACCAACCAATGGCGGCTTAGTTGAGTCTAGGGAAAACCCGTAATTTAAGCTTATTGTTAAATACTAGGCTTTAAAATATTTTAATGCCTTAACCATCTGTGTACTTGTTAATATTTTCTAATAATGAAAAAGTTTCAACTAAAATTTAAATACTTACATCCTGCGGTATTGTGATAAATAGGTATTAGGAAATTCCAAAGACCCTTTGACAACTTCCTGTTCATAGAAAAATTTGCCTGTACTTTTGTTTACTAATCTTGTAATCTTTCAATTAAGACAGTTCAGAAATTACAAACTGCATTTCAGTTTGAAATTTTAGAGTGTAAAGATGGGTAAAGAAAAACGGTCTGTGTCTGTTACACTTCGAAGTTATGTTAAGGAATTCAGTGTTCTTACAACTGACGATAAGGTGTTGTATTGTACAGGAGGCGACGATAAAGTGACTACAACGAAGCGCTTTCAAGTTACACAACATCTGAACACGGTTCGACATCAAGAGTGTTAAACATTGTTACCGGGGTACCTTAATAATTCGCGCGGTGAGTCCAGCAAATCGATCGAATTTAATAAAAAACTATGTAGTGCATTAGTGGCTGCAGATATCCCGTTAAGTAAAATTAATCACTCAGCATTTCGTAATTTTCTGGAAGAAATTTCAAAAAGGCCAACGAGTCTACACTCAGGAAAAATTATTTACCTCGTTTATACGAAGAGACCATAAAATCAATTAGAAAACATGTAGCGAATAACTACATATGGGTTTCCATTGACGAATCTACTGACACTACTGGAAGGTGCGTAGAAACTTCATTTCCTTCGTTTTGTTAGTAAAATTTAACTAATTAAAGACAGCAGAGCAATTTACGGATGTTTTATTTTCTATTTTGTTAGTTAAATATTTAATCACAACAATACTTTTGCTCGATTAAAATATAATTTTTTTTAAATAACTGTTTTGCGATAATTGTTTGTAACCGACTAATTATGTAGTTCGATAAAATAAAAATTAAATTTTGGTTTTCAGATACGTGGCTAACGTTATAATTGGCCTTTTTAAATTCGGAGAACAATCCCAAATCCTATCTATTAGCAATGGACGTTTTCAAGAGCACCAATCATTGTTCTGTGGCAAAATTGTTTAATGATTCGATGACTATTTTGTGGCCAGACGGCATACAGTACAACAAAGTACTCCTGTTCGTCACCGACGCGGCACCGTACATGATCAAGGCTGGAGCAGGCTTACAAGTTCTGTACGAAAAAATGATCCACTTAACTTGTCTTGCCCATGCAATGCATACAGTTGCGGAAAAAGTGCGGGAAATATATCCTAACGTAAACTCTATAATTTCAGATGTAAAAAAATTGTTTGTAAAGCTCCATATCGCATACAAATATTTAGGGAAACTGCTCAAGAAGTGCCTCTCCCACCTGAGCCTGTAATAACAAGGTGGAGTACTTGTCTTTCTGCAGCAGAATATTATGCAACTTATTTTGATATTATTAAAGCATTTGTAAATAAACTTAATAAACACGGTGCACTATGCATACAAAGCGCACAGGATGCTTTTAATACTAAGGAGGTGAGGGAAATTCATTAGATGAATCTCTTGAGCATGTAAAATTGTTAGGTGTTTCTATGAATAAAGTAAAAGGGCCAAAGGGTTTGACTATAAAACAAAAATTTAAATCCGTTATAGACAGAAATCCTGGTTTCCACTTAATTAAAAGCATAAACGATGCATTATCTGGCCAAGACATTTTAGACGAGCTAAAACATTATTCGCTTGTAGAATTAAACAATTTTAAGTATGCCCCAATTACGTCTTGCGATGTGGAACGGAGTTTCTCAAAATATAAAACAATATTTAGGGATAATAGCATATGTTTACTTTTGAAAATTTAAGAATGTACGTCATTGTGAAGTGTAACGCTTATGTTTAGAAAATATAATTAATTAAATTATTGCATAGGATGTCTAATTAAAATAATTTCTGTAAATAAAATGTAAATAACGCTAAACAGGTGTTTTTTAATAATGAAAGTGCATATATTTATTAAAGATTTCTAATAAACGTGTGCATATTTTACGTTTTTATAGTGCATAAGTGCATGCATATTTCAGCATTTTTAAGTGCATACAAATCCTATACCTAGTAATGATGTTAGGTAAAAGCATTTTAACACTTGGTTGTGGCTACATTTATTGTATAGTAAAAACTAGCGTGCGATACCCAGCCCAGACGCAACCACTGGCCATGAGGTTTTAAAAATTTAAATAAATTCGAGGTCGTATACAATTCTACCAACATGCATCGACACTGAATTGTACGCTGAATTAACGCACCCATATAACGACATCATGCCTTTGGGATCAGATAGTGTTACATAAGTAACTAGCAGTATCCATGGGATTATTTGAATATAAGAACCACAACTGCAGATAACCACACACCAATCAAGATAAGAAATAAGAGGTCCTGAAAGAATAATGTCCTATTGTTAACATACAACTCCTCGAGAATTCTGATTGAATACAGGCGTACTTACTAAAGTGTTAATGGCATGGAAGAATTTTCGTGTGTATGTACCAAATAAAACTTGGTCCCACAAATATCCTTTTTCAAATTACGACAATCATACAAAATCCGAAATAATCAATTAATCTTGTGACTAGCAAAGAAGTTTTTTAAACCTAGAAATCTGCTAGAAGTGATTAGAAACTTCCAAACAAAGAGAACTTTAAATGATTACCATTCAAGTCGTTTTTAATTATCACACAAGATCCAATTTTTTTTTAAAAAGGAAAAAATTGAAAAATTGTTTATAAAAGTTCAAACGAAATTTCAACCAATCAAACTTATTCACATAGGCGGGGAATATCGTGCTATTATTAACTATTAACACATTAAAGATTAAAACCTCTCATAATATGTAAGCAGGATTTAGAAGTTATTACTTACTTGGTAAAATAAACAAAATCTGAAATAGTTTGAATATAATTGAACTAAATAACTGCAAATCTTATTTACAGCTACGTTCGTATGCCTTAATCTAAAAAAAGATTAAAAAATGTATCGCCATAATAGAATATGTTAGGGCGGCTTTAAACTGTAGCAATTTTCCACAAAAAAAGTCGCAGTGGTCAAATTTCACAATTGTCACAGAAAATATGTCGTCCAATGGGAGAAAAACGTTTTAAATTACCTGCAATTCTTTTCTGATAAAGCTTATTTTCGTTAATCTGTCTATGTTACTTAAAATGCAAAAACTCTAGCTCACGTATGCGCCAAATGTGTAACAGTAAAATCCGCAAATAAATTTAAAATTGTTACTTTAAATGATGTTAAAACGTTCCAAGCGGCTTAAATATCTTTTTTATACTTGCGTGTCCTAATGAACTCCATTAGGACACGCATTTGCGTGTCCTAATGAGATTTATTAGAGTACTGGAAACAGTAAAATTTTGTTTTTTAAAGTTGGTAGCACCTAACAGCTGTTCTTAAATGTCAAACTTATATTTAAAAGTGCGGTTATGTTGTTATGTGATAAAATGCCAAACTTTTAAAATATAAAATAAACATACACAAAATAAATTAATTAAATTAAAAATTATTTAATAAATTCACAAATTATTCTTTATACATCTTTTGTATTAAAAGTACAGTTATTATACACTTTGATTGTAACAGCAGAAGTGTCTGGGCATTAATCTTAAATGAAGGTAAATTTTGCCCCTCAACAATGTTTTGTTGACTCGTTATTGGGTTGCTGCTAAAAGTGTGTGATTCTTCATGTAAAAATGAAGCAGTGGAAGACTGGTCAATTACCACTTGAGCCGTTGAAGTGGAAGTACATGGCTTATTAGATAGCAATTCAGCTACCTCCATTTTTTTTAACTGAAGCATCAATACAGCCCTCAGCCACAGCTGAAGACTTCCAACCTCCATGCCGTTTTATAGTTATTAAATCGCCACCTTTGTTTGCCAATTGGGAAGCACTTGAACGTCGAAAGCAATTGCCTGTAGAAAGCTTCGGGTTGGCTAAATGCAAATAAGTGGCAATAATAAAAGGAACTTTTCCCATAGTGTTTATACCGATAGGAGTAGAAATACATTTTCCATTGCGGTAGGTTATAAAAAACCGCCTGTGGTTTATTTTCTTAGGCCTTAGGCTCAAATATTGCTTAATTAAATCAATCCACAGTTTCTCTGTAATTGAGAATTCTCTTCGAACTTTATTTTTTGTTTTTGTTACAGTCACAGTGAACACATCATCTTTAACCACAATATCGTCTAATAACATGTTGGTCAATTCATCTCTTCGGCAAGCACCACACAATCCCATTATTAACGAAACCTTAAATAATTGAAATATATTAAAAATTGAAAGTATTTAGCACAAAATTTTACTTACTTTCATAGCTAAATGTTGGTTATTTTCTGCAGTTGTTATAAATCTATCAATATGGTTAAATTCCAATATTTTAATAAGATTAAGATTAATTAAGATAAGTTAATTCTTTTTAATAAGATGGAGGGAGAGAATATCGGACCATTTTACCTTCTTGTCACAGAAACTAAATTAATTTTATAAAAACAAAACAATTTAAATAACAAATGCTGAAGTTGAATTTTCAGTGTAGCCAACTGTCAAAAGTACTTAACAAAATTTCACTAACAAATCTTATTTAAAACTAATTTATTTTTTAATAATTAACGAAATAACGACGCAAGTATAAAAAATAGTATAAAGTATTTGTTTCATAAGGCGTTTTAGCGCACTTGTCCGTTAGAAAACTCCCCGCTTCGCGGGTCGTTTTCTAAACTCGGACGCGTGCGCTAAAAACGCGTCTTATGAAACTAAACTTTAATATACTATTAAAAACAAAAACTCTTACTTCTTAAAAAAAACGATTTTCTGGTCGTAGATGCCGACTGAAAAGCTTTGTAATTTTAGATTCACGAAGGAATAAAAATAATCTTAACAATAAATTGACTAGGGCCGTGTCTACTCCCAATTTGGAAAAAGTGAAATTGATGAGTAGTTTAGATTAAATCAATACATTGCAAAATTATTACAAAGTGTCACAACGGTTACACGTTCAACGGATTTCTCAAACGTCGCCGAGTTATACTTAAAAAACATTTAATTTGTCAAATAAAACAATGTATACCTATTACAAACTCCTCGTTTTAATAAAAAGAAATACTTTTGCATAAAACTCCACAATAAACATATACTCCACGATGAACATATTTAAACTTAAAGTCGCAATTCAGCAATTCAAAATTCAGCAATCAAATTATACAGTCAACTTTCCAAGCTCTCTCAAGTAAACTCAAAATTGTTCATATTTCACCGACATTAATTAAAGCTCGGCGTGTTTTAAATAACTGAACTACATAAATTAACATAACTCGAACACTACATGAATTATTTGTTAAACCCTACAAAACACCATAACCTGGACCGAATTCTAAACATTCAACAGACTTGAATATATATCCAAACGATACAGTAATTTTCAATGAAGTCTTTAATTAAACTTGCGTAACTTTACAAATTAAATCTCTAATAAATTACCAAACAAATACAGCAGAGTTAACTAAAAATACATTGCAAATCATGCGAAGATCGTAAGTTTGACTTCTGTGGAGAGTTCCGCAAGTTCGTCGAGTTACTTGGGACGCCTTGCATACGGTGTTCCGTCAAAACTGAAATCACCACATCGGAACTTCAAGAAACCTCATTAGAGTATGAGGAAGGTTAAATAACGAAATAAATGTTCAGAAACTTTGTTAATATACTGCGCATATTTGAAAGTGTGAAACCGAAATCTCTTCCTCTTATCGATCAGTCATGGATCACCATGAAATCATTTTCGAAAGTTGAACAATTTTTTACTGAAGGCAAAATCTAATTTAGTTAACAAACGCATCAAATATTCTACCCTAAATCAATAAATTAACAAAATTAATTAGCTTACAAAATTAGGCAATCACCTTAACGATCCTCAAACAACCGAAATGCCAAGCATCGTTATTCTGATTCTTCATGCATTAATCGAAATGGGATGCTATCAATCAATTATCAAATTAGTAGACCTTTCAGTTCCATTCAAACCAAAATGTCAAAGATAAAAGTATCAGCAAATTGCATGATTTGCATATTCAAACCATTAATTAAATTTTCAGGAATCTTGGGATTCCCCTGTTTATCCATAAAATGTTCGCATAAACCAAACAAAGACAGAATTGAAGTGGCCAATTCGAAATTCTACGGTTTTACAGCAATTTCAGTTGTGGTTTTTTTAATGATCGGATTTATCTCTTGCATATACTCGATTGTAATTCAAGATAAAAGTGATGTTTTAATTGTATTAACGCTTATAACTCATTTATTATTTTTTCTTAGATCTATTTTATGTATTGTAACAGCTTTGATAAATACGAACCGCGCTAAATTAATCCTGCTGGGAGGTAATGAATTAGTAAAATTTTATAAAACAGTCGAAATCCGTATGTTTGTAAAGAAATCAGAAGTTGAGAGGATCCGTAGCTTTTCCTTTGTGTCTTGCTGCTGTGTTGTACTAATGCTGATGGTTTATGGAATATACATTGTTCTTACGAAATACACAATGAAATTACTTCTTGTCCAGAAGTTTGCCATGCTTTTCGGTTTTTACGTAGATTTGATGATAATCACTACTTTTGTAGTGACTGCAATCGTACATAAAATTGTAATTCAGCATTCTGTTAATAATTTAAAGACAGTCCTAGAAGAAAGGTTAAGGAATTCCTTGAATAGCTCTAATTCAGTGAAACTCTTGCAAAATAATCAAGCAACCAGCTTAAGTAGGTACTTGAGTTTTACTAGGAGAATCCATAGCGGCTTCATTTGGAATCTTAAATATTTTGGAGATTACTGTAATCCAGAATCTGCAATGTGGGTAATAATTGCTGTAATAATTTTGATTTTCGACGTTTTTATTATTGTCGCTTGTAAAATTGATGGGATATCTGAATCGTTTATACCTGGATTTACTGAACTACAATTGGAATTGTTTATTTCGACTACTGTTATAGTTTACGCGTTGATTTCGTTTGAGACTTTGCAATCAGTGGTGAGTATCAGTATTAATCAATAATTAGTTCAGTATAAGGTCAACATGAAGATGTAAATACTGAAAGGATATCTACTCTTAAGTAGAGTGAAATAAAATATAACATAATTAGAAATAAAATTAAAGGTTAAAAATTGAAATTATTATACCCACATGTATAAATATATGTGTATAATTCACATACGGCACCCCAGGACAACTGTTTCGAGCTATTGACTCCCTTCAGCTGGAGGTAGCACGTCTAGAATTATATACACATCACTCGAGCTTATATACTAGCTCGGAAATTACATTAGCACCAACATTTAAATGTTATGCCATTTAACCAATTATGTGTGTATAATTCACAGACGTGCTACCTCCAGCTGAAGAAAGCCAATAGCCCGAAACAGCTGTCCTGGAGTAGCGTTTGTGAATTATACACATATCATTATAAATGTGGGTATATAAATATCAACTATTAACCTTTAATTTTATTTGTAAATAAGGAACCGCTTATTTATTTATGACACAAAATATCGTGTCTTTGTATTTTATAACACAATTAGGTTTAGAGTAATATCCTGCGGAGGGATTGACTACATAATATCTCCGTTAGTATTACATTTAAAAAAAGGATCTATCAAAATTTGGTTTTAGAGTGGAAGTAGGATGATATTATATTTCTGCATTTTAGATATAGAATTATATTTGAAATTGAGCAAAGGTAACCGTCCCATTACTACTTCCAGGCATCTATGTACATAAGAATCCGTGCAGCTCGATGTTGCTGCCCGTCTACTGAACACGTGTGCAGATTCATGCTATAGAGACGTTGTGTCGATTTTTTAGTCGAGTCAACTTGTATATTGTGTATCGTATGGCTGTGCTCAAGCCTGAGTTTTCAGGTCGTGCTAGCTCCGCTGATACGACCGAACGGCTACCAGTAACTGGTAACCAGGACCGACGACTTTTAATGTACCTCCGAAGCACGGCCGGTTGCGATTCTCTTACCATTATAGGAGCCAACCGTCCCGTTCTGCCGCGGAGAAGGAAACCATTGCTTACCTCTGAATACTGTTTGATCCTTTATTACCCACAAATAGACAGTATCAGCAAATCCAAATCTATACCACTATCAAGTAGACAGCATTAATTTTTTGCAAATCAATGTCCATTTGTACACCGTACAATGCTTCTGTGTGACTAGCTTTGACTGAATTACACCTTTTTTAATTTACGAACCCAGCATAATTTCACACAAGTCTTAAGTTAGTAACTCAAAATATCTGTTGATAGATTTGGTGGGGGAACGCAAGGACCCAGCCACCACACTGAGGTTATAATGACGTTATTTTTAAGTCGTTATTGGTCGACGACGTCATATGACTAGTAAATGATGTCCATAAGACGTCATATAATGGGACGTACGTAGACGTCTTCAAAACGACATATTTTGGACGTACAATACAATACGTTAAAGTTTTATTAAAAAGATATTATTTTAGCAGTGGGCCAAGGAATATTGGTCATATTAAGCAGGTGGTCACAATATAGAAATGTTTTGACTGTAGTATATAATAAATATATATCTCCAATATTCAACTATTTATTTATAATTTCCATCTTTGTCCTAGTATAGGACGTCTTATATTGACGTCTTTGGGCTGTGACATAATGATGTCAGTTTTACAACAATTTTACGTTGTTACTGCCGAAGCAACGGCGACATTATGCCGTCAGTGTGCTGGTTGGGGAGTCACTAGTAATACCTAGAATATTACAAGCAATGTTCTAATAATACACCAATGTGTAGAAACCGCCAGTAAGAAAAAAGGACATCTGATATTTTTTCGAATTCTTAATCAACTAAATTTATACAAAGTTAAAATTAACAATATAGTAGTTATTGTGCCAGCATGTATACTCAACTGAACTGAATGAATAACTATTCAATGCAATATTGATACAAATTAAATTAACACGAATCGTTAATAGGTTTCAAATTGTTATTATAAAATGTTAGGCAAGCAGCGATATATCTTTAGGTTTACGTTATTTTAACTGAAAGAATTGTCAGATTATCCCATGTGTTTGTCTCTGCGATGTTTTCTACAATACGACTTTAAGTTAGGTTAGGTTATTGTCCAGGGTCGTCAAAGTCGCCGGCTGCGGTCGGCATAGTGTCCAGTAGCAAAATATGCACTCTCATTTAATGATTCTACACAAGACTACAATTTAAAATCATCAGCAAATAGTCAATAAACAGTAAAGGTCCGCAGTTTGAACCTTGAGGCACGCCTGACTTAGCCTAGAATTCATAAGACCTACAGTCATTACATTCTACAAATTGTATTCTGTTAGGCAAATAAGATTAGAAAAACATTATTAAACAACCAGAAAATCCAAAGTTGTCTAGTTTATAAATAATTTTTTCTTGAACCCGTTTACTTTCCAATAAATTTCAATGTTTAATTTACATTGAAAACCGTTCACGCAACAGCGTTACAGTAACCAGATTTATTTTTACTAATTTTCAGAGCCAGGATATATTATCGTTCCTCTTCAAATACCCAATTAGCAAACTAAGTACAGCGGAAGCAGCTCAGGTAAGCAAAAAACTTAGTCAACGTCAGTTAGCAAAACATAATAACAGTTGGATTTTAGGTAGAAATGCTTATATCCACTTTGTACATCCAAAAACCAATACTCAGAGCTTCGGACATGTTTACTGTTGGTACTAAATTATTGGCTTCTGTAAGTATATAATCTTGATAATAAAAGTACAGTTTATGACATTTTATTCCAGTAAATTAAAAATTAGTTTCTTTATAGATCTCTGGGACAGTTATAACTTACGTGTTGGTAGCCTTGCAGTTTCATGCTTCTTGGATAAAACGTTATAACGTTCGTAAATGTCCTCATGAGGGGTCACAAAACAACACTTATTAATTAAACAATCGATATACAAGTAAACAGAAATTATGTAATAAAGGTATTTTTAGATGTTTCTGAACTGTCTGCAGAAAGACTATTTGTCATAGAATAAAATACTTAATTTACTCAATGTATTTTATCAATAAACAGTATTTTTGACTTACGTTGAGTATTTATTATTTATTACATTAAATATTCCTTTTCAGTAGTATCATTTTGACTCGTTCTCAATAGTTTACAGATGGTTGGAATTTAACAGAATTTACGACTAGCTCAAAAATGTGTTGGGCAACTACAGTCTTAAATATCCATAACCTATTATTCTTTTATCTAACCATTCGACTTTTAATCAACCTACTTTTCAAAAATTAGTTAAAAGCACCATGTTAGCAAAGTATGGAAAATTATTCTCTTTCGGAAGGAATTGACAGAAACCTTGCAGACATGCTCTCATTTCTCAAGGCATTTATCTTGCTAACGCTTCCTCTTATGCACTTACATTTATATTCCCATTATGTTTTACTGTTGAGAAGATAGTGCAAGGTTTCATAGTTTAGATATTTATAATTTCAAATTCCAAAATTTCTTTATAGCTATTGCAGTTTTTAGGTTGTACAATTTATAATTTGCCAATTCTTTAATTTCTGGGTACAACATTCTAAAGCTTAAAAATACTAACATTGCGTTTTTTTGTATTAGAAATCTTAGAAAGTTTCAGCGACTCATAGGTGTCAATAGCTATACAATCGTCCTACATGTACATAAGTACAAGTATAAGTGCCAGTGTATTGAATGTCTTATTTGTGACAGAAAAGGTGGTTTAAGGTTAACAATTTTGAAGAATAGAACTATTTCACCAAGTACTCCAATTTACAAATTTTACACTAAACTGTAGACAAAAAAATAGGGAATGCAGTAATATAGTTATCAAACACTTTTAATTGATATTTTGCTAATGTAAATGTAAGTTTGAGGTTGAAGAACAGTATAGTGTACAAAAGGCCCTACATGGTAGAGTGGTACAAATGCTGCTTCTCGATCAGAGGGGCATAGATACAAATCTTGGTTGCAACTAAATTTAAAAAATTTAGTAGAATCGTATTTGAGCTCATTAAGATATGAAAGATATGTAGTTGCTACAATAGCTCCATTGCACTCTGATAAGAGTTTGTTCAGAACCCCAGCACTACAAATGCGGTATAAGGTAGAATGCATGCAATATATGTAGAACAGTACATCACCTTGTTTGTAATTTCAAGTTACATACATCTTTAATTTATCTGCTCTAGCTCTACATAATCTTATATTAACAGAATTTTGTTGGTAGAGATAGATCTCAATATTTCTCTGATGTTGTGTTCATCGTATTTAGTGCAATTGTGCAATCCACTAAAATATTAGTAGTTTCCTCTACTCCGCTAATAATATTTAATATTGTAGGCTTACATCATTTTGTCATATCCTCTTATAAGTAGCTTAATAAACAACCTCCTCAGACATTACTGTAAGCATAGCTGTCTTATCAATTTTTTTTGTCTCCATCAAAACATCTTTTTTCATTGACTCCATCTGCAATTTAAGCTCTTCCAAAATTGCTATATTCTTCAAGCAGCCATTACAGACTATTTTGATATTGCAAGATTTTGTGCGAGTAACGCAAACATTCTCAGGATGGGTCCATGGATTCATATCTGCAAACTAGTTGACACCCTGATACTGATAAAATAGAATAAAATAGTCTGACGTAGTAACTACTGTATTTTCAACAAATATCTTTTGATTCCTTATTTGTTACAATTTGCAGTTTGCACAGCTGCAAATTTTACATCAAATTGTAGACTGAAGAATAGGGAACAGAGTAACGGTTATCAAACAGCTTTTATTGCTATTTTGCCAATGGAAATGTAACTTTAAATTTAGAGAACAGTATATAAAAATAATAATAAACTTTATTAGCAAAAAATTACAAAACAAAAGCGGCAAGAAAAAAAAAGAGAAATTAATAATAATAATTTTAGCTAATAGGGTTTGGGTTCAGAATTGTGATTTGAACAATCACATTCTGTTCTTCCACACAACCCTAATAAAATAAAAATGTATTTAGAAAGTTCGAATATTTATAACATTTTTGAATCTTAATGTTGATATTATATACATATGTTCTAAACCTAATTTTATTGTACAAAGATGCTGGTTTTTGTATTTTAATTAATCTGTGAAACAGACAAGCAGAATGCAATAGTCGGCGGTTAGACATATTTAGCCATTATATGTCTTTTAACTTGTGGGACATTCTGTTTCGATTACATATACCAAACAGTAGTCTAAGACAGCTGTTTTGAAGCAAGTGAATTCTTCGTTTACCCACATTATCAACGCATGGGCCATATACAATGTCACAATAATTAAGACACAATAATATTAATGAGTCAGAAACTAATGCTTTAGACTCCATCGAGAGAATATGAGGGTAATGGTACCAAATTTTTAATTTAAAATAAGAATTTCGAAGAACTTTACTAATGTATTCCTAAAATCTGACTTTGGCATCAAGAATAAGACCAAGATCACGACATCTTTCGACACATGACAATCTAATGTTATTTATCTCTATATGCACTTACTGTGCAACTTCCAATCTAAATTCTTCCCTACCAAATATCACAACAGTCGATTTAGCAGCATTAATAATTAGAGAATGCTTTGTTGCAAATGATATAATAGCAGTTAGATCTTCGTTAATTAATCTACTTGCTTGTAATACTTTGGAGCGAGGAAATGAGAAATAAAGTTGCGTATCATCTGATAAAGGTGAACCGAACAGTGTTTAGTTTGATTCTCAAAATGTGAAGTGTAGAACAAATACATTAGTGGGCCAAGAATCGATCCTTGCGGGACTCCAGACATTACTGTATGAGATGCAAATAAAAAGCTGTTAACCGTAACCCATTGTTTCCTCTCAAGCAGGTAGCTCCTAAAAAATGAAAGAACATTTAGTGAAAAACTTAGATAATGCAGTTTGACAAGTAACAATTCATGGTTAATGGTATCAAACGTTTTTGTGAAGTCCAATAACACTAACGTTGTAAATTTGTTTTGATCAGCTGCTCTGCAATGTCATCGACAATGTGAAGCATTGTGGTAGCACAACCGTGATATGGTCTAAAACCGGATTGATGATCAGGTAAGATATTATATTCAGTTACATAACGCCGTACTTGGAAATCTACAAACTTTTCAATGACTTTGAATTGAATAGGTAAGATACTAATTGTTAACTTCGACGATGAGATGATGATTTATATATGCTTTTTTTGCTTTTCGGATAGCATTAGTAGTATAGTTTCTAAGTGATTTGTAGTAGTCCCAGTGACTATGTTTTTTGTTTTTTTAAATTTAGCTAATGCCTTGTCTCTAAGTTTAAACATTATCTTAATGGTATCCATAAGCCACGGAGAAGGTGGTTTCTTAATTAGGCTTAATTTTTATAAAAGGAAAAAGTTTATTTTATCATCTATATCATCCATATTAAAAAGTATCTCTCAAGGAGTTGTTCATTGAACAAATCGTATTCAAAGTACTTAAAATTTCTACCTATGCGTTCCACTTCTTCTACTTGTTCATGTGATTCGATGTTAATAAAACAAAAGGTTAAGGAATGATCAGTAAAATGCACATCTGTAACACCATAATCGCTAATTGATAGTAAATTTATAACAAACATCAAGCCAATAGTAGAATATCACGTTGATTATAATTTATCTTTGTTTCCTACATGATTCCTTTACTTTATACTAGGCTACATTATATAAATAGTCTTTGTTGAAACAAAACAGGTATAAGAAAATGTTATATTTAAAAAGGAGCAATATTAATGTTAAAAATATCTGTTTATTTCAAAATTTTATAAAAATTGGTAATTTGATTTTCTTTTTATCAGTGGTAAATAATATGTACCCTTTACGGCCAAGAAGTAGCAAACAATGTATCCTACTATGTGGCAACGAAGCAACTGGTTAATCTGTTTGCATCCCATTGATTGACCCTCCTAAAGAGTACATAGGAACTATCACTGATTTTTATATATTAAGGTATACAAGTCCTTACGTAAGATAACCAGTTATAATATATTTATATACTTTATATATTTATAAACTTTTATTAATGAGTCCTTTTTTTTGAATGAGTACGCATATGTGTCTTTAATGTATCAGCTCTAGCACACTTATAAGAACAAACATGACATTCATACTGTTTATCACAACTATGTACCGCTTTCACATGCCTCTGCAACCCATCTTTAGTGGCAAAGGCATACTGACATATATCACATTTAAAGGATTTCTCACCCGTATGAACTAACATATGATTTTTCAATTTGTCTTTAACAGCACATTTAAAATCACAGATCATACAAACAAAAGGTTTCTCTCCAGTATGTCTTCTCAAATGTATTTTTAAATGGAAACGTGATGACAGCTTTGAATGACAAATGTTACATTCAAAATGCTTTCTGCCAGTATGTTTCTGCTTGTGTTTATACAACGCAGGCCTTTGTGCACATTTAAAATCACATATGTCACATTGATAAGGTTTTTCACCAGAGTGAATAAATATACGTTCTGTTAATATAGCTTTGCTCTTACATTTATAATTGCATATGTTGCATTGAAAAGGTTTTTCACCAGTGTGTATTTTCATATGTATTGATAGTAAATAATTTTTGTTGCAAAATTTAGAATGACATACTGTGCATTCAAAAACTTTCTTTTGAATTGAGTTATTGCTTGTTAGGAGAGAATTATTTGAAGGAAAGGAAAACTCTTCTTTTACAATGAGCTCTTCGGTAATAATCGGGTCCAATTTAATTTTGATTTCTTCTAATTCAGTATTTATATTGTTATTATCTGTAATATGTTAAATTAATAATTTTGCACAAATTTTAAAAATTTACTTACCGTAGAGTTCTGGAAGCAAATTAGGTTTAATGAAAAAATCATTTATATTATTATTCGGGGTAGAATTTTTAATACTTCCATCATATACTTCTGTTTTAGTAGTTTTCATTTCCATTTTTTTCTAAGAATATTAATTAATGAGATATATTCTAAAAGTTACTAAGTGGAAACCATAAACAACTATGATGTGATAATTATCTCCTATTATTAATAATAATAAAATTATTAATTCTCACCTCATATTATACTGTGTTAAACTAAGCAATTGATGTATGCAACCCTAGATACGCATGGCTCAAGCTGGTAATCTAACTATATGTAACGTTTAAGAAATGAGTAAAAAAAATCTTATATGTTATCTTGTTTGTAATTAAAAGCAATTTATAAATAAGATTATGTGCTCTGATACATAGACAGATATAAAATATTTAAAGAAAAGTAAAATATTGACTAAAATCTTGAAAAAGTACCACTAGGTCGGAAGTAATAACAGTTATTAATTTATAAAGAAATGAAATGGCTACAGCTAATAAAAAATGTGAAATTGTACAATTTGATAATAATAATTTTAATAAATAGATATTTCAAGTGTCTCCACTGCTTGATCAATAGGATTTTAAAGTGTGCATCTAAACAAACCACAGCGCGCACGACATCATAAAAAATTAATAAGTAAAATATGTAGATAAAAAACGCAAAACGTTAATCATAAGATCTTTAGCAGATTCACATTTAGAATTTATAAAAGACAAGAAAACTACTTTTAAAATGAGACGAATGAAAGAAAAAGTATCACTATTCAACTTTATTTACAAAGAAAATTGCTATCACTAAAGTTAGTAGATAATGAATTACATATTAGAAAAACAGTTTTTTAAATTTGACAAAATTGTTTGTGAACTAAAATCAACCGGTACAAACTTAAAGGAAACCGATTTGGTATGTCATCTTAACATTATCAAAATCTTACGATAACATAGTTACAGCTCTTGAAACTATGTATCCAAATAAATTTATAAAATTATCGGTTGAATTTGTTAAAGCAAAAATACTTTAATTCTCTACTTAGCTCAGTTGCGAAATAAACGCAAAACAACCAAGAGCATGGGTGTGGATAGGAAAATACAATTTAAGCTTTACACAGTTTCTCTAATGAGACAAATAAATAAATAAAAAAATCCAAAGAGAGAATCCACACAAATTCATTCATTCACATTAATTTCGCCTAAACCTAAGCATTAAACCTAAAGGATTAGTATCCCCCGTAATAAACCCCAGCAAAACAAAACACGGAGTAATGCAAGTAGATTATAAAAGAAATCGTATGTATGTAAATAATAAAGAGAAACGATTAATATGGAAGGTTAATCTATACTAAATATTTTACTCTTATTAGATATGCAAAAAATACTAATTAAAAGACTCCTTGCAGTACTCCTTAAAAAATTATAAACGTAAATTAAACAATATCTGTCTGTTGTTTGCAGACGATATGAGAGAGGTTCACACTGTCAAAGATGCACTTGATCTTCAACATGACATAGATAGAATAATTCAATGGAGTCTGGATAATAAACTCTCCTTTAATTTAAAAAAATGCCATGTTCTAACTTTTGTACGAAGAACAGAGTTTCTAAAATTCAAATATAAAATGCAAAGTGTGTGTTTAGAAAGGGTATCGTCTACCCCGCTTCTGGGAATTTTACTCGATCAAACACTTAGTTTCAAAAAGCATATTGACAACATTGTAAGAGAATCACGTAGAGTTCTTGGATTTGTTATTAGAAACTCTGTTTAATTTAAACAATCTGCTACCATAATTAAACTTTATAATTCATTTGCACGTGCAAAATTAGAATACGGTTCTATAATCTGGAATCCAACTAGTATAAATCAAAATCTGATAATAGAAAAAATTCAAAATAGATTCCTACGCTTCCTATACTTTAAAAAGTTTGGTTATTACCCTGACTACAGAACAATAAGAACAGTGGACTTACGGAATATTTTCAATTTACCGTCACTACATGACAGACGCGAGTGTTCTATGCTGTCGTTTGGATTTAAGATTGTCAATAATGCCATCGACTGTAACGAACTTTTAGCACTGTGTCCTTTGAAAGTACCCAGAAGAAGTGTCAGAACAGCTAGCTTATTTCATATACCTTTTAAAGTAATAACCCATAGTAAACCGTTGATTAAAATGTTAAAATTACTTAACTATGTACATTTGCATTTAAGAATTGACATCTTTCATATTACATATTGCGGTGATATATACAATAAAAAAAATAATAATAGTATAAATATATATATCACTACAATATATTTTTTTTAAATAACAATATTGCCCCGTTACTAGCTCAAATTTTACCTTGGTTAAGCAATCGACAATTATCTCTCTTATCTGACATAAATTAATTTTACCTTGCCAAATTTTGATATCAATGGGTCCACCTGTAATAATGACACCTGGGCTGGGAAAATTGTAACAATCTGCTAAACAAATTATTTCCACACAAGAAAGAAAATGAACAACAAACAAAATTCAAAAATATAAATAGAAACACAAATATATTTCAACACAAATAAACGACACATAAATAAAAGAAATAAACAGAAAACAAGAACTACAATTTAGCCTTTTTTTTAATTGTTGGGGATTTCTACGTATTTTTATATATATCTCTAAACTACAAATCAAAATTTAAATAATAATTAAGTTTTTGTATACTAATTATATGAATTTAGTAACTTTCCTTTTTTCATTAAATTAGGTTAAGTTTTCTCAAAATGTTTAAATTTTACAATAATATTCTTAAATTGTCCCAATGTAAAATAGTTAGATAATTTTTTTTTATAAAATGTTTGTCCGAAATTATTTCTTTTACTGGCCAGTATAATGAAAATTCAAATCACTTACTATTTTGCCGCACACTCGATACTTCCTTTTACCGATCCCGGGAACAACATACTGCTTTAACAACCACTACCAACCTCTTGACTGGTAGAAATGATATAAAATGCATGTTTGCAGAAAATTAAATCTTCTTCAATTTTTTTTATGAAATAAAATATTTTTATTAGTTGTGATGTTATCCAAATCAATTCCATACTTTATAATCTTCTTGAAATTACGACGAAAGCGAAAGCGTAAGTTACATAAATTTCTTACACGAAATCTCATTTGTTAAGTTTATAACCTCACATTGTTCTTTCAAATTATGAAAATGCATGTTTTTATAGGTTAATCAAAATAGAAACGACACAACCTCCTCTCAATGCGTTCTGGAGATTACTAATTGTTTTTCACATTATAATTTACATTAAAACCAAGATATATAAAACACTGGTAGGTCAACTCCCCTATGTTTGCCATAATAAATTTTTCACCCAAAATTGAAACGAGATCATTAGTTCGAAAGTCGCCGCTAGATGCCGCAACAGTGAAACGTGAGTGTCAAACCAAACCACATGTGTTAACCTTCAAAATTTATTAAAGCTTTTTTAATAATAATAAAATTTATATTTTTAATTATTGTCATTCGAGAATTTAATTGATGTTTCTTATGCAGCTTTGTTTCTGTTTATTATAATTAACAAGCCAGAATTAATAAAAGATAGCGCGTTCTCAAATATACAGGTAAGTATAAATGAACACTTATTATTTCTAAACTAATTTTTCTGGTTTGTTTTCGATAGCAAAATGCCATTGGTATCATGTGATAAATTTTACCAGTAAATAGTTTGATGTTTAATTGTTCTATTAAAATTGCTCTTTTTAGGGATTCCACCTTTCTGTATGTGGCTAATGGTAATGGAGTGAGGGCCGTTATGTATTTCTCAATCACAATATAAGGTATTTAGAAAATCAGTTGTCAAAATGTAATTTTTAAATTTATCATAAAATGAAATAGCTTTAATCTAAACCTCTTATATTGCATGGAAGGTCTTGTATGGATTCTCATGGAAGTGACTGAGGTTCTTAAAATAACTTCAAAATTTGGTTACCAGAAAGAATTTTGTTTGTTTGAAAATATGAATATGTCTGTACTACAGGGTCAAACCAATCTTTACGTACATTACATTTATGTTTAGATTTTATTGTAATAGTGATCGATGTCGACTTCACTTTCCTTGCCAGACCACAATTGGTTTGGTATATCATTGATTTCGTTGTTGTCATCATCGATGGCCTTTGTAATTATATTTTTAAAATATAAATATTTCATGGATAGTTTTGCTGTAATTGATCTTGTTTGTTAAAGAGTTAGATGCACAATAATATAATTGTTATCAAGTCAAAAAACTATTGCTTTTCAGTACAAAAGTCTGTGTTCTGCTGTTGTATTTAATATTTTTGTCCCTTTCACATGTGGACCATGTTTATATTGCTATTTAGCTTCTTGTTGCTATAAAAATTATGCTGAGATGTGTGCTTTATTGCTATTAATTACCAGTAACAGTTTTACTTAACCTGCTTAATGCATATAATTAAAAACATGTTTAAGCATTAAGTATATATAATTCGACTTATACCTACTCTTTTTTAATACTTGAAATCTTTAGAGCGTCTAATAGGTTTGAATTTCGCATATAGATTTTTTTTATAGTGGCACACAAGGTATTTACTTGTTAATAAAACTCCTGTTGCATGAATCCATGCTTGCAGTTTATCTGCTTTCCGTAAAATATTACAAAATAATTGATAATTACAATTCTCAAAAGAAATGTTTGCATAGGTCAATTTGTATTCTTATTATTTAAGTTACATGAAAATAAAAAAAGATGTTACCTTAGTTTGCTGTAAAAAATAAAATTTCAATTTAGTTTTATTACCAAAGATGTTTTAAATAAAGAAGAGTCGCAATTTAGCATTTTAATAGTGCCAAAGAATCTTGTACCTCTTTCATCATGAAAAAGTTTATTTAATTTGTATTACGAAAAATACATTTAATACATATTTAAATAGTAAATATTCATTATTACAAGTTATGTTGCTGTAGAATGACAATCATGCTCGCACGTCGCGCCATCTATCAGAAATTTAGCTCGCGTTAAAATTGGTTGACGAAATGACGGCGAGTTGACATACCATATGTTATATATATATCTTGATTAAAACATATAGAAACAAAAACTATACAACCCTAATCAAGTAATCCTTGGATTAAATTGACATTTAACATTTTTCAATAAAATATAAATTTCTTTAAAATTTAGGTTTAATCACATAAAAAGAAATCCCAACACTTCCTTAAACTAACAATATAACATTTCTATCTGTAAAACCTCACAATAACCTACAATTTGAGTCGAACAAGCAAATTCTCAAGGTCGACTAAAATTGTATTAATTTCCATTTAAATCTGTCCACATACCAATTTTAACCGTTAATCTTTACACAATATGATTATTTAACTTTTCCTAATAGTTTTACATCAAAAACAAATACTTAAAAGACAAAATTAACTCAAAATGAATTTTAATATCGGCACAGGTGTGTGGACATTTTTAAATTGAATTGGCTGAAAAAACACACATAGGACTACAAAAACTTTATACAACTTACACAGCCAAGATGTCATCCAATGAAACTTCAACAATAACATCATGAACCTACATTAATTAAAATAGAACAGTGGCCCGAAAAGCCAATACTATGAATCGCAAAAGGAGAAATCACCCATTTTGAAAATTAAGTAAGCTAAGTAACTTTTATATATGCAAATCTACTCATAATAGCCCGTTTTATTTAATTATAGGTGCATTTTACCAAATTTGAGCTATTGACGGAAGATCAAGAAAAACAATTCAACGTACCAATCGTTGTATTAAAAATTACAATTATTAAATTATATACACACTTAAATAGTATCCTTTTGTTGAAATATAAAACTTTTTATGCATGTTAACATAATATGAATAAATTATTCCACTAAAGAAACCCATTTTGAAAATTATTTTCAAAAATTGAGGTTATGTAATGAATAGATCGGAACGTTAAATAACCTTGCATGAAATGTAACTTTAACAAGAAATTATCGCAAATAGGATGTATTTATCTTAACTCCTATATTTAGCTGGCTTCAACCGTACTTCTAAAACTATAAAATAAACCTTTTAACATGGATTCGTTTATGAACGCCTGAAAGATAGGCAACCCAAATTACCTATTTAACATTTCTAACTGCTGATAACACAGCAATATGTTAAATTTAGAGGCAGTATAATCGACTATTATAAAATGAATGCTATGATGTGACAAGTACTTTTTACTCTCTTAGTCTATTCCGTCGGTCATCTTAATCTGGTTAAGCCCTTGGTGTGTCTATAACATCAAGCTTTCTTATAAGGAGCGTGTCACTAAAATAATTAATTAAGTGCTTGGTTGCTTGGGACTCATCTCCTCCTAAACGGCTTAATATTTTTAAAAACGGTTTTCACCGTTGTGTTGCCCGTGACCAGGCGGTGTTCACTAGCTACTTGCTTTTGAAGACTTCAACGATAAATACTATGAATAGGTAATAGGTATCGCCACAAAACTTTCCTTGTAAGCCAAACGCATTTGCTAAATATTTCTGTAATCCATACCTATTTGAGTTCTGGCAAGTTTTTCGCCACAAAAATGTTCAGTTTTTAAACTTTCAAATAAAAAATGGCAGAGAAGACAAACTCTAGATAAACGACAGAACAAAGACTGCTACTGACAACCAAGATTGACTGCAGGCGCTTATCGCGTTAGCGACGCCTACGCCGATTGGTTGAAAGTACCGCCATCGTGTTGCAGATCATGAATTACTGTTGGAATTTATCAAATATTAAAAATGTAAGTATTAAAAATAATAATATTTGTACGAAAATAATGTAGATAAATATTTGTCTTTGCCGCAATAACACGCTTTAAACACAGTGAACCTTTGCAATAGCTTTACTGAAACATATACCATTATAGGAAATGTAACACAAACTGAAAACAATTATCTTCGAAACAGGCAAAATAATCTATAAATAAATCGGTATAAATAATCTATTATCTAAAAAAGACGACAATATGACGTGATATGTATGTGTAACGTCATTTTAGTGTCATTTGCTGGACGTCATTATGTCGTCGACTTTTGGTCCACTGACGTCTTATGACAAGTTATTACCAGATGTTGACTATACCTGGGTCCTAACGGTATTTTGTGGTTGTTAAGTGCTAGTAAAGCTGCTCTGCTGTCACTAGCTATCCTTACAGCCTTGTTCGGAATACCTCTGTCCAAAACTTCATTTGCTCCCAGCATAATGGAAAGAACCTCCGCTTGGAGAACGTTGCAGTGTTGACCTAGTGCTATGCTTACGCGAAAGTCCATATCATTCGAATCGATGCTTGCATCTGTTCTTTTATTTGTCTTAGATCCATCGGTGAAGATGAATATGTCAGGTACAAAATTTTCTTCAGTGTTTAGAATCGTACTGAAGGGATTCTTGAAAACGAAGGTAGGCACGAGGGAGTCAACCTCTGCTCCCAAAAAAGGAGGCCTGCAGACATCCTCTCCTAGAATACTGTGGTGCCTTCCTCCAACGCCTCTGTCGTTTCATAGGCGTTTTGTTCGCAGCCTTAGATCTGTTTCTAGTATCACCTCATCCACGTAAATGTCTAGTGGTGGGAAGTCCATATTATTCCCAGAGCTGCGGTGGGGGTGGATCTTTGCCAGCCAGTCTTTGTACGTATGAGATCTTGGCTGCAGTTGTGGTTTGTCTGACTGCGGGCCACCAGACTATCGCACTGTTTTTTAAAAATTCTAAATGTTTATGTACGACTACATTATAAAATACTTTTTATGACATAGTTTTGCGACTTTAATGTAGCACTCTATTAGTTACTTTATTTTACGCGTACTATAAAGTACCTGTATGCCAGCTGAAACAAAAGCAAACTATAACATATCCAGTTTTCCAATTGCAACTATATATCACATGTCCGATTTTCATCGGTTACAAATAAATGTTAAATTTATAAATTAATTTTTTTCGATAATGAGCCAATTTTAGCTTTGTATGCTTATGCAACTCTTGCCTAATCTGACTTTATAGACTAGCCTTTTTATAGGGCTCAAGCATAAACGGAGCTTGTCCCTAAAATCCTACATTATGTACTAGTTACAAAATAGTTATTATTGCAGCGATGTGTCAATAATTTTGATTTTATTTTTAAATGAGTCATTAAAGTGAATCCCCACAATTTACTGTATCCAAGATCTAGGAGAGACTTTAGTATCTTAGAACAACTTTTCCAAAGTGCTCTTTTTTGTATTTTGTACCTGTGTAGAAAACAACCATTACTTGAGACATCAGAAATGAGTCTAACTGGTTTTAGAAATTTCTGAAGCTATCTACTTCAAATTTTGTTCTTCGTAGGGTACCTACCTACATCAAATTTGATCTTTGGTATTTCAAAAGAATGCCATCGTCTCTAAGGATGATCACCAACTTTACAAAAAAATTATTATATGTTTTAAATATTATGTTCTATTAAAATATTATATATCAAATTCGGTTTAAATTGAGGAAAATTTCTTAATTTAATTATTTCTAGTAAATTTACTAAATTTTACGAAATTAAGCGTTTTTACAAATTTCGCTTATCCGGAAATATTTTTCTAACCAAAACAATCGATTACAAAAATTTAAATAATTACGAGCGTCTTTCCCATTAAATCTTTACTACAGTTATTGACCCTGTATAATTAGTATAACATATAATAAACCAGTTTTGCTGAATGTTATTAATATTAGATCATAATTAGATAGATGTCCATCATGTCTGATTGGTATTTCCACCTTGTAGGTAGAAAATTACAATATTTTTCAAGGTTAAAGTACTTTAGAAGGTTGCGGTGGTTATTACCAGAAATAATAATAACCCAAGGGTTAATTTATTCAGGTAGCGTATAACAAAGAAGCGGAATTTTGTTTCAAGCCAGTGGTGTCCCTAAAAATGTATTTTTAAAGAATTATAAGTTATAAATTTAAAATCAATGCACATTTCGTAATCAAAATTATATACTGCTTCGGTATACCAACAGATAGTCATGTATAGTATAAATCAACTACTTTTATGTTAGATTTTTCAAAAGTGCTTTTATACGTTATAATTTTAAAGTTGGCAATAATTTTAAATGGATAAGTTTAAATCTGGAAATTTTTGTATTGTTACATTTGTTTTATCTTAATTTACTTACAATTACAAACATTAGTTAAACACTAAACAGCTATGGCAACAATATTACAAAGTAATGCTCATTGGCATATATCAATTACGTGCCCCGAAGAATATCCTTGGTACTTTACTATTAATACGTAAAAATACATGATTTTCATGTCTTCTTCATTATCATAGCCTTCCTATGCTTTTGATGAATATGTGAAAAATTGAACAACATATTTAATTTATAAATTCCCTACACATAATGTCGCCGACAAAAAGTTTAATCTCATTATTTATAGTGCAACGGAAAGAGATAAAAAAATTATACTTCTTCAGACGAATTAAAGAAATTTAACTTCTGATGTGTAGGTAATCAGCTTAACTATAATTCAAACGGTAACAATTCGGGACTAGAACGTCCATCTATTTACTGTTAGTATTGTTACACGTTTGTTGCCTGTGTTAATTAATAAATATTTTTATTAAGATTAAGATTAAGAAACCACAATTACCAAATTACAAACAAATGGTTAAATGATATATTTATGGTAGGTTCAGTCATTCAAAGAGAATTGTACGCCACGCTTTTAGAAAATATACAGGCAGGTAAATCCAAAAAAGCATTATGGCGTTTTCATTAGACTAAACCAATTCAAGAATACAGATTAAAAGCAGTCATTTACGGCTTGGCCGTTGCCTAAAACAATTACATTAGAAAATGAAAAAAAAAAAAGAAGTTGGAAGCTACAAGAGCTACCATGACCTGTTTTACGTGGATCGCTTATTGTGCCGAGCACACACTTTAGAAGAAGGCGTACAGAAAAGAAAATGCTTAACGACGAACAAAAAGTTCGTCTCTAAATTCGTGAAGCTGTCTGTCTGTCGCCTTTTTACATGTTGACTTTTTTGGATTTTTCTTTTTGGAATCTTATAGTACATCGGATTCTAAGAAACTTTTGGTTAAAACATTTTTTGTATCTCTTCGGGAAAGTGGTCAAAATGACCACCGAAAATTTCGGAAAATTTTTAAAAAATGAAAATTTTTGTATTTTTTAAAAATCTACGAAAAAATAAACATTTTTAGCATCAAAAAAATTCGAGAAATTTTTAATTTTTGCCTTAAATTTGGCTAGTAGTGGAAAAAATAGTATATACACCACGGTGGTGAAGACATTAATAGGCCTCGCACCTTATTCCGCTCGGGGCAAAGCCCCTCGCGAAATAATCTTGGTGCTCGGTCAATAATAACAGTCTTCACCACCTTGGTGTATAATATACTATTATTAAGTATACAGTTGTTTTTGTTCGTTATGGCAATGCTCTGCGCATTCTCAACTGGTTTATAATGATTTTAAAAGTTTATAAACTGTATTATTTCCGAAGAACAACTTTTTATTTAAAAACACTTCAAATAATATTAGATATTTTTGACGTTTTAGATAACCTCGTTATTTTTTTATAAACAAAATACAATTCTAACCTAAGAATTTCAATTTTTGAAGCAACTAGAATACATTTTGTTTCTTTGATAAAATAATGCTACGTAATTGTTAAAAAATGGATTCCTTTCTATATTATTTTGGAAAACAACTGAATTTTTTCCATAAACAAAAAAATTTATGACATTTCAATTTTCATCTAACCCAATTATAATTTATAAACTTTTATAAATGCAAAACCTATTTATACAGTCTTATAGAAAATAAAATCCAGAATTTAACCATATACAATACTTGAATTGAAAAATAGAATAATACCTTTAATTTTAATGTCGACGATAGAACATTTTCCTATTACTATTAATTAGCTTAATTTCATAAAAACACCTTTTTACACTTGTTAATAATACAACTTTTCTGTTTAAAAATGTGTCTGTTTAAATTTTACTTGTTGCTTGGATTAGAACATGAAATGGAGAGGGAGAGCACAACCCCTGATGCTACTTAAATAGGGTAGCGAAATACGCCGACAGTATCTGAATGATTTGGGGTAGTGTTTCTCATACAAAGTTATTGCATATATAGTGGTTGTTTTACATAAAATACATAAAGAATATGAACAACACTATCCTTTCTTAAATAAATCTAAACATCTTATCATTAATAATTTTATCTGGATGGTTTTAGATGCCAAGAAACTAATATGTAACTCAGATTACATAACTCAATAGGACGTTAGAAAGGCGCAGCTTGTCAAACATGTTTTTATGTGATTCCATCAAAAAAATTCAACTTTTACATTGAAATGTGTCAATTCTGTGGTTATAATGCTACTCCACTGAAACAACTTTTCAAAAAGCTTTAGAAGTTTGAAAATTCAATAAGACTGCAAAATTAACATATTTTGTTAACATGAACTTTACATTTCAACTATAATTTCAATAGGCAGGTTGCTATACGTTTGCATATACCTTCAATACAACATATTTGGTCTGTTTCACATAATTTATAACACTGAAAATGAATTAAACTTTATTAAGTTGCAGAAAACGCATAAACGATCCCCAAATCGTTAAGTTGTGAGAAAGAAATACCTTTTTACTATGTAAATCTGGATTCCCACATATCTTCAATCTGCTTAAAGAGTCTTTGTGTACATGTTAGTTCTAATTAACTAATTTTATTTGCATAAAATACATTTTTTAAAAGTGAGGTTATGCAACCATAAATCTGGTAGTTATAAAACTGCATGTAATCCGTCTATTAAATTCTATAATAAGAGTTAATTATCCCTAGAATGATCAAATACCATAAGTCCATGATAATATGTATTTCCAGGATCTTTTTCAGCATGTAGCAGGCAACTGGGGCAAGGATCATGTTGGGTCCCTTCAGAGCTATCCCTCATCCTCTTCCCCCTTTTTTCCCACCTCTCTCTTTCTCCCTCCTCCTTTCTCCTCATTTCCTCACCGCAGTGGCGTGCGGTGAGAATTTAGGCTAGGGAAGCAACCACGATTTTAATTTTAATATACTTAGGTACAGGCGCGTATTCACGGGGGGATATAACCCCCCCCCCCAATTTAGAAATAAGTATACAAAGAATAGAAACAAATAATATTTGTTTAATTATTATTTATTAAAACAATTATTTTTCCAAAAATTTCCCCCTCAAAATAATTCTCTGGATCCGCTACTGCTAGGTACAATAAAAAAAACAGTGTTATAATTATTAAGCTTAAAAGTTTTTCAAAGAAGAACTTTTACATTTTATACTTATGGAATTTATTGACTATTATTCTTTATTTAAAAAAAAATTACTAATATGTATTTATACTGCTCGATCTTCCGGTCTTAGCAAAATACCGATGCATGTTTTAATCTGTGTTATTAAATTTGAAAGTCCTGGTTTTGATCTGCCTTTCTTAATAATTTTTTAATTTCTCTCCAAAACTGTATGCAGAAAATTCTTCATTAATAATTAACAAAACTTAACAAAAAATCGTCCTGATTCGGATGTATCGGAAGTACTCGAACCTTCCACCGAAGCAGCTGAATTTGCAGTCGTTACGATAATGCAGTTTTAAATTTGCATACAGACCAAACTAAATAGAATTATTTGTCTTTAAAAAAATCCAACTTATATAAATTGAAATAATAAAATGTGACGGAATACAGTCTCATTTGCAGATTTACATTACCTAAGTAACATTAAATTTAACAAACACTAAATCGAACATATAACCAAATTATAATAAATAAACATTTGGGCATGAAGCACACTAAAAATAACGGTCAAACAATGCTAACAGCATCGTCTCTATCACTAAATAATTATACTTTTTGCTGTACGGAATTTATATTGAGGTTTAAGTTGATTAAATATTACAAATTTAAATAAACGATAACCATAATTTTATAAAAATATTTTTGTTAGCATTGGTTTTGATTTTTAATAAATTCTCAAGGAAAGCATTGCTTCCATTGCTTCCATGGACCGCACGCCACTGCCTCACCGTTAGATTTGAAAACCATAATTTTCATATTTTTAGTTAGTCAGCCGTTTCTTTATGACTAATTAATTTTTAATTACAGAAATTAATAATACCAAATAACAAATTATTTCTTCGAGCTAGGAGGCTTGAGGTGAGCTTTGGAAAGAAAATGCAGGGAAACCAGAAGTTATTCTACAGAGTATAGAGAAATAGTAAAAAGACAAATAATAATGAAATAAGTTATATACGTAATCACTAATAAAAGAAGAAGATATTACGGAAAGATGGCGTGAATATTTTAAAGAATTATTATTAGAAGTAATCAAAGAAGAAACCAATGAAACCGAAGAGACAATAAATGAAGTAGAGGAAGACATAATAAAGGAATAACTAAATAAAGCAATAAAAAACTACAAATAGAAAAACATCCGGACATGATAAGAAAACCACAGAAATGGTAAAGCACATGAGAAGAAAAATAATACTGGAACTAACGAATAAAATAGTACCAATCTTCAAAAAAAGATCCGCTAAACTTACAATCCATAACAAAAGCCGCCACTGGTCATTTGTATATTTCAGATATGCGTGAAATTAATTATAAAATAAGCAACATCTTTAGTTGTTGAAAGTTGACCTTCGGGTATTGCCAGCTAAACATACTACTTATAAAGAAAACACGTAAACTGGTTATTGCATTCATAGTAACGCTTCTTCTTTTGAAAGCTATGGATTACAAATCATTAGTGTTACTTTTTGCATTGTTTTCTGCAGCTACTGCAGGTATGTATAGTTCTTACTATATTTTATAAGTTTTTTGGACACGTACTATTACTACAAAGATATTGAGCAATTTCTAATAGTAATGGGTACATTTGAAGTCAATAAGTTGATGTGTGTGATCTTTAAATTGTGTTATCAAAATAACATAAATATTATTGACATCATAATCTCTACCCAAATATGTTTGTTTAATTAGAAGCAGAAGTAGCTATGACCTTGATAGTTGATAGTTGTGTACACAATTTTTGTCTACAGTTTAGGTTTAATGCCCTACCTTTCTCTGAGTACGTCCATGTAATACCGTTACCAATAAGTCGAGTAATATAATTATTAATCATCAACACATGTGTTGTCACTTACTATATCACATTCCCATCATTAACCTCGCTAATAACATCAATATTATATTTATAGAAGACAAGAAGAAAAGAGGTAAAGAATGTACAACGTACAATAATAAATCTGGCAAATGTGTATCATTGAATCAATGTCAACATATCAACAATGCTCTCGGATTACGCAATTCAACCGCAATTGCTGAGAAATCTTTTTGCGGCAATGACAAGGAAACACTTGTGTGCTGCGAAAATCCAAGTCAAGTGCCATCATACAACGAAAACATAAATAATGTACTAGCTATCTCACATTGTGGAACTTCCAAAGAAACATCCAGAATATGGGGTGGCGAAGTATCAGAAATTGGAGAATTCCCATGGTTAGTAGTTATAGAGTACAAGTATAAAGGAAGGCTCCTCAATGATGGTGTACGCTGTGTTGGTTCTTTGATAAATAAGGAATACGTACTAACTGCAGCTTACTGTCTTGTAATGGAAAATTTTACTCCGTAAGTAACATAGGTACCATTAAATCTAAATCAACAAACTGTTTTTATAATAAAAAATGTTTTAAGGGTGGCTGTACGATTGGCAGAATGGAATACTGCTACAGATCCAGATTGTCAAAGACTTGTTGCAAATACAGTTTGTGCTGAATCAATTGAAATAGTTGGCATTAGAGAAACTATTCCTCACCCATATTTTAAAGAAAAATCGACTTACAATGACATTGGTTTAATACGTTTAGAAAAAGAAGTTCGATTTACAGGTAGGTAACAGTCATAGTTTTAAAAACAGTTGTAAAATTACATACTTATTCCAGACTTTGTCTCACCTATATGTTTGGCACATTCAAACCTGCCTGCTCCTGCGGCTGGCGCACAAATGATTGTTGCTGGATGGGGAGACACTGAAAACGGTATATTCTTTGTATAGGAATCTTTCATCAATGCTAATTTCTTTTTTTATGTCCATTAGATAGAAAATCGGAAATTCTACTGAAAACGGGTCTTCCTCTTATCTCAAGAGAGCAGTGCAGACAAACACTACAGAAAATGCTGACTGTTGGCTTAAGTCAAATTTGTGCTGGAGGTGTAGTCGGGAAAGATACTTGCACAGGAGATGGAGGGACTCCATTAATGTACGAACACGATGAGAAGATGTATCAACATGGCATCAGTTCTCTTGGCTTTGCTTGCGGTAAAAAATATCCTGCAGTCTACACAAACGTTTCAGATTATCTTCCATGGATAGCAAATGTTATCATTAATTACAAATAAATGTTGTCAAAATAATAATGATACATGTAAACTTATAGTAGAAAAATATATAAGCATATGCCAATTAAATAAGGCACAAATATAATAGCTTGCTCTTTTCTTGTGGTGTTTACCTCTAATATTGTATTAGACAACAAGTATGAAAACTTACCCAATGATTTTATGAATGAAATACCTATGCTACCTCACAGTGTCGTTTCTAGAGAATCTCTAGAAATTTTTTGGTATTAGTTTAAAATCCCCACACCCTATTATAGTATACATAATAATTGCTACAACCTGGAAACCAGGTCCCAGAAGCTATGAGGCTTGTGCGGGATGGAGGGGGCGATTATTGTTATTACGTTGGTCCAACTACAGTCGACTTACAGATGGAATAGCGCAAATCCAACATTTGTGTCACAGCTAAGGAAAAACTGCAGATTAACAGTCTATAGTATGCAGAAGCATTCATCGTTTTACACATAACCTCAAAATAATCTTTTGTAATGTGGGTGGATTAGTTTGCTAAAATTACACACCCATATTGAGTAGTGGGAATAATGCATCTCTTTTCTACTCATTTTTCCTCTTTGTTATAGATTTCCAACACCAAAAAGAATGATATCTTAGATTCTGAAAGCACATTTTACATGCGTAAATGAATTAATATTGATTGTTGACTAATCAATACTAATCAAATGATAAGTTAATGTACAATACTTAATTAGTAATATTGTAAAAAAAATTCTAAAGTAATTAATAATAAAAAAGAAACAAACAAAAAATATGAAGAATGGACAGTCATTAAAGAAGAAAGGTATAGCAATCACCATAGCCGAATGTAAGGCGCGCTAGATTTGGAATTCCAAAACCCACGTTTTAATCCCAGTTTGGATAAGTTCTTTTTATAAATATAATATTTATAAAAAGGAATAATTACATAAAATTATCCCTTAATTTTATCGATATACATAAGGTGCTTACTTTGTAACACGTCGGTCGCAAGATCGACTCCTGTCTAGTAGCTTCTTTCATAATAAAAAAACCATTAAAATTAAAAAAAAATTAATTTTAATTACTTATCTTTTTTAAGTAAGAAGTGCATTATTAAAAAAATATTGTCGGATCAGGGATTGCTCCTGCGTCACACTCATTGCGAAGCAAGCACCTTCCACATCGAGGCACGGAGAATAGTTGGTTAATGAACTAACGCGCATTCTATTGTACTATTAGAGCTAATGTTAGATTTCATTTACGTTTTACAATTAATTACTAATATCATATGTTTAATCGATTTGTTTTATTTTTAATTAACATAAATATACATAGCTTAATTTAAACAATGGCTATAAAAATAAGGAATAATTTTAGATAATTATTCCTTTTAATAAATATTGTATTTATAAAAAACATTTATTTATAAAACATATTAAATATTTCATAATTTTATAAAACATATTACGCAAACTGGGATTAAATCTTGTATTTTGTAATTACAAATTCAGCTAGCATTCGGCTATGGTGGCGAATGGTGATACATTATGATTTGTATTTATTTGTAATTGTAGATTATATTTTGTGAAGTCATTTGTATACAAATCACCTCCGCAGAAAAAATGTTTTAAAATTGAATTGAAAACAAATTTTCTGTATTTATAAAATATACTAAATATTTCATAACTTCATTTTAAAAGAATTACCCGAACCACGTTACCCGCGTTTTTGACTTTTTTCCGATTTCCAGGAAAAGTAGCTCCAGCTCCAAGAAGATTTGTTGAGATTGTTTTTGGTTCAGCGAGGCCGTACTACTGGGTTATTAAGGGCTCCATGTGGTCAAGGAGAAGGTGGCCAACGCCCGCAACGTGTAATTATTGCAGAAAAAGCAATTTTAGACAGGATAGAAGAAAATCCATCTTAAGTACCCCTGAAATTGCACGTGACCTGCCAGTATCGCATCGTGTGGTCTAGCGTACATTCAGGAAAAACCAAATGTATCCCTATCATGTTGGATGGGTGCAGGCACTACATCCAGCCGATTATCCTTTCTGCCAACAGTTTTGGAACTGTCTACTACAACGTCATCAGGAAGATCCAGATTTTGCTCGCGCATATTGTGCACGGATGAATGTTCATTTACACGCAACGGGATAATAAATCTCCACAATACACATGAATGGGCAATAGAAAATCCACATGCTATCCGACGTTCCCACATTTAACGGCGGTTTAGAATTAATTTATGGGCTGGAATTGTCAACGATGTCCTGGTTGGGACGTACAAATTGCCAGAATGTGTTAATGGGGCAATTTCTTATGAATCTCTAAGGAATACCCTTCCTGGACTTTTAAATAAAGTGCCATTGAACATTTGTCCACATCTTTGGTTCCTACATAATGGTGCTCCATCGCATTTTAGTCGTGTTGTACAGGCTTGTATGTGAAAACAATGGACAGGTCATGGAGGTATTGTATCTTGGCCACCTCGTAGCCCAGATCTGAATCCTTTGGATTTTTTCTTGTGGGGGCATATGAAACAACGGGTTTATGTGTCCGAAATTGACACGTCAAGCAGTGGTTTGTACATACCCTTTAGGAGGGACAATCAGCGGACAACACGCGCATTAACACCAGTTGCTACGCAGGCACTTGGCGGAATACAATTTTGCCGCTCGTTCTTTGACTTCCCTAAAAGGTACAGAGTATTCGCCACTGGCAACGTTTTGTTATTTTAATTCAAATAAAATGGTTTACTTCAACACAAATACAAATGCAATTTTGGGAAGTCTTCTTTCTTCTTCAGTTTTAGAACTTATCCTGTTATTTCTGCTCTTATAGTCTACTCGGTTGTCTAGCTTTCCATCTAGCTTTTTAGTGGTCTTCCACTATGCAGTTTTTAAGTGCTCATTCCCCAAACTCCTGTTCATTCTGTCCACGTCATCTCGCTAATAGCTCTTCCAAATCTCACTCATCTATAATAATTGCTACAACCCATAACCTGGAAACCAGACCCAGAAGCTATGGAGCTTGTGCGGGAGGGAGGGGGCGATTATTATTATCACGTAGGCCCAACGTGCGGCTGCAGCCGACTTACAGATGGAACAGCACAAATCCCACATTTGTGTCACAGCTCAGCACAGTCACACCAGAAAACCTTAACCAGATCTGCCGGTACCAGAAGTATTATGTTACTTCCAATTTGATGTAGCAAGCTTACCTCATTTATCATTCTTCTCATCAAATTTTTGATCTCAGATGTTTAATTGAGGTTTCCTACAAAATCGCCCTTATTGGGATTCTCTATCACCTCTGCTAAGTTTCTTTCGCTCAATATTTATAATCCGAGGTAAGTAAACTTCATCAGTTCATATCGGATATTTAGAAATTACCATACAGAGCCTCTGTTTTCTATATAAACAGATTTATTTTTAACTTTTTAGAAACTATTTTGAATGTGAACCGACACTGTAGATCATCTAATTTTCAACTATGACTGCAGCATCGTCAGCCTAGATAGGGTTTCCAATAAAAAAGCCATCTGTCAGCCATTTTATAACTTAAATCTACTTTTTTGACATGTTTGATTATTTCATACATTACTCTATTGAATTTTCTTGTCTAACTCCGACCCTAACATTTTTATTTCCTCTATTAAAATTTGATTGACTTTAATACGGTTTTGCTATTTTTATAGAGGTGTGTGTTATATTCTAATATATTTATTGTCAGCGAGTCGTACTCGGTCAAATGTTTCCCCATTTGTACCCATTCATAGCAAACGTCATAGTAATTGTCGTTGGTTTGATTGTATAATCAATAACACAACATTTTATTAAATAAAAAACAATTTTGTTCATGTGGGTACACATTTCCACCATTTATGGAGATGGTTGTTACCCTACATACTAAAAAAAACTAAATGGTTAAATAATGTCGAACGAAGCGAAAACAAATAATATAGTTTTTGACAACATTAATAAACATAGAATCAACAAAAAATAATTAGCTTTTATAATAGGTGTTTGAAGTGCAGTGCCGGATTAAAGGGTAGGGGCCTCTACCACAAAGAGGCCCCCGCCACAACAAAGAAGTTTTTGTACGACACTTGCTTATAATTTAAATATCACTAATACAAATTACAACAAAGATTAATATCAAATATCAGTCCACTGCCCATTATTATTATTCTGTGAAGAATGTCTTACGATATCCGCTCCTACCACGATCGGTCAAAATACGTCATCAACCACCGCCCGTTTCTGTTTAGTCGAGCACCCGTCCCCCGCGCCAGTGTCTTACCCGCCTAAGCGATCACACCAGCAGTGATGTTCTGATCGTCTTGTGGGATTGTTCTGTTTTTGTGTTTACTGTAGAATCGTGAAGGGACTTTTGCCACCCGGTGCACGGTGCCGTGAAGTGAGCGTTTCAAGAAGTCGTGTGCTGTGCACTGTGCCTACTTTTGGATAAATACAGCGGATTGTGCAGATAATACATTCTACATATTGTATAAGGTACACTTAGGTTCTTAAAACAAAACGCATTTACCAGAGTGCATCCGAAAAACGTAAAAGAGCCAAAGATAAAGATAGAAAGAATGAAGACGTTCTTGGGAAAACTCGCCAAATTACCGACTTCTTAACTTCGTCAGCTACTCCTTCTTTTCAGAATATCAAAGAATATGTTGGTACCTATATAAACCCACGTTTTTCAATAACTTTGGAAATTACACATATTCTAATGCCTAGTACTTTGTTTCAGGTAGCCGATGATGCAGTATCACCAGATAATTCGTCGTTGTTCACACAACAGCCAGACGTTCATAAATATGAAATTAATTTGAACGTTAGTGAAGATATAGGTATGTGGTCTGAGAATGTGAAAGACAAAATTGATTATTGGGTAAAAATGGGGAGTTCGACAATTCAACAGTACGATGGTGAATTGCTGAAAGCAAAATCTGTTCCGCAGCTTGGTAAGCATTTATTAGAAAATGTCAGAAAAGTTTTTTGAACAAAAGAATCGTAATGGTGAAATTATCAAACGTTCCTGGTTATGTTTTTTACCTAGTGATGGACGACTCTATTGTTTTGTATGCAGTTGTTTTCTTCATTACACACGCAATTTATACATGGAGGATTTTGCGATTCGAAAAATGCTGCTGCCAGTCGTTTAATAGAACACGAAACATCTCAACAAGAGTCATCTCAATGCCATCATAGATTTTGGTAAGCGTTCAGAAATCATGGGACGTATTGATACCAACCTGTGTAGACAAGCAGAGGAGTCTGCAAAATATTGAAGAGATATTCTCAAAAGACTTTAAGTGTCATAACGTTTATCGGCGAGCGTGGTTTGGCATTTCGTGGCGAGAACGAGTTATTTGGGTCACCAAACAGTGGTAACTACCTTGGTGTGTTAGAATAGTAGAGTATGACGATTTTCTCAAAGAGCACATAAGGAACACAACAAATCGTGATAGAGGTCATACTAACTATTTAAAGAAATAGAACTCATGGGTAAAAACGTTCATAAGGAGATTATTTGTCGCATAAAACATTCAAGGTATTATTCCATTTCAATCGACTCAACACCCGATGAAGGCCATGTAGACCTAGCTTACGTTAATTTTTCAATATATGGAAGAAAACAGTCCAGTAGAAAAATTTTTAACATTCATGCGCCTAATCAGGGCCATAAAGGAAAAGAAATGAGGTTTTGATAAACTTTATTCAAGAGAATGATATAGACATCAGGAACTGCCGTGGGCAACCCTACGACAATGCATCTGCAATGAGTGGCAAATACAATGGCCTTCAGGCGTTGGTAGCTGCAGAGAACGATTTAGCATCATGGATTCCTTGTGCTGCACATTCTCTGAATTTAGTGGGACAAACTGCTGTGGAGTGTTGTACTACTGCTGTAAGTTTTTTTGATTTCTTAGAAAAGCTCTACGTTTATTTCATGGCATCAACAATGCGGTATAGTGTGCTTATTGAAAGTTTGAAATTGGCTGAGCATGGTAAAAACATTATTGTACCAAAAAGAATAGATACCACACGAAGTTGGTCGTGGCGTGCAGAGGCTTTGGTTCCTGGATACGATGAAATAAAAAATACTTTGTACAAATTGACACAAGAAGATGAAACAGCTAAATCTGGTTGTGAAGCACTAGGTTTATACAACAAAAGGACAAAGCTTGAAACAGGATTCTATGCAGTATTTTGGAATTATATTCTAGATCGGGTTGACCAAACTAATAGAATACTGCAAAATCCTGCACTAGATGCAAACACAGCAGTCGGAGCAATAAAATCACTAAAATGTTTTATCGAATCAAAGCGGGAATGTTTTTCAGAATACGAAAGTAAAGGAGCGTTAAAATCAGGTGTTAATGAATACATCGCACATCTATCGCGCAAAATCAATGTGCATCTAGCGCCTCTTAACACAGATCAAACTTCTGATGAACAACAGACAATGGCACCATTTACAAAATTTCGAATACACGAACAAAGGCTTGGCTTCATATGAATTGGTTCCTTCCCGTTTGGGATTTCTGACCAAACTTGACCTTCTCAGCTCCGAACAAATAACAAAAGAAGCGAACAATCTAGTTAATATATACAAAGAAGACCTGGATGACAGTCTTGCGAATGAATTTATCCAGTTTCAGCTATTTTTCAATGAGTTCAAAAAAAGTAGAGGAAGAGGAAGATATAAAACAGGTATGCCAAGTGCATTGGATGTATAAATTATTATTAGAAAAAGATGTTCAAGACTCTTTTCCTAATGTAGAAATAGCTCTTCGAATTTATTTGGTGATTACTAATGATTACAAATTGCAGCAGCGAAAGAACTTTTTCAAAACTCAGATTAGTAAAAAACATGCCGAGAACTACAATGAATGACCAACGACTTAATTACCTAGCACTGATGAGCTTGCAAAGTGATGTTTAAAGGGACATGGAAGTTAATGACATTATATCAACCTTCGCAAGTCTCAAATCTAGGAAAGTGCCAGGAATGTAAATCTTAAATTTTATTGTTTTAATTTTTTTTATGTAATTTAATAATAATGTGTAACCTAACTTTCTGCATTATTTTTATTCTATTTTATTAAACTCTTCTACGCCTTCTTCATTGCCTATGATGATTGCATATGAAAATGTATTGAAAAGAAAGATCCGAAAGCGGATCTGGTACAGCCTTGGGGTCCCCACACACCTAGATCCGGCACTGTTGAAGTGTCTCATTATCTTGTTGACAGAAGTCAAGTAATTGAAGTAAAGCAGTTCAAGTTCTTCTATTACCATTTTCCTCCTTACACGAGAATTCCTGATGTAACAGGACATCATCTTTTGGTTATTCTTTCTCATAAGTCCACTTCATTTTAGACTGGAAACCAACACATCAACTTCAGTTTTTACTTTTCGGATTCTTCTGTTGGGGTATAGTGGTAAAGCCTGAAAGGTGTTGTAAACCCGTGGTCGCTCGACTCCAACGCGGCCGTGTGACGTCACACGTGCATGCGACAGAAACACTTGCTATACGTATAGCGTTTAGTGCTAGTTTATTTAAGGGTTTATTGAAATTTTTATTGATACAGTGTATTAATATAGAATGGATAAAATTATACCATATGCATTTAAACACTTTGAATGATTTGGAGGCATCGGTTAACGATTTATCACAAGCGAAGACAATATTAGAATCGGAAACGTCTCCTGGTGTAATTAATTGCGATTTTGTGTTCCTATGAGTACAAATTATGAATCACATTGATGTGATAAAACAAATGAAATTTCCAATTTCAAAAGTGGGTTAGTGTATAATTTTGCACTAATCTTTTCATAGTGTAGTGTTAAATCTAGACACTTTGCAAGCTTCTCGCTACCAGATGCTATTACGAGCGGATCAAACTAATAGAAAACGTCTTATCGAATTAAGCAATCGTTAGTGGCGCCATATTTCATATAAACAATTTATTTATTGGGAAAATTCTTAGTTGCCTTGGGGAAAAATAAAAGGAAGGTAATACATGCTTGGGTCGTTTCAAAAATAAGCAAATATCCCGAAGATAATGATATGTATACACGGTTTCGTCCTACAGAAGAAGGTCCAGATTATTTTGATTAAGAAAAATGAATATTTTTTTAAATATTTTGTGTTAACTAAATATTTACATAAGTTATAAAAAAGTAAAAATAACTTTTAAAATAACATGTACTCCTAGTTTTCACGTATAATTAAACTGTTACATTTATAAATACGTTCTATTAGTAATAATAATAAGGACATCTAATGATTATATGAGGTTTTTTGCTTCCTCCAACGAAGGACGCTCTGCTGTGGCTATATTTGCAGAGATTATGGCTGCATATTTATCATTTTCAATTTTCAAATACGTAGGATCAGCGAAGTTCTTTTCTATTACAAATAGTTATTATTTCCTCTCGTAATTCATTCGATTTTTTTGGAAAAATTTCTTGATACAATCGACCCTTTTCACTCTTTACAACCACTGCCAGTAAATGTTAAGATTTTTAACTGTATTTGGAAAAGAAAAATTATATTCGCCAGCTTCTTCGGTATTTTTGTACCCGAATATACAACATCGAGACATGTTGTTTTAATGGGTAACTACACAATAGTAATAACCTAATAAATAAACACTAAGTAAGCTTTTTATTTACCTCCAAACACGTGAAATGCACTAATTTGTGGTCGGATTTCTACTACCAAAGCGGTTTAGTACGCCTTGCATATTAGGCGCTTGCACGCGTGACGTCACACGCTTCGGATCTTTCAACTTCAAAAATTAATTACAGGCCTATTTTTAAGAATTTAGAAATTTTACTTGTGAAATGGCTATCTACATTTTTTTGTTTAATTTATTAAGCTGAAGTTGTAAATCCGCTTAACAACACTTTGAAGCTGCCTCATAACTTCCACAACTTTTTCAAATACAAATAACATGTAACTAATACAAGTAAATATATATTAATTTCCAGTTTCTTTACAAAATTTATTATAACATCCTATAGTTTCACAATAATTTATAAATTATATTAACAAAACAATAACTACCTCTATTTTCTTGAAAATTCATAAACCTTTGTCAACCGCTATTATGTGAAGCTTTATTCTTCCATCAATTACATTCTGGCTTCTGATCTGAGTGAATGCGTATAAGCATACTTAATAAACCTTTAAGTGCAGTTTTATAGTCATATAGTTGATCTCTCTTTTGTATGTCTTGTAAGTCTAAATAATTTACAAAATTGATAATTAATACTACAGTGAACGCTGCATATTAGAATACTGGTTATAAGAATATTCCGCCTATTGGAATAAAAGTGATAGGTTCAGATTCAGTTCCATTTGGTTTTTAACAAAAATTTGCAGATATGGCAATATCGCTTAATAGAATAGGATCCTTTAATATAATTATTTGAAAGAAGTTTGCAAGTTTTTAACAGTTAAAGGAGTATCCGTGTAGATGATCATCTCTCGGAAAATTGTAAAGACAGATTTTATGAATTTATTTTAAATTGCTGAACCACTCAATGGGGTATATTGAGTGAGGGAGTGTATATCCTTGGATGTATATGTTACGCCGAAATGTAGAATTGCTTATTTAGTGAAATAGGCAAAATTTTGCCCATTTTATTAAATTGGCAAGCCCTCTGACCATTTCACGTATTATGCAGTTCCATAGCTTACTTCGCGAAACCAGCACAGATTTCTTGCCTAGTTCACGATCCTGATTCTATGCGTGTTTGTTATGCAATCAATAAAAGAACTAAGCTCTTTATGGCTTGATTTAGTATTGGTTAATAGAAAGCCCAGACATCCTCAAAGTCAGGGCTCTGTAGAGAGAAGTAATGCCAGACTGAAGGAGTCCATTCACGCTTGTCGCGTGAGACAACAGCACTTCTTCCTGGTCTACTGGTTTGGGATTTGTTTAGTAGGCATTAAATACAACATATCATGAAGCAATTAAAATGCAACCATATGAGGCAGTTTTTGGACATAAAACTCGTATGGGTTTAAAGTCAAAAATCCCACAAGAATTTCTGGCAAAATTTACAAATGGTATGTTTGAGAAAGACGTGTTTGCGGCTTTAGAAGAAGACCAAGAACAACAAAATATTGCTGTAGGTCATGGAGAGCCAAGAAACAATTTCCCAACAAACCCTGTAGAAATGTGTACTGAAACTCTTGAAAAGGCAATGATAGTGTTGTTTCATTATCTGAAGCGTTTGTGCACAACGACATATTAGAGATTCAGGAAAATGTGATAAACTATGGCGCTAAATTGAATATTTCTTCTGAGATAAAAGAAAATTTTGTCAAATCAAACATCCCTACGTCAGATGAAACTGACTTGCCCATTTCTAACGAAACTGAGGAGGAAAGACATCCTACTGTAAAACATTTTGCGTAACACAAGACCGTATACAAGGGGGCGGTTTAGGGGGTCTGAACCCCCCCGCAACTAAACTTAATACTAATAAACGATAACAAAATAAAATTATTTTTCTATTCTGCTTCCCCCCGAAAATAAGTTCCCCCAGAACCCCCCGGAAATAAATTTCTGGCTATGGCCCTGCGGCGTAACATATACATCTTTATGGCTATTTGAAACAGGTATATTATTGAGAAAGCTGTAAACAGTTTTGCAGAGGACTCTTTGATTCCGGCAAAAGAGACTTCAAATGGTTAAATTCTTCAGAGTAAACCAGATCAAAAATTAACATAAGTATAAGGATCAATGTTGTTAGCGAATAACATTAGCCATTACATTGTGTATTTTTATTACTCGCCAAACAGACCACTGTGAAATAAATATTTGACAGCTGGTTATATCCAATATACAAATGTTAATGGAATAATCCACACATAAGAATAATTTTTTCAGACAAACTGATTACTCCAATAAGCGAGTTTCACTGTGTGAGAAGCCAAACTTACATTTTAAAATATGTAATGGTATTAAAAATGGATATTAGAATATTCTGGTTATTAGATTAGTTCTGCTTGACAAAATCTATTATTTCAATAAGTGGGTTTCACTGAGTTAACCAAGCATAAAACTTTATTTATCAGTAGTCTTTAAACTGAACAACTATATGTTGATTTACTACATCAATCTTTACAAGAGATATTAATAAAAAACTTTGAGTTTAACTATATGACATATCCTAATGCCGTGTATTCAAAATGATGTGAGATTTTGAAAAAATACTATAGATGTGCTCCAACAAATTATATTTCTATACAAACTTCACATTCAAAGGGTTTTCACCACCATGTATTCGTCCATGCCTAATCAAACTACTTTGTTGTGAGCACTTATAGCTACATATTTTACACCTAAAAGGCTTTTCTCCCGTGTGGCTATGAATATGTTCCTTCAAACTTTTTCTATACAATGTCCTATAATTACAAATATTACATTTGTGTGGTTTTTCTCCAGTATGAATTCGTTGGTGTGATTGCAGTTTTTCTTTTAATGCAAACGTATTGTTACATATGTCACACTGAAATGGTTTTTCACCTGTGTGAATATGCATATGTTTTCGTACAGCATACTTGTTTGAACTTTTATATTCACAAATTTCACATTTAAATGGTTTTTCTTGGGTATGGATACGCATATGTAGTGTTAATGTGTTCTTTTGCGAACACTTAAATTCACATACTGTACAGTGAAAAGGTTTCTCACCAGTGTGAACACGCATGTGTTTCTTCAAATTACAATTACGAGTACATTTAAACGAACATAATTTACATTCAAATGGTTTCTCACCAGTATGAATATATGTATGTCTTTGCAGGCTTCGTTTTGAAGAAAATTTAAACTTGCATATAACACATTCAAAGAGTTTTTCACCCGTGTGATGCCTTAGGTGCGTTTTTAAATGACTACTTTGGGTGCACTTATATTCACAAAGTTCGCATTTGTAAGGCTTTTCGCCTGTATGACGACGTGTATGAGTACGTAAAATGGTCTTTTGTGAACATTTAAAATCACAAAACTCACATTTAAATGGTTTTTCGCCAGTGTGACTTCTCATATGCTGTTCTAGCATATATCTATATGTACATCTATAACCACATAGAATGCATTGGAAGGATATTTTTGAGTATTTGCTTGCTTTATTTATACAATCAGTGGTTACTTGAGGCTCGTCTTTTAAAACAAGTTCTTCTTTAGCTAAATCGTTTTCTTCCGTTTTTATTTTTATTGCAGCATTGACATTAATATCTTCAGTTTTAATTGTAGAAAGAATAGGTTTTATATCTGTAAGATAAATAATTATATTGAATAACATAGATATATTGAATAACATTATCGGAGAAATCTATACCGTAATGACTGAAATGACTAGGAATCTCTGGAGTGTAATCGATCTGTAAAGACGGGTTGTGATTAGAATTTACTTCTGTTTTAATTATTGTTTCTGGTACTATTTTTGTTTCACTCTTATCCATGATAAATCTTTATTTTATTCTTAACTGAAACAGAATTTTATTATTATACATAAAAGAGTAATAAAATAGAAACACAGAGGGATCAGTTATAGGGATTAGTTACATACGTGAGGACTTACTATACTTCACTGTAGAAAAAGGTGGTGATTTAAATAAGAGTAATGAAATGTAAAGCTGTTAAGGATACAAATATTGATAATAAAATGTTTCAGAATATTAGAATAGGAAAATTTTCTATAAATAATAAGACAGATTAGACCAGTGTTGTAAACGTGAAAATAATTAAAATCACTGTAAATAACTTTCAACCAATAGCAAAAACGGACAAAAACGCCATTGGTTGCATTCAGCAGAAAAAGCTGCTAGCGCTACTTACACCTCTGCTACAAAAGAGCGCTCAGTGTTCTGCTGTTCGAACGAAATGTTTTGATATGTCAATTGATGTCAATTGTCAGGTGGTCATAACCTAAAAGCATTTTTCCTCGAGCATAAAAGTGTTTGGAATTATATTTAGCTGTGCTGTGATATTATTCAGTAATCAGTAGTGTTTGATTTTTATGTTTTGTTCTATTATGTGACGAACTGATATCTTTGTCTTTTCTGTATTATTTATTCGTTTTACTTACTATTAGTGTGTGTATTTTCATCCTCCTGGTCGTCCGTATCTTCATACCTAATTAAATTTATAAAAGTGGCCATTTCCCGCTGTTTTGTCGCTTGATAGCTCAATCTGCTCAACATGTAGCACAAATATTTTACGCTTCAAAAAATGGCGTCCGCTCCACAACATGTTGTGTTGTAGCGGTTGGTAGCGCAAGCGTTCAGCAGAATTTACTAAACAGTTCCGGAACTGTTTGATCTGCTGAATGCAACCATTGGAGTGCCTTTGTTTAAAATTAGCACAGCAGGTAAGACTACAATCTGGAATAAGTCTTCTTTCTAAAAATTCTGGGAGCTTGTTCAGAACTTCATGCTACACACACCAAATCAGAAAAGATTCTAGTGGAAGAATTTGTGTTGAATTGATTTTTTTCTTCTAGAGAGTACCAGGAGAGCTACATCATCTGCAAAGCATGACTTAAGACTATAGTATCTGGCCTAGTGTTAAGCGACGGGATCTTTTCTTCTAGAAAGTACCAGGAGAGCTACATCATCTGCAAAGCATGATTTAAGACTATAGTATCTGGCCTAGTGTTAAGCGACGGGAATATTCCCGTTGAGGAATTTATAAAAATCACTAATAAATTTCCAAAAATGAGAATTTATTTTTTATACGCCAGTGAGAGAAATACAAGCGAGCGCTCGTCAATGCGTACTCTGCCCAATACAATTTTGTAAGTAAAACTAATTACAAACAGGGACTGGAACAGGAACCCAAAAGAATCTGAATCGGAACCGGAACCGATTACTTTTATGGAACCGAAACCGGAAGCGGAACCCTTACTAACATCCGTTGTAATGTTAAGATGAGAACCCGAACCGTTATAAATTTTCGAAGGAAGCGGTATTTTTCGGTTCTACTGGTAAATAAAAAAATAGTTCAACATTCTCCCAACAGCGCTACCATAACCATTCATTACTGAGTTGATGTTGATACTAGATCCACTTCCACTATTAGTTGACCAATAATCTTTTGGTAGAAAATGCTTAGAGCAAACTTTTGTATATTTTGTTGGTTTTTTTCCTGATCTAATGATAAACAACCATTTTATAATTAAATATTTATTAGTAATAGATGAACACTGAGGCACACAACAATTATAAGGCATTTTGCAGTTACAATAACAATCAAATCTACAGAAATAAATAGTCAGAAAAAGTGAGGTTATGTTTCTATACCTAACATCGATTGCAGCGCCACCTAAATGAAAGTGATCTAATAGATCACCATTATACTTTTCATTCACTTATTAATTGATTAATACTAATTAACAACAATTAATATTAATTCATTTATGAACGCTGTTTCTGGTATCATCACTGCATGAAAAATCTCAAAGTTTTTCTAAATCTGTCCCTCTCCAAAACTAGGTTGAGGCCTAGTTCGAGAGGTTCCGATATCGTTGTTCTTTTACCGCTGCTCCCAACGGATGGTTCAGGTCTGGTTGAATATAGCATTAAGTATTTGAACAAACAACTCGATACTTTGAGCTTCGTTTTTCCGACTTTTCTTGATAAGGATCTTACCGATCCCATACTGCCAGTTTTCTTTGTTCCGATTGTTTAATGTCTGTTTATTAATGTAATGAAAATTATTCTTCATTTGTTGGTGAAGTAATATTTGTATTGTGAAACCTCCCAGGCCCAAAATTCAAGTGATAACCCTAATACGTAACTCTGGAATTGAAAAACTACATAAAGGACATAGATTTTAGGAGACCTACTTTCACTACTACCTTTAATATCATGTTGTCTTAAATGAATAACATTTACTTATACAGAATCAGAGGAAATATAGCAGCTATAAAAAGAAATGATAATATACTTAATTCATTTATTTAGAAAAAAATTATTACATACATTTAAAAAACGATGTGATAATTAATACTTGATGACCTGCGACTAACCTGTGGAATCATTAGCGCTACTACACTGTGAGCCCAATTATGACTTCCAGAATGGCATCCTTTAAATATTGAACGAAGAGTGAAATTTAGTTTGGCTCGTGTATAAGATCAATACACGGGGTTCAACTCTATTATTGTCTGTATCTTCCATACAATCCATTCCTGGACCTCGAGCCTAATCCTTGTAACGCTTAGAATTCTTTTGTACTACAACTTTTGGATCTCTGACTACTTTTTCTTATGAGTCATGTGAATTACGGCTGTTATATACTGCTTCTTATTCTCACAGGTGTAGATAGTGTAATCTAGCCAATTGTTCAAAATCACTAGACGTCAATTTTGTTATATTATTCGAATATAGCTTCAACGTCCGTAAAGGTAACAACCTAAAGACATTCCTATGGATTCTACTTAATCTATTCTCACCCAAATCAAGCTCAATAAGATTATGCACATTATCGAAAGCTTTAGCTTCGATGTTTTCAATAAGGTTGTGTTTTAAATCCAATATTCTAATTGAGGATCCCGAAAACATATCCTTACCAATTTTGGTGATCTTGTTACCAGCCAAACCCAGCTCATATACACGGAAGTCTTCAAAAGCTTTGGGCTCAATATGTCTAATACCGTTATAATTTAATACCAAAGTACCAATTGTGACACCTGAAAAGGCATTTGTAGTAATTTTAGTTAATTTATTGAGATCCAAACTAAGAAAATGGAGATTTTTGAAAACATCGAAGTTTCTAGCTTCGAGTTCTTCAATTTGATTGTTGCTAATGTGCAACTGTTTAATTGAACATTCTATAAAATCACCTTTTTCTACCCTTGTTAACATATTATAACTTAAATCTAATGTATGAAGATTGTTCAAACCACTAAATGCTCCTGGTTCAATTGTTGCTATTTGATTACGAACTAGATTCAGTTTTCTTAGATCTGCAACATTTGAAAACGTGTTATTTTTAAGTTTAACTATATAGTTGCGTTTCAAATTTAATTCTTTAAGCTGATTTAAATGAGCGAAGTCTGCGTGCTCTAAATTAGAAATATTATTATTTTCCAAGATCAATTTTTGAATTATAGAGCCTTCAAAAATACTTCCATCGATATTAGACACTTCATTATGATGTAAATCAACTTCATCAAGATTTATTAATCCTTCGAAAGATTTGGATCCAATATCTTTTATATGAGCGTGTTGTAGGGTTAACCTTTTAAGGCTAGGAATTCCAAAAAAGCCACCGCTAGTAATTTTGTATATTTTATTTCCAGCAAGACTAAGTTCTTCTAGGTTTTCCAAGCCATCAAAAGCGTAAGGTTCAACAGTCGTAATCTGATTGTAACCTAAATGAAGGATCTTGATGGCAGAACCAGAAAATGTGCTTTTGTCAATTTTAGTTATGAGATTTTCAAACAAGTTCAATTCAACAAGCTTCCTTAGATTGTTGAAGGTTTCAGGTTCAATGTTGGTTATTCCATTACGACCTAAATCGAGAGTACTGATTGTGGAGCCAGCAAATGTGGTTTTACTTATTTTTGTTATCGAATTTCCATGCAAGCGTAATTCATCAAGTTTATTCATGGTGCTGAAACTTCCAGATTCAATAGTGGCTATGTGATTGGCATTCAGGGTTAATTTTACGATTGGCAATCCTTGAAACATTGTTTTAGTGACATGCCGGATGTTGTTGTCGGTTAGTATTAGCTCCCGAAGACTATGTAAGTCTGTTAGGGTTTCATGATGGATGCTTGTGAATTGATTGCCTGATAAGTCCAGCTCTTGAATTTGGAAATCTGAAAATATATTACAGTAAGTGAAAAGCAAATTTTAGTAGCTTTTTATTTTTCATAATAAGTATAGTAATAAAATCGGAACGAACACATCGCTGAACCTGTAAAGCTTTGATTATCAAAACTTTCAATATTTGAAACCTTGAGAGATTGAAACTATGAAATCAAATTAACAATGATATTTAATAATTTTTTTAGATTTATTGAATGAAAAATGGCAAGATTTTAACAAAATCTAAGACGTTGAGGCTCATGGCTCTAGGTGATTTGCATAGCCAACTATATTTCAAAAGATATTTAGTAATGCATACAGTACTATTGATTGTAAAAGTCGTAATATTCAGTTGAAACGCAGTCAACGCTTGTACATATAAAATCTATTTCCCACGAGTATAGTATCTTGCTTAAGTCACGTACTTATTCTTTTAAAATTAAGTCAACATTTACACAAACAAAATTTATTTCCAAAGGGTTAATCATATATTCTTCAAAAACCAAGTCAACATTTGCACAAACAAAATCTATTACCAATGGGTAATAACGTGCTGTAGTCGCGAATTCTTTAAAATTCTGCTTAATATCATTTAACAAGTGAACAAAATGTTAGCTTGTAGCCAGAGAAATTAGGCACAATCAGCTTTCTTTCAATTTTAACAAAAAAAAACAAAGTGCTTTTAAAGTCATTATTCTTGGTTGGTAAGACAGTTGTATTGCTCCGAATTTTAAGTTTAATAGTTCTATGTGCCTTTTAATAAAATAACAGAAAGAATTTCGTCTAACAATATTATTGGTGATGCGTATTGTCATACTTGAGTTTGATTGGTTAAATTTATATAGCACCTATTTAAACTTAAAAATATTAGAGTTTACTCTTTCCTAGTGGTGAATCTAGTAGAGGGGTTAGTTCAACTGAAATCCGACAGCACGTTCTTGAGGTAATTTTGCAACCGCGTTCAGAGTCCGAAGAGTTTCATTGAATTTGTGTTGGGAAAGGAACACAGTTTTTAGTAGTGCGAAGCTGTTACGAATTTACCGTTCGTCGATTTTTATGATGTAAAACGTTTATTTGTGAAATTCAGTTTGTTAGTTCGTTTGTACTGAGTTGAAGTTTTTTTCTGTGTGTGATAAAGTGAAATAAAGGATTATTAAAATACTATACTAAAAGGAACCGCTGATGCAGTATATTGTCTGTAAGTTACTTAAATAATACTAACTGAGATTTCATTCTTTGTCAACAACCAAAAAATATATTTATCTGTGTTAAGTAATGAATTTACTGCAAATGTATTTAGAATGGGATCCCAAATTAAGTTATAATGCAGAAGTTAATAATGCGCTAGGTTTTAAAACATCAGTAACTGTGGGTATGTTTGCATTGTGAATACAAAATTAATACTAATAATCTGTTTCCAATCGCAGATTCTCATTTTAATACTAAGTAATATCATCAAACAATTTGGGTGGTGCCCTTCTATTTTTTTTAATTACTTCTGCTTCCTATCTGAAATTAGTAAGTCTTTGTAATTAACGCCCACGACACATGAAAGCAATTTGAATCAATAAGACTTCTCTGACGAAGTGATATTTTAACGTAAGTATAAGTGATTATATGTATGTGTTTATTTGGTTTTGTGGAATTAAATCCAAGCGTGGGATATTTTTGTTTAATTGTTGAGATTGAGATTGTTGCCATCCAGAAGACATGACTTCGCTTTTAAACGTTTCAGTTTAGGATACCGACGAAGTTTCTGTTGTATTAAAACAAAATCCTCATTAAGGAACACTTAGAAAACTCATTGTCATGTAAATTTATTAATTTAGGCTTCAAATTACCAACCTCGAGTATTAGCGCGAATGCAAAAAAGAAAGAGCAATAAAATTGCTAAATGTGTCATAAATGGTCAAGATCATAGTCATCAACGTATCAAAGATTGGTGTCGATTATGAATTTACCACAGTGTAATTTTAAGGTCAATGGTTCAGCAAAGAACATTTCTCTAGGAAGTTAATAATATTTAACAGAAATTGGTTTGAAAACTCTTAAACTGAGGCTTATTATTTTTTTTAATATTTTGCCCTGGCAACACATGTTACAATGTTGATCTAGAGGTCTCAACTTTTGGGGATATTATTTTTTCTATTTCGAACACTTCTAGGGGGTAGCGCGGTAACAATCCGGAAAAAAAAGTAAGCCGCGGTTTAGTGGGTATAATAAAATAATTAACCAGTTTTGTCAATTTAAATGGCATAACAGGCGATGTTTAATTCCAATATTTATCTATTTTTCATTTAATATTAAAAGCTCCGTCAGAAAAAGTAACAATGAAGTCTAAGGTAATCCTTGGATTGCTTTACAATTTATAATTACAATTTTAACCACTAAATTAACATTTATTATTTATTAATAAAAAACTACAAATTTTTTAAATTCTAGTATGATATATCAATTAAGATGTATGTCAATTAAGACCACATCACCCAATAAACAATTTTTGTTTAATAAAGGTTCTCGAAATATCATCACCAAATTATAAAACCTTTGGTAATATAAATTGTTGATAACAACATTTACGTTACCTCTATATACCCCTAAAAGAGCTTAAATGGCGATCTCTATAAGGGTTACCGTTACCACCGTTATAAAACCAAATGTAACTTTTAATGTGTTTATAAGTATTCCTAAGTTTCTATATAAATTTTAGAAACAATATGGCGCTAAGGTGTAGTTGTATTTACAGTTAATAAAGGTGACGTTACATAACTTATGGTAACGCTCCTCACTGTCAGTGATGGCAATCGCCTAAAGTACGAACCGCCACTGCAATACTGCTTATGTAACTTGCAAGTTCCCGCCAGCCGTTGCATTTTCAACATTCATAACCTCACAAAAATATTTCGCACTCTATATGTGTTTGTTGTGCTGGATTATTGTGCGAAAATGTCTTTTAAAATAGTATATTATTGACGTCTCTGTGCGTTACCAAAGGTTTGTTAAGAGAAACTGTGGTTCCAAATTTGAAAATTAACCTAAAAATAATATGAATATTAGTTTTATTACAGTGTAACACCAACAGCCCTCAGCTTTTATAACGGTAACTGCTATTACTGTGGGTTGAGTAAGTTTTATATTTACACCTACAGTCCTACATAGAAACTCAACACTATTGGTTTTATAAATTGATAACTACAACTATTATAGAAAATAATTATATAACCTTAGGTAACCGTTACTATAAGTAATATAAGTTAGTAATGGAAACGTTTCTGTTACGACTTTATAAAACCTAAAGCTCTTGGGCCTTTTACATATCCACTATATAACTTCTCAACCAATTAGTCTTTTTATAATCTCCAATATAAACTCGCAACCTTAATAAAGCGCTTATAGAAACTGACTGTTAGTTAAGGTGATAGAAATTGTTTATTGGATAGGATGATAGCGATCACAGTATTGATACAGGGTGTATGCGATTAAATGTAGATTTTGTCTAGCTATCATGAAATATGATTTTTGTATACTTTTAGTAAAAATTTTGCAATTTTATTTGCGGAAATTAATTATACCCTATGATTATTGGTGTGGGGTTATCAAATATTGTTTTTAACGAAATCAGTCAAATATAGAGAAAATATTAAAAAATTACACGTCTATAAAGTAAAAATTTCAGTTTAATGTTAATATCTTCAAGATTTATCTCTTTATCTGTTCCTCTTAAATATCGTGAAGATGAAATGACGAAAAGGTAAAACTTATACAGTGTGATTGTGAAAAGCTTAACTTCCAATAATTCATTAATTAATCTCTTACCATCTTGAGTTTCATTACCCATCTCCAACGCTGTAACACCACTTTTTATAATTTTCAATGCTTTAATGGAATTTAATATATTCAGTGAATAAATATTCAAACTGTTTAATGTGCATCCATATAAATGAAGTGAATGAATATCGGTTATATTCAATTCATTTAAAATTCCAACAACTTCCTTGTTTATTTCTTCCATGGAAGTCATCTCATAACATACGATTGCTTTATTATCTTCGTCAAAATAACATTCCTGTGCTGCACATCCTACTAAAAGCCACGAGAAAGCTCCCGTCCAAACATTTATTAATGATATTTTTGACATTCCAAGCTATTCACAACTAAAAACGTTGTAGGTGTATATAAAACACTTTTTCTTACGTATATTAAAAATATGAAGAAAACACTCTATAATGCTATAATAATAATCAAACTGTATAGTAAATTAAAACCAAATGAATGTTAACTAAAAATTTAGAAGATCGTGCTTTCTTCATTAAAACTGGTTTTAAGTTTTTAGAAGATGTCCGTAATTAGTATTGCGTCAGCATATTACAACAATTTACCTTGAAACTGATTTACAATTCATTAATAATATGACAATTCATTAATAATATAAAATATAATCAATGAACGCGTTATAACTATTTCGTCTTTTTTAATCATACATATTTAGGTGTGAAATATTATACCTTTATGCACAGGTACATAATAATTAAGCTATTATTGCTGTACTCATCTAAACATAAACGTCTCTTTATAGCCCACGAGCCTCTTTATTATGGCCGGACGGGCAATAAAAAACGTCACATAAATGTCAGAGTTGTTTCTTGTAGAACTTGATTTGTTTTCAATATAACTTGTAAACTTATCAACAATGAAAATAAGCTGAAATTAAATATTTTGGAATATTTTACTTTAGTAACGTACTTCGAGGTAGATTCGTACTCATTTAATTATGTTCTTTATGCAATAATAGATTTGAGATAAAACAAAATAGTGTATGTGTAGCGGGCGTAACTTGCATTTATGGCCCTACAGCCTTTTCTTAACCCTCGGCTAACACCTCGGGCTAAGAATAACGCTTTTCCGGCCATAAAAGCCTCTTTAGGCCCTTAATACATATAAATAACTATAATAAACTAGATTTATTGTCAAATCTCATTGTAGAATACTTACCGTGTAATTCGGGACCAATTACACCAATTTTATATTAAGATCATCTTCCTTCTCGCTATCTTCATATTTTTCTATTTGAAATATTCGTTTCGCTATAACTGTCTGTGCCATCTTTTTCTTCTCTACTGAAATTTTTTTTTTCTAAACAACCTTAACTTCTTTTTGGTGTCTCACCGAGCATTTTCACACTTTCATTCAGCTTTGTTATACTTCCAATTCTCATTGGTGTTTCTAATACTTTATCACTGACGAATTCTTTTGATGAACCAGGGACTGGAGATGGCGGTTGTATTAAGGTTGTATGCAAATGTTTAGCAACTTACCTTGTTGAATTATAGTTAAAGTTTTGCTTTTCTATTAACGAGATTCTTTCATTTTGCATAGTTCATGTATTTCAGAATTCTAAAACTTTTGGCAGCAGTGTTTTTGTGGAAAGTTAAAAAGCAGCTTTTTTTTATCACAAAATTGAAACAATTTTAAATGTAAGAGTTGCATTTTTGCTATGGTTCATTTTATATAGTGAACGTTCAGTGAAGTATTGTAAATTGGTTTATAATTCAATGTAGCTATGTAACATGTTAAAATGGCTTATAAAAGTCAGGCTATTTCGCAATAGGCTAGTTTAAGATTTCCCCCTTAAGTTTATTTGCAAAGCATATAAAAATTGTCATCCCTGAAGCAGTCTTGATTAAAGCCTTATACAGTCTAGATTGAAGCTTCACTTAAAGAGTCAAGTACTGGGGCTTTCTCCTCGGAGAAGCCCCCGGCGAAATTTGTATGATAGTTGGCGATCCTAAAATTATAAGTTTTATGTATGGAACAAAGTTACAGTTTGAAAATCATTAATTACTCCTGTTAATACCGTTTTGTGTAGTATCGTACAGTACGATACTACAGCTTACTTGCTTCAGCTTACTGTTTATATTTTCGGTGTTAATAAATTAACACAAATAATTCAAAAGTTGTGAGGAAAATTCGATCTCGAATTAATTTTTAATGCTTGTCGTTTTGGTTAACGAACTTATGTTTAATTCAGAGTGTTATTAGTTACAAACTTAAGAAGATAGGTTACAGCATTCGGAATTTTAATGTTAATAATCCTTATCTTTGGGGGTTTTCGTTTTAATTGTAATATAGTGGATTAGCAGAATTTATGTTAGCTCTATAAAAATGATTACTTCGAAATGATACAACCTTTCAATAACGAAACTTGGTTAAAGAATAAATCTTATAACTATTAAATGAATCACTGGAATTATTGCAGTTTGAGAGTTTTAGCATTGCGGATTAGTGCCGAATCAATACAGAAATAATTTTCGTGATATCCATTAAGAACGTTCAGTTCGTTGTTGCAGCATCTTTACCACAATCCCGAGTCCTACCTGTTTTACAGCTATGATCATGTGAAGTGTTTTGTATTTTGTGATTAAGTAAAACCAGGGCATCGTTATGTGAGCGTTTCCCTTTGAAAGTCCAAAGAATTACAACATTTGAACAATGTATCAAGGACTAACGGATAACTTGTTTGATTAGAGTAAGCTTACGTAAAATTACTTGTACCATTTTTCTCTTTAATGTTTATTACCTGTAAATGTATGTATGTATTTTTTCCTTCAGTAATAATTCTTATTTTTAACAAAACTATTATTATTGTCATGGGAGACAGAAGAATATTTTATTTACAAATAAACTAACATTTGAATCAAACCATACTGTGATGAGGTGAGACCATTTACTTGTAAAAGTTAATGAAATTCGTAATACTGCCTAACAATAGCTCAACTAATAATGATTAGTTATTAAATTCTATCAATATAATCAGCATTTCTTTTTGGTTGCAAATGCTGAAGATACAACTAGTGATTTGCAATTAAATGGAGCTAAATAAAACTTTCGTTTTATTATGTCTATAGTACCCTTGTTCATCTTTATAATTAGTAAGATGTGGAAATCAGGCCTACGCCTGAATTATAATTTGTAATTAAGATGTTTTCAGCCGGAGCATTAGAAAGTAACGTAAGTATCGTTTTTATGAGTTTTATAGTAAGTATTGAGTAATCTGAATTTTCTAGAGTTTTCAGTAACGTCCGTCGCGCGGCGTATCTTTTGTGTATTCAGAATAATGTAGAGTGAGAAACCTTTTATGTTTCAGCTGGTATCTAAAAAATTCAAATAACGTTGTTGATTATGTAATGTTTAGTTTTGTAAAGATAGGAAGGTGTGAAAAGGTATTTTTTGGGTAATTAAGTCAATAAACGTTTTAAGGAGATAGGATTATTATCGATATTCAATTGTAAATTAATTTTGTTTGTTTACACAAGTGTTGGGTATCAATGAATTCCGAATTTTATTTTTATAAGTTTATCTAATTAGTTTACATTTATAAACAATAATAGGATTAAGAATATTTAGAAATGTCAAGAATCTTTTGTTTTGTTCAAATTTTGTATAGAAGGCAATTGTTTTGCCAAATCATATAAATAGAGAGCCATTTTTTTTAACAAACTCTCTTACAGTTTCATCTTGTAAGGAGTGCACACCTGTTGTAGAGCATAAAGAAAATTTAAGATTGTGTTTAAAAACGTTAACAAATTAATGGTCGAATATTTAAGGTTTGAGTTATATTTGAGAAACGTTAAAGTGTTTTAATTTGAAAAGTTTATAAATCTATATGTTTAACTAACAAGTGCTTAAAATTAAACGAATGTTTAATGATTCTACAATTGTTTATTGCTAACAAGAATAATTAATGGAAACTTTACTGAATTATAATTGGATATTAATGTAGGGATGAAAGAGGAAGAAGGGACAAGTAGCGTGTGGTGATAGTGGACGCTTGCCTAAAAGTAGGGTAGTTGGGGAAAAGTAGAAGGTGCACGGACGGCCGTGAATGAGGGTGATTTTCGGTGACGCGAGTTAACGACGGTGTGACGTATGTACGACATAAAGACGACGCGTGTGGAAGATTTGCTTAAAAAACATAAAGACTAAAGACTATTGTACTAATTCTTATTATCTAACCTGTTAATCTTTTATTTCGTTTTATCATAGTCCATAATTGTTAACATCAAATAAATAATAGTTAAAATTCAAATTGGTAACTACCTTTTATTTTAAAACACCTTTACCTTTTGAATTAATAACCTATATTAATAAAATTGAATTTGGAATTTAATTTTGTAAAGCCTTTTTATTTAGAAATATTTATGAATAGATTGATGTTAAATGTTTCTTCAATTCTTTATCAAGATTAATGAAAGCAGGCAGTTAATACCAGGGAATTACAAAAATATAGTTAGTATTTTTGTGGCACCAAATTTTAAAAAGGATAAGATTACTATCTTATTAAATAAAAAGTGTTTCGTAGTAGTTAATTTTATTATCAGTATAAGAAATTTGATGATACCAAAAATAAATTGTAACTGTAAACAAATTATATTATTTATTCAAAGAACTAATTTTTTATAGTTAAAAATCGCTAAATAAAGAATATGTATTTATATTGGAATTAATTGAAGCTAATTAAAGAATTGAAAAGATATAATTTTGTAGTCAGATTTTTCCTTTACAATTTAAATTATAAATATAATTTCATAATTAATATTTATTTCTATCTTTTTACTTCATTTAAAAGAAAATTTAGTTTTTATTTTAGTTTTGCTAATATCAATTTTCATTTTGTTTGTTTTTTCTTTGTTAATAAAAATAAAAAATTTTGTTGTTATTGTCTTGGAGATTTATGTATTTATGTGCTTTTTTATTGTTTTGCCCATAATTATAATATATAAAATACCGTTATAGTGACCAGCTTGAAAGAGTCTCAAATTTGTGGAAAGTAAAGCTTTACAACTGCACTATTTAGCCGAAGCATTATTTTATTTAAAGGTAAGCAAGTTATAATTTTTGTATTGCACCTTTTTGCAAGCATCATTTTTGTCAGTTAACACTGTTTTCTTCTGCTCAAAAAAGTGGGTGAAAGACATATGAGTAACTTTTCTTTAGCTTCACAAATAACCGAGATATCGCTAAGTATCGAAAAGTCTAAAAATCCAAAAATTGGTTTTTCCGATGTGTAACTTAGAATTATCTGATTGTGAAATCGCCACTCAAACGTTTTTTTATGTCGTCAGGAGTATTAACAATATTTCTGTTGTGATAACTAAAATTCCCAACAGTATTTGAATTTCTAAAGATTTTATTTATGTAAATTAGAATAAAGCAAAAAAAACTGAATGCTTATGTAAGTTTTTAGTAATACAAACGATTTCTACTCAACAGTGCCGCCAAATTACCACAGACGAGTAGATTACGTAACAGTAGAAACACTTCATGTAAAATAGTATATTTACCCAAAAATATTGTTTGTTATTAAAATAAAACATATCTTAACTTCCCTCGATTTTATCCCTCTGCCTTTCCATTCTTTCCTATCCTTAAGAAGATTTTACTAATACTTCACTGTAATTTTTTGCTTTCTTTATAGCAATCAAATATTTATTAGCGTGCTAAATGTTTAAATTTTTATACAAAATTTGTAATATTAAAATGAATAGATATAAATATATACAGTTCGCCAAAAACTCGAGTTACCATTACCGAATGCATGAACGGGAGTGAAAAATATTAAGAACGTTTTATGTAAAATAAAGAAGGGTGCGCTATTTACTCCCATTCCATTTTTACATTCGCGTTGACCGCTATGTGATTTTTGATTTGTTTATGCTTTATGGTACCATAGTACACATCACACTGCTAGTTCATTTTCTACCCGACGATTATTGCTATATTAAGAAATGCAACAAATCTTTTATTTTCAAGCTTTTGCTGGGTTATAAACACAATTTATTATTCTTTGTTTATTAAATATTTCAAATATATTAAAAATCAATTCCACGAAAATCCGGAAGAATTCAATTTTTAAAAACAAAAATTAATTCAGAAATAAACTACAATTAAACAAAATGAGATAAATGTAAAAAGCATATTTTTTAAAATTTTATTTGCTATGCTAACTATACGATTATTGTTTGTGTATGTAATGTTTCCGCCTTGCCGGCTTTTTATGAGCTGTTTTAAATTCTGGCTATTAAAGGCAAATAGTGAATAACTGGTAGGTAAAGAAAGGATATTAGCACATTTCTAATAAACAACTGATTAGAGTAAGAAATATGATAAGACGACTGGAATTAACTTTTCTTGACGTTGAAAAGTATTTTTAAAATAATACTTTATTTCGAAACACAAAAAACAGAGTTCAAGTTACAGAATGAACACAATTTACTGTTAAGTACAATAAGATATTTATTCGTTGTTAATTACAGAATATGCACTTGCATAATAACTTAAATACTATTATACAGTTTCAACACTAAACTGGTTCTAATACTCAGAAAACCTAGGTAAACAACATCCCTGGATGTCAGTTTCTAAGGCTTCAGAGTGTAGTTCTAAAGGCTAGGTAAACAACATTCCTCTGCATGCCAGTTTCTAAGCCTTCTGTGATAAACCCCTTGTTTATCGGTTTTATTTGTTTTATTGATTATGGATGTTTGTTTAAATAATACTCAAATTTGTATCCCATAATAAATTGGTTTTATTTCTTATTCTTATAAAATAGAAATTTGATACGTTCTTACATGTTTACTCTTCGAAACTCTGTCGTCGTCTCTCTTATTAATTTAAGTCATTAAACTGTTACAACTATTATAAAAGCATTGCATTTTTACTTAACCTAGTTATTGCTAAAAGGAATTTGATTAAGTAGCTTTTCGCAATTGAATTTATTGAACCTTTATTACCTAAATATTTTAATCTTCCAAAAACACATAGTATAATTTTTAATAATCTATATTCCTTTACACTTCGAACTCGTCTCAACTCAAACTGATTTACCCTGCTAAGTTAGGATACAGTTGAATAATATTAAGATAAGGTTTCTGAGTACGGGCATACATCCGCATACATTATTTAAATACGGATAATATTAAGGTAAAGTTCTGAATATATTACCAGCGTTATCTTATAGGCAGCGATGAGGTTTATACGTCGTCTTATATGACTGCATATAGTTTATAATGTTAACTCTGGTATTGTCAATTTTATTATTAGACATGTTTATCTTTTACTTTTTTTAATAGTACAAGTTTTTTTGATTACCTAATTGTTAAACTTTGAATTTACTTTCCCTATCAGGTCTTATTTTGATGCAAGGCAACCGTGAAATAGATTTAAATAATTTGGAGGCCAGAATTTAATAGAAGTATTTATTGTTAAATACACAAATAAGTCTAAGTCGACAGATTTGACTCTACGTTTGTGCAGACACTGCACTTATCGCTGGCTCGGTGGTCTTGAACGTTGCTGCTCGATGTCGGACTATTTCTAACAAGGTTACCGCAGGAACCTGCCTTTATAGGTACTGTTTCTTGGGCGTGGGTTTGTTTGTTGCTTCTACCCTTGCTTCGACTTTCATACGATTTCCAGGAACATCCGTGGGCGCCAGTAGAAATGCATAGCGTACGTGACTTGATAAACGTGGCTATATTTAGATTGTGCTCAATGTCAACAAGACCTTGGCACTCTAGAACTGACTTAACAGTTACATTAAATGAAATATTCTTCACAACAAATTGCAGTATCTTCGACTGCATAAAATATTTATAGGTAGTTTAAGTAAAGTGACTTAATCTAATAGAAATTAGAGCTATATGTAACTCGTGTTCTCCCATAACTTGTCGCACAATCTATTAAGCGCTTTGATTTCGATAAAAATCATGCCCTAGACGTTCAAGTTTTTTTACACGCAATTGATCATGACTCGAAGATGACTGGTGATTTTCTTGTAGCAAGAAATAACGAAACATCTTAAGAAGTAGGATTTCATCAGATTGGTTTTGAATATTGAATTCTTAAGGGATTTTATCATTTATTTTTAGCATTAATATTTAAAATAGTTGAAGTATTTAACAAATAATAATCAATAGTCAGGGCCTGCGGTGGACGAGTGGTGTTAGTGCATCACTCGTGTTCCAAGGGTCGTGGTTTCGAATCTCACTTGGGGCGGCGGGATTTTTCTAATTGAAGAATTCCGTCACCTCAACTATGGATGTGTGTATTCGTGTTGCATGTTAGATGGGTGACAGATGACCTTATATGTTGGTTCCCCCGTAGTGTAGGCGTCAAATAAAAAAAATAATAAAAAATAATCAAGTCTTTATGACCCAGTAAAAGTTTGAAAACAAAATTCAATTTTTTATTATTTTTTATTAGGCAATAGTCGTGTAGAAAATGTACTAGCGGTGCGATATGCATAATGTCATCATAAAAGGTTAACTGTAACAGAATCATGTACCGGTCAAGGCAAATGTAAAAATATCAACCCCAATGTATTTTTTTTTAATTATGATAAATTTTCTAATTGTAGAAATGACAGTATAAAAATGTTAACACCTTACATAAGAAGAAGACAAGTTAGAAAACGTAAATAAATCAAAATACAGCAAGAAATTCTGTTGTTAAGCAAGAAATTATCAAAGTCTTTTGATGTATGCGAGGTTTTTACAGATTCAGTAGGTATAAATTATTCAGTTATTCAATAAATCATCATCGAAAAGGAGTCGGTTTTATACTAAATAATATTAAACTTTTATCATATACACACGCACGCGCGCGCACACAAATCAATATTTAATTTTATAGTAAGAATGCTTTAAACCAGCTAAAAAACAAACAAAAATGAAATTGTTGCTGTATGGACATATAGATCCGCTTTCTCGTTGTTATCATATCATTAAAATAATTAATTTAAAACAATTTATCGCTTCCGTTGATACTGCTAATAGTGCTAAAATAGTAAACATCCAGAGATGGTTTCAGATAATTGCTTTTTTGCGCATGTCCTACGATAGCTTATTAAATGATATCTGTTCTATCCATTACAAAGCTTACTACTCGTTGTGTAAAAAAATCTTAGACTCCCCTCCTGCACTTTTCCAATAAAAAAAGGATAAATGTTTTGTTATTAAAGAAATTTTCCTTTTAACTTTCAAATGACTCAACAATTTATCGTACAATCCACTTACATTCATGTTATTGACCCATCAAAATGAAGATGTTTGTGTTTGTTTTAACAATAGTTTTGTGTTTATTGTCTAAAAGCAATACTGCGGAGAGTAATAGATTAATAGATATAATAGTAAGAGGTAAGGCTTAATGGTTGCGAGAAGTGGGTGTAATTTGTAAATAATTTTGGATTTTTTAAGACCCAACTTGGATATCGAATGGAAGATCGGCAATGTGCCGACAAGATATTTGCGATATGGATTGTGGACTAGGACAAATCGGTTTATGCAGATATGGAATTTGCCGATGTTTTAGTTCCGGTTGACCGATTCCCAGATAGTGATTTACATAAATATAAAAATATTTAGTAATCGAGCTTTCTTGTAGAATTATAACATGTACTCTTAGTTTTGTTAACGCACCAAGTAATATTTATAATAAAGTTACAATTTGAATAATCAATTTGGGTAAAGATGCAGCAGATAGTACGCGAAAACATCATCAACATTTCGAAATATTTAAATTTTTCAAGTCAAAACAGTTCCACATCGCATTAACAGACTTAGATTTTGAAGAAGAGGCTTTCTTTTTACTGTAACGGAGCTGATCGAAAAACTAACAAATTTCGCCCCCATCGTAACCTCATCCCTACCAATGAAAATTGGCAGCACTCACATAAGTAAGTGACACGATAATTGAGCGTCTCGATTCCATACTCAATAGCTTGTATTAGTCAAAAAAAGAACAATTTACGCTTTTAGTGTTGGAATGGCTTTCATCGAAGAATAAAACCAATCTTGCTGAAAGCTCACTTTCGCAATGGATAGATTACCTGCTAATGGAAAATATAATTACTATATGATATCATGTGTTGATTAAGCCTCTTTTTTAAATATATATTTAAATGAACATTGGAACCAGTTTCACATTCATGGACTGATACCCTGATTGACGTAGGTTAAGTAAAACCGAATCTAGCATATGTACACTCTAGTATTACGTAATTTTGCACGAATCTAGCTCACTAGCTCTCTTGCTAATAGTGACTAGCTTCGAGTTAGAATCACCTCCAGATATGGCGTAGAAGGTTAGATTATTCTTTCTTTGACGACCGGAGAATATTTTTAGCAGTTAAATGTTTTTGAGAAATCGTCTCTGGCCATGATATTGAAATGGTGTGGACATCATGCAGTACCATCCACGTATCGCCATTTTCATAGGGTGCCGTTAGATAGTTAAAAGAAGCCTGAGAATTTGTGATCTCAACTCACCCCTGATCTTCGAAGCCCCTGGAAACAACAACTTCCAGTCCGCCAAACTTCAAACAAATCATCGTTGTTCTCAGACAGAAAAATAACCCTTTCCAGTCAAAGAGCAAGGACACGAAATCATTCTTCACCTTCTTCAGATTGGAACTTTTTCCTACGCCGTTTTAAACGGTAAAAGATGACGTCCACTCTCTGATAAGAAGCTCTTTAAGTATTAGATTTTTTTTAAGAAATAGCAAGAAATATCGCTGAAAGTTTAGATATTGGCTGGCTTTCTAAGAGCGAGACCGATTGCTCTTAGACCTTAGTCGACCTGCAAGACCTCTCTTTAACTTTTAATTAAAAAAAGAAAAGACCTTTGGAACTGAAATTTGTGTTAAGCAATCGATTTGTGACAGAAATACCCGTAAAAGGGAAGACCCAGAAATCTTGAAGACGCCATTTTTCTCTGCGAGGAAGATAGGAGTAAAAAAAAGGTCGTGATAAGATACAGCCTTCAAATGGATCTTGAGCTATGTAAAATATGCGTATAGAGTCCCAACGTCGGATTACCCAATAGGCCCGGGTCTAGTAGGGCGGCAAACTTCAGAGCTATCGCCTCCTTGATTTAGGTATTTAAATAAGAAATTGCACGAAATTTATCGAAATTTTATAATTATTGGAAAGTGTCAATATTCATACTTCACAAAGGGCTTTGACCTGAAACTAAACAAATACATTCCAACAAATGTTAAAAAGTAAGTTCAGTGTCATGTGTTAAGTATGTTCTATTGTTTTCGACTCCAAGAACAATTTCACTGGGCCCTATGACCTTTAATGTTGGTACCTATAATCAAATAAAAAATAAAAATAAAATAAGCGTTAATTGTATGCGGAGGTGATAAGGTGAACGTGGACAACCGTCTCGAGAGGAAGTGAAATTTTCATTTTATATTTAAAAATGACGCGTTTGAAGTGATACCTGTATTTCAATTTATTATCATAAAGATTTAAAATGTAACCAATTGTAACGTTTTGCTTAAGTATAGCGTTTTCTGTTCTCACATACGGCTATTTGCAACTGAAGAACGGAAATGGTGTAATTGAATACAGCTCTAATACATTTAAAGACACAATAAAAGGGAGATACCTAATAACAAAACGATATATTACAAGATAATATAATAATAATAACAATTATAATAATTGCTACAACCCATAACCTGGAAACCAGGTCCCTGAAGCTATAAGCTTGTGCGGGAGGGAGGGGGCGATTATTATTATTACGTAGGCGATACGTGCGGCGGCAGCCGACTTATGGAACATTAGTGTCACAGCTAAGGAAAACTGCAGAAAACCTTAACCAGATCTGCCGGTAACAGGAGTCTAACCTGGCCCGCTTGGGTAAAAGTCCAGCACGCTAGACATTACACTACCAAGGCTGTTAATATAAAGGGAAATTCCCTTATACATTTCAAAGATGAAATAAGATTTAATTATTACTCGGATTAATAATAAAAAAGGCGATGTATTCCAATATTGTTTAATACATCGTACTGCTACATAGTGTTTTATAGATCAAAAGAATACTAAGGTCATGTTAAAAAAATGTTCGCCTTCTCTCTAGTTCGATTTCACAATGTAAATCTTAACCTACCCACCTAAGTTTTGTTAAAAGGTTTTTCTTCACTGTAATAATCCAGGTCAATCTTATCAAACTTTGTTTACCTTATTTGGAGGTGATGCATTTTAAACCATTATATTGTCAAATTTATTATTGTTTCCTACAAAATTTTGTTAAAAAGAAATATTTTCTGTAAACCGTTTTGGTAGTTGACTGTCTTGAAATGTGATATAGTCACTTCATTTCAAGGAAATTCATTTCTTAAATTCTAGAGGCAAGATCGTACGGTTCATAGAAGACCTCTGATTGTATTATAGCCGGATCGGAACATTTAGAACATCAAACTTTTTAACCAGTTCAAGCTAACACCAGGAAAAACAGACAACACCCGTTTGTTCCCTAGTGTAAATCTCTTGCTTTCAGATTTTGTATAATAAACCAAATTTCTGTTTACTGTTCAATACAATATTCATATGGTTGCACGACTTAATTTAATGCTACCTTTTCTACAGAAAAAGTGTTTGCAAGTACTATTTACATTTCCGTTTGCTTTAGATTAAAATGCAACTTTGTTTCTAGTAATTTATGAACTAATTGATTATTATTTATAAATTAATATTATTTGTAAATACTAATTAATAATTATAACATTTGGTTTCTGATTGTGCGCGAACTGTTCATTGCTATTAGCTTTTTATATGAAATTGTATCTGTTTCCGATGTTGTTTAACCGTAATTCGTGTAGGCACTACCAGAAAACTCATAACCATGTCTCGCGCTGTAGACTTCTTCTTAGATAATAATGCCACTTTGACTATAATTATATTGTAGTGTTGCAAATTTTATTTTTTAAATGAAAACGTGTTTAATAAATGCACACATACATACGACAAGGAAAATATATCTCGAGCCGAATAATGAACCGTCAGTTGTGTTATAACCCCTTGTTTATAGTTTTACCTTTTATGAGACTTAAAAGAAACCTAGTGAACTTCCAATTGGGTCTTAATTAAAAATTCACAAATACACAAAAGAAATTTGGACTAATGGTATACTTTCTTATATCAGATCTTATAATATTTTGACTTAATGGAAAATTCTTATTAAATGATGAAAGGACAAATTTTGACTTTCCATAACTCCAAAATTTGTGTAGCAGAGCTGATACAATTCAAGTAAGTTTTGACCTTTGATTAAACTGAAAAATTATTATTTTTATTGACTAATTATTTTAGGTTATGTGATGTCTTTATTTGCAACTTTATGAACTACTTTGTGACTTTAAGGTGCGTTAGGTTAAGGTTTAGCCATAAATATATCCAGTCTTGGAGAAATTATTTCACTTCTTGTAAAACAAAACACAAGCTCTGCTTTTATTTACGCACTTTGATTATGCACAAACCTAAAGTATGTATCGTACTAATGAGGTTTTCTTTCACAGCTTGCTTTCTGGAACTCCGTGTTTTACTGGAACCGTCCTTGTATGGCGTTTTTAGAACTCTGCTCAGGATACCATGAACAACTGCTGCTAAAACCGTTGAGGTAAGGTGTCCTTATTTATTTTACTTTTACTTCTTAAGTTTGGGATAAAGTTCAAGTTAATTTTTTTTTGGTTGAACGTCATGGACACCTCCTTGGTTTAGGAAGCTTTTTGATACCGGATATCACATTTGATGATCTCTCGTCTTTAGCTAAGTTATTATTTGAAATTATTCTTTTTCCTTATTTTTTGTCTTTTATTTATAAATAATGTAGGCCTTTTCAAACACTTGTTAAACATTGCTTTTTCTATATGCTTACTGTTTCCATCATTGTTATTGTAAAATCCATTGAAACTATACAAATGCATCAGTTTTTAATATTGCACTATTTTATTAAAGAGGTCGCTTCTCTAGCAATCATTACTTTAATTTCCTAAATGTCAAGGCTAGTTTGGATTGTTATTATAACCTTACAATCATTTTATTTTATTGTCAGTAAGATGTTAAAATATTTTACATTTATATTAATTCTATTTACATTTTCCTTTTCAGGGATAGCTGCGATTGGAAACCGCTCACCCTAAAATAAATCTTTTAACTAAATTATAATTATGTACAAAGAACAAATCAATAAAAATCGACTCAAATTTGAATCATATTGTTATAATCTATTTTAACTATTCAAATAGCAATTGCTAATAATAATATTTATAAGATTAAATTAAAAGTAATTACTTTTCGGTGGATTATTCTCTACAACTTGAACGTACAAACGAAGTTTTTAAATTTAATAAGCCCCACACTATATTTAAAAATAAAAACAAATCTGATTAAATTCTTCCCTAAATACTCAGAAAAATGGTAAACACAAATTAGTAATCGATGTATGAAATGAGCTCTTCAGGAAAAAAAATCTAATTTATCTTTAATCAAACAGTTATCGATTTGCTATTATAAATTGAATATGTCAACAAGTAATACCATACAATGCACATCAAACTTTTATTGACAACATAAATCTGATATTTCTGTAATAAATATTTCATATCAAAGATTTGATTGCTTTTCAATTTACATACGCGCGTTGTGTAAAGAAAGCAACACGGTAATGGTGCAAAAAAGTGCTTCAAGTTGTACTTCGTGCGCTTTTAAAATATTGTTCAAATTTTCTAGCATCGTAGGAATATCGTGCGTGTATTCCAAATGTGTACACACAACTGTTTTAAATAAACTTGAAGCATCATACGCAAAAATTTATATTCTAATTTCAATTTTAATTGCTATATTTTGTGGACTAGGAACGGTGCTCAGTTTTTACCAAATTGTTCACGCGGTTAAACACCAAACCAATTCAATAATATTGGGAAAACTCACACTAAATCTCTTAATCTGCCTAAAAGCAACTTTGGTTATCTGTTCCTGTTTGCTGAAAACGAAGCTTCGCAAAAGCGAACATGTCGGCATAAATGCGATACTCTATCAATTTCAATATCGCAATTTCGGATTTTTACTGAAGCAGGAATTCATAAGAAATTTGCAACGAGAAGGCTTCCTTTATGCAAGTGTTGCTGTCCTATCTGTTTTCATTTATGGAACATACGTTTTGGTTAGTCAGAAATTGTTCTCCTGGAATCTAGTGATAGATTTGTCGGCAGTGTTTTGTTTATACTTAGAATTTATGATTTTGACAGAATTATTTTTGCGCTCTAAATTGTATAATAATCTTTTCAAAGAGTGCCATGAATATTTTAAAAGCCAATTGTTATTAGAAAAAAAATTCAAAAGGAATATAATAACGGAAACGGTTAGGCTTCATTCTGCAATAATCCACTGCATGAGGTATTGGCAACACTGTGGAAGCCTTGCTACAATTTTTTGGTTGCTAATTTCCACGGCCAATTGGATCATTAATAATTATGTTGTGGTGAAGCTAATAGCAACAAGACAGAATTTTGTAGAAAACGTCGATGTTGGTGTGGAAATGCAAATATGTCTTACAACTTGCATTGTTTTGAAAGTCTTGGATTCTATTGAAAATTTACAGAAAGTGGTGAGTTTCTTACATAGTACGATCTACATACTATAAGATCTGTTCTCCTTCTCGGCATTTATATTTTTCTTTATCAAGTTTGAAGATTTTTTAAAGCATCTCTGACATTCTGAAGCTTGCCATAAACATTGCCATTTTTGTCAAAGTGACTAACGCCATTGTCATTTTGACAGTAACATTCATGTTTGTTGATTTAAAAAGTCTGTTCGATATTGGTTAAACTACCACGTATGGAATATTTTCACACATTAATTGTATCATATCTATGCAGCAGATTTACACATTGACGCTCAACCTTGTAAGATCACAAGTGCATTTTAGTATAACGTCTGGGGTCACAGTCTATAAATATTCTTATTTTTCATCAGTGTATCAAATGTGTAATCATTTATATTTTGTGTTTAGGTTATTAAAAGACTTTTTTAGAAAATAATCGACTTACCATTTAAAGTGAATAAATTTTATTAATTCCTTTTTACACTATTTGAAACAAAATTATTTGGCATTATAGAAAATATATTAGTAGCATCTTTAATAATTTCTGGTCACTCTTGCTTTGTTCACTTCGTGGCATAATATGTGCTGGAAATATGATACAGGTGGCGCCCTTGAAGGGCTGGATTAACTTTGCTAGGGCAAACTACTAATTAAAAACTTAATAGTACAAAAAACAACGATAGTCTCTTTATAAATAATTCTTATATTTTTGTAGTACTGCCCAAATTGTAAATTAGAATTTATAAAATAGTGCTTTGAAATAGATTTCAATAAGCACTTAATAAAAGTCTAATTCTATACAAGCAAGAAAGAAGCACTTAATTATAATAAATTACTACATAATCTATAAATGGTTTAACAGTTACTATCAAGCAGTAGTAGATAAGCTATAACAGTTCTG